>CP110841.1:598043-1990136 GCA_028411795.1 Euphorbia peplus
TTTCGCACAAACTTCGGCGGAGCTCGGGGGGTCTGCACCCTTCTTCTTACCGGACAAAGCAGGGTTTCCCACCAAAAACTCACAAAAGCAAGGATCTCGACGCTGCACCCGTCCATTCCTCCGTCGAGAACGACAAAAAAATTCGCGGCCGCAAGTGTTGGGCACAAAAGTCACGACGGCGTACTTCCCACATACGCCCCCGGTGGAATCACGACGACATACTTCCCACAATATGTCGCCGGGGGCCGATGTGCAGCGACAACATACTTCCCCCTAATAAAAATAAGCTAAAAAAAATATGCATTACGGTTTAAATGGAGAAAAATAAAATAAAACAAAACAATGTATGGTTTCATAAATTAATAGCAAAAAATAAACAAAATGACAAGTCTAGGAATCGAACCCATGATCTCTTAAAACAGAAAGGAAAAAGGAAAGTATTTACCAATACACCAAATTGACATTTTATGTTGATTTGTGCTTTCTACCTTTATATAATCGTTTTTATATGTCATAAAGGTCGTATTGTTTCATATTTTATACTACATTTAGTTATTTAACGTTTTATTTGTGTTCTATAACAAAGCCGTTGAACAGATAGATGGTTGTGCACGAAAAAATATTGAAAAAAAGAGAAAAAAAATTTAAAATGTCATTTTCTCATTGAAATAAATTGATTTTCGCGACGAAACATGGCCAAACTCCCTTGGGGAATTTGCCCACTGCGTAGAGTTCGAAAAATTACGCGACTTGAAAAAAAAAAATTCGCCATTCGGACACCCGAGCTATGAGTTACGTGCTTCCAAAGTTAGAGTTGACCAACAAGCCTTGACAGATTTGACCTCCCTCCGGAAATTACCCTTTTACCCTTATGTAAAACGCTGAATCTGATGCCCAGCACTACCGTCCCTTATAAGTTGTGTCTCTGTCATCGTAGGCGAGAATCATATGCCAGCTTCACCTTATTTTCGTCTCTTCAACCCTCCCTTACCCCATTTCTGTAAATGAAAGCTGAACCACTAGGTCTCACTCCCCTTCAATCTCTCACCGTTTACTGTACCTCCTTGACGATTTTAATTTGATATCAAACATGGAGTACGATCGTTCACTGGAGCATAATATACTGAAATTCCATTACCCCTCACATCAGCAGCGCCTAATTTCTTCTATGCATCTTCTAATCAGGTGATTTCTACTGAATCAAATATCATTTTTCAATATTTAGAGTATTGTTGTTCTACCAATTTGAACTACAACGAATAACAGACTTCAATTTTTCCCTAAAATCTTGAAGAAACGAGACATGCGTACAAATAACTAAGACATATATTTGATGAAACAGTGTGAGATTATCAAGTCTTGCTGAATTATACTCTAAATGATTTACCATCTGTCTTTCCCTACGACATTTAAGTGCTTGTTTGGTTGGCGATTAACTGATTAACCATTACAGTAGATGCTTATGATTTCTAATGAATTATATTTGCCTACGTTTATCAGTATTAGGAATTAGGTGATGATCGTGGCCAACAATGTTCTTGATATTATATCATGCTTTAGACTTAGAGACAAATTCAATGTTCTATCAACATCGTTCTCCAATTGCAGTATCTGGCCATGTAATCCCTAAATCCATGGCATCTCGCGACTGTCTACGCGATACTATTTCTGGGGCATGACATACTCCTTTCAGTAACATGATAGTTTAACGTTTGCTCAACTTCACTTTAATTTAGCAATGATTGCGTAGTTTCTTGAGGCACAAATTTAGCAATCATTTAAGTCAATAACACGGTACATTATAAATCAGTCTCAGTTGAAAAATTTACGTTTCTAGTCTTCTTCGACTGTGAAGCGAAACAGGGACTTAATAACTGTTCTGCTACAGGTTTATGGAACCATCCGGCAGGCTGTCTTACGTGCCCCTCAATGTCCTGAATCTCATAATCTGAAAGGGCTCGTTTGTTGGGAACGATCCGAGTATCAGATTGCTGTTGCTTCTTACAGGCTAGCACTCAATGCAACGAAAATTTCATCAGCAGAAGTTGCAAGATATTATTTACCAGATATAAGAATGAATTTAGCTCGATCCCTTTGTAGGGTAAAAATTATAATCTTAAGCTTCTATTTTGGATCTGAAAAAATGCTAATATGTTATGCAAGCCCTTTTCCCATGGTACAAGAGATCTGTTTGCACTCTTTTGTTTTCCTTTTGGTAAATATCTTCACTTAATGCAGGCTGGGCAGGCTGAAGATGCTGTTCGAGAATGTGAAAGTTTGAAGAGAGAAGGTATGTTCCGCATGATGCATACTTGATTGTTGAAGATGGTCCCCGTTTCCTCAGTGTTATATTAATGGTTTTATGCAGTGAGTCGATTGCTGTACCGTTGTTTCAGCTTTATGTTTTATGCAGTCCTAAATTGTTAAAATATAGGGTAAGTTCAGGAGGCCTGTAAGAATGCAGCTAGAGTTAACGGTTGCTAAATTTAGCGAAGGAGCCGTATTTTTTAGACTTGTTGGTTGCATGTTCTGTAGGGGGTTAACCTTTTCAACAATTATAAAAAATTACTACTTTGTATACCGCAAATGAGATCTCTTTCCTCTATTTCGGGAGTTGCAACCTGATTTCCCATTTTTTTAGGTTTGCTATGCAGATGTATGCTTTTTCTCTATGGCAAGCTGGCAAGGACGATCTTGCGCTCTCTGTGGCGATAAATCAGGCTACTGGCATTCCTAATATGGAGCAGAGATCTGTGTTGCTTCCTTAAGTTTTATTTGCCAATTGCTTTATTCTGTTTCTGGACTACAAGCAACAATTATTAGCATATTGACAATGCTGAAAGAATTCTTTCAAAGCTCAAAAGTCAGCTTTACAGTGTCTGCTTTGCATTCTCTTGATAAAAGCAATCAACTTGAGTCAGCAGCTTCAATCAGTCGTAATTCTCTCGTGTCTAACGAAGATATTACTGGAATGCATTATTTAATAGCACTTGGTAAATTGGTAAGTTTCTTTCTTTTATTGTTGGAACTTAAATTATACTTAGCTGAGGGCTTTAGTTGTTTGCAGGGTTTGAACTTTAACAGTTGAATTTCTCTTGCTATGCCATGCAGGTCAAACAGGAATCAGAATTTTGCCTTGGATTTAATAGTAGCATTAATCATCTAAGGAAAGTCCTTCACAAGTACCCTAACAGCAGATTATTAAGGTAAGCCAAGATTTGAAATATCTATGCACTATTCTCAGCGATTCATCCATTGTTCCATACTGATTTGCTATAGGATACCCCTTATAGTAGATGCGCACACTCGAGCATTTTGTGTGAAGACTTAGTTTTAGATACATCTGAAACACCCAGATTTCCAGAGTTCCGGGGCCTAATAACAAATGATATCACATTCCACCTAATTTAGCTATCAGCTATCCTTGTTGTAAACCATGCAGATTTTATCTAAATTCTGCCAGTTCAGTTGACTGATTGTTACCATGCCTCGTACATTGAAAAACAGGGATTTACGTGGTCAACTTTTGCTATCCAATGAAGAATGGAAAGACGCTCAAGTAGCTCCTAGTGCAGCGTTGCTGATGATTCTTGCAGTACAAGTGAAGCAGGTATGAAGTCGGGATGCGAGATTCTTGGTGCCGGAACAGTTGCTTGCTATGCAGTTGGCAACAAAGATCCCAAGTTTTCTTTCCCACTAGCGGTTATCAGTGCCTAAGTGGACCTGAAGCCATTCTAGAAATGCAGAAGTATGGTAGCCTTGCTTTTTCTTTTTTCTGGCAATAGAAGTTTGCTTAAGTATCATTTGTCTGAAAGATCCATTTAAAAAACCGTACTTAGCACTTTAGTGCATTGTGGTTTGGTTACTACGTTAAAAAAATTGGTGTCCTGCACTTATGTAGTATAAAAAAATGATCATTGCTTGTTTTGATTCTCCTGTTTTCATTTGAATATATAGGTATTTGCATCGAGAACCGTGGAACCATAATGCACGGTATTTGCTTATACTTAATATTTTTCAGAGGGCATGTGAGGAGAGGTTTCCTTCGCAGCTCTGTGCAGCACTCGATTGACTACTTGTTGTGGCACTTTCTAGTGAGTTATACACTAGAGAAAGCTTACTATATCTATACCAAAAGTTTCAGCTTTTACTTTGACGTTCTGAAATCAGTTTGCAGGATGGGAACCAAAATTGTATTAAGTACGCTAAAAGTGCCCTCTCAATTCTGCGACCAACTACCTACCTATTTTTTTGACACTTGCTATTATGTCGCATCTATGCTGCTACAAGTAATTTTGAAAGGCTTAATGAAGAATATGTGAGATGCCTGGACCTTGAGACTTACTACCATATAGGATGGATATGTCTAAACATCTTGGAATCCCAATATGAAATTGAAGCCGGCTCAAATATCTCTGGGCTGGGTTTTAAGGAGTGCTCAAAAGAATGGAAGGATTCATGGAAAATGTGGATGGCTGTGTATAGTTTGGTTTTCGGTGTTTTATCTTTACGGAGTCGGGAGTTATCAGCCGCTGATGAATCTTTGGCACAATCTTGTTCATTGGCGGATGCTGACAGCTGTTTCTTTCTTTGTCATGGTATTTTGTCTCATCAGTATATTGATTGATAATGCTATAAATAATTTGACTCTTGCACATTTCTGAGGTAATCGTTAATGGATCCAGGTGTTGCTTGCATGGAGCTTGCAAGACAGATATCTAGTTCGCAATTCCTATCACTTGCAATGAAAAGTCTGACTAAAGTGCATGCAAACTCTGTTGTTCCCATTCCGTTATGATATTCAAAATCAAATTTTAATACCTTATATAAGGATATTCCATAAATTTAATGCAGGTGAGGGTGCTGGTTTTTCAGAATTACGGCACTTTTCTACCTCATATATGGATATTCTAGGCTGACAACAGATGTAAAAACATAAAACTCTTCAAGCTTCCAACATCCTTTTTCATATTTGGGCTCAATTATCCCTGGTTCTTGTTCTTCTTTTTGTGTTACAGCTCTATTCTTTTTTTTTAATATACTCACAAACAAACAAAATTAGTACTCATATAACTCCCCCCTAGTGTCTTCACATGCTTGAAAATTGTACACATATTGGTTAGGGTTCTACTAAGACAATTGATCTCCCTGAGCTCACCATTTTAGGATTAAGAGTATTCTTCCCTTCGTCTAAGTAATGTTTTGATTCACACTCGGATCTTCATTTTGACTAATCTCTGTTTAATTTCAGATTTTGGTCTAACCTTATGTGTTTCATCATTTAAAGCGATATTGCCTTCGGTTCGCAACTTTGTAATTGCTTCGGATCCAATCTCCTCTGTTTCATTGCCTAATTTTCAGGTACATCTTTCTATTGATTGTAGTTATGGATTGTGAATTCAACTCTCATATGTGAACATTTTGGTTGTTAGTTTGTATAAAAATGACTATCCATGTAATTTCTAGTTCCATTACATTGAACTTCAGTTGTTCAAAATGTTAGTTTTATATAGTCTAAATTTGAAATTTGGTTTGTGCAGATGCTTTGTGAATGCTATGTCGATGCAATTTTCTGTTGGATAATGAATTCACGGTTCAGTATATTTTTAAAAAGTATATAAGATTGTCAAGTAGAGAGTATTCTAGTTTATATTTTTACGTTTTTGATGAGCCATGTAGCTCGTCAGTAAGATTGTCATAGATTATGATTCTCAAAAAAAATATTTGAACAGACTTGTTCTGACAAACAATAATTTTGGGTTATAATCTCGTGGTATGTAACACCACTAAATTATGATTCTCTTTTACAATCTCATTTGTTTCATACCTAATATAATTACCATTACACCTATACGAAGACATCATTGACTTCTCTTTCCTTATATATTATGCATTAACAATTAGCATGATTTGCTTTTCTGTAGCCTCAGCTGCTGCATTAAATTAGATCTTCAACTTCAGTATTCTTGAAATTTCGTTTGAACTAGATGTTTTATGATGTACCACTCTTCAACATCTATTACATTACCAAGGTATCTAAAAAATCAGATCTAGGGAATGGCTTTTTCCTTGTTTTATTTTTGGGTTTACAACTTATTTTAGCAATTTTTGCTGCTGTCATGTGCATATGGTGAAGCCATAATTCATTTTCATTTAAGGGCCTAAAATTCAGAACTCCTTTCTTCAGGTTATTGATAACTGCATTGGAGGAGAATTGAGCAGGTAGACATTAGTACTTGTCAGAAACCAGCTCCATTTTCTTTCACAAGCTCATAGAATTATCCTTGTCCACGAGGATGTGGTGAACAAGGAGGGGACATCTGAGTAGCTCATGGGAAATGTAGAGAAATTGAAAAGAATACACTGATGAACAGGAAAATGGTGAATGGTGATCTCCTGCAAAGCCTGTTGCTAATGATGTATCGAATGAGTCACACACGCCTCCGCGCAGTCTTTTACTGAAAGATTCAGGCTCAACTATTTTTGACGTTTCATTATCTTGTTTGGTTGCATGTATTTGGCTCGTCTTTTCCCACTTGAGAAATTCACTTTCAGTCCTTGAACCCTTTAAAACTGCCCTGTTGTTGATAACTTAACTTGAATTGTTGGAAAACCACATTTTGCTGCCTATCCTAGTTCTTAATGGAATTTTGAGATGCTTGTATATATGCTGCAACCTCACAAGTACTGAGTTTTAACCATCTGAACAAGTCATTATCTAATTTGGCAAGATTTTCATATTAGTTAATCTTTCATTTATCAATTTTGGTTTATTCGAATTACAGATTTTACTTGTGGAGTGAATTTTAGGCGCTTTTAAATTTGTGTGGATTTACATAAGCATGATTAATCTAAGAGATGATCTTAATGATAATTATTAGTTTGTGCATTTATTTACTGACAATAATTAGTTAGTGAAGCAGGCGTAGGATTGATTTGGTACTTAGGTGCCGTTTGGTTGGATTTTTCAAACACGTAATAGTTAATTCCACGGAATAGTTATTCCAAAAGTGGATGAATAGTTATTCCTTAGTTGAATGTTTCATTTATTTCAAACATAGGAATTTATATTTCTAACCAATTTCTATTTATCTATTTCTATTTCATGGAATACCTAATCCATTCTATTTTATTCCATGAACCAAACGGCTCTTTAATATTTTGTACTTAAGTTTTTTTGTGGTTAGTCTTATTTGTGTGGTCATAAGTTGGTGTTTGTGTTTCTGTTTGATATTAATATAAATGTTGATATATGTTTTTATGTTGATAAAGGTATAAAAAATATTTCACCAAACTTGAGCAGCATCATGACATTCAAAAAAATATATATATATTGACTCTACAATATAACTATGCAAAATACGCATTTAATTATTCATAATTCTCATTTTTAAACAATTTAGATCTCGTGTTCAACTTCTTTTACAACACAAGTCATGACAAAAAATTACGCTTGGGTATAAAACATGCACCCTAAGGTAAGAAGTCAAATTAATTTTTGATGTTGGCCCTACCAAACATCACATACATCAACTTAAATTGACACATCAACATCAACAATATTCACGAATGAAAAATGAATTCACAAAATAAAAAGAATGTCATTAACCAAAGAGTATTGCACTCCAAGGTCCCGTTTGGTGCAGCTGTTTATGTTCGTTGTTTGCTGCTTCTGGTTGCTATTTGTAGTTCCTGTAGAGACTATTAAATTATCCACCCTTATTATGGTACAGTATACTTTGTAGAGTTTCTACAATACTACAAAACACGAAGTGGAAATTTTTGATGTGCAAACACGTGACTTGTATGTGAGTGAGGGGGATGCTCTACTGCGTGGACTCATGTGATATGGATTCTAGCTAGACGACCTGAAACATAGACGACCTGAAGCATCGATATGAAAATGTCGTTAATCCCTTCGAGGCTTTGTGGATGTGATCTATTTTCGAGCTATGAGCTCCTCCGAAGGATGACTTCACTTCTCCTTTTTGTTTTTTCTTCGTCCATGGGCACGTTCATTGCAAAGTGCAGAAGGGAGATTCTGAGGACTTCATGGGTTTAATTTTGAAGGCTGACGGACTCTGGTCCATCCTAAATGGAACGCGTAAGTTCTTCAACATGTAGAACACACATAAGACTTATTGATTTTGATTGAGGTCAATTGAACTAAGATCAATTTGGATTTGGGGATTGAAATTTTAAAGTTGCAATTCCGCTGCGCAAAACCTGATAATCTCGTTAAAATTCCAACAGACCGTACGGTCCTTATGCGGGGAACGTACGGTTCGCATGATGGGGACCGTATGGTCATGGTCGGGACAGTACGGTCCTTGATCCATCTGGGTAGCACTTATAACACAACTCTTTGCTTGTTTACGCCTTCTGCACCGACACTCCTTCGCCCTTCCCCCACTATCGAGCACTTTACTTTCGCCTTCCATTTCCCGTATATCGTTGATGGATATCGATATCAATGACATTCCTTTGGTCGAGGACATGGAGGATATTTTCCCAAGAGTTCGGTACGCAGTGCAGCGCGGCAGAGTAGATCTAATTTGTATGAAAGGTTGGAGTGCGAGAGATCATTTCCGCTCTATTTTAACATGCCCAAGCATCGCTACATGACCCAGGTATTTCTTTTTCAAGTTCTTTCATGCTTAAACCAATTATTCAGTGAACACGAGTCGAGCCATGTCGGACTGGTGTCGGTTTACTTTAGTTTTGCTTCTTGGTGCTTTGTGGTAGAGTTCATGTTGTCTTTTGAACATAGAGTAGATCATTTCCCTTCCGATCCTTTTACTTTTATGGTGGTTGGTATGAGCTCATTTCTGTATAGGTGAGAATGGTCACCTTAAGGGAACCGTACGGTCACCCTTAGGGAATCGTACGGTCTCTGTTTGGTGACCGTGCGGTCCTTGCTTTGGAGACCTATGGTTTTAGTGCTCGGATTGGCATGTCGTTCCTGCTGAGTACTATGTCATTTTGATTCTAATTGTCGTCTCTCTTATATAGGAGCCCCTTTTACAAGGACGAGGAAATATAAGGGAGACAGTAACATGGTACCGCGCGCTGCCCCATGTTGTTCGCTCTCGAGTTGATGAGACTCCTTTTCGTCCTTTCCTGGGGCAACTCTTGTCCGGAGCTCCTCGCGTATGTTGGAAGGGCGTGGGTGCTTTGGTTGAGCGTTGGTGTGATGGAACTCACACTTTTCACTTAGGTTTCGGGGAAATGACCTTACCCCATTGGATGTTGTTGTTATCACTGGCCTAGATTCTAGAGGTGTCGCCCCGCCATTCATGCAACGCCTATTTTCTCCTTTCGATTCAGAGGAAGTCATGGACTTGATAGGGTTTTCTGTTGTCCCTCATAAAGAGCAACATGTGTCTTTGACTACTGTGGGTGGCTCACCAATACGTCGAAATATCTCGACGGATCCTGCCGTTGTGGATTGTCACGCTTGTTGTTTTCTATGGTATGCCATATGTGCCACATTGTTACCCTCAGCAGAGGACAGTTGTGATCTAATTGTCTTAGAGAGCTTGCGGGATCTTGATCGCTTAGGCACTTATTGTTGGGGTAAAGTAGTCTTGGCTTCGTTATATGGAGCATTGTATGTCGTTTGCCGCAACGCCACTAACTTTCATGGTCCTTATTTAATACTTGAGGTATATCTCTTTTGTGTTTTGATGTTGCTATCTTTCTCGATGTACTGCTAAGCGAGTTGTTAATTTTCCTTGCAGGCTTGGGCTTACGAATACGGCGTCTTGCCTCGGCCATATATGTCCTAGGTGCCTACTAACGCCTTTCCTCGTCTGGGTCCTTGGTTAGGAACTCGGAAGGGGACAACTCGCTTTTTTTCATGGGGACGAGAATTTGTGGAAGGGTTGATTGGGGATCAGGTATGTTCCAGATTCTCTCCATTCTCTTTGACGCCTTTGGTCACCCCTCTTTTCCTCTGTATAGGTGACTTCACTACCCTGGCATGCCAACATGGTCGATGGATGGTCGCCCACGATGCTAGCTGCTTTTGAGATTTCCTCTCGTCAGATTCTCATGGAAAGTCACCTTGACTTCTACTGGTATTTGGGTGAAAGAGTGTACGAGTTCTGGATAGGTCCTTTTGGTCGTTGCGTGCCCCTTGATCCTGCAACTCGAGAGATGTTCTTTCATGGAGTTCCCAGTGCTAGGTACTTCTAACGAGGCACATAGCGATTTGGTGTTGTCTCCGGGTGAGAGTTATGAGCTCTTCGTCCGCCGTTTGTTACATATCTCTCAGATATAGTTCCTGCGGATACTTGGTGGGTGCCAACTCTCCTGTGTTAACCACGGTACTTTCGGCCTCCATTCCTTCAGCCTTGCATATCCTTTTTCTTCAAACTTTCCTGATGCTTTTTGTCATTTGTAGGGTCCTGTTTATCAAACAAACACTCCATGACAAGTGTCCGTAGGGTCCGAGTTTACCGATACTACTTCCGGTATTCATTCTCAAGAAGAAACTACTCCATCCATGCCCCAATGAGTATTTGGGGCTTTTTCTCCACCTCCGCCAGAGATGATAACGATGCATGACTGGAGAGATTATGTACTTGCCATAAAAATACATTTAGTGAATTTAAAATCTCTGCACAAAAATCTCACAAGAGACAAGACGTAGCTACAAGATTTCTATAGTTAACCTAAACAAATCACTAAATTTGCTATAAGTGCTGAAGCAGTCTTTGTTCACTATCTAAATGCTGAAGCAGAAAATCTCACAAGCAGAAAATCTCACAAGGAACAGAACGTAGCTACACTAAATTTGCTATAAGTGCTAAAGCAGTCTTTGTTCAAAGGCTCTGTCACTTTTACATAGATTGAATCATATCAAATTTTGTTAAACTTGATTTTAAACGAATAAACTATTCAGCCCCTCTAAATGTTATATGCTCTTACAAAACACTATATGCCTCCTACAAAACACTATATGCCTCCTACGAAACGTTTTACCAAACACCCCTTCATCCTTCAAAATTTGGCAACTCACATAAATACTTATCAAATCCCTTTCCATGAGCTGGCTTGTAAAATAAAGTAACAATTTCACTATTACAATCAAGCAGTGTAACATAATTATAAATGAGCTGGCTCGTAAAATGAAGTAACAATATCACTATTACAATCAAGCTGTGTAATCTAATTATAAATCATACAGTACAAAAAACACTGGCAACCATAACCTCAAGCATTTTCTCGGACATGAACATAAAGGGTTTAGGATATCAGCACCCCCATTACCTTGAAAGTCGGACCATAAGCTGAATGTAGATAACCCTCTTGAAGGTCAATTCTTAACTAGCTGACTCTCCCTTTACTTCCCTTTCAATTACTTGCTCAATCTCTGGTTCAGCACTAAGTGAGCTTTTCGTAGGAGAAATGATTTCACTTGAAGGATTGCTCGCATAGTTAACTGCCTCAACTTTCCCCTTATCTATGGAGGTGCCCAAATTGGGAAATGTAGAAGAAACATGGTCATCCGACTCATTTGGCTGATGAGAAGAGACATGGTTTTCAAATTGTTTGGGCTGGTCAAGCATATGAGAAGAAACATGGTCTTCGGGTTGTTTTGGCTGATTTAGAGCATGACAGTGCGGGCAGTAGTATGTGATGTATGGGAACTCCTCCTTCCGGGCTAGGCCTGCAGGAAACAATAACCATATCATTCTGCAATAGCAGCATGTGCATACATGCACATAGAATAACTTGCAGATCATAAAAATAGTTCACTCACCATTGTGCATATGGCAGCTCCCACATATAAGTGCATAAGACTGTGAGGGGTCTTCTCCCACAAGCAACGCTGCTAATCGAGCAATCCAGCCCCCGTCATGCACAGAAGATGCTCGTGGATTTCCATGCTCAACAATAAGCTGATTATGCTCAGAAGTTTGAAGGCTTTCTCTTTCTGCATATTCTAGCATTTCTTCACTAGAATGATGCACCGGAGGAGTCCCTCCACTACTGGATCTAGAGTGCACCTGCTTTCTATTTCGAAGTCCACTAGCTTGCGCGAATTCAACATCATGACTCTTCCCTGTTGGAATATTGAGATTTGCTTCATTTTCGACATACACTTTCAAACCAGAATCCAAGCCCAATTTCGATGCGAGTACAGTTGCAGCAGCTGCCTTCGCAGCTGGATCAGGATCATATCTCTGCACAGCAAAGGGTTTAAAACAAATAAATTCTCAGAAGTGGCCTTGCATTTTCGTTAATCATGGAAAATGATACTACCAAAAACCATGCCTTATCAAATGTGATTTATTTCATCCATTACAAAAACATACAAGAATTTCCCAATTCAGAAACCAAGAGAGAATATTATGACTTAAGGTTGATATAGGTGGCATTATTGGTAGCATCAAATCAAGAGTGATTCTATATTTCTACCGGTAGCAATACAATAGCAGCTTCAGAGGGTATAATTTTACATCCTTGTGCATATGTCGGTGGATGCATGGTCATACGAGAAAGGATCGGAAGAGATATGAAGTAATTAGGACAAAAGTATGGGTTAAGTAATGAGAATAAGATGAGGGAAAATCAACTTAGGTGATTTGGCCATGTAAGTCAAAGGGCGAGTAATGCGCCGGTTAGAAGGCTTGAAGAGTGGCAAAGGGATGACATGGTGACGGATACGGAAAAGCCTAAGCAAACTTGGAAGGGGGTGATTGAGAGTCATGGGGATTGATGAAAGTATGACGGTGGATAGGATGGAGTGGAGGGAGATAATTTATATAGCTGACACAACTTGATTTCCGCTTTCACTATGATGGGTCATGTTAGCCGAACCCGAATTGTTTCAGGACAAAGGCTTTGTTGTTGTTGTTGGCACTATTTACACCATTACTAGGCAGTACAAAGAACAGAAAATGGTCGTATCGCCAATTGTTTTGCAAATGATAAAAATGAGAGTGATTCTAGCAGGACTTAAAATAAAACATGGATGCATAACATATGCAGATTATTTACAATGAGCAGGAACAGAAAAACCGTACTAGAACTTTAGTATGTATAAAGACTTGGATCTGTATCTATAGAGCTTCAGTCTTCTACTTTTATATTAGTTATTCTGATAGATAGGGTATTATTAATTTATTATGATCGGTTTGAGAGTCTGCAACAATAATTAACTATAAGGATAATTTAGATCTTTACATTTTGCTTTATTTTTCTAAAAAGGCTGCATTACTAAATAAACCAGAAAGGCCCTCAAACTTCACTCTATCAACCCAACCTGCCAACCTTTGCTATGCTTATATCAGTCACTCTTCCAACAATACTTATGAGCTTTTCCCTTTTCCTCTACCCCATAGAAGTTGTTCCTTCCATGCTCAAAGAAAATTAACCCATTCCAAAAATAACAAGGCATATTAATCCTAACCTGGGCCTGCATGATAACACTGCTCTACATTGATTTAATGATAAACTCATAAATGCTAAAGCAAGAAGGTTGTAAAGAACTTCAAAGCGACATACAGAAGTCAGATTCTTGTTAAAAGCAAGAAGGAGATTAATCCTAAAGCATTTTGTGGGTATAGCATACAACACACGACAGAGATGCGGCTTCAAGCCTGCAACTTAGGAAATCAAATTGCTAAACAAATCTTCACTAAGCAAAGCTATGGTTGATGGATGAAAAGCCAATTCACAAAAACTTCAAAAAACCCATGACTGAATTTATGTTTAAATTCGAAACTGATCGAATCCTAGAACTAGAAAAAAAACCCAAATAATCTTGTCAATTGGTGAGAGAACGAATCTAATTACTTGCAGTATATGATGTCTAGTCAAACGATTTGGTGAAGATTAATGCAGAAACTACTGAAAAAATTTAATAATACCCGCTTGATGCACTGATAGAGAATTAGTCTGGCCCACTAGTATGAGTATTTAGAAGGGAATAAGATGTTTGGGGAAGGGTATTTTTAGGGTATTAGTCATTAGAGTTGAGGTTATAGTTATACTCTTTAGTATATAAGGGAGAGTTTAGAGAGAAAAGAGAGTCTTGTGTTTTGTAATCTTGGAGGCTGTTAAGGCTGGGGCTCTGAGTTCATCTCCTGTGGGGATTAGGGCTTGTCTCTTATCCATTTGTATTGTAAGCTATTCTAGTTATTTCAAATATCAGTAGTCTTCTTAGTTTATTCAATCCCTGGTATCTAACATTTGGTCACACAAGGGCAAAAGAAAAACATAAACAAATTCCTATGAGCATTTAAGGGCAAAGCTTCAGTTCCAATTAAAAAACATAGCTATAATTTTCTGTTACCTGAATGAGCTGCTGTGTCGTATAGTAATTTGTCTTCTCTTTAAGTTCATTAATTTTTGATTGTCTTTCAGCCCGTAGCCTTCCTAGAGTTTTTTTATCCTTGCGGTCACCTACAAGATTTATAATACCTTGAGAATTAAAAATATGCCAAGTCGAGACTCGTACGCTGCAAATTGGAGATGGTCAAACATTATATCATATTGAACTTTTTAAATTCAAAACCGAAGAAGGTAAAAAAATTTGCAATCTCAAGCCTTGTCGACCAGATAGAGACTAAGGTATTATCAATCTGCTAGTCAGCCACACTCATTAGAAACAGTACATAATGCCAAAGTCGGTAAATTTAATACTCATGGGTATGGGAAGAAGTAAGAGGAAAGTAAGGAGCAGAGCATTTATATCACACATTCTGACATGTTTTCATTTATGCTTCAGGTTTGAATTTAATTTTTTTCCATGGCAATTACCATGCAACTGAATTTGAGACAATGTGGCAATAAGTAGCTATTCAATATGTGTATAGTAAGTTACATCAATTTTCCAAATTCCAATTCTTAGATTATTGTCCAATAACTGCATCCCGAACACAGGGCCACAAGACACCACTTCTAATAAATTAATTCCAATTCTTAGATTATTGTCCAATAACTGCATCCCGGACACAGGGGCACAAGAGACCTCTTCTAATAAATTAATCACCTCCAAGTTCTTTGTGTTAACTACTGATACTTTGTTTAATTTTCCTATTAAGATATCTATCCTAGTATCATCAACTCATTACCTATGCATTCTTACTTTTTGACCAAGACCAGTTCAGATTCAGAGAACTAATACTGAGATTGTCAGCATGTAAAAGGGAAATGAAGCTCCAATGAAACAAGAAAAATCTTCAAGAAATCAAGTTGTATGGAAGTTTGAGACACTTACACATCCTCATGAAGCTCGCAAAAGCCGAATAGGCTGCAGATGATAAACCAGGCAAAAGAAACATGGGCAGAACTCTAAATGCCCTCATCTTCCAATCCAGATCCATTGATCTCGTAGTCATTATTGCATAACCTACTGCAATTACCTAGATTTCAAGTACTATAGATTAAAAGGGAAAGGCAGAGCTACAAATATGGATGCTATTGCCATGGATGAGGCACAATGACAGCTTAACGAATAACTCAAGTCCTTTCAACTGATTAAAAAAAGAGACAGCGCAAGCATCTATACACAAAATGACAAAGCTCTAGCATATTAACCGTAGAGGTGAATAACGTAGCCATCAAGAATGTTGAAAAGTGATTAGCTATATAATAAAAGCGAAATAGATATGCAGAGCATCCAAGATTCAGAACAACTACATAACCAATCAAACTAGAGATACTAGAATGGTGGAGAAAACTCAAAACACAAAGGCTAAAGCCTCTCAGACAAGTCGTAGAAGTCTAAGAAATTCCAAAACCAAAATGGCTCTTCATTTACATTTAAGTACACAAAGAAGAAATTAAAGTGCCAATAAAAGAGACTCAAAAGAAACATGTGCAATAAGAATTTCGAGAACAAGGGATAGAATACACAATGGACATTCGAAGGAAAATTTTGAATTTTGTTTCTTGAAATGCAATAGTAATTTATAGTATAGTAATATAATTTTAAAGCAGATAAGAGATAAGACAAAAACCTCAAAAATGACAGAGAAAATAATGAGATGTCGAGTCATCTTCCTCCCAGTAAGAGATCTCCTTTTCATTCTACCTAAAACTGCAGCTTCTTCCTTGGAGATGTTCTGCAGCCTCTTCTCAAAATCGTCACCGTGCAGTCTAAAAATGCCGTTCCATATTCTAGACATAATTCCCTTGGGCTTCTTTTGAGCGATTGTACTTGGGTTACTTTTATCACTTTCTGTTGTGCCTTTGTCTTCAGCCATCACTTTCACAAGTTTTCTTCTCACACTTCACTTGATTTGATTTTCTTCCTTAGCATGTTATCTCAGCAAAAATTACAGTCCATTGTAGTCCACAACCTTTAAAAACCAAAAAAAAACAATTAGTAAATATGAAGAATTGTAAGCTTAGAATACTTCTGCCTTCTAAAAAAGGGGCCTTGAAAGATGAATACAGCAGTATTACAGCCAATAGGAGCTTGCCTGCCTAGGGAAAAAAAGCTATTCTAAGAAGTATCGGTTGCAAATCAAAGATAGTTGCAACCACGATATCGTAGGAAAGTACCAGAATCAATAATTCCGATATATAAAATTCGGCATAACCATGTGTCAAAATAAAAGCATTTTAGTATATAAGATATAAAACTAAAATAAATAAATTTGGAACGTAATGACAGGCAAATTGAATGGCCACAATGCTCATTTAGCAAATAGTAGGATCATAAAGCAGACATCTAAATACATGAATGTCAACTTGAAATATCTGAGAATCAGTACAAGAACAAATAGATTTTAACCGAGAAACTATTATCGAATATATACCTGAAAGAATACATGATAACCATCACAATGGAAAACTTAAAGCTTAAAGGTAAATTTGAGTAAGTAGAAAAATGAACGGTTTCAGACAAACAGATAGCATATAGAATATGGATAACAAAGATTAAGAAAAGGGAAACTGAAAATCAGAACCATTTACATGTTACCTTGGTTGACCATAGTCAACTAGTCTTTCTCCCTAGTAAATTTATCACGCCATAAAGAGCAAAGGCTAAGAAGTACAACACCTCAGTATGTGGGACATAAGGAGATAGCAAAATGTGCATTAGAGTTTAAAACTAACACTATGATTGATAGTAGCAAGATATAGAAACTGAAATTACTAATTTATTCTTTGCCAAGGTAATATTCTGATCCATTTTCTAACAGTTAACAAAAAGTTGAATTAGAGAAAATGTGAGCCACGCAAAAAGTTAACATAACCCAGTTGCGGAAGGTAAAATCCTTATCTAACCTACGTGGTATTTTGTAAGTTGAATTACCAGAAACAGCAAAAAACTTTTCCAACTCCATCTTTGAAACAGAGACCAAGGCCAAATACCATACCATAAACTTGAATTGAATACAAGATTAAAGACTCGGCGAAATCTAACAAAAGAAAATAATATTTCTTTAAATCTGTGAAAATATAACCTTACTCTTTTCTTGTGCGTTATGAAAACGAAATCAAGAGAAAATAAACCCAAAAAATGGAGAATATATTTATTCAGATTGAATCGAGCAAAAAAGATGTAAAAGATCGAGATCGGAAAAGAGAAAGCAAATTACCTGCGATCGTTGGAAACGAAACGACTTTAGGGAATCAATCTGTGCAAACGTAACGTAAAAGGGATGAGGATTTTACCTTCCGCAACTGGGTTATGTTAACTTTTTGCATTTTCTCTGATTTAACTTTTTGTTAACGGTTAGAAAATAGATCAAAATATTACCTTGGCAAAGAATTCGAAAGAGTGAAATTATGGGGCAAAGCCTCGGGTACGTATCCGAAGTAAACAAAATAACAGAAAATTTCTGATTAGAATCTTAATTCAGTTGAGAAGAACATATTATAGGACATACTAAAGCAATCTCGGTCAGCGTATGACCGACATTCCAGTCATTATAAGCAAGCAGATCAACCAGAGCAGAGGATTTACGAACAAACAAAAGGCTAAAACAGAAGTTCTCAAATCTTAGTAAGTTCATCCAAGCATATGAGTTGATTTAATCAACACAACGGATAGATACAACAAAAAGAAAACACAATCTGAATTACTTTAACCCTAATTTGAAAGTGAATAAATAAAAAAGAAACAAGGTAACCTGAAGAGTGTGGGAAACAAGGAACACAGTCGGGGATGTCAAAATCAGAAACTGGGGAAATTGCTGTTCAAATCGGGGGTTTTGATTTTCAATTTTTTTCCTTTTTCTTGTGCGTGTGTTTGGGTAATTTCTTAAAAAAAATTACTTTGTTCGTGTGTTTATTTTTCAACAAAAAAAAGCATTATGTTTGTCTCTGTTACTCCAAAAGTGGAAAACCTATTTGATCCACATTTGAATCCTTTGATTTGTTAATTTTGTCATTTGATTCATATTTGATCTGATATTTAGTCTTTGTCAACATGTTATCTTTATTTATCCATCTTAAATTCAAATGCTAAATGTTACAAAACCATGATACAGTAGTTGCCAAATGTAAAATGTTATGATGCTACAGTATGAACTTTAGTTCTGCATTGCTGTTTTCTTGCTACCATTTTGTGTTCCTTACCCTGAACCCTGACCCTCAGGTCATCTTTTACCGTCCTAAAGCTCCACACTTTTTACAAATCTGTTATGAAAAATCTTCAAGGATGGTCATAACACTTAACTAACCAGATAACAATGCGCACAACCAGATAACACTTAACTAACCAACAAATCAAAACAGAGACCAAATAAGAAGAACATAGAATAAATGGAAAAGGGACAGATTACAATATGCATCTTTTCACTTTTTTCCAATCTTATCATCCGAGTCAACTCTTGGTTTTTAATTTTCATCGTTCCATAATCAACATTTCTATTTATTTAGAATTGATTTTTTTGGGTTCCAGATTTAAAAGGACCAAATATCATTTTCATAGGAAAATCAATTAGCAATCAAGAACTACGTCTAAAAAAAAAAAAGAAGTCTCAAAATAGTTCTAAGTGAATTTATTAGAATCATGATCACAGCATATTTCATACTCTCTACGGTACCGAAACTAAACCCAAACCTAGAATGCTGAACAAGTTTGAAATATACTGAACCCAGAGTTACACCAAAACTGTTTAAACACGCAGCCACAACCACAAGGATCCCATAAAAACATAAACCACATCTGTCATACTGAAAATTCCAAATAGATTAAGCATAGACACATTAAGAATCAAAGCACAACCTATCTATATCGAAACAGATAGATCCATTAAAGACATTAGAACCCAAAACCCGATACAGATCTACCAAATAGGTCAAATATGAGTATGTATTGTCACATTAGAGGCTGGAATGGTTATTTCCCCTTTCTCTTTCGAAATAATATGTAATAAAACGCGAAACCAGTAGATCCATCATTTTCAAACATATACAATCATTAGACTCAACACATGTGTTCCGAATTCATCATCAGGACACATATAAACAGTAGATTCAGCATAGACATCAAGAAATCACAATAGATCAACGTTAAGACCAACGAAAATCATATTCGTTCCACAGATCCATGTACAAGAAATCTATAATAATGGGAGTTTATTTTTACCTAAGATGTCGAAGCGAGGCAGTCCTGAAACGCTGGTGACCTTCCAGTCCCGGATCCACAAAACCCAGAAGTCGAAAACGAACCGCCGGTAGTTATTCTCTGATGACTGCAGACCGTTGATAATCGAAAACAAGCCTTGTATGGTTCAGAGTGAAATTGATTCGACAGAACATAGGGTACATCGTTAGAGACTTTCAGGTTTAAGGATGAAGAAAGGAAAGTAATAGATGAGATTGCGTGATAAAGCCGTTGACGGCGTCAATGTTCAGGCGAGGTTAGGGGTCCGGCAAGAGGTTGAGGGATCCGGCGAGAAAATAAGGTTAGGCAAAATGAAAAATTACAGGAGAGAACAAGTGAGAAGACTGCTTAACGTAAAAGAGTAAATGGGCTAAAGTAATTTTAATCCCATCCGTTCATTTGAGTTCAAGGGATGAGATTAATCTCCATCTTCCATTACCTTCCTAAGACCATTCAATTCCTTAAGTCAATTTTAGCCTTTGCTTTATCTGCTTGGGCTGATGGTCATTGGGTCACATGTTTCTATTTATTTCATTAATCCCAATTGTTAGTCTTCATCATCAATTTCATGTTAATTAATTATTGTATCTAGCATGACTTCGTACTTTCTCTTTTTCTTCTTCCAAACCTTTCTATGGAACATAAAATGTGAATAAAATTCAAAATGAATTATTTAAACTAGGTGTTAATTTGGGTACATGTGAATCATGGTTATGCAGTACCACACGATATCAAAAGGTACATAAAATCCGTTTTCCTTTTACACAATCAACAAAACCAATAGGAATGAACCTTCTGCCCTTGATCTTAAACTTTTAATTGAAATCTCAGAAGTCATCTTAGTAATTAAGCTCATCAAACAGAAAAGAACGACTTCCACAATGGCACCTTGGTAAATTTAGGCTGAAGATTATGGACTAACATGACTCTTGTCCTCACGAAAAACCAAATGCTTGGGAGAAAAAAAGACTGAAAAATGTAGATGTAATACAAAAACAATCTAATTGTTACTATGTAAAAGATAAAAACTGTATTTCATTGTATTGACATCCATGACAACAAATTGTTAATAAATCTGAAGGAAAATTTAACAATCAGAATTTTATATTTCAGGATTTAAGAAATTATTAAAACCACTAATCAATAATTCATTTCAAGAAAAATAGACAAAAGCAAAAAATAAGCACTACAAATAGTACAAGATTTGGTGTTCCATATTGGAGTAACATCTAGTAAACCCCCAAAATATCATCAAAGCATGAATTTATATCCACAATTAACAAGTCTTGAATACCAAAATATCATTCAACCAAATCACTACAAATTTACAACCAAAACTAACCAACAAATCACATCTAACAGCATCTAAATGACATTTCAAAAAATAACAACAACAACAACAGTAATAATAATCATTATTCCTGATCCATTAAAGAGAAGTAATTGTTGTAACTTTCAAATTCATCAAATTGAAATTTATTAACCTAGACTCTTGTGTGATTACGTTGGAGGCTGGCCTCATGAGATAGCATTATAATAAGATGATGTAACATGAAGATGTGTTTCAGCTGTGTAGATTTTTGTCTCACTTTTTGTCAACCATGTTGTGAGCGCGCATCCTCGTAATCGACATTCTTAACCTTTAAATGTCAATTAGGGCGATTTTTATCATGTTTTGCCAATTTTAGCAGTATTGTGCCCGAGAAGGGCGTGGAAAAACTCAGCTGCTTAAACTTCGATTTTTATGAATTTTAAGAGAGTCGCCACCCAATCCGTAGACTGAGAAAATTTGGTACAATGAGTAGATCGCTCAACCCCACTGTACCCTTCAGAGACATGTTCGTGAATAATACTTACTTATCTTTAATACTCAAACTTGCTTTGTTTTGTACTTGTTTTGTTTTTACTGACTCTTATTTTATTATTTTCACACACAGTATAAATTTAGAGCACAACAGAACTTATTAACCTGCAAAATGAGAGTAAATATGCATTAGTTTCATAAACATAATATATGTAATATTTTTATGATTTTTTATTTATTTATTTATTATTATTATTACTTTTGTCATCATTATTATTATTATTATTATTATTTAACATTTTCACGTGTTTAGCGTTTTTTAGAAGACATGGTCTTCCATGAAAAACGTGTACCAATCATTTTTTATATGATAATAAAAGTAAAAGCAATATATACGCATGGTAAAAAAAAAAGTAAAATCGCGTACCCGGCTTTACCGGTTCCACGGTAAAAAGAGAAAATAGTAAAAATGTAGTAATATATAAATCATGTGTCTGGTATCAACGTGTGACTAAACGTCTCCACGGTAAAATACCCGACTCCACGGTAAAAAAGGTAAATGACGGTGAATAGTAAAATTGCAGTAAAATAAGTATTGTAAAGTAAAGATCGTGTGTCCAGTATTAACGGGCGACTAAGCGTCACCACAGTAAAATACCCGACTCCACGGTAAAAAAGGTAAATGACGGTGAATAGTAAAATCGCAGTAAAATAAGTACTGTAAAGTAAAGATCGTGTGTCCAGTATTAACGGGCGACTAAGCGTCACCACAGTAAAATACCCAACTCCACGGTAAAAAGTAAATTGCGGTAAAAAGTAAAAGTGCAGAAAAGTAAATACTGTAAAGTAAAGATCGTGTGTCCAATATCCACGGGCGACTAGGCGTCACCACAGTAAAATATTCGACTCCACGGTAAAAAGTAAATTGCGGTAAAAAGTAAAAGTGCGGAAAAGTAAATACTGTAAAGTAAAGCTCGTGTGTCCAGTATCCACGGGCGACTAAGCGTCACCACAGTAAAATACCCGACTCCACGGTAAAAAGTAAAAGTGCGGAAAAGTAAATACTGTAAAGTAAAGATCGTGTGTCCAGTATCCATGGGCGACTAAGCGTCACCACAGTAAAATACCCGACTCCACGGTAAAAAGTAAATTGCGGTAAAAAGTAAAAGTGAGGAAAAGTAAATAATATAAAGAAAAGCTCGTGTGTCCTGTATCCGCGGGCGACTAAGCGTCACCACAGTAAAATACCCGACTCCACGGTAAAAAGTAAATTGCGGTAAAAAGTAAAAAGTAAAAAAGTAATAAAATAAGGCATGGATCGGGCGTCCCCTAGGCGGTAATCCTCCTTAGGTAGCCATAAACCCACAGCAAATAAACAAAAAGGAAAATCATGGACCGAACGTCCTCAGGCGGTAGTCCACCTTAGGGAGTCATAAATCCACGGTAAAAAAGTATAAAACGAAGTAATACAAATGGACCGAGCATCCTCGAGCGGTAGTCCGCCATAGAGAGCGTTAAGTCCACGTTGTAATAATATATAATTAACCAACGTGTCGTTTTCACACGTCAATTTTTAATTAGGCAAAAAACAAAACTAATCATTATATGATTAAAGTTGTTTTTTACCTTTTTAATGAAACGAAACATGATTTTACTTTAGAATTTAACATGTTTTTACTTTAATAAAGTTATGTTTTAATGAAACAAAACATGATTTAAACTTAAGACATGATGTTTGATTAAGATTTCCATGGATGTAAGTTTAAAGTCTTCATTTTTGTGTTTAAGGTTTCATAGTTTCATGGTTTTATGTCCGGTTTCACCATTAATCTACACGTGATTCTTGTACCTCTCAGCGTGTTTCCATTAATTCATGATACTAGAACATCATAGTAACATAATAGAGAGTTTACTTGCCTTTTGTATGCAAAGGAAACTCCAAACGGATCCCCGGAAGTGACAACCCGAGCAACTTTGAACAAAGTGGTAAAACCCGACTCAAAACTTGATTTTAGGTACTAAAGTAGGTCAAATGATGGAAGAGAAGTGTTTATGGGATGATATTTGATGTTTTTGTAACTAGAAACAACTTGAAATTTCTCCAGAAACAATGATTGAAGTCACTTTTTGGATGTGTTCTTCACTTTCTTCACTTTTTACTAACTAACTTTTTATGGATTTTTGGGTGTTTGATCTTGCAAAATGAAGTGTTTGGGAGGTTTTGGGGTGTTTAGGTGTGTAAAACTGAAGGGGGGAGGGTCTTATTTGTAGGAAAAGTGTCCCTAAAACATCCAAAAGAGCAATAGTGTCCCGAATAGTGAAAACACTATTTTCGGGACACAAACCCAGCCAAACTCGGCCGAGTTTGATCATGTGGGAGACAAACTCGGCCGAGTTTGACCAAGCTCGGCCGAGCTTGTACAAGCTTGGCCGAGTTTGGTCCCTTCGGTGGCGGCAAAACGCCCGTTTCGACCCCGTTCTTTGCCGTTAAGGGTCCCGGAAGCTCCCGACTGTACACTGACTCAACTAATAGCTTCTCTAGTGATTATAATACAAGAAATGAAGTGTTTTAGTGAATAAACAAACAAACTTGGCCGAGTTTATGCAAGCCCGGTCGAGTTTAGTCCCTCTGATGGTGGAAAACAGCCGTTTAGGCCCCGTTCGACACCCTTGAGGCTCCCGGAAGCTCCTGACTGAATATTAAGTCAAATGATAGCTTCTCTAGTGAGCCTAAGACATGAATTGAGGTGTTTAGATCAAGAATTAACAAGAAAACAATCTGGGAACGAGAATCAGGGCTCATTCCGGAGCTGTTTCGGCTTGATTCGCGCAGAAGAATCTACTGACTCTTTGAGCTTTGATCTTGTGGAATGGGTGTTTCTAGGAGTTTTAAAGGTGTTTATGAGTGTTTATTATGAAGGGAGAATGTCCTATTCATAGATAAAACCCCCGGGAAAGTCCGAAAAAACGCATACGTCACCCGAAAATGATGTTTTCGGGCCTGTTTTCAAGCAAACTCGGCCAAGTTTACTTAAACTCGGCCGAGGTTGTCTAAACCTGGCCGAGTTTAGCCCTCTGGCAAAGGGGAAATGGCCGTTTCGAACCCGAAAAATGTATACGTGACCCGAAATGGCTGAAAAACGTCATTTTTGGACCTGTTTGCATGTAAACTTGGCTGAATTTGTTCTTGAAGGACTAGACTTGACCAATTATGGGTTAAAATTGATTGAGATTGTCTAAACTCGATCGAGGATGTCTAAACCTGACCGAGTTCAGCCTAGTGATGAAGGAAAAATTGCTCATTTCGGCTCTGTTTGTCACTTCCGAGGCCCCGCGGGACTTTCTAGCACACAGTAGGTTAAGCAAAAACTTCTCTAAATGTATAATCATGAGGTAAACACACTATCATCATCGAGATCGGAAAAATCCGTGCTCACACATGTGTAGTTGGTTGTGGATTGTTAGAGAAACAATGATCATCTAATATCGCAAGCTCCAATATATTATTTTAAACACGACCGACTCTAATTTCCCTATACCTCAAATAATCATTAAATGTACAGACTATTAACTATAATATCACCATGTACAACAATGTAAAATGATAGTAAGCATACCCTTTACTTTCTACAACAGGACGGAGCAACAAATCATGTTTCAATGATATCTCTTGCATTGTCAGCCTTTCGAGTGATTAAGACCCTTTATTCTGATCCTTACATGTAATGGTTTCACAAATATAAGATCCTTCAAATCAGTTCTTGATCTCAACAATAATTGAATGCATGAATCTCTTCCAAGTCCTCTTTTTCCATATTCAGTAATCTAATTACAATTGAAGAAATTAATGGGGGAAATTATTGCATTTTTATGAGAGGGAGGTGGATGGCAATAAAAAAATTTGGCATTAATGCATAGCAGTAGCTGAGCAGCTCACCAGTATTCATTTTGCCTAATTTTCCAATCTATTCTAGTGATAATTACTGATGGCCAGGTTAGCTTCTTTATTTAGAGGTGTTTTGTTATCGTGATACCGTCTTTATGAACTTTTTGTTTGAAGTTTAAAAATGGCGAAATGATTTACAAGGTTACAAGAAGTGTGGACACAGGTCTAGGGCGATTGAGTCGTCAGGAACAAAACACCATTAGTGCCATAGTAAAAGGAAGGTTGTTATCTCAATACTAAGCAGATTCTAATGAACAAAAAATGAATTTAAGGACATGAATCCGTCGTCCGAAGGTGGTTTTGGTGGTGGTCGACGATGAGCGAAGGGAGAGCGAGTACCGGCGAGCGGCGACGTTTCAGTGGGCGGCGATGGAGGGCAACACGAATTTGGAAAGAAGAAGAAGAAGAAGAAAAAGAAGAAGAAGAAGAAGAAGAAGAAGAAGAAGAAGAACGCTTTTGAAAAGAACACGAATAGATTGGAAAATTGCCTTTACAACCCTAATTAATTATACAACTTATCCCTATCTCACAATAAGAGCTTGTCTCACAATAAAGAGGTGTCTCACCTGAACTTGACTATATATATATATATATATAAAGATGAGTTGATTGAAGAATGAAATTGAGAATTATTTTCTAATTTCTTCCATAGTTTGCTCTTATCTATTCAACATTTTACTTGAATGTCCTATTTCCCCTATTTGTCTATCACTACGTTTTTGTTTATTTTCCCACCCACCTATTGCAAAACGGTGTCGTTTCTGTCTTTGGATTGCCGCCAAATACATATGCCACTCCCTCCTCCTTTTCTAAAATCAATATATAATATTTAGGGTTAACTTCAAATAAGTACCATGTGGTTTTGCGATTTTACAAATAAAATATTGTGGTTTACCTTTTGTCGCGCTTCAGAAAACACCGGGCTCGAGGCCGTTCTCGTTCTCAACTATTTGGAGGTGAAAACACCACTTACAGAGGTATTTTCGCTAATTAGAGTTCGAGTAGCCACCAACCATCTTGTACAATCTAATTGGATAACCGCTATATAGATTGACTCTGTTTTTATCATGTTTTGGATAATTTAATGGTCTCAAAAATTCTACGATCCTACGTTATTTATAGATTTTTTAGCTTATTTATTTACTTCATTTTAACTTAAGCTATTACTTAACTTTTTGTTGTAAATTTTATTGTTAATTCTAAATGTAAAGAGGTCATAACATGACATTTAATTTTGATTACATAATCAATTAAAATATTTAATTTAATGAAATATAACTCACAATGGAAAGCCAATTTCCTTTAGCAACATGTGCAACCAACTGACCTCGGAAATAGCCGTAGCAATAAACCAGTATTCGGCCTCCGTCAAAAAGTGAGAGACCATCCGTTGTTTATGTCGCACCCCCAAAACAGTCGAGGTGTGAGGCGTGCTCGCCTTTCATGTTTTAAGAGGTTAATGCGTGAAAAAGACTATTTAGCACAAGTCTCGTCCACAATTAGTCGAGCCGCCACCAATCCTCTTATACAGTGAGATTGGATAACTATTTTAAAGTTTGACTATGTTTTATCATGTTTTAGATAATTTAGTGGTCTCAGAGATTCTTCGGTACTAGGGTATTTTTTTATTTTTGCTTATTTATTAAGATTATAACAAAACCTTTTATGTTTCGATTAGAGTGTTAATTGGTAACGTATGATCATCACATGATTACACGTGTTAAAATCTCGATGTTTTGAAATGGTATTTTAATATGTTTATAGTTATGACATAACCATTTGTGTATAGTTTGAAACTGTTCACTATTATTACATAACCATGTTCCATGTTTTGAAAAGATACATAGTTATTACATAACTGTATTCATTTATGTTGAATTTTATGAGATTTCGATCTCATAGTACACATGATTATGACATAATCTTATGTAAAGAGTTTGAATTAAAACATCATTTTTACTTAACTCGAGATAAAATCTTATATTCTAGATAAATTGAGAATCGTTTAGATTAATAAGTGTAATTTTTTAAAAAGGAGAAAAAATAAAGTGTATTTATAACATGCATATATTTTTAGGTCAAATAAATTTATTTTTACGGAATAATATGCTTTTTGAGCCGGTAAAAAATGGGTGATAACAATTTATGGGAGGAGCAAGGCAAAATGAATCTCCCCAAAAGACCGCATATCCACCAGTAGACTTTTGATCATCACGATCGCCACCCCAGTTAGCATCCGTGAAGCAATTCAAACTCTTAAAAGAACAACGTTTAAATCGTAACCCAAGAGACATCGTGCCATTGAGATACCGTAGAATGTGTTTCACGTCACACCAATGGAGTCTGGAAGGTGCATGCATGAATTTAGAGGACCCCTTATGCGTGTCAGATACTGCAGACTACCCACAACACTCTGGTACAAGAAAGGATCCGAGAACAATGGACTAACACCCAACTTCAACTTTTCAGTCGAACTTGTAAGACTATTAACTGGTTGAGAGGACCCCATATTCGCCTTGAAAATCATTGACTGACAGTGCAAGAGCAGACCATGCGCATCCCACTGAAGTTCGATCCCCAAAAAATAATGAGCACGCCCTAAATTTCGTATTATAAAGGTGGATTCAAGAAACAACACAAATTTACGTAGAAGATCCATGCAATTACTAGTAATTAAGAGATCATATCTTAGACCCGCGAAACCCAAATTGTAATGACTTTGAGTGTAAGCACGTGCCACTTACGTTTTGCAACTTGTAGACAAAGTGAGGGTGTTGGGGGTCAACAAATCGAGGGGGTTGGACCATGTAAACATCCCCTAAAACTATTTATTAAGCCTTTAAATAAAATTGTATCCTATATATAGTCGTGAAATGCTATCATATTCTAACAGAAAAGAAAGCTAGGATGGGAAAAGCGGCTGAAACAGAAAAAGCAGTTGTTCCATTGAAGACTCGTATAGCTATTGCAGTGATCTCAACGTTGTCAGACGCAGTCCGTCGCAAGGACGGGACAATTAACCGTCGGCTGCTGGGCTTAGTCGATTTCAAGTCATCTCCTTCCCCCTCTAAACCCATCCGCTCCGTCATCTCCTCCGACACCGTAGTTGACACCAAACGCAACTTATGGTTCCGCGTTTACACCCCCACCGGTGAAGACGCCGCTTCTCTTCCCGTCATGATTTTCTTTCATGGCGGAGGATTCTGCTTTCTCAGCGCTGCTACCCCCGCCTACAATTTGGTTTGCCTCCGCTTCGCTCGCAGACTTCCTGCAGTTGTTGTATCCGTCGAGTATCGTCTATCCCCTGAACACCGCTTCCCTTGTCAGTACGACGATGGATTTGACATCCTCCGATACCTCGACGACCATCATGCTCAAATTCTGCCGCCCAATGCCGATCTATCCAGATGTTTCCTCGCCGGAGACAGTGCCGGAGCTAACTTGGCTCATCATTTAGCGGTCAGAGCGGGCCGGAGCCAGTTCAGTACCGTTAAGGTAATCGGTTTAATATCTATACAGCCGTTTTTCGGAGGTGAGGAAAGAACAGAATCAGAGAACCGTCTGACTGATTCATTGTTGGTGTCAGTACCTCGAAGCGACTGGTGCTGGAATGTGTTTCTGCCCCAAGGATCGAATCGGGACCATTATGCCGTGAACGTTAGCGGGCCTAATGCGGAGGACATTTCGAGTGTGAACTATCCGAAAACCCTAGTTTTTGTAGGGGGTTTTGACCCGTTACAGGATTGGCAGAGGAGGTACTACAATTGGCTAAAGAAGTCCGGGAAAGATGTGACTTTGATTGAATATCCGGCCATGATTCATGCCTTTTACATCTTCCCGGAATTGCCTGAGTCTTCCCAGTTGATTTCTCAGGTCAAGGATTTTGTTCTTACTCTTAACACGAGTAGTAAGTACTAATCAAGCTTAATTCTTATTCATGCTAATAAATATCAAACTGCTCGGGTGATTTCATTACCGAAGCTGCTGCTTAATTGTGTTAGTTTATATGAGTATATTGATTTCATTTGCTTTGGAATTTCTTGACGGAAAACATTGTATTTTTCTTCTTAACAAGCTTCCTACTAGCGCTTACTTGTTTCTTCTTAATATATCTTTTAGTTTTGAAAAAACAGGAACGGGGTTGTGCTGTGCAGCAGATCTGATACTTAAACGTTAAACTAGAGTCCATGAAAGGGTAGGTGTTGGAAATAAATGGGATGAAAAAGAAAGCAAATAAGTCAGCAAAGAGTACATCAATGGGCAGTTGGTAATTAGGTGTAATGGTATGGGAATGAGAGAAAGAAAAGAGAAAGAAACGGATGGCTGCTACCATCTGTCTCATTATTACATTTAATCATAAGTTTGACAGTTGTAGAATTTATGATGGAGTAGTAAGTAGTTTCCATTTGTCTTACTTGAGGTTTCATGGTTGCTACAACCATTTCTCATAGTTTGGCCTTTAATTAAATTGACAAGTTTCACCAATTTTATTTTATTTTTCATTTTAACAAATTCACTTTTAATAAAACTACACCAATTCAGTTCATCAATAAAAAATTTATTCAATTTATTCTAACAAATTTCAATCAAGAAAAATAGAGCATTAATTCATAGTAGCTAACAAATGACCAAATCATAATTATTGTCTTTTATTGGTTAAAAGTTTGTTTTTTTTTAGATTTGAACAACTTATCAAAGTTTTTAGGAATTACACGAAAAAGTCTTTTCCAAACTACTATTTAGCTTTCAGTTGCAAAATGTAGATGATATAGAGGATACGGTTCCGATATATGTAAGTCTTTACAAAATCTTCCTTCAGTGCCTGCAAAGTCATAACCATTATGAAGAAATCAGGTACAGGATTAAGCATCCACTATACTGCCACATTGAGGAAAAAGAACTCCTTACGTGCATGATCAGCCATATCTTCAAGTAGTTTTAGGTCACCTTTTATAGAACCAGTGGAATTCTGCAGTCTCAAGAAAACAATAGGGATTCCTGGGCTTCTTACTACAGAGAGGCCTTCTATGCTGTACACCCCTGCAGTTGCCAATTAAATTAACAATGTTCAGCGAATGGTAATGTCAAGGTAAAACACACATCTTAAGGTCCTCAACTTCTCTGATTTTTGTTATTGTAAAAAATACATATATGGATATGCACAGTCAATGAACTGATAGGAGATAGCCAAAATAATGTATCTAACGAAAAGGACCAAATAAAAAAGTTTAACATAATTACAACTATACAAAGAAATCTAGGGTAAATAGCACCACAGGTACCTAAATTATGCCCATTTTCCCAAACTGGTACCTAAAAACTAATTTGTCACATATAAGTTCCTAAACTATCGATTACCTCCCAAAATGGTACCTAATGACCTCCTATAGCAGGTTTTCCCAAAGTCAAAGCTAAGTCAACGAAAGTCAATGAATTTTTTTTGACTTTTTTACTCCCTATGATAAAAATGACTAAATTACTCCACCTTCATCTTCCTCCTTCCTTCTTTCTCTTACCCTTCTTCTTTATTCATTTTTTTTCTTTCCTTTTTTCCTCTCATTTCTTTTTCAAATTACCCCACCTTCATCTTTTTTTTCTTTAATTTCTTTTTAAGACACAAAAAAAAAATTAAAAATAAAATAAAATTCTGTTATGGAATGCGGTGACCAATTCCAGATTCCGGTCGCCGCCGGAATCTGGAAACTCCAGATTCCGGTCGACCTGGGATCTGTAAATCCCAGGTCGCGCTGGAATCTGGAGCGCGACCTGGGATTTACAGATCCCAGATTCCGGTCCCCGCAGGAATCTGGAAAACTCCAGATTCCATGACTGAATTTTTTTTTGAATTTTTTTTTTTAGTAAAAAGAAATTAAAGAAAAAAAGATGGAGGTGGTTATAATTTGAAAAAGAAATGAGAGGAAAAGAGGAAAAAAGATGAAAAAGGCAAATTGGTCTTTTCATAATTTGGTCAACTGTGTCAACTTAAAAATTGGTCAAACATGCGTTGACTTGAGGTTGACTTGAGGAAAACCTGCTATAGGAGGTCATTAGGTACCAATGTGGGAGGTAATCGATAATTTGGGAACTTATATGTGAAAAATTAGTTTTTAGGTACCAGTTTGTGAAAATGGGCATAGTTTAGGTACCTGTGGTGCTATTTACCCAAGAAATCTAGTATAACTGCAAGTAGGAAAACTAAAGCTATGCAATGACTTAAACAAGGGAAGGAACAGAAAGCAAAATATAATGTACCTTTCCACAGTTATAGTAATTTTTTCTTTTAGTCTGCTTATCAAGGTAGGATTATCCTCCAAGACATCAATAGCAGTAACTGCAGCACTAGGAAGATATGGAGGCAAAGAAGCAGAAAATACATATCCAGAGCTACTCAACCGCTGCATCAGGAAAGAAATTCAGCAACAGAAAATTGATAATCCTCATCATTCCACTTCCTCTCAGACTATAATGATAAACAGCAATAGCTAATCAAATTCTCCAACTTTCATAAAATTGGTTTAACATGTAAAATCCATACTTGGTGATCAATGACTCTAGCACTTCCAGTACAAAATCCTCCTTCAGTAGTGTGTGTCCCATAGCTGCAGTTATAATATCTATCTTCTCAACCTGCATGTCTCATTCTTGTAAATTACACAGTCACAAGACTGAAGAGTTTAACGATTAGAAACGTACCGGAACACTACAATATTCAGTTAGACCTTTTCCAGACCGGCCAAGCACCCCAAATGAGTTGCTCTCATCCAACAAAACACGAAAGTGGTATTTCACCTTCAATCTGATTATCTCATCTAATGGAGCTATTTGGCCAGAATTCTGAAAAAAAATTTAAATTATCCAGCCAAACAAGATTCATTTCATGAACTGAAATCTTTTCTTTTTATTTTTTTTTTAAAAAAATTGTGTAATTGCGCTTTCATTAAATAACAAATACCCGGTGTGATTCGAACCCGTGACCTTCCTTATTTGAAAGAAATGTTGTACAGTGACATGATAAAATCGTATGGCAGGGAATAAATCACATATGTCCCAAATTCAATAGATGTGAACATTTAAACATTATTATCGAAGATTATTAAAGAATAGATTTCTAGAATCTAGGTGGCAAATAAAATTAGTAGATTTATCAAATCCCTATCCTTATGTAAAAGATCAAACATTAGAAGGATTACATCATTTGCAGCTAAAAGAAAATAAAAATGCATTTCTTCAAATCTACTATCCTTTTGTATGTTATCGACAAAAATAAGTGCTTAATGATAAGAGACATAATGATTTCAGGGTGTAATGTTCTTAAATAAGACTTCAGGAACAAACTAAATTCAATAGAGGTTCTGCAGCACAATTGACAAAAAATTACCTGATACACTGCTTCAACTATGATGTAGCGACGAAGTTTCTCAGTACGCTTATTTTCTGCAGTTATTTTCTCCAGTGTATTTTGTAAAGAATCCATGTCATTATGCTTAAAATACACAATGGTTCTTCTAGAAAGATAGAGCCCATTTTCTATCCCCCAGTCGACTGACTCCCTCATCCCTGGAAAAAGAAACATTTTTCAAGTGACATTTTTTGCAATTTGATCAACACTAGAAACTATATATAAGGATCCATCACTCTCATAAGTATACATATCAAGCGTATAACCGGGGCATTAAAAACTACAATGACTGGATAAAAATATGCAAATAAATAAGAGCACTAAACGTGAAACATGCGCCTTAAATAAAAAAATTCTAAACGTTTAGTTATCTAGTAGATAAAACACTAACAATTGTCATATTTATTCAGAATTTAACAAATGTCACCCCAATAAATACTCATTAGTACTTTCACTAATCACTGATAATGAAATAAAAACCATGTCCCTAATATTATATGTGAAGAGAAGAACCTACAAGAACAAATTGGTGAACATGAGCAGAAAACATTAAACAATCTGCCTTAAATCCAAAATTCCATCGGAAAGAAGTTGAAGAAAGGAAAATATTTTTCATTAAACAATGTGCTACTCTAGCCTCACAGTCAAGGTGGACATCTAACAAAAAGAAACTTATTAAAAGTTCACTACATTACATGCAAAACATCATAGATATTTAATGTACTTGAAGCAAGCACATCAAATTTGGCCTTAACTATTGTTCCATAGAATCCACGAGAACCACATGAACTGACACCATATTTCTCGAACGCAGAGGTGCATGATTCCAGAGATAAAACTTTTTTCTAGAAACAATCCATTTAAGCAAAACCACCAATCCTATTATTATTTGATAAGAAACAGACCTTAAATTTAAAAAGAAAGTGGTGTTTAGAAAGTGTGAGAAAACAGCAGAGTCCATTATTGTGTGGGAGGGAGGGAATGAATGAAAGTGGAGAAAGAAATTGAAGCATAATAATGTGATTACTACCCTGTTGAAGAGAATGAAGAAGAAGGAATGAGGAAGAAAATATAGCAATATTCTTTTTTTTTAAACAGAGACAAAGCTAATGAACATCGAAATTATAAACAAATATAAAGCAATAACCAAACCTAGTTAGTTTAACATGGTCTACTGCTTATAGAGCCATAAAGAGCCGCGGCCAACCAGGTCGAGCAGTCAGTAATCTGAATTTGATGATGGTGTGTAGACAAATGGATGGAATATTAGTATATGTATATGAGATTTATGTAAAAGGTAACATTTTACCTTTTACATAACATATTGTTTTGTTTTACTATTTTCAAAAACACACCATAAATCCTCCATTTGTTATAATTAACCATTTGGTACTTTATTTTTTTAGAGTCATAACAATTGTATTTTAGTATGAACATTCAGACATAGATAACAGAATGAAAATCGCATAATCATTTTGTATGACAGAATAGATGTCTTGAAAGTTAAAATATGTTACGTTAAAAATCTAAAAAATAGATAAAAATGACCAAACCACCAAACACTGTGTCATGTAAAACGTCAGAGAACTTTAAATTATTCAGCCTATATTTTATCAGATCTTTTATTTCCAATTATATTTAGGCCCCGTTCTTTTGGACTGAAAAATTCTGAACTGAACTGAACTGAACGATGTTGAACTGAACTGAACTGAATGTTGCTGAACTGAACTGAACTGAATTCTGCTAAAATGAAAAATAAATATTGAAACTCAATTGAATAAATAATAATAATAATAATATTAGTTTTTAATAATGAGATCGGAGAGGAGGATGACGATAATGATGTTGAAGGTGAACAAAATGATGAGATTACGGATCATATGGTAGAAGATGATTAGAAAAATAGAATGAGATTATGCTATTTGTGTTGCTCTATTTGCTAATTTTAATTTCTTTTACAAGATTTTTGAATTTTGTTCGGTTGATACTAATTTGCTTCTAATATTATATAACGGACTATTATTAGATTTTTGAATTTCTTTAATTGATGCTAATTTGCTCCTAATACTACACAACACTGTTACAAGATTTTTGAATTTCTTATTACAATATAGAACCAAAATTGAAAACTTTTGTATATTAAATCCAAATTTATATAGTATAAATTATTAAGGTGGTAGAACATTGTAACATATATTGGTAATAATATTTACTTAGGTCCAACAACTCTTGCAAACAAATTGGATCAACTATTTAAAATTATAATAAATATTAACATATTATATATAAATAATAAATATTTATTTATAATTTATTAACCTGAACCGAATTAAATATTGGTGAATTGAATTGAACTGAACTGAATATTACCGAAATGAACTAAATTAAATGCTACTGAAAATTAAATTAAATGTTGCTGAGCTGAACTGAACTGAACTGAACTGAACTGAATGTTGCTGAACTGAACTGAATGTTGCTGATCTGAACTGAACTGAACTTAAAATAAGTTCTAATAAGTTCAAAAGAACAGGGCCTTGTTATTCTAAAAGATTGTGTTTATCACCGTTATCCTAAAAGCGGAAAATCCATTAACAGTGTCAATTTTGATGACGTGGCAAAGGTTTTTCAGGTCTTCATTTATTGGTAAATTCCTAAAATGTTCACGTATTCACAACTTTAAAGTGTAAAAAATGAGCCTTTTGTAACATAACCAATAAATTAAGACCAAAATATCATTTTTCACGTCATTTCATTTAACACAGTTAATAGATTTTTCGTCTTTTGGGTAACGGAGATAAACACAATCCTTATTTTGTCAAAAAAATTAAACACAGACACCATTTTGACAAAACCGATAACACAGAGTTGTTCTTAGGAATTACTCTTATTATTACAAAAATATTATATTATGTGGACCGTTTTAACTTCAGGTTAACTTTAAATGAGTACTTTATGATTTTGTAGTTTTGTAAATAAAAAATTGTAGTTTGCCTGAAGTAAATAAAAATTGTGGTTTCTATTGTTTGAGTTTAACTCTAACTTGACTCGTCAAAGGTCAGAAAAACATTTCAAACAAAAAATGTCGTTTTTTACATTAGCAAAATCAACAATTTACTTGATTATGCAAATAATGCAAACCACAGTCTTCATATTACTTACAAGTAAACTATAATTATTTCTTCGCAAAATCACGAAACTACGTAACACTCATATGAAATTAACTTTAATTATACACATAATAACTGTTAATTTTGATATGAGAGGAAAAATGAAAGAAGACGTCCAATATGTGGAGTCCGGTTGGGTTGGGGTGGGTTGAACAGAAGAGCATCACGATCAGTGACCTGCCTGTTTGGTGGTCAACTATTTGAATCGGGTCAACCCGACCCACTTTTGTATTATCCTTTTCTTCTTGGTCTTTCTTCTTCTTGTTCAATTTCTCATCATCTTCTTCTTCTTCTTCATCATCTTCTTTATGGATATGGTGTTATGCAACCTTGAAGACTTATCATCCAACAATCCTCCTCCTTCCTTTCAATCTAATAATATTGATTTTGATTCTCAATTTGGATTACCATTTTTTATCTCGATTGACTCCTCCATCATCTCCCAAGATAGACCTCCACCATCAGGATTTGATTGAGGTATTTTTGTATCCTCCTCTCCTCAGGTGATAGCTTTTCTTTTTGTGCTTGAATTATACACTTCTAATATAACATAACATAACAACATGAACACTTCGAGAGCCAAGTCCCAAGGTTCTTCGAGAGCCAAGTCTCAAGGTTGGGCTGCCGTAAACCTCAAGCAACATCACGAACAACTACCTCAAGCTGATCCTTTTCCTCCCCTGCTGCAAACCACCAATAGCACCATCTCTCCCCTCCCCCATGCAACCTTACCTGTCCGCTCATTCTCATCTGTAGTCCAATCCTCTGCTCACACCTGGCCTGAACATGCTTTGATTCTGGATGACACTCGTAAGGCCTCTGCTTTATTAACACAGATGCAATGGGAAACCAAGGAGAAGAAGAAGAGCTATGGTTTTCAATGCAATCAACGGGAACATGACACGTCTTTGCTACAAAGTTCTTCTGATTTTGCTGCAGATATAGCTGCTCTCAGCTCTACTCTCGAGGATGCTCTCAAATCTACCGCTCCCCAGGGCTCTCAGGCTGCTACTGCAAGTATGAAGTTAATTCTGGGACACTTGAAGTCCTTGCCCATCGAGCCTGAATGGGAAGAAAATGATGATGTTTACTTGACCCATCGAAGGAATGCGCTTAAGATGATGAGGTTGGTACATCTGATTATCCGTTTATGTCTATCATGAATATATTTTGCAACAAGGGTCTTATAATTTCACAAGTAAAGAAATCTGGTTGTGTAAATAATACCCAACTATGCATCCTACAGGTTAGCATCTCGGCATTCCAGGGCAGCTACCAATGCTTTTATCAGAGGAGACCATTGTATTGCCCAGCACAAGTCTCTCAAGGCTCGTAAAGAATGGTTGGATGCTGAACAACTCAATTCCAAGGCTGCCAAAGAAATTCTAAGCTTGCGAAATAGTGAAGATAATCCATGCAAATTGGACCTACATGGTCTTCATGCAGCAGAGGCTGTTCAAGCCTTGCAAGAACATCTGCAAAAAATTGAGACCCAGCTGCCAATGATTAGGCAATTAGCTTCAAGTTCAGTCAAGACCAAGGACGGGATTGTTTCTTCTTTGAATGTCCCTTTGGATAGCATGACTGTGGAGAATACAAATATACACTCTACAAGATTTAGGCAGAGACCATCGCCGTTACAAGTTGTAACTGGTATTTATCTATGCAATAATAAATCCATATACATAACCTGTTAACTACCTAGTTCCTGAGACCAAGCAGTATTATGTAACTTTGAGTGCCGGCACGAGGACCTAAAGTTAGTCGCTTGCTGTCTTTTATGTCTTGACTAGATAATCCACTTTGGGGGTTGGGCACTTTTTGCCCATTCTCAAATTTAGGCATCAAACTGTCATGAGATCTATGATTTCACTTTTAGTAAAAAATTTAGTTTCATCAAATCGCTTGGTAGACATGACTTTCCAATTTCTGGTAACAGATTGCATACAAACCGATCATATTAGAAGTTTTATTCAGTTAGGTGATAAAACATTCATCAAAATCAACATGTGCAGCAACACTCATTGGCTTCTTTTTCCATTTAGGTGTTGGCAATCACAGCCGTGGTCAAGCTTCCCTTCCAGCAGCTATACGAAGTTTTCTCATCGAAAAGAGGTATTTGTTCCTTTTTTCTGGTGCATAGATTAGTGCTCCTGTTCCTTTTGGGTTTAACGAAAACAGAATGACATTGTAGCACTTTCCTAACCAACAAAAATATTCTGACAGATATAAATTTGATGAAACAAGGCCAGGCGTAGTTACAGTCTACCCTAAATTCCATCCAAGGTAAATGGTCAGTCCACAAATGATTTTACGGACAGAATCACCTCCTTGCATCTTAACCGTGGGTAGTCTGCTGCATAGAGTCTTCGTGTTGTATACTTTACATTATTTATTTAATTATTTAGCTGGTGCAACTGTAATGGATGCTCCAATTCTACAGTTATTTTTGTAATTGTAATAGTTCTGTTTAGCGATCTTGACAACAGTTCTCTATCTCATTAATCGCATTCTAACTCTATGGCGATTAATGGAATGAGAACTGTCCCAATCCAAGGTCTTTTTGTACATTTGTCCAATTTTTCTTGCTCAATTGTGTAGTATCATATACGTTATGGAGAAAAAAGAGCAGCATACTTTTTCAGATTTCATAGTTCACTGAGCAATAGAAGAATCAAGAACTAAATGGAAAAAAATATATGCTTTTATTTGAAGCAAATAATTATCAACAGACAACTGATTGTGGACTTAAATACACTTGCACAATTCAATAGAAAGTATACTCTCTTTTTAACTGAAAAGCAAACTTATACTGCCGGTTCAAATGTACACCAATTCAACTTGAATGAAGTAATAATTTTAAGTTGTCACTATACAGCAAAAACCATGTAGAAGAACTGCAACAAAAATTTCACACTTGGAAAAACAAACATATGGGTGCTCTTAATGGACCTTGCATCTCTTCCATTTCCTTTCTCATGCTCTAGAATGCAATATGTAAATCGCCAAGCTCAAATAGTTGGGTCAAATGGCTTCAGTGACCTGCGTATGCACCTTCCTCTAATAACAATGTGGTTTTATTATGATACATGTAATATAGCTCTCACCTTGATCCACTTTTCCGGATACGAGGGTAAAGCCCCAAAACATGCTCCGGCATAAAATCATGTCGGGTCAGAATGCCAACAATTGGATGCCTCTGCATAAAGAAAAAGTTATTAGCGCTCACATATTCATTAAAAGAATACCAAACTGTCCACCAAAAATACACAGAATAAACGCCAAGATTAAGGTGGACAAGGGAAATTTTTTTATATTAGTACAGCATCAAGTTTCAGAGAAGTATTTCATATAGAAGAGTCGAAATGTTGTTTATTCTATTTTGTAGAAAATGGTAATCAAAAGAAGCCTATAATGTATGGTAGTAACTTGTAAGGAAAGATATAATGACCAATACAGAAAGAGAGTTACCCCTTGACTCTTTGGCACCACACACATATGCCTGAGACCAAGCTGTCGAAAGAGAATGGAAGCCTTTGCAAGTGACATCGTTTCAACAACTGTGTATGGAGACCCATTTGTGATTGGATGCAAGTCTACATACATTTCCATCTCTTCATCGTTAAGATCCAGATCCTCAAGTTTGATACCCTTCCCTGATCCTGCCTTAGCAAAATCAAATGCAGCAAATCGACCCAATATCTCTTCACCTGCAAGTACTTTTTCCTTTGAAAAAACCTTCTCCTTGAGCAAAACAAGCAAATGGGATTTCAAAACAAGTCCGCACAACTCCGGTGCATCTGAGAAAGGTGGTTCATCAATCACAGGGAATCCATTATGTCCAGTACTCATCAAAGCATGCACTATATGTTCCACTTTTTCAACCCCCAAAAATGTTACCAATGGACCAGAAACAACATCACGTGCAGCCAAATGCTTCATGTAAGGTTCTGCATGAGCTTCCATATAAGGCAGCCCTTTTAATTTCACTATCTGGTCATACACACCCTTGTTGAAGCTATCAGCCACGGTTTTTGATATTAGGAGAACCAACATTACGAGAGGAAGCAATAGTAAATCATTAGTGAGCTCAAGCAATATAACACACAGGGAAACTGTCATCCTCATGGTGCCACCAAGGAAAGAGGCTGCTCCAAGTAACGCAAAGAGACCAGTGTCAAGTTTGGATATGGATTCAAATAACCTTCCAACAAGGCGTCCATAGCATGCTCCAGCGAGTATAACAGGGATGAAGAGCCCAGAGGGGATAGCAATCCCATATGTGATAATGCCAAGACAATATATAGCAATAAAGAAGACAACCAGAGTGGAGATGAAAAATTGTTTCTCTGTACTGGAGCTAAACAAGTTGCGAATAGCATCGTCATTAGTATTTAGAAATAGGGAGGCAAGGTCATTGTAATAACCAGGCGAGCATTGGAAGATTTTGTAGTTTCCAGATGTAGGAGAGCTGGGGCAACTCACTGTTACATCAGTAGGGCAAGGAATGCACTTTGCAAACCAAGGCAATCCAAAAGAACAACATGATGTCAGGAGGGCGACCGCAAAAACGAGCAAGATTTTGAACTTTGCACCTTTTCTGCAGAAGTAAAACCATATGATTTAACTATCACTAAGAACCAATATATTCATTGAAGGTGTATTCTATGCACATAATTCAGATAAAATTGCACAATCTAAGCAGATAACAATCCCAGTTCACTACCGTAACATGCTAATTTCTCTTCTTTCCTTCCCACAATTATAATTAAATATTTCAAGCATGATAAGTGATGAAAGCATACCAAATGATGAACAAATGTTTTACAGTACGGCATTCTTGTTGGATTAGATTTTATGTTCTATAAGCAAGTCTTAAACAAGTAAAAGATAAAATGCAAACTGTGTAAATTTGTGCTCCATGTCCATATAAGTAATTTAAATATAAACTCGCCAGCTTCACGATAAGCTTTAGCTAAGCAATCTAATTTCATGCTGTCCAAGAAGAGGGAGACACAGTAGACAGAGTGAAGAAACAAATCAAAAAAACAGAAAAGAGAAAAAAAAATCATGTGATAATCAAGAACATACTCATTGATAATGCTGTATGTACGGAGGACCTTATCCACAAGATAGTTATATAGACTTCCAAATATGCCCCCGATAACCCCAAGGAGTATAACTGCTAATAAATCTGGCCCACTATATGATACCGTGGATGAACTGACATCATACATTATCAAACCACCTTCCCCAAACAGTCCACACTTTCCAGTCTCGCAGTATTCTATAAAAGCTCTCAAAACTATAGCAACAACTGCAGTTGTGAAGAAAGTCCTCCAAAGAAGAGCACTCCGCCACCTGAAAAAACCCAGAAAAATAATATTATAAATACATATGAAACCACAATAAACTTTTCCACTAAATTAGGTTACACAATTCTGGAATGCTTTTACAGATATACTAATTTGATTCAAAGCTTTAGTGTGTGATAGACCCCGATGACTCAGGTATGAAGATCGACTTACTCCTTCTAAAACACTGAGATGCAACTTACAAGAAAAACAAAGAAAGGAAAACAATGAATAGAACGAAGAACTTATGCACTCACAGTGGCAGGCCCTTCCCCAAACTAATAAAGCCAAATATTACATCCTGATTTCGCAAAAGCTACCCCTTCTCTCCACTTTATATAATTACCTGCCTAAACTCACACCAATCAAAACATAAGAAAACTCTAACTAAGAGAGATGCCCACATGTCCCCCTAATTCTCCTAGTGCAAATATTCCTACCTTGTCATATTATTCAATCCAATGACTTTCATATTCGCAGTATCGTACTCTCTATTAGTGCATTACTGCCCTTTCTTGCAACGTTCACTATAATATACGCCCATAAAATGACTTTCATAAGGTCTTTCTTCTTCATCCTTGGCACAGTGAACTACCTTTTCCAATTAATTTCTCATCAAAAAAAAAAAAAAAAAAAATCCATCAAACCTCCGCTATCTAATTTTCGCTTCATGACTTTCACTAACTCCTAAATTCCTCCCATTTGAATCAAGGCTTCTCAAGTTTCAACTTAAGGAAGCAGAACTGGCCATTGCTTCTGAATGACAGGAAACTAATCCTGCTTCTTCCTTATGGTATGTGGTGGCAGAAGAAATTCAGTCATTCTAATGGTGATCAGTATTATATGAAGAGAATCAGTTAAGGCTTTTCTGTACCACCGAGCTACGAATCAGTTAAGGCTTTTCTGTACCACCGAGCTACGAATCAGTTAAGGCTTTTCTGTACCACCGAGCTACGAATCAGTTAAGGCTTTTCTCATATGAGGATCAAACTTCTATAATGTACAATTTATAGAGCTGAATGGGCTCAGGGAAACAAATTTGGTTCAGGTTTAACTCTCTCAGGAGTCTTAAAAGTGGACTCTCATCAGGATCAACACCTGCAACGACTGGTAATCGAAACTGTATCCATATTTTGGGAACCCGTAGGTCTTAACTTCATTCACATGATTTCAGTCATACAATGTCACTGAAACAGGGTACAGATGTAGTGGCGATGAGACCAAATGGATATATACTCATCTGAAAGGGGAAACAAGTTTCATGGCTATTATGGTTTCTAACATCAGTACCCGAATGAAGATGATGTTCCACACCAAGGTGCAGTCCTTGTAGACAATTTTAGGATATTAAAAGAAAAAAGTACCACCTGAATTTAAGGCTAAAGATTGTAGGATTCTCTACTAGCAGCACTAGGACCCAACTTACGACATAGGGAAAATGCAACTAAAACAGCAGCTTCTAGTGCATATAGCAGATTTTTCTCAAAGTTACCCTCTAATAACATGTATATCAAGAACTATGCGCTTAATGGCCAAGTACCTCAACTGACAGAAAACCATTGTCTTGCAATAATACACTCATGTCACTTCGTCCTACCTGTCATTGCTTTTCCTTAATAACAAATTTCTAGCTCTCACAAGCTCCCAGCTAGATCTAGTTATGCACTAGTCAAATCAACATGCATTATGACTAGACTCTTTATGTTTTTATTCGACCACTTCTACAATCTTATTAGCTATCGTGTGTAAACTACCATCATTTCAATCATTAAGTATGGAATTTCACCATACATTGCACAAGCAACTGAAATGGATAATTTAAAGGCTTTTCTCAGGCTCTACAAACACCTAAAATATGTATGATGTATATGCAAGAGAAAGGGTCACCACTCACCAGGAAGCTACTTCTTCAAGAGCAAAGAGAACGCCGCCAACTGGAGCACGAAAAGCAGCAGCTACACCAGCAGCTGCTCCGCTAGTAATCAAATCTCGTCTGTCTCGATCGTTTTTGAAATATCTAAGCCATTTCCATGTCAAATGATACTTCCGGGAACCTCCCTGCCCCAGTAATGAGGCTATGCATGCACCTGTATGAACCATAGGCCCTTCTTTACCCACCACAAATCCAGCAGAAACACCCAAAATGGAACCAAAAATCTGCAAAATTTGGAACTATGAACATTTGATCACGCAGCTGAGAAAGTCTATCCCTAGTCCTAGTTAAGGCTGTGAAAATACCAACGGAATACTAAAGGTAATGAAAAGTAGATCAAGATAAACTATATGGTTGTGCAAGCTCTTATCCTTAATTCAGCTATGAAATTTATTCATACATTACAGAAGTCCAAAAGATGTGATAAAACGAACCACAAACAAGTAACACTACCGTAATTTAGTGCCTGATCAAATCCACAACATAAGTCGTATTTGGCAACAAAAATCGAGTTGCTTTATGCCATGCTCATGAATGAGGCCAACAATTATTTGTGCATGGAACATGTTTGGTATAGAAAGATCCATGCAAAGAAACATCAAAATAAACATGAAATCGGTAACTATGTCAGAATTTCTGGGGTTTCAAGATCAAAATGATCTATTGATGTCAAGAAGTGTTGTACAACTTTCGAGGAAATAACTGTGTCCTCTAAGCTTCATAGGAACAATTAAAAACTGAAGTTGAGGTAAATTTTGGAATACCAATCTAGTAAATAAAGACCAACAAAAGATATAGATTGGTTTGGGGCACAAACACTATCCTCTATCTCTAATTTTGCTTCTTCCACAAAACTGATACTGAAAGAAACTACAATTTCGTTAGACACAAAGAGCTTGTAACTCACCAGAAAAAAAAAGGAAGCATCAGCTCACATGTGCATGCTTTTAAAGAAAGAATAACACATTCAGTCATAGGTGCATATTCTCAAAGAGTGACATGCGCGCAAGCATATGAAGAGAGAGAGGTAACTAAGGAACACAATAACTCACCTTTACAAAGAGGGTGCTTGGAGCTAGTATTGAATGAGCATCAATGCCATTGAGATATGCTTTAACCTCCGGGATACCAGACCCAGCAGCTGCTGGAGCGATGTAAGCACAAAGAGCTCCGGCAGCAACTGCAAGTGTTATGTTACAACCAGCAAATGCAGCGAACGCCTTGTAGTATCTGCACTGGAACCATTAGCATGTAGTTATCACATGGAACTGGGCAAGGAAAGTGAGTTTTGCACAATGAACAAGAGAACATTAAATGCTATTGATGTTTTATTTATGATAATCAAACATCAGCATGCATATAAATGTATCATGAAAGAAATGCACAGTTAACAGAATTAGATCTTAAGAGTGAGCTTACTGCTGCTTTTCCATTAGATTGGCGGTGAGCAATAACTTAAATCCAGAAATGTTTTCAACAGCAATATTATTGAAAAAGCCAACAAGTCCAGTAAATAGGCCTATTACAAGAGCAAATCCCCACTTAAGAAAGACGTATTGCAGTATCTGAATTTTCTTCTTGGATCTCCAGTCCTGTTTAAATAAATCATTTTCGATGATCCTAAAAAGGCGAGTAAGTCAGAATGCACCTATTCGATTCTAAGAAATTTGATCAGCTTAAAAATAGAATGAAATTAAGTATAAACTTACTCATAGTCAAGACTCTCAATAGGGCAAGTATTAGCACCAACAATGGCAATCTGGGAAGTTGTATTTGTGCGCTTGACCAGCAAAGGTTGGCGATAACTATTGGTATCATAAATCTCTGAAAACATCATCTTGTTGCCATCGTGTTCAATATCTTGTTCTCCTTCAGCCTCGGAGTTATTTTCCCCATTCCCGTGATCCATGCTGTCCCGTCTGTCCATATCTGTTCAAATTACTTTAGGGAAAGATGATCTCAAGGTAAGTTTGGTTTTGTCATAACAGAACAAATGAAAAGATAGAGTTGAATGAGTGTATAGAGAAGAGAAGCTATGGTATGAATGCAATGAAATAAAAAGACAATAAGAAGAAGATGATGCTCCAATTAAAAAGGATGAAGTGATTATAATTGAAGTTAGTATTTTGGTTTGACTATTGACTTTTTAATCACTTACAACCTTAGAACTTTCAAGTTGCAATTGAAAAGCAAAGTAATGATAAAGAAAGAAAGAAAGATGTCTACTTACAAGTTCCAAAAACCAAATCGCGAAAGAGGGTTTCAGAAAATCCAGTCTCCAGCTGCAGCTGCAACTTTGACTTGATAAAGCTTGCTTTTTTACTCAAAATATCAAAATTTTATCAACATAGACAGACAGACAGACCAACGTGAGATCAACACCTTGAGTTGAGTTGAGAGGTTATTGTCTACATTAGCATTGGTGGATTAGATATAATTTTATAATAAGGAGTGAGTTTAAAAAAAACAAAGGGTAAAATAGAAATTAAAGATATTAGGGTGAATAATCGAAAGATACTAACGTTTTGCGAAATACACCTTTTACGAAACACACTGTTTAGTTTTTCCGTTTATTTTTGGCGACCAATTTGTTAGTTAAAATGTACTTCAGTCAACATCCAATAAACAAACGTAAGAACTAAACAGTGTGTTTCGCAAAATGTTAGGGACCTATTCGTGCGTTTTTTAAAAGGCTTAATACACAAAATACCTCCTAAACTTGGTCAAACGTTGCAGTTGTCCCCTCAAACTTTCAATTGTAACAAATTACCCCCTGAACTTGGTAAATCGTAACAAATTACCCCATCAACTTGGCAAATTGTAACAAATTACCCCAATAATGCATCAATTTTTAAACACCATATAAGATCATGCCATGTGGCATTTTGACTTTTCAAATACCCTATAAAATCATGACACGTGGCACTTTGACTTTTCAAATATCGAATAAGGGTGTGACACGTGACATTTGACTTTTCAAACTCAAAATATGGGGTTATTTGTTACAATTTGTCAAGTTTGAGGAGTAATTTGTTACAATTAAAAGTTCGAGGGAACAACTGCAATATTTGACCAAGTTTAGGGGTTTTTTGTGTATTAAGCCTTTTTAAAATAATGAAACTAAACAGTGTGTTTCGCAAAATGATAGAAACCTTCAAATTATTCACTGAAGATATTATATATATCTCTCCCTGGAAACCCTAAAACTTGTTTGTGTAAAACTTATTTGTGGAAGATGCAGACCCGTTTCTTGTTGTCGTGTTTGATTATGCTGAAGCAAAACAAGCGTCTTGCCTTTTCCATACGACAGATCTCCAGCAGTGTCGGTTTTCCTGTTCGTTCTTCTTCTTCTTCTCCCCACCTTGGTACGCAGTGGAATGGTGTTCCTCCGGGTGTGAGATGTTGTTCTATTCTCTCAGAATTTCAGCAGGTTTTCTTCTTTGTAGATGGATAATTAGTAATTTGTTTTACTCCATATAATATATTTCCTGCAACTACTTACGCTCAAAATGAATGAATGCCTTTGTGGGAAACCTCAGAGGCAAGTAAATGGGCCAGTCATATATATGCTGATCACTCAAGGATGCAAGCTCATTGAAGACGCAGCATTGAAGAAAGAAACACATTAATTTGAATCCCAAAGTCAAATGAGACAAAGTATAAGGTAGCTAGCAATAGTATATCTATCAAATGCATACTTCACTTCCTGCTGTTTACAACACAAGCATATATTTGTTATCATCATCCATGCATATAACTCTCCTTTCACACCCTTCCTTCATCACAACTAAAATGTAATGCCAATCTCTAAGTTGAGAGTTTTATAGTGGTCAAGAAACACTTTAACAAAAAATATAGATTTGATTTCAATATAGTTGGACCAATTTGTATACATAAACTGTATATCAACTACCACACACACCAAATCTATTACCACCCATGGCCTATCACATATCACTTATTCCGTGTTTCCTATGTGTGTATGTTATTTTGCTTTCTGAGGATGTTTCTTTATCTAGCTAACCCCTCTGTTTCCTCCTCCAATTCAAAAACAGCTGACTTTTTGGTGGAAGTTAGCAACTGAGATTTTTTATTTTCAAGGAAAGATGCTAATATACAAATGCACTAATTGGGATATTGCTTTTGGACAACTTTAATTGTTTTTCTTTGTTACCTCTTTATCTTAATTAATTCCCTCTGATCTTTAAGCTTCCTAGCATTATTATAACTCTTCATTTTCACAACTTTTCTTACTTCATGTAATTTTGTTAAACTTTTTAACTAAATCCATGAGCTTTTAACTCCCTCATCCATTCCTTGTTCTGAATTTTTGTTTTCTTTCAGACAAAAAAAGAGCAAGATAACAAGTTTCAAGAATGGGCACTTGCATCTCGAGAAGAGGAGTCGATGCTGAACAAGTTCCAAGATTGGATGGTTGAATTTGGACGTGTCTACGAAGATGCAAACGAGAAAATCAAACGATACTTGCTTTTTAAGGATAGTGTCCACGAGGTTGATCTTTTCAACAGGACAGATACAATGGCTTCTTACGGATTGAACTCCATGTCAGATTACACAGAGGAGGAGTATTTAAAGACGTGTAATTGGCACTCAGAAGATGATGAAGATGACATATAATGCTTTGTTGGAGTAGAACAATTTATTTCAAGACCCCGATGAGTATTTCGACTACTTTTGAATCTATAAACTCATCCTCATGCTTTCACTTTGTTTGTTAACTTATTTATAAATATGTAATGACTTTAATAATTTACATGCAGACCATAATATCTATATGCATCCCTATCTATCTATCTATCTATCTATCTATATGCTTTCACTTTGTTTGTTAACTTTTTTTGCTTTACCTACAACAGAATTAAAACCAATTGAACTAGTGTTAAGAGATGCCACATTTATATGTTCAAATCTTCCTCAAATCGCCAATTCAAGGGCCATAAGGAAGATCAAGATGAGATTATTTACCATTAATTAACACAAGTTACTTACATAAGACCTCACTATATGATGCATGAAATTATTTTTTTACTTTTTTTATCAACAAATTTCTTATTGCTTGGTGGATCAATTTTATTTATTTTTAGAGAGTTATTATTTTATAAAATGAAGGTTATTATACAAAATTAGTTTTGGTTATCCCTAGAAACACAACAATGCTTTTCGCAAAAACCAAATATAACTTTTTTTTCTTTAATACAATTTCTTTGTCATATTAGTGTGCTCAAATAAACATATAATAACGTGATTTGAAAAAATGCAAGTTAGACAGAAAATTGAGATTTGCCTTAATAATAGACTCTATCTTTCTACTCCAGTTCTTTATTTATATGTAAGCAGTAACCTTCAATCAGGAGCATATTGCAAATTTACCACAAAATTACAACTATTTTCTTGTGTCACACCATCAATATCAACATTTCTAGCAACTAGTAGAGGGTCCGTCCAATAATTATCGCAGTAGGTATGCATTTTAATTTTTTCTATCCTTTTTAGTACCTTACGTAGAATTGACTTAAAAGTTGAGAACTTCCTTATTTTGTAATAAAATTGCTAGCTTTTGTAACATTTGTGTGAGATGTATATGTGCCTCTTAATTACTCCATGTAAGTTAGATCGGCCGCAATAAGTAAAATCAACACATTATATCCCCATACTCATACTTGAAGCTGGCCATATGGAAGGAGTTGCCTATGATTATCTTTATCGGGGTTATGTACAATGTTGTTCTAATTTTTGGGTCTTAGTTTCTATATGTATTATATAATTTGCCACCAAAGTAAATTAGTTAGGATCTAGTGAATTTATATAACTCACAATCGTTCAATGATGTACACCGTAATTCTTTAATTTAGATTATGTTTTTTTATGACTTATCATTAGTTCATTTCAGTTTATTAGTTTTCAATAATTTTACTTTAATAAATGCACTTTCATATAGTTCAGTTCAACAATTTTCAATTATAAATAACATAAACTTATATATTACTCATCATTATCTATTTTAACAATGGTGAACGGCATGACAAGTAGAATTGTGTTAAAATCTATAATAAACTTCATTGCATCCAACAAAGAAGTCATTACATAGTTTGACAAAATAAAGCTTAGAGTTAAAAGCTTTAGTTTTGTTTTTATTTTAATATACCTTTTCAAATTCATTAATCTATAGAATTTAACATAATTTATTGAAAATAGAAGCTAATAGTAAAAAAGGTTTAGTAAAAATAAAATTTTGTAACATAAAAAAATAGAAAAAATAAATCAAAATTAAGATCCTAAAAATTAAAATTTTGTTACATAACTTATCCCATTTTTTTTCAAACATGCCAATATAGAAATCAAAGAATAATGTTAAAATCGGTTATTTCCAAAGATCGTATTTTCATATTACTTGAAAAGTAAAGAGCTCAATTCTTCAACATCCAATTAATTAATTAAAAAAAAAATTAAAATTAACTTAACGAAAACGCGAGTGAGGAATCCATACTTTGAATTCTGCTCCTTACAAATCTATATAAAAGAAAAACGTTTTTGTATATCCCGCGTGATGTGCGGGTACACGACTAGTTTTATCAAATATACATGTATAATTGTCCCTTTGAAGGTTGGTGGATCTAGCTATTAAAATATCAGAAACCAAAAATACGTTTTATATTTGAAAACCCAATACCTAAACACCTCATTCAATTCAATACTCTTGTACTTAATAATCTCATTCCTCACCCCCTAATCCAAACATCTCTCTCCATAAGACAATTTTGTTTTTTTCCCAAAAATAGAAGCAGAACAAACAACTTCTCTTTTCTTTTTCTTTTTTTTTAAAGCAAACAACTTCTCTTTCTTTTTTTTTTTAAAGCAAACAACTTCTCTTCTAATCCGAATAGAAGATGAAAAAGATAGGCTTAATACCTATCGAGCCTTCTAAACTTGTCAATTTTTTTCACTTTGCCACCCCAACTTAGATGACAACCTCTTAGCCACCTGAACTTGTAATTTTGTTCCACTTTGCCTCCTCAACTTGTCAAATATGACTCATTTTGCCTCTTTGAGCTGACGTGGCATAATATAAGTGGTTATAAAAAAATCATGCCACATCAGCATAAAAGGGGCAAATATGTCATAATTGACAAGTTCAGGTGGCTAAGTGGAAAACAATTACAAGTTTAGGTGGCTAAGTGGAAAACAATTACAAGTTTAGATGGCCAATAGGTTGTCCGTTAAGTTCAGGTGGCAAAGTGAAAAAAAGTGACAAGTTTAGAAGGCTCCATAGGTATTAAGCCAAAAAAATAAAATAAAAAATGAAGATAATATGATGTCTCCAAAATTTTATCCCATTTCATCTCCCTCTCACATAAAAGTCAATATTCTTATTTAAATTAATATATTTGGTGGGCCATGGGAATCTACAATTTGATCAATCACCGTTAGATCAGAATCTAACGGTGGAGATTAGTTACTAATGAAATCACCAAGCTAATCTCCACCGTAAATTCTGATCTAACGGTGATTGACCAAATTGTATTTGATCAATCATTGACCATGTGAGCACCACTCATTATTATTATGTGAGATGAACATAAAAGGGAACACAACTTTGGGGACAACAGATTATCTCCCAGAAAGTACGTCGGTGGTTTTAATTAGGGTTATGAGGTAGAAACTTTCCTTAATAGTAGTGATTTATTTTTTTTTCTTTTTTTGGAGAATTATCATTGTTGGAGTTAAAGGCAAATGATATCTAGAAAATTTTCAAGAGGTAAATAGGTTTAAGAGAAATATGGACCATGGGAAGGAATATGCCGGGCTAAATTGATACGAGTAGAATTTTAGAGAGGAAGAGAAGAGAGAAAAGAAGCTAAGGAATAAGAAGAAATCTATGTAATATCAGAGCAACTTCAACACTACTAGTTATATGGCTTTCTAAATTACTATAAAATATTAACTAGTCAAAATTTAGCTAGCCAAATTTGTGGTTTGCTCCAACCATGCTAGCTATTAGACTCTCTATATAACTATTTTATTATTAAAATAAATGAAAAAGAAAAGTGAAAAAGAAAAAGCAAAGCAAACAATTAAAGAAGAAAGAGAAAGAATGATTAAATAATATAAATAGCTAGCCAAATTGGCTAGTCAAATTTAGCTAGTGAAGTTGGCTATCTAAAAAATTTAGAGAGCCATGTCACCTTGTTGGAGTGACATCCTAGCTATTCAACTAGCTAAATTTAACTCAATAGTTGCTTAGTTAGTGGTGTTGGAGTTGCTCTCATTCATGAAAGAACCAAAAACCATTACATTCTAATATAAATTCCCAATTGCAGAATAGTAAAAGACCACAATAACCCTAGGCACATTAATGGACTCAAAACGCTAACTTCAAGCTACTAAACGACAACATAACTTTTTTCCACATAACATAAATACACGTAGGTTTGGATCTTGGTAAAGAGTGGATTCAGAAAAAATTAGAGGATTTGACCATTTTGAGAAGTTTTGACTACTCAAACCTTTAATGTGGTGTTTGGTGAAAAAAGGTTTAAAAAAAAAGGATGAAACTCAAAAAAAACTTTTTTTAAAAATTCTCATCTTATGAGCTTTTTCATTCAAAATTTACTAATTTATTATTAATAGACCTAATTACCCCATTAATCACATTACTATTGCGCCAATTTTCTTTCTTTTCCATAAATACTCTTTTGGCAACTTATACACCATCATATTAAAATTTTAGGATAATTTCCTAAAAGAACCTCTGTGTTTATGATTTTGTCAAAATGGTATTTGTATTTATTTTTTTGATAAAATGAGGATTATGTTTAACTCTGTTCCCCAAAAGACAGAAAAGTTATTAGCGGTGTTAAATGTGATGACGTGGCAAGGCGGTTTTAGTGTTAGGTTATAAGTAAATTTCTAAAAAATTCACGTGTTTACTATTTTAAACTATGGTAAATAAACTTTTTATATCATAACTAATAAATTAAGACCATAATACATCTAGCCACATCATCAAAATCAAATTTAACACCGTTAATAATTTCTCCGTTTTTTGAGTAACGACGCTAAACACAATCCTTGTTTTGAAACTCAGGCGGTTTTTTTAAGAAATTACCCTAAATTATTTGCCCATATATTTTTACTAATTTGACAATTTATAAACTAAATTAACAATATCTTACAGATCTGAAATTCAACTCAAAAGGTAAGGTTTTTAAATCATAAAACTATTGTTATTGTTTGCAAAGTGGAGAAACACTTTTTTTCTACCTTTCCCAAAACGTATATTATAAAACAAGATCCCTTCATCTATGACAATGCAAAAGAATCACAAAATTCTCGTGGAAATGCAAAACCAAGATACTTTGGTGATAATACATGCTTTTATGCTACAACGCTGGCTGAATGTAACGGAGTGAGATACAGACGCAAACTACATTAGTAAAGAAATGCTGTTTGTGCATGTGTATTACAGCCGACAAATATCTCATTCAAATCACATGAAGGAATGTCTAAAGTAAATCTAAGTAGGCAGAAACTCATTTTTGTGATGAAACACACGTTCATTGAGCTCAAGCAACCTCCCTGTTAGCGATCATCTGTATATTATCTACAAAGCTGATTGAGTGTGCTGTATGTATTCCTCAACTGTCACCAAACGTCAGTGATGATATCCCTGGAAACTTCCTCTTCTAGAAGCAGGCATTAGATCCTCTGTCACCCAATGAAATAGTTTAGATTCAAGCCAATGTGAGAATAATGATCTCATACAAGGGCGGATACGAGAAGTTATCTTTGTCCGAGCGATATTCTTACCATTTCTCCCAGATACATGAGTCACTCAATTTAGCAAATAAGATAGTTGATACTAAACACAACAACTGAACATCTACAAGACTATATATATCTACAGTCAAATATTCAGGAGGCAGACTTCTATCAGCATATGACAGGGATAACATTAGAAAAAGAAAACGGAGTTAATTAAATTACTTCACCATTACCTTTAAGGTATTTTCAATAATGAAATACAGGTCCTAAAACTATCAAGATCTATGTGTTTATAATGTTAGGACAATATAAACCAAATTCTAATCATCTATGTGTTTAAGTATGTCTCACCATGTTCTTCTCCATCATCTCCATTTTGACTTGTGAAGAAAGGGGTGAGATAGTTCCTGTCCAATTCCGTGAACGATGCAGCACTGCATGCAGGATAACAAGTAACCAAAGGAAAACAACAAACATCATAAGTTTAAATATGAAGCATCGTCAGGAAGACGAACTTAACTTACTTAAAACTTCCATAATGTGAGCTTGAAGTTTCAAAGTTTACCTCCTGTGGAACTCTTTAAGCTTCATCTTAAACCGGTTCCCTGGTGTTGAACCACCCTCATCATCATAAGAGGGAACTATGTAACCATTATTCCCCTCAAGACTCTGAAAATAGATAACAAGATTTGTAAGTAACTTGTTGATAGCAACCGCCTTAATCAACTATGTGAGCTTATAAAACTGAACAATTATAAGAACTTGGTATGAGTGAAAGTAAGCCAGGAGCTGAGATTGCGGCATGATGCCAGCTTGGCGGTGTAAGATCATTTCACATTGACCCCACATAAGCTTGTACCCAAAAATTGAGTGCCCCAAGGAATTCAAATATCACATTATCCTACGAAAAGTTGCATGGCTACAAGTCAAGTCATTCAGCCACAATTAGCTTTTTCAAGGTTCGCTATGCAGATTGGGGTAAACCATGGGTCAGTCACATGATACCAAAGATATTCCCTTTCTTCAGGTGACAAGCATGATGTACTGATACCAAATCAGATACGATATGAAGATCCCCTTAGAAGCAAAAACTGCTGGAAATGAATAGTTGGGGAGGCAAGGATCCAATCCCAATATTAGTTAGGAAACAACTCGTGTGACCATGGCATCAGCTCAAGTTTTGGAGCAAAATATCACATCTACCATGTAATGGAGTTCTACAGTACCCAAACTTATCCCATTGACTACAAACTCCGGGAATGAGAGGAAGCTGCCACACTATATTCCAATGAAATATAATGAAAAATAGTTAAGCTGCTAGGATTTCCCAAATTCTCACCAAGAGAAGTAACAGAAGAAGTCAGACTTGTCAAACTTGTAATAAATAGCCAATACTTTAGAAAATCAATAAAGCACTTTGTTGGGTCATGTACAAACATATTTCAGTTGCGGAGAACCAAAAATAGACAGATGTGTGCATGTATAAATATATATTTGGCAGGAATTACTTCAGTGAAGGGGCTCTCATGGCCATCTCCGACAACATGCAATGCTTCCAACATCGTACCTGTTGAACCTCCAATTAACAAAACCTGATACATTGCGGAAAAAAGTGAGTTTTATATAACTTGCATTTATTATTCATATTGAACAACCAAGAAAACTGAAGCATATCATTCATATAAGGTATCAGAGCAAATGAATTATTCCAATGATGGAGTCAGCCTCCATTCATGCAATTTCCTTGAACAGAAAGCTCAAATGATTAAAATTGAGTCTGTTTGGCATCAGTCTTCATAATGCCACATTTGTGTTAGCTTCCACATTTGTTTTTAAGTTAGGGTGAATGTCCTAGATAATTAGTCATATTTGTACTAAAGAAACAGACATCTGAAGACTGAAATCCCCATATTCTTATGTCCCTACCCTATTGCTTTTTCTTACTGAGCCACTATTAATTAGTGTTATTCACTGGCCACTTGATTCTCTTCAAACTATTAAGCCACATTTTTCTTTTTTCCTCGAATATATATTTGCCCAACTTGCATATGCTCAAAAAGTACTTCTTGTTCTGATATGCCTTCTTCTATGGTACTATTAGGAAGCTATTACTGTTATTTTGGATTCAATTTCATATTAATTAGGATTCCGTTTCCATTAGGGCCACTTAAAAATCATTTTCTTCTATCCTATCAGTATTTGGTTAAGAATTTCCTAACTAGTAATATAAGATCACTTTAGTCTGTGGTAGAAAATGCATCATCTTGTTATTTGGAAAAAAAGAAAAAAAAAAACAGGAGAAAGATAACCTAGTCGCGAAAATAACCCCAGCCCCATGTAATCCCACTCTCCCAAGATTCTAGCTCTTCTTCCTTGTTTGTTTTCCCCTAACCAAGAAGTATCCTCAAAATTTCCAACTTAATCAACAGCAAACAGTCATAAATGACATTATATAACTACCAAAGCCACAAATTTCATCATGCAAACGTTCTGTGTCACTCAATTTTGACAGGTGTCCAAAGTGCTTCATGTTTATCGACAGGGTGGACATGCCTACCGTTAATACAACTATAGCCGTTGTTGCTGAGAAAATTGTCTGTCCATGTCCTTCTGGAAGATCATGCACTGATTGCAAAGCAAGGGCAAAAGCCATAGCACCTCGAAGTCCTACCCAACCAAAAACAAATTGTAGTGAACAATACCAGGAAAGAGAATGTATCAAGTTGCGATGATCCCTATTCTTACCACTATACCAAAGAGCTTTCTGATGTTTTAAAGGTATTTGCCGATGTGCAGGCCTAACCAAATTGACCAAATATGCACAAGAAAAGACATTTGCTGCCCTACAAATATTATCATAAAGCTTTGTCAGTAGCTTCCAGATACAATTAATCATTACAATAATTTGGTAAACATTGCCAAATACAAAATCAGGTCGCAAAAAAATAAATACTTTTACCTTGCAACACCAATAAAGATCTGCAATACCCATCACACAAGCTAAGGAATAACAGTGTCAAGAGCGTCATGTCAAAGTGGCTGCTCATGAATAAACAGTATAAAAGGATACAATTGAAAAGAAGATAAATCCAATATGAGACCAGCTATGTTGTTCCATTGCAATATCAAACCCCATGTATATAAATCTGCAAATCAGACAAAAAAAAGTCAGTTCCTGGTTAGACTGCAAGATATTTAGAAATCCAATTTCAACATGAGCAACATAAAATGTGCTTCCTTACACAAATGTTTCCGCTAGTGATGATATCAAATGAAAAAATGCAGAAACAAATCGCTGAGAATTTTCTGACAAATTTGAGTAGGTATAATGCTTCATGACCTAACATATACAGATTTTTCCATCAGAACTGCATCAGTAATAGATTATTTAGACAGCAAAATCCCACAATGGACTTACTATTCCGGTGAATAATATTGACACGATTCCAGAGAGCCCAACACCTTCAGCAAGCATATAACTAGGAGGACAAAGAAACTTATAAAAAAAATGGACAAGAAATTTACCATATGTGTGTGTGTGATAACAATGCGAAAGCAGCCAAAGAGAAAACTTACGAGAAATAGGGAAAAAGAACCACAAGGCAGCATTCCAAGTTTTGAAGACTGAAGAGACAATGGCACAAGTAAGAGTCAGGAACACTTAAATATCTGTAGATCAGTGGAAGCTGGCACACAAAAGAATTGCACCAAGACAGATACTCACTTGTCAATATCCAGACCAGCATACTTGAAAAGGTAAGGGAATTAAGGCGTCACAAAGTATTTCTATTTGACTGGAAAGTAAGCAATAAACAATGACAAAGAAAGGAAGAATGGTAAAGGATATCAATGCAGAAGTAAACCCAACTCCTACACCTGTCAACGAAATGTACTGAGCCGTCAGTTTGAGCCCACAAAACTTTTTCTTAACTATCAACCACAAACTAGATGTATATCTTAGAAGTACAAAATATAATTCATCAGACATGCAAAAGAGATTGCTAAAACTAACCAGCAGACATTGAGCCAACAAATGTTTCAAGAAATCTGACAATCAACATGATCAAATTTGGTCCAGATGAAGAACTTTTCACCAAGGACATAGTCCTGAACAACAAAAAATACATTATTCAGACTGAATGTTCATCACATTCCACCTGCTTCTACTGAGAACATATTACAATAATCTTACGAACCTGTACAAGGAAATTGCCATCTACCGATTTTGGAAGACACAAAAAAGATATTGTCATCAAGCAAATTCAGTCAAACTTTCGAGCAATGAAAGATGATTATAATAAACGCTTCAATGAAAAAAAAAAAAAAAAAAAAAGTTGCAACATCTCAAGCTTACAGCATCATTCAAGACAGATTCTCCAAAAACCAAAGCATAAAGGTTCATATCTGTGCCAAGTTCCTGCAATTAAGGAAATCGTACCCGGATTGTGAATTAATGAATAAAGATGTCAAACACTTGCACATCAGAACCTGATTACCCCCAGCAACATTCACCATTCAAACAAAAGATTGCATGCCATGATGGGTTAGCATTTCGCATTGCTAACCTTATGTAAGAGCCTTACATGGGCATTAGACAACAATCCTATTGGTTTTATGAGAATGTGATTATCATAACCTTCTTCCACTTCTTACAATTTAGAAGTTGTACACATATATAGAAAGAATGCTAAAGTACCTGAAATATGGATAAAACAGTGACAGGATCTGTTGCTGATATGAGAGCTCCAAACATTAGACATTCAACTAATGGGAGTCTATACATGAGGAAGACGAGGCCACCAAGGTAACTGAACCACAAAACAGTGAAAAGGGTTTATGTCAGGGTAGATGCAAAAGTAATCTAAAAGATTGAATGTATTATATGCTAACAGAAAGCACGGTATCCTTACACCAAAAAACCTGTAACAATTGAAGCCAGAAAGGTCCCTAGAATAGCAAAAGTGACAATGGCTCCAAAGTTGGAGAAGAAGGGTTTCTGTTGAAAGGTTATTTGCATTGCAACAACTTCAATCAGGACATTGTACTAAGCATGAAATTTAGAAAAAGCAGAGAGAGAGAGAATAGAGTACTCACAGGTGATAAGCTGAATCCGGACTCAGTAGGAGCGAAGAGATATGTCAAGGAAAATAGTATAACATGTACAAATGGCAATAAAATATTGATGCATAGTAAAGAAAAAGTAGTAAGATAGGATATAAGATAATAGGAGGTAGGAGAAAGAGGAAAAAGAACTCCTCGTGGAAATTAAACCATGCCCTAATGCTAGTTTCAGTATTAGAAATATTAGCGAGTCCACCAACAGTAAGACCTAATAAAGGAAAGAGTAATTCAGAAAGCAAAGCCTGAGTTGAAATTAGTAAGTTAGCAGTAAGAGAGAGAGAGATACCAATGAGAAGAGAAGCACTGGCTTCGGGCATATAATAGATTTTGTGGCGGCGAAGAACGTGGCCAAGGACGAAGGAGAGAACGAGCATCATGATCTGAAGGAGTATACCAACTCCGGCGGCCTGTTGTTCTTTTCCGGGATGGGCATCAGTAGGGGATATTCGCAATTCCTCGACAATCATGGAGCCCATCATATTGGTTTCAACTTTCAACTATATTGCAGAAGAAATACAAGAATGATCAAATAATGGATAATGCGGTGAAGAATCTAAGAGGTGAAGTTGTAGTGAGTGTTTCAAGGGGAAAACAAAAATAGATTCGAAATGAATAATCGTTCGTTAGGTTAGGTTGCAGTAATAAGCAACCGGATATGAAAATGAAAAGTAATTACACACCAAAAATAAAAGGACCTGAGCTGACCTGTTATCGGACGAATCGCCGGCGAAGCCCTCGACTACTCAAGCTGATCATCACACTGCAATTCGTGTTAAAGAAAGAAACAAAGACGATTCAGTGATTGATCGATTGATTGGACTATAACTTCTTTATTCTAAACTATTACTACCATTTACGTCTTCAATTTATTTATTACTAGGTTTTGAACCCGTGCAATGCACGGAGAAGGAAATAAGAGAATGGCTCAGGTGTGACAAAGAGGTTATGGTGTGACAAAGGGAAGAGGTGGGGTAATTTTGTAATTGAACAGAGAAATGTGGCAAACTTGTAATTAAATGAAAAATCTTTAAGCGTGTTGAAAATGGAGAGAATGAAGAGGAGGTGATGTCAACCCTGGATAGAGAAAAAGTTTTAATTATTTTCTTTAAAATGCATTTTTTCGCTCTTCTCGAACTCGTTTTTCAAAAAAAATTATACCACTGAACTTGTATTAATTAGGCCGTCATTTTGAGATCCATTTTTGTTATTTATAAACGATTTTTAATTTTTTTAATTTTTTTTATAGTTGTTTCAAATTAATATTCGGTTGTTTCAAATTAATACTGTGTTGTTTCAAAATAATATTCTGTTGTTTCGAATAAAATATTCAGTTGTTCCATATGCTATATTGTTTCAATAGAATACTCGGTTGTTTCAAATTAAGACTCGGTTGTTTCAAATTATTACTGTGTTGTTTCAAAATAATACTCGGTTGTTCTAAGTATTATCATATGATTATCTCATAATTAACACTTTGGATTGAATGGAGCTCTATAATATTTAAGCACAAAATTGAATCACTCGAAACAATCATGCAATACAACACAATGAAAGTTTATGTACCCAGAATATATCTGGATACATGAGCAGCTATATAAAATAGTGTTACTTAAACTAAAAATATCCAAGTCAGTAATCTTTGCTCGCATCTCAGAGTAATTACACAGCAAGGATAAATATTGAAATCGCAAATGCAACAAAGTGATTTTAGGGGCTTAAGTTATTACTGGCATAAATTTTTTATTGATTGAGCATATTCTTAAAAAAGACCTCAAATTAAAACAACCAAGATAAGCAAGAAAACACACCAAGACATGAAATATTTTATAGAATAAAAAAATACAGAAGCTCCTTATGGAAGAAGGAAAGCTTAATTACACATTCACACTAGTATGACTAGTTTATTTCACACAAGTGTTTCTTCACATGACATGAAGAGGATTCATGCCCATCAATCATGATTGATACATAATGGTAAAGAAATTCATTTTGTAATAAAATATCATTAGAAAGCTTCAACTGCGTTATTTCATGAGAAAAATATGCTCATTCTTATGGAATTAACAGGTAGAACAGGTGCAATGAAGAGAGAATATTGCTGCAAAAGCAAAGTTCAAAACATTCACTTTTCTAAATCTAAATATCGAGAGACTGGACATTGGGAAATCTTGATTTTTCTGTCCAATCCATTTTCCATAAGTATGCTCTGCACCAAGGGAGGATCTTTTATAAGCTATAACTCACATAATCTGTATTTACAATAGAAAGAACTTAGCTGACATTTCCAGGAGAAATTTCGCCCCTTTCTTCAGCTTCAAATATCATGCTCAAACCAATTCTAAAATGCCAATCATTGAATCAGATTATAATAACACAACTCTTGGGATGCACCACATAGATGATAATTAGTTTTCATCATTCAAAGCTTATTTCCACTTTTAGTAAAATGATGTAATAATAACAAAAATTGCAAGTGATGGGAACATTGGGAAATCAGTGGTCTTCTCTCCGGCTAATTCATATTCGTATTAGAACAATACGGTATTTTTCTGAAACAACACAATACTTTTTTGAAACAATATAAGATTATGTTGGAACTAGTTATTATGTTGCTATATTGTTGCAGTTATGAACCGGCTATTGTATTGAAACAAAAGTCCAAACTGAAGTTTGACTCAACCAACACACGTAAACCATTCTCTGGGTTGGACTTCTAAAAATTGAAATTTCATGATGAATCAACAAACGAAAACCCATAATCATGAAAAGCAAACATAATTATTGAAAACCCACCCAACACCCAAGTTAAATTCTTACGCACAAGATATCCAGGCCGAGGAAGAAGACCAGGTGGGATTTGAGATCGAACGGCGGGTATTTTACCGGCGACGTTACAGGCGGTGGGAGGAGGACGGACACCGAGGAGAAGCGAAGAGAAGCGGCGCACTGGAGCCCCGGCCATGGTTGTTGCATCAGTTGGATGAGAAAGGAGAAATGAAACGTGTACAATGATAAGAAAATTGAAAAATTGTGTTTAGAGACCTAATTAATTACACTATTGGTACATATCTCACCATAAGAGCTTGTCACACCATAATGGGTGTCTCACCTGAACTTGACTCTACACCGCTATTCATTTAATTTTGTCGTTTGTCTGACTATGGTCATTAAAGATGACTTCAATCTATCATAAATGATAAGTTTTAATTAAATAAAAGATTTCATATATATATCATATATTAATAAATTAAATACATAAACTTATCTTTCTGTTTTATTTTTTTTTGAAATTGTTTAATAAGTTTTATATTTATCTCATAAAATCGTGATAATATATTAGATTATATTAATTAATAATTTAATTAATATTATTAATTAATTCAAATTGACACATAAGCTATTAATGTTTAATATCGCGCCATGTGGTAAAATGTATAATATCGTGCCGTGTGTGATACTTTTGTACTCCTTTTAATAATAGTATAGATGATATCATTTGCACATCGTTACACTAATTCGCCCTTCTATTAAAAATGTAATATAATTACTTATTAAATTGAACAGTTTGATATAGTAACAAAAAAAAAATCTTGAGTTTGACTTAGCTAAGCCCGACGAAATTAAGAACACTCAATTTTGTACTTAAAAATAATAATAATGAATTTTTTTATTTTTATTACTAAGATATTCAACTTCTGATTTGTTGTCTTAAATTAGACTTATTAACTACAACTACAACCGTCAAAACATTTTGTGAGAAATGGACTATTGATCTTCTCTTTTGTAAAAATCCTCAATTTTGGATGATTTGTCACTTGTTATGCATCTTAGTGTTTCAACTATTACTAGTCGATTACCTGCGCGATGCGCGGAGTTTTAAAACAATCATTATATACGATATTAGAAAAATATTTTGTTTGATATAAACTACATTTAGGGAAAAGTACAAAAATAAGTTAAATGGTTTCAGTTATTATCAAACATAATACTCGTGATTCAGATTTTTGTACTAATTCCTCTATACTATCAATTTATAATAAATACTTGTTAATTTCTCTCATTTTTTTTAAAGTTAAATACTTGCAATTTCAATGTTTAAAGATACTATTTTTTAGAACAAAATTCGAGAAAATGACACTATAGAGAATTGATAGAAAATCATTTCAAAGTATCAAATTTAACAAAGGAAAAGACTAATTGTGTACATATCAAGCACCGATTTTGTTGACCCCTAAAGATTCATAATATTTAATGTGAAAAATAAAAATAAAACATACTATTATCTAAATCTAGATGAGATCGTAAATCTGAACAAATCATCTATAAATATTGATAACAAGAATTGGCAAACAACTAATTTATTGGGTCTCTCAACTGAATATTAAAATAAAAGGCTTTGAATTTCAAGAGTTTTACAAATAATTAATATGAGTTTTAAATTTTTTGATATACACCATTTTTTTCTCTTCTCATGACCCAATCCTTCTTCTCCAACATCTCTATATAATTCCTTCTATAGCAGCACCGCCATGGAATCCACTTTTGATTTCCTTCGGTTGTGTTGTATCTCCAACCTCTTAATTTGCATTAGCTCTCGACCTTATTATGCCTTGAATCGCAACTATCATAGACTTGAGGTAGTCGTAAAAGATTTAGATCTGTGGCAAATTTTGACGACTGTTAATTTGAAGCTTAAACTTGAGTAGTATCTACAAATAAAAAGGATAGGGGTATAAGAATGAAATCAACCTCAAAATTTACTATATTCATATACAATACACACTATACATAAATACTTGAATTGTATTTTTAATAGATTTCTAAATATGGTCGGTTGAAGGGTGTCAACCTAGTTGAGATATCCGTATTTTTCTTCCCTTGATCATTATCCTGCATTTCATTAAAAAAAACAATAGATTTCCAACGATTAAATACTCTAAAAATAGTGAAATATATAGGAGTTTCATGGCTTTTAAAGTGTTGAAGGTAATTAATTGATATTAATTAATTTAAAAAAACTGTTTTAATTGGAGAAAGATGAAAGGACTTTGTGAAAAATGTAATGCAGAAAGGAAATAATGGAAAGAGATTTAATTGTATGAGTTTTTTCTCCTTGAAATTAAATGGAGAGAGAAAAGATAACAATAAAAATAAGAAATTTAGTATTTGGACACGTCACTTTCTTTGCTTAGGTGTCATGTTTGGAATGCTAGTTATGCTCATAGATTTTGTCTTTAGCTATTAAGAAATACAAAATCTTTGACATATATAGAATTCTTTTGTTAATTAACCACCTTCAAACCTCTCTCCATGAACAAGTCCTAATAGAGGGAAGTAAAAAATTTCATTGAGTGTTTGGTTTTTACCCTCAATTTCTTTTGTAGTTGTTTGGTTCATGACTGAAATCTATTACTGAAGTTGAAGATGGAACGTCAGAAATCGGAGGGGATGGTAAGAGAAGACGTCGGAGATTGGAGGGAATGGTCGGAGACAATGTTGGAGACCTAAGGAGAATGTCAGAGATGAAGGTTGAAGATCGAAGCTGGAGGAAGAAGGGAGCGCCTCAAATGAATATCGCGTTTTCTTTTAAGTTCTACTAAAATACGATTTTGCATGGAAAGGGACCAATTATTCTCTAGGTGGGCTAAGGTAGTAAAGCTTAAATGGAGGGAAAGAAAAAAATCTAAATTGGGTAGGCAATGAAATCCTTCCATTGCCTTTCCCTTTTCTATAGAGCTACTCCAACCAAACGCCAAAATACATCCTAAAGCATTTGGTAGAGACAAAAAATAAAATAATAAAAAAAATCATGCTCTATTGATCATATTGATTTTGATGACTTGGTGTAAATTAGTTCAAAGGGTTCTTTAACTTTTTTATTTATACATAAAATACTAAAATGTCTTCATTCCATCAACTTATTTCTTCTTTCCTTATATACACATATATAATGATCCTCTAGCTCAACCCCATTAGTCTCATTAAGAATTCGTTCTCCATCAAAAAAAAATAAAATTCGTTTTCCATTAACTATTTTTCAGTCTTCGAAGTAATGACTAAACTTATCAGTAAATAAATTATAATTAATCCAATGATGATCATGAATAAAAGCTAATACACTTTTAAAGTCAACATCAAAGTGTCTAATTTAAAAAAAATATACTAATATAATTCTATCCAAAATTAACTTTTTTTTATATAATAGGCTCTCAAAGTAAGAATTAAGTAAAATTTTATTTATTTTAGGATTAAATTATATGCGGGTGTTTAAAGTTATTTAAAAATGTTATTTTAGTATTAAAGTATTAATAATGAACGTATAAGAAGGAAGGAAGGAAGTTTATTAGTTTAGAGAAGTAAAGCAGCAACCTTGAAACCTAAAACACTGGAGAGAGAGAGAGCAGCCGAGAATTGTTTCCAAGGGAGGTGAGGTCCGGTGAGTCTTGCTTTGTTTCCTTGTGATTTTGACTCAGAAAAGATAATGATCCATTCCTAATATTATTATTTTGATTCTGCATTGTTTTTTCATAATGGGGTCTTTTCTGAATCATACCTCCTCAAGTTACAAACTTTTATTTACATCTTCTTTTATGTTCAATTGGGTGCTTTTATATTTTACAGTTGAATACTACACAGCACAAATATTCCATTAAGCATGTCTCTTCATCCTACTGCACCACTGCCTTTCCCCGACGACCAAGATGTTTCTTCCGATGATGCGGATGGCCATAACAAGCGTCACTCTGTCACCCCTTCTCGTCCCAAGAGGAGCCGCAAGGCTACTGGTGATGCTATTGTCGATGCAATGCTTGAAATCGCAGCTGCTTCTAAAATGAGGGCTTCTGCTATCATCAAGAACGAAGACCGCTTTTCTATCACCAATTGCATCAAGGTCTTGGATGAGATGCAAGGTCTTGATCAACGGATTTACTTTTTTGCTTTGGATTTATTTGAGAACCCCAATGCTAGAGAAACATTTATATCTCTCAAGACTGAGAAACGCTTCCCATGGTTACAGGGAAAGAGCAGCATTTCTAATTGAATTAACTTAGGTTTAAGAACATCCATATTCTGTATGGCCATGCTACTATTCAACAACTCATTTGCCTTGTAACTACTTTTGCCTTATGATAAACACTTGTTTTCAAAGTCCAGTTAAATGATTTTAATTGATACAAGAACAAACTTCCTTTTTACTTGTCTATTTTTCATCCGTTACATTGATGCATGGCGAAGGATTCTAGCATCTTGTTTAATTTCTTTCAAGTGGTGCGCCTATAGCTTAAATTAAACTACTTGCATTTTGTTATATATTCTGCTTGATTTAATTTCTTCAGATGCTTCAGCTAGCATGGACGACTGTGACCTCGAATTGGATGAGATGGAATTAGTAGCAGCAGCTGCAGGCTACTACTATTATAACAGTTTATACAGGCAGCCTCGTTGCGGTTCAGTTAATGGAAGTGACTTCATGACTGAAGTGCTGGATGGGCATGATGATTTATGTAGGGAAATGTTTCGTATGGATAAACATGTTTTTCACAAGCTGTGTGGCACTCTTCGTCAGAGAGGCGTGCTACGCGATTCTTCAGGCATTAGGATAGAAGAACAGCTGGCAATTTTTTTAAACGTTATAGGCCACAATGAGCGCAACAGAGTAATCCAAGAACGGTTTCATCACTCTGGTGAAACAATAAGCCGGCATTTCAATAATGTATTAAAGGCAATTAAGTCGCTTTCACGTGAACTCCTGCAGCCACCACCAACTACCACTCCTCCAGAAATTCTTAGTAATAGGTTTTACCCATATTTCAAGGTTGTCTGCGAATCTGTTCCTGCATATGTTCTCTCGTATATTACTTTATATTGCTTACATTCTTTCCCGTTGAGCAGGATTGTATTGGGGTCATAGATGGTATGCATATTCCAGCTCATGTACCAGCCAAAGACCAATCTCGATTTCGTAATAAGAAAGGTGTTCTATCACAAAACGTTTTGGCTGCTTGCACGTTTGATCTGCAGTTTATATTTATTTATCCAGGCTGGGAAGGCTCTGCTGCAGATTCCCGAGTATTAAGAGCAGTCCTTGACGATCCAGATCAGAATTTCCCTCAAATACCTGAAGGTTTTCCATTTCAGCTTGTTCATTTGCGTCATACTAATGTGTCTATATTTACGCGTGCAAGGTTGTGTGTGTAAATATGAGTGTATGTCTATATGCCTCTTTTCCATACATGTCTACTGAGATATGCTATTTCTGCGTTAAAACAAGTTTTGTTCTCATCCCCCTTTTGGCAGGAAAATATTATCTAGTTGACACTGGATACTCAAATATGGAAGGCTTCATTGCTCCATATCTCGGAGTTCGATACCATCTTCATGAATTTAGAGGTGCTAATCAGTTACCAAGAAATGCCAAAGAACTGTTTAATCACCGGCATTCGCATCTTAGAAATGCCATACAGAAGTCATTTAGCGTGCTGAAAAGTCGATTCCCGATTCTTAAACTTGCTCCTCAATATGGATTCCACATCCAAAGAGATATAGTAATAGCTGCATGTGTTTTGCATAATTACATCAGACGCGAAGGAAGAAGTGATTGGTTGTTTGCTAGTACGGAAGGAGTGACAGTGGAAGACTTTCCTGATTTTGACGATCAAACTGAAATACAGTTGGCTTCCTCCATCCAGGAGCAAGTTGCTTTCCAAATACGGGAATCAATCGCAGCAGGGATGTGGAATGACTTCGTAAACAAATGGGATGAATGGTAATTGATTGATTGGCCACACTTATTCTTCAGAGTAGATAAAATATACTTCTGTAAATCCCCCATCAGAGTGCTTTAGCTTACCAGCCATAACTTTTCCAAATGACTAATTGTAACTAGTATGCAGTGTTTTTGAGTAACAAAGAAAATTACTTTTGTTCAAGTTAGATTCTACTTCAATCCTCTGAGGTCAGCTCGGAACGAATAAATTTCATTTGCTTCGAGTTATTATTGTTTAAATTAAACTCTATTTAGTGAACATCAATTCTATCTTTATGGTATTAACTGATTTAATGTTGATAAAAATCAATCTGTCTCTATCGTATTAACTTGTTTAATGTTGCTCCGACAATAGAAAATCTGGGTTATATTATTGAATATTTTTCCACTAAAAACTAATCTTTTCCATTAACTTAAGTTCGAAATTGAACATTTTCCACATTTCCATAAAGTCTATGTCAAATTAAGCATTAATGGCTGATTTATTTCAAATAAAATTCTGCAGGAAGTCAGTTGAAACTTTAAACGTAAACAAACCCCAGTGATATTATCGTCTTGATTTCATGTATTAATCAAAAACATCAGTCGTGCCATAGTGGAGAAATAATTAACTAGTAATAGTAATCAAGCCTATAAAAGATGCTTCAAAACTTTGATCTACAATGAATAATTAGGAATTTGCATTACAGAAAAAGCAGAGTATGCCCAGTACATTGACTTTGAAACATACATACAAAAAAAAACTAATTTGGAGAAAGGAAATGCACTCTAGCAAGCGGATATTCTTTTCCAGCAATCCAAACGCCGGTTTGTGACCATTGCACATCCTCCCAGTCCAGGTTTTCCTCCAGTACCTGTTCACAAAATGAGAATACTTAAAAAAAAAAAGTTGCTCTTTCAATGGTATAACTAGATTTTGCTTCACCTAAATCTAAGGATCATAGTTCCAGAAGGAGCATAGTTCCATATCGTATTAGTCGCTGACATCCCAGATGCACGGAACCCATCCAGACGATTCAGTGACAGATGAAAGACGTCCCTCTGGAAATATGATCCATGTCTTAAATGTTCCAAGAAGACCAACAGAGCAATACGAAGAACAAATGTCCATCAGACATGTAAGCAGGCATGAATATAAACATTATACTGATAAAGAAAATCAATTATCCCTTCTCAGCTCCTAGACATGCAAGGTAATTTGCTAGGAAATAAAGCAGGTGCAAGTAGTACCTCAAGATAGTCAAGGGGCAGAGGAATGCCAACTGAGCGCATGACCTTCTGCGGAAGGAGTTTCTTGCACCGAGACCATCGGAAAACATCAATCAAAATGTTATCAGAGTCGTGTTTTTCACCATTTGAAGGATGTTGATGGTGATTATGAGGTTTCTCTGTCTCTTCATGTCCATGTACTTGTGCAGTTTTCATCATTTTCTCACCAGTAAAACAAAGCTCATACCTAGTTGTTCAAGATCAGAGGGTTACAACTCATGGACATTTGTGCCATAAGTAACTCAAAAACCAAAACAGAATGATCTGATGGTGTACCATCTGATAATCTAGTATACAATTTCTGCCGTCACACACACACACACACACACACCACAAACACAAAACATAAGCAATCAGTACATTGACATTAAAACATGCAATATCTCTGACATAATCAACTCAAAAATGGCTATGCAGAAAGCAAATATAATGTTTATTTTCCTCTTTAAAACCGAATGAGAGTTTGCTCATGGAAAAGAAGGAAACCACACTATTAAACCCTTGTACTTGACCTGTTTCACCCCTAAACCCAAGTACAATTATTTATTCCACAACATTTGCCTCCTATTCTCTTTTATTATTGCTTGATTTAGCCCTCAGTCAATGGGATAATGCCACGTGGATAATGTCTTGACATAACCTGAGTTTTGAGTGTACAACCATGATAATACACAGGAAAACTTTAAATCCAACATCAGTCAGAAATATATTTTACAAAAGGAAGCTTATTGTAGAACTATAAAATCAAAGTTCTTTTTTAATTACTTTTTTTATACCATTCAATTACAGGCAAAAACCACTTCATAAATAAAAGCAGAGGGCCCGAATATTAAAAAATAATAGTACAAGGTATCAACAGAAAAAGGAGGCGAAGTACATGGCCAATGTTACGGAAAAAATAGCACAGGAACTTAACAGTATAGGTTTTTATTTTTCCTCGAAAAAAGCCCAACCATCGACTCTATGGGAAAGAAAAGTTTCTCTGAGCTTTTTCCCCAAAGACAAAAAAGAAAAAGAAAAAGAATGACCAAGTGTATCACACAGGGAAAAGATAAAATACAAAAGCTCAGAATTCACTAGAAAAATTGCAAAATAGAAAACCAAAAGTTCCATTGCCATCACAGTAAGTAAACAACATACCTGCATGAATGTGTTTCTAAATACAGAACTTCTCCCTTCTTTAAACGTGCAGAAGTATAAAGGGGCTTCTTTAAACCCTTGTCAGCAACGATACTAATGCTGTACTTTATCCTGAAAACATTTCGCAAGCATAAAATACTTAAGGGCCAAAAGAAGCAGATATGAAACTGTTCTACAATAATAGGAAACACAAAGCTAACATAAACACCCTTAAAAAGATTAAATAAAACAAAATCGAATTAGCACTAGTGCTAAAGCAGACTATAGACGAAGTGAAGACTTGTTGAACTTTGCATTAACAACAAAGTCCAGCTTGGTATTTTGGCTTTGTCCAGTTGCAGGAATCAGCACAAGGTGGATGGATATCAAAAGGAGCAACCAAGCACAAAAAACACCTCACAAAATTCTAAAAAAAATTATAAAGCAGAAAGCGTAAACTGTTTATAACAGAAATATTATTCTTTCTGCATCAACTTCATCTCACACAAGAATATAAAACCAACATAAGAAAGCTAATTTCCTGTGAAATTATCTCAAAATATTACTATATCCCCCTTTCAAGAAGATTAAATATCTCCAAATGCAACAAAGATCTTTAAGCAGCATATCATGGTCATAGAAATTTATCATGCATACCAGGGCTCATTACAAAGATTGTACTGTATAGTAACTTCACGAACAAATCTCTGTTGTCTCAATGCATTCTGTAAGAACATAAATCCGAAATTAGGCTTATTAAATTTGCAGAAAAGAGACTTGACCATAAACAAGTAGACAGAAAAACCAAAAAGTAAAATACTACACACAAGGCACAACCTATGTTCTAAAACATGTACCACACACGCAGTATATTTCTAGCTGTCATTACTTAAACAAACTCAAAAAGGTAAAGAAATGGGCTAATATACTGAATGATTTAAAGTCTAGATTTATCAGAAGCAGAGATGCAGTTACGTAATATAGTTCATATTGTGATTGATTTTACTTGTGCAACAGTTGTGTACAAATTTCAAGTGAAGCTTAAGCATATGACCTCTCTCACTTTGATACATTTATGAAGGACTGAGAACAGAAAGAGAAAGCCTTTTTCTTATTGGGTTGTCCAAGTGAAAACAAGTATTCTTCAAATAAAGGTGCATTCATTTTAAGGATGCTATATTATATAGAAGCAGCCAGTTTGCCGATATTATTGCACTTCCAATAAGGCTGACCAGCATTATCTATACCCTCCACCGCTCCATGTCAAACAAATTGACTTGGTTGCAAACAGTGGACAAAATTGTGACCTTATTTTAGAAATGTTTTATATTTAAGAGTGAGAGATCTCATACGGATCCTTCAATTTTACTTAAATTTTATGGATCTTCTAGTTACTGATTGCATCTATGCTTCCAACTAGACATTTAAAGGTCTCTTTCAATAGACGAAACAGTTACATGACATCATTGAAAGTTACCTGCTTTTCGTAGTAGTATTAATTTAAGGATTCACTCTCCCTGTCTTGTTAGATTCTAGAAGCATGGTAATAGAATCTGGAATACAACTTGCAGCTGTTCATACTAGAGAGAAACCCTCATAGGGCTTGATACACCATAAGCCCTTTGAACTTGGCCTGAAAAACCGATTGACCCCCTAAACTTAAAAAGTCTTTGTTAGCCCACTGAACTTGTTTAAAGCGACTTACTGGCCATCTGAATTTGTTTAAAATAACCTATCGGGCCCCTAAACTTGCTTATATTGATCTATACACCTCCTAAACTGATTTATACTGATAACATTTCAATTCATCCAAATCCTATCTTTCTCTGGAATGTGGATATAGGAGGCTAACGGGACACTTTGTAAGTTAAGGGAACCATCAGTGCTTGGGGCCAAGTTCAGGGGGCTCATGATGTATTAAGCTAGTGACATTTCTATAATGGAAAAAGGTAGAGCAATGAAGATTTGTTTTAGCTATTTCATGAGTGCTAACATATTCTTTCCAAAAAAGAAGAGGGTAAAATGAGATTTCAGGAAATCACAAATAAAAGGATATGATATTGATTTGAATAAAAAAATCCCTAGAGAAGTACCGAAGCTGCAGCCCTTGTAGTCATTGTCCGCTCAACAGCCATGGGAGCAAGGGTAGGCTCTACAGCTGACGTATGTGTAAGACAAGGCTCAAGATCAATTGTTCCTCCTCCTTTCTGAGATAACAAAAAAATGTATCAAGAAAAGTAATAAAGGAACAAAATATATTTGTAAAGCCTACATGTTATCACTATTCCCCAAATTGTCAATAGTGGACTGTAAGTATGGACTGCACATTTTCCCCAAAAATATGATAAAACAAAAAGCATGGATAACGCCCTTATTGTATGAGTATTTTCCCACCTTCACAATGCAGCAGCGCTCGACACGGTAACTGCAGCCAATTCCAGCTCCCCATGCACGTGAACGAACATTATTTCTCAGCATGGAAGTGTAGCCTGTATATATATTATATATATCCAGAGTTATAACACTAAACTAACAACACAAAGCATAACTGTAACATAGATTCTAGATTTGCAGAACTGCAGGAAGAAGTCAATAATCTACTTAAGCAGGTTTCTAAAAGCCTGATATGCTGAAGGAACACATTGTGATTTCACCAACTCAATATCAGAGATGACCACCGTAGTTCTTTATGTTTCATTACTATTGATAAACTTATTATGCCAGGGTGCTTTTTATGATTGCTAGCTAGAAAAATCACGCCTCAATCATTAGTAAAAGAATTTCCATCAGTCAAAATTCAAGTTTTGTATTGGAACCAGAAGAGAAAGATAAAATAAAATTAATTTTAATTCCATGTAGTAGTTTAGACTTTATTTTGGAGTTCAGATGGATCAAACCACCAACAATTAGCTGATGATTTTATGATTGAGTTTGCTTTTTCAAGAGTTTCAAGTCCAAATGGTCCCATCTAGGGGGGCAAATTGTCCATCCTTACCTCATAGCAATTTTTACAGATTGTAGCCATGTATTTGAGTAATACAGGGGCAAAATACAACTTATCACCCCACCCTAGATTTACAACAAAACAGAGACCTCACAAGTAGACAAGAAGGGCTTACTATCTTGTGGAGGCAAAACTCGAATTGTAGCGCACAACTCTTGGATCGCAGGTGGTGGAGGAGAAGCAGTCGGCCGGCAGTAGCCAGTATGCATGAGAACTGCAATAGGTGGCAACACGAATAGTTAATTATCCATCAAAGTGTCATTAATTCTAATATTTATAGAGAGGGGGAAAATCAGCTGAAAACTTTACATCTTATAATCACATACCAGCGACAAGATCAGAGTCATCTGTGTATATATCTGTCCCCCATAGCTGGCCACCCCTTACCTGCAGAAGATGTAAACAAACTTAGAAATAGAAAAACTAAATTTTTTAAGAAAGTGAATAGTAAGCTCCTGTCAAGCTAAAACTAGTTAGATCAAGTGATGAAAAAAACTACAGCATAAAATCTACTATGCTAATATTGGATATCAGAAGACTGCACAATTACTGAACATAAACATGTTTTAATACAACAGATGATGGTTAACAGTCTTTCCTGCAGTAACAGTGCATGAGAATTAGGATAGCAAATGCATAAACATCACTCAGCAGATTAACTTACAACTGCATAGATACATGAAACAAAGTAGAAAAGAACAAGAACGTAATAGAAACGGTTCAACTAGCATGCCTACTTCTGCAAACAGCCTCCTACATGTTTACAATCTTAAACAGGTACGAAATCACAATAACTATTTTAAAGAAGCAAAAGATTACAATATTCTAATATGGAAAAAATCTTTGGTGTATATTCCTAACACAATTATAACAGGAAAAACCGATTACATCAATTTCATAATTGCCTGTCTAATAATGGAAACCACCTTAGGCAATCAGGATGATATCATGCACCACCTTTATCAGGAGCTTCTGGTGAACTTAACAGTATATACTCTAAATAATATGAGCAACATCTCAACACAATGTTATACAAAAATGAAGATGTTCTTACTTGGCGATTTGTAGCAGTGACATGTTCAGCAGGAATCCGAATTTCAAGAGTTGGGCCATTGTGATTATTTTCATCATTTTTTTCAGTCTGGATTGATTCATACTCCTTCCATAGTTTTATTAAATCTTGCATGCATTCACCAACTTTATAAACAACAGATGATAACTCTGATTTGCCTGAAGCACCAACTGCAATTGAATTAATTTCCACACAAAGTAAACTTAATAGCACATAAAGTAGAACCAGAGCATGAGTGGAAGTTTATATAATTGAAACAAGTTAGCTAGTAGGCCAAAACAAATGGGTGGTGGTGAGTTATATCCGAAAAAAAATTCTTATATCAATAATAGAATTATACTATTGTATTACAAGTCGAGGCAGAGATAAATTAGAGTTATACAGACCAAATAGTTTAATTGGAAGCCAGTATTAGGATCCCAGTTATAAGCTCCTGTTCAACACATCATACAACCGCATAAAATTAAACGCGATATCTCACCTTGAGATCTGCAAAATAAAAAACCAGAAAGTTAGTAAGCCATTACCCAAGCATTGCAAACCATAACAAATAAATACCAACAGGCTAACACATTAAAAGTAAATGCTGCGTTTTTCTCCCAAGCTTTAAAATTTTGAGTCCATAAAGGATTTTAAATTTTTTAAACCATATAACTGTTTTTCTTATTTTCTCCTAGCTATTCCTCAAATTCAAATTCAGGCCTAACACTAAACCAGATCTATTTGTAGACACGTAAGTTGAAATCTAAATGAATCCACTCCATAATTCTGGCACTAAACAGATACCATCTACAAAAAAAGCAGCTAAATAGCATGAGCTAGAAGATTCTTATTGAATTTAAGAGTCATTAACTTTAAGGTACTCGTACTACTGCAAAAACTAGTAAAGATTTTATGATTTATGATGAAGTCTACTACATTTTCCACATAAAAGTTAATTACAAAGTCAATGGCTAGTCAATTTGACAGAGGGAAAAAGAGTTGTCATTTAGAAAATACGAAGCTAAAATGAAAAATCAGCCATCAAATATATTTTCCATAATAATGTACCACAATTCTCAAAAGAAAAAAGAACTAATTTTTTTTATTATCAGCCTAAAAGTCAATAAGCATGCAAATTGTTCGGTAAGCCATTTGAATAGCAACTAAGATAATGGCCTCACACAATGCACTTTTTAGAAAGAAAAAAGGGAAAGACAGTAAGACAAACCCTTCATTGTCTTGAGCACGAGACCTAAACCGGGAGTCTCGGTTTGTCACTTGAGGGCTGCCCCTAGGTCGTAGCATTCGCTTACGTTGCTGAACTCCTTGGTTAAAAACGTCCCTTTCCCTTTCTGTTCCCTCACCATCTGCACATCCATCATCTGATTCTTTTTCGTACAACCTGCTCCGCTTCTCAGGTCTATCTCCTTCTGCATCAGTGTCTCTTTCTTTCCTCCTGTCTCTAGCTTCTCTATCGGCATTTTTCCAGGCATCCAATTCTTTCTGCCTTTTCTGCTCCGCAGCCATGACTTCTTGTTCTGTCACTCTGACAGAAGCGTCACCTGATTCTTTCTCATTGTGCAAACTCTCTTTATCCATTCCATTCCATGATTCTCTCTTGATATGATCCTTTTCTCTCTCTTTTATCCTATCTCTGTCCTTTGGAAGCTCCTTCCTCTCCTTCTCCCACCTCTCTGTTTCTCTATCTTCCCTCACCGATTCTTTGCCCTCAACGCCGGCAGTACCCACTTGAACATTGCTTCTACGATCACTTCTTTCCTTGTCTCTATCTCCCCATTCCCGATGTTTTACTTCTTTTCTTTTCCTGTCTTTATCTTTAAACCGATCCTCACCTTTCAAATCAACCTTGTTCTCACCAACTGTTTCATGTGTTTCTGTATAGTCCTTGTCTTCCACCAATGAGCCTTCCTTTCCAGTGTCAGTTGGGACCTGTGAGTTAGCACGTGGTATATGCCAAGATTCACTATATCCCTTACCTCTATGGTATTCTTTTGAATCCTTAAAATTCCCCCAACTAGGTGCCACAGTAAACCCGTCCTTGTCTGTCTTATTATCATTCTTGAGATCACTATACAAGTCTTTGTCATATTTTAAATCCTTATTATCCTCTAATCTATTTTCAAACCTCGAATCCTTGTCAGTTTTAGCAGTTTGGGAATCCCTCTTTACATCACTGTGGAGCTCCCTTGGTTCAGTCCTCAAATCTCGGGTTTCAACTCTGTAGTCTCTACCATCCTTGGGATCCCTTGAGTCTGAAGCAATATGTGGATCGATATGCAAATCGTTTGAGGATGAGGGTGGAAGTCGATATGAAGAATGCAAAGGGGAACGAGATTCAACACGAGGAAACTTGATATCGAAGGAAGGATGATAGTCAGTGGAAAGTGTTGAGGTGAGCTTAGGGTAAGAGGTAGTATCATCATGTGGGTATTTAGAAGAAGAAGAAGAGTTAGCAGCAGGGTCTTCATGAGGAGATCTTTTAGGAGGATTACTCATTGTTACAGGTAAATACAATAATAAATAATAATAATAATAATAATAATAATAATAATAATAAAAGTAGATCAACGGGGGGCAGGCAGCGTTTATAAGTTATAGAAATAGAGCATTTGTGTTGTAGTGACTGCAGAAACAAGAGTTGAAAGTTGATTAGGTCAAGAGAATATAATAAGAAGAATAAAACAAACACCATGGCATAGTAAGTTTATGAAAAAGTTGATGAATTTAACATAAAAATAGAAACTTGTTGATGAATTAGCAAAGAAGAAGAATGTAGAGTTAGGGGTAGGGGGATAATTCAGTAACTTCTCACCTTTATTCAAATCGATGAAATAAGAATAAGAAGCAGCAACAACCATTTTCAGCCATCCTACCTTGCCAAATATAATTTGTTTAGGAGAAAGTTGAAATCTTTACAGGGAAAGAAGAAGAAGAAGAAGAAGAAGAAGACGGATACAGAAGAAGAAGACGAAGAAGAAAAAGAAAACTGCAGGCAGGAGGATTATAGTATTCTTTTAATGGGCCTTTTCTATATGGGCCAGCCCATAATATAAATGGACGTCTATATGTAATAACGGTAAAGTAGAAAGAAAAGTAAAGAACCCTATTGTAGTCGGAAAACAAACAGTTTGGCGGCGTCGGCGGCGGCGGCATGGGTTCGAGGTAAGTGAATGTTGCAGATGTTGAGCTTTTCTTTATCGGCACACTTGACGATTCATTGATTGATTGTTTAGGCGATTGAGATCATTCAAGCGATGGATGAACTCCCACGGCATTCAATGGAGCATTGATGCTCTAGAATTCATCGACACTCCTCAAGATGGCGGCATCTCCGTCAAAGCACTCCGGGATTTGAACGACGGTGAGGTGGTTGCTACCATTCCTAACTCTGCCTGTCTCACCATCAACACCACCGGCGCCTCCCACATCATCCAATCCGCCGGATTGAGCGGCTGTTTAGGCCTTTCTGTCGCACTCATGTACGAGATGAGCTTACGTGATGAATCTCCATGGGCTGCCTACCTTCAGCTGCTGCCTGATCGAGAGCCTTTGCCTTTAGTTTGGACTCTTGACCAAATCGACCATTTTCTTCGCGGAACTGAGCTCCACAAGGTAATGTTATTCATTTGCATTGCCAAATGTTATCATTCCGCCTTCAACTTACCAAGTTTCCACCTTTGTAGGCAGATAGTCAAGGAAGACAAATTTCTCATGTATGCTGATTGGAAAGAGACTATATTGCCTCTACTCGATACTCACAATCTTAATCCGGATTTTTTTGGGCTTGAACAATATTTTGCTGCCAGGAGCCTTATTGCTTCTCGATCTTTTCAAATAGATGATCATCATGGATCTGGAATGGTTCCTTTGGCAGACCTGTGAGTATGCATTCGTCATAAATGTTAATTCTTGGGTTGTTACTGTTACTATCACCGTTTCATGAAGTCAAGAGTGTTGTAATAGAGTTGTGAAGGATCAAACCTATAGTAGCCTTTTACAATGCCTGACAGCTCAAGTGTTTCTTTTTATCCATTAACATGATTTTATCTTAAATTTGGTACAGCTTTAACCACAGAACTGGAGCTGAGGATGTGCACTTCACTTGTGGTTCTTCTGATTCTGAATCTGATGACAATGACAATGACGATGATGAGGATCCAGGAGACATGCTGGAACGCACTTCAGATGATACCAAGGTGTTGGAAATGATTATGGTGAAAGATGTCAAGGCTGGAGTGGAGGTCTGAACTCTGTGCTTATCTACATGTGAATCTGATATGATGTCTTAGTGAATTTTCTCTATCTTATTGAAGACAAAGCTATGTGCCTATGCATATTTTTCTACTTTTTGCATATGTTCATACCTTTTCTTTTATCTCTCTTCAGGTCTTCAACACATATGGATCAGCAGGTAATGCTGCATTGCTTCACCGGTACGGCTTCACAGAGCCAGATAACCCATATGACATTGTTAACATCGACTTAGAGTTGGTGCTTGAATGGTGCTCGTCAATGTTCTCAAGCCGCCATAGTAGGGCAAGGTTGTCCCTTTGGAGAAAATTGGATTATGCTGGATGCTTTAGTGAGAGTAGTGAATACTTTGAGATCTCATTTAATGGAGATCCACAAGTTGAGTTGTTGATTCTGTTGTACGTTATGTTGTTGCCGGAGGATGATTATTGTAAACTGGATCTAGCTGCTTCAGTTGCTAATGACCATAAAGAAATGATCAGCATGATCTCATCCGAAAATTTCAATTTCAAATTTGACAAGGGAACTGAAATTGATAAAACTCTGTTGCTTACGGAAAGTGTTTGTAATGCTCTTTTGAGTCTTGCTGAGAAGCGGGAGAATTTGTATGGCTCAAGTTCAATAAAGGACGATATTGAAGCCCTGGAGAAGTGCAGTGAGAAAGAAAGAAAGTTGTTCCACTCTCTGATGCTACGTGTGAGTGAGAGGAGGATTCTCGAGAAATTTAGAACTTATGCTAGTCTTGGTGTTAAATTGTTCAATAACTCCATGGCGTCATCTAAGAAAAAGAGGAAAACTTGAGGTAAATACTCTCATTTCTTTACATTATATTTATAAAATGAGTATATTACCTATTTTATTTTTCCTCTAGCATTGCAATTGGTTGAATGAAGCAAGTTTTTTGTTAATGCCTGAAACATTTTCTGTTTCCATTTTTATGCATTCAAGTAGTCCAACTTGTTTTTGTTTATCCAGGTCTTTGTTCCCGATGAATAACATAATCCTGCCTTGGCTTTTGCCTTTGCCAGATGGGACTTGAAGACTTTTTTTTTTTTTGGAAGGTTACATTGAAGGTAACTGAAGCGTTTCAGCCAGGGGGAGTCTTTCAACAAATGTAGTTGCTGGAAATGGCTTTGACGTGCAAAGTTGACTCTTTTTCGTAGTTGGTCTTCTGTTAATTTTTAAAGTTCCTTTTTGCGAGCATTTTTTGAACTTGTGCGACCACTCTTCAATTAGTTGGAACTAGAGACTACTCTAGGGATTTAATAGGATTGATTGCGAGTCAAATTTTGTAACGCAGTTATGAGCTTGAGCTTTAACTTATGCGGAATAATATGTTTAGCTTTTTTCTTTAACTAAAATGGACTATTTTTGAGATAGAGGAGCCATTATTGTATTAAAGAATGTAATGTCTTCCATCCTGCAATTGAACCCCTGTGAGGTACACATTGACATGTTTATAGTTCAAGGAAGGACCAAAGTCCAAACAACACACATTGTTAATGGAAACTATCATCGAACAAATGAGTATGGTATTTGGGATTGAGTGATGAAGGAGCCCAGCTAAACAGCTAGGGATTGACCCCTTTAATCTTGGTAGAGGCACGAAAGCCCGTGAGAAAGAGGTGAGCTAAACACTCACATGTTGATTAAGAGATCTTGACCTGTAATTACTCCATCTGCACCTAAAATTCCTATTTCATCCAAAAAAATTATGCACTTTTCTACGTCCTTTGTTGAAAATTCAATCTGAACAAATCTTTAGTTCAATTGCAAAGTCAGCATGTATAAGATCCTTGAATGATTTCAAGCAACTTTAACTTTTCTTGCGAAATGCGCAGAAACGCAGCAAAACATCTTGAAACACGTGAGAAATGTCAAAAAATCAAATGAAACGGCAAAAACATATTTTTATTCCTAAAATGTCACAAACGTCGTAAGTTACAAAATGTCTAAAACCGCTTATATAATTACTAAAATGTCATAAAAGGGCAAAACCGAGGTAGGTGGAGTTGGCGAGTGACGTTTGACCAAATTAAAATGGAAACATAGAATAAGATGAAACGTTCTGTAGGTGGTAATAAATATAGAAATGTTTATCATCATTTGATCTTTATTTTTGTTTTGCTTCTTTGCAAAAATGGAGACATATTACTTATCCCATGGATCTCCGATGATGTCCATAGACGAAAGCATTCCGGCAAGGCACTTCTTTCAATCATGGCGAACTGATATTTGCACCGACAAACCAAAGGCCATCCTAATGATTTCCGGCCACTGGGACACCCGTGAGCCTGCTGTCAACGTCGTTTCCCGTAACGAAACCATCTATGATTTCTACGGATTCCCCGATCCCATGTACAAGGTATATATATGTTTCTTGCAATTCATAACAATATTCTAAAGATGGAAACTTTGCTTCTTGTTTCTTGGAATTCATTAAAAATTGTAAAGATGGAAACTTTGGTTCTTGTTTCTTGGAATTCATCATCATTGTTTTATGTTTGTCAGCTCAAGTATACACCCCCAGGAGCTCCTCAATTGGCCAAGAGGGTCAAGGAATTACTGATGCAATCTGGTTTTAAGCATGTTCGTGAGGATTCGGAACGCGGCCTTGATCATGGTGCTTGGGTTCCAATGATGTTCATGTATCCAGATGCTGATATTCCTGTCTGTCAGCTCTCTATTCAGTCTAAGAAGGACGGTTCCTACCATTATAACATGGGCAGGGCATTAGCCCCTCTCAAGGAAGAAGGCATCCTCATTATTGGTTCGGGTGCTACTACTCACAACTTGAGAGCCCTTCAATCCTCCCATGCCAGTTCCACTCCTTCCTGGGCTCTCGAGTTTGATACATGGCTTAGAGATGCTCTCCTTCAAGGAAGGTAATTTTTGTTCAAAGATTGAAGCTTTATGCTTTTATTAAGTGGCTATTATAGCATATTTAAGCATGTGTTCTTGTCAATTTGATGCCCTCACTAGCAAGTTGTAGTCCTGTGACAATTTAAATTGTTTATGGTTTCATGGAGCAGCCATGAAATCCCCTCCATGCCTTCTAAAACCATTGAACTTTACCGATTACAATTCGAAAAAATTGTACTGATTTTTCTTATTATTATTTAAGTTACCTCCGAGTGGAATGCTGTTTTTGAAAGAGAACAAATGGGTGAACCTTGTAGCTTATCCAGGGCTCAATTTGATGAAGTCATAATCATGAGACTCTTACATGTCTTAAACTTCTAACAATGAGACCTTTCTTTTTAAACACTACTATTTCACTGCTTGATAATTCTTATATTTTGGGACATGCAAGGCTGTCCACTCTTTGTTTTGAAGAATGAGACACCTATCTGGTTCTCTGTCCCCATGACTGCCCAGCTAGGGATGTCAAACGCGTTGTCTTGTCGTAATCGTACTATGAGATCTATGTGTTCTACATGATATTTGTGATGTCTAAATTGACAATCATGTTGAATGGGTCGTGTTGTGTTGTATGTCAAAAATTGACAACCCTACCACGCAGGTACGATGACGTAAATCACTTTTATGAGAAGGCACCGCATGGCAAAATGGCTCATCCTATGGCTGATCACTTTTACCCATTGCACGTGGCCATGGGTGCTGCAGGTGAAAATGCCAAAGCCAAACAAATTCACAGCAGCTGGAGCAATGGTAGTCTTTCTTATTCCTCTTATAAGTTCTCGGCTGACAAGTGAACTTGTTGTGTTATATCATCACATGGATTATATGATTATACATACAAGGAGAATAAATATATAGAACTTGGAGCAGGGCTCATAATCTGTTTTGCGAAAGTATAGGTGTGCCGCATTTTGTATCATTGTTAATAGATAGTTCAGATCAAAGCATTGAAATAAAAGACGAGTTTACTGCAATTATCCATTTCATGTTGAATGTGAGGCAGAGAGTGTGATTAGGTTCTGCATTTAAAAAATTCTTGTAAATTCTGATGTGCCTGTTTTTACTCTATTGTAATGAGTTGTTTAAAGTGATTTATCATTCCTAAATCTTTGGCTATTTCAAGATTTATATGATCCAAAAGTTATTGCAGTGATGATTTTTCTTAATCACGTGGAACTAATATATAAGACGATTAATGAATTAACTACGGATCATGTGTATCCATCATGTCATATCTCTTGACTTGTCATCGCATCAAAAAAGTATACAAACATCATTAGTCTTAAAAGGAAACAGTAAAGCCAATGTAGTAAACTTTAGCAAGCTATAGCTGTTAATTAAGGAACCTTATTTCTACGAAGAGGAAACAAAAGCAGACAAACAATCAAAAGGCACAAATTTGTAATCTGTTGGAAAAATTGTGCTCAAATAACTTTGTGGATACATTAGGGAATCATGTTAGTCAACAAGATCAACATCCTTGATAATAGATTTAATCAAGTTTGTCTGATACTATTAGGCATCTAATTGGTTTTGAATTATAATATAATGGTTTTATATGCGGAACAAGAAATTTAACATTTAATCATCAGGACAAAAGATTAAGGTTAAACTCTTTTGAGCTACATATCTATAAGTGAAGAAGGATAAACGAACCATTTGTAAAGCTGAAAGTTGGTGCAGCATTCAGATGACAGAGATGATAAATATTGCTATAACCTTTGCAACTTGACAATAAAAACTATTTCTGAGTTTTAAACTTAAAATGTATTGTGCGCTTCAAGCCTAATAAACATTCACGCGAGGCTGTGGGCTAGTGACTAATAATAAAAACTATTTAAAAACCAGAGCTATATAATAAGTATAATATATTCAGGGGTGATGCAGTTGGTGAAAGTTTGAGGTCAACCTCTCCCTGATAAAAGTAGTAATCTGTACCATCATTTGGTCTTCGTTTCTATTCTTCTTCTTCTTTCCTAGCCAAAATGCGTGTGACGGATACGTATTACTTATCCCATGGATCGCCGATGATGTCCATTGACGAAAGCATACTGGCAAGGCAGTTCTTTCAATCATGGCAAACTGATATCTGCACTGATAAACCAAAGGCCATTCTAATGATTTCCGGCCACTGGGACACCCATGAGCCTGAAGTCAACGTTGTTTCCCGCAACAAAACCATCTATGATTTCTACGGATTCCCCGATCCCATGTACAAGGTATTTCATTTTCACCATTTGTTTTGGTATCTATCTCTTTGTTCTTCAATTCAATTTTTAATTCCACAGTCATGAATATAGGAGCTAATGTTGTTGATGAATTGACTCTGATGCTACACCTGACCTGTTCTCTCCTCATAAAAATTGTAAAGATGGAAATTTTGATTCTTCTTTCATGGAATTCATCATTGTTCAATGTTTTGGCAGTTCAAGTATACACCTCCAGGAGCTCCTGAATTGGCCAAGAGGGTGAAGGAATTGCTGATGTAATCTGGATTTAAGCATGTTCATGAGGATTCGGAACGCGGGCTTGATCATGGTGCTTGGGTTCCAATGATGTTTATGTATCCAGATGCTGATATTCCTGTGTGTCAACTCTCTATCCAGTCAAAGAAGGATGGCTCATACCATTATAACATGGGCAGGGCATTAGCCCCTCTCAAGGAAGAGGGCATCCTTATAATTGGTTCGGGTGCTACTACTCACAACTTTCGAGTCCAGGCCAGTTCCACTCCTTCCTGGGCTCTGGAGTTCGATACATGGCTTAGAGATGCTCTTCTTCAAGGAAGGTAATTTTTCTTCAAAGATTGAACTTAATCCTCTCACAAAATGCTTTTATCGACTGCCTTTTATAGCATGAGATCGATGTGTTCTACTGCTACATGATGATTATTTGTGATGTATAAATTGATAATAATGGTTTCAAAAATGGACAACCCTACCATGCAGGTACAATGATGTAAATCAGTTTTATGAGATGGCACCGCATGGCAAAATGGCACACCCTTGGCCAGATCACTTTTACCCATTGCACGTGGCCATGGGTGCTGCAGGTGAAAACGCCAAAGCCAAACAAATTCACAGCAGCTGGAGCAATGGTAGTCTTTCGTATTCCTCTTATCAGTTCTCAGCTGACAAATGAACTTGTGTTGTATTATAAAACTTAGACCATGGCTCATAATGTGTTGTACAAGAGTGCATGTGTGCTGTATTTTTATCGTTGTTGATAGATAGGCCAGAATTCGGATCAAAACATTGAAATAATAGACGAGTTTACTACAATAATCCATTTGATGTTGAATGTGAGGCAGAGGTTGTTGATTAGGTGCTTCTGCATTTCAGAAATTCTTGTAAAGCCTATGTCTGTATTTACTCTCTTGTAATGAGTTTTCATTTGTCAAATTTCTATGTACCTCATACTTATTAAGGTGGAAATGATTTGAGTTGGAGAGGCCTAGTGCATACAAAAGCTTATAGCCTCCAGAAATTGAAATGCCTATTGATTTTTTAAACTTGCTGGCTTTTTGAACTTGTTCAAAAAGAGTTCCTGAGGCTGCCTCTTCAATTCAAGGCTTCCATAGCTAATATTCTAACTAAAATCAGTTTCCTGCCTTTCAAGCAACCATTAGTACCTTATACTGCTATATCAAATATTCTATTAGCCATTGCTCAGCTTTGTCATATATCCATTTTCTAAATTTAAAGGAGCATTTAGTGACACAATATACGCCTCATTCACGAATCTCCTGAGTAGGATTATCATTTCTAGATAATAGAATATACAGAAACAACATGCTTAAACAAGTTGCCGAGCATGATTATCATCTTTATTATAAGTAACACAATACAATTATTTGCACTCCCAGTGCATACATCACTTCGAGCTACCTCTAAGGACTAGTTCCCCAAAAGCATCAAGAGCAGCGTCCGAAGAGGCCGGAAAACCAGAGTCTTTCAACTTAGCCTTCATCAGGATAGCCTTAGCATGCATCTCCTCATCTTCCATTAGCTTATCAATACCCTGCAAGATCTCATCTTTGGTAACCATTTTGGACATATCATCAGCAACTTTATACCCCAAATTCAGATAATCAACCAGCAATTTAGCATTAAAATACTGATCACCCCTGATAGGCCATGCCAAAATAGGAACACCAACCCCAATTGTCTCCATTGTTGAATTCCACCCACAGTGAGATAGAAATCCCCCAATTGAACTGTGGCTCAAAATCAGCACCTGTGGTGCCCAGCCATGGATGATCAGACCTCTCTCCCCAACCTTCTCATCCAACCCACTCGGACAGTACCCTTTATCCGGTTGAACCACCCAGATAAAGGGTCGGGTTGATTCTTCTAACGCAATTGCTAATTGCTGGTATTCCTCCAGGGTAGGCACCACTTCACTCCCAAAAGCAACATACAACACAGTTCCCACTTGTTTGGAGTCTAACCATGTCATCACTTCCGATTTAGATTCCCGTTGATCATGTCTAGTTTCCGACAGCCAGTAACTCTCCGGTAAAAGCGGTCCCACTCCCCAAGCTGGCAGACCCAATTGATCCTCAATGTATTTGATGAACACACTTTCAAGCTCATCACAAGTGTTGAACATCAACCCAACTGAGCCTTCTATCTGTGGCACCCACAGAGGACAGTCCCCGGGCTTCGGTGGACCTTTCCCGCGCAATGATGTTTTTCTTCTCAAATCCAAATGGGTGAGGGCCATTTGTTCAGGTAATCCAGGGATCAAACGAGTTTCACCGGGTATGACATCTCGAGCATTGACTTTCCATGCTCCCCATTCCATGGAGGCAGCAGAGGCTCCAAAAGTGAACAAACTGATGACCGGAATATCGAGTTTGGAAAACAAATGCTTAGTCCAACCCATTTGGAAATCAATGATGGCGTAGACAGGGTGGGGTAAAGGTGGAGTCTTGAAGCGGGTGAGGAGGTGTTGATGGAGATCTTGGGCGTATTGGGAGGCCAGGAAGTCAGTTCCGGGCATCGGGGGAGGAGGGGGGGAGATTGGAGCAAGGGAGACAGATGGGTTTTGGGTGAAAGAGGATGGAATGGAAGAAGAAAGAGTGGAAGATATGACAAGAGTTGTTTGGAGATTACGTTTTGAGAGATGGTTGCAGAGCTGCATACATGGATGGAGATGACCATGTCCATGACCTGTCACCACAAAGATCTCACCTTTCATCTTTGAGTTCATCAACTCACTCTCAATATCATGGATTGTGAAGGAAACAACAAGTAAGAACAACTAGTTAACTAGTGAAGGAAACAACAAGTCAAACTCCAAGATAACAACAAGTCAAACTTGGAGACCTTCAAAGGCTATTGGAGGATTAATCCAGAATTTAGTTAAGGATGAGTGGGTTTTGAGCACCTAGATGAGTTTTGGTGGTTTAATCGGGTCAAATTGAATTTTCGATTTTGAACGTTTAGGCGGGCCTGGACGATCGGATGACACTTGTTTACAATAGTGCCTCAACATCTTAATAATCAATTTAATCATGATTCTATCCAGACGGTTACTATTTTGACTCTTATTAATCATTGACCAACTCAAAATCACATGTCTTATAACTAACTGTTTTTTCTTTTATCAATTAAAAATTCTTAAAAATGATAAGATATCAAAATGACTTTAATATTTATTTTTTAGCACTAAATTGATCCTAAAGTATAAAATGACACTAATTTTAATCCAGAATTTTGTCTAATCGGTATTTTTAATTACATAGACTCTTACTTCACGTATTTTTAATAATATTTACTAAGAGAAAAACACACAAAATGATCACATATGAAATGAAACTAGTTGGTATTATTTTGGTACTTTGGTGACCTCGACAATCTGTTTCGTTTAATACAATTGTTAATGCTTGAATGTATGAGCATTTACTGATTGTAAATAAAAAGAATCAGATTGGAGCACATCGAGGTCAAATTAGTTCCATTTTGTATGTTAGAGTTAAATTGATGCTCTTCAAAAGCGTTAGAGATGACGTTGTGTTGCAATGTCAGTGATAACGGTATGGAGGTGTTAGCGTGGCATCTTATGTTAATGAAGTAAAAAATGATATTGGTTGGATAACATCGGGGTTAAACTGGTGCTTCCCAAAAAGCTGGAATCATTTAGGCTGCGTTTGTTATTGCTGTTGCAGAAAGCTACAACAAATTTTAGTCCAAAAGCAGTTATTACAGTGTTTGGCAAAGATCAAAAACAACTTTTTCTGACAGTGCTTTTTGGTTAAAAGCTGCTTTTACTAAAAGCAGGGACCCCCATAAATTCCTCTATTTTCAAAAATTGATAAAAAAAACTCTTAAAAATTGAAAAAAAATTAATGTGAGAAATTTCATTAAATTTTTTATGTTCTCTTATGTCTTAAATCACTAATTAACATATTTCAAAATAGGGTAATTTCCAAAAAAAACCCCATGTGTTTGTTAATTTTGTCAAAAAAGAGTCTGTGTTTATTCTTTTGACAAAATGAAGATTGTGTTTAACTCCGTTAACCAAAAAGCGGAAAAATCATTAAAGGGATGTGGCAATAGGTAAAATCATTAAAGGGATGTGGCAATAGGTATTTTGGTCTTAATTTATGGGTTATGATATAAAAAAAAACTCATTTCTCACAATTTAAAGTCTACACACTCGAATGTTTAATAAAATTATCAATAAATAAAGACAAAAAACCCATTGCCACATCATCACATTTAACACCGTTAATGTTTTTTCCGCTTTTTGAGTAACAGTGATAAACACAATCCTTATTTTGTCAAAAAAATAAACACATCCACCTTTTTGACAAAATTGGTAAACACATGGGTTTTTCTCGAAAATTACCCTTCAAAATATTATTTCAAAATATTGTTTACTAAGTACTTATCAAACTGTGTTTACCTCAACCACATATTTTTACTTTTAGTATTACCAAACAGTCTTCTGCTTTTTCCAACAACGCTTTTTTAAACAACACTTTTCCCCACAGCTATAGCAGTTTTCAACAGCAATCCCAAACTAAGCCTTAGTCTCTTATCCCCTTTGTAATAGCATGAGAAACAACATATTTGTAATACATAGAGAGTTGTCATTTATTTTGAAGCTTAGGACTGGATTATATCTCAAATTGATCTCATCTGTCAATTTTAGGAGTCATTTAGCTCTTAAATTCTGTTACAAGTCCATTTCCTCTTTGGTTCAAAGATTGGGGAGTAAACACAAAGCATGGAAATTTAACTTAACTTTATTTTCCATAACAAGTTCCTCTAATGTACAACAACCCATGCTTCATAGTCATAGGCTGATGGTTGCAAGTCAAGCAAGAAAAAACCAATTTTATTGATTTTAAACACTGTCTGCTTAATCCTAAACCCTGCTTTAAGCTCCTTTCTTTCTCTTAATATATTAGAATTATAGGTTTCTATGGTTGCTTTACTAACTAAATCCACCACCATTAAAAATTTAAATCCCTTCAATCCTCCGCTACCTATTCACTAATTAATTAATATTTATCTATGAGCTAGCTCACCTCTGTTGCTTCACTTGCAAAATTAACCACTAAACCCCTCCATTTCTCCTAATTAAAAAAATACTTTATGTTGGTTTAGCTTAGCACCCTCTCTTTCTTCATATAAGTGTATTTCCAGAGATACTATCTTTCTCCTGGTTCTGCTAACTGATATCTCTGGTGAAAGTCTGTTTTCTTGAAACATAGAAGACAAAAGTTAGCACCTTTGGTTACAATGGAGGTAGAGAAGGAGATGTCAAGAAATGGTGACATTATCATTCCACCGGAAGCTACCGGACTATCTGGCCTCGCGGAGGAACACAAGACCTACAAGAAGAGAGTAGTGAGGTACAAGGAATGCCTCAAGAACCATGCAGCAGCTTTAGGTGGGAGTGCAACAGATGGATGTGGAGAGTTCATGCCTAGCGGCGAACAAGGCACCCTTGAATCCCTCAAATGCATAGCCTGCAACTGCCATAGGAACTTCCACAAGAAAGAGATAGATGGTGAGTCCTCAATACTATATTTGAGCAACCATAATGCCAGAACCGGGTTGCCTCTAGTTCATCATCAACGTCCTATGAATTACCTGCTGTCATCAAGGGCAATGCCGAATCAGCAGATGATTGTCTCCTATGGAAATGGTTCAGTCCCTTCAGAATCCGATGAGAAAGATGGTGATGATGATGAAGATAAAGATGTAGGCATAAGTGTTAGAGCAGTTGAGAAGCCGAAGAAGAGGTTTAGGACCAGATTCACTCAAGAACAGAAGCACAGAATGCTATACTTTGCAGATAAGGTCGGGTGGAAAATGCAGAACTTGGATGATTCTGCTGTGCAGCAGTTTTGCCAGGAGATTGGGATTAAGAGGAGAGTTCTCAAAGTGTGGATGCACAACAACAAACACCATTTTGCCAAGAAAACTATCACCAACTAGCTAGTAATTTAGTTGATTAATTATAATCCTTAATTTGATTGCATTCACTTTCTCTAACATGTTTCTCCTCTAATTTGATGCTTTGCATTCTAGTTACTCTCAATATGTTAGAATTGAGGTGTTCTTTTTTTCTTTATCTCCCTAGGGAATTTTCTCTTATTTTTGTATTTCATCATACATTTAAATCTAAATTCAAATTCAAACAAGAGAAGTACATTTAAAGAGGGCAAGACTCAACCAACAATTGTTGACTCGAAACCTGTCTAATGGAAAGAATTTATGACTACGCTAATTGTTAACTATCACACATTGCTGAATTGGGAATCTTTTAAACTAGTAATCTTGATCTTTTTAGTTACATTTTAGGGAGAGTTATAAGCATCATGAGTGGGATGCATGTGCACAAGGCAACTCTTTGATTAAGACTTTTATCTACCATTGACTTAAGCTTAGGATACTTCATTTAGCTAAAAAGAAGTCCTAAGTAGAATATAGGCTGCATAATTATGATAAACATGGGTACTAATTGATGCTTCCATGATCCAAATAGTAAGACAAGATGCACTCATTTTTCTCTATTTTCTTTAATAATCTTGATTTTTTTTTTCTTTGAGCTATGGCTGAATGGTATGATTAATGCTAAGACCTACCTTAAGTGCTCATAATATATATGCATTAGATTTGAATAATGTCTTCTCATCTAAAGAAACAGCAAAGAAACACACAAGAAAAGTTGTGCATCTCCCTTGTTATTGCCCTATTGGCTCATTAAATCAATTGAATTATTTTCTAATTCTCTAAAGGATTTATTACTTGCATGATGTAAAAAGTTGCGCATCTCCCTCTATGGAAGGTTCAGGGTTCGAGTCAGAAAAGCATAGCGATATCTTGTGTACTTCCACCTTAGTAGAGAGATATCTAACCCCTCTAACAAGTCCCTCACGCTTTTCTTGGATCTCAGTGTTAATGATACCCTCCTACCCCTAATCTTTTGCAGCATAACAGATTGCAAACATAGATATAGAACCAGAATATATCAAAATGTTTGTTAGCTATCCATATGTGATGATTCCATCGTACATGGCTCTGAAGCAGGTGAATATATGAAACAGATTAGTTCCCATAATCTACGAAACAGAAAGCCAATATGAACATGAATATCGGGACAAAAGAAACTAAAGTCAAGTGTTATTTATACATATACCATCGTATCTCAATTTTTGTATGTTGATACATTGGGGTGGGCTAACCTCCCCTGAGTACATCCGCAGAAAATTTGTAACATGGTGACTTATGCTCTTCAATCAATCCGTCATGCGTTCTCTACTTAGTGTATATGTAGACCTAAAATTCAGTGTCAAAGCAAGCCGTCATGACCTTTGAAACCATAGACCTTGCAAAAGGGATGTAACTCAAACTATACCTGCAAATCATGAAAGTTTATATCAAGCACAATTATAAGATCGTCCAAACCTTAACATTCACAGTCAACCGATAGTTTGTTTCACTTCCATATGAGTGCAATCAAGCAATAAAAGTTAAAATTTGTTAATGACCAAACACAACAGAACAATGCAAGCTGAAGATGCTAAGTTGAACTAATTATATTCATAACATCAAACAAATCAAAGAGTAAGTGTAAGTCTCTCTTTCCTTGGGTTAGTAACCAATAAACTGATAATCTACAGATCCGTGCAATAACTGAAACTACTTAGCACATGATTACTCAATTGTCACAGCTAATTTTCTAAGAGAATGTGACGAGGTTCAAGAGACCGCTTTGATTTAACATACTTCCATGCAAGAAATGCATTGCTTTTTTAATTACCAAAGAAAAATCAGAAAGCAAGTAATAGCAATTTAGTTGGTTGGTGCAAAGAATTGTTTTTTTTTTGGCAGTCAACCCTACAAAAAACACATACTTACAAGTTTAGCTTATTAACACTTCCAAGAAAAGCAATTAAAAGTATTAATAAATCAGCAGTCGGTTTTCTCTCTGATACTTCCATCATATCTTGGTTATAGCAGGAGTTGGCAATTCTAAGCTAAAAATTTGCAACACAAATGACAAATGACCACTTTGTGACTACAGGAATGACAAACTATAGCATCAGCACGTGCTTCTCTCTTTTCGTCTGTAAGCACAATGAAAATGAAATGGACAAAGAAACATTTTATTATGTAGATGTGTTAAAAGTATAGAAAACAATTTAGCCAAAACTATCAATATAAAAGAAAATCAAGTTAGGGTAACTTGCCAAACTAGTGCACCAAATTCTAGAACAATTGCCAGGAGTGTTAAAAGCTTGTTATGTACCTGTTAATCAAATGCAATACGAGTCAGTTGTTCTCTCTAATGCAAATCACTTACCCGACAAGGATAAAAGGAAACAAAAAAGATCACTTACATATAGTGCACAGAACAAGGCAACAATCATACTTGCAAGATATAGAGCTGTTGCATATATACGAGCAGGATCAAGCATCATAGTAACTTGACGTTTTGGGCCAATCAGAAATGCTGTGCTGCCATAAAAAAGGCTCCAACTTAGCTTCTTAATAAATAAAAAAATACTGGACACGGAAAAGTAGATACGATTGATGATCTTGAAACCACAAGGATGAAGATGGATAGGGAAAGCCATGAGACTATAGTGGCCATCGTGGTGCAATTTGCACAAGACCAACAATGCGAGATTGTAGATATATAGTAAATACTGTTTGCAGAACAAATACCTTCCAAGTGAAAGCAAATTTCCAAACGTGAAGGTTATCCCAAACTTAATTGGATGGAAGAAAACCAGCATTGACTGTAAAATCAAAACATGGAAGGACAAGTCGATTAGTTGATAAGGACAAACATATTCCGTATGCAGCAAATGATATAAGAAAAGAAATAAAATTAAACTGAATTTCTTTAACTTGAAAATGTAAACAACTAAAACGAAAGGAAAGGACAATGAAAAAGAAGTGAATTTGAAGTAAATGAGCTGTATCCATGCCTCAGAAAGAAGATTGGACAGATGGGTATTGAATTTAGAATGTTTGTTTTCCGAAAAGCTTAGGTAAGAGTATAAATGTATGTAATATCGGAAGCAGAAGTAGAGTAAATGAATGAAAGAATGCATATATAGGGTAAAGGAAATGAGAAATTGAGAAGTTACCAAGAGGGTAGAAGCTAATCCCGAAAGAAAGCAAATGGCAAATCCATACAGCCTCTGTTTGGTGGAGAGTGTGCAGTTACGATTGAAAAAGTCTTCTTCTTCTTCTTCTTCTTCTTCTTCTTCTTGGACTTCCATGCCAACAAGCATCTTCATCTTCTCGAAACCATGCCTCATCTTCTCCATTTCTGAGAGACCAACTTTAGATTTAGACGAAACAACAACACCAAGAAGACGATTTTGACGAAACCATTATAATTATAATTATAATTATAATTATAAGATCCATGTGTGTGTTTACATATTTCATTATAACATTTCTCACTACAAACTAACCAACCCATTTCCAATTGGCCCAGCCCATCCCACCTTTTCCTTGGCCTCTTTCCACATCCAACTTTATAATCCATTTTGCATCTTAACTACGGATGGGATGGCAACGGGTACCCGTCATCTAAGTGGTTAAGGATCTTTGAGATTTCAAAGGATATGAGACAGCGTGCCACGCATAAAGGTCTCGGATTCACACTACTCCCATGTACCTTACCTGTAGTTTGACGTTGTTGTGCGGAGAAACCGAGAGGAAGTATTGCAGCGAAAAATCTAGAAAAGCTCACAAGTATTTGACAATCACATTACAAGAGTCTTAAAGTTAAAGAATTAATAATAATAACAATAAAAAATGCATGTTAAATCATATTGAAAGGTAGGATTACTTAAGTTTTTTAAAAGAACTAATATTGAATCTTTGGACAAGTTATGATAATATTATAGTAAGACGGTCAATTTAAATTAAGTAAAATTGTCACATTTCAACATTATTTTTATAAGTTAGACCTTTCATCAATTATGGTTTTTTTTTTTCTTTTGTTAACTAGTCTCTTATTAAAATCGCATTACTTCCTCTCAAGTTACTAAAGCTCCATCGGTAATATATAATTCTGATAAATATTTGTAAGAGTTTAACTTATTAAAGAAGTTTCATGTTACTACTAATTACTATAGCCGAGAGTTTCATGAGAGCTGTACAGAAGTTTTGAATAGCATCGGAATCATTATGAGATTGGGATCATCTATATGATTTATAGCCCTTGCTTCGGCAATCCAAAGAAGCTCGTGAAGTTCAAAGTGAAAGAAATTAGTCTTAAACGATTCGAGCCGAACTGATCCCAAGAGAATACTAATTGTTCGTGACTAAATTATCGAATATTATGGATAAAGACGTGTTTGATATGACAACATGTCGTATATAATGTCAATCTTAAGTTTCGTATCCATCAATACAAGAAATCAAGTCAAACGAACAAAAAAGAAAGCACATTCAATTTTTGGTGAGGAACTCTCAACCATGACCAAAAGTGAGTCAAAGAGGATGCACGACAACGTTCACATATCCTATCGCGATGATATTCGAATTCGCCAAAAATACACGACTGATGCATTTATGATATACTCCTATAACCCTTGTAAATATATATATGATATGTAAAGGTAATTAATTATATAATAAATATTATATTTAATTAAATTGGTGGATACATGAGAATGAAAAGAGATAACAATTAGTTAATTCTGCGGCAACTTTCACGTACTTCACCATTTGATCCTTCCTTGACATCAAGCAAGCTCATTTTGACCATAGCCTGCTGGAAATCTAAGAAGAACATTGCTGGATTGAATGCATATGCATTTACAATATTTCTAGTCCGGGGACTACTGTATAGCGTTTGGTCAGAAAAAAGCACTCCTGACTTCCTCTGTAATGCACTGAAGTAGAGATTATCGAAAGAGTTTCGTGTCTGATCAAAGGCTAGTTCTGCATTGTCTCCGTTACTACACGTTTTCGATAATGTCTTTGCAAAATCCGAGTCCATCGTTGTGTCTGCACCATTGAGTCTGCCTTTGAATGACGAACAACGTGCCACTCCCAGTGTATGTGCCCCTGTTAATCAGGTCAAGTCAAGTCATTAGTTATTTCTATCAGAATGGTTATGTAACGTTCCGGTTGTGAGGGGAAGGCCATGAATGATGATAAAATACATACATAATTAGTGCGGAATATTCCGTTGCTAAATGTAAAACAAATGTTTCAGGATTTGATTTGTCACTAGTGATAGAAATTGTTACCAAAACCAACACCTTTGGTCATTTTTCGTTGCTAAATATAAAGTTTCAGGATTTGATTTTTCATTACTATAGTAATAGCATCTGCAACCAAACATGAAATGGTAATTTTTAAGGCGTTTTGTCCATGGACTGCCAGGGTACGTTGTTCTAGCTCCGCCACGAGACTAGAATTGATAAGGTGTGCTTTCAATAAAAAGATGCATTTCAAAGCTTGATGGCTCAAGGAATGAGATTTAAACTGGAACAACTAGACAAAATCCGTAGCAGATATTGGACCGGATTGTGGCATTTACTTACCGGACAAAGCAACCACATCTTGGACACTGAAACCATGTAGACCAAATTGTCTAATGAGTTCAGTGGCATTGAAGGTGGGAAAGGGCAAGTTGATTGTGTCTTCTATTTTAGACCTCCTTCCATCCTTTCTTCCTTTTGCAATTTCATATCTCGGGCCTCCTGCCTGCAAATCAACCTTAATTAATCAATTCCTATAAGAACTAAGCACAGTTTAAACAAAATCCTCATACATCCTTGGCCTCCCAAATTTATCCAGAAAAGTCTAACGAGCCTCCTAGTTTTGAAGGTTTGAGTTAAAAGTCTAATACATACCTTTCCAACTTATTCGAAAAATCTAATGACCCCTCGAACTGTAAAGGTGACTGATTAACACATGAAGTTGCTATATGATTACCACACATAAAGCTCTACGAAGCTTTGGACAAACTGAAGTATATACAACTTTAAGCAAGTTCAGAAAAAAAAACAAGTTTAAGAAGTTAATTGGTCGTTTTCTAAAATTCTGACGGCAATAGGATTTTATGGACAATTTAGAGAGGTCATGTATATATTTGAATGACAGAAGTAGGTACCCAAAAGACAGCATCTCTAGCAGCCATAGCAAGAATGTCAGCACATGAAACAATGCCAGGACACTGAGCTTCAAGTTGATCCTTAGCATCATCAATGACTTCATACCCTCGCAGGCTCAGGTTTGCAGGCGAATCCTTCTCTGCTGTGTTGCCTTTTGTTGAATCAATCAGAACTGACCCATCACACCCCTTTTTTAACATATGTAATCAATTCCATTAGTTTTTCCAGTCTCTGATCAAACTGTAATTAAACGAAAACAATCTATACTTATAGTAAATAAAACTTACTTGGATAAAGCAATCATGAAAATGCATTCTTAAAAGGGCAGCAGCTAAAGTAGGATCAGATTGCAAAGCTCTCGTAACCGTGTTCTGCACAATTAGCTCAGCCAAAGGGCATCTCATCAAGTAGTATTGCATCCCCAATCCATTTACTGCTCCAATCCCAAAGCTCAATAACACTGCTAAAACTAGTACTATATTTGCCATGATTTGCTTGATTAATAATTTGGATGCATCAACATTAATTTATATATATGATTGTAGCAGATATATTAGAGGATCGAGTGCTGATCAGGTAGATTATTTGACTTGAAGAGTGAAGCAAACATACAAGGGTAGTACGTTATATATATAATATAATGTTGCCCCTAAAGTTTAAAGAAATAGAATAAAATATTATGCTAGTGGTCTATCATTTTCCACCACCTAGCAAAGACAAAATATTTTTACTTAAGATATTAGAATATGAATATGCATGCATTGGTGGCGCCTAATCAACATGAAATCATTTCTTAATCACAACCATTATTAACAATTACCAAATAAATTTCAGCCAAATCATTGCTTGCAAGAGGGGCCACCTATAATGTGATTGAACAACCTCGAACCAAGGAATCGGAGTAATACCGAAGATGGTCCAGGTGAGAAGAGTGAGTGAAATGGTGGGGTGGGTGGGTTGAAATTTGTGGAAGCAGCTGTTTTCCAATTGAGAAAACCAAACTCCAAGTGGAACATCTAGTGGTGGAGGCAGCTTTGACATGCAAATTTAAAATCATATGTATGAGTATGACCATTTCTAAGTGCCATGAACACTATATATTAAGTATATATGAGTGCTTCCAACACGTTTTCTCTTCTTCTTTTTTTATTCAATTTCTCATTGTTTGGGTTAACCAAATTTTTTATTTGGATTTGTAATATTTTGTGATTTGGATGTTCCAAAAGTAAAGCTATGGGCTTTATGTACTTGTTTGTTCAAGTCCTGTATCAGACGAGTGAGTTTCAGCCCATCATTTTACATAAGTCAACTGTCTTTATTTGAGCTCTCTCTGACAGTCACTTTCATGGTCAACCTGTTTACTAGTCAATGTCTTTTGTATACTGCAATTCCAATCATTTTCTGATAGAAAAACAAGATTTGCAAGCTACCCATTTCTTCAAGAACAAGTAAAAAGAATGGTGTGGTGGGAGGCTGTTCTGTCGCCGGCTCTTCAGGTTCTGCTAGACAAGTTAGCATCTGGGGAAATTTTAGAGTTCCTTCGTAAGTGGGACATCAGTGCTGAGCTAATTGAAAAGCTAAAGATTGCATATTTCAGCAATACTCTAGTTCTCGACGATGCAGAAGAGAAACAACACAGCAATCCAGCAGTTGAAGCTTGGTTAGATATGCTCAAAGATGCTGCTTTTGAAGCTGAGGATGTGTTGGATGAGTTAGCTACTGCAGCTATAAGATGGAAGTTAGATGTTAGCCTCCCTAATCAGGTACGGACTTGGAACTTCATCTCCAATTTCAATCCATTTAACGAAAAAATAGAGTCAAGGATACAGAAGATCATTGATAAACTCGAATACGTCGCTAAACAGAAAGAATTTCTAGGATTGGAAGCTGATATTGGTCAGAGGAATAGCTGTGTAAACCTTACTACATCGTTGTTGATTGATTCTCATGTTTATGGTAGAGATAAGGATTTAGATAATGTCATACAACTGTTGCTGGATTCTAAGGAAGCAAGCAAAGGTGAAATTTGTGCAGTTCCGATTTTAGGAATGGGAGGAGTTGGCAAGACAACTCTGGCTAAGTGTGTCTTCAATGATGCCAGGGTGGATAGTTGTTTTAATGTGAAAGCATGGACTTGTGTTTCTGATAGTTTTAATGTCGTAACTGTAACTAAAAGGATACTGGAGTCGGTCACGAGAAAGCCCTGGGGTACAGATAACTTGGAATTGCTCCAGATTAGTTTGAAAAGGGAACTGAATCAAAAGAAATTGTTGCTTGTTCTTGATGATGTATGGTATGAAAGTTATGATAATTGGAAAGAGCTGATGACCCCTTTAATGGCTGCAGCTCACGGAAGTAAAATCATAGTCACAACGCGAAATCAAAAGGTGGTAACAGCTATTGAGTCGCTTCCTCCATACTCTCTGAAGGAACTGCCTGACGATGCTTGTTGGTCCCTTTTCCTCAATCATGCATTTGGGAACAAAAATCCTGATGATCTTCCGAACTTGAGAACAATCGGGCATGACATCATGAAAAGGTGTAAAGGTTTACCTTTGGCAGCAAAGGGTCTTGGAAGTTTATTGAGCCCCAAGTTAGAAACTAAACACTGGAACAATATCTTATACAGAAACTTGTGGGAGTTTCCATCCAAGAAAAGCAACATTCTTTCTGCTTTAAGATCGAGCTATCGTCATCTTCCAGCAAACTTAAAGCAATGCTTCGCGTATTGTTCCATATTTCCCAAGGATTATGAATTTGATAGAGAGCAGCTAGTCTTATTGTGGATGGCAGAAGGATTTGTGCAGCAGGTAGTGGATGAAAGTAAGACACTGGAAGAAGTGGGTCAAGAGTACTTTGATAATCTGTTATCTAGATCATTCTTCCAAGAATCTCCTTTTGACAACTCTCGGTATGTCATGCATGACTTAATAAATGATTTGGCCCATTCTGTCTCCAGGAATTTGTGTGTAAGATTGGACGACAAGTTGAAGAGCTATAACCAGCTAAGAATTTCAGAAAGGACTCGCCATTTTTCATTTATCCGAGGAAAATATGATGTCTACAAAAAATTTGAGGGACTAAATGAAGTTAAACGGCTGCGCACCTTCCTACCACTAGCATCACCTTTTGGAATTGGCTTTTGTTATTTATCTAATAAGGTGCCTAATGATTTGTTGCCAAAACTGAGATTCTTGAGAGTGCTATCCTTGAGCGGTTATTACATTATTGAACTACCAGAGACTATAGGAAGTTTGAGACATCTAAGGTACTTTGATCTTTCTCATACGGCAATCAAAAGTCTACCAGAATCTATTTGTTGTCTACACAATTTACAGACATTAATTCTGAATGATTGTGATTCCCTTGCTAAGTTGCCGATGAACTTGGGGAACCTAGTCAACCTTAGATATCTTGATGTTTGTAGAAGCGGGTTGCAGGAGATGCCAATGGATATTGGTAGGTTGATAAGTCTCCAGAGACTACCGGAATTTATTGTCGGTAATCATAGAAGTACTGGTATAAACGAGCTGAGGAACTTGCAGATGGGAAGTGGTAGAAGTTCAGGGATAGATGAATTGAGGGATCTGCAACAGGTACAAGGAACGCTGACCATCTCGAAACTGGAGAACGTGATAAATGCTTGGGATGCAAAGAGAGCCAACTTGACAGATAAACGAAATCTTGATGAACTTGTGCTGGAATGGAGTAGCAATTCTGATGGACTACAAAATGAAAGGATTCAACTTGATATTTTGGAGATGTCACAACCTCACCAGAAGTTAAAAAGAGTCTCCATTCAAAATTATGGCGGGCTGAAATTCCCGACTTGGTTAGGAGATCCTTCCTTCTGTAGTTTGGTGATTCTGGAATGTAGTAACTGTAAAAAGTGCACGCGCTTGCCACCACTTGGTCAGTTACCCTCACTCAAGAAGCTGTATATCAAAGGAATGGACGGCATAAAGGGTGTCGGTGCAGAATTCTATGTGAATAGCATTTCTATCATCAAGCCATTTCCATTGTTAGAGACACTATGTTTTGAAGAGATGCTTGAGTGGGAGGAGTGGTCTTCATTTGAATATGAACACGGGATTGAAGGATTTCCTTGCCTCATTGAGCTTCAAATAAAAAATTGTCCCAAGCTACGGACGGAATTGCCCAACCATTTTACCTCTTTAAAGAAATTAGTGATCCATGAAGCTGAGAGATTGAAGCCTCCACTTCCGTTGACTGCAACACTTAGTGAACTGTACCTGAAGAAATCCGATGCAATGCTGTTTACAACTGCGCCTAATCTTACCAGAATTTCTCACTTGCAGATTTATGATATTGTTAAGCTGACCCATATCCCTGACAGGATATTGCAACAGTTAACTGAGCTCAAAAATTTGGATATCATTGATTGTTGTGACCTCAGTTCGTTGTGGAAAAACGAGAGCAATCTAGTTCTTCAAACTTCTCTTCAGCGCCTGGTAATTCGGAACTGCCCTGTATTAGTTACCATGTTAGAGGAAGAGGAGCAGCTTCCCATCAAACTTGAGCATCTAGAAGTGGAGTGCTGCCATAATCTTGAAAGGCTTCCAACAGGGATGGAAAACCTCACATCTCTACGCGAGCTAATAATCAAGGATTGTCAGAAACTTGTCATATCCCCTGATGCAAATTTCACTTCGATGCTGAGAGGATTGGCAGTTCAAGGATGTGGTTTTGGGTCCTTACCTGAGTGGTTGGTTCATAACTTAAACTCGCCCCTCGAGTCTATCTATATTAGTGGGTGCTATAATTTCACTTCTTTCTCTACAAAATGTGATCATTTGCCCACCACTTTCCAACAGTTGACAATTAACAATTGTCCAAGTCTGGAATCCCTTCCTAAGGGGTTGATGCATGTGAACAACTTGACGCTCAAGGTTCTGGAGATATTTGACTGTTTTTCGCTTTCATCCTTCCCGACAGGCCAGCTACCTGGCACGCTGAAAACACTTACGATATGGAACTGTACAAATTTGGAGTCATTAGCAGATGTGGAAGTACAAGAAAACATGTCCCTTGAATCTTTCCGGGTCGGCTACTGCTCTAGTCTCAAATGTTTGCCAAATGACCTATGGAAGCTTATGTATCTTGATTACCTGGAAATCGACGGATGTCCTGGTCTGGAGTCATTCCCTGAAGGAGGTTTTCCAACAAATAGCTTAAAGAAAGTTTACATAAGCAACTGTGACAGCCTCAAGTGCTTGCCAGACGGTATGCAAAACCTCACAAGTCTCCAAGAACTGCATCTTTCTGAGTGCCCTTCATTCAAGTCTCTTCCTGAAGGAGGATTCCCCATTAACTTAATCTCGTTGGAGATAAAGGACTGCGAGAATATATGCCCTTTATCCGAGTGGGATTTACACAGACTCAACTCGCTAGAGAAGCTCTCAATCACTGGTGGCTGTTCCGAGCTTTCCTCTTTTCCAGAATGGCTTCTTCCATCTAGTCTCACCTGTCTCCATATTGGGAGGCTCGTAAATCTCGATTCGCTTTCGAACTGGCTGCCAAATCTTACTTCTCTTGAAGACTTGAAGATCAAGGAATGTCATAAGCTGTAGGCCTTGCCAGTAGACGGGCTACCCAATACACTCTCTCGTTTAGAGATTTGTGATTGTCCTACTCTTGAGCAACAATGTGAAAAGGATCTGCCTAAAATAGATCACATTCCTTGCACATTGATGTGAGAATATCAAAGAAGAAAAATATTTGGAACCCACCTGCATGTCCTGAAGGTAACTGCTTTGGATTATATTTTTGTCTTTTGAATACCATTTCATTTTCTAATTTTTCTCCATCATCTGCTTCCAACTACAGGTTGTTTGTGATACCTTTATGTATGATCATAACTTGGAGATATTTGTGTTCTGCCAGGCTTTTTTACAAGCAAACGTATTGTTACGAACGTTGAAGTTGAGTAGATCATAGATGTGATAAAATGGACATTCCAGGGGATGGTGACTGTGCATTCAAAAAGTTAAAATTTTATTCTGCTACAAATCAATGTAACCATTAAATTATTTAGTAGTGAGATAATAAAACTAGAGTAACAACTTATGTTATGTTTACACTTTTGGCAGGTTGTAAAAACATGTTGGAGTTGATGAGTATGCAACTTGTAAAGTGAGCTATAGATGTGTTAGGATCGAAACTTGGTTAATTTGTGAGGGTTAATGAGACAAGTTGAAAATCAGAATATGGTCCTTGAGTAAAGGGTTATGTTATGTAAAAATGATGGGCTGAAACCTGAACATATAACAAGGCTTGAAGAAAGAAAGCACAAGTAGATAAGTAAAGGCCATTTTGATTTAGATGTTTTACAGTCAAAGAATGCAAGCTAAGCTAAGTTAGAAGAGCTCTGCTTTTGATTAAAATTAAAACAAGAAAGCAAAAAAGGCAAAAAGTAAAACAGTGTCAAAGTCGACACATCAATTTCGATAAAATAATAATCAACTTGTCCCCTCCATTCTTCCTTTCTTTCATTATTGTGCTTCCTTATCACACCTTCATTGCCGCCAACTGTTTTTTGACTTCTATATCTTTTTTTACTATCTTATTTACCTTAATTTAACACCACATCAATTCTATATTTCTTATTAACTTCATTCTTCTTTTACTTCTCCATCTACTGATAAAGATCAGGTAAAAATTATATATTTGGAGTGCTAGCTCTTTGATGATCTAAGCATTGCCATATTTATTTTTTTAGAACAACTTCAAATTCTACATGTAGTTTTCACTGAGTTTCTCTAGATGTTCCGGTATTTACAAGCCTCCAATTGTTACTTTAACTACAAGTTATTATTTTATATACTTAAAGACCTGAAATTTTGTATGTTTGATTGAAGCAAAATAACAATGGAAGTAGTACATTAATTGTGCAGTAAAAAAAAAAGAAAAGTTTTTACAGGGAAAGCAAACCCTAAAAATGAAAAAAAAAGTGCATAAATTATGGAAATATAATTAAAATAGAAAAGGAGAGTAGTAATAATAGAAAGAAAAGAGTGGGGACTAAAATGAATATATTATACACACTTTTACGTACATAGCTATAATTAATGTCACTCGCATACATACCATCTCTATCTCTTCTCTTTTATATATCTAAACTTTTCTTCACCTTGTTCCTCTTCTCTCTTTCTCTCTCTCTTCCAAACTTGTTCTTCTGCATCTTTCTTGATTTCCCATATAATAAAAATATCTTTGTGATATATAAGAAGAAGAGATCATGATGAACATGGGATTTGGAGATACTACTTACACCAAAGTGTTTGTTGGTGGTTTAGCTTGGGAGACTCAAAAGGATACCATGAAGAAGTATTTTCAGCAGTTTGGTGAGATCTTGGAAGCTGTTGTCATCATGGACAAGATCACTGGAAGATCCAAAGGTTATGGATTTGTAAGTCAACTAATTCTTCCTTTATTAATTAATTCTCCTTTTTTTTTTATGTATATAGATCCATGTGATCATAGTTAGTTAATTCTACTTTAGGTTACATTTAAAGAAGCAGAAGCAGCAAGGAAAGCTTGTGTAGATCCTGCACCTGTCATTGATGGAAGAAGAGCTAACTGTAATCTTGCTTCTTTGGGTGTTCAAAGATCTGCTCCTTCTACCCCTCAGCATGCAGGTTTATTTCACATTCTTACTTATATTACATTCATTTCTATAGTTTGCTTCGTAGTTCAAAGGTTGCTTCTCGATATTAATCAAACACGTTTTATATGAATGTTTGGAGTTAAACAACTAAGTTAATCTCATTAAGGAATAAGGATTAGTTGACATACTATTCTTATTTGGGAAGACCCCCGATCTAGTCTTCCTTTACAAAACAATATTAATTATTGTTATTCTCACTAAACCATGCGAATTTCAAGCCCTAACCATCTATAGAAGTCGAGTTTTTTTCATTAGCATAGCTGTAACATCATGCTTTTTTCTACATAAAATAAAGTTTCTACAATATCAAGTTTTATTAACGTTAGAGGTTGAAGATCTAGGATAATGCGACTTGAAATTGCATTGTCTGATAACATTAATCGTATTACATTGTCTTGAAATTGTATTCTCTTTACTAGCGTACCCGTATCCAACATCGTGGGCCTATCCGTGTATGTCCAACGTAGGTGAGTGGAGATTAAATCCGTTTGTGGTTTCGTTAAAAATCTAGTAACGTACGAAGAAACCGCATTTGAGGTTGAATTTGATAATAGATTGATGGAAATGGAAAATTAGGAGGAGGAGGGAGGAGCTTTAAGGTAATGAAAGCAGGAAGGACAGGTTATCCTTCAACTCCAAGTCTCAGTCTACCCCATTATGCTGCTATCCAACAAGGCATTCCCTGTAATGCTCCTTATGGGTAAATTACTAATTTCTCCCTCTCTTTTTTTACCCCATGTGCATTGCCAGTTCATTCTGCCACTTTTCCATCTTAAAAAAAAAAAAAACTTTCTTCTCTATAACTCAACTTATATATGATGTGATATGCTCATCATGATTACATTTACCACTCAATTTTTATATACAATACACATATGCATGTGATGCCTGTCATACTTAATGCATGCCTCATTTATCCACCATGACTTTTGAATAAGTTTGACCATTGTCACGTGATAGGGTCACATGCCCCCCTTCACCATAGACCATATACTGTATCTAATTTATTCATTAAGCTACTCCCAACATGGCCTTTGTCTAAAACTAAATAAAACAATGCCAATCATGTTATATCTTTTCCAGTTTGTATGCATATATGCATGTATAATGTTTTCGTCGGCTATGGTGCCAACATAGTCGGGATTAGTCCGGCTTTCGTTCCTTGTCGAGCAGTCTTCATTCAGAAAAATGTATAATGTTTGATGTTTCTTCCCTTTGCTAATTTATGTGAGTATAATTATTTCCAGGTACTCTCCAAACTACACATATCCCACGGTTCGTTCCATTTCTCTGTAACGGTTTTTCATTCTTATTATAGATAGTTATATATAGAATGTATCAAAAGATATCTAGATAGAGGCGTGTGCGCTCTCTCGCTCTAATGGCATGGCCACGAGAGGATATAGGGGTGCAATTATAGTATTCCCATATCGTCTTTAGAGATAGATGTCCACTTGAAACTACTTCCAGGACAAGGGGAGCAAGTGCAAAGGATATATACTGTCACTCCATCCCACGACCACCTGTAACTTTGAATGTTGTTGGTTTTGCAGAGCTACTATGGGGCATGTGGAGGAACAAATAGTCCATATGTAGTTTACGGAGCATTGGGAAATTCAAACTCAAGTTACTATCCCTACTTTCAATATGGTAATATGGGATTGGATTTCCAGTATCCTCAACAGCAGTACTTCCACTATCCAATCATTCCTTCATCCGCTCACTATACTCCCATTCCTTTCTCACAGCCACCAGGTCTTCATCTTTACTAATTAGTAATTACGCATCATTCCGTTGTAGTTACTTGATTAGATTCTAATTAATTGATCAATCAATGCAGGCGCGAATGTAAGTACTGCTCCAGCTGCTGCTGCTGCTTTGACACCCTATTACCCTTCTCAGACAATAAGCAGTATTTGAGTGGATACCGGACGATAAACATATGCATTCAATACTGTACCATATGAAGACCAGACCCTTTAGGTTGCTCCTTCATTACTCACGGACCATCACCTCACCGGAGCTCAGAACCCATCACCGGTCTGGTCATGATCTTGATCAGCTCATCCTCAGTCAATCGGAGAAAGTCCATAATTAATCTTTTTCCAAGCAAAGGAAAATTTTTAATTATGGAAGGAAGATGAATGTGGAAGCAGTAAAAAACCGCAACTCGCATTCAAATTTCAGTACACGCACCCTACAGGAATGGGGTGAGAGTTATACATTCATTGCGCAAGGAATGCCCAATGTCTGTTTTGTTTTTACCTTTTTGCTCCCTTAGTTATTGGAAATTAAGGGGATGGCATTAATTCTTTAATCTTTATTAACTTGCATTTGATTATTCTTCAGTGGTTATCAGTAGAGTACTAAAACTAACTCATACCCTTGGAGAGGGTTACTAATCATGCAATTGAGCTTCTGTTTTTTTCAAACCTAGAGCTCATTCATGCTTATTGTGGGCACTTGGGACCTGCAAATTCAAACTAACCAGACAAACCTGAGGAGGAGATATTTTAATCCTTTCTGGTTTATCCTCACAGCTACAGCTAGCCATGGTTACGGCTACATCTTCATTGCATCCTCCTCCACCTCCATCAACAGATCATTCTCTCTTAGATATGTGATCTAAGACCTCTTTTCTTAGATATATGTATTAATTCTACATTTCGTTAGCAAGTTCGGTTTGTAATAATAAGACCTCTTTTCTTTCCACCTACTGAATTCTTAGTTGTTTGTAATAATTATTATAACACTAAACTCAAGAATATTGCATTAACTCTTAGTCATGTTTATCAGTCTATCATGTTGTGAAAAATTAATATCTCGCTTTTCCTACTTGATATCTCAATGAACCTTTTGCAGATTATTACCGTTCATATTGGCAACAATTAGCATTTTTCATACAAGCATTACAAATCTCTAGAAGTAATAACGAAAATCTTTCCATTAATATATTCAACTAAATTCTCTTAGCTGATATAGTGCATTTTTTTCGTATCACGGAGCCAAAACAACAACAAAGGTTGACACACACACATAAGCTACCATTTTGAGGACGGGGGATTTCATTCAAGTTAGTTGGTCCACGTTGTTAAAGAGAAGAGCTGGCAAGCAAAATGGTACCTTTCAAGGCAAATCTTGCACCAGTAACTGCAGACAAAGAGGTCCAGTTAATGAATCAGCCAAATGCTAAATTAAATAATGACTTTTAATACATATGAACATCATGATATGTTGATCACCCTGCAAAAACCTTAGTGCAAAACGCATTAGCCGGAAACATTTAAAAATCCTGATCAGATTCATAAAAACGGAGAGAATGGATCCATTTCAAAATGTAAAGGATTGCTGAAGTTCATAATATCACCCATTTCATACTTAAATGAATCCAAAAAAAGACCAAGAGAAAGCCCAGCTTTCCAATAATTAAACATGGTGATAAGGCTCCTAATTCTGTTGAACACGGGTAAAGTAGCCCTATACATGAGTGCTCCTATCCCCTCCACCACTGCCACCGCCAAGGCAGCAGATAGGATATCCCAATCACCCGTCTGACCGATAACGGTGGAAAAGGCAGTTGCACAATAAAATCCCACCAATAAAAATAGCAACTTCAGGGGAAGATTTTTCCTTAATTCTTTAATTCTTGCGACTATCTTGCTCTGCAAATCTTGGATGGCCCTTACCAATCGTGTTCTCCCATTACTGTTACTTGATGGAGAAGGATCCAATCCACCACTATCTATGTTACTCCTAATTTTCCACGAAAGCCTCCTGCACAATTCAAACAACGATTCTGAATAATTTCAAGGTGGCAGTTTCTCACATGATTACACAATTTACATAGATAAACCGACTGACACGACATGATTGAAATATTTATCATTTTTCTTGCATTCATATATAGTCATATTATCATATATGGAACTTATAGATAACACGATTTTGACATGATAACCGGAATTGCCACCCGTAATTCCAAGGGACGTGTAAAACAGCTTCTGTTAGTTAGTCAATAACTTCACTAGTTCATTTAGTTTGAAATTTTTTGTGAAGAGAACTCTAAAAATTGAAGCTTTACCCAATAATAACATTTCAATTTTGCATTCACCTTATCAAGCATAGCTACATTACCTGAAACAATTAGTTCATAACATGAACATGTATTTTTCAGTTTTGGATACTTAGTCCATAAGATGCCTAGGTGGCATCTTAAAGTTACATTTGCATAATGTGACAGGCAATTACGAGTATAAATCAGTACGTAGCAAAATAAAATATAAGAAATTTCCCACAAGAATAAAGCAATGAAGTTCAGAGCTGATATTCAAATAGTTGTACATTTTTTTACCAACAATATGCTATGAGCCCATTATATCTCTCTCTTAATGGATAGATCAAACGACATGCGATCTCAAAACAGGGTGCATATTCTATTTGCATCAAACCACCATGAGCGTAAAAAATTGTAGAGCTATCTATGGCTACTTACCTGAAATTGTTGTTGCAACAGGGTTCAGCCACAAAGACATAAGAACACTGAGAATAGAGTTTCGGGCCAAGCGCATAAGCAGGCTTATGAAAGCATGCTCGTCTTGTAAAGCTTGCAGCCAAACCTCCAGCTCTAAGGCATCCTCTAGATGGAAGCTGCAGTACATGCTCAGGGGACGTTGTTATAGTTGCCATCAGCTGAAGATACAGTAAGTTGAAACCAAAAAAAGTTAAAAGGATTCCACACGACAAGAAAAACTGCAAATAAAAAGACAAGAGACAAAAACACCATAATTTGCCTCTTCCTGCATCTCGTATCTTTAGTAGCACAAGAGTAATAGAAAATTTAAGATAGAATGGGATTCAGTTATCTTACAAGACTGAAGGTTAATTATGAAGATATTTGATCATTTTTATGTTGAGATTACGTGATCAGCAGTCGGTTGGAGATTGTACCTCTTTTCTAAATTTATTTATTTTGGAAGTCATTGTTGTACATGTACATAATGTATGTCTTGGGGAATTATGAAGTCTTTTGTATTATGATATAGAATCCGCTACTACCAGTGAATTTATGCAAGATAATAGTGGGTCGAAGGAGTTAAGGGTCTATATGGGACGAAAGAAACAAAATGGGGATAAAGGGAATTAGCTAAATAGGAACAAAAGGGGATTAGATAAATAGGAATGAAGTGAATTAGCTCATTTAAGGTATTTTTCTTTGACGGGGGATTTTGTGTTTCTAACTGCTCTAAGCAGGGCTCTCTTTGAAAGAGGGAAGGATGTCCTTCCTGGCTGTGTGGTCTATCTCCTTTCTAGAGCCGGAATAATAAACCTTTTCCTCAAATCTCTTGTTTATTCTCCGCTTGGTTTCTAAATATCTCTGTTCTTAAAATTATCTTATCGATTGGCACTGTCAACTGCATGAACTTAATTTTCCTCACAAAATATACTAATCGTTTTATCGTATTTGATATACTGTTTTAATAGCCATGAGATTCTAGTTGATTCTTTTCGAGTTTGCAGGTAGGTAAGCTAAATTAATAATAGAATTACTTATGCAATGATTAAAATCTATTACCATCCGGTGGTATGTGATAGAGAATGTAATAGTTATGCTATATGTATGCTTAGATAATGAATCACTTGAGAACTTGAAGATAATGTCTTGAACCAACTAGATACGGTCTTGAGCAGATTTTACTTTTTAATCAACTAAACTATATCAATCAATTACATATGTCAATTGAATTGGTTATAACTTGAACGTTAAAGAGCTCACAAAGGATCAGCAAAAGAGTCACAGCTAGATACCATAGGCAGACAGAATATTACATATTATTTGATTTACAATGTTATCCATGAAAACGGTATAAACTCAATAGGAGACCAACGCTTTAAACACTAACTTAAATTTGCATTCGGAACAATTGAAAAGCTAGCTTCTTTTTTGCAAATTTTGGCATCAACCAAACGAAACCAGTATAAAAGCAGATGGAAGATGCACATATGAAATCATACAGGAAAACAATAAGTAGGGAAAAAAAACATACCTTGTCTTTGTAGCCAATTGGTTTAACCTGTGAGATTTTCTTTCGTTATAAGCAAGTCATGGAATACTGTCATAGAATAAAAGTAGATCAACATTGACATAAAAGCTAACATTTTTAACAAAGAAGGATTATTATTCTTGTTTTTTTTTTATGAAAAGGATGGGGTTAAACCCCGAAACAGAAAACAAGAAAAACAAAGTAGACGCAAACAGTACATAACGAACCAACATCCTCCATGTGAGGAGTCAGGATGTCCAAAGAAAAGCAAGCCCATAAACTAATTCAGAAAGAAAGAGAGTTTAAAGCATACATGAGCAGGCAAGGAGAGTTCACCGCCGAATGAGCTACCATCGGCAACGACGGAGATGCGGTGGTCGGAACTTTAAGGCTGTTCAGAAGAGCTACTCACTTGAGTTTATGCTATTCTAACTTGTTTTTGTCCACTAAAAATTTCTAACAAAACGGATTGAGTTTTTTTTTTTTTTTTACTGACCTTCTGGGGCTGATCGTCGGCGTGTTCAAAAGTTTGTAGAAAACTTCTGAAATTTTAGTAACTTATCAAAAATTGTAAAAGCTAGAAGGACGAAAAAACAAAAGGTTTGGCAATTAATTCTATGAAAATAAGATTAATTGAAAGAAAATACAAAGTCGGTTGAAAAGTAGATGCTTAAATCTTGTATTTGAAATTGAAATTGAAAGATTTATTAAGATGATAGTTTTTTGGTAGGAATGTACGATAGTTTTTTAGTAGGAGTGCCAAAATAAATTGTCTCTCATATATTTGCCCGAAAGACATCAAAATGTATACCGCACTTTATGTTGATCTACACATAACTAAGTATATGACCCGATAATGTGGAGACCCGAAAACATGATAGTCCGACACATATCTTATCATGGCTCGCCACAATCCCATAGTTGGTGCACACCTAGTGCTCATAAATACCCAAACGTAATAGATGAGCACATAGTAACTTTTATATAGTCTATCTCTATTTTATTTACTTTGAACTCTCTCTCTCTCTCTCTCTCTCTCTCTCTCTCTCTCTAGAGTCTTACTAACTTGATTGTCGAAGTGTCTATCAAGAGGAGTTCGACACCTCTCCAACATAGCCCGACACACATAATTAGAACTCCTCGTATTTTTGTCTGATATTATAACAAGATCTTCAACATCAAAAGTCTATTATTTCAATTTGGCAGAAATCAAATTCATGTTTCGTTACATTCATCAACTCCAATTTCAAAAACAACCAGATAAATCTAGCCATTACCATCGAGTCACAATATATCACAATATTTACCTTTTAGATGTGTTTTGTCAACGGCTAAAACTGGTCGAATATATGCTTTAAAACCTAGCACCCATAGTCATGAAAAAAAACTTAAAGAGACCATCATCTTCTATTTTGATATGCGTCACCATACGCAAATCAAACTCTTCAATGTTCCATAATAGTTTGGTAACCACATATAGGACTGATCATGTGAATCAACATAGTCTTTTGCTACTCATTTTCTCGCTCTTCAAGCTTGCATGTAAGATATGTCAACATTCTGAAAGTGATTAAGTTGGAACATGATTGCTTTTAGTCGATGCATTTGGTCATCCCTATCATAGTTTTCTCTCACAATAATGCTTGCATTTCGTTGCCCCGTTTGCCTATGATGTGGAATAATTATATCTCTCTCGCTATTGCATGAGTATTGGCCTATAATGTCCAATTTTTAAGCATGAAAACATAAAGGTACCGTGTGGGACAATTTCCCTAGCCTGCCACTCACACTTTCTTTCCAGATGTTTTGCATGCTTACACTTTACTTCAAACGAAGTTGTGTTTGATTTGTACACCTTTCATTCAACTATATGGTCGAGGGCACATTTTCCAAGTGCATCTTTCAGTTCGAATTTGTTTTGGTAATATATCATTCACCTTCAACTTCCCCGAAGCTTTCTTAGATTCAACTGGCATCACATGAGCATCTGGTACCTTAGGAAGCCACCGAAATTGATCAGTCATCCTCAACATCTTCCTTGTTTCTTGATCATCGAGCTCATTTACACATGTCGTGTTGTCGAAAGATTATCACTTCTGGCCTTACTGATATCATCAGCATTAGTAGCTCCATCCACATCATTTTTAGTATCATAATCCCTAACACAATTCACATTATTCCCAACATCACTAGTGGCACCAATTCCAATATTCAGATCTTCAACATTAATATTGTCATCCCCATTATTGACATCATCATTAGTAGAACCGTTGAAATCATTATGATCATCATAACCATCTATATACTCATTATTATCATCTCATATACTCATGTGTTGTTTGTCGGAGCTTAGAGGAGGACACTCTTTAGTGATATTGTGTGGTCGTGATATTGGTGTGTTGTTTTGAATTAACATTCGGTGTACTTCCGCCTCTCTTGTTTTGAATAATTTCGCCTCTCTAATTATGGGTAAAATATTGACATATAGTGGAAACCAAATATGCCGAGTTGATACCGTGATAATCCATAAATGTCATAACATCATCGTCATCATCAATTGGTGCTACATTTCATTAGACTTTATATTAACTGTATATTACATGAATAGACAGTTGTAGGTTATGTGAGATAGGATTCAAACTCAGGGAACTGTAGAGTCTGTCTTTTAACTAATAAAAAATTATGTCCGCTGACAAACATAACACCTTCAATTTAGCACTGACGTCGACATATCCCCTTGTATCTCTAACCGTGTTCCCCATTCTAGGTAACTAAACACACACTCTTCTCTTTGGATGTCATACTCCTGCATTTACAGAAGAACAACATTAGAAAAAGCATACATATATAACAATGGCCCGACATCATACGGAGCACGACCGTACGATGTGGACCACAACAACATATAAAGGTACAAGATGTGACAATTCAAAGACTTCTCAAGGCACAAAATGATAAAGAAGACAAAACAAGCAATAACACATTTGACAATACAGTAACAACACACCACAAGGGACACAATGAACTAGTATACAACAAAATCATATATGGACAATAGAAACAAAGGAAGAATTAATTATGCATGTACCTTCTTCTTTATCCTTTCTTCTCTTGTTGTTTCTTGTTTTACCAATTTCTAGATCTGTCATTCGTCTCTTCCTTGTCATTAGGTTTCGTCGTTGTTTATCAATGTCGATCAATGAAACTCATGCTTGTTGTCGTTCTAGCCATTATATGTTTCTTGTCGTCGCTTGATGCTTCTTGTCGATTACGGTTGGGAAAACGAAAATAATAGAGGAGTTACGAGAACATAAAGAGGGAAAATGGAAAGCAAGAAGGAAAGAATGAAATAAAAGGGAAGTGAAGAGGTGAAAACAGTTTTGTTGTGTATTCAAATGAGGGTATTTTTGTCCTAAAATCCTAAAACTGTCTAGTTTTGCAAACTTAATGCAAATGTGTCTAAATATGCAAACGATTTATTGAAAGTGGTCTATTTTTGTAAAAAAAAAGTTTAAATTAATGATCTTGTACGAGTAATAGTTTTCTATAAGGTATTTAATTTGTCTTTATGAACATTTCTCTTTTTAATAGTTTAAGACACGAAATACTTCAGTTCCGACAAAATGTGAGAATGTTTTGAAATTGCCTTTTTTGCTTTTCAAAACTTACGAGTCTTTTATATGTTAGAACTTATTATCTACTCTCATTTTGTCTACCTCATAAATAATAATAAGAATAAGGTTGAATACACTGAATTGCTGCCATGACAGCAAATGTGTGACTCAAACTCTCATAGTTGCGTACATGACTTTAAAACGAAGAAAAATCAATTAAAAAAATAAAAAAGACATAAAAAAATAACCTAAATAAAAAATAAAATACAAAAATTTAAAATTTTCACAGTAAGAGCTTATTATTAAGTTTTTATTGCACTTTAAATGTAAGCGTTTACGAAATTTCAATTTCATTTTTTGAATTGAGAATTTGATTCTTGAATGAAAAATTTGATTTTTGAATTAGAATATGAGTAAGAAGATGTAAGGGTTTTTTTTGCATAATGTATTCGCACCCCTTGGACTTAATTCTTTTTACCCCTCCAACATTTTCATTTTAATTATTTTTCTACTTTTTAAAGCATTCAAGCGTCTATGAGAGTTTGATTCGCACATTTGCTGCCATTTCAGCTATTTGGGATTATTTGTTAGTATTTAGAAAGTTGGAGGGCGTATTTGTTACAATCGAAAGTTGGAGGGGTCACTAGTAACATTAAGCCAAGTTTAAAGGGTATTTGTTAGCATTTAGAGAGTTGGAGTGGGTATTTGTTACAATCGAAAGTTAGAGCGGTCAGTAGTAACATTGAACCAAGTTCAAGGAGTTATTTGTTTATTCATCCTAAGAATAATAATAATAAAGTTCATCTAATTCGTACCTGATTTTACAAATGCATTTTGAAGTTTGTCCAATATCAATACTACTTTTAACAATTGGATTGAGTCTTTTTCGCTAATTTTTACACTGATTTTAGCATTCCTCTCTCTGCTTTAATTACTCAAACTGCAGCTTAATTACTCCAATGTGCATCATTTTCATGCTTGGATTATCAAGCAATGCTGAAATTTCAAGAATAAGTATTGGAGTTTGTTTTAAGCATTCTCTCAAAGAAGGTAATAGGACAACTAACTCTTTTGGTTATAATAGGGCAACCGTAAGATCATTTGGTTAGGGTTTTCACGAGTATGAGGTAACTTTTCTGTAAGACCATTCTTGCAAGCCCTCTAGAGTATTCTCCTCGATGATAGAGTGACATTTGTATGCCTCATCGTGTTTCTTCTTAACTTTTTGTTTTTCTTTTATAGTTCCTTTGAGTGTGTAACATTTCCGTGTTATCAAAAAAGTACATACACTAAAATACGGAAATAAATACCAATTTGTATACCTAATTACAATCAAGAATCAATATATGATCTAAATGTGGTAAAAATTTCAAAAACATTTCTTAATCGGTTTAATTTTTATAAAGCAAACCATTCAATTAGATTCCTAGTTTAGAATGAGTGGATTACTAATTTTCTTGTTTTACCTTTTTTATGCTCTATATTATAAAAGCAGTAAAAAAAACTAGATATAATAAAAGTTTGAAATCCGGAAAGAGGGGGTAAAAAAGACTATAACAAAACAAGAGTCTTCCCTGTTCTCTTAGAATTGCCGGCGGTGTTTAGCAGGTATAATCTCCTCTTTCCGGCACACAATTGGTCGGGATTTTTCCATTAAGATTGCTTTTTTCGTTAATGGTGTTCCTGCAAATGTTGTTTCTTCTTAGATCCGTTTGATTGTATCATATTTTGAGATTCCTCTTCATATTTCTTTACTTTATCACCTAAACTCGACATGGTCTTGCTAAAAACTTTAACTTGTTTCGTTTTCTTTTTTGCATGTTACATTCTTCACTTCTTTCATTTTTGATTTATATACAGCGTTTCTGTTTTATCACTACACTAGGGTTAACTATGATGCTTTCCTACTATTTTGTTATTTCTTGAGATATTTTGCATGTCTATTATGTGATCCCTCTTCACATTTGTTTACTTTATCAACTGAGCTGGAGATGATGTTGGTCAAAACTTCAACTTGTGTGTCGTTTTTCTTTTTCCTTGCGGAAAGGAAAAAGCTTTCCTTTCTTGCAGGTTGCATTCTTGAGTTCTTTCTTCTTATCTTTTTTCTTTTCATGTCTTCCTGTTTTATCAGTTTTCATTCCATGAGAATGAAAAGTGGAGTACAAGAGTGAAAACTGGGACTGGTGTTAGTAAAATTTGTGTCATTTTTCTTTTCTTTTTTTTCTTTTCACAACAACTGTTTATTACAATCACCTTTCCTTGACATGTTTCTATCTTCACTTCAGCACTTGATTCTTTGGTCTAAAGTTTCCGTGTGAGCAAATTGAATTTAGGGAGCAAGGACTTTTACAGTTTGCAAAATAAGAAATTTATTCAGAATTGACAATTCTCCCGATTTTAAAGGAATTCCTGCCCAAATGACAGATCCTGATTGGCCATTTAGTAACATCTCATACTGTCGGTGCTTTCCATTTCAGATTTTGACCAATTTTGTTGTTTATCTCTAGGGTTTTCATGAAAACAGTTTGTTACAATCATCTTTCCTTTATATGTTTCTCTCCTAACTTACATGACCAAAATTACTTTATGGAATAAGGATTTTACGGCTTGCCAAACAAGAGGTTTTACTTATGAGTTCCTTGCCATGTAGTAATATCTTATACTTGTTTTTTACAGCATATTATGCATTTTACTAAAATATTTGACTGTTAGTACTTTCCATTACAGTTTTGTTGTTAAGTTCTATCATTTAGTTGCCCTTCCTTGTGTTTGAGGGATCATGAGCTTTTCTTTTCCTAGGAACCACCTTGAATACTTACAAGTGATTAATCTTTTGATATTGTCTTTTCTTTTACAACTCTTGCATCTCTCCAAATCTGATCGCTTATTTCTGTCTTTTTTTCACAGATAATTTACAAATATGAGTTCAAGAGGACGGGGTGGAAAACCTTCGAACGCTGTTAATGGCAAAGGGAAAAGTTCATCTGAAGTTTCAAGTCCCAGGGTTGAAAACTTGAGTCAAGGTGTGTCAGATATCAACTTGGGTGCATCACAAGATGATGGTCAATGGGAGGTCATCTCCCGGAAGTCTAAGAACAAAGCTGGAAACAATGCTGCTCAACCTTGGGGAGTTCAGAATACTAGTCCTAAAGCATGGGGACAGGCTGATACAGTACATAAGCTGGGCATGCGTAATAATAGTGGTGGATCAGGGAGGGCGTCTAGCAATACCTGGAGTGCTGCTCAGGCTTATGATAAGAGACCAGCTGGTAGAGGACAGAACAGACCTCAGTCTGCCAATCGGGCCTTCGAGAACAACTATGTCACTCCACTACCTTCTATTCCGCCACCACTTGAGCATGGATGGAATTGGCAATCTAGAGCTGGTGCTCCTGCAGAAAAGGGTCTAGAAGATGTTCAGGAAAGAGATGAACATGTTGATGTTGACAAGGAAAACAGTGATGTAGATGAAGATGAAGATGATGACATTGATGACTCAGATGACGATCTTATGGAAGATGACTTTGATTCAGATGAGAGTGAAAAGAGCCATGAGACTCGCAAGAAGAATAAATGGTTCAAAAAATTGTTTGCGAGCTTGGACAGTATGACGGTGACAGAGATTAATGAACCTGCCAGACAGTGGCACTGCCCAGCATGTCATGGTGGTCCTGGTGCCATCGACTGGTATAAAGGTCTACAGCCCCTAATAGCACATGCAAAAACAAAGAGATCGATACGAGTGAGGCTTCATCGGGAGCTTGCTGAACTCTTGGAGGAGGAGTTGCATAGGAGAGGAACTTCTGTTGTTCCAGCTGGTGAAGCCTTCGGGAAGTGGGAAGGTTTAAAAGTTGAAGAGAAAGACCGAATGATAGTGTGGCCTCCCATGGTCGTTATAATGAACACAAAGCTGGAGAAGGACGATAATGACAAGGTATACTTGTTCACATGACTGTTGTATTTAAATTTTTGGGACGGACTACATTAATAGAAGTTTGTTTTTTATTTTGTTTTCTTGTTTACCAAATTCATTTGGTTGCTTTTCTTTTTTCTAACTAATTTCTTTGTTGCATTGAATATTCTTATAGTGGATTGGGATGGGCAACCAAGAGCTGCTTGATTATTTCTCTGGGTATATTGCTGCTAAGGCTAGGCACTCATACGGTCCACAGGGACATCGGGGTATGAGTGTCCTGATATTTGAAAGCTCAGCTAGAGGCTATTTGGAAGCTGAACGGCTTCATAAGCATTTTGAAGAACAAGGAACGGATAGAAATGCTTGGGACCGGCGTCGGGTTTTATTCCATCATGGTGGGTTGCGCCAACTTTATGGTTACATGGCAACGAAGGAAGACTTGGACTTCTTTAACCAGCATTCTCAAGGTCTTTTTCTCTCTCTATATGTGTTTCACTTGCCTCTAGAGATAATCAATCAAAGATTTGACTGTCATTTTTTATATTAAATAGGAAAAACGAGGCTGAAATATGAGATGAAGTCTTATATCGAGTCAGTTGTTCAACAAATCAATCAAATGAGCGAGGATAACCAGCAACTTGGTTGGTATAAGACCAGAGTTGTTAAGGAACAAATGCGATACAAGACAGTTAAGGAATCTTTTGAAAGGCTGACCGATAAGGTAAGGAAGATTACTGAGGAAAATCGCATTGTCAGGCAGAGAACTCAGATGCACCATGAGCAGAGTCAAGAAGAGGTAAATATCAAATTTTATTAAGCCATCTCTTGATCATGGACTGTTATAAAAAAATGCTGATTATCTCTGCAGTTGGATTTCCAAGAGCAATTTTTCAAGGATCAACTGAAAATTGTTCACGAGGCAAGGAATGCCAAAGAAGAGGATTTTGAGAACCTGCAGCAGAAGGAACGTGAGAAGGCAAAACTGCTAGGTGCCAATCCATCTAACACTGAGGAATACAAGCTCAGGTACTTGGTTTTTGCAACTTGGTATACAAACAAAACTTTATGACGTTATGTGTTTCTTGGTTATAAAATATATTCTCATGCTTTGGTATAGGGTGCAAGAAGGTGAGAAGTTCATTAATTTTCAAGACAAAGAGATGGAAGGATATGTGGAAGAGCGAGATGGGCTGATCAAAGAGCACGAGGAAAAATTTGCAGCGATGAAGAAGAGGCAGTGGGAAGAAGAACTGGAGTTAGAAAAGCAATTTGATGCGAAACTGACTTCCTTGATGCAGAAGTATACCCCTCATTGTTCAGAGGATAACCTAGAGTAGGTAGAGTAAAGAAAAGGAAAAAGCCATCCATATATCCATGAAGGATTGGCACAAACTTTTAACGGGGATCACCTAAAACTCAAAAAGGCATTATGCCATTTCGCCGACTTGGTAAAAAAGAATAGGGAAATGTTGCAAGACAAGCTTAGAGCCAGTTTTATATTGTTCTCTTCTCTTGCTTGATGAATGAATGACTGATTATATGTTAATTGCTTAGTTGTTTTGTTTCGGTGGTCTAATTGTTGGTTTTCTAGTAATGACCCTAAGTATGATTGCCATTCTTCGGTGGCATGTTGGTGTATTAATTCCATCTTCTGATAGCTGGAAGTTGCTTACTTTGCTTGTATGATAAAGGTTCGAGGTAAGGTGCTGACATATCACTATTCTTGTCAATCAAGAGTAGTTAGTAAATTGGACCAATTTCAATGATAATTGTTGTTTTTCCCTTAACCATGAATATTTCTATTTTATTTTCTGTGATGGAATAGATAGCATGTGTTCGATGTTATTCTGTTTATTTTTTGAAAAGTTTAGGGTTATTAGTTGCAAGTAGCAGAGAAACATGCAATTTAATTACACAGCGGGTTTTATTTCTTGTGGATTTGTATAAGCGTATTTTTGAATCTATATGTTGAATTGTGTCCATTTAATGAAAAACTAGTTTTATATCTTTTATCTGAATACATTAGACAATTTGTAGCGAGTTCAATTGGTATTTGATTGATCAGGACAGGACCAGTCCCCATTATATATTCCACTTGAGCTTCCACTTTGTTGATCTTTTACTTGGTTAAATGCTAAATCAAGTCTCAAAAATTAATGTCCGAAGCAAGCTGCTCATCATTATCTGAAAACACAAAGATGCATGATATAATTATTAGCTTCATGTAATCTCAAGTGTACAAAATTGTCTCCGGAGCCTGTGGCCGCCGGCTCCCAAGTTTTACAAATTGGCCACTTCTTTTCTTTAACTAACATTCAGCATAATCATAATGACCACCAAATTGTCAAACGTGTACTGAATCTACCGAGCATCACTAAGCAACAAAAATGGCCTATTGAACCAATTCTTTTTTTACTTAAATAACATTCATTCTAAAGCAAATATGAAAACAAAATCAAACAAAACAGAGACTTTTCCTAAATGAATTTTTTACAGCAACGATCAGAATTTCAGGTTCTAAAGATTTAAGCAAAACCCACTTCAGTTAGTTTTCTTTTCTTCAACTTTTTCAGCAACTACTTCTGAACTCGTGGTCTGGTCGTCTTCACCGCCAAAACCGAACTCATTTACACGCCTTCTGTCCACCGGATAAACCCACCTTTGATATAGATATATCAAGAATATAAGATCTGCACAAAGCAAGCACACCGTATAAAGATCAATACAAAAGACATTTTAAACTAACATTAATCATTTTAAAATAGCATTAATCACACAGGCTCCGAGTAAGGACAATCACAAGCCTGGAAAAACATGTGCACGAGTATGATTGATGCTCATACGTGTCACTATGACTCACTTGCAAGTGTTACTATGACTCACTTGCAAACACATCCAGATTAATATATCATCACTGTTAGTGCAGAGGAAAAGAAAATCCTAGGTATATCTTACCATCTCGGAAGACAGAAAGTCGATGTAGTAATGGCATTTTTATGACAAATGCGAAGAGATCGTCGATTATGGTGTTCAGAAATTTATATGTCATCTGCCTCCATGGTAGATGGGCCACAGACTTCAACTTCCAGTTTATGAACAACTGGGGACACATCATGATAAAACCTGCCACCCAAAAGCAATACAAAATATCATCAATGCACAAAGCAAAGGACCTCAAAGAACATTCACTCTCGAACGAAACACGCATAGTTCTAGCGATTATAATTATAACAAGTGTTAAAGACAGGCATCGAGATCCTCCGACAAATCGATAGTAACTTAATGGCAAGCGCACTTCTCATTAGTAAACCTTCATAGCATAACAATCAATAACATATTCATTGTAAATTCAAAATGCTAGATTGCTCTCTAAAAGCATACACTACAGTCAAAATAAAATTATGATTTGAAAGGGACATCTGATACACGTTTAAAATAAGAAGGAAAAAGGTTTCTACAGTGGAAGAACTGTGTAGTCATCTATAACATATTATGAGAACACTTCCAAGTTCATGTTTTTCAATGAAAATTTCACAATAGTAATCAGCATAGTAAAAATAACACAAAAAACTCATCATGGCTTACCAAACATGTAGACACAGCTTGTAAGTGATGAGAGAATCCAAGAATACCAACTCCTGTGGCGCTCATACTTGAGTGAGTACACAGAGGAGCATGCAACAAGGAAGAATAAGACATAAGACAAATACTTCATTGCAAGGTCATCGTATTCCTTTGTCTTATTCCCTGCATATGACTCGCGGTCTCTAAATCTCAGCATGGGTATCTTTCCACTTCTATCAATCTGTAGACAAAAACCACACCAAATTCACAAATCACGGAATCTCAAAATAAGCATGAATATAAATAAAAAATCATCTATGCAAAAAAAAAAAAGACAACACAGATACCCGATGAATATTTTGCTGGTCTCCTCAATACAGCGTTGGCATACATGTGTTGCCATAAAAGACGAACTGTAGCCTTTTTGTTCATTTAAATGGGAGATTAGAATTCCAAGGGAAGCTAGATGAAAAAACACAAGAACAATTTCATACAATAGGCAAGGAAAATACTTTTCCGATGGGTCCGTTTTTGGTCCCTTTTTTCTTCCTAATGGACAATCTCAGTTAAAAGGCCACGAAAAAATCTTAATAGCAGATATTCTGGTTTAGGAACATATATCTTCTGCTAATGCAATTATAAATTAGAAATCTTTTTCTAATTTTTTGGTACTTCTCCATCACCTCCCTTCAAATTATGCCACTTTCTAGACTAGCAAAGAATGTGGTTACTCAATATATGATAGTCATAAGCCACACATTTGGGAAAAATTGAGAATTTACTAAAATCTATTACTTTATTTTGTATCGAGCATCATACCTCTATGTGCATGGCTTTCCCTATTTTCCAAAACTCAATGCAGCAACCAACTCCAGAACTTGCAAGTATCATCCAGGAAGTGTCATTGTCGAGCAGATAAAGGAAGACAATGAGCTGACTTATAAAGTTCACAACAACAGACTTTGCAGACAGACCTTCCATAGATTTATTTTTGTTCCAAAATTGGATATCTGCAGAGGTAAACAGATGGTTTGTTTAATAGACATTATATTATCTCTTCCAAACAAATCATCCAAGTTCACAAAGCTTGAGGCAGTAGCTAAACAGAAAGAAGATTCGTCACTCACCATTCTTGAATGCCAAGAAGTCAAATACTGAATGAAGCATTGAAACGACCATTGTAATCCCCAAGAGGTACGGATTTCCTTCCAAGAAGACCCTCTGGAAATAATGGAATAATCAGTAAGTGGTGAATATGGAACATAACAATTTGACTGGTACCCATGAGCAGCAAGTTATTCCAGCAAACAATAAAATTAACTCACTCAATCAAATGCACTATTAAGTATCACATGGTACAAGCAAACTTTTTTGACATGAAAACATCCAAAAGTTTATAGGACACTTGTTTCTAAAAGCAAACATCTTTATATTTTGTGATTGAAGCATGCAGGCAATCATCTGGATAAAGCATTCATCGATAGTAACTGAGCTGAAAATTACAGCAGTGATCCAAAATTGATAGATGAAAATCCACCCTGCTTATGCTGATAGTGAAGCACACAATTTTAAATTACATTCAACTCATATCTTTACATATCATTTGATGAGTAATTGACTACTTGTGATCTGGCATGCACATAACGACTACTTGTAACCATAATTTTTAAAGAGTTATAATTGATTGCCAAGGAATCTAAGTCAATTAATTAGAGAATATCTAAGACATAACAAATGAGTTAGACCCTTATCGTTGTCTATATAATATCTTGAGCATAGCAATGGAGTAGTTAATTTGCTATGAACTTCTAATTGCTATGGATGTTTCTAACTCGTATTTCAAAGTGTTCAAAGTGAAATAGGAAATATTTAAAACTAACAGTCGAGGACAAATAGAACCCAATAATGCAATTAGAATAATGACCATAACTTCACACTATGACACGTAGACCAACTTCAATTTTTTGACAAACCTTGAGTTCATCAGCCTCCCCTTCAATCATGCTTCCATAACTACGATGAATCTGGAACGATTGATCAATCTGCATAAAGAGTTGCCACTTTGTCATGCTTATAGGGGCCACCTCCAAATGAAGGGGCACCTCTGTCACTGTCTCGTTGACTGGAATGAGCTTCTCTCTGAGCAACCAGAACTCATTGAAGAATACAGTAGGGTAGTAGTTTCCTGAGCTGGGTTCCACGTTCAAAACTGCAAATCTATAGTCAAGAAATTCAAAGCTGAAGAGAATAGTAATCATTCACATCTAACAAGCTCAACATACATGCAGAGGATGTTACTTAAGAAGTTTCTATCACATAACTCCACATTTTGCATGCCAACTTCTAGTGATTACACATGGACAGAGTCGCATTTTCACATATTAGTCCCAAATTACTTGTTAAGTTCTTTTCTTTATTACTCTAGAAGATGAATCATTCTATTCCCAGTATCATCGAAACTACAAATGAATATAAAAAAGTTACACAGCCAGACTATTGAGTTGCAAATCATAATCTTCCGGACAGTTAAGTTCCAATTTATAATCTGCTATTGTAGCACATATATAGTTATAATTAGGAAATTCACAAAGTTTTTACTAGGGAATCAAAAAGTCCTCCAAAGAGTCGCAAATGAGCACACATAAAAAAAAGGTAGATTGAAGCTTGTGCAACCTGACTTTCAAGGATACATGGAGCAACATTTGGCGGTACAGCATTATGCGGGTATCTGTAATAAGATAGCGATAAGGAGAGAGAAAGAGAAAAAATAAAATTAAAAATTAGCGAGTTTACCAAATTGGAAATAGAAAACAATAGTTGACAGAGAAATGTAAATCCATGTAACTAGCTACTCATGATGGATATAACAATAATACTATGCCATGATCAAATAAAGAGAGAGAAAGAGCTCAAACGAGCTTTTATTTTTTCATCGTTTTCAAAGAAAAATCTCATGCAACTTAGATATGAATTTATTATTTCTCTCCTATTTGAAACATCATGATAAGCTAAACAGAAGTTAGAGTCACAGGCTCGCAGCAAGCTGACAAATCAAATAATGCATCCTTTTGTTTTCTAGTTCGGTTTTGAAATGCATAAACACAACTACCTTAAATAACTATAAACAGGCATCCATTAACAATATTTTCTACGACACTTTATGAAACCAAGACCGAAATTTGGCTTAGATCTCCCTTTAAGCATGGTAGTAATCCTCTCCTTTAAGAAGAGGAGAAGAAAATATATTTTGACTCCGGATTGAGCCAACGTCCAAGGATGTTGAGGAATTATGTATTGTAATAACTCTAGATGAATATCTTCAAGAGACCATTCAAAACCAGAGACTTTATTCGAATGCAATAGGAATTCATCCACTGATACAAAAAATCCTGGATTCAAATATACATGTGAGAGAGTAGCTCAAGGGAAATAGAGACATTTTTCCAAAATCTAAGCATTTTTACTTTATTTAATTTTTCCTTGAGATTCATAACTGTTTGTAAACACTAAAACATAGTATGATAACACAAAATGAGCAGCAGGTTTGTACATTTAACCTGATGTTATGTTGGAAGTAAATATACCTTGTGAAATCATCAACCAGATTTATAGTAACATTTGGTTTCCAAAATGAAATCCATTCGACAGGGCCATCATCTTTAGAATCAAGGGCATTATCATCTTTAGAATCAAGGGCATTATCATCTTTAGAATCAAGGGCGTTATCATCAACCACCTAAGGCAATGAACAAAATTAGCAATGGTAAGAATGTACGGATTATAAGGATAAAAAAAGATAAAAAACGAAAAGCTGCAAAGAAACAGTGGGATGCAGATACTATGTTATCAAAAAGTGCAATATCCCCATATTAAATTAATCTGAGCTTGATTTTACAGCCATTAGAAAACCTGAGAGATCATTTCGGGTTCCCCAGAGTCTTTTGAGCCTCCTAATAGACTCCTCCTTTTGTCTGCTCTGGATTTGGGCATGTATATCACAATAGCTGAAATCAATCACAGGTAGGGCTTATATCAATTTTCAGAATATAAACATACAAACGTACCAATATTCATATTGGAGGACATAAATATGTGATGAGCAACAATTTTATACAATACTGATAGATATAGAAAGAAATGACTCATTCATAAGTGGGAGAAAATGTGAGTTCCAGCATGAAAACTAACGACAAATTTACAAGAAAACAAGATGACCAGAACTAGAAGCTAATGTCTTGAACTAAGCATCAGCTTCTCTGTACACTTATCGCAACAATCGTACTAACTTCTTGAAAAGAAAAAAAACTACAAAGTGTCAAGCAAAACAGCCAAGGGAACAACGTGCTACACCTATGCATCCAAATTCATATCCATCCATACATTCCCCAACAACGTCACAACAGAGTGAATCAACAAAATTTTCTTCATTTGTGAAAAATGAATTGCTCTCTTCATTCATCATATTACAATCACTAGGATTCTTTCCCAAGATGCTCGTAATGACATGCTTTTGATGAATCCCAACTACAGTATTTTAATGTCAATCCTTCTTGGCTAGCTATTCAATAACATAGTTTCCCATAAAAATCCTATTTTCTGTTAATTTCTGTAATCATGTCATCATCTCTGTCTCTCACTGAAAATTAGAAAAGTGATTTCACCATGTTCAAGAAAACATCCATCTTCCAATCATGGACATGTGTCCTAGAAACAAGTTATGGTCCATTTCGTTATCAGCTAAATCCTATTTCACCTTAAACAAACCCAGAATTATTTTTTGAAAGAGCGGCCATATCAGAGTGCCAACCACACAACATCTATCCAAAAGTTTCCAATAAGCTACACAACCCAACTAGATTAGAAAGTGGTACTAATTTCAGAACATCGTCCATGGTTTATTTTGTGTCTGCTCCCCAAAATATTTTTGAATGGAGTTCCATCATTATTACCAAGGAGAACTCCGATATAAAGGTTCAAAATTTTGATATGAACATCCCTTGCACAGCTACAACCCAAAATCTTTAAAGCAAACTCCTCCCTACAAAAACGCATTGACCCATTCTCTCGTGGAATATGTTTTAAGTTCTTGGAATTTACTTTAAATATAAAGCAGGAAATTAGAAAACATATGCTATCTAAACATCCACAATCCTAACAGAACTCAAAGTACTTTTTTCGACTATTTTCTTTAAGGCTCATCTCTTGAAAAAGAACTCAAAGTATGGAAAATGTATACACCACTGATGAACTGTATCAACAAAGCCTTACGGTGTGTCCTTCCAAATGTAAAAAGAGGTTGATATTCTGGATCACTCGGGTCTGGAGGATACCCAGATCGGGCAAAGAAAACATGAGCATAAACAGTGCCGTTGTGCTTCACATTCTGCAAGAGGAAATAATTCAGTTATCCGTGGCAAGCTTTAAAGAAAAAGAGAACAATAAAAGAACAGACAATTCAAAATTATTCATAAACCCTCAAATGTTAACTTCAAACCGTAAAGGATTGCGTAATCCAACCAGATAATTTGAAGTTAAAATAACTAGGAATGAAACAGTACCTCAGATGGATAGTACTTCATAGAAAGAGTCCTGGTACTTTCTGGTTTCCAGACAGCATAAGGAATATTTGTTTCATGCCAAACAAGCGCACCTTCATTGTTGAAGTCCTTGAACTTCTCTTGCTCGGAAAGATAAAACCACATATCCTGCATGCAGATACAGCTTGAATTAAAGATGTTTTCCTACTTAAATACTAGCAAGAGCCAGGATAGAATAAGGAAAGTGAAAGACTTTATTTGACTCTTAATGTTGAAAGGCTAAAAGTATCATTAGCCTCTTAACAGTTGAACTAGATAGTCTATTTTGGTCTAATTATTCCCGAATAACTTAATGTTTTCGGTGGGTCAAGTGAGGGGTTGGGAGTGAATTGGTCAAACAGGGAAGTCAAGGAGTAATTAAATGAGAAAGTTTAAGGATCATTCTGTAGACCAGGTGGGTTACCATGAATGCAGCAGATATTCTGAAAGTGAGTAAAAGGGAAGTGAGTTGAGTGACAAGTAACTAACAAATAGAATTGATGGGTTCATATTATGGTTTTGAAAGCTTGTAGATGAAGAATCTCAAATGAAAAAAGGAAGCATCTTTAGCATATATTAGAAGTACCCAGAATCCAAAAATAGAAATAGATCAAGCATACAAAAACCTATGAGAAACAGGTGAAGAAATCGGGAGTATCTGAATCGAGGAAAAGAAAGAAGCAAAGTTTGAATCTAGAAAACCAACCAGAGTATCGCCCTTTTGGAAGAGGTTGGAGATGAGAACAGAAGGATCGGAAGGTTTACTATTGGGAGTGAAGAATTTGGAGACGAAGTACCAGAAGACAGCAATCCTAATGATGCCGGTGATACTCTGCCCGATTCCTCCCTGCTGCTGAGCCCCTCCTGCTCCTGCTGCTACTTCTCCGCCGCCATCCGGAGGTGCCATAGCTTCCTCTCAAGGGGTAGATGGTAATTCAATTTCGCCCTTTTGTGCTTCCGACGGAACTTCTTTTGTTGTTGTAATCCAACTACCAAAATTATAAAATCTTTCCTTTCTTTACAAAATTATTACTTAAAAATATCTGGGACAAAGAAAACTAAGAGACCTTCACCATTACGAATCTTTCTTTCCTTCACCTCCCAATAACTTCTACCATCGACTCAATACAACCAATCCAACCAATACAAAAATAACATGTGTCACACATTATTTTTTAATCGTGCATTTTATTTTTTATTGGTGTAAAGCAAATGCGAAATTATCATATTTTTAAAGGTGTAGGCTATGGTCACTTTGTTTTTTCCTTACTTTGTCTATACTTTGTCTTTTTCACAATTGGATTAGTTTTTAACCCATGATCTAATGGTTGACAAAACAAAGTAATGGTAACTTTGTGAAAAACAAAGTGACCATAGAATATCCCTTTTTATTAATTTACTACACTAGATTTTTAATACAATTTCTCCTCTTTCTCTTTCTAAATTTTCTTAGTGTTACTATGCTATATTGTATGATATCTAAAGAATTAATAAAAAGTTTGTTCTATCATGACACGTCAACTTACATGATACAGTCAAAAGGTTATACATGCCACATTAATTGAGTTGAATAGTCGAGCCTTTTAGGAAATTTTTACTGCTATGTGAATTTTACTTTCTACTTAGTCTCCTATCCCGAATAGGAGAAACTCGACGAAACATTATTATCTTCTTGACCGACTTCATTTCGTCTCCTAACATTCATACTTCGATTGGGACTAGAATTCTATTCTTCTCCTATATATAGACATGTATTTTCATATTTCAAGGTATGTACACAACACTCAACTACTTAAGTTATTTGTCATCAATCACTAAGTTCTTTATTGACTTAAGCATCAGAGTGAGTGTGCCGAATAACAGTCCCTCATTTGCTTACGTTTGGTCTTTTGTTGGAAACACAAACCTAGGGGGAAGTTGACATTAGTTTATGCAGTAACACTTAGATATATATTTTTTATTTTTCAATTGTCATGTTGGTAACCTTATCTTTTATCTCCTCGTTATTGTGAGGAATAGTATGAAAACCCCTTTAAGGATTTTTCATCATGCACGCACACTTTGAGATCCTGAATGATGAATCCATGAGTCTTATAGCATATCCTTTTTATGGACCCATCCTCGTGGGTCTGTAAGCGCGCTTGAGGCCTATTTGGAGTCACACCATATAAAATTTTTCAGATACCATAAAAGCCATACTAAATGAAAAAAAATTATTACTCATATACATGTCACCAAACTAGAGGTAGCTTCAAAATCTATTTATAATTGAACCATTTGAGTTGCTAAAGTTATAAATATTATCAAATTTTGATAGCTCATTCATTGATTTATTTTCAGCATTTGTTATAAAATAGAGGTGAATGTAAGTGATTATCATTTGTGACATTCTTTTTACTCCAAATGTGTAGCTTTAGCACCTATACAATTGAAATTTTGTGTCTAAAGAGGGACAAATGGAGAGGAATGGTAGTTAATGACAAAGTTGATACAAATGTCTTCCTTCATATGCTGCTTTTTAGATGGATCTGGTAGGTTGTTGGCTCGGCGGACTCCTCTTGAAACACGCTCCAAAACTTAATTTAGTTCGAATACAAGGAGGAGAACATAAGATATATTTAAGAGAGAGAAAGAGAGCATGTCATTTGTGCATTTTCATCCTTTGAACTATTCTTTGACCATGATGTCTTTTAATGCTTCTCACCTTGGCGAGGATGCTTGACGTTTGTCCCTCGTGCCTAATAACTTGATGTTGATGATGATATTTGAGGTACTCCTTGGGGATTCAGGTGTGCCAAATCTTGTTTAACTTGTTCTTAGAATTTGTAGGCTTTGCACATATGTCTTCTTCATGAGCTTCTCCCTCTGCCTTGTACTCTTCTACTACATCTTTCTCAAAATGATGCCTCCTGAATGCTCTTTTGCGCTGCAACCTCCTCTTTTGTGTTTTAGTAAGAGCTTTGAGGAACTTCTTGTTGCGCACCACCTGATGTCATCGATTACCAGAGTTTTTTTACCTGAGACACCAGAAAACGAGGCCTCTATTGAGTTTTAAGGGGAATTTAAACTTCTCTTATTGGAGGTCTTGGATTCCTCTTGGCTTAAACTTCTCTTTAGCTCTTTAGTATGTGTACTGCCACTATCCACAATACATATATTTGCTTCATCTATTTTGAAGTCAATTAATACCGATGAAGAATTCATATTTTAATTGAAGGAGAGAGCTTTGTGATAGAAAATCCGGCCAACAAAATCTTCTTGACAAACTAACCGAACGAACAAGCTTGTGTTGATAACGTGTTGTAAAATTAAGGATTATAAAGTGATTATAATATGGACTTGGAGATTAATATATGAACTTGAGAATCAGTAAATGAAGAATTTAGATGAAGAGAAATAATAAGGTATAATCTTCTTATTATTTTGGTGCAATTTACAAATGAACTTATACACATATTTATACTAGTTGAAAGTTAACATTACATGTGATTACAACTAAGCTTGAATTAATAACAACATGTATAAGTTGCCATCATAAATGCATGCATTGTGTTGTTGATGAACATCCATTTAATGTAGTTTGTATTATTCAATAATACAAAATAAATGAGTAAATTATATTTACCTAAGGATTTTTCTAAAATATGCGCAATGAACACATTTAAGTTTTATTATTGCATACAATAACATTTAATAATATTATTCGGATATTTATTATCTTTCTTTAATTAGTAAGATTCTTTTTCTCTCTATGATTTTTTACTTTAATTAAAAATATAATAATATTAAATGTTATTGTATGCACATGATAAAACTTAAAGTGTGCCCATTAGGCATATTTTAGGAAAACTCTATTAGTGACACTAATTATTCATAATATGGTTGATGATTTTTTTTAATGAAACAAATAGTATGTAGCTAACCATTTTTAGCCTGGAACAGTCAACACTCCAAATACTTGTTTGCATCAATCACTTATTATTTATTTTTGATAATATTATTTGTTCTCATTTTCTATATTTATTTTATAGCAGAAAATCTCGTAATTAATATTTAGATAAAATATTATCTAGTGAATATGATTTGTTGGAAGCTATTAACTTTTCTTTTCTTTGAAAGAGCAAGATATTAACTTCAAAGAGATATGATCATGTGAGACAAGGTTACTATGACGACGAGATTGATTTTTAGTATGAGACAATTAAAAAGTGGTAACAATTTTAAAAATTTAAAAACATGAAGGGGCGTTATTGATGAGAAGAGGAGGTGATGTCAGCTCTGATATCACATCTGAAGAGAGAAAAAGTTTTCATTATTTTATTTAAAATGCATTTTCCCGCTCTTTCCAAACTCATTTTTCAAAAAAAATTATACCACTAAATTGGTATTAATTAGACGGTCATTTTGAGATCTATTGTTGTTATTTATAGACGATTTTTATTTTTTTTATGGTTGTTGCAAATTGGATATTCGCAGAATACTACATTTGTTCCAGCAGAATATTTTCATTATTTTTTTAAAAATGCACTCTGGGAGTTTAAAAAAATGTAGTATTATGGTGAAACAAATGTAGTAGTCTGGTGGAACAAATGTAGTAGTCTGGTGGAACAAATGTAGTAGTCTGGTGGAACAAATGTAGTATTCTGCTGGAACAACCGAGTATCCAATTTGGAACAACCATAAAAAAATAAAATATAAAAAAATCGTCTATAAATAACAACAATGGATCTTAAAATGACTGCCTAATTAATACGAGTTCACTGGTATAATTTTTTTTGAAAAATGAGTTCGGAAAGAGTGGGAAAATGCATTTTAAATAAAATAATTAAAACTCTTTCTCTCTCCGGAGGTGACATCACCTCCTCTTCCTTCCCTCCAATTCCACGCATGAGGAGTTTCTTTTAATTACAAGTTTGCCACCTTCTCTTGTCTCACCATAAAAACTAGTCTCATCTTAAACCATTGTCTCATTTGAACTTGACTCTACAGTAATTTTAACATGGTCCATGATTGACCATGTTAATGTGGTCAGTCACCGTTAGATCTGTATAATGATGTTAGATCTAACGGTAATTAAAGTGACTGACCAAATTAATATGGTCAATCACGGACCATATGAAAATTACAGCTTGACTCTATCTTCAAAAGGTTATTTAACATGAATTTTTTTTCTGATTAAGTTCTAAATATTCATTCTTTTATTAGTTGAAAACAGTTTTTGGAATTTTTGGTTTAGAACACTGAAAATCTTGTGATTGACGGTAATAATATGATACAAATTTTTTTAATTGGTTTCATTAAATATGTGATAAATGTTTTAGATTGGTTAAAAATGGCATGTTGAATAAAAACAATATAAATATTTAAAGTATTATTAGTTTTTTTTATATACCACCTTAAATAAACAAATTAAACACGTGATACAATACATACACCGCGGCCTCACGCACGGAACGACACTCTAAATGTAGCATTAAAGAATAAATTCTGATGTCTCCATTATTATATTCATTATTGTGACACTCTCACATAAAATTATATTTAATTATTTTAATTAAAATATTTTGTGGACCATTCGTACCTTACCCACACAAAAAATTGATTTTATGTGAGAGGAACACAATAAGAGATACAATTGTAGGGATAACAGATCTTTTTCATGCATTAAAATATTAATGGGAATATACTGCATTCAAAATAAAACACAATATTAAAAGAAATACTGATGAAGTTCCAAATTACATGCCATATATGGAATAGGTGCATTTCCTCCTATAATTAAACAAATAATTTTTTTAAAAAAACGTATTAGTGGTAAGTAATATATGCAAATTAGGCTAAAATTAGTATAACATTAACACAAATTGAATAAAAATGGTAACATAAGGTTAGACATTACCATTTGAAGCCGATGAAAATTTGCAGTAAAAAAATTTGACCAAAACGCCGTCCACCCAACCACTTTCATTCTGTGCTATAAATATTGCACCTTGCAGGCCATTCCCATGGAGGTTATATGTAGCTTTCAGAATCATCTATACCATACACCTGTTCCCATGGTGTCATCAAGTCTACATTAAGTCAATTATACTCTAGTCTTTTTCTCAATTCATTATACTATAGTATAGTTAATCAAAATGGTTTCATCAGAAGATTTTAGCTTCCCAAAGATACCAAACACTCTCCCCCATTTCGCTGTTTCGCCTTCCTTGTGGCGCGTGTCGTCTGTGGTTTACCCTGATCTTAGTTGGGATGATTACCATAATGGAGGAGGCGCGATGGTCGTGGGGGAGGATGATGAGGAGGAGAAGATGGACATGTTGTGGGAGGATTTTAATGAGGAGCTTCAAAGGGTGTCTTCTTTAGGGAGCAACAACAAGATCAAGAAGATGATGAAGAATTGTCATTCGAGTGGAGGCCGTGGAAGAGATCATCATCAACAACAAGAAAAACTGCTGAAGACATCGTCACCATCGAAATCGGAATCAGAATCGATATCGGGACCTTTATATGCAACAAGGAGTAATAAGAAACAAAGTTTGGGTTCTGTTTTGAAGCTTTTCAAGAAGATCTTACTTCACAAATCTAAAAGATGAACGAAAGTGTTAGTCTTGATTTTGCATACATACATATACACACAGTCTTATACTTGGATATTTGAGGTTGTGCTTGATTAGAATCTTATATATGATTAAAGGTTTTGATGATTTTTGCTTTTTGCGTGTATGATCAACTCATATAATTTGAAATATTAAAGGCTATACTATACAAATTACTCTTTTTTTCTAAGAGATTCTAAAGCGCTTCCAAAGTACAGTTCCTTTATTTATAAATAGAATTTCATGTTTTCCTTATTATACCTTAAATAGCCATGTATTAACTGGTCGTTCTTTATATTTTTAAAACTGTAATTCAAAAACGCTTTAAATTTTTCACGTTTTGTTAGGATTTTTGTTTTGTTTATCTTTTTCTCTGTACAAATGTGTGAAATCATTAAGAATTCACTATTTAATTATCAATGAATTCTTTTGTTAGAAAGTTAGGGGATACCAAAGATGAAATCCAAATTGTACATCCAAAATATAGATAAAAATGATGAATTATATATTTTAAATTTTTTTAATTACTTTAAATTATATGGTAATTTGTTCAAAAGGGCTTCTTATCAAACATGGCTTAATAAGTAAAATGAGTTATTTATAGTTAAAAAGCGGTGAAGTATAGTTGTCAACAGTTGTCCTCGAATTATCACGAGTTAGGCATTTTAAATTTACTTTTTACGGATTTTCGTAGTTGTAATTGTTTTTAGATGATTATTCCCTCTATTTTAAATTAAATGTCTTTTCAGATAATAAGTGAAATTCTGAATTAAAAATCGTTTTGGGTATTTTCTCTCTTTTTTTCCATTTTAACCTTTAATACTATGTTAAATATATTTTATAATTAGTAACAATTGAAAGAATAATAAGTATATTAAATATTAACTGAGTAATTAATAAGGGTATAATGATACTTTCAAACCTTTTTTATTTCAAATTTTTTTGTCTAAAGAGACATTTAATTCAGAATGGAGGATGTAGTTGTTAGTTTCTTTTGTTTAGTTGGAGTACTTGAACTTGAGAGGATAAAAATTCAAGATTTTACCCTATAGTAAAAGATAAATAAATTCTAGCTCTAAATTATAACATTTGTCAAATCAGTAAAACTATAAAAAAAAAGTTACCAACAAATATTAAAAAAGTTAGATCTTGTATTCTTCATAATATATATTAGCAATTTTTTTTAATCTTTGTTAATTAATATTTACTAGTGATAAAAGTGGATATAAAAGAGTTATTTGAGGGGTTTTGTATAGCTGATAAGTTGTGCTGGATTTCATCGGAGATATTAAGCTAGTAGAATCCTAAAGAAAGAGTGCAAAGTAAAGAAAGTCTGTAGAAATTATTGTATGCTCATTTATTGTTTAGAGTATTTATAGGCATTTGAGAAATCATTGTGGATTTGAATCCTTAACTAAAGTTAGAGACTAAAGTTAGAGAACCCTCGTTGGATGTTGGATGTTTGACATATGGCCTATGACCTGAGTGGGTCATACGCCACATATTAAACATCCCATGGGGTGTTCTCAAATAAAGTTTGAAGACGCGAATTCAACAATAATTTTTTTGTGTGTATGAGTTATGAGATTCTTGTGGACCATAGCATAGTGTGTCAAGCCATCATGCTATTAAGGCCCAAACTATTTTGTTCTGTATAAATCAATATGGAATACGATTAATGCATTTTGATGTATTTAGGCACATAAACAAATATTGGACAATTGGACTGATAAACCAGCCTACTAGAAGAATTAGATTGGACCTAAAATCTCATATCCGTGATCATTTACTAATTTTAGATTTGAATGTTGTATAATAGAAATCTAAACAAGTTTTTGGTTTTTGCATCCGGTATTCGAACCTACACTGGATCGACTAATTCGAATTCGGGACATGTCTAAAAATTATGGTATTTAAATCCTTTCTAATTACTATTGTGAGTCCGTAGATCTCTATAACAAGCGCAACTTTATGCTACCGCTATGTGAATCTAAGAATTGTTAAAATCTAAACTTAAGTTTAACGGGAAGAAGTAAAGATAAGTAGGAAAAATTAAGAGAATTGGATAGTACAAGGAAGATAATTAATTAAAGAAAGAAGCAAGGGGACGTAATGAAGGAGTAGCACGTTGTCTAATAGAAAAAAGAAATTAATGGCAGAGAAGAGCATATAGGTGTTTGGTTTTTTTGTATTTATATTCGAGAAAAACAAACAACGGAATTTAATAAAACCCAGAAGAATGGATTTGGAGAAGGTGAAGAGATATGTGGAGAAAGATGGATCATCATCATCATCTGGGATTGAAGGGATGCCTGAAAGATTCTTCGAAAGCTTCATAATGCAAGGTCTTCATGTTGATCTGATTGAGCCAGGGCGTCTTATCTGCTCCATGAAAGTCCCTCCTCGCTTACTGGTTGGTTGGTTCCTAAATTCCTCCATCAAAATCAAATCTTGATTCCTCCTAACCTAACCTAATTTAGTCAACTGTGTTTGTTTATAGAATTCAGGGAATTTCTTGCACGGTGGAGCAACAGCAACGCTGGTTGACTTGGTGGGATCAGCTGTAATATTCACAGTTGGAGCTCCCCAAACCGGGGTTTCCGTCGAAATCAATGTTTCCTACTTGGATGCTGCTTATGCCAATGTATGTATCTCTCACACACCTTCGAATTCTATTTTATGGATGTTATGTGCCATCCTTATTTCACCAAGTTTACGAATCATCAATCATTAACAAACATAGCTATTCATGTGCATACAACGGATATGCTTATGCATCATCTAATACCTACATTCTCACTTGTGTGCCTCATTTCACAACCATATCAATGCCTAAATCCTGTGCCCGATGCCTCATAAGATTAGTCTCGGTTTGATAGGCATTCGCATACAGGGGTGTGTGATTAAATTTAATTATCAGCTCAAACGGATGGTTCAAATGGTTGAAACATTCATAACGATGATATTTGTGTTGATGCAGGAGGAAATAGAGATAGAGGCGAAGGTTCTACGAGTAGGGAAGGCAGTAGGAGTAGTGAGTGTTGAACTGAGGAAGAAGAAAACGGGCAAAATTATAGCACAGGGTCGTCACACCAAATACCTTGTCCCTGCTAGTAAAATCTAAAACTAAATTACTATATATTATATTATGCTATGCACCTTTCATTTGCTAAATTACCAGTGCAATAAATCTGAATTACTGTGGGAATAATTTATCAATTTGCATAATGGATACTTACCAGCAAATGATCATATGAATTTCATCAATTTTCCTTGCCTACCAGTTAAATTCTTGGAAAATTGTGTGAAACGGTTTGGAACATATGTTTTTGAGATTCAAAAGTTTCTGATTCTCGGACACGCACATAGATAGTTTTATGCAGTAAGCGTTTTTTTTAAGAGTTTTACTTTTGTCGATTTTGAGTTCGAATTTAAGATACCACTTTTTTTTCTTTTAATAAAAATTGTGTAATTTTGGTATTTAGATGGTTCAAACACAAAAAAGTATGATAAAATGGAAATACTTGAAGTGCTACATCTTATTGGTGGTCCTTCAATAGGATTGGGATTGCAATAATGAATCACCTATAAAACGATTACATTATCCTCATATTCTGAGAAAGCATTGAAACTAAATGAGTGGTTATGTTGTGTTTAATTTAGGAGATTTAGATATCTCTAAATTGTATCTAATATAAAAGTAAACATTATAATTTGATCGTTCAAATTAACTTTCCAATATGATTTTGAATTTTTTTATTCATATATTATATTTACTCTGAAATATTAAAAAACTTTTGTAAGTCGGCAGTACAATTTGATTTGTTCCTATCACTGGTTCAATCTAATTCTGAACTTTTATTATTAGATATTAGATTTGTTTTAAAAATATTCAGTCACACCGTACTAATTTGAATGTGAGAGAACAAATGAAATAAAGATCAAATTCATGGGAAATTACAACCATGGCTACACAAACTTTATCCTTGTTTTAATTATGCATCTTGAACTTCTTCTTTTTCCGAAATGTTTTTTTCAAAAGGATTACGACAACTTGAAAACATGTATTATGCTCCCTGAATTTTGTAAGTTACTAATATAATGACTGTTTGGAGCATGTTTATATCATTTGAAAAAAACAAAGCTCAATACCTATAATGTAATAATGTATTTTCATAATGGATTAATTTTAATCAAGTGTTTAATAATTTGTTAATATACATAGGACGATGTGAAATGCAGTGTTTGAATTGAGGATATATATAATTCACATTTTAATTTGTGGAGAAGAATATTTAATAGTTACTTGCAGAAATGATAATTATGAATTTCTTTCATTTTCCTTTTGCTTACCCATCTAAATTCTTGGAAAATTATGTTAAACGGTTTGGACCCTTAACGAGGATATCGATAATTTTATGCTTTGTTATAAATTCTCGAGTTTGTTTCCTAACATATGTAAAAAAAATTAATTGGAAAAAAAAGACTACAAATACAAAAACAATTTAAAACCGAGTAATTGGATTAAAATTATTTAAAAGAACACAAAAAAGTACAATAAAATAATTGTACACAAAATAAGAAATACTTTTAGTGTCACATCCTACTCGTGGCCCTAACATAGGATTGGGATTTGAATAATGCATTACCTAATAAAAACTTTAGTTTGTAATTTATTTTTCATAAGAAATTATTTTTGTTTTAGCATTATCCGCATATCCTAAGAAAACATTGAAATTCAGTGAGTGGTTATGTTGGATTTGAATTAGCCTGCATAAGGTTGAGTTGCATTCCAAATTACTAAAAATGTATCTAATAAAGAGTAAATTCAACAATTCAATGGAAACTACTTCTCCCACAGCAATGGCAAACGGGTTTTAAGTGGATACAAAATTGGTTTAGTAGGCTGAATTGTTAGCAAGGTCCGTTGCTAGGCTCTCCTCTTGTGAAAATGGCAGACTCGTGCCTTTGTGGACACTTGACCATGGAGTCACTAAGTATACAAGAGAGAGAAGCAAAATAGTAAAGGATAGAGAGAGAGAAAGTGTGAGTATACCTAGCATTTATTATGGGTTGAGTATTTATAAGGATGATTATGCCAGGTAATCAAATAGTCCCCACATTATGATGAGATCTTCGGCCATTGCATTCGATGGAGTCGGGCGGTCTCCTTGTTCATATTAAGTTGTGCTAAGGTGCAAGATGTACAATCTCTTAACTTCTTGGGTGTTTGCGTTGGGGTCAGTCACAGAGGCTCGAGTAGGTCATATTCGAGAAAATGTGCCTAATTGGACTTGCGAGATCTCAATATAGTCATCACATCCTAACCTATAAATAAAATAGCTAGCTAGCTGGATTACTAAGCAGTCCTATACCATCATTATCATTCATTACTCATACACCTTAGTGTGCACCATGCTATATGTATTTTAGGCTACAAAATTTATCTTTACGTCCTACTTTTTAGACTTTGGAAATAAATAAATGCATGATGTATCCATAAGTTAATTATAGATTTGCACGTGAAGATGAATTTGGAGAAAGTAAAGAGAAATTTGGAGAAAGGAATTAACATCAATGAAGATGTCAAGAGTATCATTGAAGCAATGCCCCTAGGAGTCTTTGAACAGTTCATTGTGCATGGACTTTCCGTCGATCTTATCGAGCCTGGCCATCTTATTTGCTCCATGGAAGTCCCTCCTCGCTTACTGGTACGTCTAATTACTCCGTATCATGTCTAATCTTAACAAAGAAGATTTGGTTACTCGTCGGATGTCCATATCTTAATATGGATCTCAAATATCCTCGTTTGTTATAATTAAGTTTGTGTTTGTTTAGAATTCAGGGAATTCAATGAACGGTGCAGCTACAGCTTCGCTTATTGGCGCAGTGGGAACTGCTGCAATGTACACACTTGCAGCTGAAAAAACCGCTCTTTCACTTGAGTTCAACATTTCATACTTGGGTGCTGCTTATCTCTATGTGAGTATCATTGCTTAATAATGGGACACGATACAAATTTAGATCTATAACTCAAACAACGGATTTCATTTCTAGTGCAATTTGACGTCTGATATTCACCGTTTCACAGTTCTACATGTCGTTTTCGGTTGGGTTTACCATTTGTTACTTGTTCATGCTTCTATATATCTTCTGAGTTGTATATTTCATCTAATACCAGAGTTCTAAAATGAAAATTTACATGTTCCATTTTGACTGATCAGGAAGAACTTGAAATAGAGGCGAGGACTCTACATGTTGATAAGGATATTGGAGTTATCAATGTTGATCTCAGGAAGAAAAAAACTGGCAAACTTGTTGCTCAGGGTCGGTACACTAATTACCTAGCTGTTGCCAGTAAACTGTAGCTTAATTCCAAGTATCCCGTACAGAAACCTTTGCGTCTCTGGCACCATAGTTAAAATGAAATAAATCTCAACTTCTAATACTTTTGTAAACTGTAATTCAACTACAATTTTGAGTCATTCTCAGCAATATGAATGTTGACAGTTTCGTTCAATTCCTGATCGGCTATACCAGTATTTTTTTATCCTATAGTAAAGAAACTTGAGATGGACTGGAAGAAAATGTGAATGTAGAAAAGTTCAATTTGATTTCAGAAAAAAAAGCAAAATTTGGCAAGGCCATTGAATAAAGATTAAAATTAGGCAAAGGGTTTATAAAAGATTGCATACAAGTTTGTTAGAAGAGCTGATGATGCAATGCAAGCATCAATCAATCAATCAGATTCATGAGTCAACCCTCCTAAAGCATCTCCCAAGTTAATTGTGTTTCTCATAGTTCTTCTTCCAATTCCTCCATTGCCCTTCCTCATCATAGCTGCAAATTCTCCATAGTCTATCTGCCCATCCTGCCACACAATTATACAACAAAAGTATAAATCGGACTGTCAATTACAGACACGATAACATGGTTTACAGAGACCATCTGCCTGATACGGCCCATTTCGACATGATTGTTGTTGATTTTGGATTTATATCTTGTACAATCATGTGGAATATATAAATCACATAACATAATTATGGCACAACTACCACTTTTGATACACCTAAATACAACTTAGCCTCAAGAGATGAATATAAGAGGGTTAGGAATTAGGATAATACAGGAAGAGCCTGTACTTTTTCAACTAGTGTACTTCTGTTTTCAAGAACATTTGACCCTTTGGTTCCTTAGGCGTGCATTAGTCACCATTTAGTACGTGCCAAGACAAAGTTAGCCTCACAGATTCAACCTAATGTTGTTTAACAAGGGTCAAACAATCCTGAAAATAAATGTACAAAGACCAAATGTGACAATATGAAAGCACTGGACTGCAAATGGTAAAAAATTGCGGGGGAGTAAGCACTGGAATGCAACTACTGAAACAATGAAAAAATGAACAAGCCCAGCGCAAATCTGCCGCATTGTGCAAAAACGAGGTAAAAGTCTGTGAAGAGAATCAAATATAAAGAGAAAGCAAGAGATTAGACTTACGTTATTTTGATCGATATCTTTTATCATATCGTCAAGGTGAAGCTCACTTAGGCCAAAATCCTGACAAGCTTGCTGAAGCTCGTCTATGGTTATGTACCCACTACCATCCTTATCGAAGAAAGTGAAAGCAGATACTAAATTTTCCTCTCTTTCCAACTTATTCAGATGTACAGTTGCAGCAATAAATTCTCCATAGTCAATTGTGCCACTGTTGTCGATGTCCGCCTGCAAAGCTCACAGAGATAAGCATTTCATGTTATTTGAAGAAAGCAAATAAGAAGCAGTTGACTGGAAAGAACTGTTCTTACCGCATCCATCAGATCTCGTATTTCGGACTCCATCAGTTCCGAGCCTACTCGCTTTAACCCGTCTTTCAATTCATCAAAAGTTATCGTGCCACTGTTGTCAGTATCTATCATTTTGAACAACTCTTTCAAACCGCCTATCTCTTCTTCAGATAGACTCTCTGCTATGACCTAAAAGTTAGTATAGATATCAGTACAAGCATTATCATCATTTGCTTAAGAATTGTAGTTTGTTAAAATGAGAACGGTATTTCGAAAGGGGAAAAGCATATATATTTATATCTTTCAAAGGCTTACCCGCAAAGCCATCTTTTTAAGTTTGTTCATTGCAGAGAACTGCTTCAAACGGGACAAAACAGCAGAATCAAGAGGCTTATCCGGGGCAATTCTGTCATCTACAATCCATGGATGACCTGAAACAAGAAGCAACCCGATAAATCGTAATCTTGAGCAAATTAAAACCATGCTAGATCTGTTTAAGAAGATAGACTTACAGAGTACATCATGAGCAGTTAATCTTCTCTGAGGACTGCGTTCAAGCATTTTCCGTATGAGGTCCTTGGCACTATCTGAAATGCTAGGCCATGGTTCAGATTCAAAATCTAATTTTGCTTGTAATATCTGCCGGAAGATCCCTATTTCGGTTTCTAGAATGACAAGGAGGAAACAGCCATCAAGTTATTAAAATATGACATAAGTTCAATCTTCCATTGGTACATAAAACTTGAAGAGTACCTGCCCAGAAAGGTGGCACTCCGGATAATAGGATGTACAAAATAATTCCAGCACTCCATACATCTGCTTCTGGTCCATAATGCTTCCGCAGAACCTCTGGAGCAACATAGTACGGACTCCCAACAACATCAGAAAAGGTTTCTCCTGGAAAGAAACAGAAGAAAACAGGAATCTCAGGTCAAACGGACATAAATCCAATCGTAGGCACTACGCAGTGGTGATCTGATATCAATATGATTGAAAATTAGAAAGACTAGTACCACTAATGTTACGAATTGGGGCAGTGTTGACTATAACAAGCTTGATAATAGGAACAGAAAATTGGATATGCCATCACAATAACAAGACCTTTAAGTGGTTCAACTATTTTCACTTATATCCACATGCGAGGAGGAGCATATATTCCATTAGTAATCGGCAAGTTCTCATCTTTAACCCTAATCCCTAACTCTCAGTCTCATTAGACTTCATTGTACTCAAAATTCACATATATACATATCCCAATAGCACGACCTCCAATGCCCTCGGTGCAAATAAATAAGCAAACAACACTCGCTAATATAGCACGAAAAAGTATAATCATTTTACCAGTATAACTCACTTCAGATTCAGAGAGTAAGTTTCCAATTCCTGTCCTAGTGAAACTAAACTACATAGAATTCTAGACATGACACAACATCTAATAATCCACTAAATCAAACCCGAAACAACTCCATCAAAAACATGTCCATGAAGAAATTGAAAGTGCCATATTACAGAACATATGAATGACACACATAATCACAACATTAACATTAAACCTTTCTAAATGATCTCAAATTCAATGAGGAATCTCATCATTCTACAATCAAATAAACTATCTTAAAAAACAAAGAGATCCCATCATCCAACGTTGCACTAAACATTCAAAAAACCACTAACTAAACAAGACAAGAACACTATTGAATCTGAAGATGAAGAAAGAACAAAACCTGGCTTATAAAACACAGAGAGGCCAAAATCAGTAGCCTTAAGAGCAGCATCCTCCTCATCATTGCTAAACAAGAAATTCTCAGGCTTAAGATCTCTATGCATAACACCAAGAGAATGACAAGCTTCAACAACCCCAACAATGGTTTTAATGAGCTTAGCAGCCTCTCTTTCACTATAATGTCCTTTCTTAACAATCCTATCAAAAAGCTCACCCCCTTCACACAACTCCATAACCAAGTGGACACAATAGAGATCCTCAAAGGCACCACTGATCCTGACCACATGAGGGTGCTCAGATAAGTGGTGCATTATCTGGATTTCTCTCCAAACATCTTCATAGTCTTCTTTGCAAAGGAGCTTCCTTTTGGGGATTGACTTGCAGGCATAGTTAAAGGCTGTGGATTTATGGGTGCAGAGATATGTGGTGCCAAATTGACCTTGGCCAAGCTTCCTTCCGATGGTGTAGTGGTCCCTGAGATTCTCAGTCCGGTAAGGAAGAACCCATTTGGGTTTGGGAGTGATTGGATGGCTTGATGATGATGATGATGATGATGTTTTGGGTGGTTTCTCCATTGGAGCTCAATAAAGACTGAGTCTTTTTGGGGATGTTTTAATGGAAAAGATGACGACTTTTCTTGCTTCTCTCTCTACAAAAACAACAACAACTGCTGTTTCTTCTCAGATTCTCTCTCATTTAGGACAAGGCTGACTCACATTCCTTAACCTTATACTAACACACTTATCACAAATGACCCTTTTTTAAACTACTTAGTTGGTCCTGGCGGTTAGACACTTTTACTAAGATAGATTCGATATATGCTCTCATATATAGAACAGCCTAACACGGACAGTACTTATAATATCAATATCTATATAGATTTTCTTAATACAAGCTCAAATTAGTCTAACATTGTGTCAAAAATATCTCGTGATGAGACAAATAAAACACCCTTTGTCTATCTCTTACACTAATTATACTGTTTAGAAAACATTAATCTGATATTAAAATATATATATTCTTTGTCAAGTAGATTCCTTTTCTTATTACTTCTTTCTTTTCTGTGGGCTGAATTTTCAAAATCCCCTAATGTGGTAAAATCACCATTGTTAAAACCGAACCATTTACAGAACCCAAAGATTCAAAAGAGTAGATATTTATGGTTTAAGGAAAATAAAACATATTAAAATTATAAATTTAGTTTTATTTAAATATTTAATGTAGTAAAGAATTATTAAAAAATTATAATAATAGAAACTATTAAAATTACATATAAAAAATTACCACTAGCATTTATTTATTTATCTTTTTGAGAGTTTTACTTTTATCAATCCCAGAATCCAAAACCGCAATCTTTCATTATATACGTACTAACCATCAAGGCATTACTTGATTAAATACTAGCATTTATTGTTTGAGATTAAATTATACTCCCTCCATCTCATAACTACGTGCACAAATGAGTTTGCATACTAAAAAAAAACATTTAATATTGTGGATATTTTACTTATATGTCATCAATCAATGAAGTGTTTTAATGAAAAATGCAGTTATTGTATTCCATTTTTAGTAATTTAAACCATAATAAATAGGGATATGTTAGTCAAATTATGGTTAGTTGGTAGTTTTGTGCACATTTTATGAGACGTAAGACTAAGTTATTTTGCACATAATTATGGGATGGAGGGAGTAATTTTTTCTTATGGTAATACAATAATAAATTAATCCAGTAAAAACACAAGAAATGGAAAGAAAAGAGAATATGCTAAGTTTCTGATAAACTTCCATATAAAGCACGAATAATTAATCATTAATTTTCCATATTAGAAATTATTCAAATTTCCATATGAAACCCTATAATTAATAGGTATTTTTTTAGTAAAAATTAATTAATAGTTACTAATGAGTAATAAAACCTCAATTTGAGATTATTTTTTCCTAAAAAACATCAAATTAAGCTTATATTACCTTATTGAAATTATGTAGGAGCAATATAAACCTTTGGGAACGCCTAAACTATAACCAAGTTTCATGTTTGATGATTCAACCAGTCGGTTCATGAGGTTTAAGTTTCATATTTGATTACTCAACAAGACGGTTTATGAGGTTTTTGGCGGATTTAAATGTTGTTAAATTACAACTTTTGAACCGATTTGCATGTCTGGGTCTAGTTGAACCAGGTTCACATGACTACCTCGGATAAAACATTTATCATTATATAGTGATTAAATGCCTGATTGTATTTTATACTAGTTCTGTGACCTTGGACCCATAAGAGGACCATATTTTCCAAATAAAGTATGGAGGGATGGGACCTTTAATGTAATTATATTGCAATTAATAACCTAGCTAGCTTATACTAGTAGATAATAGTAATAATAATAAATAGAGATGGTTTGAGGGGACAGACAAAAGAACAATATTATGAATAATTATTGTTTAAGCAATTTTATGTAGATATGCATATCCCTCTTTCTAAAGCATTTGATTAATAATTAAAAGAAAAAAAAATATCTATCTCCAATTTTATCATGTGAGTGAGAATAAAGCAATTTCTGGTCATGGAGCCCATTTCCCTTGCTATTACCACGTTTTCTTCAAATTTTTTGTTCACCACTACAAAAAGAAATCATCTTTTAAAATAGCAAAACGTATTATCGTACCAGAAATTGACTAGTCTAGTAACAGAACTCGGGAAGGAAGAAAACCAAAGACAACACAATTGCATCCAGCACAATTCTTATCGAAACTCCATCCGTCTATAGCTTTAAGTAAATATGTAGTGTGTGTATTACAAAATCTTATAAGTAATCAGTGAACTTGTCTAAAGCTCATCTACCAAGTGTGTGAAAATGTCAATGATATTCCCACTTAGTATGGGGACAAAACAGCTTCATCAAGCAGCCAACTTAAGCTCATATCCTATGCAAGTTATGGTTTGGGTCAAGTTTTACTCACATGGCAAAAGGGTCAGATGGTTTCTCTATTGAATCTCATAATTTAAGGGCAAAACAGGAGCACCAATTCGGAATTCGGCCCCTCTAAGAACCTGTACAGTACCTAATTCTTCTACTACTCTATATAGGTAAGACTCTTTGCACGGACTATCCTTTCGTATCTTTTTAATCTAAGGGATTCGGAAAGCATATTGCTTCGTGGCCTGCAAATTACTAACAGCATTTGAAATCTCCAGCATCCGTTCCTCCATCTTGGCCTTCCATTTCGCGAACTCCTTCACCATTTCCTGTCAAAACAATTGCGTATTTCCACAACACGGTTTTTGAGCTACTAATTGAATCATCAATCATACAGTCAGTTGTATATTATTAAACATCACCTGAAAAAGAAGAGACAGGTTCTCTATATCAAACTTAGTAGCAGATGACGAATCAGGCGTGAAACTAGCTTGAGCATCTTCCGCCCTCGATGGTAGCGGGCAGTGCACATCTCTTTTGATACAGAATAGGAGTAAGATTAGATCTTTTCAGCACATTACTCCAGCTGAGAAAATGGTAGAATAGAAAGTTTGATTACCTTTTAACGTGCGCCATTTCTTCCTTCAGAAGCTCCAGACCTGGAGCACAATTGGGTTCCTGAAAAAGACTATCAGAAGGGTTCAACCAAGGCTGAGGAGCTGAACATTCCTGCAATAGAGTATCGTGCCCTCCATTAAGCAGATCAGTGCTCCCGATCCATGGGGCTAAGTCCTCCCCCCGAATATTATCCAAGTTGGCAGTGTCCCACCAGTCCTCCCATCTATCAGACACCGGACTGAGAGTAGTACTGCATTGTTTTGGAGCCGACGTACTGTTCAATGAGTTTGAAATTTCAATCAGCTTTTGTTCAATCTTTGACCTCCACGCCATCAAGTCCTGGTACATGTTCTGTTCAGAAAGAACGTCAGACTACGGGCACGACATTGAGCTAAACATACAAATAGCTAACTTATAGCACAGGCGAAATGCATTACTTTGATACCTGTATTCCATTTAAAGAACCAGAAATCTCAATCAGGCGTTGATCGGTCCCAATTCTCCATGTTACCAATTCCTTGAGCATCGTCTGTGAAAAAGAAAGATCTTCATACTAGGTTTGAACGAGCAATCTTAGTTATCATATATGAGAATTATTCTATAAACAAGCGTAATTCAACAATCACCTCAACAGGATTAACTTGATTTTGATCTTTGCTCTTCATTGACAGCTCTTCCATATCCCTAAAAGGACATACTTACATTAATCAAGGAGTAAAATCCGCTGGACAACACACGTACTCTAGTTAATTACCTCTTTAATTTTGCCATTTCCTGTTTCAGCAATGCCAGTTCTCCCGTAGATACAGACTGCTCAACAGCAGCACTACCCGGAATCCAACAAGTTGAAGGAACCCAATTTGAATTTGGCACCCCGTTCTCATTCTTAACTTTAACCAGGTCAGCACTCTCCAACCAGTACTCCATTATACCTTCCGTGTTGTAACACCTGCGAAACCTCTCAGTTCCACCCGGTGCCACTTTACCATCAATGTGCTTCAGTAGGTGGTCCAAAAGTCCAGTGTCTGGAATGTATTTACGAGCTGCCATCCTTAGTACTGATCGAGGAACGGGATTCTCAAATAAAGCCCCTTCATCTTTCATGACATCCAACATAAGTTTCTCCGCCAGCTTATACCTTTAAAAGAACTCATCTCGTTAAGCGTTACTATCAATAACGAACAAGAGTTCAAACAAGAAATAGATTTACCTCTCAGACGGCCATCTGTTCATAAAATCCTTTTGGCAGGATAGTGAATTCTCTTTTTCGCCAACAATGGTATTCATATTCTCCTGCTTAATTTTCTTATAAATGGTAGTTTGTTTTTGCTTCAGACATCTTGCAGCTCTAGCCTTTTTGCTGGATAGTGAATTCTCTTTTTCACCAATAAAGGTATTCGTATTCTCATGCTTAATTTTCTTATAAACGGTAGTTTGTTTATGCTTCAGACATCTTGCACCTCTAGCTTCTTTAAGGCGCCTCTTTTTACGAATTTGAGGAGACAAACAAGGAGCAGGCATGGCATCTTCATCATTCTGCTCTTCCTTGATAATAAATGATGAAAGTGTGGGGTCCTCCTGCTGGTCAACCGATGAAACTTGTTCGCAGTCGCCCCACTGAACCATCCCGGCACTTCTTAGCTCCAGAAAACACAACCCTTTCTTGGTAGTGTCTTCTTGTCTCTCACTACTTTCACATACTGAACCACGTATAAGAAAAACTTAAATACAGAACAACTCCCATAAACCAATCTAAATGGAAAAAAAAATGAATTAGTAAAGACGAAAATAATTGAATGTATGATTTTCCAAGCAAACTAATTTAGCAGACAAGTCTTCAAATTCCCTTATTTCTTCACCGTTACTTTGGAATGAAGAGGCATAAAGAGTTAAACATATTCCAACAGCAGGCTTACTCCTTCAGATGGCTATAAATTTTTGTCTCAACAGAACAAGGAATCAATGCTCCGAATTCAAGTCACTATGGTTAGCTTGTTTGACATAGTTTGCAACGTTTCAACAGCTTTTGTCCCATAGTTGGATGATTTAAAAACAGCTAAGAGCTCAAAAAACCCAATCTACATACGACATATTACCAAGTAACCCTTTCTAAAATTTTGTTTTCCACCTCTAATCCTAGCAGTTCATTTCCTTATTTATCAGCAAATTAAACTATACTTTAATTTTACTATTAAGGAATTAAGTTGGAGAAGTTACCTTTATCTGGACCCGACATCAACAAGAGCGTAATACCATAGTCTAAGAGCAGGTTGCAATGGTAAGAGTGTCCCTCCAAACTAACCCTTTGTTCGAATTTGGAGCTACATTGTGTATATGAGGAGAATAATGAGAATTTGACACCCCTTTTTTTACAGTGAGGAAAGAAGCAAAGACAGCAGAGAGTAATAATATATGATAGTACTGTAGCATAAATCACAATCAAACAGTGAAAATAATGAAAACCAAATCAAAAAAAAGGAAGAGATTAACAAAGATTGAAACTTGAAGTTACAAAAGAGAAGCAGATAAGAGGTCGTGAAAAAGGGTACCTTTGTACGGACGGACCCTAATGGGATTTCAGAATAGTTCCCAAATATTCCATCTTTGCTTCCGAAAAACCCTAACCGCCCATCCTCTAAAACCCTTTCTTTATTTTATTACCAAAATACAAAAGAAAAGAAATTAAGAGAAGATGGAAGAATGTTAACTCAACATCAACATAGTAATGGTAATCTTCTCTCAAGTAAGGTAAAAATGAGGTAAACACCCAACAACAAGGAGAAATGAGCATAAACTAATATTAACTATGAAGCTACAAAACTAATTCACAAGTCTTTTTGCCCTTTCAAATAACATGACGAGGCTTTATACCAAGCTTTAAGTATTTTATTTGTATTAATTATGTTTTGTTTAGTCATTATCATTATACTCTTCTCAAAGTGGAGCATGTAAATGTAGATGTAACCTAATAATATGTATCATACATTAGAATAGGGTGGCATACACATTAAAAAAAAATGATCTCAAACTTATAAATAACTCGTTATTTTCATAATTAGCTAAGCTACTATAAAGATCATAGAATTTGCAAGAGAAAGTGATTGATCATAAGCATTTTCAATGTGTTCTAGTGATTACAGATGTCTCACTCGTTCTATTCATGTATTTTGAAAAAACTAAGCACCCATTAATAAAAACGGTTTATCTTTCAGTGTGAACCTGTCGGCTTGTCCCTTCTGCCGGCGATGGATAGTTCTTTGAATGAGAACGGGTCTTCAACGGCTCGAAGGCCTTCAGCCTCAGTGACTACGATAAACTCAGTTATGCTTCCTCTCTCGTCGAGCTTGCTTATCTGGTTCTTTCAGTTGGTGGTGACCCTCTCTCACTTGATCCAAATTTTTAATTGAAATTCCCAATTGGCTCGATTGCTTACTCATAGTTGTCTTATGTTAGAATTAAAGGTCATATGTTGCTTGTTTATAAAGCATATGTAGTGAGTAAGTAAAACAACAACATTTTACTGTGTACAACTGTTATAGCATTAAGGTATGAAAATTTGTTAGAGTTGTTAGCTACAGTTAAACTTCTTTAAAGTAATACTATTGGGACCAGAAAAAAATATTACTTTACCGAATTTATTAATTTATTGACAATGAACACTGATGAAGGGATAATCCTAAACCGGACAATAGCAATGAAATCACCTACGGATGGAGAAATCATTGAGTAGGTAATGAATATTGGTGAAGCTACTTATCCTGAACCGGACGATAGCAATGTCATCCCCAAGCGTGTCATCAAAGGAAGCATTTCAAGTAATCAAGACTTTGAACACTTACTTGTTACAACACAAGCAAAACATACCACGAGTTATTTATGCTTTACATAAAACCAAGAATGAGGTTAATTTTGACTTTGGCCGAAAAAAGTAACAAGCTAATATAGATTCATATTTTAAAAAAATTGAATTTTATTACTCATATATTATATAGAATTCTAGAATTATTACTTTACATATTACTTGGGTGCTTCAGAACTTTCTAATTTTTTATTATTTTATGCTTTTAACGAGAATATTACTTTACCACACTAGCTCAAGTTGGGACCGACAAAATTTATTACTTAAGCGAGGTTATTACTTTACCGGATATTACTTAACCGAGGTTTAACTGTATCATTTTCTATTATAATCTCCTTATATGTACTGGCTTTTTTGTCCTCTGATTTTCATGGTATCAGAGCAGGACGAATGAGAAGAGCTCATCGATCCAACAAAGCAAATCCAATCAAAGAAGAATCACAGAATATTTGCATCGATCCAACAATGCAAATCCGATCAAAGAAGAATTGTGGAACATTTGCAGAAAATGGTAGAAGAATATAATCATCAAAGTGTTTCGAATTGAACAATTTTGAAGATGAATAAGAAGAACTAGCGCAGATCTAATCGCATTTTCTAAGTGTGAATTCTTACACAAAATGATAATCTAGCCTAATGCTTGTAAATACTGTGTTGGATGGATATAATTACTTGCCATGGAGTCATTCGATACTTTTAGCAATTAATGTGAAACATAAAACTAGTTTTATATTGAAAGATGAAATTCATGTTGATGTTGAGTATGGGGAGTATAAGAAATGGAAAGAGACATATGATTTATTATTTTCTTGGATTTTGAATGTCTTATCTATTGAATTGGGAAGTATGTTCATGTATGCAGCCTCATCCAAACATCTTTGGGATACTTTTAAAGAGAGATATTGTCATAGCAATGGTCCTTTAATGTTTCAAGTAAGGAAAGAGATTAACAACTTAACACAAGGAAATTCATCTTTAGTGGAGTTTTTTAACGAAAGTAGAAGAAAATGGGATGGATATTCACTCATTAAGCCACTTTTGACTTAGATACACTTAAAAAGGCTCAACTCCAAATGGATGAGGAGCAATTAATGGAATTTTTATCTGGATTGTATCCGAATTTTTATCATGTGAGAGATCAGATTCTTCTAACCACTCCATTGCCTGGCTTGGATAAAGCCTCTGACATGCTAATGAGTATTGAAACTCTGAGAAATGTTGGAGTAGAAGTTCAAAATAACTTTGTTAATGCATTCTACACTAGAGGCCAAAATAGCATAGGAGGAGGCAACCACATAACCACAAGTAATATTGGTTTTGGAAGACACAATGAGAGTAGAGTTGGTAGTGATAAGGATGGAAGTGGCAAAGATGATAAATTTTGAACTCACTGTAGAAAATGAGGGCATGAGAAGACTGGATGCTTTAAACTGATTGGTTATCCAGATAGGTTCAAGGGCAAAAATGTGGGAACAAGAGGTCCTAATCAAGGAAATAAATACCAAGCTAACACGAGTATATATAGAACATCGATCTCCTTTAGATGATTCATGTCAAAATATGAAGATAATGGAGTGGCGGATAATATGCAGACAATATACATAAAGGGAGCAAGCAACTCAGATGGTGATTTCTCAACATTTGATGGGGTGTGTGTAGCTGGTAATCATCATTACTTATCTGAATGTGTATCATGGATTATTCACTCATGGGAAACTATTCATAGGATACTTGTAATCTTGATCACATGACTAATGTTCATCCACTAAAACAACCAAGGCAAGTTTTTCTCCCAATAAGAGTGTTGACTTCCAGAGTACACTAACAAATATACTATGTCTGTATGTAGTAATGGTGAAGTTCAAGTGTCATTCCCACGAGGATTAGAGCAAGGTTTTACTGAAAGTTGTTACCAAACAACTTGTTTGATGTATCAAGTTTGAGATTGATTGTAAATAATAAAGACAGAGCAATATTGAAATATGATTTTAAAACAGTTATGGGAAAATACAAGCCTAACCAACATGTTTACTAGTAATCTAACGTACTAATTCTCTCATTATTAATGCATGCTATTCAATCTTAATGCCAAGGTCTCTACTCGATATTCACTTACAGTCAGTATTCACATGTCCTTAAGATCCTAAGAATTGATTGCACAAAGATGCACCTAAGTGTAATTATTCTTGCATTAAGCTGAGTAGAATCCCAAAGATATGAGAACCCTTGGTATTTGGTATAATATATGTATAATGGTAGTTACATGCAATGGAAATTAGTTTCTCAACACCCAAATGCACTAAGACATAAAGTATTGATTACTCCAACCATAGGCATTCCATTATACACGATGAAAGATTGAAACATACATTACTAATAAGGAGAAAAGTACTTGCGACCACCAGCTGAGGCTGGTTAAACTTTAAAGGTGATTACTCACTCATAATGTAAGCAAACAGTCTCATATGAACTAAAAAATTCATTAAAGGAAGAGAATAAATCTCTAACAGAAGCAAACTGTGATAGATAAGAACTGAGTTGTACGGGATATGAAGGGATACTTCAACAACAAAAGCTACAACCATTAAATAGGCTGGAAATCCATGAAAGAGTTAAAACTATAATGCAAACAAACTACAAAAATACATAAAAACGAGATTAAAAACACATTTAACTAGATCTTCAGCTGAGTCAACCCTTGAAACGCGCTCTCCTCTCATCCTCATGCATTCGAGACACTAGCAGTCAAAACACTTTCCAACATAGTTTTGTCTTCCTTCTTCACTTGTCTTTTACAGAAAAAGGCTGTTTGTGTCCAGATTTCTTGTTGCTACCACTAAACTTGATATTTGCTACACTTTGATCATTGTTAGCACAATATTATGCAATATTAATTGATTTAGCCCGAAATACTTATGAAAAGTAAAAGAAAAATAATGTTAAATACGACTCAACTTATTTAAAGTGGGAAGCGCTAAATATGAGGGGTTAAACTGAAAAAAATTGACAACTTTAAAAGTAAGTAGAGAGCCTATAATAATTGACATCATATATTAGAATTAAGGTAATTTACTCGTTCAAAATAGAAGTGAATTATGTCACACTTACATATGACTTATTATTTTGTTAATTATCTAACCTACACCATGATTGTAAGACAAAACATCTGGTGGTGGTAATAATAGATATCTTAACATTCTGATTTGAAAATCAGGTTATGATATTATGACAACTATTTTAGGGGGATGCAGGCAAGATGTTTGTTGATATGTCTGAAACAAATTCCACTGCTTTGAACACCATGAATACTCGTTGTCTCTATGGAGATTCGACCAACATTCGTGATTACCAGGTTCTTTCATCCACTCTCAAATCATGTGCTGCTGTCTTAGCCGTAACACGGGGCAAGGTTCTTCACAGCAGCATTGTCAAAATAGGGCATCTTCCTTGCCATTATGTCTCCAAATCACTGCTTAACATGTATGCCAAATGTGGAGCTCTCACTGATTCTGTTAAACTATTTGGCGAAGTGGGTAGTCGTGATCTTGATCCCGTCTTTTGGAATATTCTTTTATCCGGTTTTGCTGGGTCTCGTTGTCATGATGCTCAAACTCTAATGTTGTTCAATAAAATGCGTGTCGCAGCTGAAGTTAAGCCTACCAGTATTACTGCTGCCATTGTTCTTCCTGTGTGTGCTCGTATGGGAGATAATGCGCAGGTGGGTAAGAACGTTCACGGATTTCTGATTAAGTCTGGAATGGAGTCACACACACTTGTTGGAAATGCTCTGGTGTCAATGTATGCTAAATGTGGGCTAGTTAACAAGGATGCATATGCGGCTTTTTGTAGTATTATTGACAAAGATGTCGTCTCATGGAATGCCATTATTGCAGGATTTTCTGAGAACAAGTTGATTCACAATGCATTCAGCTTGTTCACTGTAATGCTGAGGAACCAAACTAAACCGAATCACGCGACCATTGCTAACGTTCTGCCTGTTTGTGCATCATTGGATAAGGATAAAGCCTGCTGCTTTGGGAAAATGATCCATTCTTATGCTTTACGGCATGAATTGTTTGCAGACGTTTCTCTCTGCAATGCCTTTGTAAGTTTTTATTTGATGGTTGGACTAGTTAAAGAAGCAGAATTTCTGTTTCAGAGGATGGAATTGACAGATTTAGTATCATGGAACGCTGTTATTTCTGGATATTCATCAAACGGAGAGTGGTCAAAAGCCTTAGAATTGTTTCGGGAATTACTTTCTCTGGACAAGAATGGGCCTGATTCAGTCACAGTCATCAGTATTCTTCCAGCCTGTGCTCAACTTAAGAACTTGAAGGTTGGTAGAGAGGTCCACTGTTATGTTCTTCGGCATTCTTGCTTTTTTCAGGAAACATCAATTGGAAATGCTTTAGTTAATTTTTATGCAAAATGTGGCAACATAGAGGCAGCATATTCAACATTTTGTACAATGGATCATAGGGATCTGATATCATGGAATTCTATGCTCGAAGCCTTAAGAGAGGATGGCCATTATGCCCGGTTTTTAGAACTGTTACAGTGGATGCACAGGGAAAGAGTTAGACTGGACTCCATTTCAATCTTAACCGTACTCCATTTTTGTAACGATATATCAAAAGTAGAGAAGGTGAAAGAGACGCATTGCTATTCACTCCGGTGTGGCCTTTTATCTACTGCTGTCGAGCCTACTACTAGAAATGCAATACTCGACTCATATGCCAAGTGTGGAAACATTGACTATGCATTTAAGGTTTTCCAGAGTGTATCAGAAAAAAGAAATGTGGTTACCTTCAATTCAATGATTTCTGGATACATGAATTGTGGATTGTACGATGACGCATATGTGATCTTCAAAGAGATGTCAACTACAGATCTAACAACTTGGAATCTAATGATTCGAGGATGTTTGGAAAACAACTTTCCTGATCAAGCTCTTTGTCTTTTTCGTCAGCTACAAGATAGAGGGATGAAGCCGGATGCAGTTACCATTATGAGTGTCCTTCCGGCTTGTGCTCAAACGGCTTCAATCCATTTGATGAAGCAGTGTCATGCGTATATGGTTAGAGCTTGTTTTGATGATGCTCACTTGGACGGAACCCTTTTAGATGTATATTCAAAATGTGGTTGTATAGGCCATGCTTTTAATATATTCCAATCAAATCCAGGGAGAGATCTCGTTAAATTCACTGCTATGATTGGTGGGTATGCAATGCATGGGATGGGACTGGAAGCAGTCAATATATTTGCTCGGATGCTCGAACTGGGGATAAAGCCAGATCATGTGATCATCACTACTGTTTTATCTGCGTGCCGTCATGCTGGTCTTGTAGAGCGAGGTTTGGAAATATTCTATTCAATGGAGAAAGTCTATGGAATGAGGCCAAACATGGAACAATATTCTTGTGTCGTAGATCTACTTGCTCGGGCTGGTCGGATTCACGATGCCTATTCTTTAGTTACCGGAATGCCCGTTGAAGCTAATGCAAGTGTATGGGGGACATTATTAGGTGCCTGTAGGATCTATCACGAGGTGGAATTAGGGCGTATTGTCGCAGAACGTCTATTTAAAATTGAAGCAGACAACATTGGAAACTATGTAGTTCTGTCAAACCTATTTGCAGCGGATTCTAGATGGGATGAGGTTGTGGAGTTAAGAAAACAGATGAAAACGAGAGACCTAAAAAAGCAAGCAGGATGCAGTTGGATTGAAGTGGAGAAAAGGAAAAACGTCTTTATAGCTGGAGATTCTTCTCACCCCGAGAGAAGCAGCATTTACAGCACTCTAAGCTGCTTAGACTTACAAATGAAAGAGCCAATTCAGTTAGAGCAACAACCAGACTTGAATTTTTTGGACTGGTGCTAATGATGGGAAGCAGAGTTTGTGTAAATTCTTGAAAGAAAAACTCTTTTGCTTTGGCATGCACAAGAATTCCGTTTGACCAACTCGTCAATGTACAAACCTCCTCTTCACAGGTAAAAATGAACTTAAATTGTATAGCTGCTATTTTATTTTCAAATTAAAAAAATAAGCTAGAGATAAATCTGAGTTCATACGCTCAACTCAATATCTTTTCAGGTGCACCTTTAAATCATCTAAAGCAACTTTTGGAAGTACAAACGTCAAATTTGATGCCAACTTAACTCTTAGCCAGCTCAAGGTTTGTTATTCAGTTGTACAAGTGTTGGTTATTTTGACTAGTTTCTCACCAGTTACATAAGAAATACGTTTGTAAAACAGATTGATGAATCGAGGAGGAAAATGCAGATCGAATCATGGAAAATGGTACGCATAAGCACAATAAGAATTGGAGGGAAGGTAGCAGTTGGTCTATCATATAAAAAATGCAGGTGGGTGCACATAACTTAAAACCAAAGAAAATGAAACCATACAACAGATCAATGTAGTTTTGGTTTGTTATTTGCAATGCAGTACATCCTCGAAGGCCTCAAAGGAGATTAGTTGCTGTTTCACCAAAAGTTAAGGTATTTAGTTCTCCATGTAGATTTCAAATTAATTTATTATCGTAAAGTTTTGATCTTTATGCTGCTTATGAGCTAACTTAGCCACACACTATCCATCTTTTACCACGCCACCACTCAATTGACATTCATTTTTTTGTGTTTGAACAGTTTCTGGTCGGAAATTTTATTCTCTTGGAAGCAGGTCTGGAGAACTAGATCATTCATTGGTGGTTCATAGATAAGCTTCCCTTGCGCTGCTGATTGTCGGTTTTCGACTTCTGATGTAGAAGTAGATTTGCTTAAGAAAAATGAGAAAGATTCGGAACAAAGAAGTTGTGAAATGGAATAGAAAATGCAGACCAGGATTGAACAATTTAGGCGAGTAATAAAGTAGCAGATTACACGATTTCAAAAAAAAAATGTAGCAGATTACACAAAGAACAAAATCTTATTGGATCCAACCGTTGTCAGTTCAAAAGAATAAAGTGATCATGCTGCATCAGCCAAAATTTCCAAAGATGAAAAGGTAGATGATGCTTTTGCACTTGTAAGTTGTAACTTGTGAACTCTCAATGGTTAATTACTTTGCACTTGTAAGTTGTAACTTGTGAACTCTCAATTGTTAATTACTCCACTGGTTCTTCCAATGCCTTGTTTAATTGTTTATGTTACTAAATTTGCAGTTGGAGGGACCTGAGATTAATGAAATTAGTCACTTATTATCTGAGGAATATTATCAGATACTTGCAGATAGAGGAGCAAATTAAGTGAATTTCTACTGGCTTAAGATTATTTTATTTTATTCTTTGTCTTTTGGGAGCATATGTCAATTATTTGTGCATCTTTTTTTTATTAAATTATGATGGAAGGAATGAATGGATCATACTTGTTTGTCTCAAGTTAGGTAAGATTAGAAATAAATTAGGGAACTATCATTCCCTCGTAATTCCTACTTCTATTTGGAAAATAATCTTTACTACACCCTTTTACTAGACGACACACAAGATTTAATGTCTATTTTTATTTTCTAATACATTCCACCATGGATTATCAAATGACTCTCAGTGATTAGAAAGTTGAGCATTGAAAATAAAGCCATTAAAATTAGCCTTGGACATAAAATTTGGTTAGTGATGTTAAATTTGATTTGCATTCTAAATTTACATTTCTAAGAGTTGATAACATACGGATAATATTCAAAGATCTAAACTTTAAGGCTCAAAGTTTGAAACTAAATCTTAATCCAAACCCCAAGACACAATTAAAAAAGTTCAAATATCAAAATGTTTGATTATAGTTGTCATTATTAAACGACCAACATACTCAGTTCTAGGGAGCTGAGTAATCCAATGTCCTTCCTCGATCACATGGCCTTGATCAGCATCATCTCAATATTGATTCCTTAGTTTAATCATCCATTCAATTAAATTAATCAAACCCAATAATATAATCTAAACATTAATTTAATAATCTAGCCAACAGCACTAAAACCGAGCTGAAAAATTTACAGAGGATCAATTAGCTAGCTAGCTAGCCCCTTTTGTCTGGTAGCTAATGAGCTTCACGTGACCCCAGAAGAAAGATCAAAAGAGCAAAAACAAACTTACATTCATGGGGACAGTGAATCAATCAAAAGGTCAAAAAAGAAAGATGAAATTCAAGATAAACAAGGGTAAAAAAACAGGTATGATCCCAAACACAGAGTAAAACAGAGCTGATGAACTAGACTGAGCCCTTTCAAATTGCAGAGAATCAACGGCTAAGGGCATGTTTTCTTGATCAGGGCTACATTTGGACTCATGGGGTGGGTGTGCACTGTACATTATGGCTCTCAAAACTGCTGAAACCGTCGGTATATATGCCGTTTTGTTACGGGCAAGTAGCCATGTAAGACCCATTAGCTGGCAATCTCTGTTGAACATTTTGCTTGCTCTGTCATCTCTTCCTTGCTCTGTTTCGTTCTTCTTGCTGGCTTTTAGCTGCATTTAGTAAATTTTATGGTCAGTGGTCTTATTATTGACGAAAATTTAATTGCTGTAAAAAGATGTAAAAGATTGGGGCAATTTTAGGAGTAATCCCAAATTGTTGAGGTCGTTTTCAAGTTCTTAAATTGGTTCAAAGATATGGCAAAAGGACAGAAGTTGTTGAGGTTCATTTTCAGATTACCCATCTTGAATAATGTTGGAATAAGCTCCAGATTATTATACCCTTTGTATGGTTTAAAAGGAAATGTAAATAGTAAAAATACCCAAATGCCGAAACTACTGATTCAGTGGGTAAAGATTCAAGCTTTGAGGTTAAAAATGGAGAACCCAAATTGAGGGTAATTCCAAATTGTTGAGGCCATTAATTCCCATTTCAATATATGGCTAAAAACCAAATTACAGACTCATTTTCACATTACCCATCTTGAGCAAAGTTGAAATAAGCTCAGATTATTATACCCTTTTGCATGCATCAAAAGGAAATGCAAAAACCCAACTACTGAAACTACCGAGTCAGTGGCTAAAGATTCAAGCTTTGAATTTTTGAAAAAATGGACATATTAAAAAAAAATACCCAAAATTCATACATCCAAGCATGATAAATACTGAAACTATGGGTAAAGATTCAAGCTTTAAGGTTAAAAAATCATATTTAATGAGAACACACCCACAATTCATTAACCCAAACCATAATAAATGCAAAATCCACACACCAACCTCATAAATGCAGGTAAAAAAACTCGTATAAAACCTTGAGATTTTAAAAAACTGACCTTTTGAAGAGCTCCAAGGCATTTAGTACAGCCAGAATAGGAAGAATTCTTGCAATTCTTCTCCAAATTTTTGACAGCAGCAGTAGGAGTAGCATTATGATATCCAGAAGTGACATTGAAAGCAGCCGGACAACTCAATGAGCTAATCTGATGCAACCTTATCCCACAAAAACACAATATTGCATCACAACTCGCATTTGGCTGTGGTATTTTCACATTCTTGCTCAGAAGCGCCGTTTGCAGAGAGTTCACACATTTTTGTGAATCATCCGGCATCATTGGCATGTCTGATTCTGGTGAGGACGGTGCAGATGCTGAGATTTGTAGTGCATATCTCGCATGAGCAGCGAATAGCCAAGCTTCTAAAACTGGGCAGCATCGGCTCCTGTCTAAATCTCTGCCGCAAGCGTCATTGACACCGCCGAATAGCTCTGCCGAGAGATCTAACCGGCAGACTTGTGACTCCGTTTGAACCGGGAAAGCTGGGACGGTGTTGGGGCTGTAATCCCCGGGTTTTAAGGGTTGTGCTAGTAAGCCGGCGAGGCAAGAAGGTAACACGGCGGAGAAGATCAAAAGGGTCAGGATTGAGAGTAAAGTTTGAGTCTTTTTATGCATTTTTACCGACGAAACAAAAAAAAAAAAAAGAGAAATGGGTAGTATTACTTGTGAGGTTGATGAGTTTGATAAAAAGGTGGTTCCTTTTACAAATATTTGTTGAATAATTGAAGGAAAAAGGAATGGTATTGGGTAGATATTCAAAGTGGGTTTGGTGAGTTTGTTGTCTGAGGTTTGGTATTTGGAGAGAGAGAAAGAAGATGCAATTTTGGAGAAGAAGAAACACAGAAACACAGTGAGTGAGTAAAAAGGAAAGAACTTTATATGACCCTTTTGAATGGACTCTTTATATCAAGAAGAAAACATCATCTTGATAGAGAGAGAGAGAGAGAGAGAGAGAGAGAGAGAGAGTGAGGAGGAAGAGGTAAAGTCTGAGTGTTTGAATGAACAAGTATAAAAAGGATAATATAATACAGAAAGCAGCAGCAGGAGGAGAGTGTGTGACTGATGAGAGAGTTGGCAAAACGACGCTCCAGGCTCACGAAAACACAGTGAAAACTCATCAATGTTGCAATAATTCTTGAAAAGAAAAAAGGAAAATAGATGGGTCCATCAGAACAAGAAACAGAAAAAGATTCGTTGGGTTTGTTTTCAAAGGGAAGTGAAAGAAGGAAAAGGGTACATTACAATGAGAAGAAGGTGTTTATGTGGGATTTGGAGGCTACCTACTCTTTCATTTTGGTCTACATCTCCCCTCCTTTTCATTCTCATTCTTTTCTATTCGGATCAACAAAATTCATTAATAGCTCAATGTCGAATTCAATTTTATTTGCTACTTCTTGGCTTAATCCTCAAATGTTTTTTAGGCCATTAACTAGTTCCTAACATTTTCTTAATATTGTTTTAAGTTGTCGAATGATACGACCACACTTGTAGCTCGGGCAACTGTCGATGTCGTTGATGGTGGTGTCGGGGTTCAGCCGCGATGTGTGTGAAACTTATTCCAGCTTGGTAATGCGATTATGAGTTGGATTTATTTCCTAAATTTCTAATTAGTCTCTTTTCGGTTATCTTCTTGTATTTAGATTTGAGTCACTTTTCTATTTAATTTTGGTGTCTTGGGGCTATAAATAACCGTGCTATTTGTCTTTATTTTTTAAGCATTAACAAATAGACTTGTTTCCTCTTTAACTTTCTTGGTTTACCACCGAAATGACATAATTGAGATAAAGATTTTATTGAGACAAATTGAATTTAACTAACCATTTTGAATCTATCATAATTAAATAATCAATGATGCATTTAACCTCATTGCTACATATTGAATGAAGTCCTTTTAATGTGACAAACATTATCCTAGATTACATACTTAAAATGTACCGAAACTTACGAATTTGAACTTCTCACACATAAAATTGTTCATTTTGAACGTTTAATATATTTATTTACTGATTTGATGAACTCTTCAAATATAGCATGTAAAGTTTTTCTTTTTTATTATTCATACCAAATGGGCATATTAGGAGTTCTAAAATTATCAAATTCAAGTATACAATAAGTTGAAGTTAATAAGTTTGGGTTTTGATAAGTAAAAAATTATTTAAATTTCATAAAGTGTACGTATTACATAATTATGACTTTTGTTCACATATTTAGTACAAAAATACTAGGGACCATGTCTGGTAAATTGGAAGTCAAATGGGTTAAATCAGGGTTAGGTCCCCACTATTTGCATTTGGATGATTATGTAATTATACTATTTATGTGTAGATTTTTTTTTGATAAATCTATTTATGTGTAGATTAACCGTATAATTAATCACAAAAATGAAGGACCAAAACTCAAGTTGAAATTCATTATATTCACCTTTCTTATTTACATTAACATTTATCTTTTCACTTTATGAATTTAACATTACAATATTACCATAAGTATTTTGGTGGCATTGGAAAGAGGGTGACATTTGACATTTAACTATTGAAATCATTTGGGCATCACTTTATGTTTGACCTCTATCTCTCAACTTCAAGCAAGCTCAAGGAGAGTGGTGCTTGTTGTGGGTGACAGCCGAATACACCCTGCACTAAACCCTCTATCTAACTTTTCTTTTTTCTTAAATAATTTGTCACCTTTTTTTATGATACTATAAACTAATTCAATATCGATTGGTTTGTCTAGGTGGATGAGATAAGAGGAGAATAGTAAGAAAAAAAAAAGAAGGAACGTGGATGAGATTAAGTTTAAGGGATATGAGTGATTGGTACATGGGAAGAGATTGAGATGAGAAAAGAATAATACAATATTACCCTCATTTACAATTCGGGACAATGTGACACAATGCGACATAGGACAGCAGCCGAATGGTGGATGGAGGATGGAGAATGGTCATTGGACGGAGGAGGAAGAACGGCGATCGGGTGGGGATGGAAAACGACAACGGTATAAACAGAGTTGTGAAATGGAGGGAATTTTTTAAAATGGCTAAGGACTTGGTCATTTCCATCCTCACCATATTCTATTCTCATCCCTCATTCTTATAGAACCCTCCCCCCAAGATAAAATTTGAGAGACAAGATGGGATTCCATCCCCATCCCCATCCCTCTCTCCCGTCTCACAAACAAATAAGGATGATATCATCCTTTGTCTCAAATCTCCATCTCTCCCATCTTATCCCTCTAAACAAACGCCTTGTATATGGACTGTGTTTTATGTGCTCCATCTTTCCATTTTTCTTTTCTTTTTTTGAATTACACTCACTCTCTCAATCAAAAGCTATATGTGTTATCTTTCATATAAAAAACAATGTGTTATTGATGAACTAAGTTTGGCGTCTACGTAGGCTAGTGAAAACTTACAAAATAGCAAACATAAGCTACAGAGGGGCCATTCCCCAACAACTCCTCTCTGATGCTTTAGTTAGATGATGGAGTACTTATGATCAAAAAAGAATTTACTCAAAGAATTGAGTGTAGTGAACATACCTTAAAGTATGCATATATCTGCCTTTTTATAAAGGATAATAAGGTCCTTGTCCTAATTGGTTAGGGACTGGTTAGGAACTACCTCATAGGTTGGTTAAGAAGATTCGAGAAGATGTTCTGAAATTAGTGAAAGCTTTCCTATTTGAGATAGGTCACTAAATAGGAAGTAGAATCCACGTAAGAGAGAGAACCTCCTAAAAATTTGACTATTCAACTCGGATGATGTGGCACGTATGACTCTTTTGACCAAGTCATGTAAGCCGACGTGACATAATAAACGACTCATATTGGTCCATTGAACATTGTAAAATAACATATGTCCTCTCATGAGTGGGTTTGAAGCCTTTTAAGGTGGCTCAACATCTTCCAAATAGGCTCAATTGCTTTGAAGTCTCATGGGCATGGTGAAGCCTGAAGTTCACATCTTATTAAAACGGCATTGTTAATCCATATCACACCCCTTTTAATGCTCCATATCTATCGATTGATGTGCGAAAGTTAAGGCAGACGAGGAGTTTACCTTCCATTTTTGAATTTTAATAGCTTCTTGTAGCCTTGCGGCTTGCTTACTTCTTTCAATTATATGCCTGGTGATTTAAGCAATTCTTATCTCAACGACTTTCATCAACCACTATCAGTCCCTTATAGTAAGTCACTGTTCTTTTTTTTTTAATTTAATTCGTTTCTCTTTGACACTTAGAATGACACCAAAAAACCCTAAATTCAAACATGCAACCAAGTAACAAAAGAAGAAATCAGGTCCCACCGACCAGAATCAATCACGAGGTCAGAAGATCGTTGATTGGACATATGACAAAGAGGCCTCATCAAACAGACTCGCACAATCCTCCATCGAGATTCCACAAAATGAGCCTCAACAAATAACACCCCTTTCTAAGCCGGGGTCTATGGAACACCAAACTCCCTCAAGACGATTCGGTCATGACGCCTCAACAACTTAGTGTTGAGGAATAAGTACATGGAACTCCTAAAGATGAGGTGTCGCCTGGTCGACAAAGGGGAGAGGGTGTATACCGGTATTGATGGTATGTGCGTTATGTATCAACCCTAATGGAGAACTACCTTTGAGTTGAATATGTGATAACCGATGTACTAAGATAATTCAATTTAGCCCTTGCTCGAATTGTCCCTAATTCGTGGATAAAGATGCTTGCATTTGCCAAAGTTTGTGAAGATTTTAGCATTCTCATGTCCTTCAATTTATTCAAGTTTCTTAGAACTCCAGCAAAACCTAAAAGCAATCCTTGCATCACTGTGGATAGTTCTGGCCCTCTACAGTCCCTCATTGGGGGAAAATCATCTTCTTATAGTGGATATAAGAAGAAAAGGTTTTGAGTTGAACCACTAAGGTCAAACGAGAATGTCTCTTATGAGAAGACTTACAAATTTCCTTTTCGTCTTGGCTTTAATGAATTATGACAGAGCCCATGTCATGGAGAAACAGAACCACAGAAGTTAATTACTTTGACAGCTGATGAGGAAGTCAGCAAGATGAAGCTACTTCGCTTAAAACCAAGAGCATTAAAAGTCGTTTTAAGATCGTCAATGATTATTTCAAGAGTTTCAAACCGAAAGTCATTTACTTTGCTGAAGTCATAAATCACAGCCCATTTTTCTGTACAAAACATCACATCGACTCTCATTTATGATCCTTGAAACTACACGGGTTACTTCTAAGAATTAATCAAAAAATAAATGCTTATAAGATTTTATAAAAATCCAACTCATATCTAAACGCATAAGCATAACACATAGATATACTACATTTGTATATATATAATTTCTATTGATACAATTTGTGAAATGACTACAAATTTAATTGATCAAAACCAAACTCACACACTAATTAATTATGTTTGAAGTTGGTTCAATAATAAGGACAAAATTGAAACACTAGAAGATGTAGTGGTGGGAAATCACAAAATAAAATAATTAGTAAGATGCATGAATGAATATTCAAAGGACAAAACAAAATATAAAGAGCCAATCAAGCCAAAATTATTCCATTTATAAAGTCCCTTTTCTAAAAGCTCACAGATCACCACTCCTTTTTTTCTTTTTTTTTTATGAAACAGACCATTCCCCAGTAATTGCTTTAATTTCTTTAATATTAATTTTCAAATTATAGTTATTATAATTTAGCCTATATATATATATATATTTCATTTTCTTTATTATTTTTTTTGTTTAGAGTTTGGGTCCCCTAGTTTCAGTTTATGTCTCAGAGAAAGAGGAAGGGCTTAGCTTTTCTATCATCTTTACACTCTAATATTAATAATATTTTGGGTGTTATGAATACTTTTTGGTAATTGAGCTTCAAAAGAAGAAGAGATGAAAAGTTATAATCATGGTGCTTTACTATCTTGTGAATCTGTGATTCTGACCTCCATTTTATGTTCTAGATTCTTTTTTTTTTCTCATATTTATAATTTCCATGGGGACAATACATAAATTGGATTTTTACATTAATTACAATTTATTTTCAATGCAAAAAGGATGGTTTTGAAATAGTAAATAAGAATTATGCTTAAAATGAAGAAAATGCACTTATAACTATTTGGGAATAGAATTAATCAATACCTGTCGATTGTGGATTGAATCAGTAAATAACTACAAACAACAAGAGAGCAAACACTAAGGCATTCTTCTCTTTGGTCGAATAAAGCAGAACTGAGCTGAAATTGCAGAATAAAACTGAACTTGCTTACGTTGCTGAACTGAACTGAAATGACTGAACTGAATTGAATATAATTAAATTAATTTTACCAATCTAAAATAAATTAATACTAAAACTATGATAAATAAAAAAATAGGTATAATTTCTTAAATCGTTTTAATATTGAATTTCATTACCCATAAAAAAAAATTTGTCATTTTCCTTAGGAAAATATAACTTATTATATTAATTATATAATATTAAACACATAACGTATAATAGTTGGTTATCTAATTAGACTATAACTTTTTATGCAATTATTTTTTTAATTTTCTAAAATGTACAGACTAGTAAATACTAGATTATAATATCATATAAAGAAATTTTTCTGTTAAACAAAAGAAATATTTAATTTACAAAATCAAAATTTACTTGGTAAGTTCACCAGTAACAAATAAATATCAATACCAATATATATAAGCAAATCACATCAAATGTTAAGATAGACAAATTGTACTGTAGATAAAACACACAATCCCACTAAATTATTGATAAAACATTTTTGCTCTTTAAAAGTTAATTCATCGCTCTATTTCAAATGGTTAAAACAAATCACTTAATTTTAGTTAATAATAAATGATGCACCTAACTCCAAATTTAAAAGTTACAATTGATATTTAATTGTTTTTACTTTAAAAATAATATTATTAAAATTGAAATTATTGAACTGAATTGAAATGACTGAATTGAGCTGAAATGTGGTGAAAATAAGTAAAAAAGAACGGAACTTAAACAATATATAACAAAATCAAACATGTAATAATGTTGCAATGAGGAGAAATAGGTTTAAACGTTCAATGATTGTCTAAAAACACTATGAAATTGCATTCGGAACTTTAATCTTTCTATAAAAACAATCAAAGAATTCTTGTCGTAAAAAAATGTTGCATCTGTAACAGAATATCGGTTTTTGCTTATAGAAAATGATCAAGATTAGAAGTATTATAAATTCATGAGAGAATTGAGTAGAAATACAAATTAGAATTAAGAATAGAATTGAGAATTAATGAAATGCTATATATTCTATAGATATGCATAATGCATGTGAGTTCTTTTTATTTATCAAAGCTTGTACCTAAAAAATAGAATGAAGACAAAGACAAATATATAAATGCAATTAATAAAGAAAATTAATAAAGAAAAGCTACATTATCTCCAACTATTTTACAGATCATGGAAACCATATAATTAAACAACAATGATTTGGAAATTATTATCTATCATGCAATATTAAACACAAATAAAACTAATGGACAGAAAAAAGGTAGAATTTATATTATGAGATTTTTCTCCAAACTTTTCCAAATAAAAAATCTATATATTATAGGCCATTTCCAACGTATGATATGCTTATGATTGAATGGGTACAAAAATAATTCATTTAATTTCTTATCATCTAGAATCTGGATTAGATTCTTTTATTATTATATATAATGTGATTCACAGATGTAATGGTAAGTAGCAAAAGTCTCATATTACTAATTTAAAAAAATATATAATTATTTAAATATACAAAATAATTTTATTCTCTTAAAATACCTTTCAAAATTAGTTAAATATCTGTTAAGATAATATATACAAACTGACAAAAAACAAGTTTAATTTTTTGAAATGAAAAGAATATTATTAAAAGGAGTCAATTAATAACAAATTACAAAGAAAATTGGAAAGATCATTAAATCACTCCCCTCGTGTTTCAACAATGTTACTAGATTTAGTTAACAAGTGAGACACTCCATTCGCAGAACATTAAGTAGAAACAATCAAACAATTAGAAAGCTCTTTGAGTAAACATTTACAATATGACGTTAAAATGAGATGTTCCCTATAACAGTTGAGCCAAACATTGAACAACAAGCAACAAATTGGCTGCATATAAGTTTGTCTCTGAATATATGTGAGGAAGGAGCCCAAATCCATCAAAAGGTCTCAATAAAAAGGCAGGCTATACATATAATAATAATTGTAACATTTAATGGGCCTAATTAGAACATAATTAGACTGATCCATACTAATTAGCATTTGTGTCCATATATATGTACATCGATCCAAGTCATTTTTAATTGTTTCTTTGGGGGTGGGATTCATTTGAAAATCATTTATGAACATTGTTTGCTTTTTCAATTACAACAAGAAGTTCTAGTTTTAGTTGTCCCCACTCGCAACATAGAAGACAAAACATTTTTTCAGATCAATTAATCAAACTATCTTTCTATTTTAAGCAAGGAATTAATTTCATTAAAGAAAAAGTGATTCTTATAACATTTCTATTTGGATTAGATTTGGATAGCTGTTAGAAGAATTTTATATAAATGATATTTCATATTACTAATTGAACTAAAGTTAAATGAGAAAAATTTAATCTTTCAAGATAACTTTATAGAATTAATTAGTTTTTGTTAATGTAGTATAAAATCTATTATTTGACACATTTGAAATAGAATCTGTTCTCTTTTAATTTATAAATTATAATCAGTATATTCAGTTTGGTAGTTTCAATTTAGTTCAGTTCAGTTCAATAAATTCAACACAATTCATTAAACATTAGTCAACCAATAATTCAGTTTAGTTCATTAGTTTTTTTCACTTCAGTTAGTTTTTTTTCTTGTTCAGCGAAAAAGAACATATGACCTTATTAACTTATAAGATTACAACTGATTTTTTTCCTTTGAGATTAATTTGAGGTTAGTTAGACATTTGTTGAATGGTAGAACAATATATAAGCTCTTTCGTAAATAATCTTTATGGTTTTGAAGTTTTATTTGAACTAACTCATCCTTTATCCTCTAAAGTTTTGTGATTTGCGCTATATTATACCAAAGTTTAGAGGAAGATTTAATAGAAGATATAAGCTTGGTTCTTTTTTTTTAATTGAACTGAATTGAATATCTAATAAATTTTGATGAATCTCATGAATTGAACCGAACTGAAATTAGATTTGATGAACTGAACCGTGATAAAATAGGAAAACCAATAGTATATCTTGAGATACAAGTATACTGTATTAATGAGGCGTATGTATTCTTGTTTAGTATTGGTCTTTATTCTTATTTAGAATTTCGATTACTTGGGCACTAGGGAATGTTGAACCTTACTTGTATATATATGTGGTCTTGTTGTGTTAATAATACAAGTTGAATTTACCTAAGTATATTGTTGTTTCAAACTGAACTAAATTTTGTTGAATTTAAATAAAAAAGAACATGGTCATACATTTCACTTCACATACGGAGACTACAAACCTAGACAAACACGAACTTAACAAAACCATATAGATATTGTCTACTCTGGCTCAAATTCGTCATCATTGAATCGCATTTTTAAAATGCGTCATGCATGTATTGGATCTATATCTTACTTATATATTCTAGTTCTCTCATGTCTATTTCTAATGTGAAATTCAGTTCACTCATGTCATCACTATCATCCCTACATGCATTCATACCCGTATCTACCTTCTAAAAGTGGGTCTCTAGTTGTAAACTATCTATTCATATATGTTCCATATAAAAGGAAACAGAAAAGGGAGATTAATCTATGGTTACACATCTCAATCCAGTCAACCAAGTATTGATTTGGACATGTTGAGTCGAGACAATTAAAATGCACATGTATTTTCCAATTAGTTCTCTTATTGTTTTCTTTTGTTTTCGCGTTGATGCCTAACTATTTCACGAAATTGATTTAATTTTTCAAACAATTTGACTGACATATATGATTGATAAACTCTCTCATTTAATACTTATACTGTCAAGTTTGGTTCTCATTGGACTGACATATATATGATTGATAAATACTTACCATCAAGTTTGGTTCTCATTGGACTAACATATATATCATTGATAAATCCAATAGTTAATTAAATTTATTTGTGATGACGATATTGAAATTTTGGTCCAAGTCTATTAAGCCTACCATAGAGTTGACTTGGTCAAACATAGGTGTTCGAATTAGTCGGCCGGGCACGGACGACCAACCTTAGAACTTTTCTAATTGGCACCACAAACATGATTGTCTGATCTATATAGTCGCGTACTTTGATTGGCCTTATCCGGAAGGCTCTAGTATAGAGTCTACCTTTTGACCTGACAACATCTTTCCTATAAATACCACACAATAATGCTAGAGAGACATTCAAATGATCACTCTCTACACAATTTACCATTCAGTTTATCTCTCTAGATCTCTTACTAACTTGATTGTTAGAGCGTCCTCAGAGTTCGAGCCTGCCGTTTATGCAGGAGAAGCACACTATTTTGGCGCCCATATTCTTAACTAAGGAAAATCTAGAATCCATTTGTATTTAATTTAATTATCATCATCATTTATGTATATGATTTTTTTAGAGAGTATTTTAATATATGATCATATAACTCATTTGATTGAGTATTAGAATTCAGATAAGCTCATCTATTGGCGGAATACTAGACTTGTATCCTTAACTATGTTAAAGATTATGATCATGCACTGAAATATATGATTGATGAATCTAATACTCAATCTGTTCTCAAATGTAAGTCGTTTAAGCAACTTAAAAAATTCACATATGTATATTGTTTTGTAATTTCTTTCCTATTGTAAATTTTTGTTCTCTATTGCCCTTTTTGATTATGCAAGAAAAAAAGAAAGTAATACAATTACCATATACAATACATCATTTGCTAGCTAGTTTTTACAAAATAAAACAAAAAATTTAGAAGTATGTGGAGAAAAAAGAAACATATTTATTAAGATATCAAGGGCATATTAGTAATTTACACAAGATTCTTAATTTTTCACTTTTCGAAAACGAAAGGAGCAGATACTAACTTGTGTTAAAGGTTATGATAATTGTCGAAGAACCAATTAAGCCGAAAGTTTAAATTCTCATCTTCATTAATACAAGTTAAGATAATTTACTTTCAATATTTAAACTCTCAAACTTTAAGGAGCTCTTATATCATATATCAACAAAAGCTCACCAAAAAAAATATATATCAACAAAACAAACTAATGAAACTAAAAAAAAAATAAAAAAAATCAAATGGATGATATAAGTGAAGCCTAAAAAACAGCTTTTTATGGTTATTTCTTACAAAGAAAAACAAACCAAAAATTCAAATACGGTATAGATATGTTCAAATAAAATGTGAAAATAAAAGCAAACAAGAAAAACTCAATAAGCTATGTCTATGTGTATAATTAGTACATAGAAACTAATTACAAGAAATCATCAAGGTCCAAACTCTCAGGAATTTCAAACTTGAACAAACTACTGTAGCTTTCCAATTCCCTCTCACCACCATATTGATCATCCAACGTCGAATTCGAAGAATTATTCAACTGAGCCGGACTCGATAATGGCGTCGACATTACTGATGATCCGACATTATTATAGTTACTCTCAACATTATTATAATCCATGCTATTATTATTGCAATTATACCCCAAATTCTGCTGAGAAACATCCAATAATAATCCGCTTTCTTCTACATGATTTGGCTGCTGCATAAACATTTCCTGATTTTGATTCAGAAATTGTTCATCAGATTGTTGAATCGCGATGTTCTGAAACTGATTTTGGTTTTGGTTTTGCATAAGCAAAGTGTTAAGAAGCTGATGATTGTTATGTTGCTGCACAAACAAATCCGGATTATTATTATGAAGATGATCTTGCTTGAATGATGAAAGAGAAGAGGCTAATCTGAGTATCTGAGGATTGATGATTTGTTGGTTACACAACAAGGATGAGAGATTGAGAAGTGAAGATGGATTGCATAAAGCTGAAGTTATGATGGAAGATAGATCGAGGCGAGGAGCATGAGTTACGGGATCTATTCCGTTTCTTAGTAGCCTTTTTCGAATGTGTGTGTTCCAGTAATTCTTGATCTCATTATCCGTTCTTCCTGGCAATCGAGCAGCTATGGCTGACCACCTAACATTTGGAGTAGATATAGAAGAAATAGATTAGTGTTTTGTTGTATAAATTAATGAGTAGTAAGTGGAAATAAAATAAATAGTTGTTATGGATTGATTGTCATGTACATTAATTAGTTTAGGGAGCTAAGGAAATAATGGTTTGGGGTGCAATTGTAACATTCCTAGACCCTCTTTCCGACTGAGGAATCTCCTTATTAACGTGGATTTGAGTAACTATTTGTTACATTAAAGAAGTAATTAAACTGTTAGGATTGCAATTGCACCACTCTAAAACCCGACGAGCAATGTGTATGGGGTGACCGATTGAACTAAAAGTTTAAGTTTAAGATCCAAATAACTAATTTATATTAATATTGATGGCATTTAAAAGGGGATAGATAGAAAAGGGAAGGAAGAAACATACTTGTTGCCCAAAACACTATGGAGTTGGATAATGGTCTCTTCTTCCTCAAAAGAAAACCTTCCTCTCTTGATATCCGGTCGGAGGTAGTTCGTCCACCGGAGCCGGCAACTCTTCCCACATCGTTGGAGTCCTACAAACAAACATACATAGAATAAGTTAAGCTGATAGTTAAGGTTAAACAACATTTTTCGTAATTAATTAACTATGACAAAACAAGAATTGATGGTTTAAAAATATGAAAAAATACCAGCATTCTTGGGGAGAGATCTCCAATTGCCAGGGCCATGAAGTTGAATAAAAGAGATGAGCTTATTATCTTCTTCAGGAGTCCATGGCCCTTTCTTCAGTCCATTTTTGTCACAACAAGGTGCTCTTCCCATTCTTGATATAGTTGTTATGATTATTTATGATGGATGATTATATCTTCTTGTAATTCAATGTAGGTTTGAATTAATTGGTAAGTATATGATTATGGAAAAACATGAACAGCAAGTTGGATATATATATAGATGAAAAACAACAACTAAAAGGCTGCGAATGATGAAAGAAAGAGAAGCTTAATTAGCAAGTCAAAGTTATTTGGTGCCGTCCCTTATGCCACGTATCCTAATCTTAATCTTTCTACAAATTCATCAAAATATGACTCTTTGTGTTCTTTTTGTTTTGTTTTTTTAATCTCTATAGTTTGGTAATGTGTAATACAAGCATGATGACACGTGCCTTTACTATGTTCATAATCAAATATTGCTGTTTTTTAACTAATTTTTTTTGATTTCCTATACATCATAATATTGATTTCAGTGTCATCACTCTTCTGTAATGACCATTTAATTTTAAAAGATTAACTAATTGGGGGGCGAGTTGATTTCTGAGAAATACAGTAGCTGGGCTAGCTCAGTTAATTATATTTTCAATTACCTCAAAATGCTAGTAGTAAAAAAAGAAAAAAAAAACCTTATTTTCTGGAACATATGTATTTTAATTTTTCTTGATGATTCAGAGTAACTAGTCACAATTGAATCAAAGAATTCAAATACATATATGTTGACAATATTACAAACATATACTTTTGTTTTATGTATTGTTATACAAAGAGGGGACATCATAAAATATAAGAGCCTTAGATTTTAGGGTTATTAATTTAATCTTTGGATTAAGGTCCATCATGGGTTATTTTATATTCTTCCAAATGGATTAACCAAATCTAAACGTCAAACAAGTTATCTCTACGATGGTTATTTATACATAATTAATAGAACCAAATCATATAGTTTTTAAGTTCCTAATCCTTTATATTTTTGTTTTTGTTTAATTCAATATCTCATATTTTTTTTAATATAATTGTACAGCTTAAACTGCTTCTCACTCTTTTTTTTTAAAAAAAAAAAAAGCTTCTTAGTTCTTATCATATAAGCTACCTGCAAACGTTTTATTCAATTAAAAGAACAGATCACATATTAAAAAATTAATTTTGAGTAAAATATAACTAAATCGAAGTACTTAAAAACAAGCTTGATTATGTTTTAGCTTTTTCGGCTCATAAAGATATTTACTACAAACTACAGTGACTAATCTTTTTGACAGATAGTCGGTATACCTCTTTAAATGGAACCCGATTATATATGTCTGATTAAGTTTAAACTAGAAGATTTAATGGAAGGATAAGAATGGCATGATATCAAAGGGGTTGACCTCTTATCAAGAGTCCAAAGTGAAAATGATTGGACGGTAGAGTTGTTGGATTTTCGTACAAGCCTATAGTATATGTCTTTTCTCTTCATTTATTGCTTAATCTTCTATTCTTCTTCTTCCTTTTTCAATCTTTCTTTTTTTCTTATGTAATTTCCCCATCAATTTTACGTTTTGCTTTCATCACCAACTCGGTTTAGTTTCCATGCCTAAAGACAAAACTATATCCCTATAGCTAACTAAAACATATAATTAATTTCAATATTCCATTTTACTTACAAGTGAGATACAGAGAGATTTTTTGAGGTCCCTCCTCTCCATTTTTATTTTTATTAAAAAAACATACAAGAGAAGAGATTATTGTCTATCCATTACAAAAAGTATTTTGTAAATAAATTGTCTAATTTCCAAATAAACCAATTTTATGTTTAATTAAAATTATAAAAACTAGTTTCAATGTTATAAAACCAATTTTATCAATAAATTGAGGTATATTCACGTATTTTTGCAGGTTAGTATGACTAAATATGTTAATATAAAACAGTAAATTTTTTACATAGTTTTGTGATTAGGTCTATCCGGTAAATTTAAATATTCATATTTTGACAAGTTTTTAGCTATTTTGTCATTTGCAAAATAATTTTGAAGATAGAACTGATATTTGAAAGGATTTGATATATTATTGTAAAATAATGGGTAAATTTGATAGTAAGACCATATTCTTTATTTTTAATCAATAATTGATTTCGATTTAGTTCAACAAATTTCATTCATAATAAATAAAATTTAAATTATAATGTATTTAATTTTTCTATTAGAATCAAGAGAAAAGTTGATCGTTAATTAAAAAAGTTACGAGCAAAATTATATGATTTTTGAAATTACAATTCCTTCTTTTGATGGATGACTGATCAAGTTTAAAATGCTTTAATAAAAGTAGATTCATTTTCTAGAACATTTTAAACCCTTAAATGGATGACCGATTAAATATAACTTAACTTGAAATTTAATCGGTGTTATACTTAATTGGTCATCCACCGGAAAAACTGGACTGTCCAAAATTAATATAGGTGTATACACACTTTCGAAATGATAAAGTGCATCTCATCAATTAAACACAATGTAACTATATCAATTTGGTCTCTTGTCTTATTATGATCACATACTAATTAAAGCTTTAATTTATGCCCTCTAGAATAAGTTAATTTTAATTGCTGTCCCGTTACAGAAATTTTAGATGATTGATAAAAAAAAATCTGTGGCTGCATGCTATATATATAAATAATATTGATTTTATAAAATAAATAATGTTGGAAAAAGTACAAACTCACCGCAGCCACAGACTAATAATCTAGTTGATGTAACCAAAAAAAAGGAAAATAAAAAATAATCTAGTTAATTCATTTTATTTTATTATTTTGAAAACCTAATAATAATATATGATAATATGATGGTATGTCACTGAACTTTAGGTTTTCTTTTTAATTTTTCCAAGCTAGAACCACTTTTCCATTTTTTGTGACCATCAAAATCCTGCCACGTAGAAGTAAAAGGACAAGTGGCTACCTTTCATCCAATCATAAGAAAGTCAACTTGTTGTTTCTTCTTAAGTTGTGTCTTCTCTTCTCTTTGTATTTTGACAATTGTCCTTCCGAAGAAATATGGACCTGTTTTTCCTTTAGTATCAAAGAGAGCTTTATTAGGAACCAAATTCAAAATTATTGAAAATTCTGGTATTAACTTCATCCACTCTCTATCTAACATTCAGAATCAATATTGGTCAATCATTTTATTTTTATGTCATCATACCACCATTTGTTAATTTATACGTACATTAATTAATTGATTAATGTTTTATATACATATATGGTTTGATTCGATTTGAACTTGTGCACGATTATAGTAATTTGATAGGACAATCTTTAATTACTAATCTACTATACTAAATCTACATTGAGAACTCATACACTATCCTAAAATAATGATGTACAACAATCGCTACCTATATAGGCGAACGACCTTTATTTAGGTTTAGAACAATGCTAGTTTGTAGAGGGTAGTAATGCATATTTGGGTTGTTATATCCTAATCAAGAATGTATTCGAATATGTATTAATTAAGCCTACTATCAAAATCGAAGTTTGATTTTCTTGTTTTTATATCTATTGGGCCTCATGATGAGATGAGAATCATTTTCTATATAAAAACTAAATTACCTTAATCGTGAAAACACATATGTCTGATCTAATTACATTTCAGCTTATATAAGTCATATTAGTACATAAGCAACTCACAATTTGTAATTGAAAAAAGTAAATTATTTTAAAAGCAGAAAAATAATAAAGTAATTTTTATATAAGGATTTGAATAAAATTCCATTCACATCATCAAGTAATAAACATGAAAAATTGTCTAGTCTAACATTTTCTTAATGTCTTTTGCGTAATTGAGTTATATTTACAAAGAAAAAATCGCACCCTACAGTTTACGTGGCTCAACGTCCTGACTTTCCTAATCACAATAACAGTTTCGACCATAGTCAACATGACATGATAGTGTAAACATCAATAATGTACTAATATGCTACATTATTAAAGTAAACAAATTAATCCGTTGTGCATCAACAAAAACAATAACCCATGACATCTAAAATTGATGGGTTTTTTTTTTTTTTTTCTAATCATGTATTTATGAATTTCCCTATTATGATATATATGTGTTGATGTTTTATTTTCCCCTGAGGTCAAACATCCTCGGGACCATCCTTTACTTGTTCACCTTTTTTGCTTCTTTTTTTCCCCAATTGACGAAACTTTTTAGAAAGTCTCTAGAAGAATTTCAAACACGTTTTAACTTTACCAGAACATGCTAACGTTGTACAAGTGTTATAGTAATTAATTTCATTAATAACTGTTTATTAATTTACTAATCTCCTCTTGTCTCCTCCCATGACATCTTCCATTTAATTTCAAAACTTTAAATATAATTATCCAACAGATAAGGCTTCAAGAAAATTTATCTCAATGACACCAGCATTTGACCATATTAAAACCGTATATAAATATATATACATGATCCGATCTTATTTAATTATACTCAATAAATAAATAAATTAACGACCTTTGAATTGGTTAATTACTTAAATCAATTAATTCCAGATTTCTGTGGTTTGGGATACATGCATGTACGTGATCTAGTCTCTGGCATTGCTGTGGAAACTTCATGCAACAAAACTCCATCGTCATCATGCAATTTCGTTAAATTAATTACTAACTAATTAGGGTTTTAATAAATTAATTGCACAAAATTAATATGTAAAAATAGATTATGCTGACATAATTTTACTACCGGTTGTAGTAATTACTTGTCGAAAATCTAAGGTTTGCTTGTGAATTTGTACTTTGCTTCCTACATATGGTAATCTATGTCTTTACACAGTTGACTTTTTATTTATTTATTTATAAACATTAGGTTAATCATATATAGGGTAGTTATGTAAATGTAGTTAAATTATTGTTGGAGAATGCAAGAAGAGCTACAACAAACTTTGAATAATTAACAAAATTATATTGTTATTATGGTGGTGTGTTTAATCTTCTCAAGGTACGTATATAATATTTATTCTACGAGTTCACATGCATTATGAGATTATATATACATGTAATTAAATTATTAAAATGGGATTCATATATTTTAATTTGAATTTGTGCTTCCTTCAAATTCTATTAGGATCTGTATATAATTATACGTATATTTGAGATATTGTCAGTTGTTGGATTAGGGTTAAAATATAGAGAAAAAACATGCTTGTAGTAGTGCCTCGTGGCATGCATAATTAGTGTTAATATAAATAAATATGATTAATAATTGATCAAAAATTACACGTAGAGGATTTTGGTGGCTGTCTAAACATATGTATATTTGCTTTGCATGCACGTAGATGAATATACTCATGCAATTAGGTCATTTTGGCTGACTAGTTTTAGGTAATAATTAAAATTTACACTCATCCCCATATTTTCAAAAATTAATATAAAAATGTTGTTACACATCAATTTAAGATTTTAGTTCAATAAACTTTCTTGATATAATATAAAAATTTCTGCCACTAAACGATTCTGAGTCAGTTGTGATAATTAATATAAAAGATGTCGTTAGAGTAACTTTTAGTCAATTTCATTACTTAATATATGATAAACATTTTTTACTAATTTTTTTCTTTCAAATGTAGATCTAATTTTTATTTTTATGAGGAAGAGTACAATTTTTAATATGTACAAAGAGTTAGATTTTGTTTTTTTGGCTAAACTGAACTGAATGAAACTGAACTAAATTAACTGAATTGAATGAACAAAGAAAGAATGTTACTGAAATTGGCTGAACTAAATTAAATGGAATGAAACTAAATTTTACTAAATTTAAGTCAAAAAGAACATGCATTAACATGATTTTTATTTGGTTTGAAAGGCTCTAATCTAGTAATGTATATTTAGCCCAAAAACTCAAGCTCATGACGTAAATATATCTACGTCTTTAAATAATTGATTTTATGTTCTTTTTTATTTATATTCAATACATTTCAGTTCTATTCAACTTTTGTATCAATTCAATTCAGTTCAACAAATTTTGCAAAATTCATTAAACATTTAGCTAACAGTTCAGTTCAGTTCAACTTTTTTCAACAAAAAAAACAAGGATATGATTCGTTACACTTTTAGCTAATAATTCATTAAATATAACTATCAAAAACTTATCATCCCAAATATGTATAGAAAATAAAATTAGGGAAAAGTTCAAAAGTAATGATTGTGGTTTACGCAGTTTTAAATAGAGGTCTATAGTTTAATAATTTGCAAACAAAAGTATGTGTATTCTTATTTTTACAGATAGGGGTATGTGGGATGAATATTCTTAGAGTATCCGAAATCATAGTTTTGAGTTTTGGTGATATTTTAAACAATTTATATCTATGTATTGACAAAGTATTGACCCCCTGGATCGAATTGTAAAATGAACTTAAACATTAATTTAGTTCGTAAATCTTCAAATTTTAAAAAAACGTAAAACGTCCATTTGATTTCGATTTGAGGATTAGTAATGTCATTAAGGACTATGTTTTGTTGATATATAAATGTAATTTTATTTAAAACATGTTAATATACTTCGTTGTCATTAAAACATAAAGTTGTAATTTAAAATACCCTATTTTGCAAAAATAAAATAAAATTCAAATTACATACTTCTATTTACAAACGATAAACTATAGACCTCTATTTGCAAATTGAGTATATCACGAACATATTAAATTAGAAATTTTATATTATTTATTAATTTTAATTTGTTGGGCTTCGATTCAAGTCATTTAATGGGTCTCAATTCACTGGCATGTGCACTGAGAAGAGGACCGGACTGTGATTGTGAATCCAGAGTTTGTCCATACGTTAGTCATGCTAAGCCCATCTATTACTTTGAAACATATTATATAGCAATAATTTGGCTTAATACTTTTCTGTTCCAAACTTTTTTATTTTTTTTTCACTTATTCACCTCAGCTTAAGGAAAACATATTAACCATCTAAACTTATAATGTTCTTTCACTTAACTCCCTCAACTTGTAATTTATTTCCATTTGACCCCCTCAACTTGTCAATTGTAACTTATTTTGCCCATTTTACGATGATATGACATAAATTTTCTATTACCACTTATATTATGACATGTTAGCACAAGGGGGTAAAATGGGTTATATTGGACAAGTTGAAGGGGGCTAAATGGAAAAAAAAATTACAAGTTTAAGTGGCTAATAGGTTGTCATTTAAATTGAGGAGGCTAAGTGAAAAAAATAGACAAATTCAAAAAAGTGTTGATATATTAAGCGCAATAATCTGTTTTACAATGAAACTTATCCCAATTATCTATCATCAATAATAACTAAAGTTTTAAAAAAGTAAGAATTTGAACCTCAACTTAAACAACTTTATATTGAACTTGAGACAAACATATATTCAACTCCTTGCACTCTAACCAACAAGTAATAATACATAAAGCAGACTGGACATTTACGATTGAATGACTCCATATAGATGTATCTATATTTTCATATAAAGCATGCGAAAAGACTTGGATTTAAGGCATAAAACACAAACATTACTATAGAGTATACTTTTTATATGTGGTTTATCATCAAAGCTAATATAATACTCATTAACTTATATAAATTGAATGATTTACCTTTTGTTAGGATTGTGTCTTCCATTACTGCGTCTCATTAGTATCATATTATCTGCTTTGGGCCAAGCTCTCAGGGTTTGTCTTTGAGCATCCATCTTCCCAGAAGGCCTCACACTAATTCGAGTGGTGGGTATTCCTTATAAACTTTATAAGACTTGTTTACTTTAGCAATGTGGGATTTAAGTTTGCTCCCAACACCTCTCTTATTAATCTAATATGTCTCTAATTTTTATGTAAAAATTCCATCTATTCTTAATTTTTAAGGGTTAATCAGGATATAAATCGCTCCCTTGCTATGGATAAAGGTAAGTTTGGAAAACACATTTTAGTTGTTATCTCATTCTATTAGTTATTAGAGAATAATATCATATGCTAATTAGTTGATTCTATTAGTTATTACTTAATTATATTAAATGTGAGCTGATTTTCTTTTTATTTAGCTAATTTTTTATTTTTTTTTATGAAAAATTTATTTAGCTAATTATTTGTTCCTTTTGGTACCATATTGATTTTTATCTTCCCTTATTAACCCTCTATCCATCTATCCATATTGTAATAGACAAACTGCGGGTAACCCTCTATCCATCTAAGTTGGCAATGGTTCGAGGGGTAAACACATCAAGATTATTCATTCTAGAAGAAATATTAATGTAAAATTATTCGTGAGATTGACATGTATAGTTTATGATATTTTATGACAAATTGGGTTTGGCAACACAATAAGAGGCTGCGGTGGCTCAAAAATTCAAAACAATTGACCAAAATTTCAAAATTCATAAACAAAGAAAAGAAAAAGACAAACTAAGATGAACAAATAGTATTTACTAATTAATGTTCTATTGATGATAATTTACCAAATCTTATATAAATTTTAAATTAATGAAATATTACTATTTGAAGTGTGCTATTATCACTACAAGAAATTTGGTTGTTTGTGACAACAGTTATCGTCACAAATTTATAGAGAGTCGTCACATGAAATTTAATGTGACAATAAATAGTTGTCACATTGGTTGTCACATATAACTCCGTTGCTAATACTTTTTGTCAAATGTAACGATAAAATATTGTCACAAAAATCATTATTTTTCATGATAATAAATTTGTTGTCACATTACTTTTATTTGTTACAATTTTTGTTGTAATTGAAAAATAAAATGTTGTCACGATGATATTACATTGTCACATATTATTTTGTACTTTAAATGACAAATTTAGTAAGTTGTCACAAACAATGATTTGTGGTGACAATTATTATTGTCACATACAAATATATGTAGTCTTTATGTATTAGTTATAATTTTCTAGATTATTATAATAATTAAACATATTCAGTTTTATTACTTATATTTAATTGAATAATTATTTTTTATTAATTATTTCTTTTATTACATTATTTTATTAATTATTAGTATTTGAATATAAGACTAAAAGCTGTAAAAAATAATATGAATCAGAAATATATGAAATTCAATGTATTTTATTAATTGATTTGTAATTAGCACAAGAATTCAATTGAAATCATAAATTTACTGTACAAAAAAAAGAAAAAGAAAAACTATCAAATCAATTGACTTGAATTAATCTAACTATCTCAAATGAAAATTGTAATATCATTAACTCTAATTAAATCATCTTCTCAATTTCATCTTCCTCAATCTCGCCGGCGGAATATCTGAAACGCTTTTAATCTTGCTTCTAATAAAGTTTCGAATTGGTAAAACTACACCATAATAGAAAAAAAAATCTCAGTTAGTTAGAGAATCCAACTATTAATTCATAAACATAGATGCCAAATCAAATAAGCAGCAATAATAATAATAATAATAAAAGAAAGCAAGAAGAAAAATGAGAACACACAGTACAAGTCGATGCATGGTACCTGTTGAAGAGATGGAGAAAAAGGAGAGAACAAAACAATTTGAAGAGATGAAGCATAAGGTAGAATTTAACCATTATTTGAAAACAATCTAATCTAATTTAAGCTTTTAGATATACATAAAAATTATCATTATTATCTTTTCAAAAAATGAAATAAATTATGAGTATATTATCCTTAAAGAGTGGCTTAGTGAGATATGGGCGGGCATTCAAAATTTTAGCAATCTTTTTTTACTTCTAAAAATTAATTATATTTTGTATTTTAAATATTGTTTAGATAATATTTACTAGAGTCAAGTTCAAATGAGACAAGGGTTTAGGATTAGACTAGTTTTTGTTGTGAGACAAGGGGTTTTTTGTAATTCAATAGGGGACGGTGGCAAACTTGTAACTAAAGGAACATCCCTCATGCGCGAATTGAAGGGAAGGAAGATGAGGTGATGTCAGCGCTGATGTCACCTATAGAGATAGAAATAGTTTTTTTTCAAAAAAATTTATATCAGTGAACTCGTATTAATTAGGCGGTCATTTTGAGATCCATTTTTGTTATTTATAGACGATTTTTATTTTTTTTTATTTTTTTATAATTGTTCCAGCGGACTACTCCAATTGTTCCACTGGACTACTCCAATTGTTCCACCGGACTACTCCAATTGTTCCAACAGAATACTACATTTTCTTACACTCCCAGAGTGCATTTAAGAAAAAAATAATGAAAATATTTTGCTGGAACAATTGGAGTAGTCTGGTGAAACAAATGTAGTATTCTGTTGGAACAACCGAGTATCCGATTTGGAACAAAAATAAAAAGAATAAAAATCGTCTATAAATAACAACAATGGATCTCAAAATGACCGCCTAATTAATACGAATTCACTGGTATAATTTTTTTTGAAAAATGAGTTCGGAAAGAGCGGGAAAATGCATTTTAAATAAAATAATAAAAGCTTTTTCTCTCTCTAGATGTGACATCAGCGGTGACATCACCTCCTCTTTCCTTCAATAATGCCCCTCCATATTTTTAAAATTTCAAAATTGCCACCACTTTTAAATTGTCTCACACTGAAAAATGTCTCTTCAGAATGACCTTATCTCACCTGATCCTATCTCATATTTACTATCTCTTCGTCAAAAAAAATTATACTTGCTAGTTTGTTAAAAGTCTAAACTGATATATTTAAATTGTTCTCATTAATCATAAAAAAAGAACTTCAAGTCTTTTTTTTTTTTTTTAGAGAAGAACTTCAAGTCTTAAAAAAATAAATTGAGAAATTTAAAACAATAAATTTGTACAATTAAACTAAGATAAAAAAATAATAAAAAAAGTCTTCACTTATACTATTTGAGATTAACCCCCCGTTTTTTTATGGCAAACTAAAATGAAATGAGCAAAACTGTACTAAACTGAATTGGTTGAATTGTCTGAATTTGACTGCATTTTGTTGAACTGAATTTTGCTAAAATTAAGCCAAAAGATCAGGATCTAAGTTTTGTGACCACTATAGCTAATATCGTCACATACGTTAAACTCTTTGTTACAATCTTAATTATAACAAAAACCTGTTAGTTACAAATGAAAAGTATAGTTACGAAACGAATCATAATTTGTGTCGATTTATTTTAACTCGTCATACTATTAAGTTTTGTTACAACTATAAATATATTATCACATACATTAAATGTTTTGTAACAACTTTTAACAATAACAAAAATGGGTTAGTTACAAGTGAAAATTATTGTCACGCAATAAATATATTATATGTGACGATTTATTTTAACTTGTTACACAATTAAATTTTGCTACAACTATAATTATATAATCACATATATTAAATTTTTTGTTACAAAATTTAATTGTAACAAAAAAGATTTTGTTACCCGTGAAACTTATTATCACATAATGAATATATTTTTATGACAATTTATTTTAAATTGTCACATGAATAAATTGCGTTACAATATTAAATATACTGTCACATATAGTAAATTTTTAGCTACAAATTTGGTTGTCACACAAAAAGATCAGTTACAATACAAGGTGTTTGTTACAAAATCATTTATCTATTTGTGATAAATTTGAAATAACCATCACAAAATTAACTTTTGTAATAATTATAAAAATTGGTGTAACAAATAATAGGTTTTTTGTTACAAAATTTTTTGTGACAATAGAGTTGTTGTCATATAATCCGTGATTTCTTGTAGTGTATGTTATGATCGGCTCCGGCCACCAACACTAAATATTAGAATGATGACGTTAACAATTCGTTACTACCACGCCACACTATTGATGAGAAAAGAATTGGATACTTAGTAGCTACACGTCATAAAAATTTATTTTGAAACGTGGCAGTCATGCGAGTAACACGTGGTCAACTTTTTTTTATTAACAGTGTAACATGGTTTGATTGGTCATTTATATGACTTGGTAGCTGAATTCAATCATATTGACTTTATTGAAAAATATGTATTATTTTAATGATTTTACTGGTTCAAAAAGTACTTTAATAACCATGTTACGATAATCTCTAATTAATTTACGTCTTGTTTAGTATGAACTAGGGATGTCAAAGGGATGGGGAATCCGCATTCCCCATAGGGACTTGCCCCAACGGAGACGGGGAATTTCCGATAAGAATCCCCGTAGGACGGGGATGAGAAATGTTATATATCCCCGTAGTGGGATGGGGTGGGGATGGGGAGAGATATCCTCATACCCGCTCTGTTATCTCCTCACGAGGATTTCAGATAATTCCCTGCTTAACTTATTAATTTTATTTAATTATTATTTGTTTTCATATATTATTTATAAAAATAATAAGACATTACATATATTTTTGCATTATTTGGCTACTTTCAAATTTTATATTTATTTATAGATTAAGTTAAGACTATTCTACTTATAGCTCATTCAGATTTAGCACGGGTGGAAAAAGTTTTTAATCCATAGATCAGTAGATCTACGGGAGTGCAATTTCAGGAAGGACATAGCTCCGATTTTCTGGAAAAGCATAGGTGTTGAAGAATGGTTTTCGATTGTTTTTCTGCAGATCCGGAATCTCAAGAAATATATGATGTATTATGTCGTTCTTTTAGTACCTTTATGATATTTTAGGCTCTTTGTAGCGTTTATTTGCCCTATATGTGGTTTATACTGGCTTTTGTCTGTATCTTTATGAGGTTTAGTTCCTCATTTTTTTCTTTGATTATCATCGTGCTGTAATTTTTTTATATTATTCAATGATATGATAACTCTTTTATAAAAAAAAAAGAAAAAGTTAAGACTATTCTACTTTTAATTATAATTTGATTTTTCTAATTTCTACTATATACCTTTAATTTAAAGCACTCTATATTTTTATGTGTGACTTAGAAAGCTGTTAATTTTTCTAATTTCTACTATATACCTTTAATTTAAAGCACTCTGTATTTTTATGTGTGACTTAGAGAGCTGCTAATTTTTCTTTTCTCAACTACTAAATAGAAAACGGGGATCCCCGTGGGGATGGGGCCAAGATTGTCCCCATTTAATTTTTGGGGCGGGGATGGGGAATCCCATCATATCACGGGATGGGGATAGTAAACGTGATCCTCGCTCTGCCCCGCCCCATTGACATCCCTAGTATGAACACTAATATATAATTTGAGTTGTGTTACAATACGGAAATACAATTTTAGTTGGGTTATGTTAAATTTTGCAATAAATTCTTCTCTTAATTCTCATTCACAATGTAACGTATATATAGTTCTAGGAAAACTTTTTCTACCATAACTATGATACCCGCCTAAATAGGCCAAATATAAAACAATACAAATAATTCTATAGAGATTAAATATAATATTCCTATGTAGATTAATTCGGTTTCAACACCCTCCATCGAGTTGGAGCATGGCAAATCGCAAATATCCAACTTGCGCTTCAAAAAATCAAATTGTATTTGCCAAATAATAATATCTTCTCTTGAAGCAACCTGCTTTTGCTCCTTTCTTTTCTCGAGCTCGAAAACCTGTCTCGTTTTCTTTTCTTTTCCATAATCGTATCTCATAATACTAGACTCCTAACATCACATGATATTATTGTCATAATATCATAAATATCTCAATATTATCCCTCAAGATGATGATCTCGAATGTCCGACTTGGACATATAAAAAATAAAAATTCAAATTTCAACAAATCATCTTGCCGATCATTAAAAAAAATTGACTTCTTGACTTAATGTTCATCTTCATGTCATGCTGACATGATCTTCAATTCATCAACATCTTCTTCTCCATTATGATCTTGACACAATCTTTTCATCATTCACAAACTCTTGTAAAGGTTTCTCGTTCAATTGACATTCACAAACTCTTATAAAATGTTCTTTTTCCAACCAATCTCATCTCACAATTCTTGTAAAGGTGTTTAGTTCAATTTTGCCCCTCATGAACTGTCAGGAAAGTTTTTGGTTTTATCCCCTCTCACAAACACTTGTGGTAGGTTTTTGGTCATTATCGCCTCACAAAACCTGCAAAGGTGTTTTGTTCAATATGGTGTCTCATGAAATCTTATGGATGTTTCAAAATGAAATACATCTAGAAACTTAAGAAAATTTGGATTTTGGGGTTTGGATCACACGACTAAGAATTTATTTTTCTTCTTTTGGGAGGCCGACATCGTATTAGCGGAAGCTAGGTATAAGGATCTTAAACTTGCTCTGATGCCATGTTAAATTTTGCAATAAATTCTCCTTACAGAAACTAGAAAAACATTCCCTACCATAAGCAGGGGCGGACCCAGGATTCGAAGATTGAGGGGGCTAATTTTGAACCTAGCGTAGATTTTTTTTTATGTATGCGTATATACAAAAATGAAGTAGAGTTGATAAAATTAGGAGAGGAAAATGAATAATTTAATAAAAATTATTGTTAAAATTATAAAAAGTAAAAAAAATTGTAGATTTTTCAATCAAAATAACATTGAAAAATTAAAAATTGATAAAAAAACATCAATAATAGTAGGAGAAAAAAAGTATTGCATATGGTAGGATTTGAACCATGGTCTTCATATTTAAAAACAACCTACCTACCAACTCTTCTGCTCATTCACTTCGTCTATTTTATCATCTGTACAATAAATATACGTTATTTTGAGGGGGGCTAACCGAGACATCATCACTATTCATCTAACGATTGTGCCGGAACCGGGGGGGCTCGAGCCCACCGGAGCTCCTAGCTGGGTCCGCCCCTGACCATAAGTAGAATTCGCACTTAAATGGACCAAATATAAAACAATACTAATATTTCTATAGAGATAAAACATAATATTTATATGGAAACTCATTACTAATTAAGCTTTAACAGGTTACAATAGAGAAGTTATAGTTGACGTAGGTAAGTTGGCAGAATTGGGAAACCCCAATATGGAGAAAAACCAGACAGAAGCACTTAAACTTAGAATTTTGAGCTGACTTCAAGTTGGATATATATAAAGAAAGATCATATTCGTCTCTAATTTCCCCTTAACATTCAATTGTTAATTAAGTAAGCTAAACAATATTCTTCCTCTTAACAATTCCTCCCCTTGTTGTTGTTCAATCGAAGAAGAAGAAGAGATCTAGATGGGTAATTTTCATAGTAGTTGTTGTTGGAACGAGGTTAATAAAACCTCGGATGAATCAAAAAAACATCATCAAGTCACCACCGCTCCATCTTCATGTTGCTTACCATTATTTAACAAGGTATTTTTTTCTGTTCTTGCATATATAATAATCAATTTTTTATAGTATTCATGGATAAATAACACCCATATATGTGAATTTTGAATGTTTCCACGACAATACGGCACAATAAAAATTAATCTTATGAGTCTCAGAATTGTTTGAATTTTTGTGAAGAAGAAGAGAAGAAGAAGAAGAATAGGGATATAGATATGTTTTATTATTTATGCCAATGTCACTCATCCGTATGCATTACATTATCCTTGGTTGCATGGTCCCAAAATTTACTATTTTCGGCCCATTACCATATATTAACCCAACCCATTTTCTGTTTTTTCCTTTTCTCTTTCTCCTTTAGTAAAATAAACATTACACTAACAGATCCATGTTAGGTGTAATTTAATTATCATCTCAAACTTTTACTAAATGATTTTTAATGCAGTTTGACAGCTAAAACCTAATGAGTTTCATTCTATGTTAAAACAATATTTTTCTTTTTGATAAATTTATAAGGAGCATGATTCGAACTCTGACTTCACATTCACGTTTTGGTGAGTATAGCCAATTGGTATGTTAAAACACTATTGAACAAGTTTATTGTCACCAGTTGATTCATCATAGAATTTCTCGTTTAGGTAGAAAATCCACCAAATTAATTTCAAATTTGAGTTAGTGATTTCATTATTCCATGGTTTAATTTAGGCCTCATTCTTTAAGGATGAATCGAACAAAATGAAATAGAACTGAACTGAATTGGCTAAATTTGATTGAATGAAAAATGAATTTTGTTGAATTTGGTTGAACTCAAAATTGATTAACACTGAACTGAACTAAAGTGAATTTGTTGAACTAAATTGACTAGAAAGAATTTTGTTAAATTTAACTAAACTCATAATTGAATGAAATGGAACTGAAATATATTTTACTGAAATTTTGAAATTAAGCTAAAAAGAAGGTGCCTTACTCCCCATATTTTAGTGGCAAGTCATATTTCTAACTATAATAAAATAAATAAATAAATAAAATACTAATGAATGCAACTCAAGTATGCAAAGTGGAATCCTACCTCAGCAACCTATACGTTTGATGCAAATGTGGGCTTTTGTTAGTAAAGTTTGCTATAATTCTCACTTTTGAAATTTGTCTTTACCTTTTTCCCTATTAAAAAGTCACCATCTTGTTTATTTTGAGGAGGACGATTTTATTTTAGGTATAAATAACAGGAATTTTAGAAAATAAAGTAGATCGTAAAAGATGCCACCTTTTGTAGTTTCTACCTATCCATGAACCTTTTCTCTAATTATTCTTGAATCCTAAGAAATGAATAATATTATCCCTAAATTGAATACCGGCTACATATGTATGGATATTTCTAAACTATCTTAAAAAATTCAACTGTTTCACTAAACTTTTAAAAGTTACAAATTACTTTTTATAATTGTCAAAACGTAACAAATAACTCCTATATTTATTCCACTATGACAAATAACTCGTTATTTTTATTCAAAAATTACAATTGACTCCTTATATTTATTTAATGCTTTCAATAATCTCCTAATATAAAAATTGACCGTATCAAATTTTGAAAATTATAAATAATATCATTTACAAAATTTCCAACTACTCGTATCATAAGTTTGCACCTATAGTACACATCATCTACAATTTTCATAAATTTTGAAATTAAGAGATTATTTCTAACTTTTGGACAAACGTAAAAGATCATTTGTAACTTTTGACCGTTAAAGAGGAAATTTGAAGTTTTGGAACATGTTGAATAGATATGAATATAGTAAGGCATTGAATATCCCACCAAATTTTAAACGTTTATTGAGATTCAGAATCAGTTACGAAACCGTTAATTAGTGGGTAGATCCGTTAGTATATTATGAGTGAGCTTTAACGGCGTCCGTTGATCTGAAATTGATATGTTGTTGTTCTGAAGGTTGATTCTTGGAATTCAAGCATGTCAGATTCGGAATTGGAAGAATTCAAAATCCCATCTTTCATATTCCAATCTGATTTGGAGGGCTCATCTGTGATCAATCAGCATCCTGAGGATGACAATTCAGCTCCACCTGAGTGTCCTGTTCTCGTCTTCATCAATTCCAAGAGCGGTGGCCAGCTCGGAGGCGATCTCCTCCTCACCTACCGTTCCCTCCTCAATCCCGACCAGGTTATGATTTGTCATTTGCATCGTTTACAGAATTATGAAAATAGTCAATTTTGTTTCAAGACGTGAGAAAACCTGAAACCTTTCAACTTGAAAAACTATTTGGACAAAAAATATGCTCCATTGGGTCAATAAAGTCGACTATTTCCTTAAATCTTCAAACAATGCAATTTACAATCATTTATTTGCTTAAAGACAAACTACTGTGCAAAAACCTGAAACCACGAGCCACTTATATGAAAATTAACTCTTCTTCTAATCATTCATAGGTTTGATTGTTCTTTTTCCTTGATTTAGGTTTTTGATTTAGGGGAGGAAACTCCTGATAATGTGTTGAGAAGAATTTATTTGAATCTCGAATTGCTCAAGTCGAGGAGTCAGTTAGCTTTTCAGATTCAGCAGAGGCTCAGAATCATTGTAAGCCACTTTACGCTTCTTTATCACGGTTCAAGTTAGCTGACACGAATCATTTTATGACTAAGGCTTTGTTGTTGTTGTTATTGTTAGGTTGCAGGGGGTGATGGAACTGCTGGCTGGCTTCTTGGAGTGGTTTGTGATCTCAAGTTCCCACATCCGCCTCCGATTGCCACTGTGCCTTTGGGAACTGGAAATAATCTTCCTTTTGCGTTTGGTTGGGTGAGTTTTTCGCCTCTTTCATATGCTCTTCTACATTTTAGTGTTTGTTTGTGTTTCATTAAGCTCATACAAGAGACACACTTTAACAGCTTATTGAATAGATTTTCTGAACTAGTTTTTTTTGAGGAAAATATCTGTTGTTTCCTGTTTTGAAATTACTATGTAAATACGAGTTCTTTCTTCTTTGGTTGCAGGGAAAAAAGAATCCTGGAACTGATCGGAATTCTGTGTTGTCTTTTCTAAAACAAGTGAAGGAAGCCAAGGAAATGAAGATAGACAAGTCAGTTAACTTGCCATTCTTTTTCTTTTCGTGTCTCTATATTTGAAAACTTCTTTGGTTATCTATTGGTATTATTTTGAAACTTCTTTCTGGTGCTTTATGAGTATTTCCAAATCCTGAAAAATCATTGCTTAATAGAAGTAGATTAGTCTAACCAAATAAATATTAGCATTATTCATCACAAGTTATTAGTTTTTCTTTTTCTTCTGCTAGATAAACAACTTGATTTTGATTATCAAATTGTTTTTTCGTCATATAACTGCAGTTTTAATTTTCTTGTACCTATGAAAGTCTGAGATAGATGAGACACCAAAAAAGTATTCATTTTTCTAATTATATAAACCCGCAAGTCAATATGATCATTTTCATTAAGCTTCCGTTAATCGCCTTGGTATTTTGTTTATGTTTTCTTTTGTATGCTTCCTTTCTATGATGAAGCTGGCATATTCTAATGAGGATGAGAGCTCCCCGTCAAGGTTCATGTGACCCCATTGCACCTCTTGAGCTACCACATTCTCTGCATGCATTTCATCGTGTTTCCGTAACTGATGAATTTAGCAAGGTTGGTAGTCTACAAACTTTTTCCTTTCATGCACTCTCTATAACTTGCTCTTGGGCCACTAGGGAACTAATGTGCAGGGACTTGTATGCATAATATCCACAAAAAAACTTCACTTTTTTATGCGGAGCTTATAATTTTAACGAAAATTCTTTGTCTCAAAATCATCTTTCCCTTGGGATTGATTATATGTGAAAACAAGGTCCACACATTGTATTAGTCGGCATAGAAGGTTACATTATGCTTGTTCTTACAAGTAATACTTTTGTTCTTTATTAGGAAGGTTACCACACATTTCGTGGGGGGTTCTGGAATTACTTCAGCATGGGTAAGATTTCTTACTTGAACAAGTGTACACTTGTAAACCTGTTCTTGTTTGACATCCTCATTTTGTCCTTTAGCTTCTAGTTTCAAACTGGGTTGCAATGGATGAATTTCTTTTTCTAGATTTCTATCGTCTTTCTTCATGCAATGGATGCTTCATTTTTTTGTCTTTCTCAATAAAATTTGTTCTCAACAGTCATGTATCTTTTTTTTTTGCTAACAGGAATGGATGCTCAAATTTCATATGCATTTCATTCTGAGAGAAAGCTGCATCCTGAAAAATTTAAGAACCAGTTAGTTAATCAGGTATTCTTACGTGTATCTAGTATCTAGCATTTTTTTTATCATGATAGGTTGAACTGCATTTGCTCAATTAGATTTTAAGATACAGCATGCTGTACGCTTCAGTGCATAGCTTGGTTATCCTTATGCAAATAGTATAATTCTAGGGATTAAATGATGCTTTTCTAACTGTTGCGTCTTTTTCATTTTTTGGTTCTCCTTTTTCTTGGGACCAGAGTACTTATGCCAAGCTCGGTTGTACACAAGGGTGGTTTTTTGCTTCCATGGCTCATCCCTCTTCAAAGTATGTATTCCTAATTGCTCCCTGCTATTGTCCATCATCTGATGTTTTAGCTTTTCTTTTAAAAATTTTATGAAGTTTTCAGTATCAGGAAAACTTATAGATGAATAACCTAAATGTTCCAAAATATGTGATGTAAATATGTATACCAGGAACATAGCACAGCTTACAAAGGTTAAGGTCATGAAAAGACAAGGTCAATGGGAAGACTTGAACATTCCCCACAGGTAACTTCAATTTCCATAAGTTTTCATTGCACTTTTTAAGTGCAATGTTTTTCTTCTAGTTTGTATCTTGAGACTGGCCGTTGATGAACTCGTCATCTTTCCATGCTACCCTCTTTCAATAAACAGCATCAGGTCAATTGTCTGCCTTAACTTGCCCAGCTTTTCTGGAGGACTGAGTCCATGGGGAACACCAAATATCAACAAACAGCGTGATGTCAGTCAGTCTGCATTTTTTATTTGAATTAGAGTAATTAACATTCTAAGACTACTGATGATTGATTTCTTCTCGGTGTATAGAGAGGCTTGACTCCACCATTTGTAGATGATGGACTTCTTGAGATCGTTGGTTTCAGAGATGCTTGGCATGGGCTTGTTCTGCTTGCTCCTAAAGGACATGGAACCCGTCTTGCACAGGTAAGTGAGTTAACTGTGTCGATTTTAGAGTCATATCGTGTTAGTAGGTCATGCACACAACTGCCACCTCTGCTGTTAAGTTCAAACATGACCGTATCTGGTTAAAGTAAACAACTTTCTTCTGGAAATAGGCTCGGAGAATCCGTTTCGAGTTCCACAAAGCTTCTGCTGACCATACATTCATGAGAATAGATGGGGAGCCATGGAAGCAACCTTTACCCGAAGACGATGATACTGTTGAAGTTGAAATCTCTCACCTTGGCCAAGTCAACATGCTTGCAACTCATGACTGCAAATCTAAAAGTATTCATGATCCCTCATCGCAAAGCCAGCATGAAGGTGAGGATGATAGTGATGAAGATAGCGAAGAGCGGAGGAAATTTGGTGCAGCTGATACATTTAGGATCCCAGAAGACGTCGACATTTCCCATCTCAGTTGATTGAACTTTCATTTGGAATTTTAGGCGCATTTTCGAACAACAAATTTTTTACAAAAATCAATACCTGAATAGGCATTTCAGTTTCCTTTTTGTTCTTGCCGAGTGTAAACAAGACTTGTTTTTATATGTGAAAAGCTAGATATTCCAATTGTTGATAAAAATAATGTGTCCAACATTTTGACCCGGCTTATGATTGAATGATCACTTTCCCTAATGCAGATTGTACATACTTGTTGACTAAAAGAAAGTTTCTATCACGGTAAATCTCTAATTACATCGTCCCTCCAACTTCCAGGAGGAATCAAGAAAAATTAGGTATTACCGCAAGAATATTTGTACCTTAACATGAATCCCTGTAATAATTCCATTCTGTTCAGAATTCACACAAATTTTACATCAGTGACAATCTCGATTGAATTATTCACCTGTGATGGTTAGCTCTTGAGCCATTGGAAACAAGAGTTCACTCTCTTTTTATCCTCAAAAATAGGATATCCTAAGTTACCGTCCAAGAACTATTCCATCCTTGTTGCCTGTCCAATGAAACTGCTCCGGACAATCCAGCTTTACCGGTATTATTGCCAATGTCGTCATAATCACTCATTCTTAAACCAACATGAATACCATTAGTGCAGAAATGAGATCGAAGAAGCTACGCGTTATATAGCAGAGCTATTTCCGTTTTTTTTACTCTTATTAATGGAAAGTACAAATACAAAAAGAATAGCACATAAGTTGATTGAAAGGAAGAAAAAGGTACAGAAACCTATGGTTGATTTTGGAGGGAGTTAATTTCACAAGAAAATGGGGATATAAGATTTGAACAACATGATACATTTGTAGTATACATAAGAAACTTTGTTTGAAAACAATGATGTAAATGTGATGATGCAATGACAAACTCCCGAATCAAGCAAAAATCAATGAGGCTCTGATTCTACCTCAATGATGAGGATGCCGAAGCTTTCTTTTGCAGGATTTAATCAGCAAGTTGCAACAGTTAGCGGTTTTACAACTAGATCATGTACTGAGGTTCTCCCAAACAACTTTTTACAGCTTCGTTCGCCTTTTGTGATCCCATCCGCTCTTCCTGTTTTTTCTTCTCCCTGCAACCCAAAGACATGTAAGAGAAAGAAGCAGCTATGAACAAGATCACACATGCGCAAAGTCAGTTTGAGAGTCCGTGACTAAATAAAATGCTGTATTTTCTAGTCATTTTTCCTGTTTGAGAAGTCACAGTTTGAATGCTGATTGCTAGAATGAAATGCAATAACTCCAGTTGATCTAAGTTCATGCCATCTAATGGAGTATGAGAAACCAAATCTACGAAAAATCAACCATTTTCCTTCTTACCTTTCGACATACTCCCTGAGCAACTCTTTCGCTTGAACCAATTTCGACAGGAGGTTGCGGTACACGTCAAGGTCCCGATCCACACTTCTCTTATTAACATTTAATGCTGCACAGAGCTGTTCCATACCAGTGAAAACAAAGATGTCAACCCATCAATTGTAATTCTCATCAAATCTAAGAATTCCAGCCCTTGAATGCAACTAGATGATACAAACTATATAGTAAAGGAATACAAAGACCTCACCTTTTCCAATATTGTGGGTTCAGTAGCATTTGAAAGCTCTAGAAGACGAAATAGGCCGACTGCAAAAAAACGGCTGTAGCTGAAACTCCCACTGCCAGCCCTTTCTGCAATGTCCTTTAGTAATCCCTCAACTTCTCCTTCTTTGGTTGAGAACTCAACCAATGACGTGGATGATTGTGATCGAGCCCACTCTTCCAACTTTCTTGCATCATTTCTACATAGCAACAACCATTATCAAAGAAACTAGACTAAATGCTGGTGGAAGGGGTTCAAACGAATTAAATGTTCAAATAGCAGTGAAAGCGCCAAGCACTCCCTTGTGACACAAGGCATGTTATAGAAAATAATATATATAAAACCATAAAGAAAAACAAATAGTCAAAATACTAACCACATCCAACTAGCCGCAATCTTATGCATAAAATCTAGCATGAAATGAATTCCAAATCAACTATTAACTTCTCCAAAATTATAATTCATAATTAGAGATTCTTAATTTAAATACTGAATCACCAACGTTCGATCAAAGCCAAAGTAAATTAACTGATAGTACGTTTTATCAAAACTAAAGTTTCCGTGGTTCATATTTGATATTCATGACACATCAAAGTCATCCCTGCCATAGTCTATCATCATCTCCAACATCAAACACATTCAAGGTTCTCAAACTTCTCCGCTTCATCTTCACAATACTCATTTACAAAGTCAGATTCTTCATCCTTCTTGTGTAGGAGTTCTTTCTTAAACACAAAAAGATGACTCTTTAGCCTTCACCTTTAGCCTAGGCCTAACATTTGAAGTAGAGCATTCATGATAATTTTTTCCTACTCTAGAATGTTAAGCACTATCTTCAATTGTAAATGATAGAGATATAGAAGTTTTGAGATTGAAGAAACAACTCCTTAACTTGAAATCCTAAATAAAAGTCTGGCTTATAAAATTGCACCTAGGCATGCCTGACAAAGGCACGCTCAAGCACATGCCACTTAGACATATTACCTTTCGGCTTCTCGGGCTACCTAATTGCCTAGAGCCTAGCACCTTTTGAGCCTGCAGCTCACTTGAGGCTAGCTATTCATATCACATTTGCGTTACATTCGGCATGTGTACTCTTGAGTGTCAAAGTCAACTAGTAAAATTACTTCAGTAGTTTCAAACAAGTAGAAATACGAAGGGTAGTATAAGCCAGCTCTTAGATTGCTGAAATAAGAATACAATTATCAATTTTAAGTTACGGCTCGTGGAAAGAAGAAGAAAAGTTGACATGGAAAACAAACCTGTATTGCTCAGGTTCCTCTTTCAATGCCTGAATGTAAGCCCGAAAAATCGCCTCTCTATCCTCATCACTCGGGTATCCTTCCATGAGTTGATCATACACAGTAACGAAACCAAGAGCAAAGACAGGATCGTAACGGTATGTTTTCTTGTACTTCATCAAATGTTGCTGGACAATCAACTCCTGCAGGACAGTGTTGTAGATACTTGGAATTGGTTTCTTGTAGGCCTTAAGAAAACTCAACTTGGTCTCAGATACCGTGGGCAAATCTGCAAGCCATAGTCATTCCAATCAGACCAAAGAAAAACACAACCTAAACGGAAACTGTTCTGCAAATGCATTACACTTGAACTCTACAACTCAAACATAAATCCATAAACAAGTTAGCCATTACCCAATTGACATTGTTGAAACTTGGCAATCCATGACATACACCTCAAACTTAACTAACAATACACCTTCCCCAAATCAACAGCTACTAAAAAGGGTTTTACTGTAACAGCAAATTATACATTGAAACCATAAAAGTGAACAACTTTATCCACACCCACCAAGACCCAACTGAAAAGCAAAGAAGAAGAAGCCAAAAAGGGAGTTACCAGAAGCAGAGGACATGCAATGAACCACCATCCGAGAAGTAGAAGTCGAAGTTCTAACACCCAAATAAGAAAACCCCACACGAAATCGAAAAGAATCAGAACTAGAAGACGAAGAACGGAAAGACTTTCTGTCGGAGGACGATTGGGCGATTGCAGAGAAGGAGACTGAAGTAACTGCCGCCATTTTAGAATTAAGAGATGGGTTTGCTTCGATTATTCTTATAACATAGTGGGAAAATGCAGTATCAATGTGATTGAATTATGGAGAGAGTGTTTGGGAAGTGAGAAAAGGAAAGAAAGTGAGGTTGGAATAAAAGGCTTATCCGAAATTGAGGTTTAAGAATTAGCCACTATGCTTTTGACACGTTCTCTTCTCTTCTTTCCCTACTCTTGTTGTGGTTGCTTCTACTTCTCTTCTATTCAACGATGTCGATTTCCTAGTCATATAGTTTTTCATAAACAAAATTGATGTAATGTAACGACCCGGTCCAAAGTTCTAGTGGCGTTAGAATAGGAAGAATTGTATAAGAAGCGGTTTTAAGAAATGCCGATGAGATATGAATGAATTGAAATTTACAGAGGAGAGAGATTATGTGAAAACTAATCTATTTGTGAGAACCAATTGAAATTATCTAATTTTAATGATAATATAGAGTTGCAATTAACGGATCAACATGCACGTCAACGGGTCTAAATATGGATCCAAATTTTGATTGTGGGTCAAATATGAGGGGATAAATTAAATTCAAGAAATATGGTGTTGCCTTTAATGTGGAGTTGCTTACCACGAGGCAACTCCACACTTCTGTCTTGTAATTGATTTGTCCATTATATAAAGTATAATTAAAATGGAGAGTTGGACAGGGGCGGACCCCTCAGTTCCGGCACAACCCTTAGAGATGTAATGACATATTCCGGCTAGCCCCCCAAAATAATGTATATTAATAGTAAAGATGATAAAATAGACAAAGTGAAAGGATGAGAGAGTTGGTAAGAAGGGTTGTCTTTAGATTCTAAAGACTAGAGTCAACTCTACTTCATTATTAATGTTTTTCATCAATTTTTAATTTTTTTAATGTTATTTTGATCGAAAACTCTATTTTTTTGTTTTTCCTTTCTATTTTTAATAATTTTATCAACAATTTTTTATTAGATCATCAATTTGTTTCTCCTAATTTTATCAACTCTACTTCATTTTTGTATACAAGCACATATAAAAAAAATTACGCTAGAGCCAAAATTAGCCCCCCCGGTCTTGAAATCCTAGGTCCGCCCCTGGAGTTGGACAGCTCAGTAAGACGGACTCCAACATCGTTACGATGATTTATTAAAATTTTTTATCTTTTTATTATTGAATAAACTTCTCATTTGATAGTAATTAAATTGTTCGCCAAATTAAATGCATATGAATAATTTTTAATTTTGTCTTTGTTTTTATTTTATTTTAGGTTTATAGATTCTATGCTTTTTAAACTTGGCATTCTTGTACATCTGTCCCCTCAATTTTCTATTGTAACAAATTAGTGCAACAACTAATCTAAAAAAAATAAAAAATTTTAAAAAAATTCCAAAAATAAAAATAAGAATCAATTAAATTCTTTTTTCTCCTTCTTCTTACAGTATTTTTATTTATAAAAGTGTGGAAAAATTGAAAATTTTCAAATTCGATCAAAAATCTGAATTTTTTTCCAAATTTCATAGGTAATGGTTTTGTTGGTAATCTGAAATTTTTTGGATTTCTCCCGTAAAATTGAAAATTTACAAAAGAAAGAGAAGAAATGAGGAGAAAAAAAAAGGAGAATCTTCTATTCTTTTTTATTTCATCTTAATTCTCTTTATAAAAAAATTCATTTTCTAAATCTTATTTTCACACGTGTCATTTGACATTTCAAATAACGAATGATAGTATGTCACGTGAAGCGAGTGTATTTCAAATTTTCTTCAAATTAAGCAAATATATGGTATATGTGAGTTACTTGTTACAATTAAAAGCTTTTAAATAGACAATTATTCAATTGCATAAGTTGGATGGGTAAGTTGTTATACTTGAGAGTTCGGCGGGGAGTTGTAGGAGTTTAGGGAGCTTAGAGCATATTAAGGCTTTTCTTTTTATTAAGGCAGTGAACATAGCAAAGCTGCGATCTTCCAACTGTCTAGTACGAAAAAATAGGTTGAAAAGTTGAAGAGAGTCCATAAATATTAGTAGTATCATTTGAGCAATACTTGCCAAATAAGCACATACAGTCATGAAAAGAAAGAAAGATCCTCCTACTGAGATAATACTGCATTTTAAGTGAGTGAAACAGGTGATGTGGATGGAGGATCATTCTTTCTCTCTTTTTTTCCATCAAATCTTAGCTTCCTTTTCATTTAGTAACTTTAAAATGGAGTTCAACATACTAGTTAGTTTTTCTCATTCTGAGTTTCTCAATTTTCAACTGTGTTTAGCAAACATAGATTTTTACTCTTTTTACTATTTGATTATCATAAAACAAATGTGCAAGCCTTTCTATTGCAGATTGCACTTGCCACAGCCCATGCTGCTGCCTCGCCTCCTCAACTATACTGGGACTCTGTCCTTCCTAACGTCTCCTCGTATCACTTTACATAACAAAACTAGTCTTATAATGTTGAGGTCAAACAATACAGAAGTTGCTAGAATTATACCATTTATCTTCTTGTAAGTTGTTCTGACTAATGCAGGCCAATTTTGTAGGAAGAGAAAGGCACTGCTGTTAATGTCGGCAAGGGCGGAGTAAACGTCAACTTGGGAAAAGGAAAGCCAAGTGGCACTCCCGTGAATGTCGGGAAAGGTGCAGTAAACGTGAACCCTGACCAAAGAAGCAGCCAGGTACCAAAGTTAATGTTGGAAGGAAAGGTGGTATTGGTGTTAAAAAAGGTGGAACTAATATTGGAGTTGGCAAAGGTGGAGTGAAAGTACACACTGGAAAAAAGGGAAAGCCTGTTGGTATAAAACTGGGGCCAGACCCATTCGTTTACAACTACAAAGCCTCTAAGGATCAACTTCAGGATAACCTGAACGTAGCTCTCTTTTTCTTGAAAAAGGACTTGTCTCCCTCTAAATCTATGAACTTGTTGCTAATGCAATGTCCTTTTCATCTAACAAGCTGCCTGAGATTTAGAGTGAGTTCTCAATGGAAGCTGAGATGATGAAGCCCACAATAAACGAGAGCAAAATGCCAGGAATTAAAGGAGAGAAGAAACATTGTGCAACTTCTCTCGAGTCGATGATCGACTTCACCTCATCTATACTTGGAAAGAATGTCCTGGCAATCCCCACAGAGGTGGAAAACCAAACCCCAAAGCAAACAGAAGAAGATGAAAGGCGATAAATCCATGGTGAAAGGCGATAAATCCGTGATGTGCCACAAACAGAACCATGCATATGATGTGCTTTATTGCCATGCAACAAAAACCACAAAGGCTTACATGGGTATCTTGGAGGGAGCTGATGGTTCAAAGGCTAAAGCTGTAGCTGTCTGCCATACTGATACTTCAGCTTGGAATCCAAAACACTTGGCTTTCCAAGTGCTCAAGGTTAAACCCGGAACAATTTCTGTTTGCCATTTTCTTCCTCACGACCACATTGTCTGGATTAATAACTAGAGGCCTGCATACAATATTTAGTTTCATATATTCAGTCAGAATAGTGTATTTTGAGTATTATAAGTTATCTCTATTTAAATTTTATCATAATATAACTATATACCAAACATATTTGGATCTACATGATTTCTGAGTTTGTTGCAGCAGACCAGCAGCATGTAGTAATAATTACCATATCCTTCTGTTTCTATCTTCATGTGTTTAATAGCATGATTTTTCATCAATCTGAGCTCATGAAAACAAACAGAGACCAAGATGCCCACTACCATGAACGTCGATATATATTGTTCGACTTTGAAAATGGTTTCAAAATGTATATGTTTACTCACCAAAACCCATATCAGGGGGGCGATTGTTCAACCGTTTTTCTAGTCTCAAGCAAGTCAACATAATGTCATGTTATCTAATGTGACAACGAAATAATAAAGAGTATTGTACTTATTCGGCATTCATCGGTTTCCCTGAGCATATGGAACATATGACGGTAAATACGTACTCTGTGCCAGTTATTTCTATCTCCACTTTTATCGCTGACTTTTTCAGCTGACTTTCCCGCCATTGCTTCATTTAGTAGCCTAGCCCATCATTGATGTTAAGAAATGGTTTAATAGATACCCCGTCAGGATTCTCTTGGAATTCAAAAGACTGAGGTTTAGCTCCTACATCTTCCATTGAAGGTCTCACAGTAGAATAATCAGTGAATGTCCACATAATAAGAGTTTCCGGTTCTTGTGAGCAAGTCTGCACAAATCTAAAGCAGGGGTCCCTTTAACACGAGCTAAGCAACCCTAAAGTACATATTAAAACTTTAGAGATGAAACACAATAGAAAAAAAACACATCCAACGGATCGCTAAATGACTGCCAACTATCTTACTCCATCAGCAGTAGGCTTAGGCTGATCTCTTAGTTGTTTGGACTTTGATCCGCATTTCCCTTTTGTCTTTCAACTAGCCTACATCAGCGTTTTCCATCGTAACAATGCCCTCCATGCCACCCCCATGAAATACTTCAGCTTGCAGTATATTTACATCGGTAATAACATCACTGGTAATAAACTTAGACTGAAAACACTAACTAACATCCTTCTTAACAATAAAAGGTGCGTCTCATTCAGCAACCCTCTTTATCAGAGATAAATGCCATGATATAAAAATATCATACGAACATTGAATCAAGCTCAGATCTCGTTCATGATAAGCCATGTAAATTGGTTACCACAGAATTTTGTGACCGAAACATATTATCAAGCTCAAATGACTGTAAAATTATCCGTCAAATCACAAATTGACCAAATATTTTCAGGCACCAACGACACCGTATGCTATAAATTGATCAAATTTTTCCAGACATCAACGAGACAGTATAAATATCATTCAGAGGCACATAGGATAAAGATCTGAAACCATCATAATCCATTCATTATGAACCATGCACCGTACCATACTTCTTTGTGCACATTCCATCATTATTTTATTTTACTGAAAAAAGGGACCTAGTGCATTAGACATAGGATAAGGATCTTTAACCATCATGATCAGTTCATCATGTATGATGCACCGTAAATATATATCATAATGAGGAACATGGAATCAAGCTCAGAAATAATAATAATCATCACTGCTCAGTCATTACGCCATCGCTCGTTTATGACGTTATCACTGAATTCTGTGACGGAAACATATTATCAAGTTAAAATGTTCTCATCGCTTTTTCATCCACTGCTATAAAATTATCCGCCAAATCACAAATTGATCAAAATTTTTTCAGCCACCAACGGGATAGTATGATATAAATTGATCAAATTTTTCAAGGCACCAACGGGACAGTATAAATATCATTCAGAGGGGCATAGGATAAAGATATGATATCAATTTTTTCAGGCACCAACGGGACGGTACAAAAAGATCTGAAACCATCATGATCAAATTTTTTTCACGCACCAAGGGGTCAGTATAAATACCATTCTGAGGAACATAGGATAAAGATCTTTAATCATCATGATCAAAAAATTTCAAATTTTTGTATGTAAAGCCTTCTCCTTTTTCACTTAATCGAAATGAACTAAATGCTATTAAAGTGAGGGTATATATTGTTTTAAACGTTTGATGTCTTGACACCTCAAAATGGAGGAGACTCTAACGTATCTGATCGTACCGTCTAAGTATTCAAAATCTGCTGTGTGCCACAAACAAAACTATGCATATGTTTGTGTTTTATTCAGGGTAAATAGATGGCTTGTCCAAACAATTTAAAGGAATTAGGCAAAATAAAATGTAAGGCCCTTGTAATGGAAAAAAATGTTTATGCTTTTTATTCAAACTTAACTAGCTAATGGTCATGAATCAATACTAATATTGAGATTTTATATTCTTTATCATTTTTATTTTTATTTAAGTTCCATTGAAATTGATATATGACAAATGATAATTTAAGTATTGAACCTTCCGGTCATCAAATAACAACTTAAAAAAACTCACGTGTAATGAATAAAAGTTTATGTTATATAAATTTTTTTATATATAGTCTTTGTAGATTTGCATAATATGTTTACAAAGTGAAATATAAGCATAATATATTTTCCACTAAACATTAAACTGTAAAAATATGTGATTTTTCTTTTGTGTAATCCTTGCGAAAGATGATAATTATGATTTTAAGTGATAGATTTAAGTGATAGAATTTCATAAGTAATAATTTTAAATTCTATAAAGTATGTCCATTTTTGCTATCAAAAAAAAAAAAGTATGTTCATTTTCATAGTGGGTATTTTGAACAAATTATTACCAACACTAGAAAACGACTAACAATTTAGTAAGAATTCACCCAACATATCATAATTAATATAAAATAATAATTGGCATAGTGTCTGTCAGTGTCTTTCACATGGTTAATGGAGAGAGGCTTTTAATAACTTCGATTAGAATGAGTTGTCCTTTAATTTGTCATCCAACAACTTATTAAACTCCAAAAATGGAGTGTCTAACAATTAAAAGATTTATTATAAGAGTTTGTTTTAAATGGTAGGATACTTTATCATTTATTTGAAAAAGTTTGAAGTTTAAGAAATTTATTTCGTAAAATTTAGTTTTTGTTGTACAATTGTAAATATTATTGCAAATTTTTCTTAAAGTCGAAATCTATGATATGCCTTGACCTTATAAGTGAATAACCCTATCATTAAATTAATTTTATTTTGAAGAATAAACAATTAAAAGACTCTAAATTATCTATAAATACAAATATGGTATTGTCTTTTTATTTTAAAGAATCTTATGTTTGCATTAAATTAAAATTAACATGTCATGTTCGGTAAATTAGAATAACAATTTGTTTTTCAAAAGGAAAAGAAAACAATTTCAACACCTAGCATATCATCAGTAAAAGTCATCTTAACATTAATTTCCCACTTTATTTTTTATAATAAAATGTAAACATAGTAGTATCTTAAATGATTACACAAACCAACTGTATAGTTTCAACCATTTCTAAATAGAATTTTGTGATTTAAAATTGTGCAAATAAAAATTCATTTGCATCATTTATAAACAATGTTCTAAATTATTAATAATATTAAAAAAACGATTTAAATAAGTATTTGTGATCTTTTATTTGATAAAATAAGTTACGATTTTTAATTTGAAGTTAACAAATATTTGCTTACAAATTAAAAATCTTTAAAATTCCTAAATCATGTGATAAATACAAAAATTGTTTTTAAACAGCTAAATTTGTGAATTTTAAATGCATATAAAACTAATTTTGATGCTCTCTAATAATCAAGTTTTATATTTAAAAATTGCAGATAAAAATCCTTTTGCAATTGTGCAAAACATAAACCTCTATTTATACAATTTTAAATTAGAGAACTTCATTTGCAAATGGCTTAAACTACATGACATGCGTTGTTTATACTTTGACCTGTTTAGCAACCAAAAATAGATAGATATTGTTGACAATCTCTATTTTATTTTTTAAATGTATAAAGAGCTAAATATGCTTTCATTCAATCAATTTATATGTATATATACACATTACTTCATAGATGAAATAGATAATTATTTTTTATTTTTATTTTTTTGGTCTATATAAATGGAGTTGGAGTTCTCAAGATCTCACCACACAGACACCAAATACTTTTGTCTATCTCCATTTTCGCAACTAGATGAAGTTGAGATATAGTATGAGCAAAGAATTGCTTCAATCAAATTCCCAAAAGATTGAAGAAAAATCCTCAAGAAATGAATCTAGTAGCTACAAAGATTCTAGTTCCAGCTCCAAGAAAATAGCAAGCTTTTCAGGTAATAAAAGCAATTGTGACACTAATTATAAGATAAAGCAGGCAGAAGAGTCGCTTCGGACAGTCATGTACTTGAGCTGTTGGGGTCCTAATAACTAAATGTTCCTTATTCGAATTCCACTCATTATACTATATATGTACCTTCTATTATCGTTAATCACGACAAATGTTTGAACGATGTGTCACCGACGCCATGTCCATATTATCCATCAAGTTATTGTGGCGGAGTCTGCAACCGTCATTCTAACTAATAAATACATATCCTTTTTGTTCTTACAGTTTGTAATGCTAAAATCAAACTGTTATATATATGGCAAATTCATACAATGAGAAATGTTGTTCTTTCAATCTTGATTAACTTCTTTTTATCTTCAATCCTTTCTTCTTGAAATTTTAAGAGGAATTGAGAATTCTACATATGTCTTTTTGAAAAAAAGGCCAAGTAATGGTTACGAGCAGAGGAAGACGGTCATCCCAACTAAGTTAGACACTTCCGAATTAGTGTAAATTATTGTTAGCAAGCTCATTTATGTATAATGAAAGACATAATTCAATACTTTTATCTTTTAGGAATTAGATTGCTTGTTGGTTATAATAAGCTCAATATGAGAAATTTGAAATTCAATGTACATTCACAAACTAGAATAAAAAGGTTCAACTATTCTTTCTTCTTTTCCTGTAAAGTCTCTAACTCCCAACCTCATAAGATCGCCATCTACTCTTAATACTCGGCTCCAAAATTTATGTATTTGGCCACTGACCTTTTATTTGGTTACATTTGGCTGCTCACCTTTGTAATTTGGTGAAATCTCACTCTTATTGTGTGAATTATGACATCTTGCATTTGTATTAGTTGACAATTTTTAGTTTTAGTATCATTTTCTTATTTGAAATGGAGAAAATTTAATGTCTAATATTCTTATCTACCTCTTAATTTGATTGAAAAATGATGAGATTCTATTAAATTGGTAGATCAATGGTCCAATATGATCAAATTACAAAGGTGAGTGACCAAATGTAACCAAATAAAAGGTGAGTGGACAAATGTACAAATTTTGAAAACATAAATGGCCAAATAGTAGTTTTTGCCTTTTTTTATCACATCGAGATATCAAAATATTATTATATTTATTCGGGTATTTCTTTGACAAAATAACCCTCACTTTGTCCATTATCACCATTAATAAGGTATTAAAAAAATAATATCATTTTTTTAAGTCATAAAAATTATCCAAATGAATCTATACTAAAATTACAAGTGATTTCTCTCTTAATATATAATAACTGTTTTTAGAGGTTAAATGCACCATTGGTCACTCAACTTTAGTGTTTGTTTCAAAATGGTCACTTAACTTCAATTTGTCTCAATAAAATCACTCAACTTTGGTGTTTGTCTCAAAATGGTCACTCAAAACTTCAATCTGTCTCAATAAAATCACTCAATTTTGGTGTTTGTCTCAAAATGGTCCTTCAATTTCAATTTGTCTCAATAAAATCACTCAACTTTCTTTTTTGTCTCAATAAAGTCACTCCGGCAATTTTCAAATAAAAAACCTGCCAAAAATATGACGTGGCTTCCACGTAAGCATGAGTCAACCATGAACGATGATGTGGCGACACGTGTCATCCACGTATACACCACGTGTCACTCAATTTTAGAAAAAAAAAATGAAAAAAATCAAATTAATTAAACTCATCACATATCCCTCACTATGGAGACGAAATTTAAGGTTTTAGATTTTAAAAGGAGAAGAGCTAGAATATGCGATGAGTTTAATTAATTTAATTTTTTTATTATTTTAAAATTGAGTGACACGTGGTGTATATGTGGATGTCACGTGTCGCCACATCATCGTTCAAGGTTGACTCACGCTTACATGGAGTTATGTTATATTTTTTGTAGATTTTTTGTTTGAAAATCGCCGGAGTGACTTTATTGAGACAAAAAAAAAAGTTGAGTGATTTTATTGATACAAATTGAAGTTGAGTGACCATTTTGAGACAAACACCAAAATTGAGTAATTTTATTGAGACAAATTGAAGTTAAGTGACCATTTTGAGACAAACACCAAAGTTGAGTGACCAATGGTGCATTTAACTCATGTTTTTAGCATAAAGGCCAGAAATGCACCTCATATGGATTGGATTTCAGAGTCTTTATCTGCATAAATGACTTCATAATATTGTACTGAGTAAGTTAAATATATATGATGATAAATGAATCTCTTTTATATTTTCATGGATGACAACTTCATGATGCTTATAGGGGAAAACAAAATACAATTAGTATGCGTAAAAAAAATACACTCTGAAATAAAGAACAAGCCATCAAATCTAGCATAAACAATAGGGATTAAAATTTTATAAGCGAAAACAAAATAATGAATGAGCTTATTTTCCGAGTAAAACTCAAAGAACACCCTATTTCTGAATAAAAAAGTTTACAAGCTCTTAGAGCATTTCTAATGGTTTTAAATTTGTTGTTCTTTTAAAAGTTAAGAACAACAAAAACACTCCAATGGTTATGTTTATTGTTCATTCAAAAGGTTGTTCTTAGCATTAAAAACATATGAGAGAGGAAAGAGACAATAAAATTACATATTTTATGTCTAAAAAATGGATTTTTGGTGGACTCCATCACCTCTACAACTCAACTTTTTAATTTTAAAATACTAAAAAATACTATCTTCTATATTTTTATATGTAAATTAATTTCATTTTTTTAGCAATAGAACTTACTTAAGAACATTAATTGTTATTTACCATTGGAGATGCTGTTAAGGTTTAGAATTTTCTCCTCAGAAATACAATGATTAGGATGGTTTTTGGCAAAAAATTTCATAATTGGATTTGAATGAGGGATACCAATTGAGTGAACATGACAGTCTCTTTGCCATTCCTAACCCATATTTATTTGTTCTTATGCTTCCATATTCTCTCATTCATGCACCAGCTGTCTCTTTTATCCTAGCTTTAAAATTTGGACATCAAACACAACATACTAAAAAGACAAAAAAAATAAAAAAACAAAAATAAATAATTCAATTCAGAACTCACTTGAACAAATTGAGAAAAAATTTTAACAAACATTTATTTTTATTTTTTTTGTGATTACAAGAAGGCTTAAAGTCTAGAAAACAAAAAAAAACATTTAGTTAATAATTCAATTCAGTAAATTTTAGTTTAGTTCATAAAAAAATAAATCCGTAACATTTTTTTTTGTTTAGCGTTCTACTAAACTAATCAGTTAGAGGTTTCAGAATTGATAGATAGATACCAAGTTCAACAATGTATAAATCCATCTTAAATAACAAAATAAAGAAAATCATACTTGAATAGATAAAAGTATTATAAGTATAGAGGTTAGAAATTTAACATTAAATTTAGCACAAAAAAAGAAAATTATATATAATATAAGAGAGAATGAAACAGAGAAACTAATTATGAAAATTACCATTAACAAATTAGGAATAACAAAATTATCTAACAACAACATGTAGCGATTGAGGAGATAAAAACCGGTTTAGACGAGTCGGGCCAAACGTCATTCTCCTATCTAAACCGGCCCATTGAATGTGTCTGATGGACTAAATGGGTACCTTGACAACAGGTTTAGTACTCCTAAGTAATTATTTGGCCCCCAACATATAAGATGCATAACATACTCAGATTTTTCGGCTTCCCTTCTTGATCTTATTGTTGTCGTCTCCTTTAAACCCTTTGCGGCGGCTGGTGGAGCCCCGGAAACAAATCGAAGCCGATCAGAGTCATCGGATTCTGATTTAATATTCTGTCGTGAAAATCTGACTAACCTTTTAGAATTCCGATCTTTGAACTCTTGAATTGCTCTCCAGCAAGTCCTCATTATGTACTTTAAACTCATCTTTTAATCCGTTTTATTCAATTGCATTCTTCATTTAAATTTCTAATTAAATACCTTGTAACAAATTCTTGGAGGCTAAGCCAAAGAAGTAACTTTTTAGTAATAATTACTTCATTTCCATATATGGAGAGCAACAGCCTATATAAATATGTAATTTAGCAAAATAATAATAATAATAATAATAATAATAATAATAATAATAATAATAGAGTCAAGTTCAGGTGAGACACCTCCTTATGGTGTGACAGCCTCTTATGGTGAGACAGATACCAATTGTGTAATTTATTAGGTCTCTAAACACAATTTTCCAATTTTCTTTTCAAAAGCGCTTTTCTGCCTCCACCGCCCCCTCTGCTCTGTCGTTCCCTTATCCTCCTTCCTCCTCCTCCCAACCACCACCGCCCTCCCCTTCTCCGCCACCTCCGGCCACCGTGGATACAGAAAAGACAACTGGACTCTCCAAGAAACACTCACCATCATTGCCAAAAAACTCGACTACGAGCGCCGCCCTCTCCGCTTCTCCACAGCGTCCGGCCTCCTCCTGCCGCCACCGCCCCCCACCTCCACTCCCGCCGCTTCTCCTTCACCCCTTCTAGGTAATTTCGATTCTGATTTACTTGTTAGATTGTATGTTAATCATACGAATTAAATTGCGGAAATCAAATCTCGATTATCGAAAAGATACAGATTGCGTTTGGAATCAGATGTATTTGGTTAGGGGTTTTTCTTGAATCAGATGCTTCCCAGTCACAGACAATCGCCGGCAACCTCACCTCCTTCCTTTAATTTAAAAAGTTTCTTGAAAATAATTTTTGTTTGAATTTATATTCCTATTTATTGATATTGAATGTGATAATGGTGAAATCAAGTGATGAGATTGGATTTAAAATTCTCACGACGGTCGTCTGAGACGCGTTAAACGCGTTGCCATTGATGCATTAATCCGGTTTTCTGATGTTTTCATTCATTAATGTATTTTGTTTTTGTTGATTTGGCGAGCATAGTGATGATGAATTTTATAGGATTAAACATCTATTTGCTCCCTGTGGTATTCAAAATTTTAGCTTTTGCCCCCTGTGGTATGATTTGGTAACATTTGCCCCCTATGGTATCCAATTTTGTCATTTTTGCCCCATGATGGATGTGAATTAGATAACTTCTATTACATAATGTCATTTCAAATTGTAAATTTAGCAAATTTGATGGCATGAATCTATGAAAATATGATAATTGAACTGATCGAGAAACTAAATTTTTCCATTTTTCGTCCATCAGGGGGCAAATGCCACCAAATTGGATACCACAAGGGGCAAATGTCACCAAATCATACCACAAGGGGCAAAAAACAAAATTTTGAATACCACAAGGGGCAATTAAGTGTTTAATCCAATTTTATAATATCCAATCAATTTGATGATGGATAAACAACCTCCTACTCATACTGAATGTTCGCCTTTTATTTTTCAAATCTGTTTTTGTTTAATTGGTGCTGATGATGTTGCGATTGGTGAGCATAATGATGATGAAATTGATTTATTTATTAATTTGAAACAACTGTGTTCCTGGAACAACCGAGTATTATTTCGAAACAATCGAGTATTATTTCGGAACAATTTGTTCCAGCAGAATACTACACTTGTTCCACCAGACTACTACATTTGTTTCAGCAGAATACTACACCTGTTCCACCAGACTACTACATTTGTTTCAGCAGAATACTACACCTGTTCCACCAGACTACTACATTTGTTTCAGCAGAATACTACACTTGTTCCACCAGACTACTACATTTGTTTCAGCAGAATATTACACTTGTTCCATCAGCAGAGCTCCATTCAATCCAAAGTGTTAATTATATTTCATTCGAAACAACAGAATATTATTTTGAAACAACACAATATTAATTTGAAACAACCGAATATTAATTCGAAACAACCATAGAAAAATTAAAAAAATTAAAAATCGTTTATAAATAACAAAAATGGATCTCAAAATGACGGCCTAATTAATACGAGTTCAGTGGTATAATTTTTTTTTGAAAAACGAGTTCGGGAAGAGCGGAAAAATGCATTTTAAAGAAAATAATTAAAACATTTCTCTCTCCATGGGGTGACATCAGCGCTGACATCACCCCCTCTTCATTCCCTCCATTTTACACGTATAAGACTTTTTCTCTTAATTACAAGTTTGCCACCTTCCCATGTTCAATTACAAAATTACCCTAACTTTTTCCCTTGTCACACCATAAGTGAGTTGTCACACCATAAGCTCATTGTCACACTTGATCCTTTCTCAATAATAATAATAATATTATTATTATTCAACTTTTACCAAAATTGGTTAAATTGATGATAGCATGTTAGACTCAACTTGGCTAATGAAATATAGTCGTTCGGTGAGCTTCCACAATTGGGCCTAAGCTGCTCCAAAGTGATTATTGGGCTTTTCTACACTTGATTTTCCTATCCATGTTTACCCACTAGGACAGATTTTATATAACTTCTTAGACAGTTTTCTTTACGTTTTATGTATCAATAATTTATTTCAGTTTAGTTTAGTTCAGTAGTATTCAGTTGTTCAATAATTTTTTTTTAGTACATGCACTTCACTTTAGCTCAATTCAATTCATTCATAGAGAACATGACCTAAGATAATGCGGTACACAAAGCGAACAAATAATTGTCATGTAGTACTTCAAGTACTAAGATTAATTAATAATATATTTGTCAATAAAAGTTGGTCTAGTGGGAAGACACTTCATCTTCTGGTTGAAAGGTTTGAGGTTTGAGTTATCGCTTCGTCAAAATTTAAGCCTTATTAATATGCAATTTGTAAATTCCACCGTAAACTCTCATCGAGATCTGTAGTTTACTCTAACCTTGGAATGGATAGACATACTTTTAACTAAACTTTTCGTTACAAAAATTTAATGATATATTTTTTAGTTTAGTATATATATAAAATTTTAGATATTAAAATAAAAATCTATACCCTGAAAAATAAACTCTAAGTTGTAAATTATATACTCTAGATGTTCATATAGCATTAAATTATTAGTATGATATACTATACTGATGCTTTAAGTGGCTTCTGATAAAAATTTCTCACCCATTGCTCCTTTCTTTTAGGTGGCTTTTGACGAAGGAGAGCTCCAATAATTGGGAGAAATAAATTACTAAATTAAACCATTTCAACATTTGCTAGTAATCATATGTAAAAACCATTTGCACACATATATATGTCATCATCTATCCACTCAAATGATAATCAAATTTGAAAACCCAAATCTGCCCTCCTATTATTAAACTAACAAAGCAGTTTTAAAAGGGTAATTCAGTCATCCCACCTTAAAAAAACCATTTGCTAGACAAAACCACTAGCCATATGAAGCTGACTATATATGTATATAAATATACAATACACCAATTCATAAACATAACATCTGAAATATCATTTGATAAACTGAGCTAAATTAGTTGAGATTGAGTTGGAAATTAGAGAGTAAATAATTAAGATGGGATCAAGATCAGGAAAAGCATGGATGGTTGCAGCAAGCATAGGAGCAGTAGAGGCATTAAAGGATCATGGCTTCTGCAGATGGAATTACAGTTTGAGATCTATACATCAACATGCCAAGAACATTAGTCTCAGATCTTCTTCTTCTTCAATGGTGTCATCATCATCAACATCAAGTAATAATCAAGTTAGAGAAGAATCATCAAGAAAAGCTAAGGAGGAGTCTTTAAGGACTGTTATGTTCTTGAGTTGTTGGGGTCCTAACAATTGATGAATTAATCTCAATTTTAAGGATCTTTTTCTTCTTGTTGTTTTCAATTCACAAGCCTCAAGGCATCAATTTTGTGAGTTGAAGATATTTTTGTAATCACATCTTGCTATGTGTTGTAGGATATATTAATACATCAATGAAATATTACTTGAACAAGTTTCATATGCAGCAAAAAATACAAGTTAACTCAACATATATTACTAATTCTACATGGAATGTTTAAAAGCAAGAGAAAAATTATATCTGAATCAAACATATCGTCTCCAATGTACAAAACTTACAATCTTAATTAAAATTTATAGATTGATGCAATTTACAATGTGTTAATAGAAGATTACTTTTTCATTAGGGTAAAGTTAGAAAAAAGACTTTGTGGTTTTACTTCTGAAAAAGAATTGTGATTTGTTTTTGTCAAAATAAGAATTGAGATTTCAAATTTTAACAACACGAGGACCTTTTTTATTGACACTCTTAAAATTACCTTTTACGACTTCAAAAATGATATATTCCGATAGATACTGATAGTTCAAGTAACTTTAATTCTTCGACTTTTTTATTTTGTGATCATTTAGATGGTGTTTAGTGAGGAAAGAGAAACTCAGTCTGAAGAGACAGAGATTAAAAAACAATGATTTTTAAAAACTAAAGATGGAGTTTCATGAAATTCTGATATTAAACAACTTTAATTTTTGAAATTTTTCAATTTAAGGTCGTTAAACATGAGTTTTATAAGGTCAAACTAAAATTTCTCTTTTTTAGAAAAATATGAAACCTCAGTTCTCGTTTTGAGAAAAAGAAAGCCACAATAAATTCTATGAAAATAAGTGAAATCGTAAGTTTTTTTAAAAAAAAAAACTTTACCCCTTTTCATTAACATAATACAGCAATTTGAAGTGTGGTAAGAACACTAGAAATTAAAACATTATACTAAAAATTACACTACTGATTTGTACAGGGTTAATTATGCTCATCGTTCTCCAACTATCATGGAACAACATTTGTCACAAAATTTCAATTATTAATATAAAAACCATCCAACTTTAAATAACATTTCATCCATATTAATGGAACTTAGCAAATAAACTCACCATAAAATGCATATGGTAGTCAATCACATAATTTTTAAAAATTTGTAGCCAAATCACATTTTAAAAATATGCTTTAAAAATATGCTCTAAAACCATTTTTTTTAACCCAAATATTCATCCATTAATAAATATATTTATTGACTTCTCACTTTCATAGTTTAGCACCATATTAAAAAAACACTCCATGTGGAAATATTATATGATGTGGATGTCACATAACATTTCTGGTGAGTTTATTTGCTGGATTCTAGTCAAAAGAACTATAGATGAAATGTTATTCAAAGTTGGATGGATTAAGAATTAAAATTTTGTGACATTGTTGTTATTTCTAATAGTTGGAGGGCCATATATGTAATTGACGTGATTTGTACTTGGAGGTAAAATATGTTTATTCTCCAACAACTATAGAGTATTTTTCAATAAAACGGAAAATTATCGGGCATCGCAACTATAGAGTTAACTATTTACACTAACGTTAATAAAATTATCTAGATACGTATTTCAGACTTCATGATCTATAGCGTTTAGTATCAAAACTTTTGATGTTTTCCCTCCAACCAAAACAAATCCTTTATGTCTAAGCATCTCTTATACAGTTATAATAATTATTCTCAAAACATATAAGAATACTCTATATAGAAATAACTTCTCAATTGTTATTGAAATAGTCGCTCCCAAGTGTTGATAACGGTGTACTATTTAGTAATAACCTCCAACTTAGGTCATGTTATTTGTTACAGAAATTTACTGAACTGAACTAAATTAAAGTTCATTTATTGAGAAAGAAAATTATTGAGATTGACTGAAATCAATTACTGATAAAAGATAAAAAGATAAAACGTTGTTAGTTATACATTAAGGTTTCAAATGTATTACTATAAAGAAGTTTGAGAAGAATCTTTTTACAATTGGTTTTTTGAAGTGTGATGGAAATAGTGGCAGTGAAATTAGAAGACGAGAAGCTTTTGATTTGAAGAAATTATTGTGAATATTTGATAGTATCCTCCACACATTCAAAGAATAAGGTGCAAAAACAGCCGGTTTGTGGTTCCCATACTTGTGGGCTTTTTCTTGAATTATGGTGTGCTGCTTTTCTATTCTTTTTTATTTTATTTTATACATAAACCGTGTGCGTGTGCCCATTTACAAGTACTACTAGTAAGTGTTTTATCTCAAAACAACAAAAAAATAAATATAATAAATTCAATCCCCACCCCAAACTCAATAAAAAAAAAAATACCATATGCCATGACATAAGCCCACAAGTTATAGCCTCAGGTTTTGTTTTTCCCCACACCTTATGTCATCTTTCATCTCTATATAAAACCAATCTTAACTTACCATTTGCCTCATCAAATCCAACAATCAAATCTAATCTAATCTATTTTTGTCAACACAGCTACTAAAATCATGAGTAGTTCAGCAGGCAAAGCATGGATGGTAGCAGCAAGCATTGGAGGTGTGGAAGCATTGAAAGATCAATTGGGGTTTTGTAGGTGGAACTATGTCTTGAGATCTGCTCATCAACATGCCAAAACTCATCTCAGATCAGTTTCACAGGCCACAAATCTTTCTTCATCTTCTTGTTTTCCAACCAAAAACCCAATTCTAAATCAACCTGAAGAAGATGACTCACTCAGGAAAGTCATGTTCTTGACCTGCTGGGGTCCCAACAATTGATCACCATTCAGGAAAATTTTGTAGGCTTGCTACACAAAACTACCTATACTCGGTTCAGTTTTTTTCTAGCTTCTCGGTTCGAAATTGGTTATTGTATTAGACGAATGTAACAAATCGAACCAACTTGTACTACTCGTATTATGCTTTTATATGTATATACACACACACTTTGATTTTAGAAGGTTTACTTTCTCTTATTGTCGTTGAGATAATCACAATCGTCTAAAAGATATATTTTGAAAGTACTATTGACATCTTTTTGTTGTTGAGATAAATTGATTGGGAAAAGTATAAATTTTTATTTTTATCTAACTACTAATATCAATTGGAGTGAGAAAATCCGAACAATTCTGATGGGTTGAAATGTCGCCATACTCTCATAACTCTTTTGGATCTACTCTGCTTGTAATTCTATCATGTTGTTCACAAAAGAAAATTCAAATTCAAAAAGTGCACAACTGTCTTTTTCTTGCCAACCAAACTGGCCTTAACAAACCGGGGGGAGAGCTATTTGAGGGTTCATATATAACCCCCTACTATTGGCACCACCCTTAACGGTGCCTTGTCTCTATGAGCTAGACCAAATTTTTTGTCTCCGCGCAACCTCTTAGGACTAGCTCCGCCGCTATTAAGACGCGTGTGATTAGTTGTTTGAGAACGAACTCTGTAAGAGATTCATATAAAAGAAGTTATTAGTCTTAACTGTCAGTTTTATATAGTAAAATTTCAAATATATATATAATTGATGACATCTCATTCAAGAACAACCTTAAACATATAATTAAAACACAATTACATAACACCCATAGCTCTTAAGATTGAGATCAAGTCTCCACCTCCAAACAAATCACCATTGGGCACAACATTAGTAACATTAATAGTGCTACTTGATCTCCCATCAGTTGGCTCCCAAATAGAAGCCCTACAAACAGGGCATTGACCATGACTTTTAACCCAAGGAACAATACATTCCTCATGAAACATATGGTTACATGGTGTCATCATAACCATTTCTCTTATTTCAAAATCTTCCAAGCAAATTGCACATCTTTTTCCATCTTCTTCCTTCTCTTTCTCCATGTCTCTCACAATCTTGGAAGCTTGGTCTCTGTAATATAAACACAGTCGACTTGATATCCTCTTTGGGATTGGGTTGTATACCTCTTTTCTTAGCTTCTTTAGTGCATTCTTTTGCTCAGCTTGGCTCAATCTTGATGATGAGCGATCTTCTTGTGGGGAGGAGCTTGTTTGGGGCATGTTGTTTAGGACTTGGAATTCCAATCTTGATGGTGCCTGCAAAGGTAAACTGTAACCCATGTTTCAATATATGAAGATGTATGTCAATTCTAAATTAATGTGGCAGAAGATTTCAAAATACTTTTGCTTAATGTATATATAGCCCAGTAAACTTATCTCAAACTGTTCATATGACGCTCTGAACTTTTAAAGGTTTTATTAATTCATTAACTTTGTTCAAAAAAGTTCAAATGACTCCACATAAACTTTAAAAAGGTTCTATTAACTCCTGAACTTGGCCAAAAGATTCAAATAACCCTTCAATGGGTCTTTTGGAACTTTTGGTCTAAGTTCATGGGTCATTTGAACATTTTTAATGTTTAGAGAGAGAGAGTCATTGAAACTTTTTAATCACGTTCAAGGTCAATATATAGAATATTTTAAAAGTTCAAGGTCCATGGCTAAAATAGACAAATTCAAGAGGTAATTTATGTATTAAGCCAAATATTATGTATTAAAATGATACATATTTGGCATGTTGTAAAAAATTCTTGAACTTTGTCCAAAAAGTAGATTGATTTCCTCAAATTATGGAATGTCTCGTTCGCTTTCTGAATTCGCTTAAAGTGATATAATTAACTCCTCAATTCCACATGGTAGAACATTTGAAAAATCATAAAATTTACCACTTTATACGACTTCAATGATCAAATATATCAATTTAAAAAAGTTGGGAGACAAATAAATTATTTTAAATAAATGCAAATGCAAGTGACAAATTGATCAACTTAAGTACATTTAGAAGTTAATGCAATAGTCGGTACGTTCACGAAATCGACCTACGTTTTGAGTCAAGTTGAAGGAACTCCTTATGTATTAGGACAAACTATTTTAAATTACATTAATCATGAAAACCAAATATTGAGGCAAACTACCCCATGATACCAAGAGGTCTTTGTATGAATGTCTCCTCTGTTGATCGCCAATATGGATCATAAGCCCCCCTAGTTCCTCCCTGATCACACAACATACATATTTTTAAACAACAGGCTTTAAGGTAACAACTTGTGTAACATTATAACGCGATTTATAGAGACAACCAAAACTTAGATTATGAGCTTATTGATTACTTTTCGTACGAAATATATGAATAACATAACACGAATCGTTGGTCGTACCAGGGTTGGCTGAGGGGCCGAGAAGCGAGGAAAAGCAGGAATTGAAGGATAAATATTTCCATACTCGAGAGGACGGCCGGTCCTGGGATCCGCGGTTGGATTTCTGAAGTTGTATGTATTGTTGTTCATGTTACAATATCAATATCAATTGGAACAAGTTCCATTCATCAACACAACTAAATGATAATGTCTGTTTTATGAAGAATTTAAGAGTTTTATATATTTATTATAAGTCCTTTTGTTTATTATGTGAATATGAATATATACTATTGTGTAGTAAATGGTAGCTTTTGTTCCACTTGATGAATATATTCTTATGTCAACTGTAAAGTTTTATTCTTCTTCCATTACAGAGATACTTTTTCTGTTTATCTTCTTCTCAAAACAAAGGCTTTATAACAGTGTATAATGTTGTTAAATTTGAGGTGGTTTATCCAACTAAAGGCCCACCAATCTGGGCCCAAAACCAGTTCATAAGGCTATTACTAATTAATTTATTATTAGTAATAGCCTTATGATTATTGACCACGTTGAAGTGATCTGGACCATCTATTTCGAGATGAATGATTAAAACTTAATTATGAAAATGGATTTTTACTAAATATCAAACTACAGTAAAACCTCTATAAATTAATAATGTCGGGACCACGATATTTCATTAATTTAGCGAGATATTATTATATCGATAAATTAATAATTTATTAATTTAAAGAGGTTTTACGTATGACTTTTAAATTTTCAAGTCCAATATACTAGTTATAATGTATATTAGTTAGAGATGAAAAACCAAATTACAATATATATTAGTTAGACGAATTTACATTCACAAATTAATTGAATTTGTCAAATTCATTGTAAGCGGCAACAACTTTTCACAACTTTTTGTTGCTATATAAGAAGACAATGCCTCAACTACTCTTAAGTGCAATGAGGAGATTTAAAGATGAATTTGAAGTTCAAGAAAAACAAATGAATATTGATTCATTTTTAACTAGACAATTTTAGAATTTTGAAGTGTATCACATATATATATATATATATATAAAAGTTTATAGTAATTATTAATTTATAGTTTCATTGGGACCAATATATATACAATGGGGTTTCAAAAAAGTTATTATCTTATTATTTTATCGATTGATGTCGAATTTTACACTGGTCCCAAGTTGGGACTGGACAAATTATTAGTTTTATCGAGTTATTAATTTATCGAGTATTAATTTATAGAGGTTTTACTGTATACACTTTGAATTTGTAATAATAATAAAAGCATTGATTGAACATTACATGCCAAAAAGATTTTGAAAAAGCAAAGTCACTTTAAACTAGGACCTACAAATATATTATGCATTTATTGCTCTCTCTTGTTCTCTTGATACTTTTCTTAGCACCATCTTATTCTTAATTGTAACATCTACTATCATATATTGCAAATCATGTTGTCCCTCTCCCTATTTATTTTAATCATCAAGATATTTACTTTATCCATTCTTTTTAAGCTAGTTATGCACATTATTTCAAATAAACCTTTTGTTCATAGTTTGGTCTGCATGCAATAATATTCATTCACTTTTTATTCCATAACAAACTACATTTTTCTTTCACAACCCACAAATACTACAAAATGTTAATTCTCTTTTTTAGACAATGAAAACATTGTACACTTGTTGAATATATAAAAACATTGCCTTATATTTAACGGTACCGATATATGCAGCTCTAAGGGCTGCATATAAGCATTTAATGGAACTGAATATGTTATTGTATTTAAGAACATATATTTATTAGTCAAAATAATTTAAAAATCATATATGTTAACAAAATAATCAAAATCAAAAATCTTAAAACAATATAACTTAACTGAATAAAGAATTCTACACAAATATGAAATTAAAGATAAGTATAAACCGTTTCTCTAAAATTCTCGATCACAACGCGTTTCACCCGATTAACCATTTTTTTTTTTACTTTGTAAAAATACAAAGACAAAATTGATCTTTTATTTGAAATATGTTTTCCCCAACGACATAAAAGTGAGTTAAGATGGGAAGTATTAATGGTGGGAAAGAAAAGAAGAGAGTGATAGCAAACTTTGTAGTCTTTGTTAAAAGATGCCCTTCTGGCAAACCAACAACAATGCTTCTGCAACCTCATCATCTTCATCTTCTTCTTCATCTTCTTCAGCTTCAACTTCCTCAAGTTCTATGAGCAGCAATAACAGTATGATCAATGGCAACAACATTTCTCAGCAAACCCAAATTAGCCAGAGCACTAATCATCATCATCATCAGGTAGGAGGAGAAAGATCCAATTTGTATTCTACAACTACTACTACTGTTTCTCTTGTGGCCAAATCTCTATTGCCTTCTAGAAGAAGACTCAAACTTGATCCTTCTAACAAGCTCTTCTTTCCTTGTAAGCCTACTTTTTACATCACATTCTTCTTTCATTTCATCTTCTTCAGATTCTTTTTGCCAACTTCTGATCTGGGTTTTTCTTGTTTTGTTGATTGAGATGGGAAATTAAGTAACTTTGGAAGTTCAGTGTTCTTGTTCTTGTTTGCAATTTCTGATCTGGGTTTTTCTGGTTTTGTTGATTGAGATGCAAAATGAAGTAGTTTGTTTTACCCAGTTGATGATTTGGTTGCTTTAATCTCACTTAGTGATCTGATTTTAGATATCATTTTGGAACTTCAGTGCTCTTAGTTCTTGTTTGATTGTTTTTAAAGATTTGAGCTTGCACTAATGTTGATGAAGTCCTAGGAGATTTAGTTCTTTCTAAGTATGATACTGGTTGGCTGTCTGTAGATACCAATTCAACCAATTGGGTATAATCAGTGACGGACCGAGGATTAACTGACAATAGGGTCATTGGAATGCTCTCGAGTGATCTACAACTCGACTTACACAGCTTTCCATCAAGTTTTTCGGTGCTCAGACCTTCAAGACCCCTTGGATCCATCCCTGGACATAGTGATCTGATCTGAAGTTTTCTGCAAAAATAACTCTCAAGTTTGTTTAGAGAAGTCTAACGAAACATCCAACTTTGAAAACTTAGAAGTCTGTTAAAGTGAGACGATTGTTCTACATGGCGTGTATCATTTAAGCAAGTTGAATATCAATAAATCAGTTCTAAACAAATTTAAGGAGCTTATAATTTGTTTTCAATGTATTTTGCCAAAAAAAGAACAAATTTGTGTTGCTAATTGTTGTGTTTCTGACAAATTTATACCATCTTCGAATGTCTGATTTGTTTTTCCTATGTTACTGGTTTGAAGATGAACCGGGGAAACAGGTGAGGAGTGCTATTGGCATTAAAAACATTTCCAAATCTCATGTTGCTTTCAAGGTATGGACCATTCAAGGATCTTTTGCTTTTAGTATATGTGTCTGTTCAAAGATGTTGCCTTTTTTCTCTCTCAAAATATTAAAGAAAGGATAAAACTTTGTTCCACATGGTTTAGCGTTTGTAATCATGAACAAATGCTTCAATTATTCTTATTGACAACTAGGATCAATCATGCAATTTGATTAGACTAACACTATCTTTTTTAGGATTTCTCAAAATAATCTAGTCTGTGATGAAATATCCTTAAGTAACACACACTAAAATATATTTCGGGTGTAATGCTCCTGTTTAGTTTGTAATAGGAAAGTGAACTCGGTGTTCATGACATTGGTTTCAAAAGCAAAGAACCTAGTGATTATTAAACCATCAGGTTCAGTTCCGACACGTCTAACAACCGGCCATCTGTGTTAGAATAGTTGTCGCAACTTTATTAGTTACAACAATATCTAATGTTTTAACACCGACTTATTTATCATGTATTAAAATTCAATGATAAATGAAGTATTTGAACCCTTGATCTCTAGTCTCTAGATCTAAAATGCTCTAAAATTAACCAATTAATCCAAAAGGGATGCTCATTATATTTGGCATTTTTTAGTACTGTTATGATGATCTAAACAAGTTTGACTATATCATTCTGTCATACCTTGTTATACATAGTTTCAAACAACTGCGCCGAAGAGTTGTTACATGCGACCTCCTGGAGGTATACTTGCACCTGGTGAAGGTCTTATTGCAACAGGTAATTCTTCATTTTTTATAGATTCCATTCATTAGATACTTAGGAGTTTCTTTCATTCTGAATAGTTCACGGCTTGATCAACAGTGTTCAAGTTCGTGGAGCCTCCTGAAAACAACGAGAAGCCATTAGATCAGAAGAGCAGAGTCAAGTTCAAGATCATGAGCCTGAAAGTTAAAACTGAAATGGAATATATTCCTGAGATGGTATCATTCTTCAATCTCTTGCTCTTAATATATATTCCTCTAAATATCAGAATTTGAACAGAAATGCCATAAATCTTAAAAAAATTACTAGAAAAGAAGTATGGGATTATAAATACAAATTGATCCGTCCGGTTTCATTGGATCATAAATGAAGAAAAGACTGAATCTCTGCTCGGAAGGTAGCAGCTGGACCTTCCTTGGACAAATGAGCGACTCAAACAACAGTCTGAATCCTATAACGGAAAGGATTCAGATATCTACTCTAATTATGGAGCATAGATATTCCATCCTAGATATGGATATTTATAGGAAAAATGGCTATAGTGGAATCCAATATTAAAATTAAATGGCGTTTTGTTCTATTTCTGGAGTGTTGAAAGATGATGGACGTAATTTGAGATTTATGCCTCTTAGTATTTCTGGATGTGGCATCTCTTGCCTAAAATGTCCCCTTTACTTAATGTATGCTTTTTTTGTGGCATGTAGAACGATGCAGCGACCATTAATCAATAGCAAAGAAAGCATCTCTAGTTATTAGAAAAGTTAGCTATTAAGATCATTCGGCTAAAAGAGCTGTCACTCATTTCATTCGCATCTGAAATCATTTTTGTTTTGTAGTTTGAAATGATATTGTAACTATATCAAACATATAAAATGTTGCATATATGTGAATTAGGAATATAGATGAATCTTGCAACTGAGCTCTGAGTTTTATGTTTACTACTAACTTCCTCAGTAACTATAAGCCTAATACACGCGATTGTATTTGATCGGAAACTCAATATTCTCCATATTCATTTACTTCTTCCTAAATCTGGATATTGTTAGTTAGAGTCATGAGCTTTCTGCCACTAACAATTGCTGGTTTGGATGAGAACCATTGCAGTTTGACGAGCAGAAGGATCAAGTAGCAGTGGAGCAAATTTTGCGAGTCATATTTCTCGATCCAGAATCTCCAAACCCTGTGAGTTCTGAAACTCAAACTTCAAACACATGTTCCCTTTTGCAATGGTGACCGTGCCAATCCGTCATGTTAGAATTTGTGTTTCCTACTAGATATGACTTGTTTCTTCTTCTTGTTTTCTTTGTCTTAGGCACTGGAGAAACTGAAGAGACAATTGGCTGAAGCAGAAGCAGAGCTGGAATCAAGAAAGAAGCCTCCTGAGGAAACCGGCCCCAGAGTCGTCGGTGAAGGCCTTGTAATAGATGAATGGGTAAATTAATACATTTTCCGTCTCTTTCTTTGGTCCCTTCATTTTCCTACGAGTGTCAAAATGAATTACCGTGTCACGTTTTCTATAGTATGATCATCTATATATACCACATTATTATATATGTTAAGTGCAACAAAAGTGGTAACCATGTCAAACGGCTCGTGTTAAACCGGTTGTCTCATTAATTCGTGTTGTCGTATTAGAAATTGATAACTGTATTCGTGGTATTCATAGTAATATTCATGTTGAATTTTGGTGTGCAGAAGGAAAGAAGGGAAAGATACTTGGCAAGACAGCAGGTTGAAGTGGATTCTGTGTAAAACAAATTGGCTCTATTTTTATTTTTTATTTTTTTTGTTCAGAAGCTTTGTTTGAGTGAATCTATGGGTTGATTTTGAGGTGTGCAATAGAGGTGGTCATGGTCAACAAACAAGCCAATTATTTTCTGATCATGTGAATCCGGTTTGTTCATGGATCGGGCTAGACCGGCTTTCTACTAAATCTAATGAGTTTTTACTAAAAAGTATATGGATAAAGCTCTAAAACCCCCTATCGAGCGGGCTAGTCTGAAAGTTCCGGTGTGTTCATGGATCGGGTTAGACCGGGTTTTCTGCCAAATTTAGTGGGTATTTGCTAAAAAAATGTTTAGTAATGTCAAATTGTGAATTCAGATCAAATGAGCTCTTTAAAAAAATTTAAAATAAACTTTATATTTAAAAAAATAAATGTGTTATATATAGACATAGATATTAAATCATTATATCTTTCAAAAAAAATCATTAATATTTATAGGGCATCATCCATTTTATTTTATCAATTTCAATCATTTCTTACATTTAAGTGATTTAGCAGGTCAAGACCGAGCTTAGTTTAGCCTAAAGTTGATTTTTCTTATCCATATCCAACCTATTAAATATGGATCTCATCTTTAATTTGACATACTCGCATTTGTTCTTTTAGATCCCCAAGTTTACTCGAAATATATTTTCTTATAGGTTTCGACTACCCATAGTCCTTGAAATATTTAGCTCTCTACCTGTCTTCATATATAAATTATTTTCGTGATATATGATAAATTAATGTAGTTCAACTTAGATGGTAAAGTCTCCAAAATTCGTAGATTATGACCTTAACTTTATCTTCAGTAGATTATATATATTGACATGAAAGAGTAAAGAGCTTCTTTTTTTTTATGAAAAAAGAGTAAAGAGCTTAATTTAGAATAAACTCAAATATGACCATCTTTAGAAATTAGTGATTAAAAAATGGGCAAGTTACAGATATTTAGTGCTTATCTAGATTTAAATAATTAAGTAGGGCAACTTTCCATTGAATAAGGTAGGATAATGAGGTGGAAATTAAACCTGAAGATCTTCTCTCTTAAGATATAAGATTCGAATCAACTAAGATAATTGACATGACATTACATGTTAATTAATTTTTAATAGTGACATTAAAAAGAACTCTCCATTCTTGGAAAGATGTTTGGAGTTCGAATATCCGCTCTAATACGAAGTTGCCACTTCGGTCAAGGCTTTAACACTTTATTGGCTTTTTTTTTGTGTGAATGAGGATTAGTCTGTATGTGTATCGAACTTAAAAGTGTTTCCACCATTGAGGCCTATTTATAATATCTCTTGACTTATCAAAAGACAATTCTTTAGTTATGATTTTTATAGAAAACTCGTCTTAAACATCAAACATTAAAAAAATTCAGGAACAAAGAGGAAACTCAACCATTAACTCTGTAACTAACCATTGAGACGAGTTATACACATATCGACTTTATCCAAATTTAAGAGAAAATGATAAAAGTCCAGAAAAATCGATAAAAAGTTATGAATTAGTACACGGACTTGTTCTGAAATCCTCTTAATTTTGCGACTCTTTACTAATTTTAGTTGAAAGATAGTCTACCTACTCGTTAACAAAATTAATGAGATATGCTTAAAAAATCAAGATTAGGTTATTCATAATTAGAAATTGAATAGGGTAGGGCCAAAAAGAAAGAAAAAGATTAGAGGGGAACAAATAATTGGTTTGGGGATATGAAATTGAAAGAGATAGGTGGGATTGAAGATAGGATCGTGGGCTTGTGGGCCAAAGATAAAGTGGAAACTAAATAATACTAATAAAAGACAATTATTAATACTATAATGTCACCACCTACTTTAGTCGGAAATAATCCAACTATAACTTTGTTTCTTAAGAAAGGAAATTCATAATATAAAGAACGCTTCTATTCTTATCAATTAAATATTTTAATCTATCGAGAATTTTCTATAGAAATAATTTGATTATTTTCACACAATAATAATAAATTGAAAGTAAAATGATAAATAAGAACGTCAAATTTCGCTAAAAAGACTTAAAAATGGAGTTTAAATTAATACCATTTTATACGTTAAATTTAAATGGAGACTTATTTAAAAACTCGAGTCCCATATATCAATTAAAGGTTAGCTTTAGTAGTTTTAAAATCTTAAATTGTTTAAATCTTATCATTTAAGTTCTATCAGTTTGATTATAAAAAACCAAGATGTAGTGCTAATGTAGTTAAAAATGTAAGATATTTACTAAAAGTATCTTGGATCAATTTGTATTTTTTTTTTTGACAAAAGAAACAATATTATTACGAAAAACAAATCAACTCATTACAAGAAACGTTGGGGAGTACAGATAACCACTTACTCCAATAATTAGGATTAGAAATATAAAAACGAGTAGCACATAAAGAAACGACAATATTGATCGAGCGTTGAACAAACGCAATAGAGCAACTCGAGAGCTCGTTAAGCAACAACCTACAATCTTTGACTATGCCGTGAAAATGTGAAAAAACCTCTAACGGGCGGGCCATCAATTGCACAACTATCAACAAGGTCGATTCAACTGCAACATGACTCCAAATGCAGTTCTTGATCCAGCTAAGGGCTTCTTGAACAGAAAAGGCTTCAATCAAGATCGGATCTGAACGAAACACATACTCTTGAAAGGGAAAACTGAGGTTGAAGGCCGATTCCAATATCTCATCCACCGACCTCATCCACCAACGATCTTTGATCTAGCTAAGAGCTTCCCGAATGGAAAAAACATCAGTTAAGTTTGGATCTGGACCAAACACACAACCCTGAAAGGAGAAATCGGGAGTGAATGTTGATTTCAAGAGCACATCCGTCGATCCCATCAGAACACAACCAACAAACCAGACCAACACCACCAACACACCACTTAAATCACGAAAAATAGAAAGCAATTGAACCAAATAATAAACCATAACCCTAACTCCTCATAGAGAAGACATTCTTACATAACAAACAACCGATAACTGCAGACCGTAATCAAAGAGAACGTTGAGACACAAATTAGATATTCAAAACGCTAAAAATTGAGATCGAAAAGGAAAAAAAAAATTGAAGCAGTACCCAAACTCTAATTAGAGCGGCGGCTTAGTTCCATATGTACTTGACTAGTTAATGGATTAATCTTGTATGTATTTATTAACACCAAAGAGAGTACAATATTTTATTTTATTTTGAGTAGGACATTTGTTAAAGATATGGTACACATTTATACATTTTTAAAAAAGGTAGAGTTTTCACATTACTTACAATGTTAATGAAATGTCCCCACGCTTGGTATAAAATGTAGAAATTTTTATTTTTAACACGTCATAATATTTAATTAGAACACTTTTGTGCATGCTATATAAAAAAAAAACGTTATCACAAATAAAATTTTTCTATAAATCACATTTCTATCAAAATAAACATACAATGTTATGTGTTAATTAGACATATATTTGCGTGTTCCTATTTCCCCACAAGTGAATATCATAAAATGTATCAAAATTCCCTCATATCAAGTCCTCCATCTATTTATTCTCACAAAGTGAATGCTGATAAAACAATGTAACTATATTATATAGACTCTACTCTTTACTAGCTTATATTCATGTTCGACATGTGTATATATTTGTGTCAATTTCCATTTAAAGCTATATATAAAGTTATATTTTAGAAACAATTTTCTTTCATGTCCATGTTCGTATCCGATATTGTGGTCATATCAATGGGATGATGAAGCTGAAGACACATTATGTTACTTCAAAAGAACACTGGTTTCTTCGGGTAACCAAAAAACAATCACCATTTTCATTTTGCTGTTACTATTTCCTAATGAATTACTCAACGAGTTAAATGCACCATTGGTCACTCAACTTTGGGGTTTGTCTCAAAATGGTTACTCAACTTCAATTTGTCTCAATAAAATCACTCAACTTTGGTGTTTGTCTCAAAATGATCACTCAACTTTAATTTTTCTCAATAAAATCACTCAACTTTCTTTTTTGTCTCAATAAAGTCACTTCGGCAATTTTCAAATCAAAAATCTACCAAAAATATGACGTGGCTTCTACGTAAGCATGAGTCAACCATGAACGATGATGTGACGACACGTGTCATCCACGTATACACCACGTGTCACTCAATTTTAGAAAAAAAAAATCAAATTAATTAAACTCATCACATATCCCACACTATGGAGACAAAATTTAAGGTTTTAGATTTTAAAAGGAGAAGAGCTGGAATATGCGATAAGTTTAATGAATTTAATTTTTTTATTATTTTAAAATTGAGTGATACGTGGTGTATACGTGGATGTCACATGTCGCCACATCATCGTTCAAGGTTGACTCACGCTTACATGGAGGTCATGTTATATTTTCTGTGAGTTTTTTATTTGAAAATTGCCGGAGTGACTTTATTGAGACAAAAAAGAAAGTTGAGTGATTTTATTGAGAAAAATTGAAGTTGAGTGACCATTTTGAGACAAACACCAAAATTGAGTGATTTTATTGAGATAAATTGAAATTGAGTGACCATTTTGAGATAAACACCAAAATTGAGTGATTTTATTGAGACAAATTGAAGTTGAATGACCATTTTGATACAAACACCAAAGTTGAGTGACCAATGGGTCGGTTAGGGTTCATTTACCTCATTACTCAACAAAGACACACAAAAAAAGGTCATAAAGAAGGACCATCCTAGACATGTGACATCCATCCTGAAGTCGTTGAAAGAAAGCCACCAGCAATCCAAATGTCTACACGTGTCCCTCTCAGTCACGTGAATGCCTCAGTAAAAAAGACATAAATAGCAAATTGTATAAAATAATAAGCGGGCCCACGGAATGGGTAGTAAGACAGATGTTATGGTGTTATTGGATAGATGTGGATGAGTCATGATGTTAAAGCATGATAAGGCCGCCACATGTCTCCTATGAAGCTGCTGCTACTCCATAACTCACTCGCGATACGATATCATCTTATCTCATATTCTCTTCTTCTCCTCCATAATTGATTCTCGGGTGAATGCATGCACCGCTATTTAAATCATTCTTCTATTTTTGTCATCTCATTATCACAAATAATACAAAGGTTTTATAAACAAATTATTCTCAACTAATATGTCTTGTGTTGGACTAATTATGTGTTAATTGTCTTTTTCTTTACTAAATCTTATATCACATTATGAAGTTTCAGCTCAACTATGTATCCAAATATTTATTAAACGTAACAAACAAATAAGTATTACATTATGCAAAAATACATCGTAAAAATATATTTTTAAATTTTTATTCCAATGAATTTCTCAACCCAAAGATTTAATGATATATTTAAAGTCAATTTTCTGATATGATCTTTTACACAAATGTCACAATATAGATTAATCTCCTCATATGACAAAACTCAAATTCAAAAAACAATTAATCATAGAGTTTTACTAATATATTGAAGAATTTAGTAATTGACAAAGATTGATATAAAAAATGTTAATTTTAAATGTAAGTTTGAGCTTTTAATTCAATTGCTTAAGTAACATAAGATAAAATTAAAGTTTACATAATTAAAATGTCTTGACCTATTGAATGAACTTGTATTATTCTCTAATGCGTAAAAAATTAATATATAAATGACTGTTTAATTTGATAGGTTAAATAACAATAATAATGGAAGCAAAATCTCATATTTAAAGAAACAATGAAAATGTGGAGTTATTGGGGTGGGGGGGAAGAGAAATTAAGATTTTTGGACACAACAATAAATCAAATAGTGAGTAACGACAAAACAATCTCATTCAAGCGGTACTGTCGATGGTCTCCAAAATCCAAGAGGCAACTCTCACTCTCTTTTTTCCTCTATAAATAAAGTCTCCTCTCCTTCATCTTCCTCAATATAATCTTCAAAACATTGCATACTCTTCTCTCTTTTAATTCAACACACAAAAAAAAAAAAAAAAAGGAATATCACACTATATCTATACACATGGCTTACTTAAATAGAGCTTGCATGGCTGCAACCATGGCTGTCGTCCAAGGCCACCCCGACCAAGGCTCCAAGTTCAAGTCTACTTTCAAGTCTCTTCAACACGGCAAACGAACCATCTTTACCAACGGACCTTCATCGGACCTCCGCCCACTTTCCGCCGCTTCTGAACCCGATCACTCCGGAGTCCCCGTGTCTCCTAGGGATAACGACAGGAAAGATGAGTCTCTCCGACAAGTTATGTATCTCACTTGCTGGGGCCAGGGGTGAACTTGGCCGGAGATTCGCCGGAAATATCAACCGACGGAGATGAAAGAGTAGTTTTGATCTGATCAGCTTAATTTGGATCATAATTTATATGTCTCTCCTTTTTGTCTCTATGTTTCTCAATCTGCCGGAAAGGGTATAAATGTAAATATTTGCACAGTGACATTAGAATCAATCTTCAAATAATGAAAATGTTAGTACAATATTTTAACAACTTATTTGTTATGTTTTCATTTTGTTTGTGATCGGGACCTTGGAACTCCGGTGAACTCATTTTCAGAGTGTGAATTACAGAATCATCATCCAATTTATTCAACAATTACTAATTAATCAAAAACAAATAGACCAAAATAGTTTAGGATGATGAACAATGTTACTGTTGGTATCAATCTTGTCTAAATTATGCTATGAACAAAGACTAGAAGAGCTAGATCAACAAATAATTTAATCATTAAATATTAGTAACGTTTATTACTATAAGACCCTCTTTTTTTTGTCCTCTGTAAAGTTTCTTTTTTTAATGAAAAATGTCTTCCATTACATTCATCATTGTTGAATAAAAATATCAATGGTAGATAAAAATTATACAAACGCATATGGTGATCGATTGTTCTATATTTTATATACTATTAAAACTTATTTATTCATCCATTTTTTTTTTTAGTTTTTGATTTTCTCTTCTCCAAAGCTGTAAAAGCGAAGATGGATGTTATCCTATCTTACATCCACTTGAAAAAAAGTATAAAAAATTGTTTGATTTTTACATAAAGTAGGAAGTTTGTTAGGAATTTACTCATATTTTGTGTTTACCCGACGCATTAAATTATCCGCCTAAAAATTAATATATATAAAAAAAATTAAATTTTTTTTATTAAAGTATTAAATCTATCATCTTCAACTATTTTAAAAGATCTTTGAATTCTCAATCATCTTTCAAAAATATTTATAAAATATTTAACTCTTATAGTTTAAATATTCTAAATTATGTCATTTTTAACAATACTTTTTATTCAACTCCTTTATTTTATTGTAAATTTTTCTACTTAATATTATATTTACTAATAAAGATGAGAAATATTACTCAATAATAAAATAAAATTGAGAGAGTCTTAAAAATGTGAAGAGAGATTATGGTTCTCTATTATTTGAGAGCGTTTATTTTTTTACTATATTCAACACATTTTAGCAATATCAGTTCAATTCTACAACTTCAGTTCTATTCAACGATTTCAATTCAGTATGGCCATTCAGTTTAGTAATTTCAGTTCTACTTAGCAATTTTTTAGTTTAGTTCAGCAAAAAAAAGGCCTAATAAGATTTTGAAGTAATTTTTATTCTAACTCTTCAAATTTTCACTTAACATAAAAGTTTCCTCCAAAATTCTCCTCAGATCTTGATTGGATGACCTGTGAAAAATAGCCAATATTGGAATCACTCATGGTCACTTCGATGCCAACATTAGTAAGTTTGAAAAGAGATAAAAAAAAATATTCAAATGAGAAGAAAGTTAAAGAGAATAATCTACATCTACCTCATTGTATGACACTACTAAGATATATATAGCGTTGAAGGGTGTCTGACCTATTTTGCCATTAACCCTTTTTAACTTCAACTTTAAAGACAAAGAAATAGCCGTTATCTTCGGGTATATGCTCGTGCAATTATGAAGATAGTCAGATACAAATGACGTGACACTATTCTTTGATGTCGTCCTTATCCAGAAAGAAATGATCCCTTTTTATGTTATTGGGCATCCCTTTAGTCGTATCTCTTGCGGAGATCTGACCTTTTATTGACGAATCCTTCACATTCTTATTCCACCCAGAATCCATCTGATTGGCCCTTTCAGATCCAGAACACCCATATTTATTAATTACTTACGGGAATTTCCATCAACAGAAGTTTCCTAAGGTTAAGAGATAAGACATTATTATTTCAACATTTAATGACTTAAGTAATGAAAGTTGGGTTATATATCAGGATCATACCTGTCAGTTTATAGTTTTTAATACTTTCCTAATAATGAAAGGACCCATCAAACTCAACTGGACCACCTTATCGGATAGTTGATTAATTAGTTTTGTTTCCTTTCATCCAATAATTATCTTGTTTTTAATACACCCATAAACACAATTCCTTAAATATAATGCTAAAAGCCAAAAACTGATAACAGGCTAAGTCATACTTGGGCCTGGAAGGGTGTAAGTCCATGAACCAGAAGGTCCGTATCCAGTCTACTACCTGCCCAATTTGGAAAGATTTTCAGAAGACCATATAGAACAACAAGATAATAAGAAATTCTTCTAATCCTTCACTAAATATCCATTTTCCTTATTCTGATATAATCTACTGAAATAAAAGAAAATTAAAGTTTCATTCATCAATGAACTCTAAACCCTATAACAGATTGTATGATATACTATTGCTATCCATAACGGAAAGGAGCATTTACCTATTTATATAACTGATTGAATGATGGGCCATAAATTAGGCGAGTTTGCACCTACTTTAAATTCCCGGAGACATGTAACAAATATAATAAATTCCCCCGTTAAAAGAACAAAACAAATAGAAATATTTATCATTCACTAAAAAGAGGTGAATCTTATGATAAATAAAAAAATAGACCCATACACATAAGTATATACTTTAGGACAACATATACGTATGTCCGCTCACAAAGCACGAAGAATGATTGATCAAATTCGTGGACGTTCTTACGAAGAAACACTTATGATACTAGAACTTATGTCTTATCGATCATCTTATCACATTTTAAAATTGATTTCTTCTGCAACAACAAATGCTAGTCACAATATGGCTTTCAACGAAATCGATTTAATAATTAGAAAAGCCGAGGTTAACACCACGGTACTACTGTGAAAAAATTAAAATCTCAGGCTCGAGGACGGGTTATCTATTAAAAAAATCCACTTGTCATATAACTATTGTATTAAAAAATATATCCTTATAATTATAATAAAGAATGTGAAGATCCTCATCGTTAAAGAATATGAAGAATCTCACATATTCTTTTAAAAACCGAGCTGCTACTAAAAGAAAAGAAAATCAAAGTTTTATTCATGAATGAACTGTAAACCCTAATTAACACCATATATATAGTTGAGATCAACAAACACGGTATGCATTCACAAACTCATTTATTTACTTGCGTTCGAATTCATTTCCTATTGACTAGAGCGTCGAAGAGTTACCCGACGATCACATTACCGGTTCTGCTTTGCAGGTCACGGGTGAAGACTCGAGGCCCGGTTTTCACAAAGTTATCAATTTGAATAATTAAGTCGATAATAGTCTATATGAACTGATCCGAGTTTATCCGAAGGTTGAGGTTATTCCAAGTTTAACGACTTAAGTCGCTGGTAGGTGACCTCTCCTTAATGTCTAAGTCCAAATAATCGAACTTGTACAATAAACAATGGAAAACAGTATATATTGAGTTAAGCCACACCTAGACTCTCTCTTTATAAGACTGGACTATTTAGAATAATAAACTAACTAAGAGTTGTTCTAAAAAAAAAAAAACTAAGAGTCATTCAAGAATCATAGCTGATAAATAAGACTATATGGAGTCACAATTTTAGCTCCCTAACATAAACAAGATCTTCATGATCTATTTACTTGATTAAAACCCGTTGTTTAACAAGAAATGTTTTGTAGAAAACGGGAGACGTTCAGGCCTATTACATGACACTACACGGTAGCTAGGATCACGCCACACGTTATGATTTATTATGGCGAACATCAATCAAAATTAATGTTTCTATTTAATTTAAGGATTGGAAAACGTGAACTACAATTTTCGTCATTAAATTAACAATAAGCTCAAGTAGGTATCACCGTATCAATTGTAATAATCTGACACATTCATATAGATAAATATGATTGTCTGTTTTGATCTAAGTTTGATCTCCAAGTCTCATGAATTTAACACAACCTATATTATAGATCGGAAACACAATTTGCTAATCACTTTTTCTCAATTTGTAATTTGGAACTTGATATTCATTTGTGTTTCAACCATCAACCAATATAAAGAGCATTCTTCTCTAATATAATTTCTTTTTTCAGTGTTACCCAATTCGGATCGAATAATATATACATCACCCACTTCTTAAAAATTAAGAAGAAGAATTCATGTAATTTCCATTTAAGAAAGCCTAGAGCTTATATATATCATTTACTAGAGATATTGGATCAAACTAGACTTCACGAATGCTTTCTCCGTTTCGAAATGTACACCCCTTTTAATTAAAAAATATATGTGAACTGAGGATTCTATAAATAAAGGTTAAAAATACAATTTAACTTACCAACTATTTTCTGTAGTGAGATTCTATGGTCACTTTGTTTTTCACAAAGTAACCATTACTTTGTTTTGTCCACCATTAGATCATGGGTTAAAACCTAATCTAATGGTAAATAAGACAAAGTACAAACAAAGTAAAGGAAAAACAAAGTGACTTTTCAGTAACATTAACAAATTATAAAACAATTATTTTCCATATTATTCTCAATATTTTAGTATCTTTTGTTCAATTTATTTTTGAAAATAAAAATACTATAGAGAAATTTTAAAATACTCCTAGAGTACGGATGATGTGGTACTCCGGACTAATAATTCGATGATAGGTCACATATGCTAGTATTTAGAGTCGATGATTTAGGGTCTAAGGTTTAGTTTTTTGGGTCTAAGGTTTTTATTTTAGGGTCTAAAATTTTATATAAATTATTAACTAAAAATAAATTTTTAATTAATTATACACGTTGTCAAAATCTTATTGGTTGATGTAAATATGCAACCATTTATTGATTTGGAGTACCACGTTATCGTGCTCCAGGAGTATTCTAAAATCTCTCAACTATTCTAATAAGGTTTACAGCAAAGAAAAAATTGGACGGAAACCATGAAATTTGTCAGTGTTGTGCTACATGCATACCTCCAGAATCTCATGCGCGTGGTTTGAGCATCCCACGAAGAGTTCATTTGTGTTTGAGATTAATATAAAACATGTTGTTGTACCTTAACTATCAACTCAAACTTTTAGGTTCAACCAGTTAAGTAACATGGTATCAGAATTTTGGCAAACAAAAATTCATGAGTTCGATTCCTGACAACTTTAATATCTACAAGTCCAAGAGGGATTCATGCAAAGACATGTGTTTGAGATTAATATAAAATATATTGTTCGCCTTAACTATAAACTCTCGGTTAAGTAACAAATTGTAATTGCTTTATTCGTCTTTTTTCTTTTTCTTTATGTTTTTCCTTCTTTTTGAAGTCACCAAGACCCTTCCTTATCAAAAAGAATAAAAATAAAAATTACTCTCTCCTTCAAATAACATCATTTCAAAACAAAAGAAAGAGAGTGGTTAATAATGATAGATGCTATAACTAAATGCATCAATCAATTCAGTTTCTTAAAATCGTAACATGATAAAAATCGTTTTAGCCTGCAATTATATAACAATCAAACTTATTAAGTATGATAACAGTATACTGCTCCAGCTATATTGATATCCTATAATAGAAAAATAAAATAAAAAAAGTAATTAGATGGAGACTGAAACATTAATAAGAGAGCAGATCTATACAATTGATTAATTAATGATTAGATTAACCTTAACACATTTTGATAGATACTAAAAACACAGTTGTTAATTACCAAGAACACATGTGCATAGTCAATTTTTACATATTAATCATTAATGGATTTTGGAAATGTTTTATATATTGTCTTTTGATAGAATTATCTATATGGTTTATCAATATCAAACTAATGAATCTCCATTAGCTAAAAAAAACTTAGAATTTAACAGTTTGCTCTAAAATTATGTACATCTGGTTGTTCATTTTTTAGTGTCTTCGAACTTTAAAACGTACCTACATGAATAGTTCAACTTTCTTTGATGTGAAATTGATTAATTCATTACTGCACCCGTTGACATCAGTTATTGGAAGCTGAGTATTAGACTTCAATATTAGACTTCACCAGTAATGTTCAAGTGATCCTTGGATGTCCAAATTGAATTTGGACATTGACCATTATATCTGACAATTCCGTTCATATGCACATTAAAAACTAAACCCTAGACACTAACAACTAAACCCTAAATCATCGACTCTAGACACTAAAAACTAAATCCTAGACCCTAAATCATCGACCCTAGATACTAACATGTGATGTGTCATCGAATTATTAGTTCGGAGTACCACGTCATCTAGGGTCGATGATTTAGGGTCTAGGGTTTTGTTTTTAATGTCTAGGATCGATGATTCAGGGTCTAGGGTTTAGTTTTTAGTGTCTAGGATTTTAGTTTTTAATGTGCATGTATACAGAATTGTTAGATCTAATGGTCAATGTCCAAATTCAATTTGAACATCCAAGGACCACTTGAACATTACTGTAGACTTCACATCACCCTTAAGTATTAGAATAAGTTAATTGAGAAGATGAGTAAGATTAATAAATCACATGTTGTAGAATGAGTGGAGGACAGAGAATGTGAGACTCAAAAGGAGACAATAGGTTTTCTCTCATATTTAATCTACTATTCTCCTAGTATACAAAGAGCCAAAGTCAGTCTTAACCCGATTTGTAAAAATAAAACATGCTTTTTTGAATGAAATCGCATGGTAGAGAATAATCTAACTTTGAACATCTCAATTAAGTTGATACTCATGTAACAAGATTGTGCACCCGAATCCAAAATTTATCAAAATAAATAAGAAAAAAAAAGAGTTGTGAAAGATGAACTGATACAAATTTCTGTCGACTCAAATTTACGGTTTAAAAACTTATAACACAAAAAGAAAGTAACCGAATCACACAGACTTGCTCCCAAGCATTATATATATTAAGTGCAGCATGAGGTTAGGACACCATAGCTTTATCAAGCTTTGTTTATATATATCTACGCATTTCCCTAGTGCACCATCAAATATTCATAGAATAATAGCATTATGCATAATATGCTAGTTTTGGTCCTTATGATTATATTTGTGATGGCTTCATCATCATCAGCAGAGCAAGCTATGGCCTCCGAATCCAAACGTGCTTTCATTGTGTTTGGTGATTCTGTTGTTGATAGTGGAAACAACAACTACTTAATGACTATTGCTCGTGCCAATAGACCCCCTTACGGGATTGATACCCCCTCTCACCAGCCCACCGGCCGCTTCTCTAACGGCCTCAACTTAGCAGATCTTGTTGGTACGTGATTCAGGATTCACTTACATAGTTAATATATAAGAAAGCGATACAAAGTTCTTTTACGTACTGTTTGGGTTTAGATTGGTAGATATTAATAGATTATTTTCGGACCAACCTGAAAATGACATGACGTTTTCCGGATCATGTCTTGGGGTCAACATGTTAGCAGGTTGGCCTTGTCATGGTACATGTATATGTATAACTCTTGACAGTGATATTCATTCTGTTTGTAGGTCGTGCAAGTCTTTGATTTTTGAACACCTATAAATAAGTTTTTGTGCCGTGTTTCTATCATTCTTTTTCGATACTAACCTGACTGGTTGACACGAATGATTAACAACAATATATTTCACTAGGCGAAGCAATGGGATTGGATATTGTTTTGCCATACTTGAATCCAAAGCTCAAGGGCCGAAAACTACTTAGTGGAGCCAATTTTGCTTCCGCCGGAGTAGGAATCCTTAGTGACACTGGATATCAGTTTGTAAGTACTTCTTACATTTCTTCAAAAAAAAAAAGTACTTCTTACATTACTAAAAAAATTCCGAGTCACTGTAGTCGGCACTGAATAATCCTTGGAACAAAAAAGAACACAATAATTTTTCAATATATACTTTGAATCGTGATGTAATTGCTATTGAAATTAGTCATATGTGTCTTATACGGGAACGTGTTAAAGATAATAAATGTTAACTAAGGATACTTTTACTATATGTTTATGTTGCAGGTGAACATAATACGAATCTATCAGCAGCTCGAACTATTCCAAGAATACCAGGAAAGAGTTGCTGCAATAATCGGAGCAGAACAAACAAAGCAGCTAGTGAACAAAGCAGTGGTGCTCATAAACCTTGGTGGAAATGATTTTGTTAACAATTATTTCCTGATTTTCTCAATAAGAAAGCTGCAATATTCACTTCCCGAATATTGCAAATTTCTGATCTCCGATTATAAGATCATTCTCCAGGTATATACATATTCGTAACGATCTCCAGCGCAACACTACGTCAAAAATTCATATCTATAATATGTAAAACTGAACTATACGTTTTCTTTTATATCCGCTGACTCTCTGTTTGTAACGAATTTGGCATAACTAATCGAATTGTGATTGATATGTGTAGAAGCTGTATGAGTTGGGAGCCAGAAGGGTTCTAGTTTTCGGGACTGGAGCAATGGGTTGTGTACCGGCTGAACTAGCCTTGAGCGGCAGTAAAAACGGGGAATGCTCACCGGTGCTGCAAGAAGCGGCGACAATATTTGATTCATTGCTGTTTCTAATGATTAAAGAACTGAATTCTCTAGTTGGTTCTGATGTATATATTGCTGCCAGTGGATTCAGTCCAATCTCCGACGTGATAAAAAACCCACATAAACATGGTAAGAGTGGCTTTTATTATGAACGTCATAAATGGTATAATTGAAGGTCTAACGTTGACAGGTTGGATCAATTTCATGCAGCACTAATAGAGTCATTTTCAAAAACTGAAAATGATGAAATGTGAACAATGTCTTAATTATGGCAGGATTTCAGACATCAACGATGGCATGTTGTGGACAAGGACCGTACAATGGACTAGGATTGTGCTTGCCAAAATCAAAAGTGTGTTCAAACCGGGACAAGTATGTTTTCTGGGATAATTTTCATCCAAGTGAAAGGACACTCCGGGTGATGGTTGACGGTCTAAAGAATGGAGCCGCCAACTATGTCTATCCTATGAATCTAAGCACCGTCATGACAATTGATGCGAGTTAGACCAAACTTGCTCGTATCAATTTTATCTTCATCGTACATTTGAGTTCCAAATTCTAGCTCAAGTTTTACTCACTTTTAAGATACTCTTTTGTTAATTCTGCTCGGCATTGAATTAGAAAAAAGGTAAAACAATTCAAATTTTACCTCAAGCCTCATGTTAAAAAAATCTAGTTTATATCATTTCTATAAAAAGAATTAGGTAAAATTAAGCTAGAGTTTCTATCATGAGAAAGACGATGAAGACAAAATTGAACTTTCTCTGATAATTTTTACATGAAAATTTGGACCTCCGCCTATTAGGTTGTTGGAGTTTATATAATTAATATAAATAATTTCTAAATAAGTATGGTGTTGTTTGACTGAATCTTATGTAAGTGATATATCTTTTACTTGTACGACGTTAATGCATGTTATATGTATTTTTATATGTTTTTATTATATTTAATAATTTGCAAAGATGCTATAAATATATAAAATATATAGTACAATCAAAAAACAAGATTATAGAGAATCCAGTTGTTACAATTGACATGCTTGTCACATTTCTTGTATTCATATCATCTGTCGACAGACGGAAAAATTTAAACGAATAATGATTCGTGATCCTACTAATTTACAGAAAAGAGACTATAATTTACTTTTTCTTATCAAAGTAATAATTAAAGTTTCACACTTTAAACAAAATAATAATCTTTTGATTTTAACTATAAAAATTAACGTTAACAACCTTAAAATGAAAGATTTCAATAATTAAAGTAGTATAATACCATAAATTTACTACGAAGGGACATTCGGATTCCAAAATCATCATTTTTAAACATTTATCTCTCTAAACGTTGATTTTATCTCTCCTCACCAAACATCATCTAAACTAATCTCAAAACGAGAAAATCCAAGAATTACATTACTTGTAATATCATAAATCCTTCAAATATTCCCTCACCTGAAGTCATGAAGGTGACTTTAATAGTATCAATCCATAAAGGTTACCATTTTGCTAAAAGTGAGTAACTTTAGTCCTCGTTTTGACAAAAGTAAACTGTAATCACGTATTTGTAAATGCGGTACGGGCGTATTTCAAGTCAAACTATGAATGAAGTGTCCTATTTAAGAAGCCTAGAGGGTAGCTTTTAAATCAATGAAGTAGCTAAGAGTTAGATGTGCTAACTAAATGCTCTTACCAATTTAGTTTCTTAATTTGGCAATTCTCATTAAAATATTCTTCATTTTCAATCACATGAAACAGGAATAAGCAAAACTATCACTTGAAGACGGGAACATTAATAAAAGAGGCAGTTACAATTTATTCTTAGTAGATAATTTCTTCTAAAGTAAACGTTTGATTCTTAATTAATATAGTGGAGTATTTAATAAAAGCAAACGTTTGATTCTTAATTAATTTCATTAGCTTATGTTTCAAAGTATGTCATAAACTCATTGACCTAGAACTTGGGGCATATGTCTTAAACTAGCCCAACATTAACATTAATGTATGATTTGTCAATCTCACAGATAAAAACTGCATCATCAGCTTATGATTTATACGTATGTAATCAAAATCTAAACATATTCGGACTCATGAACTTGGCAAAAAAAAAGGATTAGTATTTTGATTTTTGAAGATATGCTATAAATTATTCAAACTTATCGTGAAGCAATCTAATTGATTCTCGGAACCAAGTAAAAGTGATGTGTTTAATGTGCTATAGACATCAGTAAACTCGGTCAAAATGGTATGCGCTTTAACTTACTTAAAACTTTGTTTATGTTAACACTTAGCAACATACCGTGTTAGTCATGTTATATTAAGCAAGTTCCTCATAAGATACCCTTACAGTTTCAAAGGCTAAAATACCCCTAATGCTTTATAACATTAACAAGCTAGGCCAATAACCTGTTGATACTTCCACTCAATGCTTTACTCGTCGAAAATCAAGGACCAAAGCTATATGTATGCTATGTGACATCAATATAGATTTTATCCGGATTTTGATCACGTGCAAAGCAAACAACAAAGAAACTCTCAAATATCTATCGACCCTAAAGGCATTTCATCCCAACGAAAATCACAAAATTAGCAAAACCATTGCTTTCTGAAGCAAATCAAAGAAACCCTCAAACATCTATCGACCTTAAAGGCACGGGGTCGGTTCGGGACCGTTTGAGCCCTAGGCGAGACACAGAATGTAGGCCCTTGTACAATATACAACTACACTAAAGTAAAATATGAATAGGAGCTTAAAAATTTTTATGAATATGCTAAATTAACCGAAAAAAAAATCAAAAGAAGATATAAAATGGCAAAAAAAGTTATTTTGTACCTAACAAAATTAAAAATCATTGAACAAAAATTATATTCACACCAGACTAGTTAAGCAATTGTAAATCAATTAAAGACTCAAATTTGGAATAGACTCTTGTAAGTAAATATATTTATTGCCCCCAATTTTTTCGGGGCTCTAGGCGGTTGACTTGGCTGCCTTGAAGGCGAGCCAGCCCTGTAAAGGCATTTCATCCCAAAGTTATTAGGAAGTCACAAAATACGCAAAACCATTGCTTTCTGAACCAAATCAAAGAAAGACTCAAACAATTACCGACCTTAAAAGGCATTTCATCCTAAACTTATTCGAAAATCACAAAATATGCAAAGTTATTGCTTTCTGAACCAAATGATATGCAACTGTTGCATAAAGGTAATTCTTATTGCATATATCTATTATCCCTTTGTATCTATCTATGTATGCATGTATGTATTTATTAAAGAGGAGGAAAATTCAGCCAACAACCTCGTCTTTCCTCTTTAATAATTTGACTACTACTAAATCAATAGCTACCTATAAAACAAAGTACATCAAATATTCTAACACTAACACAAGTGCTGTTATTACCAAACATAGTTCTGTTCCATGTCAAACCTAAGCATTATCATTATGTGCAGCATACTACTTTTCTTGTTCATAGTTTCATCATCAACTATGGCTGCCAAGGCGGGTGGTCCTCCTGCTTTCTTTGTGTTTGGTGATTCTCTTGTTGACAGTGGAAACAACAACTACTTGCTCACTTTAGCTCGTGCCGATTCTCCGCCCTACGGGATTGATTCCCCGTCTCACAAACCCTCCGGCCGCTTCTCTAACGGCCTCAATTTCCCTGATCTTCTTGGTATATAGTATACTCATATGTCATTTCATTCTAGTTGAGAATTTTGTCTATGTTAACATCAGGGAATAGAAGGAAAACGAAATCTGTAATTTTTGACACAATTTCATCCATAGACTCCCGAGTAGTTTGTTTTGGTTCCGCTGCTGTTTAAAGATATATACTAACCGATATTGTTACATTTTTTCAGGTGAAGCAATGGGATTGAACCCGATTTTTCCTTACTTGAGTCCCGAGCTCAATGGCCAGAAACTACTAAATGGGGCCAACTTTGCTTCTGCTGGAATTGGAATCCTTAATGACACTGGGATCCAGTTTGTAAGTTCTTCTTAAATCAAGAAAAACAAAGACAACATGTATTATGACTAGACAACACAATGTACATAGACAACACGACTGTTTAACATTATTATATCATATATAATCAAGTGTACTATAAGATAATATGACAATAACACGATAACCGCTTTTAATAACAAGTCCTAGTTATCAACTTAGGCTTTCGGATAAGCCATCCCTCAACAAGTAGGAGACTTCTAGACAAAGAGTTAAGATCCCGAAAATGCAAGGAGCTTTTTCATCTGTCACTGACAGTATATACTACTGTTGATCTTTTCTTTCTATATAATATTGCAGGCAAACATAGTAAGAATTCATAAACAGTTTGAATTATTTGAAGAATACCAGCAAAAAGTCTGTGCAATTATGGGAGCAGAAGAGGCGAAACAGCTAGTGAACAAAGCAATAGTGCTCATAACACTTGGTGGGAATGATTTTGTTAACAATTATTTCCTCCCAACTATCTCAATAAGAAGGCACCAATTCTCAATTCCTGATTTTTGCAATCTAGTCATCTCTGAATACCAGATCATTCTCCTGGTATATTTCCTTTTATTCTACTCGGAAAACGTAAACTGTATCCATGTTCACTAAGCTTCGAGATTTGTTCGTTATATAGGTTATTAAACTTCATTTTCTTTCAAATAAACATTGGACCTCAAGTTTGATGCCCACAAAGTCATTCCAGCCAATTTGTATATTGAAACTCGCCAAAATATTGATGTATCATACAAGACAATTGACTATGTATCCTATCCTACAAAGTGTTAGGTCTGACAAAGATATGATTTTAGAACTTTTTGTGGCTTAGGATGTGCCATGACATAACTACTAGAAAAAAAGTTCTAGCGATTAGAATATTCCGCCCCATGAAATCCCGTCATGGATCATGAAAGAAGCTCATTTCGGACAGAATGTCATGATCACTAACAGAATTAAAAGTGAAATCTTTTTTCTAGTACTGTAGTAGTGTGGCTGTCACGTTTCTACCATGTCAACGACATTTCATGGTCAACTGTCTTTTGTGTCATGTCAACAGTTCAAATAATTTTGTATACAAATTATACATGATGACTTCATTGAAATCAAATATGAATTTCAGTGATTTTCTTAAGAGAAAATGAATTCAGTGACCTTTGTCAAATAAACCCCAAACTTTAATGACCTTAAATGCATATTACCCCTTAAAAGTTCCAAATTTGTTGAATAGTATTATTATGTTTTTATGACAAATGCAGAAGCTGTATGAGTTAGGAGCAAGAAGGATTATAGTGACAGGGACAGGGCCACTAGGTTGCGTACCGGCAGAGCTGGCCTACTCCGGCAGCAAAAACGGGGAATGCGCAGCGGAACCACAGAAAGCATCATCAATGTTCAATTCTATGCTGTTTGAAATGCTTAAAGGACTCAATACCCAAGTTGGTTCTGATGTGTTCATTGGTACTAATGCATTTAATAAGAACCTTGATATGATCGTCAACCCGAAGCAATTTGGTAAGTAATTGCTTTCAAAATCATATAAATTAAATTTGTTTTAGAATAAGTGTGAACGGGGATGATCAATCTTTTACCTTTTTGGCATACGAGGAAGATCACTTATACCCTCGTTGTACAAAATCAATTATGCTCTCTTGGTGCAAATACTAGCTTTACTTTACCATTTTCCACGTATTTTCATCGACAGTTATTTAGAAAGGTAATTAAACTGGATTTTTAATGACGAGCAAATTTTGAGCTAAACTTTTTATCCTAAGAGCACAATTAAATAATTTTGTACAATAAGAGTAAAATTTATTTTATCTAATAGTATTAACGGAAAATCCTCATTATCCCTTATTTTTAAGTAAATAAGGATGAAACCCTTGAAAGAAGTATAGGATTGAGCTGGAGTATATAGACGTAACTTAGTTGCTTTGTACTGTAAAACTGATCTTCCATAATAACATTAGAAGCAAAATTAGCTTTGTGCTTTCTATTTTTCCTTTCCTGATATAATGAGTCAATTTGATCCTAAATTGGCTCACAGGATCAATTTAGTAAAAAATGATGTGTTTCTGCATATGCTTAGTGATTTTTTTTTTATACTATAAATTTCTGAAACTGAGACATATCGTTTAAACTAATTTGACCTGAAATGTTTTCTAACACGAGAACATGCTTGAAAGAGATATTCAATTAACACAATTTGTTTGACATGACTGACTATTATTTACATATATATAATCACATTGAACATATATATTACACGACACGGTTATGACATGAAAACTCGTTTTGACATCCTGTATTAACTTATTATAGGTTTTGTAAGTTCAACAATAGCATGTTGTGGACAAGGAATATACAATGGGATTGGGACTTGTACAACGCTTTCAAACCTATGTTCGAACCGCGACGAGTACCTTTTTTGGGATGCTTACCATCCAACTGAAAAGGCAAACAGAATAATTGTTCAGCAGCTAATGGCTGGATCCAACACCGACATTTTCCCTATGAATCTTAGCTCTATTATGGCCACTGATGCCAATCTCTAAATTTAATTAATCATCTACCCCTTTTTGAATTACCCTTTTTAAGTATTTAATTTCAGGATTTTATCTTTATTTTGAGATTTTGTGTGGTTTGATGATTATTATATTTGATTTGTGTGATGATTTCTATTTGAATGGAAAAGACATATAGTCCCTTAAATTAAGGGTGTTTGGTTTAATTATTGTTGTTTGATTTAAATGTTACGAAATGATAACCTGAAAAGGGCAAGTCATATTTATGATCCGTCAACACTGGTCTTACTTTCTCTATGATCTTTGAAATTCAAAACCAAATATAAAAGCCCATATACTTTATCTTTTACTACCATAAAAGTCCCTTATGGTAGTAAAAGATAAAGTATTTTACCCTTTTTATCTTCTCTACTTACCAAAAAATCTTATTATTCAATAGATTAACTCTACAATAATTCAATATTTATTTTATTTCTCACATAATTTTCAGTTTGAACACACCTTAATTTACAAATCATGTCCAAAAACAAAATGGCAATGCACATGAGAAAACCCAATTGCATTGCAAAATGAAAAGGATCACAAGAAAACACCTATATTTCTATGCATAGAACATCTTGTTCTTGACACAATGAACACTAAAAGGGCAAGATTGCTACAGCGCTAAACACTGCCACTGAAGCTCCACAGAAACACACATCTCCGGCCATAAAATTAAGCGCAAACATGCACCGAGCAAGTAGAAAAATAAATAAATCATACCGGTAAAGACAGAGTCCTCATGGTGCTAAGATTGTGTGGTTTTATCTCCCATGAACTAACTTGATTTGATTCCTCAGGAAGAATAAAGGATTTAGAGATTTCGTTGATCATCAACTCGCCGCAAAATGGACATTCGTTGGCAATTGCATCATCCAACTTTGCGCGAAGCTGCAAATTTGAACTCAAGAAAGTCAACTAACAACATTTTCAGATGCTATAGTTCATACATGAACAGAAACAAAAGGTTGTCAGTATTGAACTATAATTAGCCATGACCAACGAAAATAGTAACAGTGTAGCTCTGACGTGAAGAGCACTGGCGAACTATCTGTCAAGTTTGAGTAACCCTGCCAAAATTTACTGCTACAAGATTTTGTTGATCAGGAACAAGATAACAACTTACCTTATCTGTAGGCGTTACACTAGCGACTACGTCCTCTGTCATGGCACCATTTAAGTCCTTCCTAGCTCCCTCACCCAATAAACTAAGTTGCTTATGAAGATCCAGTATATACTCTGCCTGTATGATCCATGAAAAATGCCAAAATCCATAGTTAGATAAACAGTAAATTTCCTACAGATATATCATTAGCGTGGTCGATTTATGGCACTATAACATGATTTACACAGACACCTTGCTTAACAAAGATTATCATTTTTGTTGCATTTATATCATTGCATAATGATATGGAACATATTGACCACATAACACGATTATAACACGACAACTCAACTTGACATCCCTAAGTTTCATATATTCAGTCTAAAAGAAAGACCGGAGTTTTATCTTTGAGAGAAGCTAAAAGATCAGCTATATCTCAAATACAAATCTCAGGGCAAAAACAGTAAAATTTAAAATTTTACTGTTTTCTTGCATTTGAATTTTAGTTGATAGTCTCTTCTTGAATGAACTCAGGTTTACTGACACCTGAAGGCCCTTAAGATACTAAGACCTAACCCTCCTATAGATTTTGATTTTGCTCATCAAATATCTCCATATGCATGTAATGTAAGTCGGCATCACTGTATTGACATTCCATGATTATGATATCATGGCAACCTTTGTGTAAGTAAAATGAAACTGATGACATTTAAAGTTACCAACTTTGCAAATTTCACAGACAGTAATAGTAGTATAAAGAATAAAACGTAACACCATTTTCGTGCTACAATTTGACAAAAACAAAATCACGACAAGTCAAATATTTTGTAATGACTAAACCAACTGGTGCCAAACTTGGGTATAGAGCATTTTGATTACACAACCCATTATAAGTAAACAGCATCATGCAATAATAGTCAACTAACCTGACTTTCACTAGTACAACGTGTGACATGGGCAATCAAGCAATGTGAATGGAATGAATGTCCGCATGGAAATACATAAAATGGAGCCATTGGTCCTACTGATGTATAACCTCGAGACATCCGATAGTCGCCACCAACAACCAAAATTTTTCGCTTACAAGCCTGAGAATAGTAATAACAAGGGAGCTATGATCAGTAAACATATACAACTGCATTGTCCCAAAAAGAAAAATGAAAAGGGTAAAGTTCAATGGCTATATGAAATGGAACTTTTAGGCCCTGTTTTTTGTAATTTATTTAAGTTCAGTTCAGTAGTATTCAGTTCAGTTCAGTAGTATTCAGTTCAGTAAATGCACTTCAATTCAGTTCAGTAGTATTCAGTTGAGTTCAATTCAGTCAGTCATAAAAAACAGGGCATTACTCATTTATGCAACATGGTAGCATTTTTAGGAGTAAACCTATTTTCAGATGTAACAAATCATCAAGAATCATGTTGAAAGGTACTTGAAAATGCTGAAAGTGCAACTTTATCCATGCAACATGTAACAACAAACTACATAACGGAGATATGAACATACCCCACATTCCTCATCACGGTCAATAACGGCATATCTTTGAGTGAGTGCACTAATATCGTTTCTTATGTTGTCTGCACCATGTGTTGCATCATTCATTTCCTCTTTTAGTTCTTCAATTTGCTTGTTATAGTCCTCCAATGATGAGCAAATAGCCTCCTACATGGATAGTTGACAATCATACAGTAATAGAAACTGAAGAGAATATAGAAGCCAACACAGGGGATAGGAATAATAATCTAGAAGCACCAGGATCTGGCCACGAAACCTACAGCATTGAATCCATAATGCTAAACAGATACTTTGCAAGAGTGACAACAAGTAGAGTGGGATTTTATTTAAACAATTCTCAACCATGAGAAAAATAGTAGGACTTCGTTAAACAACTACAGCTGACCCAACACTGAAATAGAGGGCTCTCATAACATGTAAAGATAGGCCAAACTCCACCCCTAAACGGGTCTGTCAAGCGGAATAATTGCCTCACATTTATAAGTGTCTGGTGGCTCTGTAATTTACCAACAGAATGTACTTAACGGGAGAGAAAAGAATCAAGATTTACCAAACTATTAACAAGATAGTAAATTACAAGATCTCACCTTGAAGTCATCAATGAGGGCAAAGTCTGGAAAGAAAGGCAAGATATCCTCAATTTTCAAAAGGCCATCAGTTTCCTTAAGGAATGCTATTGCTTTCCTTATATTCTCCCGCTTAGTTCCTTTTTCTTGTTGAACAACATGCTTGGCCACCATAAGCCAAAGCTTCTTTCTTAAGTCTTCATCGTCTTCAACTTTGTCAGCTTCCGCCATAGCAAGCTCGGGGTCAACCTGTTGCAGAAAGCATATCACATCTAATTTAATAATAACATAGATGAAGACCACACCTTTTTCCTACTTGAGAGTTAAGGCAGTACGAGGGATGAAATTGGGGGGGGGGGGGGGGGGGGGGGGGGGAGAGGGTGAATAATGAAATGTTGGGATTATTCTTTACCTACGAAATTTAGGGTTGAATTAATTAACCAAATAAAGCCCAATAAACCATAATTTAATTCAAAAGCTAATAGAAATAAATATAACCTGCAGAGCAAGAGCAACTGCTTCTTCATGCATGGACATCATACTGTATATATGAACGCAGGCACGCATTCTCTTTTCCTTCAGACAAAGACGCAAGGCGTACTTAGGATCATAGAAGAAATCAGGACCATTTTCTCTTCCTTTCCCGAATTTGCATTGTAGAAAACGTAATAGTGCACCATCATCTTCCTGATTTTGAAGGAAAGTTAAACAATTTATCCAAACAATCACACAAGTGCAACTACATTAAAAGAAAACAATAAGAAATGGTTCTCTTAGAATTTTATCAGCTAAAATTCAAAAACAGTTCTGGAAACAAGCCAACCTGCTTGGCATACAGAGACAAAAGCAAATTATGAATTCCTGGATCCTCATTATGCAAACGGTGGACACAAAATTCCAAATATTTGATAACTTCGTGGGTTTCATTCCTGCATGTGATGCAAAGTTCCAGTGAATGAACCAAAATTCTTCTGGTAAAAGAAATATACAGTTCCATATTTATACTTCGGTATCTATCTAGAAACAAGCATAGGAAATTCTACTAGCTCATTTATGAGTATCAACAATTTCTGATTATGTGAAATGCCACTTTCCTTAACAAAAGATATTAGGCGACAAAACAACATCAGAAGAAATAATTCATGCGCAGTTTAAAGGTATTATTCTATTCTCAAACAATAATTCCGCACCAATTAATTTATCAATCAATCTGGTCTTGAAAAATACAGAACAATCGACATCAATAGGCTAAGTTACTACAGAGCTTTGAATGGGAGACAATACAAGGTAAACCATGATACATCTTGACCAAATACTGGAACTTGAAATCCTAATCCATGCATCTCAACACGGAAAGAAATGAGTAACTTCAGTAAAGAGAGAATTTGCAAAGAAAGGAGGACAATAGAAATTATAGCAGAAAATTACATGACTCGATTTACAGGAAATTGCCAAAAAATCAACTCAATAACTGGTATGAGCAGTCGTGAAAGAAAACTTATAACCAGGAAACACTTATTGACACTGTATCCCTAGCATAAGATTGCATTTTTTTTACAGCAGCTAATGCAAAATAATCATGACACCAAGAATATCAAAATGACAACTCTTGATGCTCAGAATCACCATTAGAGAACGCACATATAATAGATTTAGAAAGATTTTCCATATTACTTTGCATGAGGTTCACTTGAATAGCGCATCATAGCAGGAATCAGTTTCCTTGGGTTTAGGTTCTTTGTGGCCATCCATGACTCTACAGTTTCATATGGATCAAGCGCAATAAGGTCCGGGGCGAACTTGTACTGCAAAGTCAAAACTTCCCATTTATTAATGCTGTGAAAACCTGATTTCCCAACAACTGCAATTGCCGGACTATATTCACAATGAAAAAGTTTAATATGCACCTGAAGGTCTATGGGGACGGCATGTTTCTGAAGCACTTCCAATGACTTCTTTGCTTCTCCTTGCTGAACTTAAACACCATAACCCCAAAAAGAGACGGGGAGAAAGAGAAGAGGAAAAAGAATAAGAAATTGCAGAAAAAGAGCTGGTAATGAATAACTAACGTTATGAGTAAAAACAAAAGAAAAATATCCTCCAATAATAATTTAGTTTCGGTATCAAATTGAAGCTTTTTTTTTCTTATCATCCTTATTTATTCAAAATATCTGCAACCAATTGGATGGTGAAAATAGAGAAACAATAATCTGAAGTTCCAATGGATTCAAATCCACCTTGGTTTTTTCCACAATACAGAACAGAATAGATAAGGTTCTACGAAAAAGAAAATTAAGAAGTGAAGAAATTTCAGTGTTAATTTAACACAAAAAGTAAATAGCTTTTACATGTGCAATAACAAGATTGAAATGAAGCAATCTATCATATTTGTCTTGTACATAGCTCTCGTAATCTATCATTGCCAAAAATAACAATAAGGCCTTGTCACAAACGGAATTGAAGTCCGCCGGTTTTCTCATATACATAACATAATAATAATAATAATAATAAATAAATAAATCAACAGGTTGTCGAAAAAAAACCTGGATATAGTGGTGAATCACGATCTCATACTGCTCCTTCAGATTAGCAAAATATACTAGTTCTTCAACCCTACCGTACCTGCAGAAAGGTATGTGATTGAGAAAGTTAATCATAACTATGTTAAAGAAGATAAGGTTTGTAATATATACTTGGTGATATAATTAATAATTCAGTACTCAAGATGGTCTAGAGTCAAATAATCCAATCATACAAATGAACAAGTTTCCATTAACGAAATGAAATGCAACCTAAAACTGCAAAAAATAACATATCACCAAGTATATGCAAAAAACATTTTCAGTAAGAGAACCATATGACCAGCATATGGCAATGACGTACAGTTTAAAATATTTTTTATTGTAGTTCTGTCTATCAAGGTCCAAACAACTCAATTGGAATGAACCTTGATCCCAGCTAGTGACTACTCAAAGTAGTTTATGTGCATATTGAGTATTACTCGCATTAATATAAAATCTAAGACCTTCCAATGCAATCCACTCGAACGAACTAAAGATGCTCTTCCAATGCCAAATGTTAATCAAAGTTCAACCACTAAGAAACCAGCCTTACAAAAAATTCCAACCATTTTCCTAGCTGGCGTCAAGATTCAACCAAATGTCACGTTTAGGGATTATGACAGTAGAGTTTAGGGTGAAATGATATTAGGAGAAGAGAAGACGAGAAAAGAAGAGAGATAGGGGTAGAGAACCACAGAGAAATTAGGGAAGAGAGGAGAGGAGGAAGGAAATAGGAAGATAGGATTTGATTGATAATATTTTTCATTGACAATAATACACTGAGGAAGAGACTTAAAAAGGGAACACTACTCTGTTGACATGGCAGCATACAGCTGTAATATTAGGCTGTCTAACTGACCCCTAACCGAAATACTAACAGCAATAAACAACTAATAAACCCATAAAACAAGCCAAATAACCTGCTAATGAATTTCTAATTGAAACCCCTTTATTTCATACTCAGTATCGTGACACCAAACAACAGCCTGACTTAACTGGACTCGATGAATAGAAACCAGATTCTGTGTTTATATCAAACCTACATTCTAATCAAATGCTCCTTGGACAAAGACTGAAGGTCTACCTGTCGAATCAACTGAGACCAGCATTAGACGGTTGAGATCTCAACCACAGAACTTAGGTGTTTCATAAGAATTTTTGGTAAGTACTATTGAACTGTTCAACAGCTTGAAGTTAATATGTTCGAGTTCCTTACTTTTTAGGTCTAAATCTTACACTTTGATCTGAAGTTGTTCGTTCCTAAATAAATCTAACAACAAAGTCAAAAATACTATAACTCTATGTCTGTATCTACATAAAGACACTTTACAAATAAATGTTTATATACCTTACCAAACATGAAAACTGGAATAATCTATAATATAGTTGTATATGATTATGATTTACTATTTTAAAAACAAATGCCTAAGAATAGGCTGTAGAAGATGAGGCACAATTACCCTTCCAGTAGTTTCATTGTGGTTGCTTCATCCAATACGTCCTTGCTATCACTGAGGAAAGCACGAAACTCCTGAATGATTGATTGATACTCAGAGCTTGGACTCTCCGAAGCACCATCCTCTTCCAAAAGTATCCTATTAATCTAAAAAAACAATATGTAAACAGGTCAGTTTTATATGCTGCGGAATCGATTTTTGGTATCACACAATACACTGGACATCCTCAAGCAGCAGAGTCAAACTTTAAGTATTATAATAAAAACAGCAGAAATACATGTAATCAAGCAAACGGTAAGGAATTTCTCAAAGTGTACACCAGGCTTTACCTATGACTAGCTCTGATGCTTTTAAACTAATTCATCCGCTTCAACAAGAAACCAAGTAGTTTACATCCTGCCCGGTATTGAACAGGTTGAATTTGGAAAATTGAAGATAGAAAAAGATTTTACAGTATAGAGCCATGGTTTCCAAGAAAACTAATGCCTAATTACACAAAGTATTAAGGGTATTCCCATGAATAATAGGCAAGGATACTGCATCCGTCCTATTTCATTCATTTTAGATTAAGTTTAGCATTATCTAACTTTATCACTTAATGATGCAGATAGAAAAACAGAAATTTGAGAAGTGGGAAAACGTGTTTCTAAAAGGAATTTATCAGAAGCCTAATATTTTTCTCTTGAGCTGGTAACCAACTTCTTAATATCGAAAGAAAGATAAAAAAGAAAATAGAAACAGTCAGATTGGCCATCAAGAGTAATGCATGGTGAAAGAAACAAAACCTTGTCCAGGTATAATTCTGTTGTCCAGGTCGATATCATAGTTATTTGGCACTGATCATCTTTCGTGAGATTGTCAAGCTTCCGCAACAAGAAAGTTCTCAAAGCATCCTACAAGTAATAAAAGCCGGCCAAGAATCTCGGATGTCATAAAACAAGTCAAGAAAAGCCTTATAGCTATGAATTGTATATTTAGAATTTAGTTCCTTCTTACACTCATCTACCTATTCATCAAGTGCTATAGAGTTTATATAGCTATTTGTAGCTTAACATAAAACTAAATTCACATTTTGCATGCAATTCATTAACATTATAAAGTGATCTTGTTTACACCAAGTTCTGTAGTGTTCGACGAGCATTAGATATGCCACTAAGAAAACCCACCTCTCATCTTCCCTAAAGATAATACAAAGTAACAAATGACCGAATATTTAGAACCACGAATAGTTGCAATAAATTTCTGACTCTTCAATTGTTAAAAAAATATGAATCACTGCTGTTACCTGTTCCCCTGCACTAATAAACTTCAGAGTTATCTCCTCAAAAGACAATATATAGGTTACCTGCAGAAAAAGTTCAACCACTTTCAGTTTAACTCGAACAAAGAGAGAGACAGGGGGGGGGGGGGGGGGGGGGGCTAATGGTTTGCAGCTTGCCACTTCATTGAATGCACGAGAACTACTTCATCCTAAACTCCATTGGTGCAAATAAGTTCTTCGTTTACGATAGTAAATACTAACAATTTTCTGGTATTCTTATAATAATAATAATAATAATAATAATAATAATAATAATAATAATAATAATAATAATAGTAATAGTAATAGTAATAATAATAATAATGTCTCAGGACTTGCTTCTAGTTTAAGGTACTAAAAATTTAAGCACTAAAATGTAATACTTTGTCTTTCATATAAATCCTTATAGTTTACCAGTGGTGAATATTTCCACAAGAACCCAAGCAAAATTGAGGAAGAGGAATGAACACAAATTATTTATCTGAAGTGTCCATATTTTCAGAGAATTCAAAGCAACAATTCTTAGGCGGGATATTGCTTCTTGTTTCATGAACTAAATCTAACCCCCCGAACTCAACAAAAGAAAAGGGTGGGGAAGGGGCCGGGGGCTTAATAGAAACTGATTGTAGTCTAAGAGATTGAATTGAGAACATGAAAAAAAGTGAGGAAAAGGAGGGTTACTCGTATACAAAATGCAAATATCTTGTCAGATAAAAATCAATCGTGACAGATACATGAAAAAGAATCAATTGGAGAAATCACATTAAATGGGCGCACTGGCATAATGAAGGAAACACATTATGAATGAGAAATAGCGAAAGAGACAATTTACTTTTGCATAAAAGGATGCTGCTCTCTGAAAATCCCTTGAGGAAAATGCAGCATCTGCCTGCATAAAAAAAACTAGTTAACAGAACAAACAGAAGACACATAGCGTGCATTTTCAACATAAGGTAGAATTTTTAGACTAGATTAGGCAATAGTCAAGCTATTACATCAGTGGCAAATTTTATTATATCTTTAGTTTCAAAAGTACCTGCAATAAATATACTTGGTCTCTCTGGAGTGGGTCACGGCAACTTGCCAAAGATGCAGCATATTCTTTCATATCGAGATATACTTTCCACATATCCCGGCCTTCATCATTAACAGACACCTAAAATATTCAGAGTCCAAAAGAAAAAAGCTCCAGATTATTCCTTTTTCTTTCAACAGAAAATCACAGCAGGAAAGGTGAACTGTTAGACATATAAACCTGAAAGATAGAATTGTGGTCATATGCATAAAACAAGCCTGCAGTAGCATCGCTACATAATCCAATAATATCCCTGGAAACTGACTCCGAAGTTTGATCAAATTGAAGTTCTTCTATAATTTGCTCACTAATTCTGTTCACAACCTGTCAAAGACATTCAAAAACATAGCAGAGATGTAAATGCTTGGAGACAGGGGAAACTAGAAAAAAAAGGGGGGAGAAAGAGAGAGAGAGATCCAAGAAAACACAAACAGAACCTAATTTGTAAAATCAATGAAAATTCTGAGACATTTGGAATGAAAAACATTAAAAAGTAGAGCTTTATATCAACAAATGGTTTGTAGACAATTACAAAAATAATAAGAATAAATAGATCATTTTGTGTATCCATAATGGTAATCTATGTTGCCTGTACACAGACACGGTGTCGGACACGGATACTGATACGGGAAACGTTATTTTTATAAAACATAGGACACAGAAACAGAAACGTGGGGTAAACGCGTAAATATTAAAAATATTGGGACACATTTATAAATACAGAGAACTCGAGCTTCAAAAGGAAAAACAGAACCAGAGCATTTTAATTTGGTTGTACTGTGATTTCTGAGATTTGAGATTTATAGGCAAGTGTTTCAGTTAAACAGGAAGACTAAAGGTTATTTTGGAATAGGAATTAATTATATTGATTTCCAAATTAGAAGAAAATTTTACAAATTAGAAAAAATTGCCGGTTGATGAGGACGGACACGTGTGTCCAAGATAGATACGCGTGTCCAACTTTTGAAAATTACAAAAACGCGCCCGATACGGGAAGTACCCATGTCTTTGCCGTTTTGTGTGCGAGATGTGTCGGAAACGTGGACACGTTGGTATATCAGTGTGTCCGTACATCATAGATGGTAATCAGTCACATAAACAGCATCAAAAGTAAAATCAATCATGAATGTCTAATACAACACACCTTAACCTTGTTCCCGATAAGAAGCAAGAAATGAAATTCAGAAACAGCCATCGAGGTTGGTGTGACTGTATCAGCACCTTCACTTAGTTTTGAATAGCCTAGAAGAGCCTTGTTCTCCACAAAATTCTCATCTCCATTTGGATAACTGCCCAAAAATGATAGTATAAATAAAGGAACCTAGATTATAGATGAATAAAATAAAGGGACACGAACACCACTTTCTACCTATGTTGCGCTCCAAAATTCAAGCCTCCATGATAGATACCGGCTCCAGAAAGCCAAGCAAAATGCACCGCTCTTCTTTGCTTGATAAAGAAATGAAGCTCACTGAAAAATTATTAAATGGAAGAAATTCATGATCAGAAAGTTATAAAAAAAAATAGCAAATAATATTCCTCCAGACATTAGAAGTACAATAAATAAAGGGTTTTTTACAAGACTAGCCCACTTTCAATAGGCCCATTACATTAGTAACCACTTTTATGTTTCACATACTAAACTAACCACTCTCAATTTTTCTTCACAAAAATACCCCCAACTAACCACTCTCCCTCATTTATGCTTTCTTATTTCTCTTTTAAGATATAACCGTTGCTTTCTTCTTTCCTTCTATCCCCTCCCTCGTTTTGCTTTCTTCTTTCCCAGTTAGCGGCTATCGCTTGATTCCTTCGGTTTCCAATCATTTGTTCGCTCTTTTTCCATTTTCTGAATTCCAGGGCGAGAAAACGGCAACTAACGTTGACAGCAATTGAAACCGTTCCATGTCTGCGCCATTAACTTCTCCCTCGTTTTTTCTTTCTTCTTTCTCGTTAGCAGCTATCTCGATTCAATTCATTTCTTCGCTCCTTTCCATTTTCTGGAATCCTCAGCAAGTAGCGGTGACCTCACTAAGCAACAACTTCGATTCCGACGTTTTCCATTCATCTTTCAACCTCAGTTTCATATGCATGCATTGTATTATGTATTTTGTTTGTAAAATTTGGTTGCATGTTATTTTCTTTATGAAATTAGGTATGTAGGTTGTTTGCTGATCAAGTGATATTTGTAGGTTTAAGTCGTTTCGTTATTTGTTGTCCTTATGTCATGCTGTTATATCTATAGTTTAATGAGAAAATGCACGACATAAACTAGTGGAAATATGCAGTCACGTAGTGCTGTCGTGCTAGTTGATGTCGTGCTGTCGTGTCAGCACTACAGCACGACAGCGAGAAATATGCACTATGTACGTGAAAAAACAACAGCACGACAGCACGACATTAACTAGCACGACAGCACGACACTCTTGCCGTTTTCTTGCTGTGGATTCCAGAAAATGGAAAAGAGCGAATAAATGAATGGAAAACGACGGAATCGAGAGATAGCTGACAATGGGAAGAACGGGAAAGAAGAAAGCAAAAACGATGGAGGGAAGAATCGAGAGATAGCTGCCAATGGGAAGAACGGGAAAGAAGAAAGCAAAAACGATGGAGGGAAGAATCGAGAGATAGCTGCCGATGGGAAGAACGGGAAAGAAGAAAGCAAAAACGATGGAGGAAAGAATCGAGAGATAGCTGCCAAGTTCTTGGTCACCGCTACTTGTTGTCGACGCCGGAAACTGGAAAAGAGAGAAGAAATTGACAACGACGGTACTCTTGTTATGGATTTGAGAGCAAATAAATTGAAAAACAAAGGAAATCTGGACGGAGGAAATTTTGCTGTGATTGAAGAGAGAGCTGCTAATGCTAAAGGGAAAGAAGAAAGCATAAATGAGTTAGTTGGGGGTATTTTTGTCCAGAAAAGCTGAGAGTGTTAGTTTAGTATGTGAAACATAAAAGTGGTTACTAATGTAATGGGCCTATTGAAAGTGGGCTAGTCTTGTAAAAAACCCATAAATAAAGGAGAGAAAATGATGCATATATTATTAGTTTAACTTTTCTAATATAAAAAATATCCAAAGCAAATATTGCTTGCCTGTTTGGTATTTCCCCAGGCAATTCCATAAAATGCACTTGGCGATTTACATAGCTAGCAAAAACCGTCTAAGAAAAGAGAAGAACAAATCAGCATAAAATCAAATATATATTGATAATATCAAGAAAAAGGCAAAGATCTAAAGATAACTTTTGTACCAAAAGAGTTGATATAAGCCGAAATCAGGATCAAAAGCATACGAAAAGAAAGTATACAGATTAACATACATAAGACTAAAGGTGCATGAACCTGGAGTAATACATTAACTCTTCAAGGAAGAACAAAAACATTTATAACTAGCAAGGAGGCAACAAGGAATACCATCTGACTAACTCATCGTATCTACTTACAGTAAAATAATTTATCACTATACTGCTGGATCCATCATTTTTACATGCCAACAAGAGCACACCCCAAAGACCCCCAAAAAAAAGGACATAGAAAGCCTTGGATAATATATAACATCAATGCTAACACAAAAGATCTCAATTAGAGGAACAAGAAAATAATGATACCTCTAGTGATCCAATTCCAGTATATGAATAAAGTCTTGTAGGAGTAACAGCCATCACATAATATCTTGTTCCATTGCTCAAATTCGCTGTTTCCATCTACACAACAAAGCTAAATTGCTTAGACACATCAAGTCATATATATCAAACGGAAGCACCAACATGAAAATTGGATGTGAAAGAAGTTCACAACTTCACTACACACTTTCAAATCAATCACTAAACCCGAAAAACACTAGCAATAGCTGAAAGAAGAACACTAGAATGAAGCATCTTATACCTGCAAGCCCATAAAAGCTTCAGGAATTTCAGCAAGTTCATACAGCAACTTGATATACTTCTCCTTCTTATCCTTCTCATCAACAGCAATTTCATGAAGTTGGCCATTATCAGTCCCCAAAATAACTTCTTTCGTGGAAGCTGCATGAAAATCACCATTACTCAACACCCTAAACACAGAAACCCTAAACACATCCAAAAAATAAAGCTTTACCTTCAGTAATGAGCTGTCGATTCCAAGCAACACAATTAACAACAAGACCTTTCAATTTAGTCAAAACGCGGGGCTTATTCCACTTAGCATGAGTATAATAGGTCTCGGGGCCTCCAGTCCCAACCACGGTAGCAATGCAATGACTCCCTCCAGGATCAACAAACACTCTGTGAATCGATTGATCTCCGGCTCGGCCCACAGAAAGATCGAAATCTATTCATAATAATCAATTTGACATTATTATTCGAGTTAGTACAGTGGAATTTAATAGAGTCAGGGTTAGGGTTAGGGTTACCGTAAGAATCGCCGACGCCGAAATCGTGGCGGATGACCCAACCTTTGCTAGTTCCGATAACGATGACATCGTTTCCGGCTGCCATACAAGTAATTACTCCTCGGCCTTTGGCGGCGTACCTTTCCAGTAGGTCCACGGAGAATACCTGCCTGCCCTGATCCATTTTTTACTGCCCGGAGAACAAAATAGATCGCCTGATCGGAGTTCTCAAGATCGCCGGCAGGTAGTGTTTCTTTTGTATGAACTTAAAAAGTTTGTTATATATTTACTATACTGTGTCGTTTTACTGTTTTTCTTAATAACTCTATGCATGTGAAAAAGTACTTTATGCTCTTTTACGGCCCACAGTATGATATTTTGGGCCCAATATAATTGAATAATTATGATTTTTTTATTTTTTTTTCCATTCGATGTCCGAAACGTACACTGCCGACTAATTCGGATTCGGGAGGATCTAAGGACTACGGTATTTAAACCTCTTTCAATCGTCATTGTGAAGATTGATCCGCAGACCAACCTACCAAGCGCAACCTCTGCTACCACTGCGCCAACCAACAAAAATGAAATTTTTAATTTAATATGTATCATTTTTACTGCTCTATAATGTGATATTTGAGTTGGGAAAACAGTTCTTTTATCTTTTTTGCTTTTAAGATAAATGATATTTACTTTTGATAAATATGTGTCATTGTATATGATTGAATTTAGGAGAACGATTTTATTGCTAATATATTGTCCAGCTTAAACTATAACCACTTTCCTAAAATGGTATCTAAAAAATTATTTTGCACATCTATGTACCCAAACTATCAATGATCTCCCAAACTAGTACCTACCTACATACTATAGTAGGTTTACCCTAAGTCAATGTCCAGTCAACGCAAATTTATTGACTTTTGGTTGACTTTATTCACTCACATGGGCAAAATGGTAAGTTAACATTCACCTTCTTCTTTCTCCTCCGAAGCATTCTCTTTCTTCTCTCCATCATAACTCTTCCTCCTTTATTTTTTTTCTTCCTTCTTCCTTTTTTCTCCTTTTTCTTCAACAATTTAACAAATATTAGATCCCGACAAGGACGGGTCTCCACCGGAATCAAAAAATTCCAAATTTCAATGGGTCGCTATCTTCGAATCTGGAAACTCCAGATTCCAGAACAACCTTTAAATTTTTAAAAAAAAATTAAAAAAGAAATGGGAGAAAAAGAGGAAGAAAAAAAAAAGATGAATAAAGAAGAAGACATGTCCAGGGCGTTTGTTTCGTGGGACTAAGAGAGACTAAGGGAGATGAAATTAAAAAAAGGCACTAAGCTCAACTAATGCCTAATTTGTTTGGGGGTTGAAATTTGAGCTTAGTGCTCCAAGCGCAATTTTGGGCTTGAACTAATACCTGGGGGGTGTCTTTATTTTTTGAGATAGGCTTGGAGTCCCTTAAGTGGGGAAAAGACTAAGTAGCCCTTGTTAATTCTTAAATATTCCAGCCATATCTCCAGTTCCATTTCATCATATCTTCTTCCTCTTTTTCTTCGGCGGCTTCTCCAGCGGTTTCACTCATCCATTTCTCACGCCTGCTCATTCCTCCACCGCTTCGGAGGTCATTTTTTCCGGCGGAAGCTCCTCCATATCTTCGACGGCTTCTCTTGCGGTTTCACTCCTCCATATCTCCGTCGAAGGTCATTTTTTCGGCGGTTTCAGACTGAATTTTGATCGCACTGACATGAATTGTAATAGTGCGATGAACTTTCAAAGGCTAATTTTTCTAGAAATTATCGCACGGAGAAAATGCGATGCAGTGCTATTTCTCACTGAAACTCAAAATTCAACGCACTGCTAAAATGCGATGTCGTGCTATTTCTCTCCAAAATCACAAAACTGTACAGCACGGCATGTCTGAACCCAAACAGCTATAGCACGGCATCGCATTTCCTCCGTGTGATGATTTCTTCAAACCTTTGTTCTTCTCAGAAATCATCGCGCCGACGAAATGCAATGTCGTTCAATTTCTCTTCAAGTGGGTCTGTTTGTCATTTTGTAATCGCACGACATAACATTTGGACCGCTGGAGATTATGGAAAGACGCTGAAGATAATGGAGGACGCCGGAGAATCGTAATGAGTAAGAAGATGAAAGGGAAAGGGATGGTTATTATTATATTCAAATTTATTTTTAAATGAGGGGTAATATTGTCTTTTACTTTTTTGGGCTTAAAATCTAATCTCTACTAATCCCTTCAAACAAACAAGGGTCTACCCAAGTCCAACTTAAAAAATAAGCTCATCTCAAATTAGTTTATATCAAAAATAAGTCTAAGCTCATCTCATCTCCAATATTTGCCAAACGCCCCGGCAATGGTCTAAGGAGAGAATGAAGGAGGGGGGAGAAGAATGTGAGGGTAATTTAGTCATTTTATCTTAAGGAGTCAACAAAGTCAACAATTTTGCATTGACTTTCGTTGATCGGGCGTTGACTTGGGGGTGTCTTGTTATTAGAGGTCATTAGGTGCTAGTTTGGAAAGTCATTGATAGTTTGGGTACGTAAATGTGCAAAATAGTTTTTTAGGTATTAATTTGAAAAAGTGGATATAGTTTAGGGACCTCTGATTTAATTTACCCTACAATGTTCTCATAATAGATTCACCTTTCATGTAAGATTTATTGGATATTGATCAAAGTTACTACGCTGAAACAAATTGCAAAATTGAGTTATTTGATTGACGTATAAAAGTTTAGTGGTCATGCAGGTTTATAGAAACAAAATGCTTTGATGATTCAGAAACCAGTCAATACATACATTGACCCTCAAAATCTTTACAACATAAGATTTTGTAGATATTGATCAAAGTTGTTTCATTCAATTTACACATTTCGGCACAAAATGAAGTTTAATTATTGTCGTCCAAAATCGATTGAAAAAAAAGCAACGTCAGTCTAAGTTATTGATATTTTGAATGGTCCTCTATGTTTGAAGATAATTTGTAATCCTACAAAATGTATCCTTTCAGGCATTGTAAGAAAAAGATGCACCTTTTTTTCTTTCATCCAACCATATTATATATTTGAGGAAAGTACAAATAAAATCCTTATAGTTTCAATGTTCTGCAATTAGAGAAAGGTAGTTTCTGTTTTTGCAAAATGAGGTACGTGGTCTACATGGGTGTGGAACCGAGTGTCTGGTACGAAAAATTACATTTTCCTGGAACGGAGACATTGTCCTAAATTTGGACACTTGTGCAGAGATACGGATGACAAGGAAAATAAATGTAATATATCATAATATGTAGGGCTAGTTACATACATGTTATATGTAAACATTGTAGGGAAATTCTATGGTCACTTTGTTTTTGACAAAGTAAACATTACTTTGTTTTGTCCACCATTAGATCATGGGGTGAAAAGTGATCTAATGGTGAATGAAGCAAAATACAAACAAAGTAACTCAAAAACAAAGTCACCATAACCTACACCAACATCTATATATCTATATAAAAGGGGAGCTTAAAAACTCTTCCCACAAACCTCCACCTCATCAAAAGATGAGGTGTCATCACCACAAAATTGCACAATTTCTATATAAAAAATAAAAAAGATTTAGTTTTAGCTATTAATTATTTTTATTGATTGATCATTAATAATTGCTTAATTGCTTAATGATCCTTCAAAAAAAAAATTGCTTAATAAAATTTTATTGGATACTCTCAAAAGAAGATAAAAGGTTTACAAAATATTGTGGTTACTAAAATTTATGGGCAATAATAATTTTAACATTAATATAATAAATTGTCTCATTAAATAATGTAAAACGTTACAAAAATTATCACATATATATAAGACTTTTGTTGTTTCCAAATATTAATAGCTTATTCATCCTCATTATCCCTCAATTGCTTAACTTTCTTTAAGATTATATATGTCGTATGTTAGTATATAGTTTTAGCTTTGAGGTATTATAATGATTTTATATAGCTTCAAATGGCATGTATTGAAGTAGATTTTGAAGAAAAATAAAATCAACAAAAAGGTTGTTCACATTTCCAAAATTAGAATTAACATTGGGTAAGTAATTTCATTCTATTATGCTAACATTTTTTCTGCTTTTTTTCCGGTCTAATTCACAGGGAAAACAATGCAGTTTAAAGGTCTTTCGATTCACCTAGAAGTCGGGGTGTCTAGCTATCCTTCAAATATATATTTTTTCTAATAAAAGTCTATCCTTCAAACATTAGCCAAATTGTAATGAATTTTTTATTTACCAATCCCATGTTTGCATATCTCTAATATTATTCAATATGAAATATCTTTTAAATCATAAGCGAGTTATCTAACATTAATAACTCAAATACATATATGATATGAAGTAAATGCATATTAATATTTTTTTTACATTATACTCTTATAAAAATATTAAGAGAATCGGCAAAACGCGCGGGCAAAATGCCTAGTTGTATTTACAAATGTGTTTATTTATCCTATAATTGTCAAAGAGGTGGAAACCTTTCATGCAATTTGTCAACCAAACGTAACCATCTTAATTTAGGTGTAGGCTATGGTCACTTTGTTTTTCCCTTACTTTGTCTACACTTTGTCTTTTTCACCATTGGATTAGCTTTTAACCCACGATCCAATGGTTGACAAAACAAAATAATGGTTACTTTGTGAAAAACAAAGTGACCATAGAATATCCCCTTAATTTATAGGATAAATTAACTAATCAAATATTTTTTAAAATAAATAATATAATTAAATTATTAACAAGTATAAGATTAATAAAACTATTCTAGTTTCTGATTGAGAACTATGTTCCTATATCAAATTCATAGTCGAAATCGATTAAAGCAAATTCAGGTTATATGTTTTTGAAAAAGTCTAGCATTCAAAAGAATCGTAAATGAAAAATGTATGAATTACATATTTAGTTTTGATAATCTCACCAAATTCAATATCCAATATCAGATTTTAAACAAGGAGAACAATGAAGTAGGAGTAGAGATGAGTTGATTTGTATTTGTTTTGTTTCGAAACAAAATTAGGCCCAATTGATTGTGAACCCTAATATTAAAGGCCCAATTGAAAAGTGTGTTTTAGTTAGTGCGAACGGTTAAAAAGAGAGAAAACCCTAAGGAAGCAAGTCAGAAATGGAGGGGGTTCCGGCGGCGGCGCCGTCATGTGCACGTAAATGGAGCTGCCGTATTCGAGTAGCAGCAGCAGGTCCTGGTGTTGATGATGGTTCATTTGGGGTAAGAATAAGTAAGGTAGTTGTATTTGTTTTATTGAGATTTCCTAAGTTGAAGTTGATCTCCAAATGTCGTTGAATGCAGACAGACAAATTAAGACAGAAGCATGACGACGACGATGATGTTATGTCCATATCAATTGTTTTCGAAACAAGACCAGTACTCAGGTAGGTTTCACATTTAATTAATACTCCCTCCTTTCACAGATTTACTTTGTAATTCTGACTATTCTTCTTGTAATAATTAACTAACATGTAGATTCCAAGGCGCGGATGATGCTCATACTATTTCCCTCAAGTCTTCTTCGGATCAGGTATTAACTATCATACCATACTTGTTCTTGTTCATCATCTATCATTACTTGTTGATGCTTTCTAATTTCACTATATGTTTTAAAACCCTTTGCAATGCACTTTAATCAAACTTGTGTGTCTTTTCATAAAGTTATGGACTTGCTCATTTAGAACATCTTTTTCACTGAATTTCCATGTTAGAGATTTCCTCCGATGCTCTCATCAACCGTGGTCGGAGATATAAATCAAAGCAAAACCATTTCTCGTGAATTCACTTACCTCGTTCCCACCATCTCTTTTTCTTCTTTTTTGTGTTTACGAGTGTGTGTGGTTCCTAACTAGTAGCTTGATTTGGTTGATGTTTTTCTTTTCTAGGCTGGAACATTGCTGGATGATATCTATTCATCACCTGATAAGAGGTAGAAAAGCTGAATTTATAGCTAGTCTCTTTTATGAATTATTTGTTGAGCGTTATTGGTCTAATTAACATGACGTAAAACTTGTTTTACAGGTTTCCTTTGAATGAACTTTCTAAGAAGCAGAAACCTGAGGAAGAAAACAAAGATGGTAGTGACACAGAAGATGACGACGAGGATGACGACGAGGACAATGCTGAGCCTGATGATGATGATGCAGGTGATGAAGATTTTTCTGCTGAAGAAGGTGAAGAGGAAGCAGATCCTGAGGATGATCCCGAGGCCAATGGGCAAGGAGCAAGTGATAAGGACGATGAGGATGATGAGGATGATGACGATGATGGTGATGAGGATGGAGATGAAGATGAGGATGGAGATGAAGATGAGGATGAGGAAGAAGAGGATGACGAGGTTCCCCAGCCACCTTCAAAGAAAAGGAAGTGAAGTGAGAGCAGTGTTTGTTAGGTCGTATATGTTTCTTTTAGTAGGGGGAAGACAATTCAGTCTGTGTTAGTCCTTGTTAGGGTAGAAATCACCATTGTCTTGTGAATGAACGAAACCTTGGTTATGGTAGTACTGGAGTCCTGTTGTCATAGAACAGATCATTGTGTTGTATAATGGTGTTTCTAGATTATTGACTAGTTGAATTTAATTGGTGACATCAATGATTTTGAAAACTTAAATTTTATGGAGTAGATTATCCAGACACCTCGTGTGTTATGAAGTGATGAATATCTTGTTCATCATGCACCTATCTGCAGCTTTTCCTGTCGTGTAATTAGGCAATTGAAAAATAAATGTACAAGATATTAATCACATTCTTTATATAAAGCAAACCTAGCATTCTATGATGTACCTATCCATTCTCGCAAGTTTTGTTTTCACATTCTACCTGTTATGCATAGCCAAATACAATAAAGCTACACCAAGGAATATATCCCCAACCTGAGGGTACAAACACAATAAAGCTACAACGAGGAATACGTCCACAACCCCAAACCTAAGGGTACAAACACAATAAAGCTACAATAAGGAATACGCCCACAGCCCCACACAACTTTTTATTGGGAACAATGTTAGATTTATATCTAATCTAATTCTAAGGATCAGTTTGGCATTGCTTTCCCAGCTGATTTCTTAACTTTCGCAACCTTCCCAGCAGTGTTTGGTGTCAAACTACTTTCTGAAAAATTAGGGAAAGCCGCTTTTAGCAAAAGCTGGAATTTGTAGCTTTTGAAAAAAAGTAGCTGTTAAAGTTGTGCAGAAAGCTTATTTTGATATATTTTCTACTAAAATAGCCTTATCATTCAATATATTTTAATAAATACATATATTCTATTTATTTTTTGACTTTTAGGACTTTTAAAATCTATTTACCAAATAATCCACAGCTTTTGCCTGCTTTTCCCGACAACAACTTCTTCTCGCGGCATTTTCCCCAACAACAATTGCTTCTCTCCTCAGCAATGTAAAACTGGCCCTAAAAAAATTATCTCCATACATCAGACACTTGAGCTCCCATTAGAATATAAGCATCACGAAAATTTGAAGTAGTAGATAAAAAATAAAAAACATTTATTACACGCATGAATAGAAAAAGATGTCCACAACCCTTTAAATTACAAATCTAAATATTCTCATCTTCAATAACAATTGAATCACAAATCTAGATATCTGCTTCTCTACTGCATTTTTGTTCCAAGTAATTAAACACAATTTGTGGACGTCATACTCCTGCATTTGTATAATAAACACATAAGAAAAACCATAGAAATGTCACTGAAGAACGAACATTCAAAGGCCGATCTTGATTGAATCTGACCCGAGACTGAACAAGACCTGTACAGTTTTATACAAGTGTTGTACGAGTTTATACAAGTGTCGTACAAGTTTATACATGACCCGAGACTGATTTTTTTTGAGACAGTGTGGATGGACGAGAGGATAAATGCACCATTGGTCACTCAACTTTATTGGTTATATCAAAGTAGTCATTCAACTTCTATTTGTCCCAATTAAGTCACCTCAATCAGTTTATTCAAAAATTGATCCAACATTCAAATCTTCATATACAATGACTGCAACTGCCTATGTCTCAATAAACTGAGATTTCAACAAATTGAAGAACATCCTTCATTCAAATTCAAGAAGATCATATTAAGGAAATTCAAACTACTGATGACTTACTCCAATTGATTGTTTGTGAGAAATTCAGCAAGAAACCAAAACCAAACTACGCCAAATGGTTTTCTTCACTTTTAGTAAAAAATTTAGTTTCATCAAATGGCTTGGTAGATATGACTTTCCAATTTCTGGTAACAGATTGCATACAAACCGATCATATTAGAAGTTTTATTCAGTTAGGTGATAAAACATTCATCAAAATCAACATGTGCAGCAACACTCATTGGCTTCTTTTTCCATTTAGGTGTTGGCAATCACAGCCGTGGTCAAGCTTCCCTTCCAGCAGCTATACGAAGTTTTCTCATCGAAAAGAGGTATTTGTTCCTTTTTTCTGGTGCATAGATTAGTGCTCCTGTTCCTTTTGGGTTTAACGAAAACAGAATGACATTGTAGCACTTTCCTAACCAACAAAAATATTCTGACAGATATAAATTTGATGAAACAAGGCCAGGCGTAGTTACAGTCTACCCTAAATTCCATCCAAGGTAAATGGTCAGTCCACAAATGATTTTACGGACAGAATCACCTCCTTGCATCTTAACCGTGGGTAGTCTGCTGCATAGAGTCTTCGTGTTGTATACTTTACATTATTTATTTAATTATTTAGCTGGTGCAACTGTAATGGATGCTCCAATTCTACAGTTATTTTTGTAATTGTAATAGTTCTGTTTAGCGATCTTGACAACAGTTCTCTATCTCATTAATCGCATTCTAACTCTATGGCGATTAATGGAATGAGAACTGTCCCAATCCAAGGTCTTTTTGTACATTTGTCCAATTTTTCTTGCTCAATTGTGTAGTATCATATACGTTATGGAGAAAAAAGAGCAGCATACTTTTTCAGATTTCATAGTTCACTGAGCAATAGAAGAATCAAGAACTAAATGGAAAAAAATATATGCTTTTATTTGAAGCAAATAATTATCAACAGACAACTGATTGTGGACTTAAATACACTTGCACAATTCAATAGAAAGTATACTCTCTTTTTAACTGAAAAGCAAACTTATACTGCCGGTTCAAATGTACACCAATTCAACTTGAATGAAGTAATAATTTTAAGTTGTCACTATACAGCAAAAACCATGTAGAAGAACTGCAACAAAAATTTCACACTTGGAAAAACAAACATATGGGTGCTCTTAATGGACCTTGCATCTCTTCCATTTCCTTTCTCATGCTCTAGAATGCAATATGTAAATCGCCAAGCTCAAATAGTTGGGTCAAATGGCTTCAGTGACCTGCGTATGCACCTTCCTCTAATAACAATGTGGTTTTATTATGATACATGTAATATAGCTCTCAACTTGATCCACTTTTCCGGATACGAGGGTAAAGCCCCAAAACATGCTCCGGCATAAAATCATGTCGGGTCAGAATGCCAACAATTGGATGCCTCTGCATAAAGAAAAAGTTATTAGCGCTCACATATTCATTAAAAGAATACCAAACTGTCCACCAAAAATACACAGAATAAACGCCAAGATTAAGGTGGACAAGGGAAATTTTTTTATATTAGTACAGCATCAAGTTTCAGAGAAGTATTTCATATAGAAGAGTTGAAATGTTGTTTATTCTATTTTGTAGAAAATGGTAATCAAAAGAAGCCTATAATGTATGGTAGTAACTTGTAAGGAAAGATATAATGACCAATACAGGAAGAGAGTTACCCCTTGACTCTTTGGCACCACACACATATGCCTGAGACCAAGCTGTCGAAAGAGAATGGAAGCCTTTGCAAGTGACATCGTTTCAACAACTGTGTATGGAGACCCATTTGTGATTGGATGCAAGTCTACATACATTTCCATCTCTTCATCGTTAAGATCCAGATCCTCAAGTTTGATACCCTTCCCTGATCCTGCCTTAGCAAAATCAAATGCAGCAAATCGACCCAATATCTCTTCACCTGCAAGTACTTTTTCCTTTGAAAAAACCTTCTCCTTGAGCAAAACAAGCAAATGGGATTTCAAAACAAGTCCGCACAACTCCGGTGCATCTGAGAAAGGTGGTTCATCAATCACAGGGAATCCATTATGTCCAGTACTCATCAAAGCATGCACTATATGTTCCACTTTTTCAACCCCCAAAAATGTTACCAATGGACCAGAAACAACATCACGTGCAGCCAAATGCTTCATGTAAGGTTCTGCATGAGCTTCCATATAAGGCAGCCCTTTTAATTTCACTATCTGGTCATACACACCCTTGTTGAAGCTATCAGCCACGGTTTTTGATATTAGGAGAACCAACATTACGAGAGGAAGCAATAGTAAATCATTAGTGAGCTCAAGCAATATAACACACAGGGAAACTGTCATCCTCATGGTGCCACCAAGGAAAGAGGCTGCTCCAAGTAACGCAAAGAGACCAGTGTCAAGTTTGGATATGGATTCAAATAACCTTCCAACAAGGCGTCCATAGCATGCTCCAGCGAGTATAACAGGGATGAAGAGCCCAGAGGGGATAGCAATCCCATATGTGATAATGCCAAGACAATATATAGCAATAAAGAAGACAACCAGAGTGGAGATGAAAAATTGTTTCTCTGTACTGGAGCTAAACAAGTTGCGAATAGCATCGTCATTAGTATTTAGAAATAGGGAGGCAAGGTCATTGTAATAACCAGGCGAGCATTGGAAGATTTTGTAGTTTCCAGATGTAGGAGAGCTGGGGCAACTCACTGTTACATCAGTAGGGCAAGGAATGCACTTTGCAAACCAAGGCAATCCAAAAGAACAACATGATGTCAGGAGGGCGACCGCAAAAACGAGCAAGATTTTGAACTTTGCACCTTTTCTGCAGAAGTAAAACCATATGATTTAACTATCACTAAGAACCAATATATTCATTGAAGGTGTATTCTATGCACATAATTCAGATAAAATTGCACAATCTAAGCAGATAACAATCCCAGTTCACTACCGTAACATGCTAATTTCTCTTCTTTCCTTCCCACAATTATAATTAAATATTTCAAGCATGATAAGTGATGAAAGCATACCAAATGATGAACAAATGTTTTACAGTACGGCATTCTTGTTGGATTAGATTTTATGTTCTATAAGCAAGTCTTAAACAAGTAAAAGATAAAATGCAAACTGTGTAAATTTGTGCTCCATGTCCATATAAGTAATTTAAATATAAACTCGCCAGCTTCACGATAAGCTTTAGCTAAGCAATCTAATTTCATGCTGTCCAAGAAGAGGGAGACACAGTAGACAGAGTGAAGAAACAAATCAAAAAAACAGAAAAGAGAAAAAAAAATCATGTGATAATCAAGAACATACTCATTGATAATGCTGTATGTACGGAGGACCTTATCCACAAGATAGTTATATAGACTTCCAAATATGCCCCCGATAACCCCAAGGAGTATAACTGCTAATAAATCTGGCCCACTATATGATACCGTGGATGAACTGACATCATACATTATCAAACCACCTTCCCCAAACAGTCCACACTTTCCAGTCTCGCAGTATTCTATAAAAGCTCTCAAAACTATAGCAACAACTGCAGTTGTGAAGAAAGTCCTCCAAAGAAGAGCACTCCGCCACCTGAAAAAACCCAGAAAAATAATATTATAAATACATATGAAACCACAATAAACTTTTCCACTAAATTAGGTTACACAATTCTGGAATGCTTTTACAGATATACTAATTTGATTCAAAGCTTTAGTGTGTGATAGACCCCGATGACTCAGGTATGAAGATCGACTTACTCCTTCTAAAACACTGAGATGCAACTTACAAGAAAAACAAAGAAAGGAAAACAATGAATAGAACGAAGAACTTATGCACTCACAGTGGCAGGCCCTTCCCCAAACTAATAAAGCCAAATATTACATCCTGATTTCGCAAAAGCTACCCCTTCTCTCCACTTTATATAATTACCTGCCTAAACTCACACCAATCAAAACATAAGAAAACTCTAACTAAGAGAGATGCCCACATGTCCCCCTAATTCTCCTAGTGCAAATATTCCTACCTTGTCATATTATTCAATCCAATGACTTTCATATTCGCAGTATCGTACTCTCTATTAGTGCATTACTGCCCTTTCTTGCAACGTTCACTATAATATACGCCCATAAAATGACTTTCATAAGGTCTTTCTTCTTCATCCTTGGCACAGTGAACTACCTTTTCCAATTAATTTCTCATCAAAAAAAAAAAAAAAAAAAATCCATCAAACCTCCGCTATCTAATTTTCGCTTCATGACTTTCACTAACTCCTAAATTCCTCCCATTTGAATCAAGGCTTCTCAAGTTTCAACTTAAGGAAGCAGAACTGGCCATTGCTTCTGAATGACAGGAAACTAATCCTGCTTCTTCCTTATGGTATGTGGTGGCAGAAGAAATTCAGTCATTCTAATGGTGATCAGTATTATATGAAGAGAATCAGTTAAGGCTTTTCTGTACCACCGAGCTACGAATCAGTTAAGGCTTTTCTCATATGAGGATCAAACTTCTATAATGTACAATTTATAGAGCTGAATGGGCTCAGGGAAACAAATTTGGTTCAGGTTTAACTCTCTCAGGAGTCTTAAAAGTGGACTCTCATCAGGATCAACACCTGCAACGACTGGTAATCGAAACTGTATCCATATTTTGGGAACCCGTAGGTCTTAACTTCATTCACATGATTTCAGTCATACAATGTCACTGAAACAGGGTACAGATGTAGTGGCGATGAGACCAAATGGATATATACTCATCTGAAAGGGGAAACAAGTTTCATGGCTATTATGGTTTCTAACATCAGTACCCGAATGAAGATGATGTTCCACACCAAGGTGCAGTCCTTGTAGACAATTTTAGGATATTAAAAGAAAAAAGTACCACCTGAATTTAAGGCTAAAGATTGTAGGATTCTCTACTAGCAGCACTAGGACCCAACTTACGACATAGGGAAAATGCAACTAAAACAGCAGCTTCTAGTGCATATAGCAGATTTTTCTCAAAGTTACCCTCTAATAACATGTATATCAAGAACTATGCGCTTAATGGCCAAGTACCTCAACTGACAGAAAACCATTGTCTTGCAATAATACACTCATGTCACTTCGTCCTACCTGTCATTGCTTTTCCTTAATAACAAATTTCTAGCTCTCACAAGCTCCCAGCTAGATCTAGTTATGCACTAGTCAAATCAACATGCATTATGACTAGACTCTTTATGTTTTTATTCGACCACTTCTACAATCTTATTAGCTATCGTGTGTAAACTACCATCATTTCAATCATTAAGTATGGAATTTCACCATACATTGCACAAGCAACTGAAATGGATAATTTAAAGGCTTTTCTCAGGCTCTACAAACACCTAAAATATGTATGATGTATATGCAAGAGAAAGGGTCACCACTCACCAGGAAGCTACTTCTTCAAGAGCAAAGAGAACGCCGCCAACTGGAGCACGAAAAGCAGCAGCTACACCAGCAGCTGCTCCGCTAGTAATCAAATCTCGTCTGTCTCGATCGTTTTTGAAATATCTAAGCCATTTCCATGTCAAATGATACTTCCGGGAACCTCCCTGCCCCAGTAATGAGGCTATGCATGCACCTGTATGAACCATAGGCCCTTCTTTACCCACCACAAATCCAGCAGAAACACCCAAAATGGAACCAAAAATCTGCAAAATTTGGAACTATGAACATTTGATCACGCAGCTGAGAAAGTCTATCCCTAGTCCTAGTTAAGGCTGTGAAAATACCAACGGAATACTAAAGGTAATGAAAAGTAGATCAAGATAAACTATATGGTTGTGCAAGCTCTTATCCTTAATTCAGCTATGAAATTTATTCATACATTACAGAAGTCCAAAAGATGTGATAAAACGAACCACAAACAAGTAACACTACCGTAATTTAGTGCCTGATCAAATCCACAACATAAGTCGTATTTGGCAACAAAAATCGAGTTGCTTTATGCCATGCTCATGAATGAGGCCAACAATTATTTGTGCATGGAACATGTTTGGTATAGAAAGATCCATGCAAAGAAACATCAAAATAAACATGAAATCGGTAACTATGTCAGAATTTCTGGGGTTTCAAGATCAAAATGATCTATTGATGTCAAGAAGTGTTGTACAACTTTCGAGGAAATAACTGTGTCCTCTAAGCTTCATAGGAACAATTAAAAACTGAAGTTGAGGTAAATTTTGGAATACCAATCTAGTAAATAAAGACCAACAAAAGATATAGATTGGTTTGGGGCACAAACACTATCCTCTATCTCTAATTTTGCTTCTTCCACAAAACTGATACTGAAAGAAACTACAATTTCGTTAGACACAAAGAGCTTGAAACTCACCAGAAAAAAAAAGGAAGCATCAGCTCACATGTGCATGCTTTTAAAGAAAGAATAACACATTCAGTCATAGGTGCATATTCTCAAAGAGTGACATGCGCGCAAGCATATGAAGAGAGAGAGGTAACTAAGGAACACAATAACTCACCTTTACAAAGAGGGTGCTTGGAGCTAGTATTGAATGAGCATCAATGCCATTGAGATATGCTTTCACCTCCGGGATACCAGACCCAGCAGCTGCTGGAGCGATGTAAGCACAAAGAGCTCCGGCAGCAACTGCAAGTGTTATGTTACAACCAGCAAATGCAGCGAACGCCTTGTAGTATCTGCACTGGAACCATTAGCATGTAGTTATCACATGGAACTGGGCAAGGAAAGTGAGTTTTGCACAATGAACAAGAGAACATTAAATGCTATTGATGTTTTATTTATGATAATCAGACATCAGCATGCATATAAATGTATCATGAAAGAAATGCACAGTTAACAGAATTAGATCTTAAGAGTGAGCTTACTGCTGCTTTTCCATTAGATTGGCGGTGAGCAATAACTTAAATCCAGAAATGTTTTCAACAGCAATATTATTGAAAAAGCCAACAAGTCCAGTAAATAGGCCTATTACAAGAGCAAATCCCCACTTAAGAAAGACGTATTGCAGTATCTGAATTTTCTTCTTGGATCTCCAGTCCTGTTTAAATAAATCATTTTCTATGATCCTAAAAAGGCGAGTAAGTCAGAATGCACCTATTTGATTCTAAGAAATTTGATCAGCTTAAAAATAGAATGAAATTAAGTATAAACTTACTCATAGTCAAGACTCTCAATAGGGCAAGTATTAGCACCAACAATGGCAATCTGGGAAGTTGTATTTGTGCGCTTCACCAGCAAAGGTTGGCGATAACTATTGGTATCATAAATCTCTGAAAACATCATCTTGTTGCCATCGTGTTCAATATCTTGTTCTCCTTCAGCCTCGGAGTTATTTTCCCCATTTCCGTGATCCATGCTGTCCCGTCTGTCCATATCTGTTCAAATTACTTTAGCGAAAGATGATCTCAAGGTAAGTTTGGCTTTGTCATAACAGAACAAATGAAAAGATAGAGTTGAATGAGTGTATAGAGAAGAGAAGCTATGGTATGAATGCAATGAAATAAAAAGACAATAAGAAGAAGATGATGCTCCAATTAAAAAGGATGAAGTGATTATAATCGAAGTTAGTATTTTGGTTTGACTATTGACTTTTTAATCACTTACAACCTTAGAACTTTCAAGTTGCAATTGAAAAGCAAAGTAATGATAAAGAAAGAAAGAAGAAAGAAAGAAAGCAAGATGTCTACTTACAAGTTCCAAATACGAAAATCGCGAAAGAGGGTTTCAGAAAATCCAGTCTCCAGCTGCTGCAGCAGCAACTTTGACTTGATAAAGCTTGCTTTTTTACTCAAAATATCGAAATTTTATCAACACAGACAGACAGACAGACCAACGTGAGATCAACACCTTGAGTTGAGTTGAGAGGTTATTGTCTACATTATATACCAGAATCATTTTTGTATCGGTGGATTAGATATAATTATATAAAAGGGGTAAAATAGAAATTAAAGATATTATATATATATCTCTACTGCAAACCTTAAAACTTGTTTGTGGAAGATGCAGACCCGTTTCTTTTTCTTGTGGTGTTTGATTATGGTGAAGCCAAACAAGTGTCTTGCCTCTTCCATACGCCAGATCTCTAGCAGAGTCGCTTTTCTGTTCGTTCTTCGGGTGTGAGATGTTGTTGTATTCTGTCAGAATTTGAGCATGTTGTTTTGTTTGTTTGTAGATGGATAATTAGTAATATGTTTGACTCCATGGATATAATATATTTCCTGCAACTACTTATGCTCATAATGAATGAATGCCTTTGTGGGAAACAGTAAATGGGGCAGTCATATGCTGACTCACTCAAGGATGCAAGTAAATTATAAGAGAAGCATATATCTGTTATCATCATCCATGCATATAGCTGTTAAGCTTCCTAGCATTATTATAACTCTTCATTTTCACAACTTTTCTTGCTTCATGTAATTTTGTTAAACTTTTTAACTAAATCCATGAGCTTTTAACTCCCTCATCCAATCCCTGTTCTGAGTTTTTGTTTTCTTTCAGACAAAAAAAGAGCAAGATAACAAGTTTCAAGAATGGGCACTTGCATCTCGAGAAGAAGAGTCGATGTTGAACAAGTTCCAAGATTGGATGGTTAAATGTGAACGTGTCTACGAAGATGCAAACGAGAAAATCAAACGATACTTGCTTTTTAAGGATAGTGTCCACAAAGGTTGATCTTTTCAACAGGTTAGATACAATGGCTACTTGCGGATTGAACCACATGTCAGATTACACACGGGAGGAGTATTCAAAGATGTGTTGTGGTTCCCGCTCAGATGACATATAATGCTTTGTTGGAGTAGAACAATTTATTTCAAGACCCCCGATGAGTATTTCAATTACTTTTGAATCTATATGATAGACGGTAAGTTGGCGTGAAATATATGTTCTGTATATTAAATTAAATTAAGTTGGATAAATGATTACACACATATATATGTACCCTATGTACAATTAGGGTTTACACAAGACTAACTAAACAGGAAGACCGATAAATGTTAACACTATAAACTCCTCCTCATGCTTTCACTTTGTTTGTTAACTTTAACTTATTTATAAATATGTAATTACTTGTTAACTTATTTATAAATATGTAATGACTTTAATATTTTATATGCAATCTTAATATCTATATGCTTTCACTTTGTTTGTTAACTTTTTTTGCTTTACCTACAACATAATTAAAACCAATTGAACTAGTGTTAAGAAATGCCACATTTATATGTTCAAATCTTCCTCAAATCGCCAGCGCCAGAAGGAAGATCAAGATGAGATTATTTACAATTAATTAACACAAGTTACTTACATAAGACCTCACTATATGATGCATGGAAAAAAAATTAATTTATTTATCAACAAATTTGCTATTGTTTGGTGGGTCTATTTTATTTCTTTTTAGAGAGTTCTTAAAGGTTCTTACACAAAATTGGTTTTAGTTATCCCTAGGAACACAACAATGCTTTTCGCAAAAACCAATTATAACTTTTTTTTGTTTAATACAACTTCTTTGTCATATTAGTGTTTGCTCAAATAAACATATAACAATGTGATTCGAAAGAATGCAAGTTAGACAGAAAATTGAGATTTGCATTAATAATAGATTTTATCTTTCTACTTCAGTTATCTATTTATATGAAGCAATAACCTTAAATGAGAAGTACATTGCAACTTTACCACAAAATCACCAACTATTTTCTTGTGTCACATCATCAATGTCAACATTTCTAACGACTAGTTGTTGCATTTTAATATTTCTATCCTTTTTAGTACCTTACGTAGAAATTGACTTAAAAGTTGAGAATTTCCTCATTTTGTAATAAAATGGCTAGCTTTTGTAACATTTGTGTGAGATGTATGCGTGCCTCTTAATTATACTCCATGTAAGTTAGATCGACCGCAATAAGTAAAATCAACCCATTATATCCCCATACTCATACTTGAAGCTGGCCATATGGAAGGAATTGCCTATGATCATCTTTACCGGCGTTCTTTACAATGTTGTTATAATTTTTTTTGTCTTAGTTTCTATTTGTATTATATAATTTGCCACCAAAGTAAATTAGTTATTAATGGATTGAGGATCTAGTGAATTTATGTAACTCACAACCATTCAATCATGTATACCGTAATTCTTTAATTTAGCTTATGTTTTTTTACATTAGTTCATTTCAGTTCATTAGTTTTCAATAATTTTACTTTAATAAATGTACTTCCATACAGTTCAGTTCAACGATTTTCTATTATAAATAACATAAACTTACATATTACTCATCATTATCTATTTTAACAATGGTGAACGGCATGACAAGTAGGATTGTGTTAAAATATATAATAAACTTCATTGCATCCAACAAAGAAGTCATTAGTATATAATTTGACAAAATAAAGCTTAGAGTTAAAAGCTTTAATTTTGTTTTTATTTTAGTATACCTTTTCAAGTTCGTTAATCCATAGAATATAACATAATTTATTGAAAATAGAAGCTAACAGTGCTATAAAGAAAAAAGAAAATAGAAGCTAACAGTAAAAAAGGTTTAGTAAAAGTTTAAATTTTGTAACACAAAAAAATAAAATAGAATTATGATCCTAAAAAGTAAAATTTTGTTATATAATTTATCTATTTTTTCAGCATGGCAATATAGAGATCAAAGAATAACGTTAAGATTAGTTATTTCCAAAAATCGCTTTTTCATATCACTTGGAAAGTAAAGAGCTCAATTCTTCAACATCCAATTAACTAATTAAAAGAAAATTAAGATTAACTTAACGAAAACGTGAGTGAGAAGTTCATGCTTTGAATCATGCTCCTTACAAATTTATATATATAAAAAAACGTTTTTGCATATCTCGTGCATCGCGCAAGTACACGACTAGTTGGATAAAAATTTGCCATGGACATCCGAATTACAACAGTTATTTTACAGAAAAAAGAAAGCTTTGATTAATTGCAATCGTCTATGTGCAAGACTACAGGTCATACAACTCTTCTTAGGCCATGCAAAAACCCAATAAGCATGTGAAAAAAAACTCCATGCTCTTTTAATATGATTGAACAATTATGATATTTCTTTTTTGAGAAAATGATCTTTTCTTAATTTAATATGCACTTGCCTTTTTACTTCTAATGTGATATTTGAGTTGGGAAAATAGCCCTTTTATCTTTTGCCGTTAAGATCCAATGATATTAATTTTGGCAAATATGTTAGCCTACGGATTGAATTCAGATTTTATGGCAACTCAATACCATCATACATTGACCAAATTATGCATTCAATAGATACAATTTTCTCATATTGGATTCATCGTTCTCATCGTCTTCTCAGTGTAAGATATGATGGACATTGATAAAAGTTATTTTACTGAAACAAAGTTGCAAATCGAGCTATTTCATCAACATAATAAAGTTCAATGGTCATGTATATTTATAAAAACAAAATGCTTCATGTGGTGATTTCCAGGAACCAGTTAAATACATTCAACTGCCCTCATTGTCTGTTCGGCAAAGATTTTGTAGATGTCAATCAAAGTTGCTTCATTCAATTAACACATTGTGGCACAAAATGAAGTTTAATTACCGTCATCCAAAATCGGTTGAAAAAGAGGCAACGTCAGTCTAAATTATTAATATCATTAATGGTCCCCTATGTTTGAAGATAATTTGTAATCCTACAAAATGTATCTTTTAGGCATCATAAGAAAAAGATGCACCTTTTTTTCTTTCATCCAACCATATTATATATTATATACCAACAACAATATGAGCACATTCTCATACCATAAAACATCTACAAAATTTACTACCTAAATTCATTGGGACGGAACAAAAGCGAGTCGGAATTAGCCATCCGAGATATTCCATAAATAGAACCAGAATCCAAAAGAAAGATCGATCATAGTCTGCGAGAACCTGCTTGCTGCACTACAGAGTTCGTTGCACTGCGTGTCCTTGAAAGAAATGGTCTTCTAAACCAACCTGGAGTGCCATTATCATCACTAGCAGTAATGCCATTAGAAATCCCATTCTCGGCTGCTCCTGAAATCCCATTACCAATCTGAAAAAGAATTTTATCCGGTTACATGAAGTGCTATGTGAAATAAGAACCATAAGATGTAAACTAAGATTCAAGTTAAACCTGCAGTGATGCGGAGGCAGAATTATGGCGCTGAACCTATAATAATCATAAAGAAAACGGTCAGATCAATGCAACGTTTGCCTATTTTGAAACTGCAAAAACTAAAAAATTTGCCCAGGTATTTGGCACAATTTGTTACATTGACCCCTTAATATCATAACATATGATCCTTGGCAGAAAATCTGACTATTGACATATGGATTCTTCTAGTAGTGTACAACGTATAGGGCAACACAATTTACAGACACGACCCACTTGACACCGCCCATTTAACACAATTATCATTTTTTATCATATATAATCCATTACACCATTACGACACGAAAACCTGTTTTGACACCCTAAACTAGATGTGTCTGCATGTGATCAAATTTTTTTGTGTAACACGTGTAATACGCTGCAAGAGGAACTGTCTATCAAAGGGTAGATTTTCGCCCAGCATCAAATGTGCCAAAACTGAGGTACAAAGCCAAAAGTAACTAAATGTGTCAATTGCAGGAGTCAACTTTTAGTTTTCTTCAATTCTGAAACCACAGTTAAGAATAAAGATGCAGCTATTCTCCATTCAATAAACTAGTATCCACAAGGAAAAAATCTTGCCATGAAATCACCAGGATCATTCTATATCGGATTCAGGTCAAAGGTAACATAAAAAAAGGCCACTGAAAATATATCTTCTGTGTGGTATAAAGTAAAAAGAGAATAATCTTTCAAGAACAGAACAAACCTCTACAGATCCATTAGAAACAGAGGGAGAAGTCGGTTCGCTTGATGGAAGAGGCAAAGGAGCCATCTGAGAAAGCACAAATAATATGAGAGAAATTTTGAGATACAGACTATTAAGAGTAACTGAGTAAGTAGGAAATTCCAGTAGCGAAAGTTGGCAAAACAACTTTTTTAAAATTTCCTCTTACTATCTCCAGCTTTTAGACCGGATCTCTTAACAAAAAAAGATCGAAAAGAATTTTAAGATCATGTCAATGCCTCAAAGTAATAAAAATAAACTACCTTTGATGAGAATGTAATTTGTGGTTTGGATGACGACGCCTGCAAAATTTATGGAACATATTTAAGTTTTAACAAAAGAAACTTAGAGTATTAAGCAAATGAAAAAAATTAGGTTTTGTCGTGGATAACCTGATTATTCTCTTCGAGCAAGTTACTATTTTTATCCAGAGTGTTGGCATAGTCGACCAACTTCTTTACTCCAAGGTTTGTAAAGTCCTAAACAGATGACTCAAATCAGTAACAAACAGTAACATGCCCAACGAGACTACATCAATAAATAACAATTACCTGCTTCCCTTCTATTCTACTGATTTTAAGTTCCTACGAGATTGAAAAAACAAAATGAATTTAGATAATTTATCTATTCAATAATAAAAAAGAAGTTTGTGAACTGAAGGTACAAGAGTTATTCACCAGCGTTTCAACAGCATCACGAACATATCGAACATCATGACCAATCCTTCCTGAATCTTCTAACAGCTCAGTAACCTATGAAGATGGACAAATACTTTGTCTAAGTTTGACCAGCCATCACAAAAGACCAAGTTTCCATAGATAATATCCACATGATACCCACCTTTTCTTGTGTGCTAGCAGTGAGTGAAGCTACCTCATCCAAATTAGAATCCACACGATTAATATCTGAAGATAATTCCCTCCTTGTATTCTATAAAAAGAAAAGGGATAAAAGTAAGCTTGTATCACTGAGACACATGAATATTCTTTGATTCACATATGTACATTACTGGTAGAAAACACAATAGTATAAGCAGAATTGAACCGAGAAAGGAACAAAAGCAAATAGGTAAGAACAGAATCCTCAAACACAAGACATATATACGGGAAAAAAGTGACATTCACTGAGACACATGAATATTCTTTGATTCACATATGTACATTACTGGTAGAAAACACAATAGTATAAGCAGAATTGAACCGAGAAAGGAACAAAAGCAAATAGGTAAAGGACAGAATCCTCAAACACAAGACATATATACGGGAAAAAAGTGACATTTTAGAGTGATACGGGTTAGCTTTGTGAGTGGTAATCTATGTTACACGAAAATGGACACTGAAACATTATTTCAAGACAAATATAGCTAGGAAATGAAAATGGAAACGGAAAAGAAACAGATATGAGAAACTGAAGTTTTTCCGTGCATCATATTGGTAATGTGAAGGGACATGATTCAGATGTACATTTGCTTACGAAAGAAATAAAGTATAAACTATAACCCCTCACCCTGATTGATCCATAAACACTCTCAAGTTGATGAGCTATAGAAGTGCAAGCATCAGATAGACTTCGTCTTGTTGCAAACATCATGTCAGGTAGCTTCCAACCCTGAAAACACACGATAATTCAGAATATAAAAAGAAAAAAAGAGTGATATTATAACTGCCTTTCTTCACTGCCTAAATGCATTCAGAGAAATATCTATGTTCTCACAGTGAATAAGCATCAATTTCAATTGTTGAAGTTGCTAATATAAGCACTGCATATATCACAACAAATTTTTCATAATCTTGACAACGTTTACTTTTCAGCTTTGTAATTAACCATAAAATCTCCCATAGCCAAAAAAATCCATGACAAAACTGGAAATTAAATGATTATGCCTCATAAAAACATAACTAAAATTAGAAAAGTTGTAACGAGTAACATAGCTTTGAGATGCCAGGAAATTGAAGTCAGCTAGATGCAAAACGAGCGATACAAACACAATCATTAGCAGGAAAAACAACAAGAAGAAATTTATCATTAAGATGTTATTCCATCAACATAGGCCATGGCTAAAATCATGAGTAAAGGCAACACCAGCAAAACAAAATTTGTTAAACCAGAAGCCTAGATAGTGCAGAAAAGAAACACATGAACATGCACAAAGTTACCTATCAATTATCAAATGGTTAGAAGGATTACCTTCCACCAAACATAGCCATAGCCCACTACAATAACAACAACAATTGTTCCATATTTATTTGCACCTGCACATTAAAAGAAGGTGTAAGAACTCCAGCTGAACTAGCAAGTAAGAACAATATGAAAACTTTAACAAATACAGCTTATGAGTAGAGGAATACTTTCCATTAGCTCATCGATCAACAGATTGCATAATATCATAATAAGCTATTGTTGTCCAATAAGGATATAGTTACAGGAATATGAATCAAGTGATCTACGACTGTCAATCACAAGATGTGTAACCTTATTCCATACACGAGAGAAAGGAGGAACACTAACCTTGCCCACTTGTAGTTATAATGGTCATCGGTCTGCTTGATACTAACATTTGCAGCTCCTCCCGAAGGCTGTTAACCTAAATAATTGAAAAAGCATACTCATATTCACAACTTCTATCAAACCATTCTAATGGAGAAATTCTTTTTATCGTATTGTAATAATTGGCACACCAAAAGAAAACTGAAGCAAGTTAAACCTTTATACACCAAAAGCCAGTTCCAATTAATATGCAGTGCATATTATATTTCCTAGAGAAAGGATTGGACTACTTAATGGAAAAGATGATAGAAAAGAATTCAGCTAACGGTGGGAGCTATATTTATTCATCTCTGGCAATAAAGTTGCATGCCCTCTCCCTAGTCCTTCTGTCTCTAAAGAATTTGGGCTGGAACACCATGAACAGGCATTAATTTTTTTGGTGAAAATTTTAAACTGCACTCTCTTCTTCCCTTTTTCTCGTTCTCCTTCCACCTCTCTTTGAAGCATAAAGTATTATATCCTAAAACCAACCCAGAACCTAATCCACTTGGAAAGTTTGCTAACCAAGCCCCATCTTCAAAATTATAAATGAACATTTTGTCTTTATGACACAGGAACAAAGTTCGATCCAAAAAACATAATCATAGTGAACAAAAAAGAAGACATCAATTGATTTTCAAAGAGCTGTATATCCATACATGCATCCTCAAACAAATGCCAAATACTTTGTTAACCAATAACATTCAAGTAGCCATGTTTCATCTGACATTAGACAAAAAAGAAAATGAAAATTGACAGGCAAACCTGAGCCATTAAGGGGTCATTATGTGGCTTTCTAACTGATGAACTAGATTCATCTCCCCTGATCTTCAAACCAATCTGCAATAGAAGGTAAATCATCACTATCAGCGTTAGCATTTAGCATTGAGCTGACTACGGCACTACTTGTAACAGAAAAATAACCACTTCCACTCTTTCAGAGAATTTTACATTTGCTGTATGGTTTTAAAACTAAAATCAACTCAAAATATTTTTTGGCATCTGGAGTATAGCATAACAAGTTAATTTCATTGTAGTGATGTAGTGCATGAGAAATTTTTTACCCACCAGAACCATTCGCAGTAAAATATAAGACCAAACGTCAAAAGAAAGAAAAGAATTTAAGTGGACATAGTAAATGATGATGGCAGGTGGGAGCAGGCAATGATGTATGGACTAGTGTGTAATACACTATCGTAATTCTTATGAACATTTCTTTTATTTTGATGATTTTGTGAAGTCTGACAAAACGATCTACCAATCCACTGACTCCATATTGCTCAAAACTACCCCTTTACCTTGAAACTAACCAATTCCCTTTCAAATGAAGAAAAAACATTCCTATTTACCAACTTTTGAATACACTCAAACAACAATCATGCACACACAGGAAAGAATCACCTAAAATGTTTCAGAAAAATACATACAGACTAAGGAAGGAAGGAGAGAAAACATTTTGTTCAACTTCCACAAACATAAAATAATATGCAAACCATTTCAAAATTCACATAATAGCTTTAGTTCTTCAAATACCTTGAACGCACCAGAAACCATGTCAGAAATATTCGGCAACTGCCCTTCTTTTGCAAGAACCGAACCAAGAATACCTAAAAGCACGCAAATTCATCAAGCAATAAATTAATTTCCAGCCAAGAATAATAAACATGAAACTAGAAAAGCACATTGCTCACCAAGTTCAATCATATCACAAAAACAAATAATAATATTATTATTTCCCACTATTGCCCTTCACAACTAAGAAAGCAACATCAGCTAGCTCAGGTTTACGATGATAACAAGCAAAGTAGTTTGTGCAACAAAAACAGAATACGTTGAACAAATGTGATTGGAGATTAGAGCCATCCATTCAATTAATCCCAAGTAGGGCGACAAGTATCTTAGAGTTTTGAAGTAGCAGAAGAAGTGAACAAATGTGATTGGAGATTAAATATGGTTTAAGCAATAGCAAATACAAATGACAGCTTATTATATATAACCTGCTTGTACCAAAATATCACAAGAAAAAAACATCTCAAACATCAATTAGAACAGAAGCTAGGGGTTTAGAAATAAAAAAAAAAAGAAAATTGTAGAGACCCACCTGCTCCAATAAGGATGCCTAACTTGCCGAAAGGTAGAGCCATGGGCAGAAAATCCTATGCTATCCTCCTCCAGTGGGCATTCCAGCACTATATTTAAAAGGGTAAACTTAAAACAAGGAAAAAACATGTCTTTTTTTGAAATTCAGTTACAAGGAATTCATACCAAGTGAAGGAAGCAGGAAGCTCTAATTGGAAAACCCAGAAAACCCTAAAGAGACAAATCAGACTTCAATTCAATCTGCGGGATGAAGACGAAGAAGAAGAAGAAGAAGAATAAGGCAGAGGCGCACACAGCTAGCCTAGGTGGGTGCTGAATGAATCAACCAACGAATCACTATTAATTAACTAACCCATACAATTATCACAATAGGGTTACCATTCACTTTTAATTGAAAAGTTTTGTTAAATATCGTAATGTTAAATGGTCCTTCCTTTTGACATTCTAGTTACATTATTATGCACAACTACAATATTTTTTATAAATAATTTAAAAATTGTGTTATTTGGATGTCAATCGGTCAAAATTTTGTGACCGATCATACTTGTTTTTACAAATATATTCTTGGTTATAAAAGTGGGAGATTGCGCACGGTTGGACATGATGTGTGATGGTGGGAAATTAGATTGTTTGCTCGTATGTATAAATAACATTTAATGGGACTTGTTTGAAAATAAAGTGAAATTATGGAATGTCTATAGAGATCTAACATGTGTGCTTTTGGATTTTAAATACAATTGATTCTCCTCCTCATTTATTCTTCTTCCTCCTTATTTCTCTTTCCAAGGGTTCTGGGCAGCAATTTTAAACCAAAACTCGGCCGTAATGGAGGTAGAGGACACTGCAGTTAATCATGATAGAATCATTATATGAAGATGATGGACTTGGTCTCTGGGTAGAAATGTCGTATCCAACACTCAAAAGTTTGAAAGATGTGTACAAGAGTCGCACTATCTAAAATGTTTCACAGTTATAACCTCTAATTCTGGAGAAAAAGGGTCACTCTTTTACAGTATATGTGCATTTAAGTTGCGACAGAGAGAAGAAACGAGCAAATTAGATGAAGTCAAAGAGGATAGGTTGCCCAACTAAACTGAAAGCGTCATATAAAGATACTTGGTGGTACTTAGCAAACGTATACCACACAACCATGCCTTGTAACCTAAATTAACAGGCATGATATCCAACCAAAGGAATTTGACGATAGAACTTTAGAAAGAGTTAAATCCCATGATATAGTTGGGCTAAGACCTCAAACATAAAAAAGAAAATTATAAATCAACAATTGATGATGTTTTAAACAACTACAATTCTTCCATTTTTAATTTTAAGATCTTTAAGGTGGATTTTAGTATTTAGAGAAAAATTGGGTGTTTAGAGGGAGGATTTCGAACATGTTAATTCTAAAGAATTTTTAAATAATACGATGCTATTGTAAATGATGTACTAAACAACTTTAATTATTTCATTTTTTTTGTTTTAAGATCGTTAGAGATTATTTTTTTTTCAGTATCTAAATAAAAAATCATTCTTTTGACAGAATATAAAAGTCATAGGACCTGTTTGGAAATTAGCTGTTAGCTGATTAGATTAGCTGTTAGCTGATTCCATTAGCTGATATGACTAGCGGTTTGTATAAATCTGTTTGGTAAAATTGAGCTGATTGTTAATAGCTGTTTGTGAAAATGACAAATAAGGACATTCATATTTTTCTGAGAGAATTTTATAATAGACCTGACATACTATGTTTTGTATACATCGAACCAATAATTAACTAAAAAATATTATTATCACGTCACCCATTCGGCTAATGTATACTTAAATCTCTCCCTTTTTAAATATTATTTTTACAATTTTAAATAATTAATTTATATTTTTCTTTGAAAGTAATTAATTTATATTCTTAATCACGTTAAAGAAAAACACAAATTTTTGAACTTAATATTTATAACATATCAATACACTATGTAATTAAAAAAGTGAAATTAGAAACAAAAATCATTTCATATTCATGCAAGCAAAAAAACATTATTAACAACTATGGAAACATGTGAATATATGCTTAATAATTAGGGTAGAATAGTCTTTTAAAATAGTTATTGAGAAAGCTAATTGAAAAAGCTCATAAAATGAGCGTTTTCAAATTAGCTTTTTGAAGCCAATAAGCTATTCTAATATTCTATTTACCAAACACTATAATTAGAGGTTTTATTGGTCAAATTCTCTAAATGTGGTCAAATCCGCTAATTTAACCTCAATCCGTTCTTTGCCAAATGGGGCTATAATCACTTTTTTTTTTTGTTATAAAACAAATTACAAATTATCCACAACTTTTGTAGCCCCTTAAATTCTTTTATAATTTACCCTTATTATTTTTATTGCTTTTATCATATAAATTTTATGGCCGTAAAACATTAGCATTATTTCCTCAATTCCCTCCATAATTTGTGTCAACTCAACTAAGATATGAGTCCCATTCTCTTGGTGAGTATTTCCAAATTTAATTTGGAGAGTCACTATTGAATTAATGATAAATTTAATCCAATGGTGTATAATAATCCTAATTCTAACCGTAATCCTAAACCCGAACCCAAACCCTAACTCTAAACCCCAACCCCAATCCCTAACCCTAACCCTAACCTTAAGACTGCTAAAATATAACCCACTTCTCCATTTCAATTGCATTTTAGCTTTTCAAAAAAGACTTAATGAGAAAAGGGTATTGGGCCTCTTGGCTCATCTGTAATTAAAATTCACTATCTAGAAAATTAAATAGTAGACATACTTATAGTGTAAAAGAAACTCTACTAATTACATGCATACTTGGCTCAAATTTACAATTGTTAATAGTGGATAACAATCGGTTTCATTTATAATCAATCACATGAAATATAAATTATAAGTTATAACACGACAATCTATTCTAATACCTACATACAATGATACCAATAGCCACATGTCACTTGTTAGATTATTTGATGTATGGATGGATGCAAGAGATAGCTTATATATAATAGTAAAACCTCTATCCAAGACTATCTAAGAACACTTTCTTCTGATGATTTCCATTATTTGCTTAGAATTTTTTGGTTGTTGGTTCTTTCGAAGTTGCCAACCCAATTGGAATGCCCGTTTAGCTTTATATTAAAAGAAGAACACTCTATATAGTACTAACCTTTCAAAGGCTATACAAATACCTCGGTCTGAAGTGTTGTGTTGAAATTTTTTGTTCTAGCAACCTCTATTTAGTAATAATCTCCCAATTGTTATCCAAATAATCTAGTCCAAAGTATATCACTGTACAGAGATTTTACTGTATCCAGAAAACCTGTGTAAAATGAGCGTTAATGCACACAATGAGATCATTATTCGTTACATCCAAGGACCAACATGCTATCAATGAATCAAAACTTGAGATGAAGTTAAAAGATGTCCGGACATCATCGAAGTGACAGTTTCTGAAACAAACATCAACAATGTTACAAATGAACGACTACGTAAAAATCCGTATTTTTCAGTTCTCGATCCCGTTCCAAGCAGAGAAGAGAGAAGACAGTTTCTATCTCACTCTTCTTTCCGAGCTTTAGACTTGGCAGGCCTCGCTGGTTTGATCATATGGCCAAGGATGATCAATACAATAGGCAAGATGGTGCCAATGTAATATACACTTCCATATGAAGCAATTGTTTCGTGTAAGCTTAATACCTGTGAGGCACAACAAGAGGAGCATTAGAAAGCTTGAAACAAATTATCCATGAATCGAAAATAGGTGTGTTCACTGAGAGGGAGAGCTAACCATGAAACCAACACACGAGTAATTTAGAACCAAAATTGTGTATGCGAAGTTTATCAACATGAGAATATGCTTGATTATAGCCAAATTTGGCGGGACAGCTTGCTGCCATCGGTATATGGCTGCTCAGAATCAAGGAGAAAAGAACTTAGCCAGCATTCCCAAATTCCTTTGGACTTTAATTACCTAAAAATATCATTATAACAAAAATAACAGTTGTCGAAGGAAGTGTTATCAATACCTCTTGAACCGGCAATCATCAACGCTGACTGAACAAAGAATATAATGTATCCAGGATATAATCCCTGTAATTTGTTGGAAAAGGAAAAGCACAGTCGTTACCGACAAGTTGAATTGACAAGAGCTATATGGCAAAGCACAGCAAGACTCATAAAAAGAACAGAGAAGTAACTGAATGCATGAACTATTGCTAAGAACACATCTATAAAATGCCATGATACTTAGCGCCATGATTATGAGAAATTCGAAACCTGATAGAATCACAAGTTCACAACATATAATGCTTGAAGTTACCCAAAAGCCAACAACATCGAAAAGGTTGATAGAAAAAAAGGGGAAGAAAAGCGGGATATAGTTCTACAGGGACTGGGAGATATTGAATATGAATACTAAGTGATCATGCAAGCTTATTAGTGAATAACTTACCAGGATATATTTGTATCCATTTATTACTGACCTATATCTCATTTGCACATCAGTTAGATAGCATAAAGTTACTACGGTTTGGAATTTCTATTTTACTGAAAAGATAACACGATAAAGTCTAGCCAAAATACAGTAGATTGAATAACTGAATATAGACCGACACAATCCAGAAATTCCACTTACATGCCAAACAGCACTAGTAGTCTGAGTGGCCAACAACTGAAGAAATCCAGGTTTCTTTCCCTTTTGTACGAGTCTGTCATAAACATCTAAAAAACATATAAAAGTAATCGAGTTAGTAAATCAGCTAACTATAAGCTTTAAAATTATACTGCATTCTCATATCAGTGAAAGGTTTCAAAGGAAATCGATGAAAAAGGATACTCTTAACAAGCAAAACAGTAAACAAACAGCTGATTAGCAATGGGGCACTTATCACATGGTTCAAGTGATCAACGATCAGCAACGGGTTGCAACAGCTGGTTCACAACTAATCAAGATCTAAACGTGCTTCTGATCTAGAATATAGCAGTTGTGGAGTAATTCATGTAGTTTATCAGCAGCAGCCAGAAAAAAGAAAGACCCAACACGGAAAAGGATAAAAATTTCTAATAAGCCTAATACCCAGTTTATTTCTTTTACAGACACACAAAATGGTACATCCTATTAGAAGTTCAGTTTGGATTTCTCACATGATATGTATTAGTTAAGGTTGTGTCTTAATGCTTTTAACTTGTCCGTTTACCTTACTTATAGAACTCAACTCATGATGGCAGGAAATCTCAAAAATAGAAGCTGTCAGTAAACTTACAATGTCGAAGCCATGTGCTGACTTGAATGTTCCAGACAAGGGGCAACTCCACGGAACTCTTTGCAAGCTCAACTCCCAAGACATCCACATTTATAGCACGATCCCATTTTGGCTTTGGTGGAGTAGTATTTGTCCAACCACTAAAACCCAGACCAGAGATAATAATGGAGGCCTCAGAGATTGACCAGATAAAATAGTACTTCCAGCGTGCTGTAAATCCTGACATATACTGGTAACCCAACCGTTTCCAGAATCCCCATTCCTGGTATACAGAGTCAGTGAACCGGGACAACGGGAATTGGGGCACAAGGTATAGATACAAGCCCATACAGAAAGCAGCCTGAAGAAGAGCTCGAAGAGTAGCCCCGAAAGGTGATGGTGATGGTCCTTTCTCTGTGTGAGCCCATATCTGCCAACATTACATGAACAAAGCTAAGGACTTTTTATTATACTTCAGCTTATAAGTGTGCAATTAGTGAAAAGCATGTTAACAAATCTACCCATACAAGCAACATAATACACTTACCCCCTTTCTTTCGGTCCACTCGATATAGTCCTTCATTTCATAAACCGGACCGGCAAAGTGGCTACCACAGCAGAGGCAGTAACCAAAGTACTCGAGCAATGAGGGCAACCTAGTCAACCGGTTTTTCTTCTGAGACTCCCTCAAGCCCTCCTCTTCCAACAATCCATCGTTGTAATTAATAGCACATGATATGACTTTCAATGTTAACACCATTAGGGCTCCTAAACATTAAAAAAAAAGCAATTATTCATAATTACAATAGCATGTCTAACACAAAAACATATTAAATCGTCCGAGGAAACTATAAAAACTCTATAGTCACCATTATATATATATATACAAGCATAATCATTCTTTGACTTTGTAAGCTACCATTCCAGGCAGTATCAACAACAGCTTCCATTGTGCTTACCAGTAGCATCAATGCCCCCTTCCTTCCATGCATCTCCACTCATGTAATACATATGGCTACACAATATGTATAACAACAGTCAAAATTCTGAAATAAAATAGCATAATTTCAAGCATAACGATTCATCTACTCATGTTTGATAAAGCAAGACAACCTACATCTTCTTCCGAATGTAACAGAAAATGATTAAAATAAGACCTACACCATACACGCCCCATAAACTTGTCCATTGTGGTCAATTTGCCCCCTCAACACTTTAAAAGTGTATCTATTGGCCCCATGTTTTGAGTATAACAGAAACAATTTTGACCCAGTGTTATGCGTGCACTAGAATATTGACTTCGCATGAAATCTAACTGATGACTATAAGGCCATGTCAGCATTTAATAAAGAAAGACTAAAATGCCCTCAATATTAGAGAGGAGTTAAACAAACTGTTTACAATTAGCTTTACATAGGCTTGTTCTTATGCAAAGTCAATATTTTGGCAGGTGCCTAACGCCGTTTAAAATTGTTTCCATTATAATAGAAATAGGATGATAGATACACTTTTAAATAGTTTAAGGGTCAAATAAGTAGTCCCTTGGGTTCGGCCGAGCGATAAAGTGACCAAAATGGACAAGTTAAGGGTTTGTGTATGGTTTATGCCTTAAAATAAACTAAAATTGATCTCCAAAATCCACTAAAAGAACAATCTTTTAGATATACACCCTATTATACCCTCCCTGAGAATGAAACTCCGAATGTAGATGAAACAACACAGCATTCTTTTTCCCCTCTGCTATTCTATTCACATGCACAACCTAATTAGGAGAAAAAATTAGCTCCTGTAAGTTCATAGCCTAGTGATTAAGACTTTAGCTATGATCAAAGAGAGTTATGGGTTCAAATCACACCAGAGTTGATTTTTTCTTCGTTATTTAATGTAAACGCAACTGACCAATTATTTTTTATTTTTTTTACAAAAATAAAGGATACCCAATAACTCAAAACCACCATTACATTCAAAAATAGAATAAAGTTGAAAGCTTGGTATATAATTAAAATTGAAATGAAATAAAAAGGTACCAGCCAATGAGATAGCCAAACCCCAGAAGAAAAGTGAGGATTCCAGAGTGTTTCCGAAAGAGGATCATGGAAGCGTAGCCGAGCAACATTGGGACCAAAAAATGGAGATTGGAAGAAAACCCAAAAGAGAGATACGAAAGTGAAACCCCTGAAGCTGCCGCGTATAGGTGTTTTCCAAAACTACCTGGGATGAATCGATGCAGGAAACTCACTGGAATAGTCGCCACGAAACAGAGGAGGAACCGGAGTACTGGGATTGATACTCCGATCGCCGCTGCCATGGATTCCATCTCTATATCCATCTTCAATCAACAAGAAGAAGAAGAAGAAGAAGAAAGACCAGAAATAAAATTCAGTTATTATATTTTTGTAATCTACTGAATATTTTTAATTTATTTGTACGTCTTCTTCTATTCGGAAGTATTGAATTACTGTTGTACCCTTTTATACTTACGAAGCTCTCATGTGGTCATGTTTACGTGAAACTGGGGTCATAGGATTACTTTACTCTAGATACTCTTAACATATTTACTTAGTAATAATAATGTTAAATATATGAAAACCTCATATTTGAATCTCCATTCTTTTAAGATACTATGTCAATGGACTTAATCTTGCTTCCGTCTCACAAAACATTCATAATTGAAGCAATTGAATTATGAAAATTTGTTCTACATCACTAATTTAATAATGCATCTATTAATCAATAATAGTTTCTGAATAATAAAACTCATACTTATTATTTTAATTAATTTTTATTAGAGAAAAGTAAACTGATCTATCTTCTAAAATAAACAAAAGATGTAGCTTTCTTTTTATTAATTCTCTTTGAATCCAATTAACTAAGTAAACTATCGAAAATAGTCGTCGTTCAGTAGTTTCGAACTTAACATTTTATTATCTACATTAAATATTACAATCTTAATTTTCAAAGAAACTGAAATAACTTCATAATTTATAAAAATCAACAATAAATTAATTAGATTCTAAAAAGTGTTAAACAATTGAAAATAGCTCTAAATCTTATTATTAAAAATTCAATATATAAAATTGAAAATTGATCAAGGGATTGGATTTGATAGAGAGTAAGAGAGGGTGCAAGTGGTAGTGGGAGCAGATAATGAAAGGTAAGTGAGATATGATTGGGTGTAAATGCAATGCAGTCATTTATGGTGTGTTATTAAATGGACACCTGGCAGTTAGGTGGGAGCTTTGGTTATACCGTATCCCCAATATCTTACTTTGTTTACATCGATTTGGTGTATCAAACCCGTATAAGGATACCTTATTCCCGAATATCTTACTTTCTTTTTAAATATCTTAGGCAAATCAAATTTTTAGAACACTAATTTAGGACCCAAATTGAATTTTTAATGTTTAGGTGAACTAGCTATGATTTCAATTCAGAATTTCAGGGAGGGTGGAGTATAAGGAGGGAGAGATATGTATAAGGGTAATCCTCAAAGACGATAATGAAGACAAAAATGAACTAAATTTCACATCGGAAAATAGAGAAAAGAGAGCTGAAACTTATATGTAAAATGTGAATTCAATACATGCATGATGCCTTTTCAAATCGTATGGTCCGATGGTGACAGATTTTGATTATAGTAAAAAATATTTACATGATATTTTACACAACCATGTATGCTTCATTTGTTTTTGTTGAACACATGTAAAACACATTAGAGTTAAGTCATATGAAGTCTTTTTTAGAGTTTCACTTTTATCAATTTTGGAATTCGAATTTAAGATCTCACGCTTTTATAGAAAATATAATAGTCACTAAATTATTGTTTGGTGGTTAAAGTTGTATGAAACTAGATATCTATATAAAGGAGGAGGGAGATAGTTTTACTTTAGGTAAAAACTTTTCTAATTAAAGTTCACCTTACATATTATTATGAGACTTTTAATTGCTTCGACATGTATTATGAAACTTGTGATTTTGAAACATATTTGTATATATTAAAACTCCACTTTACTAATAAGTTTTATTTGTTACTATTTCTATTTTTTTTACGTAAAATTCAATTCATAATATCTCTACCATTATCTTTTAAGGCCCGCTCATATTATACATCGATCCTTCAGTTCATGACCACAATGTTACACTAATATACTCGGCCAAGGACGGCAGTTTAATCTGTTATATAACCAACTTATGCATTGTTGTATTATACTAGTATTGTCTTTTTTGTTATGCATTAAAGAATAAATGTATAGTGGTAGTATTTTGTAAGAATTAATCATATTTATTACTCTTTGATGTATTTTTTTGGGAAATTACAAATAAAACCCTTGTGGTTTCATGGGTTTGCAAATAGAGGAATGTGGTTTCATTTTTTGCAAAGAGAGGCATGTGGTTATCAAAATTGACAATTAAAGGAATATCACTTAAGATGTTAGTATTTGATGACATGTCATATTGAATTTAATGATGTGTCATGTTGACTTGTTGACTTTGATGATATGGCACAATAAAATATTATTTTGTTGATGACATGTTAGGTTGACTTGATGACGTGGAGGGTTGACTTGATGATGTGGCAAATGTTGTTAGTCAAAATCCTTTATTTGTCAAATATGTAAACCACATGCCTTCTTTTGCAACAAAAGAAACCACATTCCTCTATTTGCAAAACATTAAAACCACGAGGGTTTTATTTGTACTTTTCCCTATTTTTTTTACTATATATTACAATATTCTAAAGCTCTATCGAGGTGTTTGTTTAGAATTGAGGATGAGATGAGATTTAATTTGGGTTGAGATGAGTGAGTTGAGATGAAATTGGGAAAAATGGGTTGATAAGTTCTTGTTTGTTTAGGAAGTGGGATGAGGGTTAATGAGATGAAAATGACTAAGTAGCCCCCATAAAAAATTATAAGAGAAGAAGGAAGGGGGGTAACTTAGTCATTTCCCCATTATTTAACTTCCCATCTCATCCCCTATTTCTTGTAACGCCTCCCCTAGGTACAAGATTTGGGGAATGAGATGGAAAAAATTCTCCATCTCCCCACTCCATCCCCCAAAACAAACATGAGCTTGCCCATTTTTTTCATCTCATCCCCAAAAACCCCATCTCATCCCCTCAAACAAACACTCCGTATATGTTCTTTGTATCTTATTCTTTTATGATAGTATCACATTCGACTTTAATGATATAGTATGATGACTACTACCTTTTGACTCACGTGACATATTGAAACATTAATTCTTGATGATATGCATATTTTTCTATTATGGAAGATGACATGTTAGATTGATTTGATGACTATGAGCATTACATATTGACTTTAATGACGTGACACATAATGCCAATCAAATTTTATAAAGCACGTGTCTTTAAAAAAAAATGCATTTTTCTATATTTTATGTAGAACAAACACAAATTTTATTTGTATTAAATAGTTTTTATATTCTTGAAGATCCAAATCTCATCTTCAATTCTCTTTTAATATACTAGTCTAAAATATCAAAATTTGTTCATCAAAGATTTTTGTTCAAGTATTAAACCGAGTACTTTTTTTGTGTAGATTATTATAAATATAAAGTATATTCTAGACCATGCGTTGTCTTGTGGACAAGACAATTATTCATATTTGATCTTGTCAGCATGAACTCCAAATTTCGGTCGTATACAAGTGCATTTCACATTCATAGGATCAATCCTTAAGGTTACGAACTTGTGATCAACATAACTACCATCAAGTCAATATGAGGTATATTATATTCATATAACTAGTACACTAACCATTGATGGTGCCTAATACGACTCGGATCGAGCTCGACTCAAGCTACAAACAAATCTACTAGTAATGTAATATTGATGGTGTCCTTTATAAGGATGAGATCACTATCACTTGTCAAGCCAAAATCTAATCCGGTCCAACTCAATCCAACCTGGTTCAAGAGTTGTTAATTGTACTTAGCTTTCATTTTCTTGGTTTTATTATTCTTATCTCGTGGCTTTTCGACCCTCCGTTCTATCGAAACAAATAAATATACTTTTTCTCTTCAGAGCATTGATTAGCTTACCATATTTGACATTTTCCTTTCTTATATTCTTCAAATATTATTGATAGAGCATATGGGCAAATGGGTGATACCACTTCGAAGTTAATGTTTTGTCTAATTGTATTCAATTTGGTTTTTTAATTAAGTCAAATCGGAGCGTCAATAGAAAGCCGTTGATGATCCAACGGCAGACATTTCACCAATTCCGCTCCAACGTTTATTCCCTCCCCAACGGTCAAAAAATGTTTGAAAAACAAGGCCTGAAGAAAATCCCCCTCATTAAAGCTGAAATCTTTTCTTCCTTCTCTCTAATCTCCTATCAAAAACCCTTCAAAAATCAACAAAATCCCTTCAAAAATCATCAAAAAACACTCAAATCACACCAAAATCAAACACCCAATCTTCAATTTCATATAAAGATTTCATCTTTTGTCAAGAACAATGAGTGTTCTTCAACACCCAGATGGAATTAGTCCATTAGAGCTTCAAGTTTGGAACAATGCAGCTTTCGACAATGGCGAATCCGAAGATTCTATCAAATCTTCTTGGTGGAATCAATCTCTTGAATCCAGTTGTAGTAAGGAGAATCTTAACCCTAGTTTACAGAAATCCCCAATTTCTATCAAGTCTCCGCTGTCTAATTTGTCGTCGATCAAGCCACTTAACCCTAATACCACCATTGTTAACTCTGTTTCCAATCCGGTCCGGGCGATCAAGAAAGTGATTCAAGAAGAAGAGGACGGAAAGATTGATCAGGAGATTGAAGAAATTGAGAAGGAAATTACCCGATTATCATCAAGATTAGAAGCTCTCCGCCTCGAGAAAGCAGAGAAGACTTTGAAACAGAGAGGGAGGGTTGTGCAGGCGAAATTCATGGAAGCGAAAGAGAGTGTTAAGATCGAAGAGCCATTGGTTTCGAGTGCGAAAACTAAGATGAATAGAAGAGGAGTAAGTATGGGTCCATCAGAGATATATTCTGCAACTAAACCAAGGTTATGGGGGAGACCGGAGGTCACTCCTATTTCGACTCAGAATCGTCGGAAGTCTTGTTTTTGGAAGCTTGAAGAGATTGATGAATTGAAAGCAACTAAACAAAGGGGGAAAAGCTCGAGTGTGAGTCCAAGATCGCGAAAAACTCTCCCCAAGATTCAACTTCCAAAAATGGCTGCTACTACTGTGGGATCCAAGAGGCCTGTGAAGAAAGAAGAGGGTTTCCTCACTTTGATCCAGCCAAAAACACTGTTTAAAGATGGGGAGAAATCTGTTCCGAATAAGAAGCAACTGAAGCCCGGACGGGTTGTAGCTAGTAGGTATAATCAGACTAATCGGAACTCAAGTGAGATGCGAAAGAGGTCTTTGCCTGATAGTGATAAAGAAGACGGGAACAAGAGGCGGGCGTCGAGGGAAGATGGTGTGAGTCAGAGAACTGAGGGAAGTAGGGTGAAGAAGAAATGGGGAATTCCAAGTGAAATTGTGGTGTATAAGAGTGATGAATCTGTTGAGGAGTATCTGAATTCTGCTCCATTGATGGTTGATGTGCCAAAGATTAAGACTTTTCGATGTGTTAATGATACCCCGCGAGACTCGGGTGCTGCGAAACGGGTGGCTGATTTGGTTGGAAAGAAATCTTATTTTTCCATTGATGAAGAGGAAATGGAAGAGGATTCTGTTTGTCAAGCGTTGTGCTTTGGAGAAGATGATGATCTCTAGTAAGCCTATTTTCATCTGAATTTACTATTGAATATTGAATTTCTTTAGTGCAATGGATTGTAAGTTTCTAGTCATTTTTTGATTTCTGCTATGAAATAATTTGATAAGGGTTTTCGTATCTTGCTTCCGGTTGATGATAATTTCTCTTTCAACCTCTATGGCTATCATTTTGAATCTTTTCTGTTCCGATTTTTTGGATTGTTGAAATCATTGTATATGTTCTTGGAGCCTTTGCTTAACATTGGATGGTTGATAATTATAATAGAAAAGTAACCATTTTATTGGTTACAGATTACTAAAGTTGTTTACTTCTTTCCCTTTTCTGTAATCTAAATACCATAGAAATCATGATCTGTCGAAGAAATAATCGAATTTAATTGCAATTGAATCTAAATAGCAAATACACATAACAGGAATAAGGTTTAGCCTTATTTCAATGAAAGAGTCCAACTCCCTCCATGATGCTGGTTCATGGTTGTCTTCAGTTCTCCCAAATCTTCCCAACAAGTGTACTTCGCCTTAGTGTTTGATGAATGACTGGTGAACTCGATCATTGTTTGGAGTTTTGATGTTTTGGCCTAGAGGTGAATGGAGATAAATGAGATGTTCTGATGCATATTAGGACTTTTACATTACCCCTTAAGGTTAGCGGGAGTACAATCGATAATGCATCGCACAAAAATCGAGGACAATAAGCTGCAATATGACATGAACTATATTAGGAGTGCGAATGGACTGAACTTGGAATCTCAAGATTCTAATAGGGCTTTTAGCAATTATGATGATGAGTTCCATATAAATTTCAAATCACGCTTCATTGTTTGATAAAAAACTAAGGACATATCAGATGCTGTTTCTCATTGTTCTAGTTGAGGAGTGTTATTGTTTGTTGATGGTTCAGGCTCATTCGAAGATTCACTCAGTAAACAACACAAAACTTGTACCACTTGGAACCGATTTAGTTAGCACAACACCGGTTTCTTCAAAAACCTGAATAGCTCTATGATGATCACATTATTTCACCCCACAACTATTCAGCAGTTACGGGAAGTTCCGTTGATGTTTGTATATTGCAGCTAGTTTGTTGTGTCGTTATCGCGTCATATGATCTATATCTACTACATGATTATATATGATGTAAATACAGCAAAAGTAACCATCTTGTCAAACGGGCGTGTCAAGCGGATGGTGTATAAATCATGATATTCTATCAAAAATTGATAGCGTTAATTGCAATGGTAACACATTCTTAGACTTTAGTAAGACTCTATACAAAGAAAACACAGCAAAGTTCAGCTATAGTAAAAACATTCTGCTGCTATGACTTTATTTTCTACTGAGACATACAGAATCTGTAGCAAATACAAGAAAATAAAACATGAGGTAATTCCCGTTATGAACCTTAAAAACCAGAAACAGCTACTAGATTTTACTGGAGTCTCTTCCGAATATAAATCTTCTCGTCCAGTCGCCGACAACCAAATATCTAGTTCTCCAGCTCACTAGCTTACTGCAAGTTAGTTTGAAATGATTCAGAACTTGCATCCAACAAAACAATGATGAAATTTCACGAGAAAGGGAATCACCTGGCGTAAACAGAGTACCAGAGCCATTGAGAACTATATCCGATGTTCACCCTGTCGCCGGGAAGTTGAGCTGCTGTTTGTTCTCCTCCCAGTGGAGCAAATTGTCCAAAATGTTTGTACCTTTATCCAACACAATCATTCATATTAATAAAATCTGAATTACATGGTAACAAGAAGAGAGCGTGTTTTCGGGTCTGGTATGGCACACCATATACAGTCTGAGGAATTGAAAGGATATGCAGAAGATTAATAACCTGAAAGGATGAAACATATGGTGACCTGTTCCCCTGACCCTTACAGGACCTTCTGGATTCTTTTCGCATTCTTCCATGCGATTGAAACAGTTTGCAAGGTATGCACCTTGTTGAGCAGCAACCTATATGTATGAACCAAAACAATGAAAATCAGTAATACACTATGAAACACGAAAACAACCTATTAGGTGTCCATTTGCTTCCATTGTTGATGTTGGCTGATTATGAATACAATACCAAAAAGGAGAACCAAACCGATACAACATTTACCTGAGCTGTTGCTGGAAGGTTTTTCATTTGAGAATCCACCTCAGATAGAGCCTTTTTAAACGTTTCTATGTCGATTTCCTTGCTTTTTCCTTGTGCATTCTCGACTAAAGCATCAAAGCTTTTCAGTTTATTCTTCTGTAAGTAAATGTTTAGTTGAGGATACCTCTCACAGATGTCACCGATAACTTCTCTAAACTCTTGAACGTCTAGCGAACCGTTCTTATTCTTGTCCGCTTTGCTGAATATTGCTGCTATATCTTCCTGAATGTGCATGTAAATGTTAACTAATTACTGGTTTATGTTATCAAGCTACAAATGTGAGACAGCTTAAGGCCTTGTTGTATACCATGACGCTGCGTTGGTTAATAGTGGCACAGTCGCCGAGAGCATATATGTTATCATATCCTTCGACCCTCAGCCATTCATCTGTCGCTAAAACACGCCTATTACCCTGTACTTGAGCATGGACAATTATTTTCGAGTAAGTGTACAAGTTTATGATGAGTAAGATCAGTAGTAGTTTCACAGGGGGTCATCGAGTTTCCAGTTCCCCGGGAAAAATAAAGAAAAATTATGATAACGGACAGGAGTAGCTGTCGCAGATTTTTGTTACATTTCCTTCCGTTCACCCCAAAATGTTCTTTTCTGGCTCTCCTATTAATTTAAGATTGAGTTAAAGATAGAAGAACAACAAACCTGACCAATTTGCTTCATAAATTCCCTAATGACCGGACGAGTAGCAAAACCAGTGGACCAAAGAACCATTCCATAAGGTAAAGAGAAACTTTGGCCAGTTTTTATATCTTTTGCAGAGACTTCTTTCTCGGAAACTTTTGTCACCATCGATCCTGTCTTGACATCAATACCATCTCTCTGAAACTTCCAATGAGCAAATTCTGAGATTCGGGCATCAAACCTGCAAGCAACCGGAGCGGTTAAAGGTGCCTAATTACGGATCTCGATTAATGCAAGTTCCTTCCTTACATGTTCAAAATATGATCACCAGCCTCAAGAAGTGTGATTTTTAGATAGTTCTTGACTGATGGATAGAGGCGAGCCATATCTTCGGATGCAAAGTCATGAAGCTCAGCAGCATATTCGACGCCTGTAGGACCACCACCGACCACTACGAAATGCATGATTCGCTTCTTCTCTTCTTCACTTATGTTTGGAAGACTCGCTCGCTCATAACAATCTACAATGTTCCTACGGATTCGCTGAGCATCTTCTATTTCCTGCAAAATGTTAATTTCCATAAATACTAACTAAGAAATGTCAAGTAATTCATAGGAAAAACAATAAGTTTGTGGTGTTTTGGCCTAGTATTGTCATATATAGGGTGCAAAAGAAAAAAATTCCGGGTCTGAAGTGGATTTAGTTTACCTTGCCAGTCATATTGGCCGACAAAAGCAGTTGGCTCATATGAACACATGGAGTCAGAGAATATCCGACTCCACAGTGTAATTGAGCAGATATTCTCTGCTCCGCAAATGCTCTTATGATAGGTGAAAACAATAGTCTGCTTGTCGTGTAAGCGGACATATTTTACATCCGCCAGTCCTATAGACGGGATGCCTATGTTGATATGACCAGGCATATACCTATGTCAGGTGAAAAAATTGTCTGCTTATCATGTAGGTGGACGTAATTTACATCTGCCTATCACATAGACGGGCAAGGCATATTTATGACAGACATGCCTGATCTAAAGGCGGATTGTGACATCTGCCAATGTAGTTCTCCACAAATTATAAATACTTTAAGAACTTCCTCAACAAAAGAATTACTTTAGTATTTCACCACAAATGTGTCAATATCCTATTATTCCTAACGTACCTTAAGAAAAAAGGCATGTTCTTCAACACCGGGGGTGTTGAAAGTATTTGAAGTAGCACCCATGGCTACCACTAGAAGATCATAATCCATTGTGAATTCCTCTTCTCCACCCAATTTCTTATTGTGCTTAGATCGACAATATATTTTTCGTTTTACCGGATCAATCTTATAACACTCAGCTTCCCTGAAATCAACTTTAAAAGGTTTCTACAAAGATAATGAAAAGAAACATAAGAAAATGTACTAAGAGATTTCTGTTCATGAAAATGAGAAAAACAGTTCCATTAATCAGATACCTTGTTCACGATGTTGCGAACAGGTTCCACGATGCTACGAGCTTCAACAGTGCCATTCGTGACACTCGGTAAGAGAGGAGTGAATGCAAAATAGTTCCGAGGCGAGACGACATGAACATCATAGGATGAACTCTTCAAATTTTTCAGGAAACTGACACCTGCCCAACCTGTTCCTAATACTATCACTTTCTTCTTCTTGAATTCATTAGATTCAGGAACAGAAGTTTTCAGTTGGTTGCTATCAGAAAAAGCTACTGCTACTCCGCCACCACTGCGAAAATGGTGATCAAAGGAAACTCATAACGAACACGTAAAAAACCATACAATATTAACATATTTCGTAGACGGAGCAGTTTAGGACTCTATTAACAGCAAATCCAATAAAAACATGTTAACATAAACTCCTCTTCAGTACCATTTCTGTACTTCATGTCCGTTTCTTTTCTATTTCCTCGCTATCTTTTTTTAGAAATAACGTTTCCATTTTTCATTTCTGTTTCAGGCAACATAGACTCTATGGTTATAGGGTGAGACCATAATTAGACTCTACATTTAAAGCTGTGCAATGTTAGCGGATGGGCTGCTATGTTTGGCGCCTCCTAAGCTCCATTGACATCCACGCGCAACTAAACATTACTGATAACATTGCACGGTTTTATAGGTTGCGCCAAAATCTATCCCCCCACACTAAATATAGCACGAAATTCGCACCTTATTCAAATAAAAAACAACAACAAGAACACAGTTTAGATAATAACCTGAGAGTGGACACAAGAATAAGTTTAAACACAGTAGGATGATCGCGAAAAGCTCCGTGAATTGTCTCGTAAAACTTAAAACCTCTCATCTTTTTTCTGCAAGTAAGATCTATAATCTTTCTTGTTTTTCTTTATATTCCTCTTTGAATGGAGCTTGAATTTGTAGTTTACAGATCCAAAAAAATGGGAGCTATAACTGTCTCTAATCTCTATGCTCTATTTTTAGGCAAAACACATTTTAAGCCCTTCTATTTCGTATATTTGTAGCCTCTTCAACTCTGTTTTATCAAGTATTTCAACTTTAAAAACTAAGAAAAACACTATGAAGCTCCTGATCTTGTAGGTTTTTATTGATATAGTCCGTTGATCTTTCAGTTTGATATATTGAAGTCATTCGGACAATTATAATTACGCGTGTTAAACTGTTGGTGACCATGAACATCAGATTTGGGTGTAAAACTCGGTTAACATTGTGCTATTCACTTTAACTGCATCTGAATTTGCATTTTTCACAATTCGAGTATGGTTTCTATGTATTTGGTCTCTCATAGGATTTTTTAGGTTCTGCTCAATCACTCATGAGTATAGATGACAATTTGGAATTATCGTATTATAAGTTTATAGTCATATTGTATTATCTATTGATTCTATTCAATAATATATGCTATGAAAGTAACAAAAATTTGTGGATTGTCTCTATAGATTGCGTTACCAATGTTAGAATAAGCGACTCGTATGTATCAGCTAGTAACTTAGCATGGTTGGCGAGAGCGAGTTGGCAATCAAATACCCAAGCAAAGAGACTTAAATTTCTGAATTTACATGGTGAAAGGAGGAACTACAAATCATACATGAAGAGACCAAATTGGTGATAATTAGCAGAAAACCAGTGTGCTTCAAGATCATTTACAAAGAGACAGCCTATAGTGCCCTGTTTCAAAAAACTCTACAATTCACCGGAAGCAATACACTCAAAAAAATCAATGATACTATGTGTACAGGTTTATTTCTTAACACCAATCATTTCCCAGGTAGTGTTATGCATCTCCCTTTTGATTGGTCAGATGTATTACGGTAGAAATTCTACTCATATGCGGCTCGAGTCTCTTCCAAAAATAAACCGACGAGTCCAATCTGAAACCACCAACACCCTTGTACGCCAACTGACTTGCTTACTGAATTAACGAAATCATTACATTTGGAAACAGATTCAAGAATATATATAAAATCTGATGAAGACAGAAGCAGATAATCACCTTGCATATACAGAATACCATAGCCACTGTGTGCTGTGACCCATGGAAACCCAATCTCCAGGCAATTCTGCGGCAGCTTGCTCTCCTCCCAGAGGTGCAAATTGCCCTAAATGTTTGTACCTTCCAATTTTTAAAAAGATTTCAGCATCCCAAACATCAGGGGACAAAAATTCGGAAAACAGAAGTGACACTGTATCAACTCCAAGAAAACAGATTACAGCAACCGTGAATTTTAAAATCTGGTTGAAAATATAACCAATGAGAGATAATGAGCAAAACAAAGCATGAAACATACTGGAAAGGATTGAACCGGTGACGCCCAGAAGCGCCAAAATGCAGAGGACCTTCAGGATTACTTTTGGACTCCTCCATACGGTTGAAGCAGTTGGAAAGATAAGTACCTTGTTGAGAAGCAACCTGAAGATAATACAGTATGCTAATATTTAACACACATAATTCCGGCAGAAGATACTCTAAAACAGAAGATGAAAGTAAGTACCTGCGCCGTTGCAGGCAGAGTTTTGCTCAGTGAATCCACTTGAGCAAGGGCTTGTTTGAACTCTTCAATATTCACTTCCTTTCTATCACGCCCCTCGGGATCTTTCAACAGATCATTGACATGTCTCAGATTCTTGTGTCTCAAATAGTGTTCCACTTGAGGGTACCTCACAAGGATATCATCCACCACATCTTGAAATTCTTGAACGGTTAATGTACCCGAGTTGTCTTTGTCTGCCGCCTTAAATATTGCCTGAATATCTTCCTGGAAACACAAAGAAAATTACAAGTCATTAGAAATTCTACAAATTTCATTTTTTGAGTCAAAAATTTGAAATTATCATCAAAGTTTGGTTTGGATTGCTCGGGTACAACCATATGACCAGATTATCAAGAAAAGCTTCATAGCTTTCTGCACAAGTGATGTTTAACTTGTTCATATCCCTTCAGAATGGTTCCGACACGAGGTTTTTTAAAATTCACGAAAGCTTAACTTCCATAAATCTATAGTCTTCACATACCCTGATCTTACGTTGATATATCGTAGCACAATCTCCAATTGCATACACATTTGCACATCCCTTTACCTTTAACCATTCATCCGTTGCAAGAACACGCCTATTAACCTGTGCATCAAGCAGTAGAACCAAAAAAATAGGCAAAGACCATCATCAATTTATCAATATGAAATATAGTGAAAAAAAAAGTGAAAATACAGTGCAAAATATGACTAATTGTTGAAAATACCATGATCAATTATCGAGATGAAATGTTCAGCAACAAACCTGCCCGATTTGTTCCATGAAATTAGTAACAACTGGTCGATTACTAATGCCGGTAGACCATACAACCAGTCCATGAGGTACAGAGCAAACCTCTCCATTTGATTTCATCTTCATGGAAATTTCTTTATCAGAGACGCCAAGAACTCGACATCCTGTTTTGACGTCAATGCCATCCCTTTGAAACTTCTGTTCAGCAAATGTACTGATTCTGCTGTCAAACCTACAAAGGTAATACGAAAATGAGCATATCCAACAGAACATAGCAGGATCTTGTTTGAAGTGTAGTAAAACAAGGCAGTGAAGTTCTTGCAATCATCCGAAGTATATTGATTTCTTGAACCTCTAGTAAAAAAGTTAAAAATGTTTCTCAAATTCACGTTTGATTTGTCTTTGAAAGCATCATACTTATAGAATATGAAAGCTAACGTCTTACATGTTCAAAATGTGATCTCCAGATTGGATCAAAGTTATCTTTACGAGATCCTTAACCATCGGATAGATTTGGACTATATCTTCTTGCAGAAAGTCATGCAGCTCTGCGGCAAACTCTACACCAGTAGGACCTCCTCCAACAACAACGAAATGGAGGTGGGTTCTGCGCTCTTCTTCCGTAAGGTTAGGGAGAACAGCCTTCTCAAAGCAATCAATCACACTCTTTCGGAGCTTCTGAGCATCTTCCAAGTCCTAAACAACACATTACACTGAAGACAGTTAAAATCGAATACAAAGAGATACCGAATCGTACATACAAAGCATTATCAAGCATATCTTCATTCTATACAATGCAGTCAGCCTACCTTCAGAAAATGGCAGTTCTCGTTGACACCAGGGGTATTAAAAGTGTTTACTTGTGCTCCCACTGCTACAACCAAGTAGTCATATTCCAAAGAGAACTCTCTACTACCAACCGCATTGTTCTCAAAATTCGCTTTGCAGAAAACTTTGTTGTTCGTAGCATCAATCTTAAAACATTCTGCCTCAGAAAAGTTAATTTGTCCATTTCTCTGCAAGCGTAAGCCGAAAAATCATAACATCACGCAAATTCATACATACTAAAATCGTGGCTTTTCACCTTTTATATCTACCTTTCGTATGATATTCCGAACGGGCTCCGCAATGCTTCTAGCTTCAACTGTTCCACAAGTAACACTAGGTAGCAGAGGGGTGAATGCGAAATAGTTCCGGGGGGAAACAACATGAACATCGTATGATGAAACATCCAGATCTTTAAGAAAACTTATACCGCCCCATCCTGTTCCAAGAACCACCACCTTCTTCTTTCTGAATTCACCTTGATTGACTTCAGCAGGGGTTCTTACAGTTTCTTGTTTTGAATCCGCATACGCTACTACTCCTCCACTACTGCAGTACATTACAATAAAGCACACATACGGCGGAGTCAGATACAATCTCAACGAAAATTAGAAGTTTAGAACATAAAATGATGCAGACAATAAGTCTATATTTTATGGAATTTCTTGACCTTTTAAGAGATCACAAATGTAACAAAAGTTGTTAGGAATTGGATCCGCATTGCTTACACAAGATTGATATGAAAACACAAGAGCAAGATAGTCACAAAGTAATGCCATTTTTGCCTAACAACAATGGATGAGGAGCACACAATTCATTAATAATCGGCAAGTTGAGACACAACAGCAATCCTGTCCTCATTCAAGTCGCTAACTATCAAGTCCCATAAGCCGTGATGATTACACCCAAAGCTCTTACGTGTGCGCATATGCGAAGAAAACAAGTTCCAAAAACTCTCAGCATAAATAAATAAGTAAAGAACACTTGCATATATAATCCTAAAAATATATACCTTTCAGAAAAAAGTTTTCAATTCCTAATCTAACTAGAGAAACCAATGAAGAGCTTTGCCTCCCTAAAGGGATCTTATTGGCTCGAGATTTTAAACATATCTTAACAAAAAGCATCAAAGCCAAGAGACACATCAATTTAACTTGTTAATTGAAAATCTCCAACCCAAAAAGCCAAATCTCAAAAAGTATAACTGCATTGTGTCTGCAATAAACCAAGATCTCAACTTTTTAGAAACATAAAAAGAAAAATCACAACTTTATTCAGAAATACTTTAAAAATTCTCTGTTTCGTTGTTCTAGGCTCATCCCCACAACACAAAAAGTAAAATAAAAAAAACCCAAAAGTAAAAAAGCAAACTTTGAAACTTGCATTTGGGTTGTATTAAAAGGTGAACCAAAATCCAGTAGTGTTATGAGCTCAGCTTACTCCCCCCAATCCCCATAACAAGTTAAAGCTATTGAGATAATTTTGAAGTGAAAGATAATTATAGTTTAAGCAGACAAAAAAAGAAAAGAAAAGAAAGAACAAACCTGACAGCAAAGAGAAGAAGAAGCTTAGAATGAGAAGAAGAGGCATGGAGAGACTGAGAAGCTCTGTTGAAGAAGGAAGACAATAGCATTGTCATATGATATCCACAAGAAGATAAAACTAAAAGGGTAGTCTTGATTATGATTCAGAAAGAAAAAGGATATTTAGTTTTCCCTTGTCTGATCCTAAAGAGAAGGATACAGTGATGAGAATGATGAGAGAGAGAGTGGCAGACAGACATTGACGAAGCTCACTCTCAAATAATTATTACCAGTATTACACGTGCCTTTCCCCATCTCTATACTTTAGCTTTTAATTTTGGGTCTTAATGTTCGTCATTCATTAGGGGTTGAATTAAATGTATCATCTCTCTCTAACTTCTACTTTTCTTTAATAAAATCGCTTTGCATAGTAGCCGATTAAGTGACATAAATTTTTGTAATTGAAAGACTTTGACCTTTAACTTCTATTACCCGTTTAGTGAAACGTTTTGCAAGAGCATATCACAATTTTATTTCAATATGTTGTTACATAGGTGTTTGGTTGAAAAATTTAAACTACATCATTTAGCGTTTTGGAAGTAAAAACAGTTTCGCGAAAAACTCCAAAATGAAGGTTTTTCCCGAAACGCTAGTTTGTATTTTAAACCTTCGACCAAATTACCCGGATTTATTATTATTATTTATTTGTATTTATAAATGATATATCCATATTAGTTTTTTCGCATGTCAACAGCTACTATTTTTTGTATGTTTTTCAAACATTAAATTATCCAACACATATCAGTAAACAGCAACAGCAAACGCAACATCAAACAGCAACAACTGCAAAACTAACAGCAACACCAAACAGACCCTAAAACTTTATTATTCAAGAGCCTTTACACTTTACCGATATATATCTATTGGTGTAGTGATATTTCAATTCGTTTTATTAATTTGTCTAAATTAACAAATCATTTAATTTTATTCTTATTCATCTATGTTTCGGTCAGATTTTATTCTTTCCGATCATCTTCTTCCTTTTCAGTTTTAATCATGAAATTCCAACAGATTTTTTGTCTTTTCATCGATTGATCCAATTCTATACACTGCTTTTTCATCTATATTTTAACTCTATTTGATGGGGATTGAGATTCAACGATAATGATGAGAAATAAAAACAAAAAGAAAACAAAAGACAAAATTGTAGACGTGAAATAGAGAAAAACAAGATGAAAGTGAGAAAGACGTATTTATTTAGCAGTAATACAATATTGTTTCATTTAATCTAACCGGTTAACATCATTAAAGTGAGGTTATATATGATTAGATAAAATGCCACGTGTCAAAAGAGACAAAATAATACAAATAGATAAATTATATTTACCTAATACCAGGTAAATTTCAGAATAAAAACCCTTGTGGTTACGAAAATTGTCAAAAATGTGACCGTGGTTATGTTTGTGACAAAAAGGTGATTGTGGTTTATAACCCTTGCCAAAAACGTGCAAATTTACTTAACACTGTTAAATTGATAACGTGACAAAGGGTCCATTAATTTCAAAATTGTATAAAAAAACCATGTGATTACCAAAATTATCAAATAAGTAACTGATTTTTTTTAACAATATGATGGTTGTGGTTTTAACCAACTATAAAAAAAATTGTGCAAAATCAATTAAAATATAAGAAAAAACATTCAAAATTGATATTTAAGTTCAATTTTTTAAAATCTTAAGAATATGTTGTACATATCTGAAAACACTTACTTAGAATTAGAAAAAACAATTAGTAATCGGTCTAAAACAAAGTGACTATATCCAAAGCGGCATAATTAATTTTTAACGGCGTGATGCCAAAATACATAATATGTAATTCTTAAATGTTTAAGGTACATGCAAAATAACAAGAAAAAAAAGCAAAAATAAAAACATAAATTAGCTCAAACTCGTAATATTAAAATTCATTTGCTTGCTAGTGAAAAAAGAAAGCAACTTGAAAGAAATACAACTTATTAAACTATTCACGTAGGCTATTTTGTTTATAAAAGTAAACCATCAGTATAAAGTTTGGATGTTTTTGGCAATGGTTATAAACCACACTCACATTTTTGTCACAAATATAACCACAATTACTTTGTTAACAATTTTTTATAACCACATTAAATTTTTATGGAATTTACCCTACCAATTAGTCATAATTAGTGTTAATTTTGAATATCCGTTATAACTAGAAACAATTATGGTATTATGCCATTAGGGGCGATACTTAGTGAAAAAGGACAGTATTTAGCAATACAAATTAATGCTATTGGAGTAAAATAAAATAGGACTTTATTGAAAAAAAAAAAAAAAAAAAAAAACAACAAGTGGGCTTGTATTTAATTATTTATGTCTTCATAAAAAAACAAATTATTTATGTTCTTTAATCAAAGTAGTTGGCAAATTAATCTTGCTTTCTCTCACATTTCAACCTCTGTTTTCTCACCAAAAAAAGAAAAAACATTCCATCTTTTCTTTCTTCTGAATACTTGCTTTAGCTTCTGAGATTTTGTAGCTGAGAGTTTATCTGGTAATTAATTTTAATTTATGATGTATGTACTCAGTAAGTCATTTAGTTAATTAAGCATTAAAACCTACTATAATATTAGAATTAACACATAAGTTAATTAAGCATTGTTGTAAATAATACTATGATAGTATGTTTTGTACTAATGTCCTGCTTATAGATCTTCTGGTTTTTAATTATTTATAATAGTTAATGTTAGCTGACTTCGAATCATTTCGTGACTAAGGCATTGTTGTTGTTCATGTGAACTTGGCTTTATCATTAACATCAGATCTTGCTATTTTAAAGGCTATAATATGGAGTTTCTCATTGGATGCGGAAGTTCAGTTGCTGCTGATGCTGGAAACTCCATTCTGGCCCGAATCAAGAAACACATTTCCTACCTGTTTAACTACAACAACAATATGAAGGTCCTTGAAGATGCCCGGGTTATTCTAGAGGCGAAGAGGAGTGATGCAAGCCGATTGTTGGCTGATTCTAGCACCAAGTTCAGAGATGTTAGTTCTACTGTTACGTGTTGGTGGAACGAAGCTGAGAAGGTTCATAAACAGGCCGAGACAATCATCGTTGGGGCGAACAACAGAAGCTCTTCGTGTCTTAATCCATGGTCACGTTATGCTTCGAGTAAAAAGGCTTGGGAAATGACTCAGCAGATTAATCAAAAGGTCCAAAGTGCACCAGACTTTGGTACCACGTTTGATTGTCCAGCGCCAGAGTTGGGACATTCATTCAACCTTGCAGGTGTTATGGAATTCGAGTCCAGGCTATCAGTTCTGAAAGGATTACTGGAGGCGCTAAAGGATGAGAAAGTGAGCATGTGCAGTATTTGTGGCATGGGTGGCGTGGGTAAAACCACGTTGGCAAAGAAGCTTATTCAACGAGTTGAAACACTTCATTTGTTTGATAAAAGCGCGATGATAACAGTGTCCGACAGCCCTAACTTCGAAAAAATTCAAAGTGAGATCATCCAACTGTTGGGGCTAAAAATGGATGAAACAGCTGTGCCAGCAAGAGCAAACAGGCTGCACTATTGGCTTACCAATAATAAGACCCTTTTAATATTGGATGACGTTTGGAGGATGCTGACTCGTGAGAACTTCGAAGCAATTGGAATACCTTCGGACAGCAAAGTGTGCAAAATTTTATTCACTTCAAGGAATGAAGACGAGTGCAAAAAAATGGGAACCCAACGCAACTTCTCTGTCAGTGTTTTAGAAGATGGAGAAGCTTGGGATATGTTCAGAAACTTTGCAGGAGAATGTGCTGAAGATTCGAATTTACATGGAATTGCTAGGAACATTGCAGCTGAATGCGGCGGCTTACCTATTGCCATTGCTACTATCGCTATGACATTGAAAGACAAATCCGAAGGTATTTGGAGTAATTCGCTGCGACAACTTCAGAACTCGAACCTCTCCGGAATATCAGACATGGAGAAAGTGTATTCTAGGATTAAATTAAGTTATGATCTTCTGCAAGACTCGGAAGCTCAGTCATGCTTCCGTCTTTGTTGCTTGTATCCTGAGGATTACAATATTCCTATCGAAGATTTAGTCTTGTACGGGAAGAGTCTAGACTTATTTGGAGGTGTTAATTCCATGAAGGAAGCAAGAGATAGAGTTGACTGGATCGTGTATAAGCTGAAGACATCTTTTCTGTTACTTGATGGAGATGAATATGAGAGTGTCAAAATGCACGATATTGTACGTGATTTTGCAGTGTCATTCTCCTCTGAAGCTGAAGATCCATATATAATAGAATGTGATAATATTGTTGGAAGAAAGTGGGCAGAGAAAACTAACTACAGAAATTGCTCCGCAATTTCAATTATGTCAATGAAAATGCAGGAGCATCCAGTTGATCTGGAATTTCCAAAGCTTGAACTACTTCAACTCGGGAATTATTCGAACCTGTTAGAGGCTGGCATTTTGGGAAGGATGAAAGAGCTCAAAGTTATATCGTTGAAAGTTCCATCACTGTCACAGCCACTTCCTGTGCCCAAGACACTCAGGGGCTTGCTTATTAAAGAGACGGTAAAATATCCATGGCGCGGACAACCCAGACAAGGAATAGAAGTTCTGATAGGTGATGATATGATGAATGTAGAATATTTTTCAGTTTCTTCAGATCGGTTTAAAGCTTTCCCAATGGAGATAGGAATCCTGTGTAATCTGAGGTTTCTTAGATTAAGTGATGTGGGATTTCGATATATTCCACCCGGTGTACTACCAAAATTGGTCAAACTAGAGGAGTTGTATCTGTCATGGAGCTTCGTGGAGTGGGGACGTACAGACATGGGTGGAAGCAGAACCACTGCAAACTTTGATGAGATAAACTCTCTTCCTCTAACTGCACTAGAAGTTGTGGTTCCAGACGGCTCAGTTTTGGCAGAAAATATGGTTACAAACCTTGCAAGATTTCTGATTCATGTGGGGACTCAATATTGTGATGACTTCCTACGACGTGACACTGATTCGAAAACAGCACTCCATGTATGTGATGCCGATATTCGATCGAGTTGGATCAGTGGTTTGGTAAGGAAGTCTGAGAGCTTGTCTTTTGTAGGGGTGAAAGGTTTAAAGATTAATGGGTTGGAACAATCGAAAAAGCTACGTATATGTGAAAGTGAAGAAATGGAATACTTTGTTGATAGATCAGATGACCAACAGAATATCCCAAGGACTAACAGAGGCTTCTCTAAATTGGAAATTCTAGAGCTACGTTGGTTGTATAATCTGAAAGAAATATGTCATAATGTTTCAAAGATAGAAGAACCATTGTTGTTCCGTAATTTGATTGAGATAGGCATACATCGGTGTGTAAAGTTGAAATCCGCATTTTCACTCGCAGTGGCTAGAGGACTGAGCCAACTACGACGGATCGACATAACTGAGTGTGATGAAATGGAGAAAGTCTTTTACACAGATGATGACGACCAGAAGGTTCATCAGGAGGAAGCAACTGCCCGGTTCTGTCAATCAACACCTAAAACCACATCCAATTTTGATACTAATAATCAAAAGAAAGCAAACCTCGGTTGTCCAACACCAAAATCAATCATTCGTGGGCTACTGGGAAGACGGAAACACCCAGAAAGTGTTCCCAATCAGCAACAGGTTTGCATATACGTATTGTATATACTTCACGTCTAAGCGTATCTGCCGCTGAAGTGTAGAATATATAAATAATTAAGTATAATTTGTGATTGTTGCCAGGTAGAAGAAAATAGTGCCAAAGTTGGTGATGGAAAACAAGTAGATGTAACCAAAAACGATGAAAATCGTGTAATTTTGTTCCCTCGGCTAAAGTTCTTGTATCTTCGACGTATGCCTATGCTTAGAGTATTCTATGATGGAAATGATGCAATTGAATTGCCTTCATTGGAATCACTGAGAACTTATGCATGCGAGAAGATGGAAGTCTTTTCTTACGGGTCATGCACCACTCCAATACTTCAACAAATACTAATAAACGACGATTCCCAACCTGTTGCGGAAGAAGATATTAATGCATCTTTCAAACAGATCATGGTGCGTTTCATGCATTTTGTTCGAATCTGAGGTGTTAATTAACCACCGAGATTCGAACAAGATGACTTATCATGTTCAATTGAGCATTAGAAACATTTATTTGAACTGTGCTTTATACCTCAAATGCAACATAAGCAATTAAATGTCAATTAATAAGCTAATAATTTCCTGTTGAATTTAAAGTTGAATCGTGAAAAGCCGGACACTGGAGACGACATGAAGGAGGAGAAGGATGAAGTTGAAGAGACTGATAATGATAACAATGACGATATCCATCAAGTTACCAATTAAAATCTAATGAAACTACTTGGTGAGTTTCACAGTTTTCACAGTGTTCATCTTATGAAAACATGTTTAGTATTAATCAAAATCTGAATAATTTGGATGCTTCCCCTGTCTCCCCATTCTGCTGTTTTTTTAAGCCACCAAAGTAAACATGACAACTTTCATTTCCTTTTCTTGAATGAAGGCAGGAAGCTAGCAATGAACAGAGGTAGAACATTCCAACTGGGTTGACACCTCTTACACACCAAACAGTCTAGGCCTAGCCTGCACGATCTTCAAGTTTCTGATCCTATTGTAGAACTTGAAGGCTCTTAATATTGTCAAGTTTCCGAATTTAATTGTTGCACAGGTTGATGCTCTTAATATAGTCCTCTAACTGCTTTAGAAATCGGGATTCAAAATTAAATTTTGGCAGAAAAGTTAGTCAAAAACCTTGCAAGATTTGTGGTTTGTAGGGCGAGATACTTTTCTGCTGACTATGTACAGGGCAACTAAGCAAGAACATACTTAAAATTGTTTGAATTAGTTATAATTGATGCCTGTGATATTACAGGGAGTTCGACCAGTGCTTCTAAGGAAATCCGAGAAATTGTTGTTGATACAAGTGAGAAATTTGAAGAATGTGGCGTGTCTACAGCTCGAAATAATGGTTTTGAAGAATTGAAGCAGATACATATCAGTGAATGCGAAGAAATGGAATACTTAGCTGATCATCAGATGAATACATTTATTTGCAGTTTTTCTCAATTGGAAACTGCAATACTACATTCCTTGGGTAATCTGAAAGAAATATGTCAGTGATTTTTCGGAGAATAATAACACCATTGTTGTTCTGTAAGACTGTAATTTCATTCGGATAAGCATCCGTTGATGTTCAAAATTGAAATCTGTGTTTCTAGTTTTAGTTTTTACCTTTTTTCTACACTTTCATTATCTTCATTAACCGTGTCCTAAAGTTTATATTATTTTAGAAAATCTAAAAGCTTTATATTTTTTCACGTTTTTTTCTAACATTTTAAGTACACAATATATTAGAAAATTGTGAATTTTGAGCTTTCCATGAGTCAATTTTATATATTTTTTACAATTAAAAAATGAATTTTATATCTAGACTAATTTATTATTTCAGATTTATTACTACTTAAGTCGAAACTTAATTATTTTTACTTTTTTGATACACCACCTAATAAATTTTAAAGAAATTTGAATTAATTTTTTTTCTATATAAATTGTAATTGTGCTTTTAAAAGAAAAATATATAGATTTAATGAATTTATGTAATTTTTTTCAAAAGTAAATATAAAATCTTTTCATTTTTTTTGATAGAAAACTAATTTTAAGTTTATTATCTCTCTAATTGGAAATTACTTCACTGATTATGCACTTATTATACTTATTTTAAATAAATGGGTTGTAGTCTAATTGTTACATCCACCAATGTATACCGCTCCATAAAAATTATAAAAAAATGTATTTTTTCTCCTGTAATTTTCTGATCAGGATTTTTTGCATATATATTTATCTATGTAGGCCGTATTCATGCTTTCTTTTTCTTTTTCTTCTCTCTCCCATGTTCCGCTCTTCTCACTTTTCCTTTTCATATTCTGGTGCATTTTCCTTTATAAATATGTATTCTCTATTTTATGGATACAATAAAAAATTGAATATTTGTATAGTGAGAGATTCCACAAAAAATTTCTAGAGCTCCAAGATTATTATATTTATCATTGAAGATTTTGTAATATTGTTATTCGAAGTTCGGTTTCGTTCAATTATCTCTTTACTCTAATCTTCTCTAACTATGTCCTTTTTTAGTTATTAATCTTTTCTTACAAGATTGAAACTTGATTTGTGTGTTTTCGAGTTATCTATTTTCTTTTTTTTTTTGTTTCCTACACTAGCTCAAGAATTGAGGGCATGATTATGTTTTCCAAGGTTCCGATGAATTAACACCTCTTTAATTTTATCACAATTAAAATGTAATTTGTTTTGGATGGTGATTAATGTATTTATTTAATCATAGTAATTTGAAGATTTGGAATTTTTAATAATGTTAAGTTCAATTTTTTTTTAATTTCACAACATATATAATAAAAATATTTATGTTCATTAAGAAATATAATATAAACATTTACCAATTGCATTTCAATCATTCCATCAATGGTGTAATAATTATTGGAGAAAAAAAAAGTCTTCTTGATTATAGTGGGGAAAGTTAATTTATAATTTAATAGGGTATATATTGTTGCAGGAAGACTTTCTCCATTTCATCACACTCAGTTATGTCGATCCGTCGTAGTTGGCTCAGTCCTCTAGCCACTGCGAGTGAAAATGCGGATTTCAACTTTACACACCGATGTATGCCTATCTCAATCAAACTACGAAACAACAACGGTGCTTCTATCTTTGAAAAATTACGACATATTTTTATTGATATCCTGAGACAATTTCTAAGCTTCCTTACTCGAGGAATATTGGACCATGGATTCAGACATGATGACCTTCTGTTATACTCAGTGATGATTAATTGTCGGAGCCTTTCCATGAAGTGTGTCTGCTTCACCCTGCCAATGAGTAACAACAGAACCAGCATCTCTGAACTTGGTACTAGCATCGTTCACCAATCGACTCACATCACTCCTATTGGCCTCCAGACACTTTCTACATGTCTGATTGTCCAAAGTATTAATTTAATTTGTCAATATTAGCATAATTAAAGCATTTAAATACTTAAAACTAAACCACTTCTTGTTTTGTATTATAGAGTTTTTATTTTATCATTAATTTGTTTTATTCCTAATCACATACATATTATAATTTCCTACTTCCTGCTATTTGTACATTTAATATTATCTTTTCCATAAAACATTACAATCAAAGATTATTAAAATATTGATACAGGTCAAGCATTCATGATAACATGTATTAAAGTACTCATAATGTTTTTCTTTTCTTTGTATATTATTTCAAGAAAGAAGCTCCTCAGTTACGGAAAATTCCAATTCGTGATTCATGGAAATCTGTCTGCAAAGTCGCTTCTCAGACAAGAAAGAATGAATTTCGCGGTAATTAACTCGTTAAAAATCTTACAGATTTCAGGGAATTTACGTCGACATGTTTCTGTGTTGTGTTTTTGTGTCAGAATATTCATCAGGAAAGGTTTTAGTAACTTTATAAAATCATGTGATGTTCTGTTAGAATACATAGGGGTTCTGTTGCAAACACCCGGTGTTTTGCAACACCCCTGTATGATACGTGTCGCTTACCGACAAGCAACTCAGCTAACTATTAAAATTCTGTTGCCGATAGCAGTCAGCTACCAATTATCCTTCTGGACTAACAGCAACGGGTATTCTGTTGCCAATTCTTTGCTAATGCTGCCACTATAGTTTCTACTTCTTCCCTACAGCGAGGCCTTAAGCTTGATAATCATCTCTACAGTTTCTTACATATTTCAGGAGGTAGAATTACATACACATTCACAAGCAAATTATACTGGATTTTACTTATAGATGGACTACAATAAGAGTTCTTTTAGTCAGATCGAATCGTTATGCATAAATTGACTAAACGTGATCATACACTTTATAGCCTCGAATATGCTCTTTTTGGCTATGAGATTTTCCTATGTTTTATCATCTCATAAATACAAGTCGTGTCATATCATTTCACATGGAAAAAAATAATAATTGGTAAAGCCGTCCGGTGTGACAAAGTGGATGGTTATAGAAATAGCTAAGTAGGAATCTTTAAATATACAATTAGGTGAGACCTAGGTACAAGGATGCTTGGAAAAACTTGTTTGTTTTTGGAATCTTGGTCTTTGCATAGAAGATAAAATAACACTTTATATCATACAAAAACAAAAAAGTTGTGTATATAAAGCAAAGAAAATGCAATAGTCTCAATTATTTGATTGATATGATGTGGATATGAGGATTGTGTAGCCTCTTTGAACCAATATTTTAATACTTGGTTATACATTCATTTCATATTTGTACAGATAATTCAATCTACCCCTAAAAAACATTATTAGGTCCTTAAACTTACTTATAATGACATGTTGGCTTTCTAAACTTGCTTAAAATGACATGATTTTCATGAATTTGTTATGGTAATCTATTAAAGGTGTAAATTTTGAGTGGTAATGAAATGAATAATGCTTTTCTGGTAATCATAGATTCAATTCATCAAAATGAGAATGATCAAGAGGCTGAAAAATAATATGACTAAAGATAACAACGGGTGGTGCCGTCTGGCTTGGTGAAGTGGACAGAAATAATTATAAAAGAACAAGTAGGAACTTTTATATGTACAATTAGGTAAAGTACAAAGTAGCATGTGGTAATACTTGTTTGCATTGGAATCTTGGTCTTCTTATAATTAAGAAATAACACTTTATTTTATACATACAAAAATAGCAAATGGGTTTCAGTTTTATTTGGACTTCATTAGAATCTTGCTTTGGTCCTCTGTTTTCTTTGAGCTGCTGTTTGCTTCTGGATGATAATTTTGGAGAGTAATTTATTTGGTAATTAATTCTCTTTCCCCTTATTAGTGATACAATATTCATGAATCATACATAAATTTCTAATGAAATTATATTCCTTAATTATGACGATTCATGTTAGCTGACCTTGAATCATTTCGGGACTAAGGTTTTGTTGTTGTTGTAACATATTTCAGGAGGTGGAATCACATGTATTTTTAGAAGCAAACTGTACCTGACTTGATTTGTGGAGCATATTTCTCTTAATTCCTTTGTAAGTTATAGTATGTTTGTTCTCATTGATTTAGTTTTTCCCTTACACAATATGATTTAGTATACAATGAATATTTCAGTGTTATTCATGCTCAAATGAATATTTCCTAGCTAATTATTGTATTCCCAATAGCACACTAGTGTTGATAAGTGTTTTTCGGCAGGCAGAATCAATGAATTGGTTAGGATAAATTTTCTTGCTTTTGAATATTGTGTGAACTAATTTATATCAGACATTGTGTGTCCAGATCTTGCAATTTCGAAGACTTAAACATGGAGGCTCTCATTGCAACCGGAACTTCAGTTGCTGCTGATGCTGGAACTTCCATGCTGGCCAAAATAAAGACACACATTTGCTACCTGTTTAACTACAACGACAATATGAAAGGCCTAGAAGATGCACGAGTCGATCTGGAGGCCAATAGGAGTGATGCAAGTCGATTGGTGATTGATGCTAGCACACAGTTGAGAGACGCTAGTTCTGTTGTTACTCGTTGGCGGGGTGAAGCAGACAACCTTCATGAAAAGGCTCAAACAATCATCACCGAGTACAACAGAAGGTCATCCTGTCTGAATCCATGCATGCGCTATTTCTCGAGTAAGAATGCTTGGAAATTGACTCAGGATATCAATACAAATATCGGAAAAGCAAAAGATTTCGGTACAACCTTTGAACGTCCAGACATAGGACATGCGTACAACCTTGCAGGTGTTATGGAATTTGAGTCTAGGCTATCAGTTCTGAAAGGATTATTGGAGGCAATAAAGGATCAGGAAGTGAGAATGTGCAGTATATGCGGCATGGGGGGTGTGGGCAAAACCACACTGGCAAAGAAGCTTATTCAACGAGTTGAACCACTTCATTTGTTTGATAAGATCGCAATGATAACAGTTTCCGAGACCCCTAACTTCGAAAAAATTCAAAGTGAGATCATCCAACTGTTGGGGCTAAAAATGGATGAAACAGCTATGCCTGCAAGAGCAAACAAGCTGCATCACTGGCTTAGCAGTAAGAGTACCCTTTTAATGCTGGACGATGTTTGGAGGATGCTGACTCGTGAAAATTTTGAAGCAATTGGAATTCCTTCAGACAGCAAAGCGTGCAAAATTTTATTCACTTCAAGGAATGAAGACGAGTGCAAAAAAATGGGAAGCCAACGCAACTTCTGTGTTGGTGTTCTAGAATATGTAGAAGCTTGGGATATGTTCAGAAAATTTGCTGGAGAATGTGCTGAAGATTTGAATATATGTGGAATTGCCAGGAGCATTGCAGCTGAATGCGGTGGCTTGCCTATTGCCATTGTAACTATCGCTGCGACATTGAAAGACAAATCCGAAGGTATTTGGAGTAATTCGCTGCGACAACTTCAGAACTCAAACCTCTCTGGAATATCAGACATGGAGAAAGTGTATTCTAGAATTAAATTAAGTTATGATCTTCTACAAGACACGGAAGCTCAATCATGCTTCCGTCTTTGTTGCTTGTATCCTGAGGATTATAATATTCCCATTGAAGATTTGGTCTTCTACGGGAAGGGTCTTGAGTTATTTGGAGGTGTTAATACCATGAAGGAAGCAAGAGATAGAGTTGAATGGATCGTTTATAAACTGAGGACATCATTTCTGTTACTTGATGGAGATTATTACGAGTGTGTCAAAATGCACGATATTGTTCGTGATTTTGCGGTGTCATTCTCCTCCAAAGCTGAAGATCCATATATAATAGAATGTGATAATATTGTCGGAAGAAAGTGGCCAGAGATGACTAAGTACAGAAATTGCTCCGCGATTTCAATTATGTGTGCGCAAAAGCAGGATCATCCAATTGATCTGGAACTTCCTAAGCTTGAACTACTTCAACTTGGGAGTTATTCAAACCTGTTAGAGGCTGGCATTTTGGGAAGGATGGAAGAGCTCAAAGTTATATCGTTGAAATTTTCATCACTATCACAGTCACTGCTACTTACTGTGCCAAAGAAACTCAGAGGCTTGTTTATCGAAGAGACGGTAACATATCCGTATATCGTACAACCCAAGAAAGAAATCGAAGTTCTGATAGGTGATGATATGAGGAATCTAGAATATTTTTCAGTTTCGTCAGGCCAGTTTAAATATTTTCCAATGGAGATAGGAATTCTGTGTAATCTGAGGTTTCTCAAATTAAGTAAAGTGGGATTTCGGTATATTCCATCGGGCGTACTATCAAAATTGGTCAAGCTAGAGGAGTTGTATCTGTCATGGAGCTTCGAGTGGGGACGTATAGACATGGGTGGAAGCAGAATCAATGCAAGCTTTGATGAGATCAAGTCTCTTCCGCTAACTGCATTAGAAGTCATGGTTCCAGACGGGTCAGTTTTGGCAGATAATATGATTACAAACCTTGCAAGATTTCAGATTCATGTAGGAACTCAATATTGTAATGACTTCCTACGACGTGACACTGATTCAAAAACAGCAGTCCATGTATATGAAGCCGATATTCGATCGAGTTGGATCAGTGGTTTGGTAAGGAAGTCTGAGAGCTTGTCTTTTGTACGGGTGAAAGGTTTAAAGATTAATGGGTTTGAACATTTGAAAAAGCTACGTATATGTGAAAATGAAGAAATGGAATACTTTGTTGATAGATCGGATGATCAGCAGAATATTCCATGGACTAGCAAAAGCTTCTCTCGATTGGAAATTATAGAGCTATGTTGGTTGTATAATCTGAAAGAAATATGTCATAATGTTTCAAAGATAGAAGCCCCATTGCTGTTCCCTAATTTGATTGAGATAGGCATACATCGGTGTGTAAAGTTGAAATCCGCGTTTCCACTCGCAGTGGCTAGAGGACTGAGCCAACTACGAAAAATCGACATAACTGAGTGTGATGAAATGGAAAAAGTCCTTTATACAGATGATGACAACCAGAAGGTTATTAATTACTTTTAAATCAACTTCATTTTTGCATGTTTTAGCTATGTTAGCTCTTAACTAAACCACATCATGCATCTCAATGCAAATGCAGGTGGAAGCAATTGCCCAGTCCCGTCCAACAACACCGGAAACCACATCAAAATTCCATACTAATAATCATAAGAAAGCAAACCTCAATTGTCCAACACCAAACTCCATCATACGTGGGCTACTGAGAAGGTGGAAATACCCAGAAAGTGTTCCCGATCAGCAACAGGTTTGTACTTCTATACGTGTTGTAAATGCTTCAAGCATAAGTGCAACTGCATATAATAAGTAATTAAGTATAATTTGTGATTTTTGACAGGTGGAAGACGATAGTGCCAAAGTTACTGATGAAAAACAAGTAGATGTAACCAAAAGAGATGAAAATCGTGCAATTTTATTCCCTCGGCTTAAGTTCTTGCATCTTCGACGTATGCCTATGCTTAAAGTATTCTATGATGGAAATGATGCAATTGAATTGCCTTCACTGGAATCATTGACAACTGATGCATGCGAGAAGATGGAAGTCTTTTCTTACGGGTCATGCACTGCTCCAGTACTTCAACAAATAATATTAAACGACGATTCCCAACCTGTTGCGGAAGATGTTAATGCATCTTTCAAACAGATCATGGTGCGTTTCGTGCATTTTGTTCGAATCTGAGTTGTTAATTAACAACTGAGATTCGAACAAGATGACTTATCATCTTTCATTGAACATTAGAAACATTTATTTGAACTCTGCTTTATACATCAAATGCAACATAAGCAATTAAATGTCAATTAGTAAGCTAATAATTTCCTTTTTTGAATTTAAAGTTGAATCGTGAAAAGCCGGACACTGGAGACGACATGAAGGAGGAGAAGGATGAAGAGACTGATAATGATAACAATGACAATATCCATCAAGTTACCAATTAAAATTTAATGAAACTACTTTGATGTATAGTAACATAAGAATCAAAATGATGGTCCGACAATGTATATGCCAGTTGATCATGTGAAATGCTTGTAAATCACATTTACTAATATGATGAAACCTCAGCACTGAGATTGTCAACATACAATTTTGTTAACGCAATCCCTTTTTACGTTGAATGTACGGATGATAATACAGTGTAATAGTAACATATTGATGCCAGTTTGTGTAACTGAAACTGACTGTTGTTTCGAACACCCCTTCAAGTATCAACAATGGAATACTAATACCATATAACTTAAAAGCTTTTACTCAAAATTATCTACTTTAGCATTTAATTTCTCCTCTATTCTGTTTGTCCGGATTCTAGCAATGACCGTCACCATAAAAGACACGTGGACAACATGTAAGTTGTATTCTGCACATGAATTTAAGTAAGTTTCACTATTAAAAAAAGGCAAAAAGCATCTTGAGGCCCCCGATCTTTCCCTTTTTGGTGCATTAAGTCCTCATCTAACAAAATTGGATGATTTGTTAATTTTCACAAATTAATAATATTAAAATATTGTGGCACAATTACAAATATAACCCGTTTAGGATGATTCATTAATATATGTGATTCACTTTGCTTTCTACTTCCATTTCTAGACAATATTATCTTTTTAAATTTGACAATTATTTTTTCCGCCTATTGGAATGTAGTAACGTCGCACCTTATTTCTCAAACGTTTCTCTTTGTCTCACTTCAAATTAGTATTCTTTGTCTCTCAAGTTCATTTTTGTAATCGTTTCTTCTTCTTCATCATCTTTGCTCTTCTTTTCTTTTTCATCTTTGCTCTTCTCTTCAATTCCGGCCCCACAAATTAAGGCCAAATTTTTTATGACTGAAAATTATTGAAGCACATTTACTGAAAAGAAATTATTGAACTGAAATGAACAACCGATAAGTATTAATAAGGCATAAAGAACATGGTCAAACATCACTGATTAGATTTCATCTATGTTTTCATTCTCCTCGATTTCACTTTCGAAATGATTAGAAAATGAGCAAAACAACGACAATAACTACTGATTTTTTTTTTCATTTTTTTAAAAATATTGTTGAGAAATTTATCGAATATTCAATCAATTGTAATTAATTAGGTGTCGCAATATTTCAATTGGTCTTATTAATTTGTGAAAGTTAACAAATCATCCAATTTTGTTAGATGAGGACTTGATAGAACCAATTATAAAAGATCAAGGGCCTAATGTATCCAAATAAAAGATCAAGTACTTAATGCACCAAAAAGGGAAAGATCAGGGGCCTTAGAATGCTTTTTGCCTATTATCTTTTTAAATTTGAAATTTATTTTTCCCGCCTACTGGAATGTAGTAACGTCGCACATTCTTTCTCAAACGTTTCTCTTTGTCTCTCTCCAAATCAGTACTCTTTTATCTCTCAAGTTCATTTTTGTAATCGTTTCTTCTTCGTCATCATCTTTGCTCTTCTTTTATTTTTCGTCTTAGTTTTTCTTTTCAATTTCCGCCTCACAAATTAAGGCCAAATTCTTGATGACTGAAAATTACTGAAGCACATTTACTGAAAAGAAATTATTGAATTGAAATGAACGACCGATAAGTACTAATAAGGCATAAAGAACATGGTCAAACATCACTCATTAGATTTCATCTATGTTTTCATTCTCCTCGAGTTCACTTTTGAAATGACTAGAAAGGGAGCAAAACAACGACAATAACTACTGACTTTTTGTTCATTTTTTAAAAAAATGTTGAATATTTTAATGAATATTCAATCAATTGTAATTAATTAGGTGTCGCAATATTTCAATTGGTCTTATTAATTTGTGAAAGTTAACAAATCATCCAATTTTGTTAGATGAGGACTTGATAGAACCAAATATAAAAGATCAAGGACCTAATGTATCCAAATAAAAAATCAGGGGCTTAATGCACCGAAAATTGAAAGATCAGGGGCCTCAGAATGCTTTTTGCCAAGATAATATTGTCGTGAATCACATATATTAATCAACCCTCCTAAATGGGCTAGATTTGTAATTATGCCAATTGTCAAAGTTAACAAATCATCCAATTTTATTAGATGGGGGCTTGATAGAATCAAAAATAAAAGATCAAGGACTTAATGTGTTCAAATGAAAGATCAAGGGCCTTAAGATGCTTTTTGCCTTAAATCTATAAAAGCGTAAAACAAGAGGTGGGCTTTTCATTGGGCTTTCCACTACGGCCCAGTTCCATCCCATTCTTTTATAGATTCAGTTTTGACTTGAAAAACAAAACCAGAATCCGCGCGCCGGAAAACCGCCAAAAAAAAAAGCATTCATTCTGCTCTGATCCGCAAGTCCATGACTTCATCGGCCGTTCCACGGTGGAATTACGACGTGTTCCTGAGTTTCGGAGGGAACGACGTAAGGAAAGGCTTCACCGGTCACCTCTTTGCTGCTCTTTGCCGGAGTGGATTCAACGTTTTTACCGACGACGGAAAGCTGGAATTCGGAGAAGGATCTTTGAAAGGAATTAAAGACTCGAGATTAGCACTAGTGATTCTTTCCAAAGACTATGCGTTCTCGAATCGGTGCCTGGAAGAGCTTGTTCAGATCCTGAAATGTAAGAAGGAAGATGATGTTTGGCCTATTTTTTATAATGTTGATCCATCTCATGTGGAAGAGATCAAAGGAACCTATGAATTGGCGTTTTTCGATCATCGGAAACGTTTCGAGGAGGGGATCGTCAAGGAGTGGAAAGATGCTCTGCAACAAGTTTCTTACTTTAAGGGCCTTGATCTAGCTAAGCATCTCGATGGGTAAACCCCGTTCTTTATGCGTAGTTTCAGTTTGGTAAATTTCATTCAGTTCTGTAATTTCTCTTCAATAAATGCACTACATATCAGTTCAGTTATTTTCACTTCAGTAAAAATCGGTCATAAAGAAGTGTTAAATATTGGGACATAATCAGGTTTTGATAATTAGGTTATTTTTACATAATCAGCTTTTGATTAGTAAGTGAATTTAATTTTTCAGTTCATTGATCATACCTCCATACATGTAGCTTAATGATTGGGACATAATCAGGTTTCAATTAAGAAAAGGGAGTGTTAATTATTGTTTTCGCTTTGCAGACACGAGGCAGAAAATATTGATCATATTGTAGAAGAGATAACAAGAAGACTAAGCCCTAAAGTGCTTCATGTTGCACTGCATCCAGTTGGGTTACCAATTCTAGCTGAAAATGTAATTTCGTTGATGGCTAACGAGTTAGAAGAGATACGTATAGTTGGGATATATGGGATGGGAGGCATAGGTAAGTCAGCTATTGCAAAGGAGGTTTACAATTCAATCCACCATTTGTATAAAAGCAGCTGCTTTCTTGAAAATGTTAGAGAAGTCTCAAGTTCTAAAGGTATAGCTCACTTGCAAAGAAAACTTCTGACTGAGATATCTGGAAAAAAGCATGGAAAGATTGAACGCCCGGAAGTAGGATTGAATTTGGTCATAGAAAAGCTATCTCAAAGCAAGATTCTCCTTGTGCTAGATGATGTTCATGAATTGGATCATATACACGAACTTGTTGGAAATTGTGATTGGTTATTTCCAGGAAGTAGAGTGATCATAACTACTAGGTTCAAGGACTTTTTGAATCCATCTGAGCTTTATTTCCAATACGAGGTTGATAAAATGGATGTCGATGATTCTCTTCGTCTCCTTAGTTTACATGCCTTTGGACAAAATCACCCACTTGAAGATTATGTTGCCTGTGCAAGAAAGATGGTATATTATTGTGGGGGAATTCCTTTAGCTCTTGAAGTTTTGGGCTCTTCTTTGAGTGGTGAAAGTGTTGCCGTGTGGAATAGCAGGCTGGAGAAACTCAAAGTGATCGCCAATGATGATATCCACAGCAAGCTCAAAATAAGTTACGATTCTCTTGATGAAACTGAACAGCTTATATTTCTTGATATTGCTTGTTTCTTCATAGGGTATGATAAGGAGTATGTCATAAAAATACTAGATGGATGTTGTTTTTTCCCAATTCAAGGCATCAGTACCCTCACCCAGAGATGTCTAGTAAAGGTTGGGTCTAATGATAAGTTGGTGATGCACGATTTGGTTCGAGACATGGGAAGAGAAATCGTTCGCCAACAGAATGCAATAGATCCTGGCGAGCGTAGTAGATTGTGGCATCATGAAGATGTAATTGATGTTTTGGCAGATAAAATGGTAATGTTGCAGCTTCATTCAAGTTCCATTTTGATTTATTTTTTTCTGCGTACGTGTATACATTTGCATGTAGGCCAATTACACATCATTGCTTTCTTTCAATTTATAGGGCACAAATGAAGTTGAAGGCCTCGTTCTGAACAAGCCTGGATTAAAACAGACATGGAGTACCAAGACTTTCAAGAAGATGAAAATGCTAAGGCTGCTTCAACTCAACTACGTTCACCTGACAGGGAGTTGTGAGCATATTTCTAGCAAGTTAAGCTGGTTGTGTTGGCGACAGTTTCCCTTTGAGTTTTTACCATCCAATCTCAGTCTAGAAAATTTAATTGTTCTTGATATAAGATATAGCAGCCTAAAAAACTGTATGGAGTCTGGAAATGTAAGTATATTATGATATATTTAGTTTTCTTGACAGTAACATGCATTGTTAGAGTAATTAATTATCCTAATGTTTTGTTTCTTGCAGTCTATGAAGAAGCTGAAATTGCTAAACATTAGCCACTCTCACAAGCTTATTGAGATTCTTGACTTTGAAGGCTGCCAAAATCTTGAGAAGCTGATACTGAAAGATTGCATTAGACTGGAAAATCTTGGTTGCACAATTGGACTTCTTTCCAATCTCATTTTCTTGAATATTCAAGATTGCAAGAGTCTTAAGAATCTTCCTCAAACCATCGGTAGTCTAAGAGCACTCGAAAGGCTTAATGTGTCTGGCTGCTCTAAACTTGAAGTGGTGCCTGACACCATTGGAAATCTAACTAACCTTGCTCTCTTGACCCTGGAGAATTGTGAGAACCTGCAGACTCTTCCATGGAGCATTGGCGACCTCAAATCACTTCAGGAGCTAACCTTATCGGGCTGTTCTAAACTTGAGGTACTGCCTGAAACCTTCGGGTTCCTTTCTAGCCTCATTTCCTTGAATTTACAGAACTGTGAAAACCTTAAGAGTCTTCCAGAAAACGTTGGCCATCTCCAGTCACTTGAGAAGCTTGACATATCAGGCTGCTCGAAACTCGAAAAGTTGCCTGAGTCTGCCGGGAATTTTGATTCTCTTCTATCTTGGAATTTGCAAGGATGCAAGAGTCTAAAGAATTTTCCTAGCAACATTTTGGGTCTAAGATCACTTCAAAAGCTTAGCTTATCAGGCTGCTCGGAACTCAAAGAATTGCCAGTGGAACTAGGAAATTTGAAGTCCTTGGTTGATCTCAATCTTGATGAAACAAAAATAGGTTCCCTGCCTGAAAGCATCAGGTCTCTGAGAAAGCTTGAAATTCTGAGTCTGCGTGAATGTCCTCTTATCTTCTCACCTGAATCGAATCCGCATACTATGAGCATTCTGCCATATTCTTTAAAAAAGTTGGATGTAAGGTATTGTAACCTAGTGGATGAGGTAATTCCCACTGATCTCCAAGGATTGTGTTTCTTGGAAGAGTTGAAAGCATGTGGAAACAAATTCACAAACCTACCAACTAGCATATGTAACCTTCCGAATCTTGCCCATCTTTTCTTGAATGAGTGTAAAGAGCTCCGGTCTGTACCACAGCTTCAGTCAAGTGTAAGCAGCTTGGAAGCTAATCATTGTTTATCATTGGAAAGTATTGATCTAACCAATTTTCCAGAGGATCAACCTTTGAAGCTCGAAGGATGTGTGAACTTAAAAGAACTGAAAGGCTATTTCAACTCGGAACCACTAGAACTTGACATTGCGGAAAAACTTGTGGGAAGCTCAATCCAAGACTCAATTGCAAACTTCTCGGTACGGAGGATTGTCTGTCAAACATTTGGTAATAAGATGTGTTCTTTGCAGGTAATGTGATTCCTTCCCTAACTGATATATTTCTTCCTCTCTTTTTTCCCCCTCTCTTTCTTACCTAATAATCAGAATATCTGAGCAGGCTCTTTTCGAAAGGGGTATATATAGCATCTTCTTACCGGGAAACGAGGTCCCAGCATGGTTCAGCCATCAAAACGAAGGGAATACTGTGTCATTGGAAGTGCCTGAAATTGATGCAGGTTCAGCAATCAGTGGAGTTGTTACATATGCCACTTACGCTTGGAAAACCTCTAGTTCTTGCTTCTGTGTACCTCTCTCCACGGTCACTAACAAAACAAAAAGGTTTAGGTGGATACATCAACCTACTGTCACCTTCTTTTCGAGCGATGTTGAGCAATATATCAGTTGGATGGCCTACTGGATGTTTGATTATCACACCAGGGATGATAAATTAGATACAGGGTGGCTATTTAAGGAACAAACGGTTGAAGGAGATGAAGTAGAATTTTCAATTAACATGGGTTTTGGAACTAGTGTTAAAAACTGTGGCATCCACTTGCTTTGCCAACGCACTAACCATGGCAGCTTGCTCGCAGATGAATTTGCAGTCATTTCTTCTGCAGCATCGAGGCATCATAAAAGGTTCTCATCTACTTTTCCTCAGTTGTTAACAAGGGAGAGCAATGGAGAAATAACGTTCAAAAATCATGTTCCACCTATGAATCAAGAATTTATAGAGTAAAAATTCTTCTTCATTTTACTCTTGAGTTTTCTTGGGTTGTTCTAGTTTGGCCGAATTTGTAGTTTAGAACCTGTTTTTTTGCCAATTTGATGATTAAGGATCATTGGAGTTATTTATACTTTTGAAATCAAAACATTTAGACATCTCTCTAATTGATCTATGCTGTTTAAATTTGCAAATAATGGTGCATTTGACGGGTAAGATGTACCGACAGTCATTGATGTTTGGAGTCTGTTTCACAATGGTTACTGAAACTTCAAATTTGATTTCAATGAATTCATTTTGGTGAATTTCTGTAGAAAAACTCTAAAATGTTGACATGGCACAAAAGGCGGTTGATTAGCTTAGCGCCATTCTGAAACATGCTTGATTTTAGTGACTAACGTGGAAGCTACATGCGTGTCATGTTGCACATATAAGCCACGAAAAGAAGTTATATCCTTGTTCATTGTGATGCTTAGATAGTATATAGTCAAATGTATGAAGTAAACTGCAAACTTAACTTCACTGGCTGTCTCTGCAATTTATCCTACTTTTGACACTAATAGATGAGATTGTCCCTTTTGAAGTACTGAACTGATACGTATCCGAAATTGTCCCTTTTGGCCTTGTAGTTTTTGACATAAACAAAGAAGAAAAACTTCACTCAGTTTCATTTCTGTTGAATGACAGGTGGGCAAAACAGAGGACTCAAAAAATAGAGGAAAATTCTTCTATGAGAGAGCACGAACGATAATTCACGAACAATTTTTGCAGCCATCAAATTGAAGGATTTCATCAATTGGTTTCCAGGGTTAGTTTATATTTCCAATGTTAATGTGTTTTTATACCATCTGGTCTCAGCCTAGAAAGTCCGGTTGTTCTTGATATAAGGTATAGCAGCCTAAAAAACCTTATGGAGTCTGGAAAGGTATGTATATTAAGATACATTTAGTTTTCTTAACTGTAATTTCCATAGCTAGAGTAATTTATTATCCTAATATCTTGTTTCTTGCATGCTGCAACAAAACTGAAATTCCTTAACCTCAATCATTTCTTCTGCAGCATCCTGGCATCCTAAAAGGTTTTCATCAGTTGTTAATGATGGAGTGATGGAGAACTAAGATTCAAACACTATATTCCACCTTTCTAGAAGATGAAAATGCTAAGGCGCTACGACACAACTACGAGAGGAAGTTATGATCGTTTCTTGTGGAAGTTGAGATGGGATAATTTTGGCTTGGAATTTATACCATCCCATCCCGTCCCAGTCTAGAAAACCTTATTGTTCTTGAAACTTTACGAAGTCTGGAAAGGTATCTAAACTAAGATGTGTTCAGTTTTCCCAACTATAACTTGCATAGTTGGAGTGATTAATTATCCGAATATTTTGTTTATTGCAGTCTGCAACAAATCTGAAAACCTTAAGAGCCTTTCAGAAAGCATGAGCCATCTCCAGTCACTTGAGAAGCTTGACATGCCAGGCCACTCAAAACTCGATAATTTTCTTGAGTTTACTATGCATTTTGGTTCCCTTCTATGTTTGAATTTGCAAGACTGCATTCCAAAGAATTTTCTTAGCATCATTTTGGGTGTAAGGTCACTTCAAAAGCTTAGCTTCTCAGGCTGCTCGAAACTCGAAGAACTGCCTAATGAACTTGCAAATTTATCCTCTTAATGCTAAGGAGGAATTGATTTTTTTTGTGGCATTGTGGCATTCCTGAGCTTAATTTAGGTAGAGCATTTTTTTGAAGTAATCCTGGTGGGCATAGCATATTCAAATAATTGTTAAACCAGCCCACGTAAGTTTTCTGTTTAATAGAGGTAAAATTGATCTTGTTTTGAAATAAATTTATACATTAAAAGTAAATCTTCACTTCCCAAAAATGGTATGGTAAAATTTGGACAGGAAAACAATAGAAAATGAAGAAAGGAAAAAAGAATAGAATAAAAGGAATTAAGGTGGGTCAGCTCTCTTGAGTTATTGTGATTGTGTTGTCAAATCGATTCATTTCAAACCTTTGTCTTCTTCTTCTTTTTGGAACAACTTTTTATCTCTTTGAAGCTTTGCTTTTTTCTCCACTTCTAGCCTTCCTTCCCTCTGCATTTTATTCCACTCTGCAACTCTTTTGGCTTTGAGATTTGCCTTTTTTACTTATGATATGGTTGGATGATATCAATATATGCTTTTGCAAGCATATATCTTGCTATAATATTTTGTTGAGAATATTTTTTTATTTTGGTCAGAAGATATCATATCTACTTTGAAGGGAAAAATCTTGGACTGGCTTGATAGTGAAAAATATAGTTTCTCTTCTATTAACTTGTGAGTATGCTCAGTTAACTTGTGAGTATGCTCAGTGGCGGAGCAGGATTTGAAGGTATTGGGTGCTAATTTAACCCTAGATCAGAAAAAAAAATCTATAAACATAAAATTTAAATCAAAAGTTTTGTTTTGTTATATAAGGGTGGGATTAAGCTAATGACAAGTTGTATGTGGAATTGGGCTTGGTCTCTTTTAATTTAATATCCAATTTTGGGCATTTTGGGCCTGTATTGAGCCAATTTTTAAAAGAATTGGCCAAGCCCAGTAGGGCTCACAATTTTCTCCATTTTTGGCCAAGCACAGTAGTGCTCACAATTTTCTCCATCCCAACTCTTTTGGCACGTCTACTTGGGTTTGATTTCCTCTAGAGTTTCCATAAGTAAAGCGATATATAACCCCTAAGCAATTTGCGGCCTTGAGACTTTCCCCCGCTTGGACTAGAGTTACCATTGTCTAGCTATATTTCGAGGGATAGAATAAAATAAAAAAATGTGAGTTGGCAATACTCTGATGTGTTATCTCCTACGTAGTCTAGTACCAGTTAGACCATTGTGAAATTTTATTATAAGCAACAGAAATTTTAACTTATGGGCTACAATCTTTTTGAGAAGTCAATTAATTTATACATATTGCCCTTGATTGTATATAATATAAATGCAACAAAAACAATATTCTGTCGAATGGATCAGAAGTTGATAGTCCTTTTTGGTGAAATTTTAATTTTATATTCAACTTTTTGTCTACCAGGTCTTAAATTTTGAGACTTACAGCAGGAGATAAAGAAAAGGGGAAATGGAATTTCTCATCGGTTGTGGAAGTTCAGTTGCTGCTGAAACTGGAAATTCCTTGCTGGCTAAACTCAAACGACACACTAGCTACCTGCTACACTACAACAACAATAAGAAGGGCCTAGCCGACGCACGAGATAATCTGGAGATCAAGAGGAGTGACGCTAGTCGATTCGTGGCTGATGCTGGAACAAATTTCAAAGATGTTAGCTCTGTTATAACTCACTGGCAGAACGAAACAGAGAGGCTTCATAATGAGTCTCAGACTATCATACCCGAGAATGGGAGAAGATCATCGTGTCTGAATCCATGGTCGCGTTATTCCTCGAGTAAGAAGGCTTGGGAATTGACTCAGCATATTAATGAAAAGGTCCAGAATGCACCAGATTTTGGTACAACCTTTGATCATCCAGTACCAGAAACAGGAGCTAGATTCAATCTCAAAGGCTATGTGGACTTTGGTTCGAGGCTAACAATTCTGGATGATGTCTTGGAGGCATTAAAGGATGAGAAGGTGAGCATGTGCAGTATCTCTCTTTGTTTTGCAGAATTATCTCTCCCCTTCTTCATCATCGGAAATAAAAGATGTCTCGCAACATACATCGTGCCTGTTCTTCTTTCAAGCTCCGGTGAAGAGTCGTCAAGATGCCCTGCAACGTCCATTTCTATCCCGGTGTAACGCTTTCGAGCTCCCGTGAAGGGTGGTCTCAGTTTCGATTCCACTCGTTGGTAAGAGTTTGATTTGCTGGTGGGAAAGAAAATGATACGGTGGAACAGAAGAACATGATAGAATAACAAAAGAATCAGTGGTATTTATGAAATAAACTCCAAACTTAACTTCAACGACCGGCATTGCGATTTATACAACATTTGACACTACTAGATGCGACTGTCAATTATTTTGATTTTTAAATCCTGCAATTTTTTGAAGTACTGTGTTCAAGAATATGCTAGAACATTCTAGAATAGCTAGTTGTCTTACCATAGATATAGACATTAGCATTTATGTTGATTGATAGTTTGCTTGTATAGCTTTCCTATTTGTGTATATATAGGTTGTAATAGAAGATGAAGATATGAAGTACAGAGTTTACACTTTCTCTTAAACTACTGGTATTTTACATACTCAAATAAGACATGTTCTAAATTGCTCTGCAACAAAGCTAAAATTCCTGTATGAATCTTCCTCCACGCGTTGGTAACTCGAGAGCACTTGAAAAGCTTAATAGCTCTGGCTGTTTTAAACTTGATACTGTGCCTGCCACCTTCAGAAATCTAACTACCTTATTCTCCTGACTTGAGGTACTACTTGAATCCTTGGAGTTTCTTTCTAGCCCCATTCCTTGAATTTACATAACTCTGAAAACCTTCAGAATCTTCGAGATTATGAAATAAATTTATGCGATTTCGTAGACTAAAAGTAAATCTTTACCTCCCGAAAATGGCAATGTAAAATTTGGACTAGAAAATAACAGGAAAGACGAATAGGATAAAGGGAATTAATGTGGGTCAGCTCTCTTGAATTATTGTTACTATTGTGGTGTCAGATCAATTATTTTAGTAAGTAATTTGTTTTTTTTTTTCTTATAATATGGTTGGATAACATCAATTTATGCATTTGCAAGCATATTTCTTGATATAATATTTTGTTGAGCATAATTTACTTCTTTTTCTTTTTTTTTTTAGTCAGGAGAAATCACATCTACTTTGAAGAGAAAAATCTTGGACTGGCTTGATAGTGAAAAATATAGTTTCTCTTCAATCATCTGGTGAGTATTCTATGGTTCTTAATACTTCATGTATTAGATCATATATGTAGAGAGTACTCAACGGTAAGTAAACGGCTCTTTTGACACTCCTAGTTGGGTTCAGTTTACACTACCGTTGTTGTTTCATAGGTAAAGCGTTATGTAACTCCTAAGCAATTTGTGGCTTTAAGACTTTCCCCGCCTTAACTAGAGTTACCTTTGTCTAGCTATATTTTAAGGGATAGAATACAATAAAAAAAATGTAATTATTTAAACTACACTATGAGATTATTTGGCTTCATATCGTATAAAGAATTGGTCTGAGGCTTTTTTTTCACTATTGTAATGATTAAGCATATTGTAAATAATTCAGCGATCAAATCTCCTTAAAAATATATCTGCATTGTAACCTTAAATTTTATTTTATCACTTATATTGTGTAAGCAAGGAGACTTCTTACATGGGTTTAGCACTAATTGGTCTCGTACCAATCATGAGTTGACATGTAAGCAATTACTCTGATGTGTTATATATCTCCTAATTAGTCTAGTACCAGTTAGACCGTTGTGAAATTTTATTACAAAGCAACAGAAATTTTGACTTGTGGGTTACAAACAATCTTTTTGAGAAGTCAATTAATTTATACATATTTTCATTGATAACCATATCAAACGGGTCCTGCAGAATGGATAAGAAGTTGATAGCCGTTTTTGGTCAACTTTTTGTCTTCCAGGTCTTGAATTTTGAGACTTACAGTAGGAGATAGAGAAAAGGGGAGATGGAATTTCTCGTCGGTTGTGGAAGTTCAGTTGCTGCTGAAACTGGAAATTCCTTGCTGGCTAAACTCAAACAACACACTAGCTATCTGCTTCACTACAACAACAATAAGAAGGGCCTAGCCGACGCACGAGATAATCTGGAGATCAAGAGGAGTGACGCGAGTCGATTCGTGGCTGATGCTGGAACAAAGTTCAAAGATGTTAGCTCTGTTGTAACTCAATGGCAGAACGAAACAGAGAGGCTTCATAATGAGTCTCAGACTATCATACCTGAGAATGGGAGAAGATCATCGTGTCTGAATCCATGGTCGCGTTATTCCTCGAGTAAGAAGGCTTGGGAATTGACTCAGCAGATTAATGAAAAGGTCCAGAATGCACCAGATTTTGGTACAACCTTTGATCATCCAGTACAACAGGAGCTAGATTCAATCTCAAAGGCTATGTGGACTTCGGTTCGAGGCTAACAATTCTGGATGATGTCTTGGAGGCGTTAAAGGATGATAAGGTGAGCATGTGTAGTATCTGCGGCATGGATGGTGTGGGTAAAACCACACTGGCCAAGAAGCTTATTCAACAAGTTGAAGCACTTCATTTGTTTGTTAAGGTTGCTATGGTAACGGTGTCTCAGAATCCCAACTTTGAAAAAATTCAAATCGAGATCATGGAACTTTTGGGGCTGAAAATTGATGAAAGCACTATGCCAGCAAGAGCAAACAGGCTCAACGAATGGCTTAAGAAGAATAAGGTACTTCTTGTGTTGGATGATCTTTGGATGACGTTGAGTCCTGAAGATTTTGAAAAAATTGGAATTCCTCCTGTCAGCAATGAGTTCAAAATCGTGTCACTTCAAGAAATGAAGACGAGTGCAAAAATATGGGAAGTGAACCCAACTTCCGTGTCAATGATTTAGAAGGCAGGGAAGCTTGGGATTTGTTTAGAGAAAAGGCAGGAAAACGTATCGAAGATCTGAAGTTACATGAAATTGCAAGGAAAATTGCAGCTGAATGTGGTGGCTTACCAATCACCATTGTAACTATTGCTACTGCACTGAAAAACAAGCCCGAAGAGACTTGGAAGTATTCACTACTACGACTAGAGGAATCGAATCTCTCTACAGGTATCTCAGACATGGAGAAAGTGTACGCTCGGATTCGATTAAGTTATGATCTTCTGAATGACAAGGAAGCTCAGGCATGCTTTCGCCTTTGTTGCTTGTATCCTGAGGATTATAATATTCCTGTTGAAGATTTGGTTCTGTACTGGAAGAGTCTTGACTTGTTTGAGAGTGTTAAAACCATAAACCAAGCAAGAATTATAGTTGGTAAAATCATCCATGAACTTAAGGCATCGTTTTTGCTGCTCGATGGTGATGAATACGAGTGTGTCAAAATGCACGATATTCTACGCGAAGTTGGGGTATCAATCTCCTCCAAAGCTAAAGATCTGCATCTAATAAAATGTGAGAATATTGTTATGACACAGTGGCCAGAGACAAGTAAGTATAAAAATTGCACCGCGATTTCAATTATGCGTACGCAAATGGAAGAGCACCCGGTTGATTTGGAATGTCCAAAGCTTGAACTACTTCAACTCGATTTCGGGAATGATTCAAAACCATTGCAGGCTGACGTTTTTGAAGGGATAAAAGAGCTCAAAGTTATATCCTTGAAGGTTCCATCACTGTCACAGCCACTTACTGTGCCAAAGAAGCTTAGAACCCTGTGTGTCACAGGAACACTAAACTATTCGCAGAGTAAATACCTGCCAGAACAAATTGGAGTTCTGCTTAATGATCATCTGATGATTCTAGAATCTTTCTCATATTACACAGAAAATCTTTCTCATATTACACAGAAAGGCCATGTAGAAATTTTCTAGTTGAGATAGGATTTCTGTGTAACTTGAGGTTTCTTAGATTAAGTGCCGTGGGATTTCAATATATTCCAGCAGGTATACTCCCAAAATTGGTGAAACTCGAGGAGTTGTATCTGCCATGGTGCTTAAGGAATTGGGGATGCAAAGACTACAGGAACGGAATCAATGCAAACCTTGACGAGATAGAATCTCTTCCCCTAACTGCCTTAGAAATCGGGGTTTAAGAAGGTTCAATCTTGGCAGAAAAGTTAGTCAGAAACCTAGAAAGATTTGAGATTTTTGTGGGGAAAGACTTTGTAGTTCCTCTACATGACTTCAGAAAACGCAACAAGTCAAAAGCGTTGTTCGAAGCAGTTGAAGTTGATGCCGGCGTTATAAGAGCGAGTTGGATCAGTGCTTTGCTAAGGAAATCTGAGAGCTTGGTTTACATTGAAGTGAGAAACTTGAAGAATATCAATCTGGAGCTTGAAAACGATGGTTTTAAGCAACTGAGAAAGATAAACATAAGAGAATGTGAAGAAATGGAATACTTAGTTGATACGGCAAAGGAGGACGTTTCATGGATTAGCAGCAGCAGTAGCTTCTCTCAATTGGAAAGTCTAGAGCTAGATTCGTTAAAAAATCTGAAAGAAATCTGTCGTTTTGGCCGTAATTTTTCCAAGATAGAACGAACATTGTTGTTTCCTAATCTGATTGAGATAAATATAAATCTATGTGTTAAATTGAAATCAGTTTTTCCACTCTCGCTGGCTAGAGGGTTGAGGCAAGTACAAAGGATGAAAATACGTGGTTGTTATGAAATGGAGAAATGCTTTTGTACAGATGAAGTGGATGATGACAAGCAGAAGGTTAGTTACTTACTTTAGTACAGATTAAGCTGGCGGAACTCAGGTCCTTCTTTCCGTTACTCTTTCATACATTTACGTCTACAGTCATGTAGAGCAGTTTAGATTCATCTTTTTTTCTCTCTCTCAAGTATTAAGTAATTATTTGTGATTATTGACAGATTGAAGAAAATAGTGCAAAAGAAGCAGATGCAGTAACTATTATATTCCCTCAACTAAAGGTCTTGGAACTTAATTGGATGCCTAAGCTCAAAGTATTCTATGATGGCAATCATGCAATTAAATTTCCTTCATTGGATTCATTGACGATTTATAGATGCGAAGAGATGGAAGCTTTATCTTATAGGTCCTGCACCCTTCCAAAACTTCAGCAAATATGGATAAATAAGCTTTCCTTTTCATTAGGGGAACAAGAAGATGTTAATGCATTCCTGAAGAGCAAGGTATGGGTCTTACTGTAATGGCATTTTTTAAAGATGAAGTTATAAGATTAAATAGGATTACAGACATAGTTTGATATTTTAATTCTGGATTAAGGAAATCTTTTCTTATTTCTCTGGTTCAGGTTTTTGAATTGTGCAACACGTATGGTTAGAACTGGAATTCATAAACGTCACAGTAGAAACCTGAATTCGAGATCTATAGCTTTAGCAACTCGGAAAGCATAGCTCAAACACTTGTTATTGAAACCCATCATGCTTTTCCAAAATCATGGAAAATGTATCATCTGTTCTTTTATTCCTCTGCTTATCCCACCTGTTAGCCAACAAAAAACGAAAATGAAATGAATATCGTTATCATTATCTCGATTATGTGTCTATATATTATTATGTAGTAGCAAAGTCTCATGATCCTAAATCTGGAGGTGCAATATACAACATCCTCTCTTACCCTCTTCACAGGCGGAAGGGCGCCTCCCGAGTAGATTGTGGCAGCCTGGGGTGCAATGGACCCTATGTGTAAGGGTGAAAGAATAGGGAGTCATGGAAGGTCCGTTGATTCCCAAGGCCAAAAGTTTTAAAAGCATAAATTAATACAGAAGTTTCCATTGGCAATCTGCTGTATTCAGAATATATCTATCACGATAAAGGAATCGGTCGAAATATCAGTTGCTGATGCTTAGTCCAAATTAAAATCTGTGGTTTTAACATACCATCTTCTTGGGCCTCGGTGACAACATCAAGATGATAAAAAAATGGAACTAAAAAGAAAGAAAATAACTGATTACCAAGAAAAAAAAAATTCTTACTCTATGAATTCTTGATTCCGCGGTGGAACTTGACGTTTGAATGTTATTTGTCCATCATTTCCGATTGTTAAGAAATGAGGAGAAGTAGTCGTGAACCTTCTTCGATGTCTGGATGCTGCAGAAGAAACTATTGCAATCTCATCCGAAACTAAGCTAGCAGACTCAGAAAGCAGGTGAATGCCACAGTTTTTAACACTAATTCCAAATCCCATATCAAATGAAAATTCGATCTCATCCCCATTTTCAGTTTGTTCCTGAAACAACCATCCTGTATCCAGAACATCATGATCTGCGTTAATCTTTTTATGATTACTGAATATCCAGTAGCATATCCAACTGATATCTTTCTCTGCATCACTTGAAAAAAAGGTCACATTTGGATGATAAACCCAATCGAACATTTTGGTTTTGTTTGTGATCGAGAGGAGAGGCGAATAGTAGCAAGAACTAGAGGTTTCTTTCCATGCGTAGGTAGCATATGTAACAACTCCAACTATTTTTGTTCCTGCATCAGTTTCAGGCACTTTTAAAGATACAATATTACCTTCATTTTTATGGCTGAACCATGTCGGAACTTCATTTCCGGGTAAGAATATGCTATATAAACCCCTTTCAGCAAGAGCCTGCACCTCACAAAAATCTTAATTAGCTATGAAAGTAATGATGATATCAGAACATTGATTCGAAGTAAGCAAAGGAATAATACTACCTGCAGAGGGCAAATCTGATTACCCAATACATGACGATCAATCTTGCGCACAGAAAAGCAGGTAATCGGGTCTTGAATATTCAAGCTCCTGAAGAGTTTCTCAAGAGTTTCAACTTGTAGCGATTCCAAGTTGAAATAGCCTTTCAATTCTTTCAAATTCACACATCCTAGGAGCTTCAAAACTGAATCCTCCAGAAAGTTCGTCAGGTCAATACTTTCTAATGATAAGCAATCATCAGCTTCCAAATTGCTTACACTTGACTGAATATGCGGTATAGATCGGAGCTCTCTACAGGCGTTCAAGGAAAGCTTGTCAAGGTTTGGAAGGCTAGAAATGCTAGTCGGTAAGATTGTGAATTTGTTGCCACATAATTTCAGCTCTTTCAAGGAGCGTAATCCCTGAAGATCATCCGGAATTACATCATCCAATAGGTTACAATACCTGAGATCCAGGTTTTTTAAGGAATATGGCAGAACGGTGATAGCATGCGAATTGTTTCCGGGTGAAAATACAAGAGGACATTCACGCAAACTCAGATGTTCGAGCCTTTTCAAATTTCTGATGCTTTCGGGTAAGGAAACTACGGATGTTTCATCAAGGTTAAGTACAGTCAAGGATTTAAAATTTCCTAAATCCTCAGGTAATTCGTCAAGTTTTGAGCAGCCGGACAAGTTAAGCTTCTGAAGTAATCTTAGACCAGAAATGTCATAAGGAATAAAACTTTTCAGATTCTTGCAGTTTTGCAAGTTCCAAAAAAGAAGGGACTTAAAATGTCCAGCAGACTCGGGCAATGTCTCGAGTTTCGAGCAGCCTGACATGTCAAGCTTCTCTAGCGATTTTAGATGGCCAATACTTTCTGAAAGCCTCTTGAGACTCTCACAGTTATGTAAATTCAACGAAATGAGGCTCGACATAAACTGAAAGGATTCAGGCAATAGCTGAAGTTTAGAGCAGCCTGACAAGGTTAGCTCCCGGAGTGATTTCAGCTCGCAAATGCTTCCTGGAAGGTTCTGGAGGTTCTCGCAGTTTTCCAAAGTCAGAAAAGTAAGCTTTACCAGATTTCCGATAGAGTCAGGCACCATTTCAAGCTTAGAACAGCCCGACATGTTAAAGTTTTCGAGTGCTGTAAGACCACTGATGCTTTCAGGAAGTTTCTTAAGGCTTTTGCAACCTCGAAAGTCGAGGAAAATAAGATTAGAAAGAAGTCCGATTGTGTCACCAACCTTCTCCAATCTAATGCAATCTTTAAGAATCAATTTTTCAAGATTTTGACACCCTTCAAAGTCAGGAATCTCGATAAGATTGTGAGAGTGGCTCAAGTTAAGGAACTTCAACTTCTTCACAGACTGCAAGAAATTGAAGAATCTCCGGAATATATTTCGGTTTCTCTATCAATATATGTAACGTTACTTGTAGGAAAAATTTGAAAGAGATCGAAACATACCTTTCTTGACTCCATAAACTGTTTCAGGTTGCTATATCGCATATCAAGAGCAATCAGATTTTCTAGACGGAGATCGAATGGTATCGATTCGAAAGGAAATTCCCGCCAGCACAACCATCTCAACTTGCCAGAAATCTGCTCATAGTTTCCGGTCAGGTCAACATAATTGAGCTGAAGAAGTCTTAGCATTTTCATTTTCTTGAATGCCTTGGTACTCCATGTATATTTTTTTACCGGCTTGTTCAGAACAAGTCCTTCTACTGCATTAGTTCCCTGTTAAGCAATACCGATGATGCACGGTATTAGTAAATATAAAATATGCTATGCATTGATATTGGTAACGGAAGATATGATTTTGTAAAACAGAAATCTGACCATTTTATCTGTCAAAACATCGATTACATCTTCATGATGCCACAATCTACTACGTTCCCCAGGATCAACGGCATTCTGTTGGCGAACGATTTCTCTTCCCATGTCTCGAAGCAAATCATGCATCGCCAACTTATTGTTAGACCCGACCTTTATTAGACATCTTTGGGTGAGCGTACCAAAGAAACAACACCCGTCTAGTATTTTCATGGCATACTCCTCATCATACCCTATGAAAAAACAAGCAATATCTAGAAATATAAGCTGTTCGGTTTCGTCAAGAGAATCATAACTGATTTTGAGCTTGCTGTGAATATCGTCATTTGCAATCACTTTGAGCTTCTCCAACCGGCTATTCCATACTTCCACACTCTGACCACTCAAAGAAGAACCCAAAACTTCAATGGCTAAAGGAATTCCGCTGCAGTAATCTACCATGTTTCTTGCACAATAAACATAATCTCCAACCGGATGATCTTGTCCAAAGGCATGTAAACTAAGCAGACGAAGAGAATCATCTGCTTCCATTTTATCAACCTCGTATTGGAAATACAACTCGGATAACATTGGATTCAAAAAGTCCTTGAGTCTCGTAGTAATAATCACTCTACTTCCAGGAAACAACCAATCACAATTTCCAATGAGTTTTTTTACATGATCCACTTCATCAACATCATCTAGCAGAAGGAGAGCCTTGCTTTGAGATAGTTTTTCGATGATCAAATTCAAGCCTATTCCTGGACTTTCGATCTTTTCATGCTTTTTTCCAAATATCTCTGTCAAAAGTTTCCTTTGCAAGTGAGGTATACCTCTAGAAGTTGAGACTTCTCTAACATTTTCAAGGAAGCAGCTGTTTTTATACAAGTGATGGACTGAATTGTAAACCTCCTTTGCAATAGCTGACTTACCGATGCCTCCCATCCCGTATATCCCAACGGCACGTATCTCTTCTGACTCGATAGCCATTAATGAAATTACTTGTTTAGCTAGAGATGGTAACCCGACCGGGTGTGTTGCAACATGAAGTGTTTTTGGGCTGAGTCTTCTTGTTATCTCTTCAATAATATGATCAATATTGTTTGCTTCATGTCTGTCAATAAAAAAAATAAAATTACAGGCTATTCAAATTGTTCGGGATATGGTTAGAAACACATCGGTTATGGTAAGTTAACAGTTCTATCAAATTTTAACACTTATGTTAGGTAGATTAAGGTTGTGATAGAACGGTAAACTCGGAGAAATTTACTTACCCATCAAAATGCTTAGATAGATCAAGACCCTTCAAGTAAGAAACTTGTTGCAAAACATTTTTCCACTCCTTGATCATCCCCTCCTCGAAACGTTTCTGATGCTCAACAAACGCTGATTCGTAGCTTTCTTTGATCTCCTCGACATGAGACGGATCAACATTGTAGAAAATCGGCCAAACATCATCTCCCTTCTTACATTTCAGGATTTGAACAAGCTCATCCAGACACCAAGTGGAGAATGCATAGTCTTTGGAAAGAAGGATTAGTGCTAATCTTGATTCTTTAATCCCTTTCAAAGATGCTTCTCCAATTCCGTCGCTGAATTCAAGCTTTTCCTCATCGGTAAAAGTGGTGAATCCACTCCGACAAAGAGCAGCATAGAGGTGACCGGTAAAGCCTTTCCTTATGTCATTCCCCCTGAAACTCAAGAACACGTCGTAAATCCACCGTGAACCGCCGGAATCGGAGAATGAAGAAGCCATTTAATTAATTAATGACTATAGTTTTTGGCTTCTTAATTTTCAAATGTTATAAGAGTTGAATTTTCTAGTTATCATCTCCAAGACGTGCAGTGCAAGAAGTTAAAATCATATTAATTAAAAACAAGATATTCAATTGGAAATATATATTTTGTGTCAGCATGGAAAGTGCTTAAACTTTTGCTTAATATAATAAGATCATGTTGATGATTTAATTTAAAAATTCATTTTATTACTAAGTCAAATTTTGATACATTAATAACCAGTTTGTAATGAACCCTTCAGGTCTTAACTACAATCAGTAACCGACTTGAACAGTTAACAGCCGAAATAAATGTATCATATCACCAAGTCGCTCGTTGATAAAACTTTGTGATGGACATTTGAAAATTAACCTTGTATAGCATATTATATGATTTATATATTCCAAATGTTTATACATACAATGCAAATACAACAAAAATGAGAAGAAAATAAAACAGGTTGTTTTGATTGCTCAAAAGATCGAAGGCAAAAAAACATTCAGTGCAGTTATTTAATATTTATTGCGTTTGATAAACACTGAGCTAATAACGTAGCTCATTCTTCAGGTAGAAGTGTTCATTTGCCTAATTACCGAAGAGAGTGGTTTTTTGTACCCTCGAGTTTATTTTTGTTCTGCGCTTAGCATGATTCGTCTTAATAAAGCTTAATTAATTTTTATAAGAAAATGGAAGAAAAGAAAAAGGGAATTAAAGTGTGGATCAGCTCACTTCAATTATCATTACTGTGTTATTCCTTTCAACCTCTGTCTTCTTCTTCATCATCTTTTTAAAATAATAAAACAACTTTCTTTTTCTCTTTTTAATTTAATGCTTTCTTTCTCCTTCCATTCTGTAATTCTTTTGGTTTAGCATGCTTCTTGTTTTGCTTATTTTGGTAAGTATTTCTAGCTCAAATTTATTCTGTTGCAAGCATTGTACTGATTAATGTCCTGCAAGAGTGAAGTTAAGTTCAAACTAATGCCTTATTATGGTTGTTCATCCTATTATATATACTATAAATGCAACAAAAATGATGATTGTAGTAACGGGTTGTGTCTATAAATCGGGTTTGTTATGCCAAAAATTTACATTCCTTTTGGTGAACTTTAAGTTTATATTCAACTTTTTGTGTTCAGGATCTTGAAATTTGAGACTTGTAGTAGGAGATAAACAAAAAGGGAAGATGGATTGTCTCATTGGATGGGGAAGTTCAGTTGCTGCTGAAACTGGAAATTCCTTGCTGGCTAAACTCAAACTACAAATTGGCTACTTGTTTCACTACAGCAGCAATATGAAGGGCCTAACCGATGCTCGAGATAATCTGGACGTCAAGAGGAGTGACGCGAGTCGATTGGTGGACGATGCTAGCACCAAGTTCCGAGATGGTAGCTCTGTTGTTACTCATTGGGTGAATGAAGCAGAGAAGCTCCATAAAGAGGCTCAAACTATCATAGCTGAGAATGACAGAAGATCATCGTGTCCAATTCCATGGTCGTGTTATTCCTCGAGTAAGAAGGCTTGGGAATTGACTCGGCAGAGTAATGAAAAGTTCCAGAATGCTCCAGATTTTGGTACAACCTTTGATCGTCCAGCGCCAGAATGAGGAGCTAAATTCAATCTCACAGGTTCTGTGGACTTCGATTCGAGGCGAACAATTCTGAATGGAGTGTTGGAGGCATTAAAAGGATGAGGAGGTGAGCATGTGTAGTATCTGTGGCATGGACGGTGTCGGTAAAACCACATTGGCAAAGAAACTTATTTTAAGAGTTGAAAGCGAACATTTATTTGCTCGGGCTAAAAATCGACGACAGCACTATGCCAGCACGAGGAAGCAAGCTGAATCGTTGGCTTACCAATAACAAGACCCTTCTGATACTAGATGATGTTTGGAGCATGCTGAGTGATGAAGATTTTGAAGCAATTGGAAATCCTTCAGTCAACAAAGGACGCAAAATTGTATTCACTTCAAGGAATGAAGGCGGATGCAATAATATGGGAAGCCAATGCAACTTCCGTGTTGGTGTCTTAGAACGTGGAGAAGCTTGGGATTTGTTTAGAATGGCATCCCTATTTGGCATGCACACTTGAAATTTGACCAGACATGCAATGTGTCGTTAAATAAGGGTCCCAAGAGGCTTAAAATGACGAGTCTAAGATACCAAACGCTAAAAAGTTACAAGTCTATGCGCTATAGAAGTAGATGTACTCATTGATCCAATGATTATATTCCCTCAACTGAAGGTCTTGAAGCTTGGATATATGGATTAACTTAGAGTTTTCTATGGTGGCAATAATGCAATCAAATTGCCTTCATTGGAATCATTGATAATTTGTTGTTGCAGTGAGATGGAAGGTCTATCTTATGGGTCATGCACCACTCCTAAACTTCAACAAATACATATAAATAGACTCCCCCTTCTACTAAGGGAAGGGGATGATGTTAATGCCTTTATCAAGAAGAAGGTACTACCTTTTGCCTTAAACTTCAACTTACTTGATGATTATGTGTAATTCATGCAGTGGCAAATATAGAAAACCAATCCATTTTATATATGCATTTATATAAAAAAATGCCCCAAATCTCTTATATATTTGGAGGCAGAACCCTCAAATCTTTAAGAGACGGAGGTGGCTGGAAGCATTCCCAATAGGGTGACTCTCGCATTGGGGATGATTTTGGCAGTCAAGAGGCATATCGTCGATTTGTCCTTGACTAGTCAAATCCCAGATTAGTCCCTCTGACTTGAAAAATAACAATAGGCAAATCTTTAACATTTTGTTGTGGAACTAATTTTCTTATTTTTGATTAAGGAATGTTCTTCTCTTATTTTTCTAATTCAGGTTTTGGAATTGGTCAACACAATGGGTGTACGCAACTAGATTGAGAAAGTTATTCAGAGATTGGAACAGAGCAAGAAAAAGAGGCAGCTGGAGATATTTATTCCTAGTTTCCAGCACCAGTCAGTGGGGTCGAAGCATCAACGGTGGTTCCGCAAACAAACAGAACCTATGGGTGCTCAAATTCTTATCCAACCTCTTAGATTCGTTTCTGATTGTGTTGATAACTCTGCATTTAGCTATTCAAGAATGTTGTGAATTCATAAAAATGTATTACAAGATAACTTGTTTATTTCAGCTCTGAAGGGTAATAGAACATACTATTTTAAGTAAAACTTCGCCTCATTTCAAATGTTTATGTGTGATACGAATGAAACAAAAATGAAAATCGATAAAACATCGAAAATCGTTCTGCTTATCATTCTACAGATTAAATACAATTAACTATGTATCTATCTAGATCCTCAACAAAATGAACAATGCATTCTAAGAATGTACCGTCTCTACCCATAAATTCTACAGCGTAAAGAGTTATATCAAACATGAGCATACCATATAAAACCGGAAAAACCTACCAAAAACTGCCAATAAAACACCAGAAAGCACAATTTTTTTATGCGAACGCAACTTGTAACTCCTACACTATCATCCAAGTCAAGTGCCTATACCCAGCCCAATTCGCAGCCAGGCGAATTCCGATGGCTAAACCTGCACATAACAATGGCACGGGAACCCTCTGACTTGTCGTTACAGCCTCAACCTCTTCCTTGCCTTCAGAAAGCTTCTTTGAATAGTGCGTTATAGCTAGAGCTAGATAAGAAAAAATAACCAAAACTCGAATCCAGGGTTCTCCAATGGCAGCGAGTACAGCAGCAGCAGGCAAAGCAGATGTGACATCATCTCGCTTTTTAAATAACCGCGAGAAACCATACAAACCGAGAAGAAGAGTCCAGAATCCCGGCTCAGAGATGTAGTTTGCCACAGCTGCATATCCGATTAGGCCAGCTACTGTGAGAATATAAGGTTGGCTTGAAATGGAGTTTGGAACTGCAGCTTCCCCGATGGCAAGAACTATTGATGCAAACACGATTATAGCAGATAGTTCAGGTATAGGAGCATAAGCGATTATCCATGAATAGTAAGATCGAACCGTGAAAATCAAAGTCTCCATAGATCTGATTGAAGAAGTGATTGGATCCCCAATGAAATGGAATATGACAGCCAAGACAAGTTTCAGAAGGTATCCCACAAAACTAAAAACAGGAAGTGCCGCCTTTTTCCAGTTTCCTAGCTCGTAGAAGACTGCCCTCCAAGCATACAAAAGGAAGCCTAAAGCTGCAATTCGATTGGAAATTATAAGAATGAAACTTGCAGCAAGTATAATTCTTTTCAAACTGATAATTTCAATGACTAATGATGAAAACAATTTCATTTCTTATGTTCTTTATCAGTCTAACATAGCCTGAACACTTATTATCTTGAACAAAAGCTGAAACTGAACTAGTCATAGTATGAAGGTTCCACTTTCCGAGCAATTTCATACACCAGATAATATATTATATGAAACTACTATATTAGCAAGTGCAATTCAAGATAATGAAAACAGAACAGTTGATTCACAATGCTATTGAATAACTAAACATAATTAAGGAAGCATTTCCTTGGCTCTCGTATCCAATGATCGCACAACTGAACAATAACACCATAAGTCCATGCCCGATACAAATTTTCCAAGAATCAAGCTGTTAACTTCCCATCTTTTGGTTCGGATGTGCATTATCTACCATGATAATACACTCACATAAATTTTCACATATAGGATCAAAACAAGTTATCCTAGTGGGAATTTCTGACCTGACAACACGATAGATAATCAAAACGACACGGCAAGAATACATCTTTTTCTTGTAATATCACATACACACCCTGGAAACGATAACTGAAATTATCAATAACCGCAATGCCATTGAAGGTTCAAATCCGTTCCCTATCAAATTACCCTAAATATCATGCAAAGTACCAAACTTTATCAATAACAATAACTCATCCCCCAATTTCAAACATCCAAATTTCACCAAGAACACACAATTTCAACACTTAAAATCATCAAATTGAAAAATAAAAACATACCCACAAACCATGGCCATCTAATAGGAGGATCAGGAGCTTCTTTAGTCAAGTACCTGAACCTATCAGGCATAGTGCTATCTCCTCGAGCTAACCTTTCAGCATCATCATCAGCTTCAACATTATAATCTCCATTCCCAGCTGCATTCAAGCAAAACCCTAATTTTCTGAAGTGTAAAACCCCAAATATTTGCTGGGTGAATTTGGGGATAAAGGTTTGATTTTTAAGCTGCTGAGGGCGAAATGAAATGGTTTGATTGCGAATTCGGAGGCGGAGACGAGAGGGTGATGGGAATTTGAAGGTGGGTGAAGAGAGAGTGGGGATTGGCATCGACATGGCTATGGAATTAGAGAGGTTCTGCCATTATCATGCTTGATGATAATGGAGGCAGGCAGGCGAGTAACAAATGTTTGTGCTTAAAACGACATACACTTATACCCAAAACGAACAATTTTAAGGGCCCAAAACTATATATCGCTATACATTGTGAATTTTCAATTTTATTTCTTCGCATTATTTATCTTGTGTTGTGATTTTGTATTTCTTTTCAACTCAAAACTCTAAATTCATAGGAAAAGATTATCCCTATACATTGTGTTGTCGTTTTCTCTTTAATTGCATCGAGAGATGGATTTGTGGATTGAGTTCCTCTTGTCTACAACACGATCCTTAGTTTCACTTTGACATTCACGATTTTTAGTGAGAAGTGAAATATGTTGATAAAGTAAGGGAGAGAGTGTCAAGAAGAACAATGTATCAGTATTTATTGTAATTGTGCATTGTATAGACGACTAAGGACAAAGTTTTTTTTTGTACGTTGACGGATTGACAAGTATAGATTGTGTCCTTTTACGTGGCATAATGTTGAAAGTCTGATGGAAGGCTGTGTCTAACGTCGTAGAGAGGATTGTGATAGTCCAATTAAATTGATGTTGTTAGTCTTCGGTTTAATGGATGTATATGTGCCACAAGCTAGTTAAAAATATGAAACATAATGAAATCTTTTTATCATATATTTATGAGTGCCAAACTCAATTTATAACATTTCATATTTTAGTCAATATAGGAGTTGTAGTTCAGTATGAAAAGGGTAATAAGCTTTAATCATGACTAAGTACCGATCAAAATTATCTCAATGAGTATACTTATTATTCATGTAAAAAAATAAAAAAAATTCTCTAATCAAAGTTAATAAGTTAATAGTGTTAAGTAGATATGTCCATAAGTCAGACCAAAACCATAAAAATTGCTTAACTCGAGTCGATGTGTATTGATCAAGGGGTTCAAAGTTTAAAGTAAAAACTGAGACCACACCATATAAGCACATCTAATAGAAAAAAAATATATAAACTCTCATTGATACACTTGGACTTAAGAGCAGTGGGCTTGAATTGGTAATGTAAGTTAGACATCTAGAAACCCAACACTACTAGATATGTTCCTTTGGATCTCTAAGAAAACGGCAAGTCGGGTCGGGCGGCCCATTGAAAGCAGGGAGTTTTTGGACATAAACCGAGATCCCTACTAGGGTTTGAGGGTTATATATGAGCATCCATGAAATTCATCATCAATCAAACCCTAAAATCAATGAGTTGTTGTTATTTGTGAATGAGTCGTTGTTTAATGCACGAGTTCTCCCGGGCTTCTCCGATATATACTAATGAGGATGAAAGCCCCAAAACTGGTGCTAGATTTGTTGCCGTTTAGTGTTGCGGTTCAGCCTCTTTATTTCCACCGGCTGAATCTGTGTCAAATCAATGGCCAAATCTCTTTTTAGATCTTAAATCTTTGCCTCTCCACACCTTTAGCTTGTTTTCGTTGTTAATTGTGGGAAATAAAGCTAGTCATGTAGGCATATAGTGAATTTCTGCGGTGTTAACGTGAAGCTTCTCTTTTTCATTAGTTTCTCTCCAAAATTATCCGCTACATAACCTCCTAATTGATATTTTGTTGTGGGATCTGTCATTGGCTATGATTAATTATTATCCGCGCTTCTGAGACTCAAATCTATGAAGCAGAAACAAGAATATATGGTTGAATTTCTTGATATGAGCCTATTTATTTTCTTATTTATCTTAGGCAGTGATGATTAAATTTACAGCTTTACGCCAGTTCTGCTTCAGATTATTCATGATCGATAGAGCTGTTTCATATCTGAGCCTTTATATTATCAATCTCTCTTTAAAAAACTAAAATTGTTTTTCTTTATGGTTTAAGTTTTTAATTGGGGTTATTAATCTGAAGTTTTTTATCTTTTGTTATTCAGGTTTGGAGTTGTGTTAGAGGGTTTAATCTGATGAAGCCATGAAGACACAATCCAACTTGTAGGTGTAGTGGAGCCAAGACCCTGTTAATCAGGGTGAACCTACTTGGCAGAAGCTATATTACAGTGACATTTATGGATTTGGCTGAAGCTTCTTTAATTTAGTAGTTCATTTTGAGACTTCATTGTCAATATTTAATGTCTAAAGTTGACTTACACAGGTCTAAGCCAAGTAGTTTTTGATGATACATTCTTAGGTTAGTGAAGGTAATCTTAAAGCCAATGAGGAAGTAATCCAATTTATGTAGGTGTAGTGGAGCCAAGACCCTACTAGTCAGGGTGAACCTACTTGGCAGAAGCTACATTACTATGACATTAATGGGTTTTGCTGAGGCATTTTTATCTTACATTGGATTCTTGTTTAGAAGATTTTATGGTTTTATTGTCTCTTGAGTTCTTAACTATACCCTTACGTTCCTTCTTATGGGACTTGGGTCTGAAAGAACTCGTAAATTGTGTGTTGTCTATCAGCTTCGTCTCTAGATCATAGAGGTTGGAGTTAAATAACAGCACTAAACACGATCATGATATATGGTGTCCTTTGATATCCCTATGAAGAAAAATTTAGTAATCTGGAGAATGTATATTTAATTTAAATGGATGCTCCCCAATGAGGTTGAGGAACCATGCTACAATTTCATGTACGGTGTGGAATTTGGCGAAAGACTGAGGGATTCTGCATTTCTCTATATTGTTAAAGATAAAGATCAATTGTTGTTATTGCTATATTTCTTGTTTAGTGTACAGGTCTTACTGTTGGAATCCTGATTTGCAGTGATTCAATCACCTTGAGCGGATAAAAATGGACATGATTTCTTTCCGAAGCTGTCCCACTAGTGAAGCTACTAAATTGGTGTTTGGAATTCTCAACTTTGTGATACTCAATTCATTCAAATGTTAATCTATTTAATTAAGACCTGTACATTTTTAATGAGATTGTAATACTTGTTTGCTGGCTAAACTTTTTGACTCAATTTTTAATGGAAACTTGATGTCTGCCCGCACAATGGGCGGGGTTGATTTTTTTTCTTTTGACCATTATATTTTAGTGCTGAGTATTGAGACAAATTGGTGTTGACAATAATTTATGGTAGTTGTGTATAAAAGAAATGCTTTTAGCATGAAATCCTATAATTATCCTATAATTAAAAGTTGCACTCAGACAATTTCCTAAAGATCAGTATCATATACTCAAAAACACCAAAGTGAACATCAGGATACATGTCAACAAATAAACAAATAATGTTATTTCTCATTCTAATCACACTGCTGAATCAATGATCATGCATTTTACAGAGATGCAAATAAAGATTATGAACAAACCTTTTGAGTTCTCCTTGCATCACACAGTTTTGAACAAAACTTGGTTCTTCTCGAAATACTCAATTTTCTTCTTCACAGGAGGGTTTTCCTTCAATAGCTGTTGCATTCTTGTTGTTATTTGATTGCCATGGGATTGACATCCTTTTTGTCATTGATAAACCAATACATATAATTGTATCCTTTCAGACCAATATCAGTTCTTTTTTCTAAGTGCAACATAAATTCCTTTGATAAGCCTAATTATTTGTTACAAAAAGAACAATGCATTTAGAATTTATAGCATCATGGTACGTGTTAAATATGGTTGCAAACAAAAGAAAATACTTTTTATAGCATCTGATTTTTCCTCTACTGTATAAACAGTGGTATAAAATTAGGGATTGAGACCAAAGATGCCATCTCGAGACATTAATTGAGTGATTAACACACTCATATACTTTTGATGATAAGTTAGACCTTTGATTAATTATCTATTTCATAAGTTGCTCGTTATAATATCTTACTCCCACAACTCCAAAATGCTGACTTGACGTCCAATTGGCAATAATCATCACTAATCTGCAACAATGAGCTATTGACATTGTAATCCGGTGTATTACAATCAAATTTCACTCAATTTAACCTCAATTCCGGTACCTATTTACTATTACCACTGTACCTATTTACTTTAGGTACTGAATGAGGATAATATTATAGAATTGGTGAAAAATGGTATTGAGTATGAAAAATAAATAAATAGTTACATGACATGAAATTGTAAAAGGATGAGAAATACCAATTGTGAATGACCAAGAGATGTACCGGTAGTTTTCCAACAAAGAAAACTTATAAACAAACAGCAAATTTACTCAAAGAAATGCAATATTTTGTTGGGTAATTGCAATTAGAGATGAAACTTAGTAGCTTCAATTTCTTATACACTATTCACCTTGGTCGGTCTCTATTCTTTGGATGGTATTTTTAATTATATTTGGGTTTTCGATTTTCAGCTGAGTTTATTTCATTTTCCTTTCATGTTTACATCATTTGTGATTCAACATACAAACAAAATTAGGAGCATCAAGTGTCTCTAAATTAACATATATTCGAAATTCAGGCGTCTGATTAGCAGAAAGCCATAGACTCATGCAGTCTTAACGTAAAAGGAGAAGAGTTTATTATATGTCGATGAGGTCCATGATATGGAGTTTCTGAAAACGAAAGACAACGATCAGTGGATAAGAAACTTCGAATTCGAAAGCGAAGCTAAAAGAAAGATGAAATTAATTGAATATCAAATTGAAAAACACGAAGCAATCAAAAAATTCAAAAGAAGAGAAACCGACCAAAGAGAAGAGCCAATAGTCTATGAAATTGGAGTAACTAAACTTCTCTTAATCTCTAGTCGCATTTCAAGCTATCTTTATATCAATTTGGAATGGAAGAAAGCAATAGATGAATACGAAATCGGAAGTTTGCGTACTGCCGTTTTGAAGATTACAGATAGTCCCAATCGAGATGAAACTGAAAAAAAATTAAGAGAGAGAGTGTAATCTTTACATATTGGCACCTCAGCCAAACTGTTGAGTTGTCATGCGTACAACAACTCAACTTTAGTATATTTTAAGATTTATTTGTTCACTCTTTAATTGTTTATTTGTTATATTTTTTGTTATGATCTTTATTCTATTTAAGAAAATATTGACCATGATGTGAAAAAGAGGGCATGTCCATAATTGGGTTAATACATATATGGCCTCCTGATCTCGTTCAATTTTTTTCCACTTAGTCCCCTCAGCTTGTAATTTCTTTCCACTTGGTCTTCTTAACTTATCATTTGTGACATATTTGTCCCATTTATGTTGATGTGGCATGAATTTTTTATAATCACTTATATTATACCACGTCAGCATAAAAGGGCGAAATGGGTCATATTTGACAAGTTGAAGAAGCCAAGTGGAACAAAATTACAAGTTCATGTATTAAATAAGTTGTCATCTAAGTCGGGGTGACAAAGTGAAAAAATTGGACAAGTTTAGGGACCCTAATAAGTATTAAGCCCCATAATTGTGGTGGTAAGTTACACGTGGATATGATATTTATACCGTTTCAATGCAAATTTATGTGGCTTAATATTTTAACAAAGCCTTGGAAATTATGAGTTGTATGATGATTTGAGGTTGTTATTAGGACTAAAACTTAGTTTACTCTCTCTCGTTCCGAACAAACCCTAGAAGCGTTTTATTAATGTTCCGGGAGGGTTTTGGTTAGAGTAGATATATATTTGCATTATCACCCAGGCTATGGTGAGTGAGTCCCTCATTTACTATTCTAAGGGAGTTTTACCTTTAATCTAGTTACCAAACAAAATACACCCACCTAATTAATTTAATGAATTTAAAGTAATAAAATCCTAATTTATTTTGTTACAACTCTTCTAATTAGTATCCTAATTAAATCAAACTCTATTTTCCTAAATACTAATTAATTCAGGAATTAATTAATTAATCATATTATCACATCCGAATTGCAGCAAATTGAATTTATTTCAACATTAATTTATTATTATCTTTAACATAAATTATTGTAATGTTAGAGTTTAGAGTTTATAAAGTTAGGATTTAGGGTTTATGGGTTTAAAATTGTTAGGGTCTAGGGTTTATAAAGTTAAGACTACGGGTTTATGATTGTTAGGGTTTAGGGTTTATAAAGTTCGGGTCTAAGAGAGTTTAGAATTATTTGAATTTAAGGTTGTTAGGATTTATAAAATTAAGGACTACGGGTTTATGATTGTTAGGGTCTAGGGTTTATAAAGTTAGGGTCTAGGGTTTATAAAGTTAGGGTCTAGGAGTTTAGAATTATTTGAATTTAGGATTGTTAGGGTTTAAAAATTAAGGACTACGGATTTATGATTGTTAGAGTCTAGGTTTATAAAGTTAAGATCTAGGAGATTGAATGAATAAATTAGAGAATTAATAATAGATTTTTGTTCTTTTAACCCTTAGAATAGTAAGTGAGGGAGTCCCTCACCATAGCCGGACTGTTTGCATTATTATATTATGGAGATAGATTTAGGAGCACTGCCGTTCGCCTTTGATTTCCATCCCAATCGCCGCCCTAATTTCCGGCGACCTTCAACTGTTAGTATTCCTTCAATTTTTATTTTCTTTTAACGACTCTTCCCCTCAACTCATGTCATTTGATACTTTTCTCGTCGCAGCTATCGTTATGGTGATGCGTAATTCACCTTAACCATTTGTTTTTTCTTGATTTTTCTAAATAGATAATGCGTAATTCGATCTTTTGTCGAACTAAAAGCACATAGCCACTCGTGTAGAGCTGTTCGTTTCATCATGTTTTTCACTTTCTAGGTCTTTGTTTATTATATTTGATATCTTCTTCTGTCAAATCTTAATGCTCTATTCATGAATTTTCATGTATTATATGATGCATGGATTCCGTTTATAGTATGGTCAATATAACAGACTCCACCATTTGCTTTAAGCTTTTTCAACCAGAGAGCCCTTCTCAATTCAGTTGCTACTATTTCCCTCTTATTTGTTTGGTATGGGATACGAGGCTAAGAACTTGTTGCAGTTCCTTTAGACCCCATGAGGATTACGTTTCAGATATGACTGTTGCATCTGATTCTACGAAATATATTGCCCGTTCTTCATTCAATTTAGATCATTCTTTGTTGATTGTTTTTAAATATGTTTTATTGTCGTAGGCATATTACCCAACAGAATGATTCAAACACTTCCAGAGCATTCAGAGCATGGGGTTGATGGCCTTGGTACTTATTTTCTTCCAGTAATTAATGAATTTAAATTAACTCCGGATTTATGACATAAGTTGCATTTGTACTCTCACTCTGTTTACTGATGTGTCAAATGCTGTGTATTGATGTATCAAGTATCAAAAACTGCCCAAGCTATTTTCATGTCGAACCGCTGTTCTTAAGTTTTTATATTCTTTAACGTTTGCCTTCTTAAACTGAATTCATACTCCTATTTAAGATTTTCTTATCACTTTTTTTTTTTTTCCTTCTGTAGCTTTTTCCCATGACAGAAAGTTTCTTGGCAGTATATCAGATGACCATCTGTTAAAGGTATTTTAGAAGCTCTCCCCCCTCCCCTGGTGATAAGGAATAACAATGCTTCTTTGAGCATCTTTTCAAGCTGCCTTTTTCCTTTGAGTATTCTAATTCAGGCCTTATGTTTTTCTTATTCATTCAGCTTTGGGATTTAGATGAGTCATTGCAAGAACCCAAAAATACTCAAAATGGCGAGAATGCTGATTCTGACAACGATAGCGATGAGATGGAAGTTGAGGTTAATCCTCCTAAGTTTAGAATAGTTGAGCTGATTCTCCATTTTTTTGGGGTATAAAAAATTATACTTGATTCCTTGCAGCCTTATATAGATGAATTTCAGCTTATGAGTCCTTAACAATGTCTTTGATGTTTATCTTAAATTAAAACAGCAGTTGACACACATAAGAATGAGGAATTAACACACATACAACACACATAACAATGAGGAATTAACACACATAACAATTGGACAATTGTTATAATATATAATAAATTGCTAAGGATCAGTTGGACTATATAAGCTTCTGAAAAATATATTTTGCATGCTTTAAAGCAAAAAAGATGAATGGCCAGAAGCTATCAAAATGAGTTAAGGGTGATTGATATTTTATTCCTTGGTCAGTTAGTACTTTGCGAGGTTCATGCTGTTTCTTAAATGTAGAACCTTGCTTTCCTAGTTAATCATGGTTGAATTAGGACATATATCTGTCGAACTATGGGTTTAATACTTGAATGGGCCATAGGAGTTGCATCTAACTCCAAAAAGTGCATTATGTTCTTCATTTTTATCGGAGAAAGCTTCTTACCTTGACTAGGATGAAAATGCTTCTTGACTTGTTCAGAGGTTGGTTTGCTTATACACATAAATAATTAAGAATGATAATTTCTTCTACGATTAAATGATCTACAGACATCACGTGATTATCCTATTTCTTGCATTTATATCATATGTAATCATATAGAGCATATAACATAATATGATAACCTGAAAGTGCCACCCATTATTGGACGGAATTGTTAGCTTTTGTGTGTGGCTTTTAGAGATCTCACCCTGGGTCCTCTTTCACATGTATCTGCCATGTTTCAATATATGGAGACCATGCAATTCTGTAGCAAACATGATCTGTTATTACATAGTTCAGTTCTGCTTCGTTTGGTGTTAATTTTCCTATTTTATTGCAGGGTGCAAGCGAACACATGGGCCAAGTTATAGCACTGCAAATAACTTTTTTGCAGACTTGTAAGGATGGTGGAATTATTTATTAGCAGTTTTTCATCAATTGTCGATATCAGTTGATAAACAGAGGTGCTTTACAAATGAACATGGTTTTCGCTGAGAGGAGACATGGAAGGCTACTTTGTTTCGTGCACCAGCGGCAGCGTTGTCAGCTTGTGAGATTGTGGTTTGTTATATGTTTACTTATTGTTTCTTCCTAGAAGATTAGACTACATACAACTTCTGTTTATAAATCAGTCAAGCTTCTCTTAGGACATGCCTCTGCAAGAAGTTTTCTAAGAGTGTTATTTATGGTTTTAATGTTACTCTCATTTTGCATGCATTTGTGTGTATAACACTACAATTTAGGGTGAAATTTCATTAGCTGCAATTAAAGTGCCAAATGCATCTTGAAGCTCCCTGATGATTTCCTTTTTATTAGGTTGAGCTCTCGATCATTCATTTTAGGCTACTCATAGAATTAAGAATTGAGCTCCCTATCCTTTATTTTTCCACACCAAGCTTTCCACTTACGGTTCCGTTAAATAAACCATTGGCAAAGGGCTCCATGTACGTGAAAGTTAAAAATTTTAATATGATTTTTCGTATAATTATAAAAAAGAAATGAATTAAATATTTGTTCTTTCCTTTGAGAAAACAGCATGTCATATCTTTGCATCCTATATGGGTCGGGCGGCCCATATACACTAGGGAGTTTTTCGACTTCGGCTGCCATTCCTACTTGGGTTTCAAGCTCCAATAATTCTATATAAACCCAAGACCATCCCTGCAAATCATCAATCAAACCCAAACCGCTCTTCAGATCTGCAATTCAGGTCAGCTTCCCTCAAACCCTCTTTTTCCTTGTTAATCAGTCGTTTCTGCACGAGTTGTCCCGGGCTTCTCTGATACATTCCAATGGGGATGAAAGCCCCAATTTGTTGCCGTTTAGTGTTGCAGTTCAGCCTTTTTCTTTCCACCAGCTGAATCTGTGTCAAATCAATGGCGAAATCTCATGTTTTTTTATTTAAGATCTATCGTTTTGAATTGTGAATCATGCCTCTCCACACCTTTAGCTTGTTTTCAAGCTTATTTGTGGGAAGATAAGCTAGTCATGTAGGCATGTAGAGAATTTCTGCGGTGTTAACGTGGAGGTTCTCTTGTTTGATAGTTTTCCCTCCAAAAATATCCACTACAGCTTCAAAAAAGCCCCCAGATTTCCTTCTTTTGAGTTGGACATGAGGCATTTACTTGAAATTTGTGGTTTTTTTGAGTCAGATTTTTTATAATTTACTTGAAATTTGTGGTGTTTGTGATGGAGTCTATTATTGGCAATGATTAATTATTATCCGCGCTTCTGAGATTAGTAATCCATGAAGCAGAAAAAAGAATATATGGTTGAATTTCTTGATATGAGCCAATTTATTTAGTTTTTTTTTTTGTTCTTCTAATGGCTGTGATGATTAAATTTACAGCTTTAACGCCAGTTCTGCTTCAGATAATTCATGATTGATTGAGCTGTTTCATATCTGAGCCTTTATGTCACTAATAAAACAACTAAAAATTTGATTATCGCAACCGGTAACGTCACTGGATGTTCATCGGACGATTCTGTTTGCACTAAATTGTGACCAAAGTTAGTTGCAATTCCTTCAATATTTTTTTCTTCAATGGAAAACCGGGACTCAGTCAAGCGTGTGATATTCTTCATTATATCTTTAATCTCGGCTGTCAATTGATAGAAATCTTCCATGACGAACGGCTCTGATACCAATTTGTTATGTGCCCGCGAAAATGATCTCGTCATGGGACTTGTAGGACCAATTAGGATAATTCTCAGCTTGTTAAAGGGATTTATGAGACTGAAACCTTCTCAGCTTGTCAAAGGGACACTGAAACTTTGGACCTTGTTAAAGAGAGAATCCGATCTCCTGAACTCACTATGAGTTAACTATTAAATTTCTGCTTCCCGTTTTATTGCTGGAATTGTCCTTTAAATAGAACAAAAACACTACAAAATAAAAGTAAAACATAAACATAAACAGGAATCCTAATGAAACATGAAGTAAATCTCCTAATTTAACTAATGCAGAAATAATAACACGCAGGAACCCTAGCTACTATAGGAAAAACTAATAACATAAACTAATTAGAAAATATATAGGGATATATAGTAAGTATCCATAACAGTCCATGATTTGTTAGACTTATTCATTGGATTGTAACATTATGGTGTTTGATCATTCTCTAATTTGTCTGAAAAGCTTTAATGTTTGGTTTGGTAGAGTAATCTGAAAGTCAACGAGGAAGTAATCCAATTTATGTAGCTGTATTGCAGCCAAGACCCTGCTAGTCAAGGTGAACCTACTTGGCAGAAGCTACATTAGTATCACATTAATGGGTTTTGCTGAGGCATTTTGATCCTAAATTTAAGTGTTGATGAGAAGATTTTTAATAGTTTTGCTTTGAGTTTTAACTATACCATTGTGTGATGTTTTCCGTCAGCTTCGTCTCTAGATCATAGAGGTTGGAGTTAAATAACAGCACTAAACACGATTAGGGAGGTCTCCTGGTTTTGATATCCCAGTGAAGAACATTTTGATCCTAAATTTGAGTGTTGATGAGAAGATTTTGATAGCTTTTTTTTGAGTTTTAACTATACCCTTGTGATCCTTTACAATGGAACACGGGTCTGAAAGAACTCATAAATTGTGTGTTGTTGTCAGGGACAGCTTTGTCTCTAGATCATAGAGGTTGGAGTTAAACAACAACACTAAACACAATTAGGTTATGATGAGGTGTCCTAGTTTTGATATCCCGGTGAAGAACATTTTGATCCTAAATTTGATGTTTTGAGTTATAACTATACCCTTTTGTAATCCTTTACAATTGAACGCGGGTCTGAAAGAACTCATAAATAGTGTTTCGTATTCCGTCAGCTTTGTCTCTAGATCTTAGAGATTGGAGTTAAATATTAAATAACAGCACTAAACACCATTAGGTTATGATGAGGTGTCCTGGTTTTATTCTCTATGATTTTTGATAGCTTTGTTTTGAGTTTTAATATACCCTTGTGATCCTTTACAATGGAACACGGGTCTGAAAGAACTCGTATATTGTGTGTTGTTGTCCGGGACAGCTTCGTCTCTAAATCATTGAGATTGGAGTTAAACAACAGCACTAAACATGATTAGGTTATGATGAGGTGTCCTAGTTTTGATATCCCGGTGAAGAATATTTTGCTCCTAAATTTGAGTGTTGATGACAAGATTTTGCATAGCTTTGTTTTGAGTTTTAACTATACCCTTGTGTAATCCTTTACAATGGAACAGGGGTCTGAAAGAACTCATAAATTGTGTGTTGTTGTAAGGGACAGCTTCTTCTCTAGATCATAGAGGTTGGAGTTAAACAACAGCACTAAACACGATTAGGATATGATGAGGTGTCTTAGTTTTGGTATTCGTGAAGAACATTTTGATTCTAAATTTGAGTGTTAATGACAAGATTTTGATAGCTTTCTTTTGAGTTTTAACTATACCCTTGTGATCTTTTACAATGGGACACGGGTCTGAAAGAACTCATAAATTGTGTGTTGTTGTCCGGGACAGCTTCATCTCTAGATCATAGAGGTTGGAGTTAAACAACAACACTATACACGATTAGGTTATGATGAGGTGTCCTAGTTTTGATATTTTTGTGAAGAACATTTTGATCCTTAATTTGAGTGTTGATGAGAAGATTTTTGATAGCTTTGTTTTGAGTTTTAACTATACCCTTGTGACCTTTTACAATGGAACACGGGTCTGAAAGAACTCATAAATTGTGTGTTGTTGTCCGGGACAGCTTCATCTCTAGATCATAGAGGTTGGAGTTAAACAACAACACTATACACGATTAGGTTATGATGAGGTGTCCTAGTTTTGATATTTTTGTGAAGAACATTTTGATCCTTAATTTGAGTGTTGATGAGAAGATTTTTGATAGCTTTGTTTTGAGTTTTAACTATACCCTTGTGACCTTTTACAATGGAACACGGGTCTGAAAGAACTCATAAATTGTGTGTTGTTGTCCGGGACAGCTTCGTCTCTAAATCATTGAGATTGGAGTTAAACAACAGCACTAAACACGATTAGGTTATGATGGGGTGTCCTAGTTTTGATATTCCGGTGAAGAAAATTTTGATCCTAAATTTGAGTGTTGATGAGAAGATTTTTGATAGCTTTGTTTTGACTTTTAACTATACGCTTGTGTAATCTTTTACAATGGAACATGGGTCTGAAAGAACTCATAGAATGTGTGTTGTTGTCCGGGACAGCTTCGTCTCTAAATCATTGAGATTGGAGTTAAACAACAGCACTAAACATGATTAGGTTATGATGAGGTGTTCTAGTTTTGATATCCCGAAGATTTTTCATAGTTTTGTTTTGAGTTTTAACTATACCCTTGTGTAATCCTTTACAATGGAACACGGGTCTGAAAGAACTCATAAATTGTGTGTTGTTGTCAGGGACAGCTTCTTCTCTAGATCATAGAGGTTGGAGTTAAACAACAGCACTAAACACGATTAGGTTATGATGAGGTGTCCTAGTTTTGATATTCATGTGAAGAACATGTTGATCCTAAATTTGAGTGTTGATGAGAAGAGTTTTGATTGTTTTGTTTTGAATTTTAACTATACCCTCGTGTGATCCTTTACAATGGAACATGGGTCTGAAAGAACTCATAAATAGTGTGTTGTATTCCCTCAGCTTCGTCTCTAGATCATAGATAGATCATAGAGGTTGGAGTTAAATAACAACACTAAACACGATTACGTTATGATAGGGTGTCCTGGTTTTGGTATCCCGGTGAAGAACATTTTGATCCTAAATTTGAGTGTGATGAGAAGATTTTTGATAGTTTTGTTTTGAATTTTAACTATACCCTTGTGATCCTTTACAATGGAACACGGGGTTTGAAAGAACTCATAAATTGTGTTTTATAGGTTATAGCGGAATGTTAACAGCACCAAGTCATTTTTCTTTTTCAGGCCACAGGCTATAGCGGAATGGTCATTGTACTCGTAGGTTTGTGTTGAGAAATTATAGTAGTGGAATAGTGTTTTATTGGTTCTAGAGCTACCACAAGCTCTCAACTAAGCAAGTACAAGGATCTCTTTATTAGCTTTATGAGTTGACTTTTATTTTTCCATCAATCTAATATTTTCAGAAAATTTTTTATTATTCATATAACGCAAAAAGAGGTCTATTTTGCATGTTTGTATGTTTCTTTTGGGAAGAGATGATCTTACTTAACGATTCACTTGACAGGTGAAGGTAGATGTACCTCACATGTCGACAATATGACTTGCTCTGTGGATATAGAGCAACAACGTGTGAACATGGTGCAACAGCTATCTCCGAACTCGGAGAAGATATATCCTCCCAGTAGTTTGGGACGCTCGTTCATCTTGAGGGTCTTGTCTTTTTTGCCTTTGACTAAAGAAGCGATTGGAACAAGTAGTTTGTCGAAATGTTGGCAATTGCTTTGGACCAAACTCAACGTGTTGGTCTTCTACCTTGAAGAAGGTATCTCTCTCATTCATTTCATTCAGTCTGTTGATAGCGTTTTGAATAGACACGACTGTGAGAAAATCGCCAAGTTTGATTTCCGTTGTAGGAGTATCTTGAGGCGGGACAATTGTCTAACAAAGTAGATTTTGCTCTAGGAAAAGGAATAGATGAGTTAACATTGATATCCGCTGAGCTAGAAGTGTTGGCACATGTTCTTTATGGTTCTTATTCTTTGCTTAAACTGAATGTCCATTGTTATATCTTTCGTCTCCAATGAACATTGATTTTTCGTCTTTAACCTCATTATATTTGCACTCTTGTGAGTTGACTGTTAACTGTTAGCTCGCCAACCAAATTCTCTCCAACATCCCTACGATCAATTCGTTAGAGTTAATTGACTGTTATGCGTTTGGGTCATTTGATTTTGTTTGTTAGCTGTTGGAGAAGTTGGCTATAGTTTCGCCTAGTCGATATAATCGAGTTAATTTTTGAATTTCATCCGGTGGAGTTTCTTTTTGAATAGTGAAGTTAGAACTTTTTGTGCATATTGATAATTGTTTCGTTGGGCTTATTTCAAATCTTTTATTCCTCTATTAAGAGTCACTGACGAAGTTGAATATAAAATTGAGACATAGTACTACCCTACGAGTTTCGTGTCTGTATCTTAAGTATCTGGGATAGTGGTATAGTGAACTTGCAACTAAATTCCAATTACTGAACTTTAACTTATGTGCCTTGTGCAGAGATTGATTTTCACTATGCCGACCCACAATATGGGGAAGAGAGAGATTGGATTGACCGTGTTTTGAATCAACTTTCGCGTGTGAAGTTGCTTCAAAACGTGGTCATTCAAATATCTCCCATAGTGAAGCTCCCCCACATGGGACATAAGTCAAGTTCAGTATTTCGAATTCAATCCCAAGGTTCACCACATCCTACCTCCAGATACTTGAGTTGCAAACATGAAACTGGTAGAGCAATCACTATGGACAAAGTATATGATTCAGCTTCATAGACTTGAGGAATAAAATATTTGAAATGAACGAGTGAAGAATTATCAATATGCACAAAAGTGAGATCTTACTCCACTAACCGAAAAAGAACTCAACCAGATGCAATTAAAAAATGAACTCAATTCTATTGACTAGGCGGAACTATAACTAGCTTCTCCAATGACTGACATAACTCACAAGTGTAAATATAATGCCATTAAAAATGGCCAATCAATGTTCATTCGAGAACGCAACATATAACGGTGGACTATCAGTTTAAGCAACAGAAGAAACGATAAAAAACATGCATCAATGTTGTTAACTCCGGCTCAAGATGACCCGTATAATGGAAATTGGTGAGTTTCTCTCATTCGTGTCTATTCAAAATGCTATCAATGGACTAAATGAAATGAATAATAGAGATACTCCAGAGGACCAACACGCCGAGTCGACAAAATACTGGATCGCTTCTTTAGTCAAAGGCAATAAAGACATACTCACAATCAATTCTTCGGGGAGAGTATTGATCCAGGTAATCTCTGACGTGCTTCGGCGCAAGAAGAAACGCTGGAAACAAAAACTATCTCAATAGATTGAAAATGGCGCATGACCGACCTCGGCTGTTTGTATTTGGGCAACACGCTTCTTGGGCGTTGATATTTCAACTTTTTTTTTTTTACCATCAAGCCCGGATAACCCTAAAACCACGTATTTATTTCTCTTACCTATATTTTATTGATTGGATAGTATGTTGCAAGAAAATTGTTGTGTAATACTAAATAAATATCACTAAAATAAATGGTATGGATATTGTGCTATGTAAAGAGAGAAGATTGTAAAGATGGAGCTGCAGAGAAATTCAGGATACAGGGCTAAGGCTGTTGATATTCCTAGAAAATGAATCTCGACCTGTATTTTTCCATGGAGAACTGAAAAAGAAGGATTAATGTTTTTCTGCTTAGAGATTGATGAAGATATTGTAGGATATGTGGTGTTCTTGACCCGCTTCTGCAGTTGCTTATCTTACCAAGCTTGCAGTTTTGCAACTCTCAACTTTCCTTGTTTGTATCTTGGTCTATTCTTTTCCAAAATGTGCTATTTTCTAGTGAACGAATTGATCCCTCAAAGGGCAAGGAGATATTTTGGACAAGTTGATTGCTAGATCATATTAAATAAGCACAAGTTTATGTGCTAATAGGTTACTTTAAAAAAATTTGAGGACTCAAATAAGTCATTTTAAGCAAGTTTTAGGACAATTGCTTTGTTCTGAATAGAAATTAAGGTCCCTGTTCTGGATCAAATCATTTGAATGGCTGCTAACATTGGAGATGTCTCATTGCCTCACTGAATTTGTTTAAAATGATGTGGTTAAGCTCCCAAGTCCAATGTGAAAGAGCAAAGTGGAAATCTGGACCAGTTAAAGCGCGTCTCACTTCGAACAAGTTCGGGCAATCAATAGGTCATATGTCACCTTTGGCAGATTCACGATGTCAATGAGAAGTCTTCAAAGTTCAGAGGTATTGTACATAAGATATTGTAGGATTTATCATGTGTTCTTGTCCCTCTTCTTGGTTTGCTTATATTACTGTGCCTACAGATTCATATGTCAATGTTTCACACCTCTTTTATTAGCTTTTCTTAGCCTTTCTTGCCTTGTAATCAAGTAACCAGCCTTTGAGGTTGAGGAACCATGCTACAATTTCATGTACCTCGTGGAATTAGGCGATAAACTGAGGGATGCTGCATTTCCCTTTGTTAACTAAGGTCTTTTGCCATCTGTTTTATGTAGTTTGAAGTTCTAATGTTTTTTGAAATAGTATTAATTGTCATCAATTAAGGTAGACTCTGTTATTGCTTTTTTTCTTGTTTCACAGCTCACCCACCTTGGAAACGATCAAGTGTTTGAGTTGGAGGGGTGATGGAGGTACGATTGAGCCGCTGGAGAACTTCATGTAGATCTGTGTTTGGAATGGACAATTGTGATACCTTATTGAAGATAAATTCTAATCTTTGCAGAATTGTATTGCTTGTTTGTATACTTCAAACTTTTTGAATTGTATGTATTTATGAGGCTTATTGTTTAATAGAATCTAGAGCATTACAAATAATGAAAATTAGGAGGTACATCAAACCACACGCTCCGACTAATAGAATTAAACACATTTCTAGGAAGAATATAAGGAACCATATTCGTTGAACGACGAACAAAGGAAATGGAGCAATTATCATTGAAAATAGCACAATCATTGACTATGACTTTAAGCTTCATATACCCCTTTGGCGGAACTGCCCAAAACGACATTGCCTGCCCAACCCCATGAGATGCACCTGAACCAGGAACCTTGGACACATGCCCCTAAAAATGTGGTTGCCTTTCGGAAGAGATGAGCAAGATCGACGTCTTACCATTCCAAATCGCATCACATCATTCCGATGACATCAAATTACCCAAAATAACACAGCAACAAGCTCCATAATATCCTTAGGTTTGGTTTGAAGCAAGAGAAGCCTAATAAACAGCAAAACAATAAAAATTGTTTCTTTTTTTTTTCTTTTTATTTTGAAAGAAACAACCAAAACTTCGCCAAATCGGCTAAAAGGACATCGCTAAGAAACGGAGGTGGACATGCCCACTCTCCACGAATAGACAAAGAATTAACAGCTTTTGCAAGACAATGCGCTGCTACATTCGCTGAACGTTTAACAAAATAAACAGAAATAGACTCTAACTCTTGTAAAAACCTCGAACACTCCACAACAATGTCGTCAAGGTAAGATAGCTGAGATGAGTAGTTGTGGAGCTCCTGCACCAAATTTAGACAGTCAGACCGGACCTCAACATTCACCAAACCCGACCCCTTTATCCAAGATAACGCCTCCTTCATCGCCAAGCATTAGGCTAAAATTGGCTCAATAACACCCTCAATTGTAGCATGACAAGCAAATAGACAATGCCTCAAATGGTCTCGAATTAAAAAACCATAGGAGCTAAAACCTTCCTCTTGAAAAACCCCGGCATCGACATTGCAGACAAAAGACCCAACCGGAGGAGGTTTAAGCCACTCGATCGGCGCTGCAGAAGCACTTCCACCAATTTTCTTACGAAGCTCTTGAGCTAAAGACCAATCCTCAAAATCAGTCCGTGCCCGTTGCACCAATATCGAAGGTAGATCAAGCTTCTTCTCCAAACCATACGATTTCGATTCTTCCAAAGACCCAAACCACCAAGTTCTTGACCTCATCGTCTCATCCCTCCAACACCGAACTCAGCCAATTCAAGAAGTCAGCCTCACTTTCCATTCTATCATCCTTAAAAAAATCAAACCAAACCTGGATTGCGAAGCTACAATGCAAAAACAGATGATTTTCATCCTCCCATAAGCTTGACAAATTGGACAAATATTCGGATGAATGCTATGACGGAGAGCAAGATTTGACATTGTGGGTAAACAATGAGAGAAAAGACGCGACATACAGTTCTTGATTTTAGGAGCAGTATTTAAATTCCAAATAACATTCCAGCGGTCAGAGTCCGAGGTAGATAGATTTAACACCGACAATCGTTAGCCACTCCTAACCGAATACGTACCTCGCTTGTCAAAGAACCAATACCAGCCATCCGACTGAGCCATATTCCATTTTGGAATTGATAAAATCAACTTAGCTTCTTCCTCGTTAAAGCAGGTTGAAACAATCTCTTGATTCCACCTCCCGTCATCATTTAATAGATCACGCACCATATTAGTTGGTAAAGAGGCCACTAACGGACTGCTCGGCTTCAAAGAAGTGGCATGAGGCAACCAAGGGCTATCCCAAATGTAGATAGAAGACCCATTTCCAACTTTACACCGCCCGCAAGCCCTTAACTAGCAGATCTCTTCCTGCTAAAATACTTCTCCATAGATAAGAGGGATTGTGACCTAGCTCCCCCCGTAAGAAACCCGAATGAGGAAAATATTTAGCTTTCAGTAAAAATAGATTGGATAATTTTCCATTCCTGCTTTGCAAGAAGAGCAATATTAAAATTAGTAATATTCCGAAAACCCATACCACCTGCCGATTTTGGGACACATAAGTGAGACCACTGCTTCCAATGAATACCAGTTCCTGACTCTCTCAACGACTTCCACCAAAAACGATTCAACATATCATCACGAAGTTGATCTGGCATTAGAAAGACACTCATGAGATAAGTAGGGATTGATTGAAGAACTGATTTGATAAGAATTTCCTTCAAACTTACAAGATAATTTGAATACAAGATTACTCATTCAAACTTACATAAATAATTTCAATACAAGATTTAACTAAACTACAATACAAGACATAATTTAAACACACGACATAAAGTAAACACTAACTTCAACGTCTCAATTATTGGGTGGAGGTTGAGGATAAGGGAGATTGTTTTGGGTGGAATACAAATTTGCAAAGTAATGTAGATTGTCAAAGTGAATGTCTATGTGGTCGAAACGCTCGTTGGTTTCACGATGAAAGGTAGCTACTCGACTATCCATGTGGTCGATACGCTCGTTTGTTTCACGTTGAAAAGTAGTAACTCGTTGATCCAATTAATTAAAGAGGTCGTCTGTTTGGAGGTGCCAATTAGACATTTGTGTTTGCATTTCCACCATTCGAGAATCTTGTCGTAGGAGCGTGTTGTTCATGGAGTACAACGACTCCGTTTGATCAAAATGTCGGGGACCCTCTTCGTTTGGGATACTTGGCTCACCTTCTTCATCTTCATCTTCGTCATGAGTTATACTTTGTGCTCTCTCTACTCGTGGCGCATACGACCTTGGTGGGGGTCCTCCTTTCCCACTCCGCCCAAAGAAGACTTTCCCCATTAACTTGAGCTCTTTCCAACGAAATCCGTTCAACATAGTGAATGAAATCACCTCCAAAGTGAACATAGTTACGAGATAGCAAGATCGATAGAACCTCTTGGACGCTTTACGATCTCATCAAAAGACTTCCAAATATATGACGCAATATCCAATTGTAAACCATTATTTAATCGAAATAATAATTGCAATTCTTTAACACTTACTTTGCTTGACTCCCCCTTTCCCGAAAGGTTGTATGCAATGAATTTGTGAATAAACATGACGTATTTGGTTTTGAGGTAGGATGCTGCTATCGTCGAAGTGTGGATCATTGCTTATATGTTTCCAATATTCCTCCGCCACAAAACCATCATTTATCTCGTACGTGTCTAAGTCTAGATTGAGACAAAATTTCTCGATCAACCAATGGTAGGATATGACAAAACGGTGACTTAAAAGTGTGAAACTTAGGGTTTTGTTCACTTCTTCAATGGACAAAGTTCTGAAAAAAATTTGAACTAAATCATCACATACGGAATGAAAAGACTCGTGTAACTCGTATAGTTCTGCTCCTTCTAGTAATTCTTTAAGCTTCTTCTCGTAATTATTATCTTTCACCCACCCCCAATCAAAAATGAAAAAATAGTTAACCGGTAGTTTACGCACCTTAAGGAACCTTTCCAATTGGACTCCGGGTTGGATAGCGTAGTCGACCTTGTAGACGTGAGAATGGTGGGTTATGCACAATGGCTCGGGGAGATTTGCCAAAAGTCGATCATTTCCTTTCTCCTCTCTTTTCGTCATTTTCACTTGGCGGGATTATGATTCCGCATTTTCATTCGTTGCTCTTTTCTTGCCCATAATTTTTTTGCAAAAAAAATGAAAGAAATTTGATGTTTTGGAATTTTTTGCAAAAAAAGCTGAAAGAAATTTGATTGTGAGATATGTTTTATGTGGCTTGGGAGGGGTTTTATAGGGTAGGGTAGAACAAAGAACGACTAATTTTTCAAAAAACTAGCCTTTTTTTGGCTAGTTTGGGAGCGATACAGCGCGTCGCCCCACGGACGCGTCGCGTCAGTGCCATTTCTGACACGACGCGGAGGCGTCGCCCCTAGGCCTGCCTGGACGCATCGCCGAACGTGTCTACCGCCCGACATAAAATATAAATAAAACATAAAATATAAATAAATATATAACTTTTATATAATATATAAATAAAAAATAAATATAAATCATAATATATAAAGTTTAAGTATTAAAGTCTTTTACTTTTTAAAATGTGGGCCGGTCGATGTTTAACAAAAGTGAGGGTCGGTGTATAACGATTCACTACATAAAAACAACCCCTAAATAATATATTCTAAATAACTAGCTAATACAACATTGGTACAAAAATGTCACTAACGGCATCAATGTCTAACCTTCCATATCCATAATGTCCCCACCCTCGCCCGTAAGAGTTCTGGAAGCGCCGGTAGCCTACCCACTTTTTTTGTACATAGCACCAATAGCCTTTGAAACTGGTGACCAACACCACGTGCATGTCAATGATCATTCGTTCATAGTTAGTGTCCCATGTATATGTTATATAACCACGCCTAGTATGAACTTGATATTGATCATTGTATCACGGCACGCAAACCCCGCCACAAATGAGCCCTCTAAATCTAGGGATCGGATTAGCCAGAAAATTTCATTAAAATCTCTAATGTTTGGTCGGTGTACCCGAATAATACGTCTAGCCCTATAATGACGTTACTGTCAAATCAAACATATACATATATTATAAAAATGATCCAAATAATACTAGATATGATCCAAAAGTATATAAATGATAGTGCATAAATTTAAATACTTACCCTAGACATTGGGCGTAAATGAACTCTTGGCCCATTGTAGCCATAGTTTGCCTCTGTAGTCACGCCATGGTTTACAATCACATCAATAATTGAGGGTACATACCTGAGAGTAAACCTATTGATCGCTTGTTGGATCGATAGTGTATGCTGAAAACGACGTGAAAATGCATAAACACGTGTTCGGGTCTCCAAAGATTTAGGAAACGTATGAGCTAGACAGTGGCTTCCTACAAAAAACCAAATATATTATATCAAGTAAATAATATAAAATCAACTAAAAAAAATAGGTACCAAATATATAAAACGACTTACATATCCCTTGATTAAGAGGTAACGGGATTGTGCCGGATCGGGTCACCTCAAGTTGATATCCATCGAGACTCACATGCTCCGTATACCTCATTTCTCCATCGCTCATGGTGGATGGGTAATTAGTTGTGGGGTTGGATGGGTTGGGGAGGGCGGCGGTAGTAGTAGGTAGGAGATTTTGATGAAGTGAAGTGGCAGGAGCTGGGGAATTATAGAAAGGAATGGAGGAGGCAGTAGGTGTTGGAGAGTGAGCCATAGTAGGTGTTTCTATTTTGGGAGTTAAAGGGAAAAGAGTTTTCATAAAAAATGACATGGCGGGATAAAATAATTTTGCCGGTAGAGATGTCATAGCATTTGTATCCCCGATGATTAGAGGGATTTCCTAAGAAAATACAAGGTGTGGATCGAGGTTGAAGTTTGTTGCGGGAGGAGGGGATGAGATGGTAACATAAAATAATTTGGTTGACGTTGGTATAGGATGGTAGTTGGGGTGAGAAAACTGAGGTTCTTTTGAGGTTGAATATTTGATAGATAAGTAGCATGAGATAGAGCATGGTGCCATAGAAAAGACGAAGTAGAAGAATGTGTTAAGAGGGTACGGACAACATTATTGATAGACTGAATAGTGCGTTCGGCTTTGCCATTTTGAGAAGAAGAATGAGGACAAGAAAATCGAAATTGCATACCATTTAATTGACAAAAATCATGAAACTTTGAATTATTATATTCCCCACCATTGTCTTATTGAAAGGTTTTTATAATACGCTCAAATTGAGTACGAATCATGGCATGAAAAGAAACAAAGATAGAATAAACTTGAGATTTATGAGTAAGAGCATATGTCCACAAGAAATTGGTATAATCATCAATAGAAAAAAGATAATAGCGATGACCATTTAAACTTAAAACAGGAGAAGTCCATAAATCGCTATGAATAATATCAAACGGCATAGTAGAAAAATTTGTAGATGCATAAAAAGGTAGTTTCACTTGTTTCCCATAAACATAAGTGGAGCAAATATTATCATTTAGCAATTTATTACAAGCAATTAAATTATCATTCCGAAGGGTGCTTAAAACATTAGCCCTGGGATGTCCCAAACGATTATGCCAAACAGAATCAGAAAAAGCAAGAAAAACTGAATCAGAAGAACAAGGTGTAACTGGATAAAGAGGCCCGCTACTATTACATCTCATGACAATCTTCCCCGAATGTAAATCCTTCACAGAGAAACCAAATGGATCAAATTCAACGGATACATTATTTTCAATAGTAAATTTGCGGACATATATCAAGTTTTTGATTAAACGGGGAGCATGCAAAACATTATTCAAGGCTAAAGGTTTTGTTTTAGTAGATAAGGATGCATTACCAGATCCAAGTATTGGAATAGATTGGCCATTACCAACGACAATATCATTATCAAGACATTTATTATAATAAGAAGTGAGCATACCTCCATTTCCCGTCATGTGGGAAGTTGCACTAGTATCCATATGCCAATTTTCCGGAGGCAGAGTGATAGTTAAAGTGTGCATGGCCTCGTCAATGTTGGTGGGAGTGTACGCATAGGAGTCTTGCGCGTCATGAGCTTGATGAGAATGTGGTCGAGGGTCGAGAATGCTTGGTTGAGACGACCCACGACCACGAGAAGGCGGAGCATTCCAGGTCGGGTACTGACATGGCAGAGTGGCCCAAGGCTGCTGAACTCCTACGCCGGCCCAAGATGGGGAGTATGGCCACTGTGGTTGCGGCTGGTACCACTTCCCGGAGGGTCGCCCAGGTTCCTGCCTCGCCCCCGCCGTGACGCCCACCGCGAGAAAACTGATGGTCACGGTGGAAGTTGGGACGGGGAGTAGCAGTTTGAGGAGGGAAAGTAGACGACGCCGCTGCAGTTGTCACAGAGAGGGAGGCAGATTCCGGTAGGACGACGGCAACCGTTTTCTTAGCTCGGGTAGTCTCCTCGAGGATGAGCATTGAACGAGCTTTATAGAACGGAGGCAGGGAGTCACCATGACGAATCTGAGTGCCAACATTGTCGTAAGCATCGGTTAATCCCGAAATCAATTGAAGCACCAAGCGATCATTCGAGACATGAGAGTCAGCATTGGAGAGTTGATCGGACAAGGATATGAGGTGTTGACAATATGATGATGCATCGGGAAAAGACTCCATTTTGACATTAGAGAATTCTTGTTGAAGATAAAGGGCTCTTGAGTTTTTCTTATCAGTAAATATATCTGCTAGACGACTCCAAGCTTTAGCGGCGGTGGAGTTTGGTTCAATAATTGTATTGAGCACATCATTAGGGATGGTGCTATAAATCCATTGAAGGACAATCGCATCAATACGCGACCACAAACCAAGGTTAGTCGCAAGCATAGCAGAAGAAGATGAAGGGGATTGATCATCCGTGGATGGAATAATATGATCGAGAACAAGATATGCCTTAGCATGAATCTTGAAGAGTTCGACCCACGTAGTATATTGACCTTTCTCGATCTCAAAGTTTTCTTTGATAAAGGATGAGATGTTGTTGATACTGAGGGCGGGATGAAGGGGAGCGAGAGGGATTGGTGGTGCGTCGGCCATTGGAGGCAGGAAGGTTGGAAGAAGGAGGGTGGGATGAGGGAGGCGACAAGATTAGGGTTTGGGGAAAAATTTAGGCTCGTGATACCATCAGAGAGATTGAACCCGTGACGTTCTCATTGATTAATAGGAAAATATATACAACCGAAGTGATATGGTCAAACCCCATGATTAAGCTAATTACAATATTACTTGCCTAATAAATAACAATATATGCATAATACAAGAATATCACAAAATAATATCTAACAATGTTCACCGGCATTGTTCTCGTTCTTGAAACAAAATAAGTAAAAAGAGAAGTGAGAAATACTGTGCATGGAAATTGAGAGAAGTGAGTTGAGTGTATATATATATATATATATATATATATATATATATATAAGTACAAAGAGAAGTGATGGAAGTACTGACATTTATTTTGTTTGGGTAGAAGATGATATGATGATCTGACATTTTTATTTTGTTCTGGAACTTTAATTTTCCCTGACCTAGCTACTATATAGGCCTAGATAAGATGTCTGTGATATTTTGAGATTATGTAATTGTAATCTGTTGCCTCAAATATCCCTTCCCTGATCAAAAGGAGATCCCATTCAAAAATACAAGGTTTCATTTCATATAAGTTACACTTGTGTCTTCCTTTAGACTACTGTTTATATATAATTATAATCACATTGTATAACCCGTTTAGTATGGACCAACCCAAGCACGGATTAGTCTAACATTGTGCCAAGGATACCACGTGGTCAGATAAAAAAATAAAATAAAACTCACATTATATATATACCTACCAATTTTACTTTGAAAAGAGAAGAAAATATAATAAAAAATTAAGGTCGCTTATCATTTTAAGTAGGAGAAGAAAATATATTGACCAAGAAACCATGTTCTTTATGACTGATATTTACTGAACTAAATAGAACTAAAATGAACCGAACTGAACTTAATTAATTTACTGAACTGAAATTACTAATAAGTCATAAAAAATATGTCCTCGCATTATTTTATTTGTTTTTGTAAGTAAAGCTAAGCTAACAAAATGTCGAAAACACCAAAGGTTAGTGTTAGTCGTAAAAAAAACAAAAAATTCAAATATATATATATATATATATATATATATATATAATGAAATTAATAAAGAACATTAATTTTTTCAAAAAGAAAAAGAGAAGAATATAAATTTGTTTTAGCTTGTGAAAAGAGAATACGAAGAAACATGCATGGCAATAGCCTATACGCATGCATAAATAGCCTATATGGCAATTAAAATTGAGTCTAGAATGAATATGGAATAAGTTATTTTCTTTCCCACTTGTTAGGTATATTTACACTTTGGCCCATAAAAGCTCAAGTGTGGCCCAGATGAGCCCAGTTCCCTCCATTTTTATAAATTTTAAATGTTGACTAGACAAGACTTTGAAAGTTGAAAGATGATGATGATCAGTCAACACTATCAACAGTCAAGCTCATAATCAACCAATCAGCATCTCCATGGCGGCTATGCGGCGGACTTGCGACGTGTTTTTGAGTTTCAGCGGCAATGATGTTCATACAGGCTTTACCGGCCACCTCTACGCCGCTCTATGCCGGAGTGGATTCAACACATTTGCCGCCGACGATGAATTTGGGGAAGCATCTCTCAGAATAATCCAGAGTTGTAAATTCGCGCTTCTTGTTTTATCCAAAGACTATGCTGCCTCGTCTTATTGTTTGGAGGAGCTTGTGCAGATACTGAGGCTTATGAAACCGGGTAACATTTGGCCGATATTTTATGATGTAGATCCCTCTCATGTTGAAGAGGTTAAAGGAAGCTATGCAGAAGCATTTTTGGAACACGAAAAGAGTTTCAGTAATCAAGTTATTGAGGAGTGGAAGAATGCTCTTCAACAACTGTCTTATTTGAAGGGTCTTCATCTTCAGAAGCACTTGGATGGGTGAGATTTCAACACTAGAAGCATATTTTGTTGAAACTTTAATTCATGACGAATATGGAAATTCCCGATAGTTGCTTATGAAACTGTGGATTTTGCTGCTGTAATAATAGTAATGTGTGATTTTCCTCCTTTGCAACCCTAGCCCGCACAGCTATTTTTCCTTGCATTTTTTACTATTTTGGTCAATGAACCATGAATGCTAGTTATTCGTCTCTTTGTTTTGGATTTCCATGATGATTCAATTGTTCTCACATCAATTTATCTATGATCAGCTGTAGTGTTAACTGCAATTTGTTACTTGCAGGCGTGAGGCAGATAATATTGATCATATTGTTAGAGAGATTGCAAAAAGACTTGATCAAGTTATGCTCAGTGTTGCAATGCACCCTGTTGCTTTACATTCTCGAGCACAACAAGTGAAATCATTGATGGCTACTGAGTTGAAAGATACACGGATAGTCGGGATATATGGTATGGGAGGTATCGGTAAGTCAACAATAGCAAAGGAGGTGTTCAATTCTCTGTTATACAAATTTGACATCAGCTGCTTTCTTGATAATGTTAGAGAATTGTCCAAGTCCAGAGGTATAGCCTACCTGCAAAGGCAACTTCTGACTGAGATTTTAAGAACAAAGCATGAAAAGATAGACAATGTTGATAGAGGGTTAGATTTGATAATTCAAAATTTAAGCCAGAAAAAAGTTCTTCTAGTATTGGATGATGTTGACAAACTCAATCAAATAGATAAGATCCTTGGAAAATGTGACTGGCTATTTCCTGGGAGTAGGGTGATTATAACAACTAGAAAGAAAGATTTGTTGGAATCTTCCGAGTCTTATTGGCAGTATGAGGTTAGTGAATTAGTTAACAGCGATTCTCTTAAGCTGCTAAGTCTTCATGCATTTGGAAAAACTCATCCAGCTATAGATTACATTGACTGCGCAAAAAAAATGGTAGATTACGCTGGCGGAATTCCTTTAGCGCTTGAAGTTTTAGGTTCTTCTTTGTCTGGACAAAGTGTTGATGTGTGGAATAGCAGGTTGGAAAAATTGGAAGTGATTGCTAATGGCGATATTCACAGCAAGCTAAAGATAAGCTTTGATTCCCTGGGTGACACTGAACAGTCTTTATTTCTGGATACTGCATGCTTCTTTATTGGATTTGACATGAACTATGTAATGAGCATTCTTGATGGTAGTGATTTTTCCTCAAGTAATGGCTTCATTACTCTTCTTAAACGTTGTCTTCTAAAAGTTGGGTCTAATAACAAGTTGTTTATGCATGACTTGCTTCGTGACATGGGGAGAGAAACTGTTCGCCAAGAAAACGCTATAGATCCTGGGGAGCGTAGTAGATTATGGCATCACGAAGATGTAATTGATGTTTTATCAGATAAAATGGTAAGAGTTGATCGAGCTTAATTATTATCATTATAAAATTTGTATTTTCACCTCTTATGAATATCCATATTATATTACTATTTGCATCAAGCACCTCTGTATTATATTACTGTCTTACTGCTGTGCTGCTCTATTCTAATTCTTGCTTCTTCCTGTCTCAGGGTACAACAAAAGTTCAAGGGCTTATTCTGAACATGCCTGGATTTAAACCTTCATGGGGTACCAAAGCATTCAAAAAGATGAAAATGTTGAGACTGCTCCAACTCAACCATGTTAGCCTTAAAGGGAACTATGAATGCATATCTAGCAAGTTGAGATGGCTATGTTGGCGAGAATGTCCTTTGGTATCGATACCATCAGATCTTGGTCTTAAATATATCGTGGCTCTTGATATGCGATATAGCAAATTAATAACATTTTCAGAGGAAGGAAAGGTAGATCAAAATATGATAGTTATTATATCATTAAATATATATGAGATATCTCAATTACTTGAATATAAGATATTAGTATCATTAAATATTTATTTTCTTTTTGTTGCAGTCTTTGAAGAAGCTGAAATTTCTCAACCTTAACCACTCACTTGAGCTTGTTGAGACCCCTGATTTTGTAAGATGCACCTATCTTGAAAAATTGACTTTCAAAGATTGCACTAGTTTGGAAATGATTCATGACACCATTGGGCTTCTCAATCATCTTGTTCTTTTAAGTTTTCAAGACTGCAAGAAACTTAAGTACCTACCGGGAAGTATTGGTGGTCTGGTAATGCTAGAGAAGCTTAATATGTCAGGCTGCTTTAAACTGGAATATGTGCCCAAGTCCATAGGATGCTTACTACACCTTGTTTTCCTGAATTTTCATAACTGTGAGAACCTGACGAGTATACCAGGAAGCGTTGGCAATCTAAAATCACTCAAGGAGCTAAACATGTCTGGCTGCTCTAAACTTGAGGTATTGCCTGAATCTACTGGACTTTTAACCTGTCTTCATTTATTAGATTTGCATGACTGCAAGACCCTTAAACATCTTCCGGGAAGCATTGGTGATCTAAAATCACTTGAAATGCTGAGAATGTCTGGGTGCTCAAATCTTGAGGATTTGCCAGAGTCAGCTGGATGTTTTGCTTCCCTTTGTTTTTGGTATTTGCAGGACTGCAAGAATCTTACGAGCTTTCCGAAGGAAATTCTTGGCCTGAGATTGCTTAGGGAGCTAAACATGTCTGGTTGCTCGAAAATTGAAGACTTGCCTGACAGTTTGGGGAATTTGAAATCATTGGTTGTACTCAATCTTGATGGTACTGCAATAAGCACCCTGCCAGAGAATATTCAAACTTTGAATGCACTCACAACTTTATCTCTGAGAGACTGTCCACGTGTATTTTCACGACAAAAAAATCCGTATATCATCAGCTTTTTCCCCTTTTCATTGAAAGAGTTGGATATCAGTTTTTGCAAAATCTTAGATGATGTGATTCCCCAAGATCTTCAAGGTATGGTCCACCTAGAAGAGCTAAAATTAAGTGGAAATGACTTCACAAGCTTACCAAATAGCATTTGTAGCCTTACCAAACTCAGTGCTCTGAAGCTAGACGATTGTAGACGGCTTATATCAATACCACAGCTGCAGTCCAGCATATCGTCCTTGCATGCCAACAATTGTCCATTACTGGAAACTATCGATCTAACAAACTTTCGTGGTGAAGCAGAGTTGGAGCTTGGAAGTTGCTTAAGTTTAAAAGAAATTGAAGGATATTTCAACTTTGAACCATTAACTACTGAAGTTGTTGAAAAGCTTCTGAGGACGAATACGTCATCTGTGGAAGATCTGGTTACGAATTTTCAGGTTCGCAAGATTGACAATCTGACCAATACCAGTAGGATATGTCCCCTTCAGACACTTTCTGAGAGAGGTATCTACAGCATCTTCATACCAGGAAGTGAGATGCCACAATGGTTTAGCTATCGAAGTGAAGGTGACACAGTATCTTTTATTGTACCTCGCCTTGATTCGGGTTTCAAGATTATAGGAATTGTTACATGTGCTACTTATGCGTGGCAAAAATCCTCAGAAATTTGCTATTTTTCTTCTCGTATCACCATCTCTAATAATACTAAAATGTATGAATGGGTCTATGAGCCATATGTTACCTTCTTGTCGAGTGAGGATGAGCAGGATATGAATTGGTTGTCCTACTGGATGTTTAATGATCTCAAAGACGAAAATGAGGACCTAGATATGAGTTGGAGATTTAAGGACGAGATGGAGGAAGGGGATGAAGTGGAGTTCTCAATAGATCTTGGTTTTGGAATCAATGTCAAAAACTGCGGTATTCACTTGCTTTCTCAGCCTATTGATTCACAACCTGATGATCTAGCAATGATTCCTTATGACTCATCCAGACATCGAAGAAGGTTCTTGAAGTCCCGCCCTCGATTTTTAACCATGGAAGGCACTAAAGAAGTAACACCAGAATATGATATTGCTCGTCCCGAGAACCAGGAGTTTGCAGAGTAAGCTCTCTTTGTGCAAATCAGTATTTAACAGTCTTCGGTATGTTAATTGAGTTTAAAAAATTTCATTTTCATACTCCTCTATAGGCAAAGTTGTATCTGTTCCAAGAATATAGGCAAATATGTTAATGAAATGTTTTGATAAATAGAATACTCGAGTAATTTTAAAATAAAGAGGAGTATAGTATGAAAGTAGTGCTTATTTCATAGAATTTGAAAAAGTTGATGTTTTTCTTTTTAATCTATATTCGATGTGCAATTACAATATACACCAAAAGGCGAGATGGTCTACCTTGCTTGACTTCATTTGATTTCACCTTGATGTATAATAGGTGGGCAAAGCAAAGGGACCAGAGGACATCAAGATGGAACTCTCAATATGCCAACATATACAAGGTTTGGAGGCTGTTTGTCCGTGTCTAAAAATGTTCAAGTTTGGCTTAATGCATCATTGTCTACAAAAGTTAACTCTCTTTCTATACCTTGAAAATGTTCTATCTATCTTTGAACTTATTGAAAATGATCTTTTGATTCCGTGGACTTTCTTAAAGTAATAGCGGGCCAAACTTTCTTAAAGTGATCTATTAGTCCCATGAACTTGCTTAAAGTTATACGCACTTCAACTTATTCAACTTCTCCTTTTGCTTTACCAAATGTACTTAGAGGGACCAATAAATCACTTTAAAGCAAGTATTCATAAGGTAAATAGGATGTTTCCAAAGTACAGTTGACTTTTCTCTGAACAGAGGGCTATGAATGTATTAACCATTAAAGTTTCAAATCTTTTAAAGAATGCAAGTTTTATTATAAAATCTTACCAAAATTTAACAAAGAAATCTGTTTAGTAATTTTACAATGCAATTCAGAAGTTCTAAAAATACATTGTCTCGAAAGAATGTGATCGACTTTCTATTATAGTACCTATTTATACATATAAAAGTTATGATCATAAATACAAAAAAAGGACAGATAAAAGAGTTCATCCAGCTCTTTAATCTTGCATGATTAATTTGCTTTGAAATAAAGTTTTGATATCAACATAGCATTTTAACTTGGCATTTCTTTTAATAATATCAGGGTCCGGGTTGGTTGTGTCGTGCTGGGGGTGCCAACCTAGTCGGGATATCTGACCCTCACTGCCTTCTCATATACCCTATTTTTTCAACTTGGCATTTTTTTTTTATCAAATCTGTCCAGAATGATTTTCAAAGTGATTTGACAAAATTGTCTAGTTATGAACTAAAGTCATACTGAAGTTGGCCTTTAAGTGATTGATTCTCAAAATCTATAAGTAATACTGGAGAAGGGCTACATTTTGTCCTTCTTTTAAAGTTCAGGTGTTGCCAATGAGCGGAGAGCTGGAGGAGGGAGGCAACAGGGTCAACTTGAAGCTGCAGAGAAATTCACGATACACGGCTAAGGTTGTGGAAGAAATTATAAAGATGGAAAGAAAGATATTCCCAGAACATGCATGTGGAGCTGCATTTTTCGACGAAGAACTGAATAAGAAGGATTCAATGTTGTTCTACTCAGAGATCGATGAAGATTTTATAGGATATGTCATGTGTTCTTGGCCTTCTACGAAGTTTGCTTGCATCACATTGTTTGCAGGTTCATACCTTTAACTATCCTTCTGTTTATATATTGGTCTAGTTTTTTATTTTTTTGGAGAAGTTCTATTTCCTCTTGAACTTACTGACAATGAACAAGGGGAGATATTAAGCTTTATATCGTAGTTCTAGCATGTACATAGAAATTAGTCTTAATACATGTGCACGTCACATTAAACAAGTTCACTGGCTAATATATCCCTTTAAAAAAGTTAAGAGAATCAATCATTCATTTCGGTAAGTTCAGGGAGTAAATAAGATGTTTGCATGGTATAGAAGCCAGTTGATTTTCTTGGACAAATATAGGGCATTAGGGATGGACTGGATGGTATTAAGCCTTATATTATTGTTCTCGCATGTACATATTATTAGGCATAATAAATCGATGATCCAATGCGTGATCAAGTCATCTGATTAACCCCTGAACTTTGGAGATGTTTCATGAGGCCACTGAATTTGCTTTAAGTGACACGATTGAACTCTCACGTCATACGTGGTAGAACAAAGATTTAAACATATTCAGGCAGCCAATAAGTCATGTTAGGTAAGTAACTCACAGTGTTATGAGAATTCTTCAAGTTCAGGGGCAATAATATTATTTGGTCAAATAAAGGCCCCAAAATGTATTAGGCCTAAAAGTTACACTGAGAGTTTTACTTAATTTGTTGATGTGGAAACAAACAGTGAAAGAGAAATACAGAAAGCAAGGACATGGGGAGGCCCTAGTGAGAGCGTCACTTGAGATGTTTAGAACAATGTATGTGGAATGGATGACACTTCATGTTGATCCCTTGAATACTGCCGCCGTGAGACTTTTCTGCAAGCTTGGTTTTCAAGTTGATGATTTGGTTAAAGGTTACTATTCTCCCGATCGAAGTGCCTATAGCATGTCATTCCAGTTCAATAAGGACTTACAATGGGTAGGTGTTAGCAGTGGCATGTAGTTTTTTTTATAAAGTGAATATCCATTTCTTTTATTAGCACAAGTAAATGATAATACAGTCAATTCTTTTTGGGAAATTTCTTACTTTGTTTGATTGACCCCTAAATTTGTTGAGCATCTTGTTAGTCCTGTGAACTTACTTAAAGTGATTTAATGGTCACTTAAATTTGTTTAAAGTGATCTCTATTGGCTCCCTGATCCTATTTATGATATATTAAGTAAGTACAAGAGGCTAACGAGACTTGTAAGTTTAGGAGGAGTACCCGTCGGTTTTTTAAACGGAGTTCAAAGGACTCTTAGAAGTATTTAAATACTCTAGTATATATTATAATTGTATAATATAAGAATAAGCTGCATAAAAGTAAAATGTATACCTGAAAGTTGTGAGTTAAATTTCAATTTTTCAATTTGTGTCGCTCCAGGTGCCTGAGGTGATATTTGGCCTTTATAGCATCCCTTCGCCTTTAAAAACCATGGGCAAATATTTTGAAGTAATTTGTCAAAATTGCCTTGTTCTACTTATGAACTAGTACTAGAGGGCACTGAAATTTGTGTTGAAGTAATTGATTCTCTTCTTTGAGATTTCAGCTATTGCAAATGAGAGAAGAGCTAGCGGAGGAAAGCAGCAGGGTCTAGTTTGAGCTGCAGAGAAATTCAGGATACAGGGCTAAGGTTGTGTAAAGATGGACAGATATTCCCAGAACACGAATCTCGAGCTGCATTTTTCCGTGAAGAACTGAAAAAGAAGGATTCAATGCTGTTCTACTTGGAGATTGATGAAGATATTGTAGGACACGTCATGTCTTCTTGGCCCTCTTCTGCGGTTGCTTATATTGCTAAGCTTGCAGGTTGTGTCGCTCAACTTTCCTGCTGTTTATATCTTGGTCTATTCTTTTTCAAAACGTGCTATTTACTAGTGAACCTATTGATTCCTCTAATTCCATGTGGTAGAGAAAGGGATATTTTGGACAAGTTGATTTTTGGATCACATTAAACACGTTTGTGTGCTAATCAGTTAGTTTAAGAAAATTCAAGGAGTCGATAGGTCATTTTAAGTAAGTCTAGGAAGTTATAGGACAATTGATTTTTCTGGACAAATATAGGGGACTGACGATGATGAGCCTGATATCTTAGTTATAGCATGAATAGAATTTAAGGGCCCAGTTCGGGATCAAATCATCCGAATAGCCGCTAAACTTTGGAGATGTCTTATTACCTTGCTGAATTTGTTTAAACAAGTTCAGGCAACCAATAGGATTTATCATTTGTTCTTGTCCCTCTTCTTTGTGTGCTTATATTTGCTGTGCTTGCAGGTTCATATCCTCAACTTTTCTTCTGTTTATCATTTGGTCTATCTCGTCCGACTGCCCCCTGAACTTTGTAGAGATCTCACTGGCCTGTTAAATTTCTTTTAATTGACATGATTAAGTTCTCAAGTCCTAATGTAGTAGTCCAAAGTGGATATGTGGACAAGTTGAAGCACGAAGCACTTCAAACAAGTTTACGCAGTCAATGGATTTTCTTAGACACGTTCAGGGTGTTAATGAAATACTCTCAAAGTTCGAAAAGCAAGGACATGGAGAGGCACTGCTGAAGGTGGCGATTCAGAGGCGTAGGCAACAAGACATGTTGATCCGTGGGATACTCCTGCCACGAGCCTGTACAACAAGTTTGGTTTTCAAGTTGATGATTTGGATTTACTATTCTCTGTTGGGCATGTAAACAGAGCGGGGGGAGGATCCCTCTACGAGTAATTGGGGGATTCCTCATCTCCAACATGCCGGATTTTCGACAGGTTTCAGGGAATCCCCAATCATTTGACAAATGTGCTTAGAGTTCAGTTTGGACTAATAGTGGAATGCATTTGATCTTATTTCTTTCTGCGTAGCTTTGAAACACTTTTAAAGACTTCATACATTTTGTATTGTTTGTATTTATAGAAAAAGTGAACTATTTATATATACTTTGACAACGTTGAAATTATTCCATAAAGTCACATATCGACTCATAAGTCTATGTGAATGTCCTTGTGGTCAAATTCGGTCAAATTCGGACAAACATTGTTTTAAGGATCAACACTTTGGTTAATTTTGAAGTGATATATTGACTCTCTGAATCAACATGACCAGTGTAAGAGTTTACACAAAACTAGGGTTAAGTATGTATCATTTAGTTGATGTAGGTATTCTTTTAAGAAAGTATGGGAGATAATAAATTCTCCATTTTCACGTCATGGTGAACTTGGTTGTCTGAGGTTTTACTTAGGTTGTCGACGGGTCGGATCAGGTCGGGTTTAACAGAAACCAAATCCGATCCGTCAGATATTCAGGTCTACCCGAACCCGATTATTAAATTGATTTAAAATCCGTACCCGAATCCGACCCGCGGGTAATATCCGAACCCGTCGGTTACCCGATTACCCGAATTTTTTCTTTTTATTTTTTAATACAAATTTTAATTATAAATTGTATTTTCGATAAAAAAAAAAAAAATACATGAATATCAAATCACAATAATTAGTTTATAGTTCTAAATAAATATTCAAAAACGATATCAAAATAATAATTCATAATCTCAAACACAATAATTAAACAACAATCCATAATTTTAAATACAATAATAAAAAAGGGTTATAAAAGGGTTTATATTCGGGTATCCGATCGGGTTTATATAGATAATCAAACCCGATCCGAACCCGATTGTCGGGTATGAAAAAAAAGACCGAACCCAATCCGCGAGCATTTTAATCGAAGAATTTACAATCCTAGCGAGTCGGATACCCTATAGATACGGGTTTGTACCCGAACGATTGACGATCCTAGTTTTACTAAAAGCGGGCGGTAGCTCAATCAATCTATGCTTATTGTATGCAAGATTCTTGTGTTGCCAGTGTTTTTACTTGATGAGCTCAACGAATGGTAAAGGGCTGTACTGAATGGGCCGAAGATAATTATACGTAGGCCCATAAAATCTATAGTATGGCCCATATTGAAGAAGATAAGCCCAATTCCCACCAATTTTTATAAATTTAAATTTTCATGTTGACCTGAGAAGACTTGAAAGTGGAAGATGATGATTAGTCAACTAAAGAGTCAACAATCAGAGCTCCATCATTGAAGTTTCCATGGCGGCTTCACGGTGGAGTTGCGACGTGTTGTTGAGTTTCAGCGGCAACGATGTTCACAAAGGCTTCACCGGCCACCTCTACGCCGCTCTATGTCGGAGTGGATTCAATACATTTGCCACTGACGATAATTTTCGCAACGGAGTTGGGGAAGCGTCTCTCAGAATCATTCAGAGTTGTAAATTCGCGCTTGTTGTTTTATCACAAGACTATGCTTCTTACCCTTGCTGTTTGGAGGAGCTTCTTCAGATCCTGAGGTTTAAGAAAGCAGAAAATGTTTGGCCCATTTTTTATGATATAGATCCATCTCATGTTGAAGAGGTTACCGGAAGCTATGGAAAAGCGTTTTCGGAACACGAAAAGAGGTTTAGTAATGAAGTAATTGAGGAGTGGAAGAATGCTCTTCAACAACTGTCTTATTTGAAAGGTCTTGATCTACAGAAGCACTTGGATGGGTCAGTTTTCAACCATTCACCTCTTAATTTGTTCTGACAATAGGATATGGTATTTTGATTTGTGCTTTTCTCTCTTATTATCAAAGTTTTAGCTGTTTAGTTGATGACAAATATGGAAATTCCCAATATTAGCTTATCAAATTGTTCTTTTTGCTTAATCAAGGCTATGTTTTAGAAATCAGAGAGAAAGCCTTCCACTGTTTCCATAGTTATTCATGGTGCACCAGGCGCAACCCACGGCGCCATTTTCTGGCCAGGTCGCCATGGTGCTGCATGAGCCATGACTCAGGACCCCCTTTGGGCCATGGTGCGCCATGAGCCTTTAATAACTTTGATTGTTTCGTCTATCCTTGCTGTTTCAGTTCATGATTCTATCTCTATCGACACAGCTTGGTCAAATTTCTAGATAGTTTGATGCAAAACCCCCCATCATCAGATTTTTTTGCTGCTCGTTTTGTTTACGTGTCATTTTGTGTTTATGCGTCTGTGCTACATAGGTGTTGAGAAATAGTTTGATGGAGTCAATGTACCATTTTGTTATTCGTCTGTTATTTTTGAATTTCCATGATGATTCAACTACGAGGATGTCAATTTATCTAGGATGAACCATGCAAAACCCCCCATCATCAGATTTTTTTGCTGTTCGTTTTGTTTAGGTGTCATTTTGTGTTTATGCGTCTGTGCTACATAGGTGTTGAGAAATAGTTTGATGGAGTCAATGTACCATTTTATTATTCGTCTGTTATTTTTGAATTTCCATGATGATTCAACTACGAGGATGTCAATTTATCTAGGATGAACCATAGTGCTTACCCTTATTTGTTACTTGTAGGCGTGAGGCGGATAATATTGATCATATTGTTGGAGAGATTTCAAAAAGACTTGATCAAGTTATGCTCAGTGTTGCAATGCACCCTGTTGGTTTACATTCTCGAGTACAACAAGTGAAATCATTGATGTTTACTGAGTTAGAAGATACACGGATAGTCGGGATATATGGTATGGGAGGTATCGGTAAGTCAACAATAGCAAAGGAGGTGTTCAATTCTCTGTTATACAAATTTGACAGCAGCTGCTTTCTTGATAATGTTAGAGAAGTGTCTCAGTCCAGAGGTATAGCCTACCTGCAAAGGCAGCTTCTGACTGAGATTTTAAGAACAAAGCATGAAAAGATAGAAAATGTCGATAGAGGGTTGGATTTGATAATTCAAAATTTAAGTCAGAAAAAAGTTCTTCTAGTGTTGGATGATGTTGACAAACTTGATCAAATAGATAAGATCCTTGGAAAATGTGATTGGCTATTTCCTGGGAGTATGGTAATTATAACAACTAGAATGAAAGAGATGTTGGAATCATCCAAATCTTATTGTCAGTATGAGGTTAGTGAATTAGTTGACAGCGATTCTCTTAAGCTGCTAAGTCTTCATGCATTTGGAAAACTTCATCCAGCTACAGATTACATTGATTGCGCAAAAAAAATGGTAGATTACGCTGGGGGAATTCCTTTAGCGCTTGAAGTTTTGGGATCTTCTTTGTCTGGACAAAGTGTTGATGTGTGGAATAGCAGGTTGGAAAAATTGAAAGTGATCGCTAATGACGATATTCACAGCAAGCTAAAGATAAGCTTTGATTCCCTTGGTGACACTGAACAGTCTATATTTTTGGATACTGCGTGCTTTTTTATTGGATTTGACATGAATTATGTAATGAGCATTCTTGATGGTTGTGATTTTTCCCCAATTAATGGCATCAACACTCTTCTTAAACGGTGTCTTCTGAAAGTTGGGTCTAATAACAAGTTGTTTATGCATGATTTGCTTCGTGACATGGGGAGAGAAACTGTTCGCCAAGAAAACGCTATAGATCCTGGTGAGCGTAGTAGATTATGGCATCATGAAGATGTAATTGATGTGCTATCAGATAAAATTGTAAGAGTAGATAGAGCTTAATTATTATCATGTGCTATTGTATTACTGTTGCTTTGCATCAAGCACTAGCACATGTGTTGCGCTATTCTAATTTCTGCATCTTCCTGTCTCAGGGTACAACAAAAGTTCTTGGGCTTATTATGAACACGCATGGATTTCAACCTTCATGGGGTACCAAAGCATTCAAGAAGATGAAAATGCTGAGAGTGCTCCAACTCAACTATGTGAGCCTTAAAGGTAGCTATGAATATGTTTCAAGGAAGTTGAGATGGTTGTGTTGGCGAGAATGTCCTTTGGCATCCATACCATTAGATTTCGGTCTGGAATATCTGGTTGCTCTCGATATGCGATATAGCAAACTAATACAATTTTCAGAGGATGGAAAGGTAGACTGAAATATCTTACTTGATACGAGATAATAGTATCGTGGAATAATATTTTCCTTTTGTTGCAGTCTCTAATGAAGCTGAAATTTCTCAACCTTAACCACTCACATGAGCTTGTTGAGACCCTTGATTTTGGAAGCTGCACCAATCTTGAAAAATTGACTTTCAAAGACTGCATTAGTTTGGAAGTGGTTCATGACACCATTGGACTTCTCAATCATCTTGTCTTCTTGAGTTTTCAAGACTGCAAGAAACTTGAGTGCCTTCCAGGAAGCATTGGTGGTCTGGTCATGCTAGAGAAGCTTAATATGTCAGGCTGCTTGAAACTGGAAAATGTGCCGGATTCCATAGGATGTCTGACGCACCTTGTGCTTTTGAATTTTCAAAACTGTGAGAACCTGAAGAGAATTCCAGGAAGCATTGGCAATCTAAAATCACTCAAGGAGCTAAACATGTCTGGCTGCTCCAAACTTGAAGACTTGCCTGAATCTACTGGACTTCTAACCTACCTTCATCTACTGGATTTGCATGATTGCAAGGGCCTTAAGCATCTTCCGGAAAGCATTGGTGATCTAAAAGCACTTGAGAAGCTAACAATGTCTGGGTGCACAAATCTTGAGGATTTGCCAGAGTCGGCTGGATGTTTCATTTCCCTCCGTATTTGGTATTTGCAGGACTGCAAGAACCTCAAGAGCTTTCCACAAGAAATTCTTGGTCTGAGATTTCTTAGGGAGCTTAACATGTCCGGTTGCTCAAAACTTGAAGAATTGCCCGATAGTTTGGGCAATCTGAAATCCTTAGTAGCACTTAATCTTGATGGTACTGCTATAAGCACCCTGACAGAAAACATTCAGAATTTGAATGAGCTCACGACTTTATCTTTGAGAGACTGTCCGCGTGTATTTTCACCCAGAAAAAATCCCTACATCATCAACTTTCTTCCGTTTTCATTGAAGGAGTTGGATATAAGCTTTTGCAAAATCTTAGATGGTGTGATTCCCCAAGATCTTCAAGGTATGCTGCACCTAGAAGAATTGAAGCTAAGTGGAAACGACTTCAAAAGCTTACCGAATAGCATTTGTAACCTTTCCAAACTCAGTGCTCTGTATCTAGATGATTGCGAATGGCTTCTATCAATACCACAGCTGCAGTCAAGCATAGATGCTTTGCATGCCAACAATTGTCCAGTACTGGAAACTATTGATCTAACAAACTTTCGTGGTGATGCAGAGTTGGAGCTTAATAGTTGCTTGAGTTTAAAAGAAATCGAAGGATATTTCAACTTGGAACCATTAGCTATTGAAGTTGTTGAAAAGCTTCTGGGGAGGAATGCCTCATCCTTGGAAGATCTGGTTACGAACTCTCACGTGCGGAAGATTGACAATTTGACCAAAACCAGTACGATATGTCCCCTTCAGACACTTTCTGAGAGATGTATACACAGCATCTTCATGCCAGGAACTGAGATTCCAACATGGTTTAGCCATCAAAGCAAAGGTGACACTGTATCATGTAACGTGCCTTGCCTTGATTCAAGTTTCAAGATTATAGGAATTGTTACATGTGCTATTTATGCATGGCAAGAATCCTCAGAGAGTTGTTACTTTTCTTCTCATGTCACCATCTCTAACAATTCTAAAATGTACGAATGGATCTATAATCCATATGTCACCTTCTTATCATGTGAGGTTGAGCAGGATATGAATTGGTTGTGCTACTGGATATTTAATGATCTCAAAGACGAATCTGATTTAGATATGAGTTGGAGATTTAACAATGAGATGGAGGAAGGGGATGAAGTGGAGTTTTCAATAGATCTAGGTGTAGGAATCAATGTCAAAAAATGTGGTATTCACCTGCTTTACCAGTCTACTGATTCACAACCTGATGATTTGGCAGTAGTTCCCTATTCCTCATCCAGACATCAAAAAAGGTTCTTGCATTCTCGCCCTCGATTTTTAACATTTTCGCATTGAGGACGTAACATCGAAAGAGGATATTGCTCCTCCCAAGACCCAGGAGTTTGTAAAGTAAGCTCTCCCTTGTGCAAATTACTCTTCAAAAGTCTTCATTAGGTTTTCATATTCTCTCCATCCACGAATACAGTAAAAAATGTGTCTACATGTTGAATAAGAAAACATTAAATATTGTTGATATTTTCCTAATATACCCTCAATTATGAAATGTTAATGATAAGAGCATTTGAGTTACTCTTAGTAATTTTAAATCGTAACAAAGAGGGGTCTAGTATGAAAATGGTGATTATTTGTAGTTTAAAGATGATTATGTGTATTTTATGGAACATGAAACGTGAATTTGCAAATATTCATAGGACGGAGTTGGTATCATGATATAGACCAGAAGGCAAGATTGTTTGCCTCAATTTGACTTCATTCGATTTCACATTGATGTATAACAGGTGGTCAGAGCAAAGGAGTGAGAGGGCAATGAGATTCAGCTGTCCACAATATGACAACATATACAAGGTTTGGAGGCTGTTGTGTTTCTCTTACCTATTTATGAACTTAAAGATAGCTTTCAAAACAACATTGGAATTGTATAACTTCTAAAAGTCAAAGTTTAGTATATCCGATATATACCTGAACTTCTGCAAAAGATCTTTTGACTCCGTGAACTTTCTTAACGTGGTTTACCGGTTCCTGAACATTCATAAAATTATCTATTGGTCCCGTGTCCCATAGACTTGCTTAAAGTGATAGACACTTCAATTTGTCAAAATGTTCCATTGCTTTGCAATGTGGACTTATGGGGGATCTATAGCTCAAAGTGTAGCAGGTAAATGGGATATTTCCAAAGTATTACTGATTTTTTATTTTTTGAAAAAGCACAGGGTACTACCAATATATTAGCCTTTAAAGTCCTTTAGATAAATATTCAAATCTTGTAAAGAATTCAAGAAGTATTAGAAAATCTTACCAAAATAAAACAGTAATTCTAGCTTCTTTTTTAGTGTATAATAAAGGGTTCGTTTAGCCCTTCAAGCTTGCATGATTAGTTTAATTCAGAACAGATTTTAGATATATCAGTTCAGTTTTAAATTGGCATTCTTTGTCAAATCCATCCGGAATGACTGTAATTGTTTTTTAGTGCTTTTAACTTGGCATTATTTGGAAGTTCAGCTATCGCCAATGATTGAAGAGCTGGAGGAGGGAAGCAGCAGAAGGGTTAAGTTGGAGCTGCAGAGAAATTCAGGAAACATGGCTAAGGTCATGGGACAAATTGTAAAGATGGAGAGAGAGATATTCCCAGAATATGAATCTCAAGCTGCAGCTTTCGATCAAGAACTGAAAAAGAAGGATTCAATGTTGCTGTACTTGGAGATTGCTGAAGATGTTGTAGGATTTGTCATGTGTTCTTGTCCCTCTTCTTTGTTTGCTCATATCAACGTGATAGCAGGTTCATATCCTCAACTTTTCTTCTGTTTATTTATTGGTCTATCTTGTCCAACTGCCCGCCTGAACTTTGTAGATGTCTCACTAGCCTGCTAAATTTCTTTAAGTGACATGATTAAGGTCTCAAGTCCAAATGTAGTAGTCCAAAGTGGGAATTTGGACAAGTTTAAGCGGTCGATATATCTTCTTAAACCAGTTCAGGGTGTCAATGAGATATTTCAAAGTTCGGTGGCGATCAAATATAGGCCCCATAATGTATTAGGGCTTAAAAGTTACACTGAGATTTTTTCTTAATATGTTGATATGAAAAAAATGAAAACAAACAGTGAAGGAGAATCACAGAAAGCAAGGACATGGAGAGGCATTGATGAAAGCTGCGATTGAGACGTGCAGAACAAGAAAAGCGCAGCAGATATCATTGCATGTTGATTCGTCAAATACTGGTGCCATGAGCCTCTACATCAAGCTTGGTTTCGAGGTTGAGGAATTGGTTCAAAGTTATTATTCTCCTGATCGTAGTGCCTATAAAATGAAAATTGGAACACCGCCATGATCAAACAATCAGCTCCATCATTGAAGTTTCCATGGCGGCTTCACGGTGGACTTGCGATGTTTGTTGAGTTTCAGCGGCAAGGATGTTCACAAAGGCTTCACCGGCCACCTCTACGCTGCTCTATGCTGGAGTGGATTCAACACATTTGTCACCGACGAGAAATTTGGCAACGGAATTGGGAAAGCGTCTCTCAGAATAATCCAGAGTTCTAAATTCGCGCTTGTTTTATCAGAGGACTATGCTTCCTCCTCTTGGTGCTTGGAAGAGCTTGTGCAGATCCTGAAGCTTAAGAAACCGGGTAATGTTTGGCCGATATTTTATGATGTAGATCCCTCTCATGTTGAAGAGGTTACAGGAAGCTATGGAGAAGCGTCTTCAGAGCATCAAAAGAGTTTCAGTAAAGAAGTGATTGAGGAGTGGAAGAAAGCTCTCCAACAAGTTTCTTACTTGAAGGGTCTTGCTCTACAGAAGCACTTGGATGGGTGAGTTTTCAATCACTAAAAGCATTTTATGTTTATCTGTTTAATTGATGACGAATATGAAAATTCCTGATAATTGCTCATGAAACTGTGGATTTTGCTGTAATAATGTGTGATTCTCCTCCTTTGCAACCTCAGCCTGTACAACAGTTTTTCCTAGTATTTGTACTATTTTTGGACTGCACTGCTCTATATCCTTTAGCATTTGTGGTAATTGATACAGGACAACTTCTGGTGTTATGTCGCGAGGTAGCATGTTTCATGTCTGTGTCCATGTCCTTTTCCGTTCGAAGGCTATGTTTTAGAATTCAGAGAGAAAGCCTTTCATTGTTTCGTCTATCGTTGCTGTTTCAATTCATTATTCTATCTCTATCGTTGCTGTACCATTATTGCTTATTATTCGTCTGTTCTTTTTGAATTTCCATGATGATTCAACTACGAGGATGTCAATTTATCTAGGATGAACCATAGTGCTTACTCTTATTTGTTACTTGCAGGCGTGAGGCGGATAATATTGATCATATTGTTGGAGAGATTTCAAATAGACTTGCTTAAGTTATGCTCAGTGTTGCAATGCACCCTGTTGCTTTACATTCTCGAGTGCACAAGTGAAATCATTGATGTTTACCGAGTTAGAAGATACACGTATAGTCAGGATATATGGTATGGGAGGTATCGGTAAGTCAACAACAGCAAAGGAGGTGTTCAATTCTCTGCTTTACAAATTTGACAGCAGCTGCTTTCTTGATAATGTTAGAGAAGTGTCTCAGTTCAGAGGTATAGCCTACCTGCAAAGGCAACTTGTGACTGAGATTTTAAGAACAAAGCATGAAAAGATAGAAAATGTCGTTAGAGGGTTAGATTTAATAATTCAAAATTTAAGTCAGAAAAAAGTTCTTCTAGTATTGGATGATGTTGACAAACTTGATCAAATATATAAGATCCTTCGAAAATTTGATTGGCTATTTCCTGGGAGTATGGTGATTTTAAGAACTGGGATGAAAGATTTGCTGGAATCATCCCAATCTCATTGTCAGTATGAGGTTAGGGAATTAGTTGACAGCGATTCACTTAAGCTGCTAAGTCTTCATGCATTTGGAAAAACTCATCCAGCTACAGATTACATTGACATGAATTAGAACACCTGCACAAAGAGCTACCCGAGCTTAGTCTACCCCATTGACATCTTCAGTCAACCAACGTGATCCTAGACGAAACATTCTAGCCTCTCTCTCAGACTATGCACTGCTTCCTGTGCTGAACTCGGATCATGCTCAACAATTCATGGTTGCCTACAAATCCCCCGAATTCGGACAAACTTGCAGGAAGACAGATGTGTGGAGTCTAGGAATACTCATCCTGGAAGTCCTGACAGGTAAGTTTCCGGCCAATTATCTCCGAAAAGGGAAGGGCGGGAACTCAGACTTGGCGGCTTGGGTGAACTCGGTTATCAGAGAAGAGTGGACAGGGAGGTGTTTGATTTGAACATGAGAGGTGCAAAGAACGGGGAGGGCGAAATGCTTAAGCTGTTGAAGATTGGGATGTGTTTCTGTGAATGGAAACTCGTAAAGAGATGGGATTTGAGAAAAGCTGTGGAGAAGATTCAAGAGTTGAAGGAAAAAGGTAGCGAATATGACGATCTTAGTTCCAATGCTAGTGAAGGCGAATTCTATTCTTCTAGAACTATGACCGAGGAAGATGATTTCTCTTTCTCTGTTAACAACGCCTGATCTGAACTGAAATGACCTTAGCTTTATTATTTTTCGTGTTTTCCTGAATTTTATATCTACATATATCATATTGATCCCTTTATTCACCCTCAATTACAATAAAAAGTTCAAATCTTTTTCTCTCCTTTTTAGTTTCTCTTTATTTAGTAGCTCAAACAAAATCACTGCTTTGTTCTTATGAATTGTTCTAAAAAGAAAACCAAGAAATCAAAACCAATTTGAGTGACGAATGGAGTGGTTGATTATAACCAAGAAATCAAAACCAATTCCCATTTGAGCTCCATTCATGTTTGACACAATGATCGTAGACGCTCTGTCTTTCCCAGTTCAAAGGCGGAACCTAGTCTTGCTTCCAACTGAATGCCAGTGATTGCAATATACTACTTTTGGTTTTGTCTTTAACAGATTGGTGACATTTAGATAATACTTTCACCGTATGGCAATTCTGTAATATTTGAACCTGCGACATTTTGGGTAATTACAGGGGAAAAAATGTATTGATTTCATTGGGATAGAGTAGAAATTAACCTTTAGCATCAAGGAAACACCTGTAACAGAGATAATGCAGCTAATTGTAAGACGTTGTGTAAGGATGAGTTTATGCAAGAAAGACCAGAAGAAACGTTCTCAAGTTTGGAATTTTCAGCTTCTTTGCTTCAGAAACATAATTTTGGTCGACTAAAGTGACTAGTTACTTTCGCAAATGGTTTGCACGTGGGACAAAATCAGAACATACCAACCAAACAGGCAACAGGAGAGACATGTTATTTGTTGAACATGAGAGGAACAAAGAACATTGAGGGCGAGATGCTTAAGCTGTTCAACATTATGATGTGTTGCTGTGAATGGAAACTTGAAAAAACATGGGATTTGAGAAAAGCTGTGGAAAAGATTAAGAGTTGAAGGAAAAAGCTAGTGAATATGACATCTTAGTTCTAATGCTGGTGAAGACAAATTCTTTACATCTAGAGCTATGACCGAGTACAATGATTTATGAATACTCCATGCTTCTTTATTTTTGGAAACACTCGTCCCGTCTATATTTTTGGATACTGCATGCTTCTTTATTGGATTTGACATGAATTATGTAATGAGCATTCTCGACCGTTGTGATTTTTTCCCCAATTAATGGCATCAACACTCATCTTAAACAGTGTCTTCTGAAAGTTGGGTCTAATCACAAGTTGTTTATGCATGATTTGCTTCGTGACATGGGTCTGATAACAAGTTGTCAGTTATGGTTGCACTGCTACACTTTTTTTCTTTTTTGTTGAGAAACAAAGAAAAAAAGGCTTACTCCTTAAAATGTTTCTCGGCGACCTGGAAATCTTTGAACTGGACCCCTACATGTTCTTTGCATGGATAAAATATGGTTTATAGCCTAAGCTGAACAGAACAAACAATAGGTTCTAGTCAGAAACTTTACTTCGAGTCCGATACCAAGGTGTGAAGTAAAGTGTCTTTCTTTAAAATATAGTTTCATGAAAAGACTATAGGTAAACAATATAAGATGGTGACACAAGTACCACTCAACTATACAGCACATATGAAGCATGGGCAAATGAATCCACTTCACAACACATATGGGCAGTAAACATGGAAAATGAAAGAACAGCCCTGAGAAGCAATTGAAAGCAAGAACTAATGTGATTGCTGATGTTCACTCCAGGAAAATTGTAATATCAGACAGCATTGTGTTTCAATAAAGATAGCTCTAATTCATAGGTGGCGTTCCACAAATCATGAACAGACAGCATTGCGTTTCAATAAAGATAACTAACTGTTCTATTTCATGTATACAAGGCTAAAAAGGAGAAACTTAACAACAATTGTTGACTAGGCACACAGCCTATTAGAAACTCCCTTCCAGCTAACATCTTGAACGAATTTACCAATTTGTTAAAGTACTTCTGTTTATGTCATTGAATTTTTGGGGAGGTTTTGGTTTGTTTCCCTGAACTTCTATTCATTCATAATAAACTACCTAACTGTTCGAAGTCTTAAGTCTACCTTAAACAAAAATTAAGCATAAAGAAAAATAAAAATAGTGGACCATCATAAGATTAACCTAAACAAAGATAAATAATCAACTATATCATATGAATATCAGACCATAGTTTTAACCTTTCTAGAGCCCATACTTGCTTTTCACAATATTTAACTGCGTCCATTGCCTCTTTATCCTAAATCCATTTCAAGGACCACATAACACTCTTATTACCATATGCACACTGGGGAATTCCTTAGAGTGGACACCAACTACAGATGTTTAGGAAGTTCTTAATACAGATTAGATATCAATGCTGCTCAAATGATCAGCAGAGCTGTAGCCTCAAAACATTCTACAACTAAATCTAATATAATACGTCTTCAGGTACTATTTAACACAGCATTTATCAGCAACGAGTGATGTCTTTAGCTTTGGGGTAGTACTACTTGAAATTGTAAGTGGTCGAGAGCCTCTCAATATTCTGAGGCCACAGAATGAGTGGAGCTTGGTTGAATGGGTAAGTCAAAGTTGTACACCTTTTACTACTTAGATGGAAAAGTGTTTGTTGCTTGTCTTCCTGATGTCATATTTTTACAGCATTTTATGAACGCAGCTTCCGAAGCCTAATCTCTCTCCCTCCCTCCTACCCCAGCCAAATTCATCTATTGTTTTCCTTATATTTCTTTCCAATCTCATAGATCTGGATATAATTGTGAACTAACACAACACCTTTTACTGTAGGCCAAACCTTATATAAGAGAGTCAAAGATAGATGAAATCGTGGATCCTAACATAAAGGGGGGATATAATGTGGAGAGTGGTGGAGGCCGCATTGGCGTGCATTGAGCCCTTTTCAACTTATAGACCATGCATGGCTGATATTGTTAGGGAGCTGGAAGATGCTCTTATAATAGAAAACAATGCATCAGAATATATGAGGTCGTTAGACAGCATGGAGGATACAGTTGGGTGGTTCAAATTGCTTCTCAATTGTCACTGACAAGAAGAATGTTTTACCACCACTCCCTCCAACCCCTACAGAACCATCACCAATAAATCCACAGACTCCCCAGCGCCAAGATAGAGATGAATTTAAGAAAATTCAGTTGGTGATCAGTCTGTTAGTATCATGACAGTTATCAAGGAGAAAACTGAGGAGAATTTGTCAATGCTTCATTTTACCTACTTCAAGTTTAAATTCTTTTATTTCCTTGTATCTTAAAGAAATTAATTTTGCAGCTAGATCAACAAGTGTAGTACAGTTTTACTTGCGTTATCATTAAAAGCATAAGATATCCAAAAGAGTTCTAAGAACAGTCTAGTCTACTATCAGATCATTTTCAATGTGGACAAAGAGGCATTTTAAACAAATGCAACAGATATTGATCATGATCATGATCAAAATGGAACCTTTAGACTAACGCAAGAGATCCCCTTGGGGAGGAAAAAGGAAACGAATAACAGCCTAATACATATAGGGCACTGAAAGAGGTGCCATTCTGCACTTTGCCCAATTTCAAGTTCAATGGAAACAGACACGCACCTTAAATAGGGAATTGAAGCAAGCAGATAAAATCCATCCAGCTCCCACTAATGAAATTGTTGCCACCGAATCCGAAGCAAGCTGCAGATTATTCCTGGGCAAATTTGAACACTCCAGCAGAGTTGGAGTAATCACAGAAATACCATAACTGGGACATTGAAGCAAGCTCTAAAATTATCATGGCTTTTTTCTAGTGAGATATGTAAGTTTCTATTTTAAAGTTTACAGGGGCAGCACTGCTAACATGAAAGTCCTTTAGATTTGACCCACTGCCCATCTTACCCCTCTACATTCTTTAGCCATGCTAAGAAATTCTCATCGCTTGTTCAGAATTATCCGTCAAATCATAAATTGTTCAGAATTCTCCGTCAAATTGTAAATTGTTCAGAATTATCCGACAAATCGTACATTGTTCAGAATTATCAGCCAAATCGTAAATTGTTCAGAATTATCCATCAAATTGTAAATTGTTCAGAATTATCCGACAACAGTATACATATCAAAAGCAGGGCATACTAAAACGCTTTGAAACCATCATGAGCCACGCAACAGTATATAGTATGTTAGGGAGGGACTGTTTTCAATTGAAGTTATCCTCATATCTTTCATCAAGAAATTAAAATCACAGGAAACTTCAATAGACAACAATCACAGGAAACTTCAAAAGACAACGAGATATGGGAGGGGCACTTTTCAAATTTAAATCGAAGTAATCCAGCAAAATAAGAATCACGGGATAGTTGAACATGAAACAGAGGCAGACTTTACAGAAGCAGAATTAGAATCTCTTGAATTTTAACATGAAACAGACAAGATGCTCAGTAAATACACACCATAACAAGAGAGATATTGAGTAATCTTCTTCATCGCATCTTATTTACAGAAAAATTGAATTCGTAACCCTCAAGCAATCGCATCATTGCTTACTTGAAAATTGCAGAAAAATTGAATCTTGAACATTGTGTAGAAAAAGATGGCGCCAGTGACAACCCACATTTTCCGAGTGAAAGTCTTCATAAATATCTAAGCCGATTCTTCCAACTTGACAGGAACTGCCATTAACAATCCTGATTCTGCAAAAGGCTGTGCCAATTCCACCATGTTTGATCTCACAGCCAATATTGTTACATCGCCCACAATTGCATCATAAGTCTTGGCTAGCTTTTGTGTGGAACACCAGTAAAACACCCTTTCCGAGATAAACAACAGTGAAGTCAACCAACAACTCATCTCATTTTCTGAGATAAACACGCAACCTAGGAATGCACATCGTCATCTTTGGAACGTATATGACTAACAAAGAGATATTGATTAAGGCATATGAATCCCGCAGGAAATCAAAGAAAAGTCTCACTATAGAGCCTGAATACAGCGAAGGTTCCAAACAACTCGTGCACAAGCTCATGCTTGCAACTAGAGGAATCAATAGTCTTCAATCTTTGCACTGTTTAGCTTGTCTATGACTGTATGCTTATGTGAAGAGATAAAGCTTGTGTTCTTCCAAGTTTTAGGAAGTAAACCTCAATCAGTTAAAGATACTACATCAAGACTGCCACATTGTAAATACATAACGATCTCGCATTTTCAACAATGTCATGAAAATTACCTAATCTCAGTCAGTTAAGTACCTAAAACAGAGACAAGCAATTCATATATATAACATGGAAAGAGGTGTTATAGAACCATTCTGCACTTTGCCCGATTTCAAGTTCAATGGAAGCCGACACGCACCTTAAATAGGACATTGAAGCAAGCAGAAATATCCATAAAATCCATCCAGCTCCCATTAATGAAATTGTTGCCACCGAATCCGAAGCAACCTGCAGATTATTCCTGGGAAAATTTGAACATTCCGCCAGAGTTGGAGCAATCACAGAAATACCATAACTAGGACACTGAAGCAAGCTCCAAATCATGGCCTTTTTCTAGTTAGCCATGTACATTTCTATTTTAAAGTTTACAGGGGCAGCACTGCGAACATGAAAGTCCTTTAGATCTGACCCACTACCCATCATACCCCTCTACATTCTTTAGCCATGCTAGTCCCTTGTTCAGAATGATCCATCAAATCGCAAATTGTTCAGAATGATCCGTCAAATCGTAAATTGTTCAGAATGATCCATCAAATCGCAAATTGTTCAGAATGATCCGTCAAATCGTAAATTGTTCAGAATTATCTGTCAAATCGTAAACTGTTCAGAATTATCCGTCAAATCGTACATTGTTCAGAATTATCCGTCAAACCGTACATTGTTCAGAATTATCCGTCAAATCGTAAACTGTTCAGAATTATCCGTCAAATCGTAAATTGTTCAGAATTATCCGTCAAATCGTAAATTGTTCAGAATTATCTGACAACAGTATACATATCGAAAGCAGGGCATACTAAAACGCTTTGAAACCATCATGAGCCACGCAACAGTATATAGTATGTTAGGGAGGGACTGTTTTCAATTGAAGTTATCCTCATATCTTTCATCAAGAAATTAAAATCACAGGAAACTTCAATAGACAACGATCACAGGAAACTTCAAAAGACAACGAGATATGGGAGGGACACTTTTCAAGTTTAAATCGAAGTAATCCAACAAAATATGAATCACAGGATAGTTGAACATGAAACAGAGGCAGACTTTATACTTGAAAATAAAACAATGGGGATATTTAAAATTTATCGAAACCCTAGAATCATTTGGGACAAAATCAGAGCTCAACGGATAAATGCACCATAACAAGAGATTCGTCCCCAATTCAGTAATCTTCATCGCATCTTTACAGAAAAATTGAATTTCGTAACTCATCATTGCATCTTGAAAAGAGAGGGTTTTACAAAATTGCAGAAAAAATGAATTTAGTAGGGTCAATGGCATTACTTGAATTCCCTCGATCAGAAAAATTGAATTCTGTAACCCTAAATCGCATAATTGCTTTGGGTTTTACAAAATAGCAGAAAAATTGAATTTTGAAACCCTGGAATTTTGAATTCACCCACAGATTACAGAAGCAGAATTAGAATCTCTTGAATTTCAACATGAAACAAGCTCAGTAAATACGCACCATAACAAGAGAGATATTGAGTAATCTTCTTCATCGCATCTTATTTATAAAAAAATTGAACAAGCAATCGCGTCATTGCTTACTTGAAAATTGCAGAAAAATTGAATCTCGAATCCACCCACAGATTACAGATGCATAATTTTGAATTCTGAAACCCTAGAATTTTGAATTCTGAAACCCTAGAATTTTGAATTCTGATTTCACCCCCAAATGAAATGAACAACGTTGGAACGAATTATATCCATGTCGTCTGTCTATTTTTATAGAAGGTCATCTTTTAAGTAAGGATGCATCTGAGCCGTTGGATTCATATACTTTTTTTTCTTTGCTTTTTTTTTTTTTTTTTTTTTTTAATTTTTTACAAGACTAGCCCACCTACATTAGGCTCATTACATTTATAACCACTTTTATGTTTCACATACTAAACTAACCACCCTCATCTTTTCTGGACAAAAATACCCCCACCTTTTAAACTTAAAGAAACCGTTCCATATTCATCTCGTTTATGCTTTCTTCTTTCTCGTTGTTAGCCTAGCAGCTTTCTCTCGAATCCACAATAAGATTTCCGACAAGATTTCCAATTTCAAATGACAACTTTCTCTCGTTTTCAATTTCTTTGCTCTTTTCCATTTTCTGGAATCCACAACAAGATTTCCGGCATTGACAGCAAGTAGCGGTGACCCAGTAAACAACAAGTTCGAATTTTTGTACATCCGAACTAAAAATGGCAAATTATCGACGATACTACAATAGGCGGCCGCTGGAATTAATGAAGTAGATGAAATTGAGGTAAGTGAGTTTCTGAAGAGCGATGGATTTGATGTGGGTGTCTGTGGATCTGATTTCCCGACGGATTTCTTCAACGGTTCCGGAGATGAAAAGAGTCTCGCTGGATTGTTGGTTGCGGAGGGATTTGATTATGTTGTCTAAAGAGCGTTGGAAAAGAGTGTCCATTGGAGAGGTGAGATTGGATGTAAGAGAGAGATGAGTTTATGGGTTATGGAGGCTACATCATGATGATGAGGATGAAGGGAGTAGAAGAAGAAGAAGAAGAAGAAGAAGAAGAAGAACAAAAACCAGCACGACAGCACTACAACACGACATCACTACATCACTACATCACGACAACACTACAACGATAACACTACAAAAACTAGCACGACAACACTACAAAAACTAGCACTACAACGACAACACTACAAACCTTTTCTTCTCAAATTTTATCTGGTACCACTTCTCCCTTTGTCTTTTCTTCTGACTTCCACTTTCAATCATTTTGAGATCGGATGTACAAAAAATCAAATTTGTTGGTTATTGGGTCACCGCTACTTGTTGTCAACGCCTAAAATCTTGATGTAGATTCTAGAAAATGGAAAAGAACGAAGAAATTGAAAACGATGAAAGTCTTGCTTATAAATTGAAAACGACGGAGATCAAGCCAGAAATCTTGCTGTGGATTCAAAGTATAACCGTTGGAGAAGAGATAAGAGAAATAGAGGGAATGGTGGAACACTTTGCTTAAGTTTAAAAGGTGGGGGTATTTTTGTCCAGAAACAATGAGAATAATTAGTTTGGTATGTGAAACATGAAATTGGTTATAAATGTAATTGGCTTAATGTAAGTGGGCTAGTGTTGTAAAAAGTCCTTTTTTTTTTTTATAAAACTTTTTTTCTTTGCTATTCACCCCAAAATTATTATTGAAAAAAGTACAATACCAAAGTGAATTTACATCCTCCGACGTGTGGGTGGTAAAGTTTGAATTCAGAACACACTACTTAATTTATTGTTTAAGTGTCTCCGACTCCAATATTTTCAGAGAAGAAGCACACTATTCTAACCATCTCCTTAATCAAATTTTCAATCTAGAACTCATTTATATTCTATATGTCATCTTTTATTATATAAAATAATGATAATAATTAGTGTCGCAGCATACCAATATTTTTGTAATTGAAAAGAGTAATATTTGATCATAAATATCTGAAAAACTGGGAAAACGAGTAATATTTGGTGAGGCTTACTCGAAATCATTAAACATTTACTTACTAATCATGACTGTTTTGTTTTTGGTTTTATTATAACCGTTAGTGAATGAAATCATCAATCTTATCTTACATGCCTCATCTTGACATTTTTATATAATAATTGAATTCCATGGACTACAATAATTAATAATTAAACTATTGGTCAACTTGATTAACTAAGATATTATGACCATTGACTTCCATTTAAATACCAATATTTAAACATTTAAATTCCAAACATAATCATAAAATCAGCTGAGCTCCACCATCGTTTCCATGGCGGCTTCACGGCGGACTTACGACGTGTTCTTGAGCTTCATCGGCAACGATGTCCACAAAGGCTTCGCGGGCCACCTCTACGCTGCTCTATGCCGGAGCGGATTCAACACATTTTCCGACGAGATGAAGAAGACGGAATTCGGAAATGAAGCTCATCTCAGTATTATCAAGAGTTGTAAATTCGCGCTTGTGCTTTTATCAAAAGACTATGCTTCCTCCTCCTATTGTTTGGAGGAGCTAGTTCAGATCCTGAGGCTTAAGAAAGCAGGTAATGTTTGGCCGATATTTTATGATGTAGATCCATCTCATGTTGAAGAGGTTACAGGAAGCTATGGAGAAGCGTTTTCGGAACACGAAAAGAGGTTCAGTAATGAAGTTATTGAGGAGTGGAAGAATGCTCTTCAACAACTCTCTTATTTGAAAGGTCTTCATCTTCAGAAGCACTTGGATGGGTCAGTTTTATTTGAATCTGAGTTTGACTATGCTAAAAGTATCTTATCATATATATATATATATATATATCTTATCATATATATATATATATATATGATAAGCCATAGTGCTCAATCCAATTTTTTACTTGCAGGCGCGAGGCGGATAATATTGATCATATTGTTGGAGAGATTTCAAAAAGACTTGATCAAGTTATGCTCAGTGTTGCAATGCACCCTGTTGCTTTACATTCTCGAGCACAAGAGGTCAAATTATTGATGGCTACAGAGTTAGAAGAGACACGGATAGTTGGAATATATGGCATGGGAGGTATCGGTAAGTCAACTATCGCAAAGCAGGTTTTCAATTCTCTCATGCACAAATTTGAGATCAGCTGCTTTCTTGATAATGTTCGACAAGTGTCTCAGTCCAGAGGTATAGCCTACTTGCAAAGGCAACTTCTGAGTGAGATCTTAAAAACAAAGCATGAAAAGATAGATAGTGCTGGTAGAGGATTAAATTTGATTATTCAGAATTTAAGTCGGAAAAAAGTTCTTCTAGTACTGGATGATGTTGACAAACTTGATCAAATAGATAAGATCCTTGGAAAACGCAATTGGCTATTTCCCGGGAGTAGGGTGATTATAACAACAAGAATGAAAGATTTCCTCGAATCATCCAAGTCTTATTGGCAATATGAGGTTAGTGAATTAGTTCACAGTGATTCTCTTAAGCTCCTATGTCTTCATGCATTTGGAAAAACTCACCCCTCTAAAGATTACATTGATTGCGCAACAAAAATGGTGGATTATGCTGGGGGAATCCCTCTAGCTCTTGAAGTTTTGGGTTCTTCTTTGTGCGGTCAAAGTGTTGATGTTTGGAATAGCAGGTTGGAAAAATTGCAAGCGATCGCCAATGATGATATTCACAGCAAGCTAAAGATAAGCTATGATTCCCTTGGTGACACTGAACAATCTGTATTTCTGGATACTGCATGCTTCTTTATTGGATTTGACATGAATCATGCAATTAGCATTCTCGATGGTTGTGATTTTTTCCCAATTGATGGCATCAACACTCTTCTTAAAAGGTGTCTTGTAAAAGTTGGCTCTAATAATACGTTGTTTATGCATGATTTGCTTCGTGACATGGGGAGAGAAATTGTTCGCCGAGAAAATGCTACAGATCCTGGGGAGCGTAGTAGATTATGGTATCATGAAGATATAATTGATGTTTTATCAGATAAAATGGTAACTAATTACTGTCACTGCAATTTTTCTTTTCGTGCTTCATGAATATCTATATTATATTATTGTCTAGCTGTTGTGCTGCTCTATTGTAATTATTGCATCTTCCTGTCTCAGGGTACAGCAAAAGTTCAAGGGATTGTTCTGAACATGCCTGGATTTAACCTGTCATGGGATACCAAAGTATTCAAAAAGATGAAAATGTTGAGACTGCTCCAACTGAACCACGTCAGCCTTAAAGGGGACTATGAATTCGTATCTAGCAAGTTGAGGTGGTTGTGTTGGCGAGAATGTCCTTTGGCATCCATACCATTTAATTTTGGTCTAAAATATATGGTTGCTCTTGATATGCGATATAGCAAATTAAAACAATTTTCAGAGAAAGGAAGGGTAGAATGAAATATGTTTCAATTTCCATGAATATCTCAATTACTTGATATGTAATATTAGTCTCATGAGATTTATATGTTTTTTTGTTGCAGTCTATGAAGAAGCTGAAATTTCTCAACCTTAACCACTCACTTGAGCTTGTTGAGACCCCTGATTTTGAAGGCTGCACCAATATTGAGAAATTGACTTTCAAAGATTGCATTAGTTTGGAAATGGTTCATGATACCATTGGACTTCTTAATCAGCTTGTTTTCTTGAGTTTTCAAGATTGCAAGAAACTTAAGTACCTTCCAGGAAGCATTGGTGGTCTGGTAATGCTAGAGAAGTTTAATATGTCAGGCTGCTCGAAGCTGGAAGAAGTGCCTGAGTCCATAGAATGTCTGACACAGCTTGTTTCCTTGAATTTCCAAAACTGTGAGAACCTGAAGACCTTTTCTGGAAGCATTGGCAATCTAACATCACTCAAGGAGCTAAACATGTTTGGCTGCTGTAAACTTGAGGCATTGCCTGAATCTACTGGACTGTTAACCTGCCTTATTTTGTTGGATTTGCGGGATTGCAAGAGCCTTAAGCATCTTCCGGCAAGCATTGGTGATCTAAAATCACTTGAAATGCTAAGAATGTCTGGGTGCTCAAGTCTTGAGGATTTGCCAGAGTCCGCTGGATGTTTTGCTTCCCTTTGTTTTTGGTATTTGCAGGACTGCAAGAATCTTATGAGCTTTCCAAAGGAAATTCTTGGCCTGAGATTGCTTAGGGAACTAAATATGTCTGGTTGCTCAAAAATTGAGAACTTGCCTGACAGTTTGGGGAATTTGGAATCATTGGTTGCACTTAATCTTGATGGTACTGCAATAAGCACCCTGACAGAGAATATTAAAACTTTGAATGAGCTCACAACTTTATCGTTGAGAGGATGTCCACGCATATTTTCTCCCAGAAAAAATCCCTACATCATCAACTATCTTCCATTTTCATTGAAAGAGTTGGATATCAGTTTTTGTAAAATTTTAGATGGTGTGATTCCCGAAGATCTTCAAGGCATGGTCCACCTAGAAGCACTGAAGCTGTGTGGAAATGACTTCACAAGCTTACCAAATAGTATTTGTAGCCTGCCTAAAATCACTGCTCTGAATCTAGATGAATGTAGACGCCTTATATCAATACCACAGCTACAGTCAAGCATATCGTCCTTGCATGCCAACAATTGTCCATTACTGGAAACTATTGATCTAACAAATTTCCGGGGTGAATCAGACTTGGAGCTTGAAAGTTGCTTAAGTTTAAAAGAAATTGAAGGATATTTTAACTTCGAACCATTAGCTATTGAAGTTTTGGAAAAGCTTCTGAGGAGCAATACCTCATCCATGGAAGATCTGGTTACCAATTTTCAGGTTCGGAAGATTGACAATCTGACCAATACCAATACAATATGCCCCCTCCAGACACTTTCTGAGAGAGGTATGTACAGCATCTTCATACCAGGAAATGAGATTCCAACATGGTTTAGCCATCGAAATGAAGGTGACACCGTCTCTTTTATCGTGCCTCGCCTTGATTCGGGTTTCAAGATTATAGGAATTGTAACATGTGCTATTTATGCGTGGCGAGAATCCTCAAATTCTTTCTACTTTTCTCCTCATATCACACTCTCTAACAGTACTAAAATGTATGAATGGATCTATGATCCATATATTACCTTCTTGTCGAGTGAAGTTGATCAGGATATCAATTGGTTGTGCTACTGGATGTTTGATGATCTCAAAGACGAAAGCGGGCACTTTAGTATGAGTTGGAGATTTAAGGATGAGATGGAGGAAGGGGATGAAGTGGAATTCTCAATAGATCTTGGTTTTGGAATCAACGTAAAAAACTGCGGAATTCACCTGCTTTCTCAGCCTACTAATTCACAACCTGATGATCTGGCAAATATTCCTTATGCCTCATCCAGACATCAAAGAAGGTTCTTGAAGTCTCGCCCTCGATTTTTAACTTTGGAAGGCATTAAAGAAGTTCGTATCTCTACAGAACATTGTTTTGCTCCTCCCAAAAACCAGGAGTTTGTAGAGTAAGCTCTCTTTATGCATACAGTCTTCAAAACTCTTGATTATTCTTGATGAATATTTATATGTATATACTCAGTAAATTTCATTTTCATACTCCCACCCACGAATATTGGCAAAGATATATCTACATACTTAAAAAGAAAACATTAAATATTATCCCTTTAATTAATGAAGTGTTTTACTGCTAGTTATTTGTAGTTAAAGGATGAATTAAGCTTATTTCATAGTACTTGAAAAAGGTGAATGTTTTGTTTAACTATGCTCGATGTTCAGTTATAAATTAATATATACCAGAAGGCAAGATGATTCTACCTCCTTTGACTTAATTTGATTTTACATTGATGAATAACAGGTGGTCAGACCAAAGGGAGCAGAGGACATCAAGATGGATCTGTCAATATGACAATATATACAAGGTTTGGAGGCTGATTGTCCGTCTGTCTATCGTACCTGTTCTGTCCGTCTGAAAAAGTTAAATTTTGGCTTAATACATTTCAAATACAAAAAAAGGACATATAAAATGATAACGGCATATAGCCAAATTTGCGTTTCTTTTAATGTATAAAAATGGATAAAGGTTTCATCTAGCTCTTAAAGGTGCATGATTATTTTGCTTCAAAGTAAACTTTAGATCTTTAACTTAATTTTTTTTTTTTTTAAATTAAACCTGCGCAGAATGATTTTAAAGTTTGACAAAATTGCCTAGCTATGAACCAAAGTAAAACTAAAGTTGGCTTTGAAGTAATTGATTCTCAAGTAAAGTACAAGGATACATAGAAAATCAAAAAGCAAGTTATTTAGGGCTACATACTAATATTCTTTTTCCTTCTTTCGAAATTCAGTTGTTGCCAATGAGTGATGACCTGGAGGAGGGAAGCAGCAGGGTCAACTTGGAGCTCCAGAGAAATTTAGCATACAGGGCTAAGGTTGTGGAAGAAATTGTAAAGATGGATAGAAAGGTATTCCCAGAACAGGAATCTCGAGCTTCATTTTTCGACGAAGAACTGAATGAGAAGGATTCAGAGTTGCTCTACTTGGAGATAGAGAAAGATATTGTAGGATATGTCATGTGTTCTTCGGTCTCTTCTGCGTGTGCTCATATCCTTGCGCTTGCAGGTTCATATCCTCAACTTTCCTTCTGTTTCTGTATTGGTCTATTCTTTGGAAAGGTTCTATTTCCTCTTGAACTTACTGATAGAACTTACTTATAGTGACATATTGATCTTCCTAGATCCATGTAGTAGAGCGAGGGGAGATATTAAGCTTTATATCTTAGTTCTAGCATGTACATAGAAATTATGCATATCACATTAAGAAAGTTGAGGGGCTAATGTATGACTCTAAGGAAATTTAGGGAATCGATAATTTGTTTTAGTAAGTTTAGGGAGTAAATAGGATGTTTTCATAGTATATAGGCTAGCTGCTTTTTCTGTAGATATAGGGCGCTAGGATGATATGAAGCCTTAAATCTTGGTTCTAGCATATGAGTACACATAACATCAATGGTCCCATGCTTGATCAAATCATCTGATTGGCTACCTGATGTCTCTAGGTCCCTGAATTTGCTTTAAGTGACATGATTAAGCTCTTAATTCTTATGTGGTAGAAAAAATGAAAGTTTGATAAGTTAGAGTGAGTATGAGAGAGAATGTGACAAATAGTACTAAACGGTAATTAAGGGTAATATCGGCATTTAATGGACATGTGGCTATCCTACTTTTGTTTATTTATGATTAGTATATATAGTTACTTTATGAAAAAAGAAGAGCTTTTTATAGATTTCTACTAAGAAAAAGGGTTTCCATGGGCTATGCTTCAGCATAGATTATGTTTTCCATTACTTTCTAACTCATCAATATGAGTTTACTGTTTCGTATTTTCTATTTGTTCATGTGTCTGTGTTTATTTGATTGTGCTTGGGTGCACCATTGTTGGATTTCTTATTATTTTAAACAAGTTCAGGCCGCCAGTAGGCCACCTTTAAGCAAATTCAGGATGTTAATGTTGATATTGAAACAAACAGTGAAGGAGAAGTACAGAAAGCAAGGACATGGAGAGGCATTGATGAAAGCAGCAATTGAGACGTGGATTATAGGTGAGGTGGAGGGGATGTCACTGCATGTTGATCCCTTGAATACTGCCGCCATGAGCCTCTACCTCAAGCTTGGTTTTCAAGTTGATGAATTGATTCAAGGTTACTATTCTCCTGCTCAAAATGCCTATAGAATGTACTTAGAGGCCGAGTCAGACTTATAGCTTTAGAACACTAATTTTAAATCCTTCTAAGCCCACGTAACAGAGCAAGAAAATATTTTAGAGCATTAAGCTTGTTCAGGAGGTTAACAGATCATTCTAATCTCAGTGGACAAGGAATTATTTCAAAGTGTCAATACATTGGCGATATAAATCTTCTAATTAGCATGGTATTATTAATTTATTAGCTAGTCTCTCCATTTTCTGAAGCATGTTGTTTAAAATATTGTACTAAAATATCCCACTAATAGCTTGAGATGTAAATTGTTTAATTATTCTCAATTTAATCAAATATTAAATGTATAAATAGATTTAAATAAAAAAATGTTTGAAGTTCTTGAATGGTCTAGCTCTATTATACTTTGGGCTCCTTTAATCTTAATCCGGCCCACATTCAAGAAGACAAAGACAAATTCTTTCCCATTTCTTCAAATTTTTAATTTCCTAGTTGACCTGAGAAGACTTGAAGTTGAAGATTACCAGTGAAGTACAGCCTTCTCAATCCGTCTCAAAGAAGATGAAAATTGGAAAATCAATCAATTTATCAGCTCATCATTGATTCCATGGCTTCCCGGTGGACTTACGAAGTGTTCTTGAGTTTTAGAGGAAATGACATAAGAAAAGGCTTCACTGGCCATCTATTTGCTGCTCTTTGCCGGAGCGGAATCAACACTTTTGTCGATGAGGAAAAGCTAGATTACAGTGAGGAAATTGGAGAAGCATCTTTGAAAGGAATCAAAGAATCAAGATTAGCTCTAGTCCTTCTGGCCAAAGACTATGCATTCTCAACTTGGTGTCTGGATGAGCTTGTTCAAATCCTGAAATTGAAGAAGGCAGATGATGTTTGGCCGATTTTTTACGATGTTGATCCATCTGATGTTGAAGAGATCAAAGGAAGCTATGAATTGGCATTTCTTGAGCATCGGAAATGTTTCGAGGAGGGGATGATCAAGGAGTGGAAAGATGCTCTGCAACAAGTTTCTTACTTCAAGGGTGTTGATCTATCCAAGCATTTAGATGGGTAAGTAGTTCGTCTTTAATTTTATTCTTTTAGTTTTTTTTTTTATCTATCTAATCTTGTTATATCTTATGTGTGCTTCATTAAATGTGTTGATATTTATGAATTTCCTAGGCTTAATGAGTGAATTCTCCAAAATTCCAAAGGCTCGTAACTGTTAGCTATCCACATAAGTTACTTAATTAGGTATAGCTAATATACCTCTGGTCAGTTAGTCTTGAATTTTGGATCAACTTGTGAATATTAGCTTTAGGCTTCAGATGGTTCCTGATGTGAGGGATGTGTTAGGCATCCCACATCACTTAATTAGAGAGCTATATGGCTCCTCGTGTATGTGATTCAATCGTCTGCTTCTGATGTTCCTTTTGAGATGAGTTAGACCTCTTTTACATGGTATTAGAGTGTTCTATTCAGTACCCATGAATATCTTCTTCAAGCTCTGGATAGTTCTCAATGTGAATGAGAGCGAAACCTGTAATATTGGTTAGTTAGAGAACTATATGGATTCTTATTAATGTGAGGGAATCATCTTGTTTTGAGGTTCTTTTAGGGTGAGTTAGCCTTTTGTATAAAACAACAAAAACTTTTTGCAGTGATAAAAAGTTGACAAAAATTCTAGAAAATAATTCACTTCTGTTCTTCAGACCAGTTGACTAGCTTCTGAGTTCTGTTTGTTTTAGTAAGGCAGATTTTGTTTCTCAATTGTCATGAAAGTAGTCAATTTTATTCTTAACTTGTTAAAACAAGTACAATTTTTCAACGTACTTGCAGGCATGAGGCCAACAATATTGATCATATCGTTGAAGAGATAACAAGACAGGTAAACCCAACAACGCTCAATGTTGCAATGCACCCGGTTGGCATACAATCTCGAGCTGAAGAAGTAATTTCATTAATGGCTAATGAGTCAGAAGATATACGAGTAGTTGGTCTGTATGGAATGGGAGGCATTGGCAAGTCTACTATAGCAAAAGAGGTCTATAACTTGATCCACCATAAGTTTGTAGGCAGTTGTTTCCTTGAAAATGTTCGAGAAGTATCGAGTTCCAAAGGTATTGTTCACTTGCAAAGGCAAGTTTTGTCTGAGGTATCCAGGACGAAGCATGAAAAGATAGAAACACCCGCAATAGGACTGAATTTGATCGTCCAAAAACTACGTCGGAGCAAGGTTCTTCTTGTACTTGATGATGCTGATGAACGTGATCATGTGCATAAAATTCTCGGAAACTGTGATTGGCTTTTTCCAGGAAGTAGAGTAATCGTAACTACTAGAATGAAAGACTTGCTAACTCCATCTGAGTTGTATTATCAGTATGAGGTTGATAAAATGGATAACAGCAATTCTCTTTGTCTCCTAAGTTTACATGCCTTTGGACAAAATCACCCAGTTGATGGTTATATTACTTCTGCGACGAAATTGGTGTCCTATTGTGGGGGAATTCCTTTAGCTCTCGAAGTTTTGGGTTCTTCTTTATGCGGCCAAAGTTTGGCAGTATGGAATAGCAGATTGGAAAAGCTCAGAGTGATTGCCAATGATGATATTCAAAGCAAACTTCAAATAAGTTATGATTCTCTTAATGAAACTGAACAGCTTATATTTCTCGACATTGCGTGTTTCTTCGTTGGGTACAATAAAGAGTATGTCCTGAAAATACTCGATGGATGTGGTTTCTTCCCAGTTCTGGGCATTAGTACCCTTATTCGGAGATGTCTTCTCAAAGTTGGTTCTAATGATAAGTTGGTGATGCATGATTTGCTTCGAGACATGGGGAGAGCAGTCGTTCGGCAAGAGAATGCCATAGATCCTGGAGAGCGTAGTAGATTATGGGACTTTGAAGACGTAATTGATGTTTTAACAGATAAAATGGTAAGAGAATGACTGCAAGCTTCTGATTTACATGTTACCATTTATCATTTTTGTCCATTGAGATATCTATCATTTAGAACAACTAATATAATTGTGGTTATCCTTTTAACAGGGCACGAATGCAGTAGAAGGCCTCGCTTTGAACAAGCCAGGATTAAAAAACACGTGGATGACCAAGAGTTTCAAGAAGATGAAAATGCTAAGACTGCTTCAGCTCAACTACGTCGGCCTAAAAGGAACTTACGAGCATTTCTCTAACAAGTTAAGGTGGTTATGCTGGAGGGAATTTCCTTTGGAATCTATGCCTTTAGATCTCAGTCTCAAAAATCTGATTGTTCTCGACATGCGACATAGCAGCCTAAAACAGTTCATTGAATCAGGACAGGTATATTGAAATTCCATTTAAATTTTCTGACAGTAACATAGATAGAGAAACTAACATTTCAAGTTTTGCAGTCTGCAACAAAACTGAAACTCCTTAACCTTAGCCACTCTCACAAACTTGTCGAGATCCCTGATTTTGAAGGCTGCCAGTGTATCGAGAAGTTGGTGCTAAAAGACTGCTCTAGATTGGAAAATATTGGTGATACAATTGGACTTCTTTCTAAACTTCTTTTCTTGAATTTTCAAGATTGCAAGAGCCTTAAGAATCTTCCAGGAAGTATAGGTGGACTAAAAGCACTCGAACGACTTACTATGTCCGGCTGCTCCAAATTTGAAGAGCTCCCCGACTCAGTTGGAAACCTAACTCACCTAACATTTTTGACTTTTGAAAACTGTGAGAAACTCAGGCATCTTCCGGGAAGCATTGGTGAGCTAAAATCACTTCAGGATCTAAACTTGTCTCACTGTTCAAAACTCGAGATATTGCCCGAATCATTTGGATGTTTGACTATCCTCATTTCCTTGAATTTAAGAAACTCTGAGAACCTTAAGAGTCTCCCACAAAGTATTGGCAATCTTAAGTCACTTGAGAAGCTTGACATGTCAGGCTGCTCGAAACTGGAGAAGTTGCCCGAGTCTACTGGATATTTGGATTCCCTTATTTCCTGGAATTTGCAAGACTGCAAGAATCTTGAAAACTTTCCAAGCGAAGTTTTTGGTCTAAGATCCCTTCAAACGCTTAACATGTCGGGCTGCTCAGCACTCAAGGAATTGCCACAGGATTTAGGGAATATGGAATCGTTGGTTACTCTTATTCTTGATGAAACTGGTATAAATTCTCTGCCTGAGAGCATCAGAAACATTAAAAAGCTGGAACATTTGAGTTTGCGTGAATGTCCTCTAATCTTTTCGCCTGGAAACAGTTCACATATTATCAACATTTTACCATATTCCTTAAAGGAGCTGGATCTCAGGTACTGTAACATAATGGATGGTATGATTCCCGATCATCTTGATGGATTTTCTTTCTTGAAAGACTTCAAATTATGCGGAAACAAGATGACAAGCTTACCAACTAGTATATGCAATCTGCCAAATCTCGACCTGCTGCACTTAAGTGCCTGTAGAATGCTTCAATCTATACCGCTGCTACCTTCAAGTGTTCGAAACTTAAATGCTAAGGACTGTTTATCATTGGAAAGCATTGATCTCAGAAACTTCCCCGGGAATTCAACATTAGAGCTTGAGGGGTGCGTAAACTTAACAAACATGGAAGGCTATTTCAACTCAGAACCATTAGAAGTTGAAATTGTAGAAAAAATTGTTGGAAGCTCAGTCTCTGATTCGATTGGCAACTTTTCTGTCCGAAAGATAGACAATCTCGCGAAGGCAGATAAGAATTGTCCTCCACAGGTATTGATTAATTCCTTTCCATTCACTGTTCTGACTTCTCTCTTTCTTTCCTGACGTTGACATTTTAAGCAGGCTGTTTCTGAGATGGGTATGTACAGCATTTTCATACCCGGAAGTCAAATTCCAACATGGTTCAGCCATCAAAATGACGGCGACACCGTGTCCTTGATTGTGCCTCGAGTTGATCCGGATTTAACCATCACTGGAGTTGTTACATGTGGTGTCTACGCGTGGAAAGGAACCTCCACCGTATACTGCTGTTCACCCCACATCACAATCACTAACAGAACCAAAATGTTCGAATGGACATATAATCCATGCGTCACCTTCTTTTCAAGTGACGTTGAGCAAGATATGAGTTGGATTTGCTACTGGATGTTCGACAATCACAAGAATGAGGCTGATCGAGTCGATACAGGGTGGCGATTTAAGGAGGAAACAAAACAAGGCGATGAACTAGAGTTTTCAATTGACATGGGGTTTGGAGTTGATGTTAAAAAGTGTGGCATCCACCTGCTTTGCCTACAACCTACTAACCACGGCTCGTTATCAGATGAGCTAGCAGTCATTTTTACTGCAGCATCCAGACATCAAAACAGGTTCCAGTTCGGTTTTCCTTATGTGTTGAGAAAAGAGAATGATGGAGAAATATCATTTTCGCTTCAAAATCCACCTTCCACGGAAGAACTTAAGCAGTAAGCATTCTTCTATATCTTTTGCCATTTTCTAGCCAGTTTTCCAACACTTGATACAGATAATAAGCGGAATGATTCGCTCCTTTAAATTCTTGTTGCCTAACAGGTGGACAAGATATAGAAATCTAAAGTTGGACGAGTCGAGTTCGATGAATAAGAGTGTGTATGAAGGCTCTTAATTTCAGGAACGGTATCATGAAAACACTCCTAGTTCTACAAGACTAGTTCATCTTTCTGTTTTAGCTTCAGCAGATTATCAAACAACTGATAGCAAATTTTCTCTGGTAGAAAAAAGTGTGACTTTTGAGTAGATTTACTGTTCATTTGATTTAGTTGTTTGTTCGTCGTGTAGTAGACTGATTTAGCTTATCTATTTTTCAAAATAGTTATCAACAATTATCGAACACTTTATATCTACTATTTCAACTAAAAAAAACTAAGTAAACTAAAGGCTTAAAACCATATGCAGCGCCAACTAAAAAAAACTAAGTAAACTAAAAGCTTAAAACCATATGCAGCGCCAATTAAGAAATTGAGGATCGAATTCGGTATTGATTATTCAAGCTTAATATGTGGAAAAGAAATTACTGGCCAATTCAAAACACAATAAAAGAATACAGATATCTTACGTGGAAAACCCAAACGGAAAAAATCACGGGATTATAAAAACTTTATTATTAGAGCAACTAATAACAATTACAAAAGAATTTATGAAACCTCAAATCTAAGAGATTCCCCAAATATTTTCCAAAAAAACACTCTAATTTTCTTATACTCTCAATATACAACAATCTCAATTCAAAGAAACACTCAAACTTACTCTCACTTCTCTTCTTCTCTGTATCCATATATATACTTGTAGAGAAATTTTAGAATACTCTTGGAGTACAGGTGACGTGGTACTCCGGACCTATAATTCGATGATACGTCATATCGGTTAGTATATAGGGTTCATCATTTAGGGTCTAAGGTTTATTTTTTGGAGTCTAGGGTTTTTATTTTTGGATCTAGAATTTATATAAATAATTAACTAAGAATTACATTTTAATTAATTACACATAGTCAAAATCTTATTGGTTAATGAAACACATGTCTACTATTCATTGGTTTGGAGTAGCACGTCATCGTGCTCCAGGAGCATACTAAAATCTCTCATATTTGTATATCAACTTACAAATACTGGAAGACAAACTTATTAATTGAGCCATCTTACAAAAAAAAATCAAACAAAAACAATTAATTTATAGCACACTTTGTTGACTTCTCTTTTCATTTTATTTTTATTTTTATTTTTCTTTTCTTTATTATAATAACAATTATAATTATAATTATATGTTTTGAAATAATAGTTAATTCTCACAATCTCCTCCCTAACTATTAATTTAAAGGGATAAGTTTAAAAATAATGTTTGTGGTTTCGTGAATTTGCAATTAGAGGTCTGTGGTTTAACAATTTGCATATAAAGGTATATGGTATGAAGTTTTTTGCAAAATAAGGTATCCTAAATTACAACTTTACGTTTCAATTCCATTGAAGTATATTTCGTATTTTTTAAGAAAATGTACATGTACATATCGATAAAACATATCATTTAATGACATTTCCCACTCTCAAATCGAAATTATAAATCATATTATGGACGTTTTACGTTCTTTTATAACTTGACGATTTACCGACTAATTTGACGTTTGAGTTCATTATACAACTTGCAATTCGATTTGAAGGATCAATATTTTGTCAATGTAGAGATATAAGTTGTTTAAAAGATAAAAATATAATCAAAACTTAATAATGTGATTTCGGATACTCTATTTTGTAAAAATATTCATACCACATACCTCTATTTGCAAAACAAATCATACCACGTACCTCTGTTTAAAAACCGTTAAACCACAGACCCCTATTTGAAAATTGAGTAAACCACGAGCATTATTTTTAAACTTATCCCTAATTTAAAACTTTTATTTTTCTTTTATTCATGCCTAATGATCAGTTTTGCTTTCAATAATCCTTTGTTCCTGCAAAATAAATAATGCCCCAAACTTTCTAGCTATCATCACAATAGAAAAATTTCGCGTTACCTTCTGGTCCTTTTTCCGACCAACAAAGTTGCACCCTTTTTCCGTAAGAGTACTTAAAGATATCAAATTTTTCTTCAAACCCGGTACATACCGAACATTCTTCAGTATTTGTATCACTCCGTCGAACATCTTTATCTTTATTGTTCCTAATCCATAAATTTTACATGGGTCACAATTACCCATAAACACAACTCCTCCTTCACTAATATTTAATCTTGAAAACATCTCCTTGTTGGATTACATGTGAAAAGAGCAAGTAGAGTTGAGTACCCAGTTTGAATCGTTTGTATCTTCTCCATCCGTGGTAACTGTAAATACATTTGCTTCATTATCACCATCACCATCAGAATATGTGGCATGCGCCTTCTCTGATTTCGCTTCTCCTTGTTCAGAACTTTCAGCTTCTTCTTTATTTTTCCGACGCCAACAATTAGCTATTACATGTCCTGGATTATTACAATAATGGCAAATGATATTTCTTCTAGATTGATACCTAGACTCAAAGTTTCCTTTACTATTATGGACAACTAATCCTACTCCAGTTGGCTCATCAATTTTGGCTAATTGATCATTAATCAATTCTCTTCACATCAAAGAAATTTTAACCTCCTCCAAAGTTATCTACTCACGTCCATACAACATAGTCTCACGAAAATTTCTATATGAACTGGGTAAGGAGCAGAGCAAAGTTACAGCTAAATCCTCATCATCCATCACAACATCAATATTCTGTAAATCCATAGTGATCCCAAGAAATTCGTCAAGATGAGGTTTAACAGATTTACCTTCCTCCAAGCGAAGCTCCTTGAGTCGACTCCTTAACAACAGTCTATCCGTGACAGATTTAGTCATATAGAGTGACTCCAACTTGAGCGAAACACTAGAAGCGGTAATCGCCTTTTGATCATTTTCTTTCCACTGCTCTTCCGTCATGGTAGTGGGCTTTTTACTTTTTCCCAACAACGCCTTTTCCCACCCATTTTGAATGAGAATAGCCCTCATTTTGAATTGCCATAGACCTAAATTGGTTGATCTATCAAATTTCTCAATATCAAACTTCATTAAGGAAACCATATTTTTTTTATTTTTTTTTGTTCGAAATAATGAAGATCAACATCCCGAGCTCTGATACCACTGATAGAAAATTGAGGATCGAATTTGATTATTCAAGCTTAATATGTGGAAAAGAAATTACTGGCCAACTCAAAATTAAATAAAATAACACAGATATTTTACGTGAAAAACCCAAACGGAAAAAATCACGGGACTATAAAAACTTTATTATTAGAGCAACCAAAAACAATTACAAAAGAGTTTATAAAACCTCAAATCCAAGAGATTCCCCAAATATTTCCCAAAAAACAATCTAATCTTTTAAGCTCTCAATATACAACAATCTCAATTCAAAGAGACACTCGAACGCACTCCCACTTCTCTTCTCCTCTGTATCCATTCTATCCCTCAAGCTAAATATATATATCTGTATATCAACTTACAAATACACATTTATTGTATTGAAAGGCAAACTTATTAATTGAGCCACCTTACAAAAGAACCAAATCCAAAAACAATTAATTTATAGCATACTTTGTTGACTTCTCTTTTTGTTTTCTTTCTACTTTATTTTTATTTTTCTTTTCTTTATTATAATAACAATCATAATTGTATGTTTTAAAATAATAGTTAATTCTTTACATGTAGGTTCTTAAAATTGTCTAAAAAAGTCATTTTAGTCCCTCAACTTTAGAGACGATCTATTGGTTCCTTCTACTATCAAAATGTGGACCTATTGAGTCCTTATTCGAGATAGTAAAAGATGATCTCTTAGACATCTAAATAAGAGTAATTTTACAAATTGTTAAGAAATTGAGGATGAAATGCGGTTTTTCATTATTCAAGATTAATATACGAAATAAAATAATTGATTAATTCGAGACACAATATTTACGTGGTTCGAGTAATTTTGCCTAATTCACAGGAGATAGAATAATTTTATTATTGGAGTTAATATAAATACAACAAAATTTATGGAACCTCAAATTTAAAAATATTTCTAAGAATTTTTATACTTGAGTGTTTTTCAAAACTTTCGACATTTTTCTCTCATTGCTTTCACTAATCTCCTTAAAGATTTTTTTTTCCCAACAAAAATAGATACAAACAATCATTATTTCTATTCATTAATAACTTTATTTGCAACTCACTATCACATTTCAAAGAGTAGTGTGAGGATTTGGTTCAAATTCCAGCATAGACACGAAGATTATAACCGTTGAGAAAGTCTTCATTCATCATTTAGGTTCATTACTTTGTATTGTTATGAGGAGTTATGATTTGTCCCGTCTTATATAAACTTTTACTATTACGTCTATTCACGCGAAAACAATACAAGTAAATCTAGAATTTATTGTATTTGCAATTTGGGCCATTCAATCGTATTGCGGCCCGCATTCTGGAACATAAAGCCGAAATTCTCTCCCACCATTTCTTTAAAATTTTAAAGTTAGACATCCGAAGACTTTGAATTTGAAGATCAGTCATGTAATAGAAAAACACGCTCATATCATCCAAAAAGCAAAATCAGTTCCATCATTGAGATTCCATGGCTTCCCGGTGGACTTACGACATGTTCTTGAGTTTCAGAGGGAATGACATTAGAAAAGGCTTCACCGGCCACCTCTTCTCCGCTCTTTGTCGGAGTGGATTCACAACTTTTACCGACGAGGAGAAGCTGGAATTCAGCCATGGAATTGGAGAAGCATCTTTGACAGGGATCAAACAATCAAGATTAGCAATAATCCTTCTTTCCAAAGAATATGCATTCTCAACTTGGTGTTTGGATGAGCTTGTTCAGATCCTGAAATGTAAGAAGGCAGATGATGTTTGGCCTATTTTTTATGATGTTGATCCATCTGACGTTGAAGAGATTAAAGGAAGCTATGAAATGGCGTTTTTCGAGCATCAGAAACGTTTCGAGGAGGGGTTGATCGAGGAGTGGAAAGATGCTTTGCAACAAGTTTCTTACTTGAAGGGCCTTGATCTAGCTAAACATTTTGATGGGTAAGTTTCTCCATGGAAACACTTCTCTAGCTTTAATTAAGTTGCTTCACCATTTATGATTAGTTTTATTCGAGTTGAAAATATCATATACTAAGAAATGGGAGAGTTCGTTGAGAAAATCTTTTTTACTGGCAGACACGAGGCGAAAAATATTGATCACATCATTGACAAGATAACAAGAAGAGTAAGCCCAAAAGTGCTTCATGTTGCAATGCACCCAGTTGGTTTACCATCTCTAGCTAAAGAAGTAATTTCATTAATGCCTCCCGAGTCAAAAGATGTGCGGATAGTCGGGATATGTGGGATGGGAGGCATTGGGAAGTCTGCTATTGCAAAGGAGGTTTACAATTCAATCCACCATTTGTATACAACCAGCTGTTTCCTCAAAAATGTTAGAGAAGCCTTGAGTTCTAGAGGTATAGCTCACTTGCAAAGGAAACTTTTGACAGAGGTATTTGGAAAAAAACATGAAAAGATCGAACATCCAGTAATAGGCTTGAATTTGATCATAGAAAAACTATCTCAAAGCAAGGTTCTCCTTGTACTAGATGATGTTGATGAACTGGATCATATACACAAAATTCTTGGAAATTGTGATTGGTTATTTCCAGGAAGTAGAGTGATCGTAACTACAAGATTCAAGGACTTGTTGAGTCCATCTAACTTGTATTTCCAATACGAGGTTGATAAAATGGACGTCGAGGATTCTCTTCGTCTCCTTAGTTTACATGCCTTTGGACAAGATCGTCCAGTTGAAGATTATCTTGCTTGTGCAAGAAACATGGTAGATTACTGTGGGGGAATTCCTTTAGCCATTGAAGTTTTGGGGTCTTCTTTGAATGGCCAAAGTGTGGCTGTGTGGAATAGCCGGTTGGAGAAGCTCAAAGTGATTGCCAATGATGATATTCACAACAAACTCAAAATAAGTTATGATTCTCTTGATGAAACCGAACAGTGTATATTTCTAGATATTGCTTGTTTTTTCATAGGGTATGACAAGGACTATGTCATGAAAATACTAGATGGGTGTTATTTCTTCCCGATTGAATGCCTTAGTACCCTCATCCAAAGGTGTCTAGTAAAGGTTGGGTCTAATGATAAATTGGTGATGCACGATTTACTTCGAAACATGGGAAGAGAAATCGTACGCCAACAAAATGCCATAGATCCTGGGGAGCGTAGTAGATTGTGGCATCATGAAGATGTGATCGATGTTTTATCCGATGAAATGGTTGGAATACTATTATTGCTTTACATATAACCAATTATCATTTCCTTGATCAACATCAATACGTAACAGTTACACTTACTAATAGCATGCATCGATCTTTTAACAGGGTACTAATACAGTAGAAGGCCTTGTTCTGAACAAGCCAGGACTAAAATACACATGGAGTACCAAGACATTCAAGAAGATGAAAATTCTAAGACTTCTTCAACTTAATAATGTTCGCCTGACAGGAAGCTATGAGAAAATTTCTAGCAAGTTGAGGTGGTTGTGTTGGCGGGAATTTCCTTTAGAATCTATACCATCTGATCTCAATTTAGAAAACCTAATTGCTCTTGATATGCGATATAGCAATCTGAAACAGTTTATGGAGTTGAGAAAGGTATGTATTCTTTTCTTTGATTTTTTCCTAAGTAACAGTTAATAGATAGAGAGACCGAACTTAAGTATCTTTAATTTCTTGTAGACTGTAAAGAAGCTGAAGTTTCTCAACTTGAGCCACTCTCACAAGCTTATTGAGATCCCTGACTTTGAAGGGTGTCAAAATCTTGAGAAATTGATTCTGAAAGAGTGCATTAGACTGGAGAAGGTCGGTGACACAATTGGACTTCTGGTAAACCTCACTTCTCTGACTCTGGAACACTGTGAGAACCTTCAGAATCTTCCGGGAAGCATTGGTAGGTTAAAATCACTCCAAGAACTAACCTTGTCAGGATGCTCTAAACTTCAGGTATTACCTGAATCCTTTCAGTTACTGTCGAGCCTCGTTTCTTTGAATTTAGAGAACTGTGAGAGCCTCAAGAGTCTTCCGGAAAGTATTGGCCGTCTGCAGTCCCTTGAGAAGCTTGACATGTCAGGCTGCTCGAAACTTGAAACTTTGCCTGAGTCTGCCGGACATTTTAAATCCCTTCTTTCTTGGAATTTGCAAGACTGCAAGAATCTAAAGAATTTTCCTCGCAACATCTTTGGTCTAAGATCACTTCAGAAGCTTAACTTGTCAGGCTGCTCAAAACTTGAGGAATTACCAGAGGATCTAAGGAATTTGAAATCCTTGATTGTTCTTAACCTTGATCAAACAGGAATAGTTTGTTTGCCTGAAAGTATCAGAGTTATGAAAAAGCTTGAAGATTTGTCTTTGCGCGAATGTCCTCTTATCTTTTCACCCGGAAACAATTCACATGCCATCAGCATTTTGCCATATTCTTTAAAAAGCTTGGATCTCAGATACTGTAACCTATTGGATGCCGTAATTCCAGACGATCTTCAGAGCTTATGTTCCTTGAAGGAGCTGAAATTATGTGGCAACAAATTCAGAAGTTTACCAACTAGCATATGTAGCCTTCCAAAACTTGACAAGCTTTCCTTGAACGCCTGTAGAGAGCTCCGGTATATACCAAAACTTCACTCAAGTGTAAAGACCTTGGATGCCAGTGGCTGTTTATTGTTAGAAAGTATTGATCTGACAAACTCTCCAGAAAGTGCAGAATTGATGCTTAAAGGATGTGTGAATTTGAAAGAATTGAAAGGTTATTTCAACTTGGAATTGTTACAAGTCGAAACGGTTGAGAAACTCTTGGGAAGCTCAATTGGAGATTCAATTGGAGACTTTTCTGTGCACAGGATTGTCAATCGCACATTGGGTGATAAGATTTCCCTATTGCAGGTAGTGTGAAACTACAATTAATTTTTGCTGTTACATTATCTAATTTTATTAGTACAATCTGAAGTTTTGCGACGTAATGAGAATTTTGTGAGCAGGCTCTTTCCGAAAGGGGTGTATATAGCATCTTCTTACCAGGAAATGAAGTTCCAAGATGGTTTAGCCGGCGAAGTCGAGGCAATAACGTATCTTTGCGGGTGCCCAAAATTGCTTCAGGTTCAAAAATCATTGGAGTTATTACGTATGCCACCTATGCATGGAAAGAAACGTCTAGCTCTTGCTATTGTTCACCTCATATCTCGATCGAAAACAAAACCAAAATGTTCGATTGGGTTTATTATCCAAGTGTGACCTTCTTTGCAAGTGATGCAGAGAAAGATATCAGTTGGATGTGTTACTGGATATTCAGTAATCATAAGATGAACATGAAGGATATATTGGATACAGGATGGCTCTTCCAGGAAGAAACCAAACACAGGGATATAGTTGAGTTTTCAATCGATATGGGATTTGGAATTACTGTTAGAAACTGTGGCATTCATTTGCTTTCCGGGGCAGCTGGCTTGGTTTCGGAAGAGCTTGCTATCATTTCTTATGCAGCGTCCCGGCATGATAGAAGGTTCCCATTTTCTTATGCAAACATGTTAACAATGAAGACAGATGGAGAAATAACATTCGATTCAGACAAAGATTCAACACTCACTCGCTCAGCTTTATGCCACAGTGAAGAATTTATGGAGTAAGAATGAATATATATCTTGTTATTGAGAGTATTTCCTTTTATGTTGTACCCCCAGCTGCCAGAATCCACCCTATGGAAGTGGTTCTTAGCGGCCCCTCTGTCTAGAAAGAGGGCTACATCCCCAAAAAATTTTATCCTAGCTCCTGCAATTGCATCTCCAGATGTGGATGTGGTTCTGCTTCCCCGTAGTCATAGATAGATAGATAGATTGATAAGAAAAGGGTTAAAGCTCTATTTGGCCTTAAAATATCAACATTTGATTCTTATGGTATGATTTTCTAGTATTTGATCACAGTATCCAAATTTGACCGGCATAGTATCCTAATATGTGATATTTGGTGGTTCCATTCATGCATAGTCATAGGTAAGATATATAGATAAATAGATCAGTGCGATAAAAGGCCCTAGGCACTAGTCGGGTGGTGAGAGACCTTTGAGAACTAGTGAGATTTTGAACTTCTAGGCATTAGTTGGTCGGTCTAAATCGAATTCTTTATTTTGAGCACTTTTGGCAAGGTCTAGATAGAAAGACTTTCGTTTAAAACACTGAGATAAGAAAATTGAAATATATATATATATATATATTGATTTCATTTCCTATGTGTTGTGTTGGCTAACAGGTGGGGCAAAAAGAGGATTAAAAAACTAGACCAATTAGCCATGTCTATGGAAAAGCATGAAGGGCTTCCATATTAGGTCAAACCCAAAAGTTGGCAGCATCTCCCTTCACTTGTTCTGCACCTCCTCCATTTCATCTTCAAATGCTTCAACTTCATACTCTCATTGTCCAAGCGGACCAAGACAAAGTTCCCCGCCTTATCGGTTTCGTAAAAACACTAAGTGCTAGTCAGGCAGTTGAAAGTCTTGAAGACTGACCGGGGAATAGTCGGAAGATTACTCAGAGACGAATCAGATTGTGAGCGTCTAGAAAGTTAAATCAGTCTAGTCAGATTACTCAGAGACCTAGACAATGCTTAGATGGTCTAGGCGGACTTTATTTACAACGCTGAGCCTCTTAGATATATGTATAACTAGTGGTAACAAATGTTTCCACTAGACAACTCAACGTTTCTTTTTCTTGAACATTAATTTCCTTGCATTTCTTTCGTATCTAACCATATATATGTAATACATAGTGTTGGGAAAAAATATGGGTTAGTAAAGATTTTGTATTGTTATCTTTCGTCAACTTGAGGTTTAAATATACAATGGTTATATGAGGTTTAGAATACAGTTAAATAAGTTAATGTATTATAGGCCATTAGAGCTTATCAAAGGTATTTTATAAAGTCCAAAACGGAGAAGTGATGAATGATAAGTCCATGCTCAAAGTGTGGAGGTTCCAATTGACATGGGGTTTGGAGTTGATGTTAAAAAGTGTGGCATCCACCTGCTTTGCCCACAACCTACTAACCACGGCTCATTATCAGACGAGCTTGCAGTCATTTCTGCTGCAGCATCCAGACATCAAAACAGGTTCCAGTATGGTTTTCCTTACGTGTTAAGAAAGGAGAATGACGGAGAAATATCATTTTTCGCTTCAAAATCCACATTCAACGGAGGAACTTAAGTAGTAAGCATTCTTCTACATCTTTTGCCATTTTTTCCAACACTTGATACAGATAATAAGCGGAACGATTCGCTCCTTTAACTTTCTGTTGCCTAACAGGTGGACAAGATATAGAAATCCAAAGCTAGACAAGTTGAGTTCAATGAATAAGTGTGTATGAAGGCTCCTAATTTCATGAAAGTTTCATGAAAACACCGTTGGAAATTAACTATTAATTTAAAACAACAAAATAAAATAAATGAAGAAATCTCTAGAATGTTGGCTCTAGAAAATTAAACAAAAATCTAGCAATAAGTAGATTAGTTAGTAAGAGAAATATCTAGAAAATTAATTACAAGTATCTAGATTTTTCTCATGAATTTTGTGGTCCTTATTTGGTGAGTCACCTACCTAGCCAACTATAAATATGAGTTTAGGATGTTGTAATTTGTGAGCAACAAAAATGTAGTAAGTTAGAGTTGGGTGAGGTTAGAAATATTAGAGTAGAAAAATGTGAGAAGAAAAGTGAGTGTTGTAGTGCTACTAAATGTAGCAAATATAATGAGTTATGTGTATATATGAGTGTTGTGTGAGTTTTGTAAAAATTATGTTTGATCAATAAAAGTTGGTTCGTGTTTTAGTCGAGTTCTTCAATAATCTACACTGAGTTCGATCCTCGATTTCCTAACAAATACTCCTAGTTCATCTCTTTCTTTGTTATCTTAAGCAGATTATCAAACAACTGATAGCAAATTTCTCAGGCAGAAAAAAGTAGACTTTTCAGTAGATTTAGAGTTCATTTGATTTAATTGTTGTTTAATATAATTTTTAGTTGTTTCTTCGTTGTGTAGTCGATAGATTTAGCTTATCTATTTTCCAAAATAGTTATCAACAAATTATCGAATACTTTATGTTTATTTTTTAGTAACAAAAAATTTAGCGAAAGGTAGATCTACCCATCTACAAAGTTAGGCAAACCACAGATGTCGATGAGGGTTTATAGCGTATGTTTATTAATTTCAACCGAAAAAAACTAAACTAAACGACACTTAATTATTAATCTTCATGGAACAATAATTTACTTAAGGTTAAATAATTGACCAATCCTTATATTTCTATCTAATATATATTTAGAACTCGTACTTGTAAAAATACATCATAAGGTTTCATATGAATATTTGGTCCCTACCATCGATCTCAAAAATTTTCTAATGATAAACTATTTACAGTTCCAATATATGCGGCTTTAAGAGTTGCATATAAGCATTAAGAGTCAAGTTCAAATGAGACAACGGTTTAGGATGAGATTAGTTTTTATGATGAGACAATGGGTATTTTTGTAATTCAATAGGGGAAGGTGGCAAAATTGTAATTAAATGAACACCCCTCATGCGTGAATTGAAGGGAAGGAAGAGGAGGTGATGTCAGCGCTGGAGAGAGAAAGAGTTTTAATTATTTTCTTTAAAATGCATTTTCCCGCTCTTTCCAAACTCATTTTTCAAAAAAAATTATACCAATGAACTCGTATTAATTATGCGGTCATTTTGAGATCCATTTTTGTTATTTATAGACGATTTTTTTTTATTTTTTTTTGTTCCAACAGAATACTATAGTTGTTCCACCGGACTACTCTAATTGTTCCATCAGAATATGTTACCCTTGGATGTGTCTTCTAGCAAGTATACTAGGTACAAGTAATAAAATGATAAGTAGATTATCGTCTCCACAGGGATTGAGATGAAAAGATTACTGAAAAGACATATGGAACAGTCTGTTTACGTAGCAAGTAACATTAAAAACATGGATTTGAGGTTGATCGATTGTTATCTGAACTAGGAAACTCTACTAAAGACAGATCTAAAAGTAAATGATGATCAAAGATGATTTATAACAAGATATTAAAAGGAACAAGCTAAACCTAGCACGGAACTGGCATTGCAACCTCCCTTCTCTCCTTTCTTAACTCATGAATGTTTATAACTATTCTGTCAAGGTCTCTACTTTAAGCTAACTTGGTTCAAATGGTCATATTCCCAAATTACTAAGTATTACTCACACCCTAAAGGCCTTTCAGGATGCTTTACTACTTGATGAAGCACGAAGTAACATCTCATTTGCATGAGAACCCTTGATACACATCATTCAACTGTTCATATCAGATGTATATGTTTATATGAAGAACAAGCACACATAAAAGCAATGGTCATGTCGGTTATGCATACTGTAACAGGGTGTTTAAGACCTGAAATCTACATAACTCCATTAAACACAGAAAAGAAACAACATTCATTCATTAATTAAAGAGATAAGGAGACTTACAACACCAGCCCAAAGGCTGGTTTAGCTCGTAGAGAGTACTACTCACACATGGCGAGTATCAAAACATTAACTACAACGAACTCCATTGAAGGAGCTCAACTACTAAATCTAAAGAAATTAAAGATACTAAAAGCTATGAGAAAAACAGATACTAAGAGGTGATAATTGAAGATGATCCCTCTCTCCTCAGAATTGTTCTACTTAAAGAAAGAGAAAAACAATTAAAAACTACTTAAAAGTACCAAAGTACAACATCCAGCTAATAAAGTGAAACTTCTTATATTACAGCTGTTAAAACATCTCTTCTTGCAAGACAAGAGACTCCTTTTGAACGGCAAAACATCACTTCCACTGCAACACTCTCTCTCCCAAGCTGCCGGCATTTTTACCCCTCCTTTCTTCTGATGTGACCTCTACTGTTCACTCAGGCAGGCTGCTTTCTCAGCAAAATGTCCTTGAAGCTCTCTTAAAACTGAAAATACAATTATTAGACACCAAATATATACAATATAGTCTAATTGGCCCCTAAATACATGAATAATCAACCATATATCATAGTCAAATTCGAGCTTATCAAACACCCCCAAATTAAGCTTTTGCTTGTCCCCAAGCAAAGACAAAAAGGAAAACTATCTAAACACAGACTCGAATTTAAAACTAAAGAAAGGATAAAATTAAGAGAGAAACAATTTGTACAAGACAAAGGAACAGAAATCCTAGACAACTACAACATTCAACAGCCTTTTCAATTACAATGCCCTTCAACCTTTTCAACCTTAGATTAGGCACACAGGAGCTTTGTTTCTTAATGTGGTTAGACTTTACCTTAATTCCATTTTAAGTTCCCAGAAAGTTCTCAAGGCTTTAAGTCAAACTTCAACATTCAAGTGAACAACCTGTTCTGCCCTTATTACCTCACTAAGGAGTATTTGCACTCAGCTCTCCTATGGTAACTAGATTACCATAAACAGGGTTCCTAAGATGCTTTAGAATACACTCCTCAGCTAAGTTCAGTTAATCCTTAGGATGTGACCTTGCTTATTGGTCCAAACTTTCACAATTAGACAAGTACTAAGCATAGTCAAAAGGTCTTTCCAGGGTTATAATGCTAGGCTAGGGTTCAAGGTATGGAAGCGAAATGGCTTTTTACAATGTGTGGAACATGTCATTATTTATCAATTAAGCTTTTTCCAACATTTTCATTTCTTTCCCAGCCTTTCCTGGTTATTTACAATCAACAACTACTCAAAACAGCCTGTTTCACAACTTAGGCACAAAACAAATCAAAAATTTACACAACATTAAAACAAAAACAATTCCAACATTTTTAATCCTAAGGCCACAATGTGCAACCTCAAAAATAAAAAGACTTTATTCAACTATTTTTTTCATTTTTTCGAAGAATTTCTTTGAGATTTTCTTCATTTTTCAATTTTTCTTTTTCTTTTTCTTTTTTTTTTTTTTTTTTTCGTTTTATTCAGTCAACACTTATACATTCCTCAATCTTGGAGAATCCACATCAACAATATTGTTTTCAAGTTAAGCTCTTTTAGACTGCAAAGCAGTCTGTTCCTTAGACATGCAATTCAGACAAGGGTACTTGGAATCAAAGTGAGGGGAATTGGCTTAAAATAATGTGTGTAAATAAAGAAATGGTTAAGGCTCAAGTTGGATAACCTAAAACGAGGGTGCAATGCACTGGTAGGCTATTTGAGAGTGTAAAAGTTGTGATTTCTAGGTGCCTTCATCTTCCTATGCTTTTCCTTAGTTTCCTCACGAAAATTTGGGCAACCAGATTAGATAACTAAGTTTGGAAGTTAAGTTATCAATTTTGGTGACCAAAGCAAACCCTACCTAAGACTTCTTTGAACTTAGCCCTCTCATTCATCTCCTAAATGCATTTGTGAATGCAACAGGCTCTACCTTTCATGAATTAGGCTTTGCAACAAAGGTTTACAGGTTCTAAATTGCTTATTTCACTTGAATTTTGACTTTCAACTTAAAAACTTTTGAACCTTCTTTCTTTTTCAAACTTCAATTAGTCAATAAAGGTTCACCACACATTTTGATTAAGGTACAAGTGTGCAATCTTTGGTTGTAGGTTGAAAGGCAATTATATGCATTTTAAGCAACTTTTCATTTTCAGCTAAGCTGTTGTAAACAAGGAAGACAACTATTACTATATACAGACACAGGCTGTTCCTTAACAAGGAACAGCCTCACACTTTAACATTTTAACACAAAACTTTTTACAAACTATTTAAATTACAGACAACATTTACATTGGGGACAACTGGGGTTTGACTATGGTATACAATTTAGCAAGTTAACTTCAGAGTTTCCTCTATGTCACTTAAGCTATTATTCACATTTTCAGCAAAAATTATTCAATTTCTGGGCTCAATTCATCATGCTACACATTTTGTTCGAGTCAAAGCAGGCATGGCATTTTCAATTTTCAGTCTTTCTCATCAAGTTTTACCCCACCCCCAAATTAGAGAGAGACATTGTCCTCAATGTCTGTAAGGGATGACATAAAACAAGACTTAGCATAGAGCAGCAGCAAGCACAACAATATATACATTCAAACAAAAGTAAATAGCAGAGATCAAGGGGTACCAACAGAAGGAGGGAACCGGAACAGACTGTTACTCGGGAGTAACAGGATTACGCTCAGAGGTCACAGCCTCTGGATCCTTGGGAGGAGTAGCAGTAGCATTATCACCTTGAACCTCACTTCCTCTAGCCTCACTTTCCTTGGCTTCACTCTCCTGGAGCTCACTATCCTTGCCAGCAGTATTGTTTAAGTTCAGAGGTCTGCGAAAGGCAGCAGGAGTGGAACGATCATGAAATTCCGGTTCATAACGGAGGGTCTCCTCATTGAACCTATGTTGGATGGGGAATTCAGAAAGGTTCCTCTGGATCTCCATATGGCCATGAAGCCATGCAACAGACTTCTCCAGATCCTCAATTGCTTTCTTTAGCAAAGCAACCTCTTGCTCCAACTTGGCAGACTTTCGACTCTGAGCTTTCAACTGAATGTACATCTCTTCATTGTTCAGGCTCAAGCACTTGCGGTAGTAGGCAGCATCCTTTGGTTCATCATCCTCTTCACCTCCATCCTCAATCACCAAGGGTGCTACCGGAATCTCAAGTTTTCGCTTCCGAGTTTCAGACTTTGCAGCCACATCAATCTCACTCACTAACACCCATTTCTTGTTCACTTGCTTGCAATAACCCATATATTGAAGGGTTCGAAAGTTCATGGGGTCAGGATGGCATGATAAAGTAAGCTTGGATCGATCATCGGGTTTGAAAACACCAATGGCTTCAGCAATTCGAGTCACGAGATTCCCACAGTAGATTCCATTCAACTTCTTGCTATGGTAGCCCAGCAAATACTCTCCCAGATAGTGTCCCAAATTCAATCTCCTTCCGGTCACCATACTCCACAAAGCAGTTAGATCAAGCAAAGTGACATTAGCTTGATTTTCTCTGGCAAAGATCGTGCCAGAGACCAACTTGTGCAGAATCCGCATAGGATATTCCAGAATGGAAGAACCCCGTGCCAGCTTGCTATCAAAGTGGGCTTCTCCAGATATTTGCCTCCAGAACACATGAGGATCGAAATCCTTAGGAGTGGCTGTGAGGAAATGAGAATACTCCTCGATGGCAGCCTCATCATCAGGCACACACCCTAGCAAGACATTGAAAGTGTTGAGAGAAGGGTTTTGATGATGTCCCATGAGCCTGAATTGAAAGTGAAAGGCAGCATCTGGATTGGTGACTTTCGGATCAACCTTGAAGGTGGACAAGAACTCCAGAGTGAGTTCCTTGTACGATGGCTCCTCTATTTCGAAGAAAGGTTGAAATCCTCCCCTGTCTATATGCTCCTTAACAGAGTCGGCTAATCCCAACCTCTTGAGTGAATCCCAACATACACTCCGTGGAGATCCAAACGGAATGTCAGCGATGAACTCAAATGTCTCCTGGTCAGTTAGGTCAGAAAACTTAGACAGCTTTTTAACCAGTTTTTCATCCGGAAGAACCATAACTGAACTTGATGTATTTCCTTTGTTTCGATTGGCAGCCCTCTTTACACCTTGCTCTTGTTTGATCACAACACCACCACGAGTTTTCATTCTGCAAAAAGTTTGAACTTAAAGAGAAAGTGAAATGTGAGAAAGTTAGAGAGAAGAAAATCCGGCTAAGTGTTTGGATTGGAAAAGGACAACAGATATCTTTGGCATTATTTTATAGCTAAAAGGAGGTGATTGTGACGGTTTGAAAAAGGAAGTAGTTGTGGCAGATTTTTGGGAACCGAAAAAGCAGGAGAGAGAGGAGTTATGAACAGTTGAGGGGCGTGGGAGAGAGAAAGTTCACCACTGGGTGATTAGACCTCTCTCATCTCTCAAACGGTTATAATGTAAACCATTAAACCCTCTTTTACTCTTCATCAACGGTTAGAAAATAATCACTAACCATGATTTGACAACTTACTCTTCTCATTTTCAGATTCAATTTAAAATCCTATACCACGGTAATTCACTTCTTATTTCAAAATAACTAAGTCACAAAACTCAAAATGTATTGCCACAGAGATGACCCCCAAATTTTATCTCCTTAAGTAAAAATTCAAACTTTAGCTCTATGAAAAGAGAACAAAAGTTTAAACATTTGCTTAAAATAAAATTTGATTTTAACAGCTTGCAATCTTAACTGGATACTTCACAAAAAAAAAGTCTAAAAATAACTACGAAAATTAACAACTTAAAAACAAAAACTAGCTAAATTATACTAAATTTCACCCCTTTAGGACACTGCAATTGGTGTTTGCAGTTGACACAAGTCCCATTTTAAGCTTATGGTGGGTCATAGAAGTGGTGAACTTCAACCACTCTCTCCACATCGTGAGCAAGATAAGGTTTTAGCCTTTGGCCATTAACCTTAAAAGGCTGTTCCCCTCGCAAAAAGATCTCGACTGCACCATACGGGAACACCTTACTCACTTGAAAAGGTCCACTCCACCTGGATTTTAACTTTCCAGGGAATAACCTTAACCTTGAATTATACAAGAGGACTTGTTGTCCCTCTTGAAATTCTTTCTTCTGAATTCTCTTGTCATGCCAAGTTTTGGTCTTTTCTTTGTATTTCACTGCATTTTCAAAAGAAAACAGCCTAAACTCTTCCAGCTCATTCAGCTGCAGCCTTCTTTGTTCACCTGTAGCCTGTTCCTCAAAATTAAGAAAAGTTAATGCCCAAAGGGCCTTATGTTCCATCTCAACAGGCAAATGACAGCTCTTTCCATACAACAATCTAAAAGGAGACATGCCTATAGGTGTTTTGAAAGCAGTCCTATATGCCCACAAAGCAGGCTCTAGCTTTTCTGCCCAATCTTTCCTAGAGGTGCTAACAGTCTTCTCTAGAATTCTCTTGATCTCTCTATTGGAAACTTCCACTTGACCACTTGTTTGTGGATGGTAAGGGGTAGCAAGCTTGTGTGTGACCCCAAATTTACTCAAGAGCTTTTCAAAAAGCTTATTGCAAAAATGAGTGCCATTATCACTGATTATGGCACGGGGTACTCCAAATCGGGCAAACAGCCTTTTTAGGAATCTCACTACCACCCTAGCATCATTTGTGGGGCTTGGAATAGCCTCCACCCATTTACTTACATAGTCAACTGCCACTAGGATATACTTATTCTTTTTAGAAGAGGGAAAGGGGCCCATGAAATCTATGCCCCACACATCAAAAATTTCACAAACAACTATGTTGTTCAAGGGCATAGAGTTCCTGGCAGAAATGTTACCTGACCTTTGGCACTCATCACACTCCGTCACAAATCTATGAGCATCTTTGAATATGGTAGGCCAGAAAAAGCCTGCTTGGAACACCTTAGAGGCTGTTCTACTAGCACCATGATGTCCTCCAGATTCTTGTGAATGGCAATGATGAAGAATGAGTTCTCCCTCCTCTTGGGTCACACACCTTCTTATAATCTGATCTGCACATAACCTGAAAAGATATGGTTCTTCCCAAAAATAGTATTTAATTTCAGCATAGAACTTTCTCCTTTGGTTAGTGGACATTTTAAAAGGTTTATATGATCCTGCAAGGAAATTAGCAATGTGAGCAAACCATGGAACATTCGAAGCTGAATATAACCTCTCATCAGGAAAAATATCCCTGATCTCAGGTTGTTCCTGTTGGTCTCCCCCTGCTATTCTAGAGAGATGATCTGCAGCAACATTTTCAATGCCTTTCTTGTCTCTGATCTCCAAATCAAACTCCTGAAGAAGTAGCAACCATCGGAGCAGTCTTGGCTTGGCATCTTTCTTAGCAAAGAGGTGTCTCAAAGCAGCATGGTCAGTGAAAACTACAACTTTTGACAAGACCAAATAGGATCTAAACTTGTCAAAGGCATAAACTACAGCAAGAAGCTCTTTCTCTGTAGTTGTATAGTTTCTCTGAGCGTCATTCAAGGTCTTGCTGGCATAGAAAATGGGTTGGAACTTCTTGTTAACCTTCTGACCCAAAACAGCTCCCACACAAGTGTCGCTTGCATCACACATCAACTCAAAAGGCTGCTCCCAGTTGGGTGCAATCAAAATTGGTGAGTTGATGAGTTGTTCCTTCAAGATGTCAAAGGCTCTGATGCAGTCTGCTCCGAATTCAAACTCAGCATCCTTGTGGAGTAATGCTGAAAGTGGAAGAGCAATCTTGGAGAAGTCTTTTATGAATCTCCTGTAGAAGCCTGCATGCCCCAGAAAGCTTCTAACATCCTTGATTGTGGTAGGAACAGCCAGCTTTTCAATAACTTCGACCTTTGCTTTGTCAACCTCTATCCCTTTCTCTGAAATTTTGTGCCCAAGCACCACACCTTCAGTCACCATGAAGTGGCACTTCTCCCAGTTCAACACAAGATTGGTCTCTTTGCATCGAACCAAAACAGCCTCTAGATTCTTCAAACAGCCTTCAAATGACTTCCCATAGACTGAGAAATCATCCATGAAGATCTCTACTGTCTTCTCTATCATGTCATGAAAAATAGCCATCATACACCGTTGGAATGTAGCTGGTGCGTTACAAAGACCAAATGGCATTCTTCTGTAGGCAAATGTCCCATAAGGACAAGTGAAGGTGGTCTTTTCTTGATCCTCGGAGAAGATTGGAATTTGGTTATAGCCTGAGTAGCCATCTAAGAAGCAATAAAAGGCATAACCAGCAAGTCTCTCCAACATCTGATCCACAAATGGCAAAGGAAAATGATCTTTCCTTGTGGCATCATTAAGCTTTCGGTAGTCAACACATACCCTCCACCCCGTGATCATTCTTGTTGGAATCAACTCATTCCTCTCATTCTTTACAACTGTTGTGCCCCCTTTCTTCGGAACAACCTACACTGGACTTGTCCATTTGCTATCCGAAATGGGATAGATGATCCCAGCTTCAAGCAACTTGACAACCTCTTTTCTGACCACATCTCCCATGACCGGATTAAGCCTCCTCTGTGGTTGAACACAAGGCTTGTAATCCTCCTCCATTAGAATTCTATGCACACACATAGTAGGGCTAATTCCTTTGATATCACCAATTGTCCAAGCTATAGCCTCCTGGTTTTGTTTAAGGATGGTTAAAAGCTGGTTTTTCTGGTCCGGAGTCAATTGTGATGAAATTATAACCGGCCGGCCATTTGGTGGTTTAAGGAAAGCATACTCCAAATGCGATGGTAAAGGTTTGAGTTCTGGAGTGGAAATGGATTGATTTGGTAGAAAGGGTGGTTCTGTGGTGGAAAGGTCATTTGAGTTTGGTGGGATAGGTGATAAGTCTGGTTTTTCAAGAGAACAACCTGTTTCATCACATGTGTTTAACTCTTCTTCTAGAACAACCTGCAAAACATCTTTTTGAGTTTCCTGCAAGTTAGTCGGGTTAGGACAAACATCTATGAAATAGCAAACATCAGAATCAACAGGTCTTATCAGCATTTCATTCATTTTAAACACGACCTTATCACCATTCACTTCCAAGCTTAACTCTTTATCTTTCACTTTGAACACAGCACTACCAGTGGCTAAGAAAGGTCTCCCTAGGATAATTGGAACATGCATATCTTCGGCTATATCCATTACTACGAAATCTGCAGGCAGTATGAACTTTCCTACCTTAACTAGGACATCCTCAACTATACCCCTAGGGTAACAAACTGATCTATCAGCTAGTTGGATAGACATTCGAGTGGGTTGGGGTTCTCCTATTCCTAATTTCTGGTACAATGAATATGGAATCAAGTTTATGCTAGCACCAAGATCACAAAGAGCATTCTCAACATGTAATTCTCCAATAGAACAAGGGATAGAAAAACTCCCTGGATCCTTCATCTTTTTAGGAAGTGGCTGCCTGTTCATCAGGATTGAGGAACAGTCTCTGTTTAGCTGCACACATGCCACATTCTCGAGCTTGGTCTTGTTAGACAGAATATCTTTCAAGAATTTAGTATAGTTAGGCATCTGATTAAGAGCTTCCAAGAAAGGAAGATTAATGTGAAGTTTCCTCAAAGTATCAAGGATCTTTGAGTGCTTTTTTTCTAGTTTCTCATCTACCAAGGCTCCGGGATAAGGTGCTGGTGGTTGATAAGGAGGAGGTGGAACATACTTTTCCACAGGTTCCTCCTGCACAAGAACAGGCTCCTTAGCCTTTGCAATTGGCTTTTCTTTTACTGGAACAGCTTGTTCCTTTTCAGCTTCAGTCTCTTTAGAAGTACCTGCATCACCAACAAACTTTTTAAACTCATTAGGGTTAGAAATTTCCTTACCACACCTGAGAGTGATAGACATCACATTCTCCCTTGGGTTAGGTTCAGTGTTGCTTGGTAAGGTTGATTTGCCCTTTGAGTTGGAGGATGAAGCAGCCAACTGGTGAACTTGAGTCTCAAGACTCTTCATTGTTGATTGAGTCTGCTTCATGAATTGTGTCACCAGAGTTTTGAAATCTGGCTCCTCCTCTTCCTTGGTATGATGCACAGGCTGCTTGTAAGAGCTCTGATTGTTCTGTTGGTAGTGACCTCTCTGAACTTGTTGATATTGAGGTCTGTCATTCTGGTACTGAGGTCTTTCCTGATTGTACCGAGGTCTCTCCTGGTTGTATTGAGGTCTTTCCTGCTGATCATTTGGTTGTGACCATGAGAAGTTTGGGTGATTTCGAGTGTTAGAGTTGTAGGTATTGGAATAAGGGTTTGGTGGATTTCTTTGGTTGTAACCAGCATAATCACACTGCTCCTGGTTGTCTGAGTCTCTCCTGGTACCTGTGCAATTGATATTTCGATGGGGACCTCCACAAAAACTACACTCTTCCCCAAATGGGGGTTCACTGTTGATGGATGACACATTGAGCTTGCCAATCTGTCGAGCAAGCTGTTCAAATTGGTTTGTGATCAGTTTGGAGATCACTTCTGTTCCTGGAATGGTAGCTTGCTTCCTTCCATCAGTTCCCACTGAGTGCCAGTTGTAACTTGTGTTGACCACCCTCTCAATAAGATCGTAGAGAGCTTGTGGCTCTAAATCTTCAGGATTGCCATTAGCGACTGATTCAATCTGCATCTTGTAGATGTTCTGAACTCCATTGTAGAAGTTTTGAACCTGCATCCACATAGGTATACCATGATTTGGTACTCTTCTCAACAGCTCCTTATACCTTTCCCACGCTTCTGCCAAAGATTCACCATCTTCTTGTGAAAAATGAGAAACCTCATTCCTGAGCTTGATTGCTTGCCTTGGAGGGAAATACTTCATCAAAAAGATTCTTGCCATTTCCTCCCAAGTTCTGATGGAGTGTGGTTGGAGATTCTTCATCCAACTTTTTGCTTTATCTTTCAAGGACCAAGGGAACAGGGTCAGCCTTATGGTATCATCAGTAACTCCTCGATTAGATCGAAAGGTGTTACACAAGGTCACAAAATCCTGGATGTGAGCATTAGGATCTTCATTTTGATATCCTCCAAATTGAAATGAGAGGAGCATTTGGATCATAGAGTGCTTCACTTCCAAAGGGTTGTTTCCAGGCCCAAAAGGTGGAAGGGCGATACATGAGGAATGACCTTCTGTAGTAGGTCTTGAATAGTCTCTGATTCTCATCACAGCTGGGTGATTGTTCTCACCCTCATCTTCGAGGTTGTTTCCTCCATTATTGTTGTGGTTGTGGGCACCATTGTTTCCGTTTCTGTTACCGTCATTGTTACCACCAACAGGTATCTCTTCCTCCATCCCTCTCCTTTGTCTTTGCTGAGCTCGACGAGCTGTTCTACGATTAGCTCTACAAGTTCTTTCTATCTCAGGGTCAACTGGAAGAGGCTGCAGCCCTGCTCTTCGCATGGACTACAGGAATCGGAACACCCTGTGGCTACACCATGAACACACAGATCAAAACACACTATTCACAGAAAATTTCAAATAACTTTTATTTTCAATCCCCGGCAACGGCGCCAAAAACTTGTTACCCTTGGATGTGTCTTCTAGCAAGTATACTAGGTACAAGTAATAAAATGATAAGTAGATTATCGTCTCCACAGGGATTGAGATGAAAAGATTACTGAAAAGACCTATGGAACAGTCTGTTTACGTAGCAAGTAACATTAAAAACATGGATTTGAGGTTGATCGATTGTTATCTGAACTAGGAAACTCTACTAAAGACAGATCTAAAAGTAAATGATGATCAAAGATGATTTATAACAAGATATTAAAAGGAACAAGCTAAACCTAGCACGGAACTGGCATTGCAACCTCCCTTCTCTCCTTTCTTAACTCATGAATGTTTATAACTATTCTGTCAAGGTCTCTACTTTAAGCTAACTTGGTTCAAATGGTCATATTCCCAAATTACTAAGTAATACTCACACCCTAAAGGCCTTTCAGGATGCTTTACTACTTGATGAAGCACGAAGTAACATCTCATTTGCATGAGAACCCTTGATACACATCATTCAACTGTTCATATCAGATGTATATGTTTATATGAAGAACAAGCACACATAAAAGCAATGGTCATGTCGGTTATGCATACTGTAACAGGGTGTTTAAGACCTGAAATCTACATAACTCCATTAAACACAGAAAAGAAACAACATTCATTCATTAATTAAAGAGATAAGGAGACTTACAACACCAGCCCAAAGGCTGGTTTAGCTCGTAGAGAGTACTACTCACACATGGCGAGTATCAAAACATTAACTACAACGAACTCCATTGAAGGAGCTCAACTACTAAATCTAAAGAAATTAAAGATACTAAAAGCTATGAGAAAAACAGATACTAAGAGGTGATAATTGAAGATGATCCCTCTCTCCTCAGAATTGTTCTACTTAAAGAAAGAGAAAAACAATTAAAAACTACTTAAAAGTACCAAAGTACAACATCCAGCTAATAAAGTGAAACTTCTTATATTACAGCTGTTAAAACATCTCTTCTTGCAAGACAAGAGACTCCTTTTGAACGGCAAAACATCACTTCCACTGCAACACTCTCTCTCCCAAGCTGCCGGCATTTTTACCCCTCCTTTCTTCTGATGTGACCTCTACTGTTCACTCAGGCAGGCTGCTTTCTCAGCAAAATGTCCTTGAAGCTCTCTTAAAACTGAAAATACAATTATTAGACACCAAATATATACAATATAGTCTAATTGGCCCCTAAATACATGAATAATCAACCATATATCATAGTCAAATTCGAGCTTATCAGAATACTACATTTTTTTACACTCCCAGAGTGCATTTAAAAAAAATAATGAAAATATTCTGCTGGAACAAATGTAGTAGTCTGGTGGAACAACCGAGTATCCAACTTGGAACAAAAATAAAAAAAAAATAAAAATCGTCTATAAATAACAACAATGGATCTCAAAATGACCGCCTAATTAATACAAGTTCAGTGGTATAATTTTTTTTGAAAAATGAGTTCGGAAAGAGCGGGAAAATTCATTTTAAATAAAATAATAAAAACTTTTTCTCTCTCTAGATGTGACATCAGCGCTGACATCACCTCCTCTTCCCTTCAATAATGCCCCTCCAAGTTTTTAAAATTTCAAAAATGCCACCACTTTTTAATTGTCTCACACTAAAAAAAGTCTCTCCATAATGACCTTGTCTCACCTGATCCTATCTCTAAGCATTAAATACAACAAAATATGATGTTATATTTAATGTTTAAATATTTATTAAACTATTAAATGCAAAGAAATTTATGGTAAGAAAATAATAAAAATATAATACATATAAATTGCCATAAAAAAATAACACATTAATTATAAACTCTAAATTATAGACCTTAAATCATAGATTTTATATCCTAAACTCCCGGTCTATAAACCTTAAACTCAAAATTGTTGTACCCGAAACCTTAAATTGTTAAATTTAAATTTTAAAATTGAACCATAAACTACAAACTCTAAACCCTAACCCGAAATTGGTGAACCCAAACCCCTAAAATGAACCCTACACCATAATTATTAAACTCTAAACTTGAGATTTTTTTTTTATATAGAAAACTTGAGATATTAAACATTAAAACCTAAATTATTGATTCTTTAAATTCTTAATTTTAAATTATAAATAATTTTCTTAATTTTATATTATAAATAATTATAAACTAGAGAGTATTAAATTTTCTTGAATTTAAATTATTTTATTATCATAAATAAATATAAAATAAATAATTTAATATGGTGTAGGCTATGGTGACTTTGTTTTTGAGTTACTTTGTTTGTACTTTGCTTTATTCACCATTAGATCACTTTTCACCCCATGATCTAATGGTGGACAAAACAAAGTAATGGTTACTTTGTCAAAAACAAAGTGACCATAGAATTTCCCAATATAAAACATTAAATATAAAATTATATTTTATTGTATTTAATGTGCAGCCCATGTATTATATTGGCCTATAGTAAAATAAGTTATTAGGTTATAAAAATACAAAAAATAAGTTATTAGAATATCTTGATTATACATCTATTAAATATTTTAGGAACATTTGATGTAAATAACGGTAAAGTGAACCCATATCAATGTGAAACCTTCACATTTTCTCCTTTTGCAAAGAAACATCACGCTGTTCTTAGTTGGCTATTTTGACTAATCTTTAATTTTATTTCTTACTTTTCTTTTATTTTCTTTAATTATTAGTTTAGAATTGATGGTTATTTTTTCGAACAAAGATAGTCAAAAACAATCTATCAAAATGAAAATAATTATTTCTATTTATTAATAAATTAATTTGTAACCCACTAAGTAATAAGTTAGTAATTATTACATTGTGTATCGACAAAAATAAACCCTATCTATTGATAAAATTTCCTTTATCAATCAAGTTTTGGAAAACTTTTTCCGACTTGATAAACTCATTTACATTAGGTTGTTTTTCTTTTTATTATTTTGAATAAAAACCATGGTTCCATTTCTATTTGAATTTCTTTTTTTGTTTAAGCTCTCTATGCAAGAAATATTTCTCTTTATACAAAGTGAGAGTGGTTGTGGTTTGTCTCCCTTTTATTGGTGTTTTTATATTTTATCTTGTGGAAGATAGGTGCGCTTTTGCTATTATCAAATAGCGTTGTTGATTGGACAGTGGACGTCATAGTAACTTCCTTAAGTCATCACGAGTGTGTTGTGCGCTTGCAAACCTTCAAGATCTCATTCAAATTGATACCTGTGGTTCAAGATTCTCTCACTATTAATCACAATTTTATTGATTTATCTTTTATGCTCTTTTTTTTTTCTATTTGTCGAGCTCATAACCGTCGTTGTTATAAAAAAAAACATAAAATCATGTATAAACTTTTACTGTTACCTCCAAAGTAAATTTAGGAAATTGTTTTGAATTTGTGTCCGGCCCAGATTCATAGAACATAAGCCCACAATTTTGTCCCACCATTTCTTTTAAATTTCCAAGTCAACATCAGAAGACTTTGAATTTTGATGATCATCCATGTAAGAAACACGCTCAACTCAAAGCAAGATTCCATGGCTTCAATATAAATCAGCAGCTTTATTACTTTACCTTGTTGTTTTTCTTTTTATCGCTTTGAATAAAAATTAGTTCGTTTGGGACATTCTATCTTCATAGAACCTAAGCCTACAATTATATATATCCTTCCATTTTTTTCAAATTTGAAGAAAAGTTCCATCATTGATTCCATGGCTTCCCGGTGGACTTACGACATGTTCTTGAGTTTCAGAGGGAATGACATTAGAAAAGGCTTCACCGGTCACCTCTTCGCTGCTCTTTGCCGGAGTGGATTCACCACTTTTATCGACGATGAGAAGCTGGAATTCAGCCATGGAATTGGAGAAGCATCTTTGACAGGGATCAAACAATCAAGATTAGCACTAATCCTTCTTTCCAAAGACTATGCATTTTCAACTTGGTGTTTGGATGAGCTTGTTCAGATACTCAAATGTAAGAAGGAAGATGATGTTTGGCCTATTTTTTATGATGTTGATCCATCCAACGTTGAAGAGATTAAAGGAAGCTATGAAATGGCATTTTTCGAGCATCAGAAACATTTCGAGGAGGGTTTGATCAAGGAGTGGAAAGACGCTTTGCAACAAGTTTCTTACTTGAAAGGCCTTGATCTAGCTAAGCATTTTGATGGGTAAGTTTCTCCATGGAAACACTTCTCTAGCTTTAATTAAGTTGCTTCACCATTTATATATATTGTTTTGACTTGTGTTGAACTTCAATTGAAACAAAGAAAAAAAGGGTTTGGTAAATGCAGCCTGAATAAAAAAGAGGGTTTTCATAAAGCATTAAATACGAGATAGATGTCAATTTAGCAAACAGAAAACCTATAAGAGATATAGTGAATTTGATAATTAGATTGATGAACTACGAGTACTGCTATTCAAAATGAAAGATAGAAATGAACAGAGCTTAAACTCAAGGAGCAAGCCTAACTCAAAATGAGAGGTCATATATTATGGTTGATAGTGTTGTTTTTATGATTAGTTTTATTCGAGTTGAAAATATCATATTCTAAGAAATAGGAGAGTTCATTCAGAATTTGTTTTTTTACTGGCAGACACGAGGCGAAAAATATTGATCACATCATTGACGAGATAACAAGAAGACTAAGCCCAAAAGTACTTCATGTTGCAATGCACCCAGTTGGCTTACCATCTCTAGCTAAAGAAGTAATTTCATTAATGCCTCCCGCGTCAAAAGATGTGCGGATAGTCGGGATATGTGGGATGGGAGGCATTGGCAAGTCTGCTATTGCAAAGGAGGTTTATAATTCAATCCACCATTTATATACAACCAGCTGCTTCCTTGAAAATGTTAGAGAAGCCTTGAATTCTAGAGGTATAGCTCACTTGCAAAGGAAACTTTTGACAGAGGTATTTGGAAAAAAACATGAAAAGATCGAACATTCAGTAATAGGCTTGAATTTGATCATAGAAAAACTTTCTCAAAGCAAGGTTCTCCTTGTGCTAGATGATGTTGATGAACTGGATCATATACACAAAATTCTTGGAAATTGTGATTGGTTATTTCCAGGAAGTAGAGTGATCGTAACTACAAGATTCAAGGACTTGTTGAGTCCATCTAACTTGTATTTCCAATACGAGGTTGATAAAATGGACGTCGAGGATTCTCTTCGTCTCCTTAGTTTACATGCCTTTGGACAAGATCGTCCAGTTGAAGATTATGTTGCTTGTGCAAGAAACATGGTAGATTACTGTGGGGGAATTCCTTTAGCCATTGAAGTTTTGGGGTCTTCTTTGAGTGGCCAAAGTATGGCTGTGTGGAATAGCCGGTTGGAGAAGCTCAAAGTGATTGCCAATGATGATATTCACAACAAACTCAAAATAAGTTATGATTCTCTTGATGAAACCGAACAGCGTATATTTCTAGATATTGCTTGTTTTTTCATAGGGTATGACAAGGACTATGTCATGAAAATACTAGATGGGTGTTATTTCTTCCCGATTGAATGCCTTAGTACCCTCATCCAAAGGTGTCTAGTAAAGGTTGGGTATAATGATAAATTGGTGATGCACGATTTACTTCGAAACATGGGAAGAGAAATCATACGCCGACAAAATGCCATAGATCCTGGGGAGCGCAGTAGATTGTGGCATCATGAAGATGTGATCGATGTTTTATCCGATGAAATGGTTGGAATACTATTATTGCTTTATATATAACCAATTATCATTTCCTTGATCAACATCAATACGTAACAGTTACACCTACTAATAGCATGCATCGATCTTTTAACAGGGTACTAATACAGTAGAAGGCCTTGTTCTGAACAAGCCAGGACTAAAGTACACATGGAGTACCAAGACATTCAAGAAGATGAAAATTCTAAGACTTCTTCAACTTAATAATGTTCGCCTGACAGGAAGCTATGAGAAAATTTCTAGCAAGTTGAGGTGGTTGTGTTGGCGGGAATTTCCTTTAGAATCTATACCATCTGATCTCAATTTAGAAAACCTAATTGCTCTTGATATGCGATACAGCAATCTGAAACAGTTTATGGAGTTGAGAAAGGTATGTATTCTTTTCTTTGCTTTTTTCCTAAGTAACAGTTAATAGATAGAGAGACCGTACTTAAGTATCTTTAATTTCTTGTAGACTGTAAAGAAGCTGAAGTTTCTCAACTTGAGCCACTCTCACAAGCTTATTGAGATCCCTGACTTTGAAGGGTATCAAAATCTCGAGAAATTGATTCTGAAAGAGTGCATTAGACTGGAGAAGGTCGGTGACACAATTGGACTTCTGGTAAACCTCACTGCTCTGACTTTGGAAAACTGTGAGAACCTTCAGAATCTTCCGGGAAGCATTGGTGGGCTAAAATCACTCCAGGAACTAACCTTGTCAGGATGCTCTAAACTTCAGGTATTACCGGAATCCTTTCAGTTACTGTCGAGCCTCGTTTCTTTGAATTTACAAAACTGTGAGAGCCTCAAGAGTCTTCCGGAAAGTATTGGCCGTCTACAGTCCCTTGAAAAGCTTGACATGTCAGGCTGCTCGAAACTCGAGATCTTGCCTGAGTCTGCCGGACATTTTAAATCCCTTATTTTCTGGAATTTGCAAGACTGCAAGAATCTAAAGAATTTTCCTCGCAATATCTTTGGTCTAAGATTGCTTCAGAAGCTTACCTTGTCAGGCTGCTCAAAACTTGAGGAATTACCGGAGGATCTGGGGAATTTGGAATCCTTGACTGTTCTTAACCTTGATGAAACAGGAATAGTTTGTCTGCCCGAAAGCATCAGAATAATGAAAAAGCTTGAAGATTTGACTTTGCGCGAATCTCCTCTTATCTTTTCACCCGGAAACAATTCATATGCCATCAGCATTCTGCCATATTCTTTAAAAAACTTGGATCTCAGGTATTGTAACCTATTGGACGATGTAATTCCGGATGATCTTCCGGGATTACGTTCCTTAAAGGAACTGAAATTATGTGGCAACAAATTCACAAGTTTACCAACTAGCATATGTAGTCTTCCAAAACTCAACAAGCTTTCCTTGAATGCCTGTAGAAAGCTACGATATATACCACTGCTTCAGTCAAATGTAAACACCTTGGAAGCAGATGATTGTTTATTGTTGGAAAGTATTGATCTGAGAAACTCTTCAGGAAGTGCAGAATTGAGCCTCGAAGGATGTGTGAATTTGAAAGAATTGAAAGGGTATTTCAACTTGGAACCATTACAAGTTGAAATTGTCGAGAAACTCTTGGGAAGCTCAATTGGAGATTCGATTGGAGACTTTTCTGTACACAAGATTGTCCATCGAGCATGGGGTAATAAGATTTCACCATTGCAGGTAGTGTAAAACTACAATTAATTTTTTCTATTAATTTTATTAGTAGAATCTGAACTAATGAGACATTTATGAGCAGGCTCTTTCTGAAAGGGGCGTATATAGCATCTTCTTACCAGGAAATGAAGTTCCAAGATGGTTTAGCCGGCGAAGCCAAGGCAATAAAGTATCTTTGCGGGTACCCAAAATTGCTTCAGGTTCAAAAATTATCGGAATTGTTACATATGCTACCTACTCATGGAAAAAAACGTCTAGCCCTTGCTTCTATTCACCTAGTATCTCGATCAGAAACAAAACCAAAATGCTCGATTGGTTATATCTTCCAAATGTGACCTTCTTTGCTAGTGATGCAGAGAAAGATATTAGTTGGATGTGTTACTGGATATTCAGTAATCTTAAGATGAACTTGAATGATACGATGGATACAGGATGGCTGTTCCAGGAAGAAACCGAACAGGGGGATGTAGTCGAATTTTTGTTCGATATGGGATTCGGAATTGCTGTTAAAAACTGTGGGATCCATTTGCTTTCCGAGGCCGCTGGCTTTATCTCAGAAGAGCTTGCAACTATTTCTTCTGCAGCATCTAGGCATGATAGAAGGTTCTTTGCTAATGCAAGTCCGTTAATAATAAAGACTGACAGAGAAATAACAATCGAGAGACGCAGAGAAATGATATCCATGCGTCCAGCTTTATCCCACACTGAAGAATTTATGGAGTAAGAATTAATATATATCTTATTAATGAGAGTATTTCTCTTTCTGTTGCACCCCCAGCTGCCGGAATCCACCCTACAGAGGGCTGCATCCAAGTTTTGGGATTCTGGTTCTGCTTCTCCAGTCATATCTGGTCCCTCAGTATAGTCATAGATAAAAGGTTCTAGCAGCTATTTAGGTGGCTAGGAAATTTTGAGGACTAGTCGGAGAATTAATCTAATTTTGTCTAAGTAGTTCAGTCGGTTCAAATCAGATTCTCACGTCTAGCTGGAGCTTAGCCAACCATACAATCTATATATATATATATATATATATATAAGAAAACTGAAAAATATATATATTGACTTCATTTTCCTGTGTGTTGGCTAACAGGTGGCGCAAGAAGAGGAGTAAAAGAGCGAGCAAATCAGTTATCTGGGAAAAGCATGAGGATCTTCAACATAGGAAACCCTTGAGCTCGTTGTCCGAAACAAATGCAAAAAGAAGTCTGCGTCTCCCTTTACTTGTTCTGCACCTCTTCCATTTCGTCTGCAAATGCTTCAACTTCATATTCTCATTGTCCAAGAGAACTATGACAAAGTTACCCGCGTTCCCTCAACTTAATCGGTATGGTACAAGACCTTAGGCATTAAGGAGACAGTCGGATCGTTAAGAGACTAAGTGGACAATAATCGGGAGTTTAGTCGAATTTTCAGTACAAAGGTGTGTGGTTGAATCAGTTCAATCACATTCTTAATTTTGAGCGTCCAAAGACGTCTACACGATTCAAAGCCTTCATTTACATTTTCATAAAATATCAGTTTCGTTTAACTTTTTGTACTTGAATATATCTAAATTTTGTACTTACTTTTGCTGTAGCTAATTTAAAATCGCCTAGACCCATCTAGTTGTTCGAAATCCAATTGGTTCCTGATTAGTACTCGAAGGTCACCAGCCTCTCGACTAACGTTTAGAGTTTTTTACTATATCGCACGAGTCATACTATCAAGTTTTTAAATTCATCGAGTAAATGAAAAATTTATTGGCTGAAGTATGTATTTCCTTGTAAAGAATACCAATTCATAGCTTTCTGATGCTCAACAAATGCCAATTCATAGCTTCCCTTTGATCTCTTCAACATGAGATGGATCAACATCATAAAAAATCGGCCAAACATCATCTGCCTTCTTTAATTTCAGGATTTGAACAAGCTCATCCAGACACCAACTGGAGGATGCATAGTCTTTGGACAGAAGGATTAGAGCTAGACCATCCATTCAAGAACTTCAAACATTTTTTTTGTTTAAGTCTATTTATACATTAAATAATAAATATTGATGAAATTAAGAATAATTAAACAATTTATATCTCAGAAATTATTAATGGGAAATTTTAGTACAATACTTTAAACAACATGCTTCAGAAAATGGAGAGAGTAGCTAATAAATTAATAATACCATGATATTAGATTATATCAACTATGTATTGACTCTTTGCACTAATCCCCCCTACACTGAACGAGCTTAATGTGATACACACTTAAACTTGTCTAACATATTCTATTACTCAGCTACATAAGTCCGACTCGGCTTCTAAGTAGATTCTATAAGCACTTGGGTGAGGAGAATAGAAACCTTGAAAACCAAGTTTGAAGCAGAGGCTCATAAAAAATCGGTCAGAAGGAAAGTTGAAGATATGAAGCTGCAAGCACAGTGATAGAAGAAGAGGGCCAACAACACATGACATATCCTACAATATCTTCATCAATCTCCAAGTAGAGAATTTTTCTTATTTAGCTTGAAATTCTTGGCCTAGGAATAATATCTTTCCGTCCATTTTTACAATTTCGATTCTTGAATTTCTCTGCAGCTGCAAGTTGACCCTGCTGCTTCCATCCTCCAGCTCTTCGCTCATTGACAACATCTCAACTTTGAAACAAGGAAAAAAAGAAAATTATTATGTAGCCCTTCTCATTGGTCAAATTTGAAAAAATAACATGCTTTTAGATTTTCTATCAACCATTCAACTTTACTTGAGAATCAATCACTTCAAACCCAACTCTAGTTTTACTTTTGTCAAATCACTATAAAATCATTCTCGACGGATTTGATTTGAAAACAAATAGTTAAGATACTAAGTTGATATCTACAATTTATGATTTTCAGCAATGGCAACATTCACGGGATGAGCACAGAAGTAGGCACAAAGTTGATATCTACATTTTGTACTTACTTTTGCTGTAGCTAATTTAAAATCACTGAATCTCTCCAAGGAGTTTCAATATAAACTGAGAATTGATACGGAATCAAGAATGCAATGGATTGACGTTGAATATGAGCACCTGCCTGCTCTTTGCTCTATATGTCACTCAGTAGGTGATACAACCCGGAGCAGAATAAAGCTAATAAGCAGATTTTAGATGTTATACCTGAAAGGGAACGTGCAAAATCTAGAACTATTTGGAAACACATGGTTTCCCCTCCGGCAATCCCTGAGAAACGAGTTTGGCTCTCTAGTGATGCGGTGGTCCTTCATCCCTAAGACGCGCCGTTGGTTCATGATAATATTGTTTCCCCCAAACATGAACTGGGCTGACTACACCGACTCTGATGACGAATCGGTAATTGAACTGGATAATCCTGAGAATGATGGTGAATGCTCCCGTAAAAATGATTCTGGACCGGTTAATGACACTATTCCTGGCATCAATGTTCATGTGGGATGTTCCATTGAGATTTGAGAGAGAATGGTGGGTAAAAAATGGATGTTAGTGTCAAAAGTGAATGGTTCGGGCTGTATTTATAGATTTTAGTAGGGGACGTATGATTCTTGTATAGAGTCAAACCTAAGATCATACGATACTTTATATAAGGTCGTATTGTGTATTGTATATCGTATCAGATCTAGATCTAAATCTGGTACGAGATTTTTGGAAGGGTTGTACGGGGCTAGACTAAGACCGTACAGTTCAAGAAGGGTCGTATGGACTTTATCCACGGATTTAAGTCTGTTGTATCTTTGTGACACGTAGGTAGATGAGAATACGAGTCGTACGTAAAACCGCCGATCACAGGTTTGGAGGAGGCCGTACTAAGGCCAAAGCCGTAGGCAGATCTCTTAAGGGGATTGTGTTTAGGCTCGGTATTTCGGGGGAACTCAAGACTCGATTTCCTTTGAAACTTTTCAGGACAACTTCAAGACTTATACGGAACAACTTTAGGACTTAAAAAATTAAGAATTTCAAAGAGAATGATTGCTGGTGTTAAAAGTGAAGGGTTCAGACTGCATTTATAGATTTTAGGAAGGACCATACGACTCTTGTGTATAGAGTCGTATGGTTCGAGGACCGTACGGTCCTTATATAAGGGTGTATTGTGTATTGTACATCTTGTATCAAATCTAGATCTAGATCTGATACGGGTTTTTTGGAGGAGTCGTATTGTGCTCTACCAAGGTCGTACGGTTCAAGAAGGAACGTATGACCATATTCATGGATTTAAATCTATTGGGATGTTTGTAACGCGTAGGCAGATGATGATATAAGTCGTACGCAAACTCCTAACAGGTTGGAGGAAAACCGTATAGTTCAAGACCAAAATTGTACGGTCTAATGCCATAGTCGTACACAAATCTCTTAATTAGAGTAATGTTTTCCTAGTCCCTAATTAGTCCGTCGGTGGTGAGCATTTGTCGCTACAATGTGTGCGAGAGTCATAATATTAAGTTTTTAAATCCACTATGCATAATGAAAGTAAACGAAAAGTTCAGGGAGCAAGTATGTAATTTCACTAAAAAGATTCTATTTTCAAAGGGATCTTTGAATTTGAAGTCAACTATATTATTATACAAAGAAGAGCTTTTGAGATGCACCAAAAAAAAAAAAAGGAAGAAATCACCATAGAATTTGGTTAGAATGAGCTGCAAAACCCCCAATTCCAAGACTAGGGTTTCTCCAAAACACATCAAAATCAATCCTTTCCATGTCTTCTTCCAATTCAACCTTTACCCACGATGTGTTCCTAAGTTTCAGAGGAAGCGATGTACGGAAAGGCTACATCGGCCATCTATACGCAGCTTTATGCCGGGAAGGCATCCGTACATTTCTCGACGAGCACAAAATCGAATACGGCCAGCGGATTGGACCATCTTGCATCAAAGGGATACTCGAATCGAGGCTGGTTTTGGTTATTCTTTCCAAAGATTATGCAACTTCCCCTTGGTGTCTTGAGGAGCTTAATCATATAGTTAAATGTAAGGAATTGGGTGATGTTTGGTGTGTTTATTATGGTGTTGATCGATTTGATGTTGAGAATGTTAGTGGAAGCTATGGAGATGCCATTGCGGAGCATGAGAGGAGCTGTGGGGGACATTTTGTTGAAATGTGTAAAGCGGATTTGCGGAAAGTTGGTTCCTTGAAGGGCCCTGATTTGCAGATGCACTTGGATGAGTAAGCCTATGTTTTTTTTTTTACTTATACTCAGCACACTTCTGTTTAGTTCAGTTTAGTAGTTTCCGTTTAGTTCAGTTCAACAAATTCGGCAAAATTCATTAGACATAGTGCATTCAGTTTTTTTCAGTTCAGTTAAGTTTTTCTGAAAATTCGTATATGGTCTTATGGATTGTCATGTTTGATGAATTTGTTCACTTTAAGATTGGGCCTAAACCATACTCGGCCACCTAAACTAGTACATTTTGGTCTTTTTGCCTGCTGAACTTAAGGGACGACCAATTTACACGGGAACTATCTAAAAGTGTATCTATCGGCCACGTGTTTTAAGTATTAACAGAAACAATTTTGATCCAATTTGAGGCACGCGGTAGAGTATTGACTTCACATAAGCATGTGAAGTTAATTATAAGTCGTTCATTTAACTCCCTTCTAATATTGTGGGCATTCTAATATTTCTTTCTTAAATGATGACATGGCCTTATAGTCTTCAATATGGCGTGTGACTAATTCTGTGTCTAAAATTGTTTCCATTATACTCAAAACAGGAGGGCAATAGATACACTTTAAATAGTTGAGGGGGCAAATAGGTCGTCCGGAAGTTCGGGGGGCAAAATGACTGACTAAAATGGACAAGTTTAGGGGGCTGGATATGGTTTAAGCCTCTCGAGCTTTTAATTAAATCGGTTAAATAACAATATGAAAGCTGAATGAAAATCTTTCCCATTGTAAGATTTCGAGTCAATACCATACCATGTAGATAATGTTCGTTTTGGCACAAGTCCTATTCTTTTTTACCTTATGGCTTTGAAACTCAGCAACATGTATTTAAAAGATACCTACTAATATTAGTCCAATCATTCACTCTTCCATTCCCGGTGTATACTTGCTCAGGCTTTCTATCCTGTTAGGTCAGGGTACTTGGATTCTGGTTGGGAGATATTAAATAATGAAAGATTAAATTACTAATTTACTATCTTTGCTCGGGGAGGAGTTTATTATGAGGGGAAGAAAGTTAAAAGTTTCTTCCTTTCTAGTCCCTCCTTATCTCCCCTTAACTCCATTCGAGCAAACACTTTAAATGTAGCTCTTATTAGTTGAGTTGATAGTCAGCTTCTTAAATGATCCAATTTCTTGCCTTATTATGAAGTGTTTGATGCAGTTCTTAATTTGCAGGCATGAGGCAAAAAATGTTGATCACATTGTTGCGGAGATTTTGAAGAGACTTAATCGAACATCAGTTAGTGTGGGCATCCCACAAGTCGGTTTAAATACTCGAGCAGATGATGTGATTTCATTGATTGACGACAAAGTTAGAGATGTTCGCATAATTGGGTTATATGGAATTGGAGGTATCGGTAAGACAACCCTTGCTAGAGAGGTTTATGATAAAATATCCCAAAAATTTGAGAGTAGATGCTTCCTTCAAAATGTCCGCCAAACATCTGCTCTTAAGGGAGTTTCAGACTTGCAGAGACAACTTCTCTGTTCAACCTTAAGAAGGAAATGTGAAAAGATAAATACTGTTGATAGAGGATTAACTTTAATAATAGAAAGATTACGACGCAAAAGGATTCTTCTTGTCCTGGATGATGTTGATAAAAAGGAACAACTGAACAAGATTCTTGGACAGTGCGATTGGTTTTTTCCTGGAAGTAGAGTGATTATAACAACTAGGATAAAGGATTTCCTTCAATCATCTGAATTGTATCGGCAATATGAGGTTAAGGAATTGGGTTATGGAAATTCTCTTCAACTTCTAAACTTACATGCCTTCGACAGCAGCTGTCCCTTACGAGATCACATGGATTACGCAGGAAAAGTTGCAGACCTTTCTGGGGGAATTCCACTAGCTCTTGAAGTTTTGGGTTCATCTTTACGAGGAGGAAATGCTGATACTTGGAGCAGTAGATTGGAGAAACTGAAAGTGATCAGCAACAAAGATATTTACAGCAAACTTAAACTAAGTTACGACTCTCTTGATGACACAGAAAAGTTTATATTTCTTGATATTGCGTGTTTCTTCATTGGTTATGATAAGGACTATGTGATGAGCATACTGGACGGCTGCCGTTTCTTCCCAGTTGATGGAATGAATACACTGATGAAGAAATGTCTTCTAAAAGTTGACACTGATAATAAGTTGGTGATGCACGATTTGATTCGCGATATGGGACGAGAAATTGTTCGAAAACCACATGATATTGTTCTTACAGATCCCGGGAAGCGCAGTAGATTATGGCACCAAGAAGATGTAACTGATGTATTAACAGATAAAATGGTAAGCTAATTATCTTTATGCAGTAGCAAAGCTATAACATAACACTTGAGGGCCAAATTGGCAAATGCGTCCCTACTATGAACTCTGTCTCAAATACCGAGTATGCTGTAATTTAGGACAAAAGTTTTGGTGCTGTAATTTTTCTTCGTGACCCCTGTAAATCCGCCCGTTTCTATGAGTCTAAAAGATAGCTCTCTATCCTGCAAATTTCTTTCTTTGTTTTCACTTTTCTAATAGCTGTTTTTCTTTGTCAGGGTACAAAAGCAATTGAAGGACTTATATTAGATATGTCAGGATCAAAATGGAAAACTAAAGTGTTTAAAAAGATGAAATTGCTAAGACTGCTCCAGCTTAATCGTGTGCGCCTTGAAGGGAGCTTTGAGTACATTTCCACTAAGTTAAGATGGTTGTGTTGGCATGAATTTCCTTTGAGATCTATACCAGCTGATCTTGCTATGGATAATCTGATTGCTCTTGATCTGCGGTATAGTAAATTAAAGAAGTTTTCTGAGGAAATCAAGGTATTCTAAACATCTCCTTTTAGTAAAATCACAGAGGTTCGTCTTTGATTTCGAAAAAATTGTTGCAGCCAATTTGTGTATAAAAACTCAGTAGATAGTTGACATGACATATAAAACAGTTATATACCTGTTTTGAATCGGATCTAGTTTCGTTATGCCATACATGTCTGAATTTTGCGGCTGACATTAGACATGTAGGTAGGACATTCTAATGCACACAAAAAATCACATTCTTGTCTAAGAAGAGTTATTCTATGTTGCGTCAATATTCCTCTGAGTTTTTCTTTTACACAAATTGGCATATAGTTCGGTGATTTTATTGCAAGAAATATACTCCCGCTTTCAGTGCAACTTACTCTACTTTTTATTACAGACTTTAAGGAAGCTGAAATTCCTTAACGTTAGCCACTCGCATGAACTCATTGAGACGCCCGAGTTTGAAGCCTGCTGCCGTCTTGAGAAATTGATGCTCAAAGGTTGCATTAAGTTGCATACAGTTCATGATTCCATTGGACTTCTCAAGAATCTTGTTTTCTTGAATTTGCAAGAATGTAAGAGCCTTAAGAATCTTCCAGAGAGCATTGGTGACGCGAAGGCACTTGAGGAGCTCAACATGTCAGGCTGCTGTAAAATTGAAGAATTGCCAGAATCTGTTGGACTTTTGAGTAACCTAATCTTCTTGAATTTGGAAGATTGCACAAGTCTTAAGAATATTCCAGCAGGTATCGGAGATTTAAAATCACTGAATCTCAACACTGAAGGCTGCTCAATGCTCGAGGATTCACCAGATTGGAACAACCTTTCGGTTGACTGAGTTGCAATATGATGAATCGGTTTCTCCCCAAAGTTAATGCAGAAAGTCTCTGGATTCATGCATATGAAGCTGGAAATTATGGAACAACAAAAGCTGTAATGCCCAGAGGAGATGAATATCGAATTACAGAGAATAATCTTTTGAGATTAAATTTCGGTCTACGTTCATAAGAGTGGAGAAGGTGAGGCTGAAAATCAAGTGTTGCAGAAAAGTCAGGTGAAATGAAAACAAAAGTTGTATATGATTTTGCAGCTGTTAATAGAAAATCTTATTAGTTAGTTATAACTATTACTTAGCATTCATTCTGTTAGATTACATGTTAAGATCCAATGTTAATATTTGGAGAATGTTTTCTTTTTCTCCGAGGAAAATTCATTAAGAGAAACTCAAATCAGAAAAATAATAACTCTAGAGAGAAATCCGAAATAGTGAGCTCATTCAAGCAATCTTCGCAAGTAAATAAATTCACTTGTTTGCTTAGCGTCAAGCAAGCAGCTCTAAAATTCTAACAATAATCCGAAAACAGAGAGAGGAGAGAGAGATCCTGATCCGGGGAGATTAAAACATCAAAAATTATCTTGACATTAGTTCAAGGTGGATTTTCCAGACATTGTGCATCTTTACTTAAAGCTTCCTGAATTCCTAGCTCTTTGGCACAAACTTGTCCCATCTTTTGCGAAGAGAAATCAGCACACATGGCACCAGTACAACCACAAATAATGCAGCCTAACCCAAAATGTTTCATTTCAGAATTCCAAATACTCTGTTCGGTTTTTAAACCGAACGGGTGAATTGAAATCCATCATGCTTACAGATTCGTGAGTTAGCATCCTTCAGATACTCTTTTGTTCATAGATTCAACTTCAGCTATTTTTTGAGTATATTGATTCTCCCACCTGTTAAGCAACAGAAAGAACATGGAGTTAGTCCTTTCTTTTTTATCCATAGATTTCGAATAACAGAACAAAAGTCGGAAAATATCAAATGAGAGCTTACTCCATAAATTCCTCGCTCCAGCGAGGCATATATTCGGATCTTATTTCTCCGTTACTCTCCATTCTTAACGATTCGGAACTTGAATTCGTGAACCTTGTATGATGCTTGGATGTTGCAGAACAAATGAGTGCAAGTTCATCCGACACCAAGCTATCAGGCTGGCAAATCAGCAGGTGAATACCAGAGTTCTTAACACTGATACCGAAACCCATATCGAATGAAAATTTGAATTAGTCCCTTTCTTCTGTTTTGTCCTCAAAACGCCATCCTTTATATGATAGATCAGTCCCTTTCTGATGATCACTGAATATCCAGTAGGTCATCCAACTGATATCTTGCTTGAGTCCACTCGAAAAGAAGATGAGACGTGGTTTATGTAACCAGGCGAACATTTTGGCTCTGTTAGTGATTGTGATATGAGGTGCTTTGTAGCAAGATTTCGAGTCTTGTTTCCACGCATGGGTAGCATATGTAACAACTCCGATTATCGTTGAACCTGGATCGATTCTAGGCACATTCAGTGACACGGTATTTCCATCATTTCGGTGGCTGAACCATGTCAGAACATCCTGTCCTGGTAAGAAGATACTGTATATACCCCTCTCAGAAAGTGTCTGCACCGAAAAGAAAATGTCACGTAAGGAAAGGAAAAACAGTAATTCTGAGAGATAGAAAGTGAAGGAATCGTAACCTGCAAAGGACTCATCTTGCTACCCTATGCATGAATCTTACGTGTAGAGAAGTTTCTAATTGAGTCTCGGACTGAGCTTCCCACAAGCTTTTCAGCAAAATCAACTTCTAAAGGCTCCAAGTTGAAATACCCGTGAAGTTGTTTTAAGTTCAGACATCCATTGATCTCCAAACGTAAATTGTCAGGAACCTTTTTAAGATCAATGCTCTCCAACACAAAACAGTCTGCAGCTTGCAAGTTTACGACTTGACTGAAGATTCGGTATAGACCGAAGCCTTTTGCACATGTTTACTTAAAAGCCTGTGTAGATTTGGAAGATCACCTACGCTGGTTGGTAAGTTCGTGAATTTGTTTCCACATAATTTCAGCTCTTCCAAACAAGAAAGTCCTAGAAGATCATCGGGAATCACATTATCTGATATGTTACAGTACCTGAGATCCAAATCTTTTACAGAATATGGTAAAATGCTAATGACTTGCAAGCTTTTTCCAGGCGAAAAGATAAGAGGGCATTCACGCAAATGCTTTTAGGAAGAGAACGTAATCCGGTTTTGTCAAGATTGAGAACCACCAACGATTTTAGATTCCCCAGTTCCTCGGGTAATTCCTCAAGTTTCAAGCATCCTGACATGTTAAGCTCCTTAAATGATCTTAGACCCAAAATGGTGCTACAGTTCTTGCAGTCTTGCAGATTCCAAGAAAGAAGGGAATTCAGATGTCCAATATACTCGGGCAAACTATCCAGCTTCAAGCAGCCTAGCATGTCAAGATTTAAAGTGACTCGAGATTGCCAATGCTTTCCGGAAGACTCTTAAGGCTCTCACAGTTTTGTAAATTCAATGAAAGGAGGCTAGACAAAAATTCAAACAATGCCTCAAGTTTAGAACATTGAGACAAGTTCAGCTCCCGAAGCCATTTTAGTTCGCCGATGCTTCCCGGAAGATTCCAAAGATTCTCACATCTTGCCAAAGTCAAGAAAGTGAGGTTAGTTAAATGCCCAATTGCTTCACCAATTCTTCCCAGTCGAATGCAATCTTTCAACTTCAGGTTCTCAAGATTTCTGCAGCCTTCAAAGTCCGGGATCTCAGCAAGCTTGTGAGAGTGGCTGAGGTTAAGGTATTTCAGCTTCTCTGCGGACTACACGAAACGAAATGTGTAAAATGAACTATGAAACGTACTCTTCGAAAAATCAAATGCTGTCATAATATATGTCCCCGTTCCAAAAATGTTTCCAGGCTGCTATGACGCATATCAAGAACAATCAGATTGTCGAGACTGAGATCGGATGGTATAGATTCCGAAGGAAATGCCCGCCAAGACAACCACCTTAATTTGTTAGAGATATTCTCGAAACTTACTTTTAGGCCGACATAGTTGAGTCGAAGCAGCCTCAGCCTTTTCAGTTTCTTGAATGTCTTGGCATTCCATGTGTGTTCTAATCCCGGTTTGTTCAAAGCAAGGCCTTGTACTGCATTTGTACCCTGTAACAGAACCATACACATTGTTATCGATAAATAAACTGAAATGATAATTAGTAATATGTAAATCTGGAGCTCAAGCTATAGGTATCTGACCATTTTATTTGTTAAAACATCAACAACGTCTTCATAATCCCATAATCTACTCTGCTCCCCAGGATCTATGGCATTTTCTTGGCTACAATTTCCCGTCCCATGTCTCGAAGCAAATCGTGCATCACCAACTTATCATTTGGGCCAACTTTTATCAGACATCTCCGGATGAGGTTACTATTGCCTGGAACTGTGAAGAAGCCACATCCATCTAGTATTTGCACGACCGACGTACTCCTTGTTATACCCTATGAAGAAACACGCTATATCGAGAAATATTAACTGTTCGGTTTCGACGAGAGCATCAAAACTTGTTCTGAGTTTTCCTTGAACATCACCATTCAAAATCACTTTGAGCTTTTCCAATCTGCTATTCCAAACTGCAACACTTTCGCCCCACAAAGAAGAACCCAAAACTTCGAGAGCTAAAGGGATCCCTCTGCAGTAGTCTAGCATTTTTGTAGCACATGTAACATGATCTTCATCTGGATGATCCTTGCCAAAGGCATGTAAACTCAGGAGTCAGAGAGAATCACAGTTGTTCAATCTGTCAACCTCATATTGATAATATGACTCGGATTGATTTAGGAAATTCTCAATTCGAGTAGTTATTATCACTCTACTCCCGGAAAAAACCTCTAATGTTTTCGTGGAAACAACCATTTACAAACTTTTGGTGGATCAAATTGTAAACCTCTTTTGCTAGTGTAGACTTCCCTATGTCTCCCATCCCGTATAGACCAACTATGCGTATCTCTTCTGACTCGTTAGCCGTCAGTGAGATCACTTCCGCAACTTGAGATTGTAAGCCAACCGGGTGCATTGCAACATTGAGCATTGTTGGGTTTACTCGTCTTGTTATCTCTTTGACAATATGCTCGATATTGTTTGCCTCATCTCTGCAAGTAAGATGAAAGTGTATGTGTACTTCTTTTAACAAGAAGCAAAGAATAAAATTGACTACTTTGATGACAATTGAGAAACAAAGTCTGCCTGGATAACACATAGAACTTATAAGCTGGTTAACTAATTCATGTCTGAAGAACAACAGGGAAATTTTGTCGACTTCTTGTCCTTTCAAAATGAGGCTTGGAAAATTTGGAGAATTCACTACGAAAGAGTTTAATACATATTAGTCTCTTGCACTTATTGCTACAATTGTGTTACACTTTAAGAACGTCATATTTACCCCTCTAAACTGGCTTGAGCTAATCCCTCTCGGACAATCGTGTCACGTGGACTTCAGATTTATTTATGTCATATCAAACAGGTTTAGATAGCTAACGAGACAATCTATAGATTCAGACAACAAATTTTTTTATAAAGTAGTCAACATCCTCAATTTTAATCAAGCACCCAAAAGATAATAACATGACTAAATGTGAACTTACATACCCATCAAAATGCTTAGCTAGATGAACACCCTTCAAGCAAGAAACTTTTTGCAAAGCATCTTTCCACTCCTTGATGACTCCTCGAAATGTTTCTGATGCTCGAAAAACACCATTCCATAGCTTCCTTTAATCTCTTCAACATGAGATGGATAAACATCATAAAAAACCGGCCAAACATCATCTTCCTTGTTCCATTTCAGGATCTGAACAAGCTCATCAAGACACCAAGTTGAAAATGCATAGTCTTTAGAAAGAAGGATCAGTGCTAATTTTGATTCTTTAAACCCTTTCAGAGATGCATCTCCAATTCCGTCGCAGAATTCCAGGTTCTTTTCATCGGTAGAAGTGTTGACTCTGCTCCGGCACAGAGCAGCAAAGAGGTGGCCTGTGAAATCTTTTCTTATGTCATTCCCTCTGAAACTCAAGAACACCTCATATGTCGACCACACGGCGGAATCTGAGGTTGAAGAAGCCATGGAATGATAGCAGATTGATATTGCTTCAAATTTAATTCAAGAAGAATGCCATTAAAATGATATAAAGCTTATGCTTTTTGTCTCACTATATAGTGGAGTTACTGTGTGTATTATATAGTAGAGTTACTGTGTGTGTTAAAATACATCTATAGCCCATAAACAAGAATTGATACACTTATAAAGAGTCATTTAGCTCGATTAATAAGTAATTTAGGATATCTAACACATGTAACACGTCATGGATTACATGATCCTCATCTTGTCGAGAATCATGTCTGTTTACATCGTTTTCCATTGTGGTAGTGTCAATGGACAGTTTTGTCACTTCGAACATTTATTTCACCAACATACCAACTAAGTTGACACTTCAAACAAAGCGAGCCACGAAGCAAATCAAACTGATGGAGATTTGACCAGTTTACAGACACTTTAAATTAGCAAACATTCTACATTAATTTAGAATACAAACATTAACCATTATATAAGATGAATGCCATACAATTTAACCATACAATTGTTTCCTCCTTATTCTGTCTCAATATATCAACAATACAAACCTAAAAAATCTCGATCATCAGCCTAACGTAGTAAGGCTCAAACTCGCACACCTTAATTTCTCAGAATGGCCTCTGAAGACTTCCTATATTAAACAGCGTATGAACTAATGCAGCATCACTAACACCCGGGACCGAAGCATATCTGCCCGCAAGAGCGCATCTCACGCAATGCAACAAAACTAAAATGAAAGCTGACCCGACACCCGCCCAGTAGTACATTCCAAATGTTCCATTGTAGTGTATAAGCGGGAAAAAATTACTACAACACCACACCAGTTGCAATGCCGTTTCAAGCAACATACCCATCATGAGATGGAACCGGAAGAAATGAGGCATGTCTTTGTTCTTCACAATAAAAAGATATCCAACATAGCAATATATCATTGGGAAGAACATAGGTAGTCTCGAGATAGCGCCGGGGACGTAAAATATTAAGTCTGCGAGGAATTCGTAATGGTCTAAAAATGGTTGGAGAAAATAGCCGGTATCGGATATCTGTAGGGCGATTAGATAGGGCACACATGACAATGTCCTCCACCACCATTCTGGCTTCTCAGTAATCTTTGGGAATGGCAGCCGGAAAAAGTTACTCTTGTGTGCTCTAGGGAGAGCTAAGGATCTTCTTCGAACAGGTAAACTGGGAATTCCATATGGATGACCATGTTGATCTCCGAAAAATGCTGTTGAAGCTGCAGAAAGGTGTGATAACTGTTTTCCTGTCGAGTTCAAGAGTAACAGTACTGTAATTGTTAACGTTCCACATGATAAAAGAACTAGGAAGTAGGAAGTGTGTTATATTAAGATAATGCAAGTAAATTAATAATCTTTTTGTATAACAAGGTATCTATGAGCGGGGAATTGACACGTTTGTGCTTAATTACCACAGAATTGTATTCGCTTAGCGTAGAGTTTAAACTATCGGTCTGCCTGTCACGAAAAAAGGTTCAAGATGCTTTCAAATGTGTCAATTCCCAGCTACCAGCATAAACTCATATAGGCGCGTAACACCAGCTTGCAAGATATTGATGCAAAGATACAACAATGTAGGAAGCTATAAAGCTCAAAAACAAATGAAAAGCATCACTTAAACTTTTATGAATTCTTTTATAACATTCTCTACAACAAAAGCACATTTTTGCAAAAGCTTAATCCTTAAAACTTATTTTCTGGATGAAAGAAGAGAGAGATAAAATGGAAACACCGAGCTTGTACATATTCTAATCGGTAATACATGTTACAACTTCCGAGGATGTTTAACATCCCTATTAAATGGCGCAGCTTTATGCTCAAAGTATGTGAAATAAGAAGTGTCACTATAAAAAAATTATACAATCGACTTCTCATATCCATCCAAACTTTGATACAAAACAGATTTATACCTCTTAATAGACCCTAAACCAGGGTGTCAGTTCGGGTCATCATGTCACAATCATGCTATGTTATTATGTTATTATGTTATTTATATGTTTCATATGATTATATATGATCTACGTTACCACCAGTAACCCTAGACCCATTGATACTTGTTATGTTGTCAATCGCATCATGAGTAAGGTTGTCCATATAAACCATATCAGAAATAGCCACTGGTAAACCCTAGACCATATATCATAGCTAACACTAACAACAAAAATCACATTCATTATGATCAAGATGCTTTCAAAAAATATGCAAGAAATTTAATAAAGTAATAACCTTTGGAAGAGCAAGGTTCCATCCGCTGATTTGGTTCTTTTGTACTTGAGCACAACTTTAACTCTGGCAAAGCAGTCCAGTTTGATTGGCAAACGACCACTGAGCTTCTCGGTAAGGGCTTGCTTGCCCCTATGATTTTGGTGAATCTGTCCACAATTACATCCTTATTCCTGGTCACAAGGTTCAGTATAAGACATATATAAATGTATCAGCAGGAAACACAACGAGACCAAAGTATTCACAATCAAGGCATAAGAGGGGTATGTATTGGCACATTTATGGTCAATCCCTAAAATATTTCTCTGTTTACTGTGGATTGAAAACTATTTCAGATTCTTCAAGGGTATTTAATCCACTCCTCCAGTCATAACAATCAAAGAATTAAGCCTATTTGACAGTTCGGACTGCTTTTTCTGGCAGTCTGCCTGGCTGACAGTTGATAGGTGCCTGGTGGCAACATTCTCTTGCTCTTTGAGCCTTCTGATCGACGGATTGTTCAAGAAATCATTTCGGACTCGGCTTACGACAGTCTATCCGTGGAACAGACATAACGGTGCCTGCCTGGTGGTGAGATTCTCCTGCTCTTTGAGCAAATTGTGCCACCATCAGAGAAAGCAGCTCGCTTGTCAAGCACACCATTATGCCTGACAGGGTGAATTGAAAACACAATAGAACCTTGTTGCACGGACACGGGAAATGTTCTCTCTAAAACATAACCTTCATAAAATAGCCTACAAATAGAACCAAAAACAAAATGGACTCGGACACAAATACTCAGGCTAATAAACAGAGTGTCTGTGAAACACTGAATCGAACCATAAATAGCTTCAAATCGACAATAAACAGAGAAATATTTTATGGTTTGACCACAAATGTGCTAATATCCCGGGTTTTCAAGCCTGAAATCAGCTTAATTCCCGGTTAGGTTTGTAATCCAAAAACAGGGAGAATGTTTGTACACATGAAGGCTATGAGAAACACAACTTAAACAACAACAAAGCCTTAGTCCCAAAATGGCTGCGAGAAACACAAGTTAAAGAGCCCAAAATTAGGATGAAAAGTTGAAAACTTTGGACAAATGCAGCATTAATTAATTAATGAATCCTCTGCTCTGCTCTGCTGCATAAAGCAATCAATTGGATAAATCAGAATTAGCGAATGCATTATGCGTAAACTAAAGATAGCATCAATTAACCAAGTTGGTTGGCGTGTGTGGTTATGTAGTAGAGGTATGGAGTTGGATCCCCATGCAGCAGCACTTATATCACCTATAAGAGATTTCCCGGTAGCTCGGGCATTATGACATCAATTAATTTGATTTATAAATACCTAAACCGATAATTCTACCACCCAAATATCTAAGATTGCATTATCCTGAGCTGATGAGCCCCTTCAAAGACAACATACACGAATAAAGAAAGAGCCAAGACAAGAATGGATACCGATAAGCAGAAACAGCTGCCACGACGGCCGGAACCAGGATTGAAGACTGGTTAAGGGCTTGCCGGGATGTCTGTGTAGCGGCGGCGACGGTAGCGGCGGCGACGGCAACGGCGGCCATCCTTGAATCGTCGCCTTCTCTCTAAAGACAAAAAATTTGCTTTGCATGCAAGAAACACGAGGTGGTGCCCATATATAGCTGATGCTACGGCGACGTTTTGTGAATAGTATGGCGGTGTGGAGAAATAAATAATTGATATATGCGACCTATAAATCATTAGTCAATGAGAAAAAAGTGTCTAGATCATTCCATAATATTTAACATGAAACAAGAAATTGATAGTTGAGATTTTAATAAAAAAAATTATATTAATATTTGACATGAGATAGGATCATGTGAGACAATGTTATTATGAAGAGACTTTTTCAGTGTGAGACAATTAAAAGGTGGTGGCATTTTTGAAATTTTAAATCCATGAAGGGGCATTGTTGAAGGGAAGAGGAGGTGATGTCAGCGCTGATGTCACATCTGGAGAGAGAGAAAAAGTTTTTATTATTTTATTTAAAATGCATTTTCCCGCTCTTTCCGAACTCATTTTTCAAAAAAAATTATACCACTAAACTCGTATTAATTAGGCAGTCATTTTGGAATCCATTGTTGTTATTTATAGACGATTTTTATTTTTGTTCCAGCAGAATACTATATTTGTTCCACCGGACTACTCCAATTGTTCCACCAGACTACTACATTTGTTCTAGCAGAATATTTTCATTATTTTTTTTTTAAATGCACTCTGGGAGTGTAAAAAAATGTAGTATTATGGTGGAACAATTGGAGTAGTCCGGTGGAACAAATATAGTATTTTGCTGGAACAATTATAAAAAATAAATAAAAAAATAAATCGTCTATAAATAACAAAAATGGATCTCAAAATGATCGCCTAATTAATACGAGTTCACTGGTATAATTTTTTTTGAAAAATGAGTTTGGAAAGAGCGGAAAAATGTATTTTAAAGAAAATAATTAAAACTCTTTCTCTCTCCAGAGGTGACATCAGTGCTGACATCACCTCCTCTTTCTTCCCTTCAATTCACGCATGAGGGGTGTTCCTTTAATTACAAATTTACCATCTTACAAAAATATCCCTTATCTCACCATAAAAATTAGTCTCATCCTAAACTCTTGTCTCATTAATTTGAACTTAACTCTATTTGACAGAGTGTTAAAATTTCGCTAATAGATAAAGTTGATATCACTTAAATTCAGAATCGTTTGGTTATAAATTCTGAATATAATGATTGAATTAAAATTTTATGCTAATAATTAAGATATAATAGCATTTTTATAATATACAATTTAGCCGAGGCAATATAAATTGTAGACACCACATGTATAAATGTATAAAACAGAGGACATATTAGTCAAAACATGTGGTTATAAAAGTAATAGTAGTCAAAAATATGTGGTTATAAAAGTATTAAAGAATCGAGTGAGTGGAAATTAGAAAAAAAGTTGTAATATATAATGAGTTTTTTGATTTGGCGCAAAAAATATATCAACTTTTTGAACTTAAGCAATATATGATTCACTCGTCGAATTTGTTTAAAGTGACATAATTAACTTCTTAAATTTACGTGGCAAACATGAATGAATTATGACAAATAAAAAGTAAATCAATTTATATAAATTTTGATGAGTGAATGTATCAATAAAGCAAGTTTGAAAATTGTACGATTAATCCATAAACTCAAATAAAGGGAACACATTTTATGTAAAAATAAATAAAATGACATGTATTAATAAAGTATTTTTTTTCCATGTTTCTCGAGTTTAAGGGGCACCTTGGCACGTGCCTCCGCCCTTTGAAGACTTATAAAATATTTTAAGTCACGTAAGGTATAAACAATTTTAGGGAGCAAATTAGTTGCTCTTCAAGCTGAAATATTAATCAGAAGCATGTGAATCTAGCCCAACTCCATCAAACTTTTTACTCCTTTAATCTTATCCATCAAGTGACCAACGAATTTGGACGCGCAAACCTGATCTAAACTAATTAAGATGTGAATCAAGATCCTGGACGAGCTAACATCACCTTGCCAAATGGATCGGGTACTACGACTAAAGCTCATACCAATAAGTTTGGGATATATTTCATGATTGTCTAGAAAACTCCTTTATAAATACCCCAATATTATAGAGGGTAAATTTCAAATCCTATTGTTTCACCTTTTTTCAAATAAATGACTATGGTTTACTATTTTCTAGAAAATGATTGTGATTTCACACTTTTTTTTTTTTAAATTGTAAAACTCTATGTTACCTAAAGATAAAAAAATTCAAGAATTAAAGATGTTTAATATCATGTTTACCATAGAATCACATTTATGATTTTCGAAAATCATTATTGTTTAATCTTTCTCTCTATAAACATCGACTTTTCTCTTCTCATCAAACTCCATCTAAATGACCCCGAAATAAAAAAGTTGAAGAATTAAAGTTTCTTATAACATCGTTATTTATTTGAATATGTCATTTTTGAAGTCGGCAGCGTTAATTTTAATAGTATCAAACTAAAAAGTTCTTTTTTAAAAAAATATGGGGAATTATAATCATTTTTTTGAACAGTATAAAACAACATTCCTTTATTTGGAAAAATGTGAAATTACAATAGTTTTCTTTTTCGAAATTTACCCTACAATAAATAATGGTACACTTACTTCGTTCTCTACCTTATTAACTTTCCCCTCTACAAATTGCATGCTTGTGCATTGGAGTGTTCTTAAGGCTCAGCTCGTATTTTCACAAGAGGTAACCGACAAAGTCCATAACCATAACCGACCTAAGTTCAAAATCTCATTTATCACCGCTTTATCATTAGCTAACATAACAAAAGTAACCCGAAAGTTGAGGGGTCATGCATGTAGTTTACCCATATTCTCATGAATCACACCTTTTTCATCATCTCTCTTTCAACGATCATAACTGTATCTAAAAAAGACAGCAACTACTCCCCTCCACTTCCCACTTCGTTGGTCCAAATCAATCTCAAAACCACAAACCCTAATTCAGAAAAGCTTGCTCCTTTATCAACTCCCACTGGATCTAATTCAGTAATTTTGACTGACAATCCCATCTGGGTTTCTCCAAAGTTGTAGACTTTCTATAGTGTTTTGACTTGCTGAGGTTGAAAAATGAGGCGGAGGTCGGTGGATTTGCGGCGGCCGGGAAGGCGGCGGTTGTCAAATGTGGTCTGGTGGACAGTGTGTGGTATAGTGGTGTTGCTGTTCATTGTTATTTTCACCAAAGAGACTCAGATTGAATCTAGACCTGCTTATAGAAAGGTCTAAATCTCTTCGTTTTTGTTTATTTTTCTCAGATTAGTAGCTTCAGCTTTACGGTTCTTTATGATGGTTCACGTTAGCCACCCCCGAATCATTTCGGGACTAAGGCTTTGATGTTGTTGTTTTAAATTAGGAGCTTTTGGTTTATGGTTTCTGTAGATTAACATGAAATCAGTTGGAATTTTTGTGAGTTGGTGGATTTATGTGATGTGATCTACAATTTTGAGGGGACTATTGAGCTTGATAGTGACTAGAATTTTCTCAATGATTAGATTACTGCTAAAAATTGTGACTTTACTAGCTCACAGGATGTTAGAACGGATTATTGTGTCATAATCGTGTTATATGATGTTATAAATGATACTTAATATGATAATTTGTGCCAAACATTGTTATCTCAGTAAATGTAAATCATGTTGGCGTGTTAGGAAATGACTGGGAGCTCAAACTTCTTAGTATATTTGATAAGATTACTGCTAATACTGTGACTTTATTAGCTCATGGGATGTTAAAACGGGTTTTTGTGTCATAATTGTGGTATATGATGTTATAGATGACACTGAAATCTCATCCTTTTTTGTTTTAATCGAAATAGGAGCTTGTGGTGTATGGTTTGTATAGACAAACATGAAATCAGTTGGAATTTTTGTGTGAGTTGGTGGATTTATGTGATGTGATCTACAGTTTTGAGGGAACTCTGAGTTTGACTGTGAATAAAATCTCCACAATTATGAAATTGCTAATAACCGCAAATTTAAGAACTTGAACTTCTTGATTTATTAGATTTGCATCAAGCTTTAGTGTAGGCACCTGTAGATGTAGTTTTGCAAGTTGTTAGAATATCTCCTTGTGTACTTCAAGGAGGAATTATAGAGCATTGGGAAGTTGATAGAGAATATTCTAAATTAAATTCTAATGGGTATGAAAATCTGGGAATTAGAGGGACACGCCGATTAGAGCACAATATAAGTTAGTTAATGGAGAGTGAGAGTCTAGTAATGATTGTAATGGACCGCAAAGAAGCACGAGTCCGTTCCTCATCCGATGCCAGCACATGAATGTGAAATTTCAAGAAACAAAGAGGCTGTTATCCTGCTTTCTTTACCTGCTTACTGAGAACACAACAATTTTACATATATATAAGATTGCGTTTGTCCCGAAATTTTTTATTCAGTTGCAGAATTTTTATTTTAAATCCAGGTGTTTCATTATTCTTATTTCATGGTCCTTATGGAGATATTCTGCTCCTTTCCGGTGTTGGTTTGGGGAGATTTCTGATACATAATTGAACTTGAACTAAAGTATTCGTTTTTGTCTTTCTCTTCTGCAGAAACTGTACAATCGTGATAGAATTATCGAAGGCCTGAACATTACTGATGAAATGCTCAACGCCAACTCAATCGCAAGGCAAATTAGCGACCAAATATCTCTTGCAAAAGCTTTTGTAGTGATTGCAAAAGAAAGCAATAATCTTCAGTTCGCGTGGGAATTAAGCGCCCAGATCCGCAACTCACAGATTCTCCTTTCAAGCGCTACAACTAGACGAGTTCCATTAACAACACGAGAATCAGAATCTTCAATCCGGGATATGGCACTTTTGCTCTACCAAGCCCAACAGTTCCGTTACGATAGTGCAACCATGATCATGAAGCTGAAAGCTAAAATCCAAGCACTTGAAGAACAGATGGGTACTGTGACTGATAAAAGTTCAAAGTATGGTCAAATAGCTGCGGAAGAGGTTCCGAAAGGTCTTTACTGCCTTGGAATTCGGCTAACGACTGAATGGTTCGGAAATTTGAATTTGCAGAGGAAAATCAATGGAAGATTGCAGATGGAAGCAAAACTAAGAGATACCAGTCTTTATCATTTCTGCGTCTTCTCTGACAACATCCTTGCAACTTCCGTGGTGGTCAATTCAACTTCTATAAATTCTAACAATCCCGATAAGGTTGTTTTCCATCTCGTAACCGATGAATTAAACTACGCTGCTATGAAGGCTTGGTTTGGCATGAATGACTTTCGAGGAGTAACCGTTGATGTGCAGAAGTTTGAAGACTTTAAGTGGTTGAATGCTTCTTATGTTCCCGTTCTGAAGCAGCTCCAGGACTCCGAAACAAAAAGCTATTATTTCTCAGGGCATACTGATGATGGCCGAACACCAATCAAGTTCCGGAATCCAAAATATCTGTCTATGTTAAATCACCTCCGTTTTTACATACCGGAAGTCTTTCCTGCACTAAACAAGGTAGTATTTCTCGACGATGATGTAGTGGTTCAGAAAGATTTATCCGGTTTATTTTCGGTTGATTTGAACGGAAATGTCAACGGAGCAGTTGAGACGTGTATGGAGACGTTTCATCGGTACCATAAGTACCTCAACTACTCTCACCCGCTTATACGAGATCATTTCGACCCCGACGCATGTGGCTGGGCATTTGGGATGAATGTTTTTGATCTAATCGAGTGGAGGAAACGAAATGTCACCGACATCTATCACTATTGGCAAGAAAAGAACGCTGATCGGACGCTTTGGAAACTTGGGACTTTACCGCCCGGACTTTTGACTTTCTACGGGTTGACTGCACCCTTAGATCCGTCATGGCATGTGTTGGGATTGGGGTACACGAACATCGATTCACATGTGATAGAGAAGGGAGCCGTGTTGCATTTTAATGGAAACTCAAAGCCATGGTTGAAGATTGGGATAGAGAAGTACAAGCTTCTTTGGGAAAAGTATGTAGATTATTCTCACCCTTTATTGCAGCAATGCAATTTCCATTGATTTTTAGGGTATTGCAAGATATGCATTCCACTCATTGTATGGTTTCAAATCTTGTACAAGATCAAGCAGCATGGCTTAGAGGTTGTAAGAGTGCCTGTTGTAGCATAAATTATTTTCAACATCAATTATTGAGTATATGATTACATTCCTGAGGACTCCTGGTGGTCTCTTAAACTGTCAAAACAACTGTGTTTTCTAAAGTAGACTGAGATAGTAAAATGCATCCGGTCGTTGAGCTGTATTTTCTCACAATACGATCATGGAACTTTATATTTCAAAACAATAAAAGCAACTTTTTTTGGTTTTGGTAGCTAAAAGTTGGCTTATACAAAATTGATTTCGTTAGAAGTTGAAAATGCTACATTTTATAGCTTTCGAAAGAAACAATTCTCAAAGTTATTCGGAGTGCGGACAATAAAATTTATTATGATAATATTTGATGTAACATTCAATCTACTATATAAAAGGTGAGGACGAACAACCTCAACACAATTTGCCACATGAGCAAATTGTTTATTTGTCAAAACTTTAGAAATTTTGAATTTTTTTAATTCAATATAATTTATAATTATAACTTTTTTTTTGTAACAAAGAGGGGTTATGAGTCCGGAAAACAAGAAAAGAAAAAAACAAAAAAACAAAACAGCAAAACTACGATAAACAGATTCGGTGAGAGAAGCTTGAGCCTCAAATATCAGTTAGAAGGAGATCTTGGAGGCCTAGAGGCGGCACAACACACTCGTGATGACCAAGGAAGTTCCTGCGAGCCGTCCAATCAGCAATTCTATTTGATAACAGCAAAAGCCCTTCCGTCTTCAACGAGATAAAACATACGATAACGCTCCATGCAAGTAGACAAACCATAACGACCCATATAGAGAGAAATATCTCTCGTATAGGGAAAACAAGCAAACAAACACCAAATAAAAAGAAAACTAATAACCCTAACATGATTTTATTGAAAGCAATAAAAAGAAAAAGCAGCGACGCAAAGCAAAGAAAGAGCTTCTCTTCCGGCTTTTTTAACCGAAGAAAACCCCAAAACTTGAATAATGAATGGAGACTTCTCCAACGACTAGGGTTTTCCTTTCCCCTATGCGGCTTCCACTAATTACAATATATGTAATTTATAATTATTACTAATCACTAATATTGATGTAAAAAGACCCATTAACAAAACGTTTTGTGCCTTTTGTTGTCCCCTATTATTACGAATTACTCATTTCATGTCTTTTTGATCTCCTCATTCATTGTTCATTAGAAAACGGCTCCTACATTTACAATCTTCTCCCCATATTATTTTAAGACTTTTCTTCATCACATTCATATTTTAGTCATAAATATATATTAAGCATTGTTGTTTCTAATTTCTTATACATCCCAACACCCAAAAAGATGACATGATTTTAAATATATACAATGGCTGAAATTAATCATCTATCATCTATTTTGATAAGACAACAATTTTTCTAATCAAATCTTTTGGGTGGGATCAATTTCAAGGTGGGCGCGGCTCAAGATTTGGGTGTAATTAGTTCAGGTTTTGACGCCTGATGAAAAGTTTATAGTGCTTAAAGGTATGAGTGTATCTATTATAATGTTTTACGAAAAATTTCATTTTTTTAATTAGTTTTTTTCCTTTAAGCTCTATATATATCGATATAACAGTGATGAACGAAATGTTTTAGTATAATTTTTTTTTTAAATAAAAAATGTATTCTGTAATGGGAGGTGGCGGATGGTCTAGAGCAAGAGATGCACTTAAGCACAAAAGTAGAGAAAGTTTTATATTATATTTATTTTCATACTCTACTACAAGATTTGTATATTAATTTTGCACTCATTGATAATATAATGATAATGTATTTTTGACGATATTGTTCAGGTTGTGGTTGATTTCTGTCGTACGCATCTCGGAGTAAAACCATCAAGCTTTTATCAATGAGAGGTTCCATGTTTCATTAATTAGTGAATGGAAGTTAGTGTTTACATTTTTTCTACTATGTTGGTTCCTAGCCTATGGCAAATGAATGTGTTTCTTCCAAAAACTTAGTCCTCGTAGTCTAAAACATGCATTGTACCTAAGTTTCATTTCATAATTCTCATGGTCTTAAAACTTTCTATACTATAGTGATCTTTTAGAATTGCATATTGCTCACATATTATATCTAGAAGTCTCTCATTTAAGACTACGGTTAATGCTCACCGGCTTCAATGTAATTTGTTCCAGACCAACATATTTTATATGTAGAGTTGATTCCAATCTATTCAAAATTTCTTTTGTAACAAGTAAATAAATAGCTGTTAAATGCTAACAGAGTCTAAAATGTATTCCTTCTCTTTTGGTATCAACGAGTGGCAAAAAAAATGTTGTTTAATGATGTTATTTATTAGATAATTATTCATACAGAATTTTGATCAAAACAATGTGGCTTTTACATGCTTTAGGATATCCAAATGATATTTTTTTATCCTTGGCGCTCGCAATCTGTCAAACTTAGCATACAAATGAGAGAATAACTGAAATCATAAAACAAAAACATTTAATCTCAAAGTATTTTTCAAATAATAATAATTTTTTATAGTATGTATATGGTTATCTAGATTACTAAGATTACAGAAATATCAATATGTAAATTTCTAATATCTAATACTATGTTTTAATATTGGTAGATCATAGTATATACCAGCTCAATGCGAAGAAAAAAGTCTAGTAGTCTATTAATCCATTAATTCTTCCACGCAATTTTCTACCAAACAAGTTATGTGCAATAACAATTATAATATCACTAGAAATAGGTTTTGAAGCACCCCGTATGTGTAGTTATTGATGCACATAACACGAAATTTCGTTGGTATACAGGCGGTGTTTTTGTAGAGCGTGGTGATTTTGTAGAGCGTGGCGTTGTTGTATATGTTTTGTTTTAGCTTTTATCATGGAGATTGTCGCACTATGTTTCATATTTATAAGTTAAACTTTTCATTTTCAACAATAATATATATGTTTTAGAAATTTCATAGTAAAAAGTAACAATCTATGCATGTGTTGCGGGTCGGGTCGGGTTGACATGGACTTTCGTAATAAATCTCAAGCCCAACCCATAAATGGTCGGGTTTTTTCGGGCTTGGGTCGGGTCGGGCTAAAGATAAAATTACGCTAACCAAGCCCATCCCATTATATGCGGGTCTGAACGGGTTGGGCGGGCCATCGGGTTCGTGAACAGGTCTAGTTGGGAGAGCTGCAATAAAATGTTATGTTGAGGCAGTGGAGCTTAAACCTGCAATACTGAACCTGCTAAGACCAATGAGCTATAAAACAGAATATTCATAAGCATCATTTCAGCCGACGATTACTAACACAGTCGGCTGCTCCCCCGAAACACCATTTGACCAATTAATTGGGTGTGTTGGAAAAAAAAAATTTTTTTTTTAAGAAAAAAACTCAAACTTTTTTTCTGCCGGTTTTCAATATAGATAATACCCAATAATAACTATAGTTCATTGGATGCATGTCTTCCACTTACAATTTCATTGTTATTATTGTATTTATTAAATTATTTGGTGTGGAAGGTTAACAAATGAGAGAGACGGGTAAGCATATATCTCTCTATCTCCATAGGAGCTGGTAGATTGTTGTAAATCAAAGCTTTCTAAGGGTTGCAGTGGGGATTCTATAGCTGATGTTTTTGATTACATAAACACAAACGGGATAGCAGCTATGCATCATTATCCGTTTCGAGATGAGGAAGAAATGTGTAGACACAATTCTACACCGAGAGCCTATACCATAGAGGTATGTAAGAGATTTCCTATTTCCGAAGAGGCCCTCATGGAGACGGTTTTGAAGCAGCCGTATGTTTAGTTATTGATGCACACAGCACAAAATTTTGTAGGTATACAGGCGGTGTTTTTGTAGAGCGTGCTGTTTTTGGACAGCCTTTGTTCTCAATGTTGAATCATGACGTGCTTTGCACTGAGTTTAGGGAAGAGTCTAATGGTGTAAAGTACTGGTGGATTAAGAATTTCCACAATACCAACTGGGGTATTAGAGGTTATATGAAACTTTTCCGGGGTTTTTCTCTCAATAGAGGCACTCTGGGGATTGCTCGAAAGGCAATTATTCCAATTCCAATTCCAATTGAGGTTGAGGTTTGTCCCTTAACAAAATGGTGGAAAGGGAATATTCATGACATTAAAGGTAAATTTTATTTTTCTTTCTTTTCTTAAAATGGTGGAAAGAGAAAATTCATTGCTTTAAAGGTAAATTTTATTTTTCTTTCTTTTCTTAAGCTATGCATACATATGTTATGAACGGACTTTTTGATAAAGAATTTTTAAGTTTTTCTTATCTATTTGATGGCTTTTGTCCGTATTGAAGGTTGAAAGAGATGCAACCTGCAATACTGAACCTGCTAAAACCAACGAGGTATAAAACAGAATATTCATAATCATCATTGCAGCCGGCAATTACTAACACAATCGCTTGCTCTCTCTAAAACACCATCTGATTAATTAATTGGTGTGTTGGAGAAATTAAATTTTTTTTAACAAAAAAACTTAACTTTTTTTTTTACGGTTTTTAATATCAATAATACCCAATAATAACTATAGTTCATTGGATGCATGTGTAACCCCCTAACTGGGATCACATTACGTGTCACATAACAACTGTTGGTGTGCCCTAGGCCCTAGGCGTTGTTTTATGACATTGTATTTGATGATGATTACATACTATGTCATTGGTGTTTTATGAATAAAGGCATTAATTCATTTGAGTTATATATCTTGTACTGTAGTAACTAAATGAAGTATCCATTGATTGCATATCATAAAGTATACCAGAAGTGAGTCATAGTCATGGGAATGATTATGGCATAAGCTTTTATATCTAGGATTCACATGACACTCTGTAGGTTGCTTAGTGTATGTGAATATGGATATAGGTGCGTGTGCGTTACACGAGACTTGGTCGATCCGCTTTAGAAAGTTCATGGTGGTAGAGTCATTAAGCTTTCTAACAATGTAGATCTCTTTTATCTCCTGACCTGATTTCAGTATAGCAGTCATTAAGGAATCAGATTGAATTTGGTGTATTTCTAACAGGTCCGCCAGAGGATGCCAAATATGGATACACTGGTTCAATCTCTGAACTTATTACTGCGGATAGTTGAAGTGATGGAATTACCACTCACTGTTTAAGTGAGTTGATATCATAGGCCACTTGATGAGTATTATCTGAGAAATGTACGGCCGTACTGAAACAAGCAGGTGACTTGTTTGTTTGTCAGTAATACTCGATGATCAAGAAATTAATCTAGCAATAGAGGATGACTACACCATGCCTCCAGCTTGATTAATCGATATGCTTTTGGTAAGAGATAAGTAGAGCATCATACAGGGTTTTCTGTCTAACATGGATAGCATTCATCTTTAATCAATATGTGATTGACATGGTTTACTAGGACCCTTTGTCGATCAGTGAATTGTTAATTCACAGCTTATTGATTTCAGACCCTAAGGATCGTGCAACACGGTAATCGAGAAGATTAATTGATACATGAATTGTGTTAATTAATTCCAAGATTAAATGATCAATTGATGAATTGATTATTTGAAGAACGTATTAATTATTTGTTATGTGACAAGTTAATTAATAATTGGAACGGCTAATTAATTGATCGGGTTAATTTAATTAAGCGATTAATTGTTTATGGGTTAAAGTGTAATATTAATTTAACCTAATTGATGTTAATTGAATCGATTTAATACTACGGTGTTTAATTGATAAAATTAAATTAATTAAGGGTCAAATTAATAATTAACTGAAAGTTAATTAATTGCACTATATAAGTGAATTGTCAATTCATTATTCAGGATCGGAAACTGAAAACCCTAGCCTCCATTAGCTGAATTCGACCGAACCCCTCTCGAGAGGATTCCGGTGAATTTGTTCCTCGTTCTTCGCGTTCTTGGAGTAAGCCGACTAGTATCTGATCTCGGTTCTTGCTCGTGTCTGCACGTGAACTAGGAGGAGCAACATCTGAGGCTCTCGTCTATCCTTGAAAGGATATCCAAGTAGGTTTTCTTAATCCATAGATTAAGATAACAGTTTTGTTAAAATTTAACTGAGGTTTAAAGATTAAGATCAATGGGACAATTGGTTCAGGTTAGATCGAATTCACCGTTTAACTAATTAGTTCGTTGCTTCCGCTGCGCGGCTCTGATCGATCTACATTCAAGTCTCAGTCATTTTCATATAGATACACATCATTCTTTATATATCAAACTAGAGAAAAGATCATGTGTGACACTTATGTTATTGTGAGACATATTTTTATTGTGTGACAAGGAGTGGCAATTGTGTAATTAAATGAAAAAGGATGGCATATTTTAAGGGGCATACACGTGTAAGGAAGGGAAGGGGGGTGATGATGTCAGCGCTGATGTCATCGCAGGAGAGAGAAAAGTCTTTTATTTCTTTTCTTTAAAATACATTTTCCCGATGATCCCGAATTCGATTTTCGAAAATTTTTATACCGTTGGACTCGTATTAATTAGCCGGTCATTTTGAGATCCATTGTGGTCAAATAAAAACGACATTTTTATTTTGGAATATTTGGTAATGACTTTTGGAAGATTTGGTAATGACTTTTGGAATATCAAGAAATTTGAAAAAAAAAATCGTTTTTATTTGAACACAATGGATCTCAAAATGACCGGCTAATTAATACGAATCCAAGGGTATAAAAATTTTTGAAAACCGAGTTCGGAATCATTGGGAAAATGTATTTTAAATATTAGTTGTCACACAATAAAAGTTGTCACACCTAAGGACCTTGTCTCACTTGATCCTCCCCCTATCAAACTATATACATCACTTGTCATTTACAATACATATTTAAGTCATTAGTTTATACATGAAATATACAAAATAATATACACTCAAAATGCTCCAAAATGCATAGGGGAGAACGGATTATCGCTGCCGGTGCGATCCTAACAAAAAGAACTCCACTATCCTGAAAAAATGGTGGCAAGGAGTGAGCTGCCTACTCAATAAACATATAGCTCATATATGTATACAAATATAACGTGAAAGAATACAAGTAGAGTTATATCATCAATATCAATTTAACTGCATATAAATTTCACTACATAATCACACGCACGATTCATTTATTATGCTCATCATTATTTAATCAATTAGGGCACTGCTATACTTAAATGACATATGTAAAATGGTCCGTGGGCCCACTCTGTATTTCGTCTCACATATCGGAATACAATCACCTGTGGAGGAGTAAAACTCAACTCACCAGTCTGCTACGGATATATCTCAACATTGTGCTTCCGGCTCCAAATTTCGGATAGCACTCTCAACAACCTGGACCACTTCACATATTCACTTAAGCATGCTCACATTCCTTTCTCATTAATCATTATCCAATTCACACATCAATCATACAGCTCAACATACTGCATTTCAGCTCACGATGTCACCAATAGTTCTATCTCCACATTTCATCACCATCACAACATTTCATAACCAACACAACATTTCACAACCAACACAGATTACACATCACGTATTCATATCATAATCAATCATGTTACAAACTCAACAAATTCCAATCACATCACATTTATACACACATATAAGCACTATGCTTACCGTTCACTCGACGAGATCTATTCAACACGCTCGGGTGCTCTTTCACTTGCACCTTGTCCTCCTAATATCACATAACATCATACAATTAGACTCAATTAAACTATATGTAAATGTATGCTTATGCATGACGTATGATTCTCACAACTCACTAGCTTCACACTATAGACTAAACTTCATTCTTTAGTCTTAGTTGTTCATATGACCTATGTGCCTAGATTCTTCCATAACTCTCTCAATACTTACACAAATACCCTGATTCTTGTTGATACTAAAACTAGACATATATAACTTGAACATATCCAAAACTCACATTAATATCATCCCTGGATCATAAATGGCAAGCAAAGGTATTAGGTTCTATTTCTGGCAAGAAAACAGACTACCCAGCTTTCCATCGCACATGGTAATGTCAATGGTTCTCTGAAACCACACACTTTCTACACAAACCATTTTACAGGGACATACTTCCACATGTTATAAACAACTTTGTAAGAATATGGATTCCCTAAATATGAGCTTAAGAGCCTCAAATGACCATCACAAGATTGCTGCCTCACATACAATTCCATTTCGAGGAAGTCATGTCCACACCAAGCTAACTTCTTACACACAATGAATTAGAGACCCATATTTTGCAGGGTATAGCCAACATATAGGGCTAAATGGTTTCTTCTTTGTGGTTTTGCCAATTCAATCTCTATCATGATGAAAATGAGTCCATAAGGTGACTGAAAACAGCTGCCTATAATTCAGCTTAAGACACCTTATGCACACCTTTCACTAAAACAACATATAACCAACTCAAACAACACCAAGCCACCACAAACATAACCATAACTCATTTATAATCAATCTCATCACTATACTTAGGGTTTTCAGAACTTCAAATCCATGGAAACTATGCTAAAACAACTTACAAACCTTAACTTGATGCCTTTCCTTTGCTATGCTACCTATCTCCACTTGTTTGCCTTGGAAATGGTTGGAATTGAATGAGACTTCGTTTGGGGTTCTTAGGGTCTGAAAAGGGAAGGTTAAGGGAGAGTTTTGTTAGGTTTTTGTTGCTGAAGAAAACGAGTTAAGGTTATAAATGAAGGAGGTGATTTTTGTCTTATAAAATGTGACACCTCGTGCTTAAGTGAGGTGCTTGCTTGCAAACTTCACAATCAATCCTCCATACTTCTAATTCAACCAATTAGGTCCATGTTTCTTCAATTGATATGTGTACTAATTCAACTCACTCTCACTAACCATTCATTACGGCTTAACACATCGCTAATCGCCTACTAATTGCACCTTAATCGCGGTTTGTGTGTAAAACTTGTTTGTAACTGAAATGAATCTTAATGCATTCCTATGGAGAAGTGTAAGTATATATCTAACACATCTATGGGTTAGGGTTTAAGGATGTTACAACATGTGTTCCACTTAGAATTTCATTGGTATTATTGTATTTATTCAATTATTTGATGAGAAGACTTACAAATGATAGAGGCGGGTAAACATACCCCTCTGTCCCTACAGGAGCTGATAGATTGATGTAGAACAAAGCTTTCTACGGGTTGCAGTGGGGGTTCCATAGCTGATGCTTTTGATTACATCAAGACAAACGGGATAGCAGCTATGCATCATTATCCGTTTCGAGAAGAAGAAGGAGTGTGTAGACACAATTCTACACCGAGAGCATATACCATAGGAGGATTTAAGCAATTGTATGTTTCCTAGGAGACCCTCATGGAGTCGGTTTTGAAGCAGCCCGTATGTGTAGTTATTGATGCACATAGCACAAGATTCCATAGTTATACATGCGTTGTTTTTTGTAGAGCGTGGTGTTTTTGGATAAACTTTGTTCTTAAAGTTGAATCATTGGGTTTGGGGAAGAGTCTAATGGTGAAAAGTTTTGGTGGATGGAGGTTATATGAAACTTTTCCGGGCTTCTTCTCCCGATAGAGGCACGTTAGGGATTGCTCTGAAGGCAATTATTCCAATTCCAATTGAGGTTGAGGTTGTCCCTTAACAAAATAGTGGAAATGAATATTCATGACATTAAAGGTAAATTTTATTTTTCTAACTTTTATTAAGATATGTATGTTATGAACGGACTTTTAGTTATAGAAATTCAGAGTTTTTCTTATCTATCATTTTACTAGTTATGTCTCTTTTGAAGGTCGAGAGACCTGCAATAGAATATTATGTTGAGGCAGTGGAGCTTAAACCTGCAATACTGAACCTGCTAAGACCAATGAGGTATAAAACATAATATTCATAAGCATCATTGCAGCCGACAATTACTAACACAGTCTGTTGCTTTCCCTAAAACATTATTTGACCAATTAATTGGGTGTGTTGGAGAAATTATTTTTTTTTTAGAAAAAAACTCAAACTTTTTTTCTGCCGGTTTCCAATATACATAATACCCAATTATAGTTCATTGCATGCATGTCTTCCACTTGGAATTTTATTGTTATTACGGTATTTATTAAATTATTTGGTGTAGAAGGGTAACAAATGATAGAGGCGGGTAAGCATACCCCTCTATCCCCACATGAGCTTGATAGATTGTTGTAGAACAAAGCTTTCTAAGGTTGGAGAGTGGGGGTTCTATAGCTGATGCTTTTGATTACATCAAGACAAACGGGATAGCAGCTATGCATTATTATCCGTTTCGAGATGAGGAAGGAATGTGTAGACACAATTCTACACCGAGATCCTATACCATATGGGGATTTAAGCAATTGCTTGTTTCAGAGGAGTCCCTCACGGAGTCGGTTTTGAAGTAGCTCATATGTGTAGATATTGATGCACATATCACAAAATTCCGTAGGTATACAAGCGGTGTTTTTGTAGAGCGTGGAGTTTTTGGACAGCTTTTGTTCTCAAAGTTGAATCAGTTTGCACTGGGTTTGGGGAGAGTCTAATGGTGTAAAGTACTGGTGTATTAAGAATTCTCACGGTACCAATTGGGGTATTGAAGGTTATATGAAACTTTTTCGGGGTTCTTCTCCACGTTAGGGGCAATTATTCCAATTCCAATTGAGATTGAGGTTTGTTCTTAACAAAATGGTGGAAATGAATATTCATGACATTAAAGGCAACTATTTGTTCTTACCTGTATTTCAGCTCTTGGAACTTGAAGACTATTCTGAAACCGAAGAAGGCTTTAAGTTCAAGTTTCCAAAAAAACAACTTGAATACTTTTTATTGTTTATTCGTTACCTTATTTCAGCGAGTTGTTTCAGAACAGCTCCTGTGTTGAATACTTATAATTGTTAATTTGTTCGTTACCTGTATTTAATCGAATTGATGTCCACATCCAATATTGATAAGAAGTGGATTTGTTATGTTGAATCTTGTGTTTCAAACGTCGTTGGAGGTCCTTTGGAAGGTGGTGGATTCTAACGATCAAGTCAGTAATCTAGAGAGATATAGAGTAATTTTGGAAAATAGTAATTGTGTACCTTTTCCATTTCCATCTGGAGTTTATATAGCGCTCCTAACAACCCTAAAGTAGAAGGTGAAATGACGTTTTTACCCCTTAGCTTGGTGACCTAGGGGGCGGATTGACGTCATAAGCTCATTCTAGCGAAGGTGTGCGAACGTCATTCATCTGAGTTGGAGGCCCATAAGCACTTTGATAACTTTGGATGTTTTCAAATATATCGTGCCCATGACCCATTTCCGATTCTCCATAAATGACCAAATGTTGATTTAAGTATTCTTATATACATTTTAAAAACACTTTGTATTTATAGAAAAAGTCAACTATTCTTATATACTTTGAAAACGTTGAAATTATTCCATAAAGTCAAATATCGACTCATAAGTCTACGTGAATGTCCTTGGAATTGAATTCAAACAAACATTGTTTTAAGGCTCAACACTTTCGATAATCCTTTGCATTTGAACTGATATATTGAATCCCTAAATCAACATGACAAGTGCGAGAGTATATATCATTACTTCTTTTACACAAAACAAGAAAGTTGAGTATATATCATTTAATTGATGTATGTATGCTATTAAGAAAGTTTGGGAGATATTTTCACGTCATGGCGAACTTGTTGGTTTGAGATTTTACTAAAAGCGGGCGGTAGCTCAATCAATCCATACTTATTGTATGCAGGATTTTTCTGTTGCCAGTGTTTTTACTTGACGAGCTTCAACGTCTTATGAATCATATTGGCGGGTCACAAGTTCAACGAATGGTAATGCTCCACCTGTATATCTGGGAAAAATTATGTGAAAGGAAGGAATTTGGTGATATGTGCCGAAGATATTTATACGAAGGCCCATACAATCTATAGCAAGGCCCATACTGAAGAAGATAAGCCCAATTCCAGCCATAATACACACTCCAAGCGTGAAAAATGGAAGCATGGAACATCAAATTGTCTGATCAATTTGAAGTAATTAGGAACTCTAGATGCTTTGAAATTAGCGGATTCACTATCGTTATAGCAATTGATCAACTCTAACACCAAAATTTCATACTCATCAACAACTATATTTATCTTCGAGAAGTACTACTAGTATCTAATTATAGCAATTGATTAACATGTATTTACCTCAAAAAAGTGCAACCAGAGCAAATTTTTATGGTCGTCCGTGTATATAATGCGATTTACAAAAACAATCCGTTTAGAAAAACTTGATTAAATGATCATTGTCTAACAGGATAATTCATTTTGAGAAATTCCTTTTTCCAAAAAAAAAAAAGAGAAAAAAAACAAGAGCTTAGGCTTCTCAGTCACTTATATTGCCAAATGTCAAAACTCTGACTAATTCCACATCTTAATTCTTCAATCTCCACGACTCAAGTACAATATTAAACTGAAGAATGTTCCAGCCACGTGGCAAGATCTCACGTAAGCCACTTGTAATCCCAAATGCCGGCAAGCAAGATCCTCAACAACTTCACTTTGCTTCAGCTCTTTTGTCTCCTATCTCCGCAGGTCTCTCATAAAATCCAACTAAAACCATCTTACTTCCAATACTACCCTTTCTCTCTCCTTTGACCCTCACCAAACCACGAGGACACTTCTGTAATTCATCCTCCGCCGGCCTTGCACGTCTCTCCTGCCGCCATTTTCAAATTTTTTGTTCATCTCATCATCCAAAGCAACAAACTTTATCTTTTTCTTTCAAGCTATCTTGCATGCAAAACTCATCTTCACTACCATTTTCGAGTTTCCTATCCGTTTCACTTTCATTTCCTTTCCGATACCCCATTTTGTTTTGAATACTATGTTTTAGAAATAACATTTTCAGTGTTCGAGTGACTATACTTTGAAGACTATGTTTAAGAAATAACATTTTCGTGAATCCATTTCCGTGCAACATAGCTTTTAATAAAGCATGAAGGGTTCAGCTTTACTCTCAGATCAATCACTAAAGCCAAAAAAGCCGAAATCTCGAGAAGTGAGCTCTAGATTCTTGTCTTCAACTCCAACTTCATCTCCAACTCCAAGCCAAAATTCATCACCCGTTCGCCATGAGCGAAAGCAGCATCGAAGCCTTGAAGACCCCGGATTTATACGAGGTCTTTGGCCATCGATCACTTCTTCTTCCCCTTCGCATCCATCCTCGAACGCCAACAATGTCGACACTCTTGCTGATCATCTCGGAAATGAGAGACTCCGCGATTTCATTGACAAGAAGAAAGATGAAAAACCTTCCAAAAATAGCAACTTGTTTTCACTTACTAGGCAAAGAAGTTGCTCTGAGTATAACAGATTTGACAATGAGAAGGAGAAGGAGAAAGAGAAAGAGAATCACCGGCCGATTCTCGGAGGTTCTCTGAGATATACAGGGAAGATTAGAACATCATCTTCTTCTTCATCATCAATTTCATCTAGTGGATTATTGAACAGTTCGGTTTTTGTTCCTGGAAGATTGTCCGTGGACGAAAATGCTCTATACCAAAGGCGAAAATCGGAACATCTTGATGCAGAATCTGAAACAAGTGATAGTTTTTCGGAGAATTCCCGAAGATCCGGGGTAGAAGTTTCTTCCAAGTATCTACAGGATATTCAAACAAAGTGTAGAAGGAGTGCATCAGATTCGAACATTGAACATCCGGTATCACTGGATTCATCCCCGAAAATGAAGAAATCTAGGATAAGAAGTGCCATCAAGAGGGCTAATTCGCTTGCTGGCTATGGAAGTGCATCATCCCAATGGGCCTTGTCTCCCGGGAGATCAGGATCGCCACCGATGTCTGTAGAAAGTAAGGACAGGGTGATGTCCTTTTCGAGTTTGAAGCCTCCCTCGAGTCCTTCGAAGGCGAAAGGTATGGAGAAATTGTTCAATTTGGGGCGCGACTTGCTCAAGGGTAAGAAACCATCTTCTTCGTCTTCATCTCGTCTGTTGGTGGCTGTGTCCGGGGGCGGAGACGCCACACATCAGCTGAGATTGCTTCATAATCGGGTGATGCAATGGCGATATGCAAATGCTAGAGCAGAAGTCGTGAATGAGAATATTGCAAAGGATGTAGAGGTATCAATGCTTGATTGATTGTTCATTCCACACAAACTAGTTTTTTTATACAGTCCATTTATGTCACACAAGCGAATCAATATTAGTCCGCCTGTCTGACACTGACACATATTTGCAGTTGTAAATCAGCCTCAAGTGTACTGATTTTGATCTGCTTGTCACACACGCAGGAAGACTAATATTGGCCCGCTTGTGTGACAAGCAGACACACAGAAATCTCCACAAGCCACTTCTCTGCCTCCCTAACCAGCGAGACGAGCTAAAATCACCGAAACACATAAATGATTTGAAAGCCACCATAAAACATATAGACTGATATCGGTCTGCTTGCCACTCAAACGAACTAATATTGGTGCGCTTGTGTGACAAGTGGACTAAAAAAAATATCCACAACCCGCTTCTCATAAAATCATGGAGAAACACAGCAATGACTCAAAATCCACCTTTAAAACAGAGAAATTTTTTGGAAATCTAACACAAATGTTTAAATAACCCTGCATAATGATGTGTTTATGCAGAAGAATCTGTTGTCTGCATCCGATAACCTTGTGAATTTGCGCCGATCCGTGTTACATAAGAGATTACAGCTTCAGAAGGAGAAATTGGAGATGAAGCTAGATTTAGTTTTACACTCTCAAGTCGGTAAAAAATTATGTTTCATGATTAAATCATCATATGAACATAAGAATGGATAATTGAGTTTGTTGTTTGATAAAAAAAATTGCAGATAAAAAAACTAGAAGCTTGGGGAGACATGGAAAGGCAACATTTATCAGCAATTTTGAAGACCAAAGAATGTTTGCATTCTGTTGTATGCAGAGTACCACTTATCGAAGGCGCAAAGGTAATATATATGCTCCTAACTTTTTCGGGGACATTTAAATGTACCCGTAAAGTATGAAACAATGCAATATTTGGTCTAACATTTGTTAATAATGGTTGTTATACTGTTACTTAGTCTAACTAGAATCAAATTAGAAATTGGCCACTTCTTGAAGAATATATATATTTAGTTGTATTAAGCAGTTTGTTTCTATAAATTGTGTGTTATCGCGTCTGGAATTGACGGTGCTTTATTCTAGGTGGAGCCACAACTAACTTGGATGGCCTTTCGACATGCATTAGATCTGACAGCTTCGATCAATTCAATGTTGAATGTCTGCCATCAAACGGAGGAGAATGCTGCATTGCTCTCACAATTAGCAGAAGTTGTTTCACAAGAGAAATTATTGTTAGAGGAAGGCCAAGAACTTCTGCAAACAATGTCCACATTAGAGGTACAAAATTATTCGACTATGGTTTATCATTTAAATTACTTGGAAGAATCACAAGCCACGGAATATGATTTTTTGTTTACTTGGGATTATTTTGGCAGGTTGAAGAGAGGAGTTTTAAGTGTTCTCTGATCCAGTTAAACCAGTTTACACAGCAGCCGTGGAACAACGAGATGTTGATATGAATATCAACGATACAAGCAAGAGATCTCGAGTTTGAATCCTGTCAAAATGGGTTACAAATGCCTAACGCGTTATAGTAGCATCAACTCGGTGTATGGGATTATTTTTGGTACATACAACGATGTAAGCAAGAGATCACGGATGGTCTGTTGACCTCACATATGAGAGAAATGTAGAGAAAACTATGAGTACTTTCAGAATTCTATCCTATAATTTTAGTATATTCAGAATTTTGTCATACAAATTTGACATCAGTTATCGACTCTGCGACTGAATTCGACATCAGTAACGGAATCTGCGACCGAATGCCGTTTATCGGATGCTAGTCCTAAAAAAATTTCATTTTGTAATACACTTTTATCCATTAACCCTTCTATTATTAAGTGGTTTATATGGTTCGTGTGGCATAGATTCTGTCTTTACGCATATCATGCTTGTAAATCACTTGCTTGAATATGAATGTGACATTTATCAAAAAATAATTAAAATATGAATGTGACAAATTATAATATAAGTAGATTATAGAATACACAATATGAGAATTATAAGATTGCAGCCGAAGCCCTTAAGGCCCATTTTTATATGCCACCCCAGCTTGATTAGATCATTCGTCATTCTATCGGACATTGAGCATGGACGCTCGACAAGCCTCCTAGTGCCATACCGCCTAGAAGTGATAGGTGTCCGATCACAGAGTCCGATGGAAGTTCCAAAACGGTTGTCGGATACTTGTTCCACATTCACATCAAGACAATCGGGTTACTCAATATAGTAAACAACTTCTCTTTACTTTACTTACTTTGCTCTCTACTTTTAAAAACTTACTGAGTTGATCCTTGAAATGTTGTTAAGGACCGATTCATTCATAAGGAGAACCTCGAGCTCAGTGACCAAATTAGTGATCAAATGAGCTATTTGTGTCCACCATAATCATCTAAATCTTTTATCATTTTTTTCATAATCATGATACTAATATTTTTTATTTTTTATTTTTTGAAAGGATACTAATATTCTTCTTTTTTTTTTTTTGAGAACCAAGGATACTAATATTCTTAAACACTATTTTTCATGAAAAAAAATATGTTCTTTCTGTTTTAATTATAGGATTATTTCAATTAGTATAAAACCTCTCTGTTAATAGAAATAAGGTTAAATTTGAGAAGTAGTTGTGTATACATTATAAAATATCATATAGAAAATGAACAAATTGATAAATCTAAAAATCATATATTAGGATCCTTTCAAAAAATAAATAAATCATATATTAGATTGTTACAAAAAGTTATATATTGTAGGATCATGATTCAAATTTTTAAAATTGTGATGATTTATATTTTTTTATTGATTGAAAAATAAATACTTGTCTGTAGTTAGAATATTTGATATTGAAATACTATCAACTAAAAAAAATAGTAATTATATTTTCACAAACAAGCAAAATAAAATGATGTCATATTATATTTTCTTCATACGGACAAAAAATATATGGTAATTGAAGTCTACTATAATAAACTAGTCGAGAATTGGTTGAAAAACTATCCGAAAGTAAGTTAAATTTTGATTACTTAAACTGATTTATATGGTCAATTTATCTGAAGTCTACTATAATAAATTAGTCGAAAATTGGCAGTTATGCAGCTTTGACACTTAGATATACAATTTTGTTTTAGAAAAGGAGAAAGGTATAATTTTTAGGAAGATGGTACATAAAAAACTATTTTGCACATCTATGTATCCAAACTATCGATGACCTTCCAAACTGATACCTAATGACCTACTATAGCAGGTTTACCTTAAGTCAATGTCCGGTAAACGCAAATTTATTGACTTTTTATTGACTTTATTCACTTTCATAGGCAAAATGATAAATTACCATTCACGTTCTTTTTTCTTCTCTCCATCATTCTTTCTCTTCTCTCCATCATAATTCTCCCTTCTTTAATTTTCTTCTTTTATTCATTTTTTCTCTTTTTTTTCCTTTTTTTCTAAACAATTTAACAAATATTAGATCCCGTGGGTCGCTGTCGGAATTTGAAAATTCTAAACAGATAACCTGCTGGAATCTGAAATTTTCATATTTGGTCACTCACCTTTGTAATTTGGTTACATTTTCTCCCTCCTTTAATTTTCTTCTTTAATTCCTTTTTTCTCTCTTTTCTCCTAAAATTCTAGATTCTAAACAGATAACCTGCTGAAATCTAAAATTTTCATATATGGCCACTCACCTTTGTAATTTGGTTACATTTGGCCATGAATCTATTAATTTAGTGAAATTTCACCCTTCTTTAGTTAAAATTAAATGAGATAAAAATATTAAACATTAAAATTTCATCTATTTCGAATAAGAAATTGATATTAAAACTAAAAATTTCTACATAATACAAAACAAGAATGTAAATTATTAACATAATAAGGGTGAGATTTAACCAAATTTCAAAGGTCGGAGTAAATGTGAACAATTAAAAATCGATGACCAAATGTACAAATTTTACATAGATTAGTGGCCAAATAGTACTTTTAACCCATAAATTTCAATAGAATTTCAGAAATATCAAAATGACCCCAAAACTCCTCAAATAACTACAAAATAACCCATATGATATTTGATAAAGGCACAATCTTTTTCCGATCACAGAGCATTTTTCAATTTGTCGCAAGGAGGTATGGCTACTTTAGCAGCTCGCCAAGCCGCCACACTTTCCCGCCGACTTCCCGCCTCCCTCATCCACCGCCGTGGTCTCGCCGGCGCCGCAGGTAATCCATATTCCATTTACTCTTTTACAGCTGCCATACTTGTCTATATAGCTATTCCATACTGATTGCAATCGATGTAGATCGAGGAATTGGATACCCTTTTCTTAGATTCTTCAGATGCAATTTGTAATTCTAGTTGTATGGATGCTGCAAAATTTGAGCTCAAACAATCAATTAGGTCACCTGATTCCCTTTAGGCTAAGCCCCCATCGCCTTCCTATTTGGGTGACTCGCCTTTTGACTTCTGCTTGAACTCTAGGCTTTTTAAGTCTCCCCGCACCAATGCTCTTCCTCGAGGCGATTTTTCACCCTCATGGATTTGACTCCCCTTTTGCCTTTCATAATTATGGCTCATGCGAATGGGTTTCAATTCTATCTTCTTGTTGTTGATTGCTTGTGTATATTTATACCTCACCTTTGTCTAATTGAAGTATTGGCATGCAAAGTTGCTGACTTTGTTTCTGTTATTCATCTTTGAATTTGGACCTACTGGTTTACTGTTTCGGGATTTTCATTTTCATTCAATTTTGTTGTTGATGTTCCTCTTTTAACCCTAGATTTCTTCTCAATTGTTGTGGCAGATCATCATGGACCTCCAAAGGTTAATTGCTGGCAAGACCCAATGAGCCCATCCAAGTGGAAGGAAGAGCATGTCAGTTTTTAGCCCTTTTTCATTGTTTCGAAGCTGCTAAAGCTGAAATTATAAGCTTAATATGTGAATATGCAAGTTAGGATACATTTGATCTTGAGTAATTTAAGATAAAACTATAGCATTGCACCTTGTTTTGTTCTTCCAACACTGATATCCTGTCAGCATTGAGGAAAGTAGATAGTTTGTTCTCGTTTATACAGATATCGTATTAGAATTTGTCCTAGTGATAACATCAGTTGCTTTTTCCTGTTGGTCTTTTTTTTCTAAATGAGAAGCTCTCTTGACTATTTTTTGCTATTCTGTTTTTCCAGTTTGTCATTGTCTCTCTATCTGGTTGGGCCGTAGCTATTTTCGGTGGATACAAGTTATTTACTGGAGGAAAAGGCAAGAAGGAAGAGGTATACTGTCATATACTTTTGCCGTGGCAAGGATATCCATTCTTGTGAAACCTGGCCTAAGAGGCCTTGCAATTGACTATTTGGTTCTTCGTATTTTGGTTTTTGTCCTTTCATAGTTGTTTGGTACAGTTAAGGTCTTTGAGAATGTTGTTCCATACATTGATAGTTAGTGATCCGTATAATAGGTTACTATTTCATGTGATTTCGGGGGGACTTGAGTCAGCCACCCACCGACCGGTCTCCTGTCCAATTTTGGGCCAATTCTCCCTCCTTTATGCAACCAGCAAATGAGATTCTTGCCAAATCCAAGTTTGCTGCTTCAACCGTTACCAAAATAATACCTATTTAGTTTAGTACTTCAGTTTCTTTTGTTACGCATAAACTTCTTCTTTGATCAATTATTTTGAGACTACTGCTTTGGCTTCTATGAACCCATGGAGCTTATTGCTCAGCTAGAAATAGTATCACAAAACAGAAAGAATCTTACTGTAAAGGGGTTCCTTCTTTTAGTGCTAGCTAGGGCTTTCTTATCAAACTTAGTGTGGAAGTTCCAGTCCAGAAATGCAATAACCTCTTTTTTGAACTTTATCATTTTGAACTTGTAAATACAGGTTTTTCTAATACTCAATTGTGTGTTTGCAGAAACTGGTAGGAGCAGCAAACTGAAATTTCGATCTTTTTCGGCTCTGCTTCAAAATCCTAGTAATAATGTGTTTGGCTGGAAATCACCTGTGCAATTTTGATTTGATATTAACAGCTTGCAGATTGTTCTGCTAACCAGTTTGTCATCTGTTTTACTGGAGAATAATGGATGATTAGGTTTAAACTGCATTTTTTGAAAATAAGCCCTTTCATTTGCTTGTCCATTTCCATAGACCATGATTATTCTGATAATTTGAACCATTTGCTTTTCTATTATGAGGAACTGATACATGTTCTTGAAAATGCAAACATGTTTTCTTGCAGTTGTTCCATGACATTACTGCACTGTTATCTATGACTATAAATCTGGTAAACATGAATGTATTAGAAACTGCAACTCCCTGGAGATGACCATGTCTCCTAGGGAAGGGATCCTATGATACAATGAAATATGTTGGGTTCATAGTGTGCACTCTTAGAGAGGGTCGAGCTTTGATAAAATGGGAATCTTGTAGAACAGCATTCTGAGATGGTTCACAGTATTGGCCTAGGTTCAGTTTAAGTAATTCTTTTCTCCTTGGTAGGGAAACTAATCTGAAATTTGGAATAGGCGTGCCAATTTGCCAAGAACCAATAGGCAAATTATTATGTGAAACTAGAAGTGATACTATTTCATAGGCAATGCCAAAGACGTATAGGTGTCAATTCGGATGATCTTGGTATGTTATATATGTGTATATATATTCAGATGAATGGCTATATATATGATATAGGTGCAAGATAAGCAATAGCCCTGTAAGCGGATTTCGGATATTTCCATAAATGATGTTATTATTGAACTTTCAAGGTCTAATTTTAGGCAAAAAAAGAAAATGCAACTAGTAGCTACTCAAATATACATGAGACAACTGTCAACATCCTTGTAGAAAGCAAAAACATTCCAAAAAGAAAAAGGTTAAAATCTAGAACTCAAGTTCTTCTGTTTCTTCTTTGTAATCTTCTTTATTTTCTTCGAATTCGGGAACCAGTTCCCTGGCAAATTCTCCAGTGGCCTTATCAATTGCATAGTCTGCATCAGCATCCTCTTTTTCTTCTTGCATTTCCTCCTTGACATCATTCAATTGCATCTTCATATCTCTGTAGTTTTCTTGGCTTTCATATTGACGAACTCCGTCCAAGTCAGACTCATAGCTCTCCATGGTGGCATTGTTTCTGGTGCCTGCGGCTTCATCATCTAAACTTCCATTTGCCTGCAGTTTCTCCAAATGGTGAATACTGTCCTCTATTACAGGTATGTTGTTCACATGGTTCGAGTCATCAGTTTTCTGAGATTTAAGCAACTCAGCATCAGAAAGCTCTTCTACCTTATTAAAAACAGTTGCCTCTTTGCTGAGTTGATTCTGATTATCCACCGGAAATTTTCTTTTTCTGGTGTCCTCAGTTTCATCATTTATGTTGTTCACCAATCTTCTGTTCCTATGAAGCTTTTGCCATAGCATTTCTTTTGTGTATTTATCCTCCACCCTAGCAGTTGAAGATCTAGATTTGTCTGCCATTTCCAACTTCTGTGCACCCTTCAACGTCCCTTCATTCTGACCCTCATCTTGTTTGGACTTCTTATGCTCCGTCTGCTCATCTCTAGCAACTGTATGCTCTCGACTGTATCCTGATCCTGTTCCAGCGTCCGTATTGCCTGTATTTACTACTTTCTCATCTGCTTTTGCCGTATTGTTTTCCCCATTCACTCGTAAACCTCCCTTGCTTTCAGTTCTGTTCACAAATCTGTCAGCATTCTCACTCTCTACGGTATTCATGGATGCATCAAAGCCCCTGTTTCCTTGCTCCAACGGATTCGCACCATTGCTGTTATTTTCTCCAGTCCCTGATGCACTCTGATTGGCTGTTGTCTCAGTAACCACCGAATTTCCAGTCACATTAAAATTTGGTTTTCCATTCGATGGATACTTCTCTGACGATCTCCTAAACGAACTTTCAAGACGGCGCTTCAAATCCTCAATCTCAGCTTCCTTCTGCTTCAATCTCTCCATTAAAACTGTTACTTGTGGACCAACTTCTTTTTCTCTTGTGATTTTCTTTCTATTCGCTTTGATCTTGTTCTGCCTCTCCTCTAATGCAGACTCCAAGATCTTTCTTTCATCCTTTAGGGAACGAATTGTAGACTGCATCTCTAAAATTCTTCTATCTGCCTCCATATTTTGATTCCTGAGGGAGTAAATCTTCGTTTTCATCTCTTCAGCCTTCCTTTTCATTTCCTTGGTGTATTCTCTTTCTTTCTGATAATGTATGTATATAAATTAAATTAGACGCCAAAAATTCACGAACTGTACCCCCAAAATTCCAGCAACTCTGAATCCTCTTTGTGAGAATAGAACAGGGATTATGGTTTAAAATGTAGAGCTATAGTTGCCAATCATGAATAATTTTATCCCTAACGTCACAAATAGTACAATTTAGGGTCTAATGTTGGTGATTTAACAAATTTTAGCCATCATTAAAAAACCTAAAAACTCAAATATTATGTTTTCGTGTTCGGCATTGTCTGAAATTCCTCGAAACTCTATAATATATCTGAAATTGGTCGAATTTACCCGAAATTGTAATATTTCGCGGTAAAGTCAGGTCTTCCATAAGAGCAGTAAAAAAAACAGGGCAATGTGAAATGATCTATCAAATTGTAAGATGGGCTTTGCTGTCAATTTAGGGAAGATCCAAAGTTTATAAATTTCCAATATTCACCCATTCTAAAGATCAAAATTTTAAATTTTCAGATATAATTTGATAAACATGCCAAAAGAAAGTGTTTTTCAATTTTCACAAAAAGGTTCAAAATAAAGCTAAAGTACCAATCTTTTTAGACCAAATAAACAGTAAACCCAGAGATGAAACATATAGACATTGCAGAATGTTACCCACTTGTCATACAAACAAAAAGACACGTATAGAGTCACATGCAATTGCAATAGAAATCTAGAGAGAGAAAGAGGTAAGAGTTTAGAGAGAGAAACCTGAAGAAGAAGCTGAAGAGAAATGAGCTGATGATCTTTCTCTTTAACAAGAAGATTAAAAATTCTTCTCTCCCTAAGTTTATGAATCATCATAACTCCAAGCAAAGCAGCTCCAAATGCTAGAAGCAGCATCAAGCCGTATGGCTTGTTTGCTCCTCTGTTTCCATTGCTGTTTCCTTTCTGCAATCCCACCATTGTTATCTTGTTTCTCTCTCTAGAAATTGGAAGAAAACAAGGGATCAAAAGAGAAAGAAAAGAAATTGGATTTGTGTTGTCTATTTTCTTGATCTCTCTTTCTCTCTCTAGAATTTGGAAGAAAAGGATCAAAAGAGAAGAAAATTAAAATGGGTTTGCCTCTTTTCTTGATCTTAAGGGCTAAATCTCATTCTTAAACCCATCTCTCTATTTCTACGTTCTCTCTCTAGAATTTAGAAGAAAAGAAGTGATCAGAAGAGAAACAAAGAAGATGGGTTTGTCTATTTTCTTGATATAACAAATGAGTTTCTCTTTTCTTGATCTCAAGGGCTAAATCTCATGCATAAACCTCTCTCTCTTCTTTCTCTCTCTAGAAATGAGAAGAAAGGAGAGAGAAACAAACAAAATGGGTCTTTTTCTTGTTGATCTCAAGAGCTATATCTCATGCAAAAACTGTTGCTTGTTTTGTCATGCAAAAAGAACTATGCATCTGCCTCTTAAACTTTCTCTCTCTAAAAAACTCTCTCCCTCTAGAGAGAATTGTAAAATGAAACTATTGCAATAGAAGCATTTGGGGAGGTGTTTTCAGGGCACTGATTCTGGAAAACTTTAGTGTTTGTGAACTGTGTATTGGGATTTCCCATGCACTATTTCTCTTCATTTACTAAAATACCCTTTTTGCCCTTTTTAAACATGTAATTAATGAACATATTAAAACGTAGGTTAATTATGGTAATTATGTATGGTCTTTTGATTGCTTCAACTGCCTGCCTTTTATAACTCCAGCTACTTAAAAGACCTTCGGTTTAGCTGCATCATAATAAAGTTTGGAATGCTACATGTATTTCCTGGTCACCATCCATCCATTAGGGGTTGGTAAAAGTTAATTGGTAGTGTTCATAAAAAAAATAGTTAATTATTAGTGTGGCAAACAAATGACTTGAGTATAGCCCGCGTAAGTCACGTTCGGATTATTAAAATTGAGAATCTAATTGGAGCACCGATTAGGCACTCGAAATTACTTGATTAGTGTCTAACGTTTTATACTATTTTAATATTTAAAAGGACAAAGTTTTGTATCCACATGAACAGTTTCTTACGGGAACTAAATTAAAAAATAATTAACAAATTGACGCTCTGTAACATTTTTAAACATTAATGATTATTAAACTTTACTTTATTAATACTTCCCAATATTTATGTGGGGGTTATAAAATCTTTCTAACTTATTTTGCAATTTCTTCAATTCTAGTACCACCCACCCTAACATTTTTATTATCTGAAATCAAATTTCAGAATTTGATGTAAAAAAAATGGAAATTAAACCCTCAATACAACAAACACCTAAACATGTTTTTACTTTTTTTAGTTAAAGTGGAGAAGAGAGTTGAAAAAATCATTATTAAATCAGTCAGCTCTCTTAATGACCATGCCATTTTTTAAGCAACAAGCTTAGTTTATGGTCAAAGTGGCATGATTTCATGTTCAATTCAGGAAAATATAAAAATTGTACACTTTTTGTAATAGTATTGTTTAGGATTGGATAATTTGACTCTCAATTCTTTAATAAAAATATCACAACTATTTTACAAATAAGAAAACCAAAAACATTTTTTTTATAAAAAGTATAATTTAGAAATGTACAACAAAAATCAATTGGCTTTAGCCCAACTGGTACACTCATCAATGTGTGAGTGGGGAGTTCAGAGTTCGAATCCTACTCCTTATAAATTTCTCAAAAAAGAATAAAAAATGTACAACAAAAACATTACGGATGCGTTTTGTTTTTAGAAAATCAACAAAATTACTTTCAAGTGAGCAAAAGTTCAAAAACTCAAGAGTAACATAACTTGGTAAATTAAAATGAATAAAAGAACAAGCATACAATCAGCTGACTGTGTTAAATATAAGCCACCTCTTGACGTCGAACAAATTGGACAGAGTAAACTTCATGACTTGGCTGTACACCATGTTCTTATAAACCCCTTGCACACAAATAGGTGTTTCGGGACCAAACCGAGCAAACATTTCTCTCTATCCAAACCCGACACATAGGAAATTCGCCTAGACATGCAAATGAGTACTCAAATCTAAAGTCTAATATAACACGCACATCAAGTATCATGCAGATATTGTCCGTTCCAGCTCAAATCCATCATATGTATTTAACTTATAAGCTTGAAGCATTTCATTCATGCTCTCATCGCATCTCTTAAGACCGCTCCATATATCACCCTCCCCAAACCGAGTCGTTACATCTGGGTTATAAATCGCAAAACTATTTTTTCAATTAATTAGGTGAATGAAAGCCCACTTTAAAAGGCCATCCATTTGGATCCCATATTTAATGGGCTAAATCCAATGGACTCATCGCGAGACAGTTATCTTGAAGCTCAACGAATCAACAACCGCCATAGATTTTGATCTCCGCCGCCATTGTTCATCCACAACCAGGTATCAAAATCTTCATTTTCTTCAAATCCCATCATCTAATTTTGCTGTTATCATCATAAATACATAGAAAGTTACAATCTTTTCTAGTAGATTTAGGCGGGAAAATCTTTCAATGGAGTCTAAATCTCAAACCAATTCAATCGAAGATATTTTCGATTCATCTCTCAATCTAGAAGAAACCCATTTGAAAGAAGGCTATGAAGAAGGCTACAAACATGGGATACTCGAAGGAAAAGAGGAGGCTCGTGAAACCGGACTCAAGACAGGCTTTGTGGTCGGAGAAGAACTCGGGTTCTACCGGGGCTGTGTTGATGTTTGGAACTCGGTGATTCGGGTTGACCCGAATGTGTTTTCGCCTCGGATTCAGAAGTTTGTTAAGGAGATGGAGGTTTTGATTGAGAAATACCCGTTATTGGACCCTGAGGATGATGGTGTTGAGGGGATTATGGATTTGAGGTTGAAGTTTCGGATTGTAAGGGCGGGTTTGGGTGTCAAATTGGAGTATGATGGGTATCCTAAACCGAACAATGCTGAATTTTGAGATGTGGGTATAGATTCAGAAGTAGGATAGTTAGCTATTTAGGGATTTTGGGGGGCTATTATGATACATTTGTGGTGAATCCTTAAACTGTTGTCTGGGTTTGAATCAATTTCTGATTTTTATGGTGTTTTTAGTTCACTATGTCCGTCGTATGGTGGCAATGAGTAGATCAAAGAGTAAGCAAATCTGGCCACCAAGTAGAAGTTCGCTCCTAATAGTGTGTTAGTCCGCTTGCCTGACTGCTAGACAGACGGACTAGTGGCCAAACTAGTGGCCAAAGTAGCTCGATCAGTAAGAGAATCTCGCCATCAGGCACAAGTTCATCTGCTGCCCATCCGGTGGATGCTTTGAATGTGCGACATATCTTTTAAGTGTCGTTGTGACCGGTGGATTGAATTAGGAGGACTACAGAACCAGAAATAGATTCGAATCCACCATAGATATAGAAAAAGTTTCGGAGATTGGCCACAAATGTGTTGTTGGTTATCCCATTTATGGTATTGCTTGTTAAATTTGCTTCTATATGATAGCTTTTTTTCTTTGCTAGTGCTTGAATTTTCATTGCTGCTGTGATTTTGGGCTTTGTTAAATTTGCTTCTAAATGTTACTTGACATCTATTTATAGTAAACTATTTTGAGTTTAATTTCAGTTTAAGTGAATGGAAGAAGTTGTGGTGATTTCATGCTTTCTGTGAGAAGATTATCATTTTTGGCCTTTTTTTCAAGTACATCGAAAAAGAGGAAATTTAATATGAATATGTAGCTTTCGTGAGATGGATTAATAATGGTTTTGGAAGTTGAATATACGGAAAATTTAGGGTCTGTTCAGTTCTACTCTTGTTGTTCACTGATCGGTGTGAAACAGACATCAAACATTAGAGACCGCGGGTGCAATTGACCCGGATTACTTCACCTATTATGATCCCCTTGAATCAAAAAAATGGGATTTTTTGATGCCATTCTTCCAATCATCTCAGTAGTTCTCCTTATGCAGCTTGTCAAAGAGCGCTAGCAGAAGAATCATGTTGAAGTGGACTCTTGCCTGCTGCAAAGTATACATATCTGAAAGCCGAAACAAGGAAGCTTTGGAGTTGATTGAAAAAGCTGCAAAGCTATTCCCTCAAGCACCTATTGTGAACAAGTTTGAGGATGTGACTTACAATAGAGTCGGTTATACTCTTGCATCAAGTGTGGATCCAAAGCCATCATCATTAGGTTCATGTCATTTGAAGAGTGCTGTGCTTGCCATGGTTAAAGCTGCTGTTGAAGCGATCAATCTTGGGCAGCATTGTGGAACTCATCCCCGTCTCGGTGTTGTTGATCATATTTGCTTTCATCCTTTAGCACAAGCTTCATTAGATCAAGCAGCTGCGGTTGCAAAATCGTTGGCAGTTGATGTTGGCTCTACACTTCAAGGTTTGAGCTACTTGATTTATTCTAGTGGACCATCTAGTAGTAGTCTAGAGGAAAATAGCTCCCAAATTTTGGTTGTTAGGGGGGAAATAGTTTTTGACTTCATGTATAAAACCGTGCAATGTTGGCCTTAACATTTTATAAATGGAACAATTTCAGGCTCTATTACCAGCAGATCCCATAGATGCCCATTTTCGTTATATTGGTTCCATGTTTGCGTCACCTAAATATCACTATTGTCAATGTGGAACCAATGTTTAGTGCTAACATTGTAAGTATTTAATACATGGAGTTTAAATCCCCCCCCAATAACTATAGAGCTAATATTTGAGCTTTAAGTCAGACGTCGAATCAAATTAATGGGAAATTGACTCCGATTATATTGGCAGTTGATAGAATTCATATGTTGTCGTCCAATAAGCATAGGGCTAAATTTGTAGACATCTGATTCGAGTGCTAATAGTCGTGAATATAGCTTGCAGTCCCGACTTTTGTTTATGGAGCTGCCCATGGACAAGGAAAGACACTTGATTCAATCAGGAGAGAATTAGGTTATTTCAGGTAGCGTTGTCAATTCTTCTCGACATGGTTTTACTAATCTATATAAGTATTGTTTTCCTTGCATTTATATCATATATAACCGGGATAAAATGTATTTACGATCATTGAAGTTTGGGGTATGTTTCCCTTGTATATATGTATATGTATTTGCCATACGGCACATCTTGAAAATACAAATTTTTAAAAATCGCATCTTTACCCGATATTGATACTTAGTTTGTGTATAATATGTGCAGTACCAACATTTTCGTAAGTTCTATCTGCAAATTGACCAAAATTGCTAATGATATTATGGAACAAACCTCAAACTTTACTGGTCATTGGTACAATTTGCTTTATATAGTTATATAGAACATGTAGATAAATAGTGATTTTGACACCCATAGTTGCTACCCCTGGATTTTCAGGCCAAATTCTGGAAACGAATGGACTGGTGGTCCGAAATCAGGATTGTTACCGATCAAACCAGATGAAGGTCCATCTCAAGTATCTGAAGCAAAGGGTGTAGTTTTAATTGGAGCAACACGGTGGGTAGACAACTACAATGTCCCTGTCTTAACGACAGACGTTGCTGCAGTTCGTAGGATTGCAAAACGAGTTAGTGGAAGAGGAGGCGGACTTGCTTCGGTACAAACCATGGCGTTAACACATACTGATGATGTTATTGAGGTTGCTTGTAATTTGTTGGATCCCTGCAAAGTTGGAGGTGAAAATGTTCAAAGAGAAGTTGAAAGAGTTGCAGAGGAAGAGGGTTTGATTGCAGGACAGGGTTATTTTACCGATTTCTCACAGGATAAGATAATCGAAAGTTACTTGAAGTTAGTCCGTTAACCCAACCAGCGACAGATGCAGGATTCATTGACAGTGAGTATTCTCTAGTGATTTATAGGTTGCTCATTCGATATTTTTGGCGCGTTTACGTTTTGTAAAGATTGAAACATCATTATGTAGCTTCCATGAAGTTTCTGGGACATTCTCGGCAATCAATAGGTACCCAAACCGCCTTAGTTTCTCCATCACTGGTTGTAGCTAGTAGATGAAATTTTTTTACTGAGGAAGTTGTAATCCATTTTGTGTTTACTCTATTCAATATCTTTGTAATAAAACTTCGAGAAAATGAAGATTGTCAATGTCTAGCCGAAACACTTAAAATTGAGAACACGAATAAATCAGGTCCATCTAAACACTTAAAATCCGACTAGTTCTTCATTAGTACTTAAATTATTAGCATCTGACGTTCAAGTTTATATATCTTTAATCCCTAATACTTGTAACATTTCATACTTAAAATTCAGTACTATTATTCAATTTTATATAACACCCTTATCTATTCATATTATTCAATTTTATATAACGCCCTTATCTATTCTTATTTAATTTGTACCATATCATATGCATGATTGTGGTTATTTAATAGCTTTCAACAACTCAATTATGAGTAGAAGATTAATTAAGGGCCAAATTAATAATTATATTCATGGTATTATTATGATCCTAGTCAAATACCATCTCGACTTTGTATTTTATTAACATGATGAACATTTTCATTTCAATAACAGGTAAACCTTCATCTAAAAATTTGTGAAATTTTCTTTTAAAACATTTAATTTCTTGATGTTCAAGTCCATGATAAAATAAAGTAAAGGGGTCATGGATGAAATTCAGTCTAATTTATGGACTTGTTAGTAAATAGTACATCAAACTCACATGCCCACACCTAAATAATTAATTTTGGCATCTGTCTCTGTGGACTTTAGCCTGTCATTTGTAGCAGGAGAAAACATGTTTCTTCATTTTACTTATAAAAACAAAAGCTTTAAATGATATGCAGTTGAAGCTTGCCGAACAAAAAGCTATTTAAATCTCTCAATTTTAAAACTATTAAATTGTGGATTTATTAGGAGACAACATTGGCAATGGAGGAAGACGGCAAGGTTCAGTGTCATGCATGAAGTTAACTATCCAACGCGTACAATTCATGGGTTAAACATGTTTCTGCGTGTTATTGAATAAGAATTCAATATGTTTACATTTTAATAATTGAAGATATAGATCGTTCCTAAAATTGAGAGACTAATAAAATAACCTTTTTAGACATATTTAAGGACGTGCATATATGATTTAAACCTATAAATAAATCTAAGTCTTTTTATGAAAAGAATATTACATGTTGGTTTAACCGTTACAGAATTCATCTAAGTGCTCAATAATCAACATTGTCTCTGATTAGTTCCCGAAAGTTCTCGATCGTCCGAGATTAAAGCTTAGCGCCTTTTATCACACTCCTTCCAGTGATGAATTTACGTTCATAGGTCTATGTTTCTAATTAGTTTACAACCCAAATTTATTGGAATTATCATCAAAATAATCTTTCTTATGAATTATTTTGGCATGTGTTTTTTACCTTTGGGTCAGTGTAGAGAGATGAGAACTCCTGCTTAATCAAAATAGATATGCATGCATTCTTTTCAGAAATATAAAAAAGCAAGAAAAAAAGATATGGATCAAATGCTGACACACCATATTTAATGATAGTTGTACGTTGATGGTTTAATACAACATTAGTCCATAAATGTGGCCTGGAAAACTGATTGGCCCCTTCAATTTATAAAGTATCTCGCTACTTCTCTTAACTTGCTTGAATTGATGTAATTAACCTCAAAAGGTCGAACAAGAGCCGATTTGGACAAATTGAAATATGTATTTCTTAGTGAAATCCAGGACGAACAACATATGATTAACTAAGCAAGTTTAAGTGTTTAATAGACATTCTAAAAATATGTGTACAGAAAGTCAACTGACTGTTTCTTGTATAAGTTTACAATCATTGATATAATAAATCTATTAGGAACATTTAATGTGCTATATTATTATTACTATTATTATCATTATTATTATTATCCAGACCCCCTCAAACTAATTCATCATCAAAAACAGAAAGAAAAAGCATCCCAGAAATGGATTTCAACTCAAGTTGTAAGGTAACACCAGATTTCAGCCTCTTTTTCTCTTTTAGCTTCTCTTCTTGTAGTGTTTAGAATATTATATTATCCCACATTGATTAATTAAGGAGCTATATGGCTCGTCAAGATAGATACACAAGTGACCCGGGATGGCTCCCCCGGGTCACTGGAAGCACCCTTAAGAGGGATGGTTCAACTTTTCTGTCTCTACAAAAAGGGGCAGTTGCGCTCCCGGCTTTTGAAGTCATTATTTGGCTATTGACTTGTTATATATGTGAGATAATCTTTTCATTTTGAGATACTTTTGGGAATGATTTTGACTTTTATTTACATAATAACAATGTGTTCTGTTCACTTTAGATTGTTAATGAATATTCGTTTAATTGTTCTGTCTTTCTGTCGAGGAGTGGGAGGGATAACATAATTGAATAAGTCATCCCAGTAACATAGGGGTTGGTGGTGGTTATTATGGTGTAACCGATTGATGGCAATACGACCCCTATATAACGCGGGTGAATTGTGATATGCCGCCCTCTCATAATACCACATGTTTTAGTTTATTTTGTGATGTAACATTTAAACCGAACTGAATATTTTGGTTCAGTTACGTTTCGAGTTAACATGTTATCCAATTTTGGTGTCAGAATTAATTATTTATGTGCCACAAAATTCGATTTTTTTAGTTTTATGTACAATAACCAATACGCACCTTAAATTCTGCTATTATCTTTTTCTTGTGTTACCAAAGAACAAGATCAAGAACAATGCAAACGAATCTAGGTTGCTCTGCTGCAAGTTGTTCATATCTGAGTCGCGCAACACCGCAGCTCTCGAGTCGATTGAAACCGCTGCTCGAACCGGAATCAACATGCAAACCGTGATAGTCAACAAATTTCCTGATAGAGCTTATAACAGAATAAGGTACACTATAGTGTCACATGTTGTTGTTGATAGTGAAGGAAACCAAATTTACAGCCCATTGCTGCACACTTTGCTGGCTATGGTTGAGGCAGCTTATGAGACAATAAACCTTGAGTCACACCGCGGGGCCCACCCGAGGCTCGGTGTTGTGGACGATATTGTTATCCATCCCCTGGCTCGGGCTACATTGGATGATGCAGCTTGGTTTGCTAAGGCACTTGCTGCTCATATTGGCAGCAAATTTCAAGGTTAAGTTTAAAACATTGATTGTGTTATTTTATATTTTCGGTTTGGTATTAAATAGTATTTTGTGATATTTTTTGTTACACGGATAAGAAGAGAGTCAATGATGCATTCATACTTATCTATATCATCATTTAGGCTTATTGTTAGTAAAATATAAAATTCAAGGACTTTTATATCACACAATAAAGTTTAGTAGCTATGATTTTAGCGACATTATAGTTTAGAGGACTTTAATGTGTTAGCCTATTTAGTTATTATACTTATGATGTTCAATTTTAATAGTGAGGAAGAAGTTTTCGTTCGGTTAACCAAAAGTTCGGTTCGGTTAATCACTACAAGGAAAGTAAAAAGTCTATGTTGCATTGCAGTGCCAGTATTTCTTTATGCAGCAGCACATCCAACAGGGAAAGCCTTAGACGTGATCAGGCGAGAACTGGGTTTCTACACGCCCAATTTCATGGATAGCGAATGGACTGGATGGAATCTGCCCGAAAGTCTCCCGGAAAAGCCCGATGAAGGCCCACAATGTGCTTCTCCAGCCAGAGGGGTCACCATGATTGGAGCACGCCCATGGGTTTCATTATACAATGTGCCTATCATGTCTAGTGATCTCTCCGCTACTCAACGGATTGCGAGGATGGTGAGTGCTCGTGGTGGCGGGCTTCCAACCGTGCAAACTTTGGGCCTACTTCATGGTGAAGATTCAACTGAAATTGCTTGTATGTTGTTAGAGCCCAATCGTATTGGTGCGGATAGGGTCCAAACCCGAGTTGAGATGCTAGCGGCTGAAGAGGGCATCGATGTAGGGAAAGGATACTTCACTGATTTTTCGCCGGAAATGATCATTGAAAAGTACACAAGTTTGATCTCACCTAGTGTTAGAAGAGCCAGAATTTGATCATTTCACTAAATGTACCAAAATATCAATAAGAATAATTCAAGATTTGATTCTGCTTAAGTATCAATCTTGAAAGGGCATAAGAAGACATATTAGACGAGTTCATGGATCGAGTTGAATGCTCGGTTAAAGTCCAACTCAACTTGCTATTAATTTGAACATTTCTTAAATTTAAAATTAAAACCAGTTTAACCACCTAAAAAAGGCATTCCTTTAATAATAAAAGGGTCAGATTATAAATTTAATCCTACCATTATTGGAGAAAAAAAAAAAAGGATTTAACTTCAAGTAAAACAGTGCAATTTCAAGTTTTATTAACAATAAATGAGTTTTTTCATTAACAGAAAATACGACAATGTGGTTACAAGTTTCATTAACGGGAGATGAGTTTTTCATTAGCAGAAAATATGCATTGCCGTTAAATTGATACCGTATCTATGTCATGAGCACTGTTTTTCCCGAAAATCGTCAGAGAATAATGTCTGAAGCAGTTCCTGCAACCTCTCAGCACCCGGGCCTGGTCTAACAACCAAATCATTTCCATGCACGGAGCATGGATCAACATCAGTGTCCGAGCTCCCAATGCACAATGGTCCTGGTGCAAAACGATTCGTACGTCCTAGGATTTCTTTATCGATCTTGTCCAAAACCGGGTCGTTCCTAGCAAACTTCCTCTCAAAGGGTGCATTGCTTTTAACCATTTTATCAAAGTCTTTCATGGTTAACGAGATAGGATGCTGTTTCGGAGGAGTATCCCATGCAATGTAGTGTAGATCGTGGCCTTTAGCTGTCCTCCGGAATTCCTCAGTGTTGCAAATAAGAGTGTGGAAGTATCCTTCCGGGGAGATGAAATTTGTGCAGTACATTAGGAGAGTTCAAGGCAGGTTCTCCCATCCGATTATAGTGTATTCTAAGAAGGATCGGGATAGCATTATCCATGTGGAACCTGTAAACCAAAGCAAGGGAAATCGTCAACGAAACAAAAGGGAACCAAAGTGGCTAAACAAGAACTGATATAATTGAATGGATTTACATACCAGTAAACAACTTGAAAGAAGGAGGAAGCAAACATCATTGAGAAGTAAAAGCAAGGTCGCCTTTCTTAAATAAGTACAGTCCCGGATCAATAATAATCGGTTTTGCTCTTTGATTCCTGGAGAAAGATGGAAAAGTTCATTCAATCTGTTCTGAGAAATAGAAGAGGAATACCATCTACGTCAGTGGCAGAGTTTTCAAATTGCTTAAAGTTTCCGTCCAGTAATCTGCATATGTTCAATGAAGTTAAGATTTCGGGACATATTGGAGAACACATGGAGCAAATCTGCAGGAAAAGGAAAGATTTCAACCGTTCAATACGAAAATACAAGTAACTTAAACACGGGAAACCAATTCGAACATTCCTATCAATGTCAAATGAGCTAAGACAGTAAGAGAATCTCGACATCAGGCACCAGTTCGTCTGCCAATCCGGTGGACAGCTTTAAATGTGCGAGAAATCTTTTGAATATCATTGTGACTGGTGGATTAAAATAGGAGGACTACTGATCCGGAAACAATTTGAAATCCACCATAGATAGAGAAATTGTTTACGAGATTGACCACAAAATTGTTGTTGGTTATCCCATTTATGGTATTGAAATTGCTTCTATATGATAGCTTTTTTTTCTCTTTTCTGGTTCTTGAACTTTCATTGCTGCTGTGATTTTGGTCTTTTGCTGATAATGATACTTGACACACACACACACACACACAGTAAGCTATTTCGAGTTTAGTTTCAGTTTAAGTGATGCAACAACTTATGGTGATTTCATGCTTTCCGTAAGAAGATTATCAGTTTTGGCATTTTTTTTCCAAGCACATCAAGAGAGAACATGAAATTTAATACGAATATGTAGCTTTGGTAAGATGGATTAATAACAGTTTTGGAAGTTGAAATACGAAAAACTCAGGTCTGTCTAATTCAATTTTTGTTGTTTACCAATCTAAAACAGACGCCAAACTTCAGAGACTGCGTGCAGTTGACATGGATTACCTCACATATTATGATCCCCTTGAATCATAAAAATGGGATTTCTTGATGCTGTTCTTCCTATCATCTCAACAAATCTCCTAGTTTAGTTTCTGAAAGGATGCTAGCAGAAGCACCATGTTGAAGTGGACTCTTGCTTGCTGCAAGGTGTACATATCCGAAAGCCGAAAGAAAGGAAGCTTTGGAGATGATTGAAAAAGCTTCAAAGCTATTTCCTCAAGCACCAATTGTGAACAAGTTCGAAGACGTGACTTACAATAGAGTTGGTTATACTCTTGTATCGAGTGTGGATCCAAAGCCATCATCGTTAGGTTCATGTCATTTGAAGAGTGCTGTGCTTGCCATGGTTAAAGCTGCTGTTGAAGCTATTAATCTCGACATGATTTCAGGTAGGGTTGGCAATTCTTCTCGACATGATTTTACTAATCTATATAATTATCGTTTTTCTTGCATTTATATCATATATAACCAGGATAAATTGTGTTTACGGCCATTGAAGTTTGGGGTATGTTTCACTTGTATATATGTATTTGCCATACGGCACGACACATCTTGAAATACAAAAGCTTAAAAATCACATTTCTACCCGATATTGACACTTAGTTTGTGTATAATTTGAACTACTAGTTGCTACCCCTGAATTTTCAGGCCAAATTCTGGAAACGAATGGAGTGGTGGTCCGAAATCAGGATGCTTACAAATCAAACCAGATGAAGGTCCATCTCAAGTATCTGCAGCGAAGGGTGTAGTTTTATAATTGGAGCGACAAGATGAGTAGACAATTACAATGTCCCTGTCTTAACGACAGACATTGCTGCTGTTCGTAGAATTGCAAAACGAGTTAGCGGAAGAGGAGGTGGTCTTGCTTCAGTTCAAACCATGGCATTAACACATGGTGATGATCTTATTGAGGTTGCTTGTAATTTGTTGGATCCCTGTAAAGTTGGACCTCAAAAAGTTCAGAAAGAAGTTAAAAGAGTTGCAGAGGAAGAGGGTTTGATTTCAGGACAGGGTTATTTTACCTTTCTCACAGGAAAAGTTAATCGAAAGTTACTTGAAGTTAGTCCGTTAACACAACCAGCGACGGATGCAGGATTCATTGACGGGGGAGTATTCTCTAGTGATTTATAGGTGCTCATTCAATATTTTTGGGGCTTTTTGTAAAACTTAAAACATGTCATTACGTAGCGTTTTTGGGACATTTCCGACAATTAGTAGGTACTCAAACCGCGCTAGTCCCTCCATCACTGGTTGTAGCTACTAGATGAAATTGTTTTACACAGGAAGTTCCAGTCCATTTTGTATTTATTCTATTCAATATCTTTGTAAACAAAAGTTCTCAAAATCGCGAGCACGGCTAGACTGACTTGACCATCTATGCATTCAAAGTCCAATTAGTCCTTGAATATTCATGGATCATTAGCGTCTAAAATCATCTTTTACTACTGTGACGATTTATATTGCTTTAATTCCTAACCTAATACTTAAAATTCAGTATTATTATTCAATTTTATTTAACAGTTAACATTCATATAATTGATTGGATATATAATATTAAGTCAGGGTGTAGGCTATGGTGACTTTGTTTTTGACTTACTTTGTTTGTACTTTGCTTTATTCACCATTATATCACTTTTCACCCCATGATCTAATGGTGGACAAAACAAAGTAATGGTTACTTTGTCAAAAATAAAGTGACCATAGAATTTCCCTTAAGTCAGACGTGTGCTATAATAATTGCATATTATTGTGGTTTTTTTAATAGCTTTGAACAACTCAATTATGAGTAGAAGATAATGTAAGGGCACAAATTATATTCATGGTATTTTTATGATCCTTGTCAAATAGTATAATATCTCAACTTTGTATTTTATTAACAGGATAAACTTTTTTACCCCGGACCATTTCAATAAAAGGTAAACCTGGTGAAAAAATATTTTAAAACATTTTAATTGTTGGAGTTCAAGTCCATGATAAAAGAAAGTAAAGGGGTCATGGATGAAATACATTCTAATTTATGGACTTATTAGTAATTAGTAAATCAAACTCTGATGCCCACACCTAAACAATTCATTATGGCATAGCCTGCCATTTTGCAGCAGAAGAAAAACATGTTTCTTCATTTTACTTCATATAAATAAACTAAGCCTTCTTATGTAAAGGAAGATTGTCTGCCGAATCGAGAATCTGATTTGAACAGACCAGACCGTTTAAGTTCATCTAAGCACTCAATACTCACATTGTCTCTGATTAGTTCTCAAAGGCCCTCCACCGTCTGAGATTAAAGCTTAGCCTTTTTTATCACACTGCTCCCAGTGATGAATTTAGGATGCATAGGTTTATAGTTTACATCCCAAATATATAGGAATTTTCATCAAAGTAATCTTTATTATGAGTTATTTTGGCTTATGTTTTTATGACCTTTGGGTCAATGTATAGACATGTGAATCACGCTTAATCAAAATAGATATGGAGGGATTCTTTTCGGAATAGATATGGATCAAGTAGGGACACTATCATAAATAAAAGTTGTACATGGATGATTTAATACATCACAAGTCCTCCAATTTGGTGGGAAAAACTGATTAGCACCTTGAATTTATATAATATTTCGTTACCAAATTCAAAAACAATAACATTGTAAGCAAGTTTCAGAGACAAATATATCACTATAAAAACAATCTATACGAAAATAAGTCATTTTAAACAAAAATGAGATAGTGTACAAGCTTCGAGAGTTGATATGAGCGACTGTGTTTCTATAAGATCACAAGCCTTTTTTACAAAGATAAAATTTAGGCAAGGGTAGACCAAAGAGTGAAGCACATAACTCGACGAAGTTTTAATAGAATTTAGAGACTGTCTACTAATAAGAGCTAAATTTTAATGGAACGTCGAATCTCAAACATTTCAAGCAGAATGACCGGCTGTATTATCCAGGCCCCTCCACACCAATTCATCATCAAAAAACTGAAAGAAAAAACATCTGAGAGATGGATTTCAACTCAAGTTGTAAGGTAACACTAAATCTCAGCCTCCTATGATCTCTTTTAGCTTCTCTTCTTGTGTGTAGAATGTTATGTATCCCACATTGATTAATTAGAAGCTACATGTCTCGTTGGGATGGAGACAGAGGAGGCCCGGGATGCCTCCCCGGACTACAGGAAGCGCCCGTAAGAGAGATGGTTCAACTTTCCTGTCTGATGCTCAAGACCGAGGAGGGATCATATATTCAAATATATGATCCCACTAACATAGAAGTTGGTGGTTGTTATTATGGTAACTGATTTACGGCAATGTGATCCATTATATTGCTTGTGTGAATTGTGGTACACGCCCTTTGATGGTACCACGTGTATTAGTTTAATTCGTCTGATACCATTTAAAGCCAAACTGAATATTTTACATTTCGATTTTGGGATATTCTATGGTCACTTTGTTTTTCACAAAGTAACCATTACTTTGTTTTGTCAACCATTGGATCATGGGTTAAAAGCTAATCAAATGGTAAAAAAGACAAAGTGTAGACAAAGTAAGGGAAAAACAAAGTGACCATAGCCTACACCTTCGATTTTACATGGTATTCAATGTTGGTGTTACTGTTAATTATTTATGTGACACAAAATTTGATATTATTTTCGGTCTTTGGTTCAATTTTTAAACCGACACAGGCTTTAAATTCTAACTACATATCTTTCTTGTGTTACCATAGACCAAGATCAAGAACAATGCAAACAACTCTAGGTTGCTCTGTTGCAAGCTTTTCATATCTGAATCACGCAACCGGGCTGCTCTCAACTCGCTTGAAACCGCAGCTCGAACCGGAACCGACCTGGAAACTCTGATTGTCAACCAATTTGACGATAGAGCTTATAACAGAATAAGGTACACTCTAGTGTCACATGTTGTTGTTGATAGTGGTGGAAACCAAATTTACAGCCCATTGCTGCACACTCTACTGGCTATGATTGAGGCAGCTTATGAGACCATATACCTCGAGTCACACCACGGGGCCCACCCGCGGCTCGGTGTTGTGGACGACATTGTTTGCCATCTCAGGCTACATTGGATGATGCAGCTTGGTTTGCTAAGGCACTTGCTGCTCATATTGGCACCAGATTTCAAGGTTAAGTTTAAAACATCAATTCTGTTATTTTATATTTTCGGTTCGATCTTAAATAAGATTCGTTAAAAACAAGTCAATGAAATGATGCCATAGAAATATGTAGTTGACCATGATTTGTGATTATAACATGTAAAAGAAAAAGGAAAAGACATGAGACACTCAAACTTACTTATGTCATAATATAGGACTGATAATCTTAGCGGCGCCATAGTTTAGAAGACATGAATGTATTAGCATATTGAGTTATTATACATAATGCCCTTCGATTTTAATAATGAGGAAGAATTTCGTTCGGTTAACGATAGTTTGTTTCCGGTCAATCACTACAATGAAGCTAAACTCATTCTTTTATGATGCATTGCAGTGCCAGTAATTCTTTATGCAGCAGCACATCCAACAGGAAAGGCCTTGGACGCTATCAGGAGAGAATTGGACTACTACAGGCCCAATTTCATGGGTAGCCAATGGGCTGGATGGACATTATCGGGAGGTCTCCCGGAAAAGCCCGATGAAGGCCCGCAACATGTTTCTCCAGCCAGAGGGGTCACCATGATTGGAGCATGCCCATGTTATTTACTATACAATGTGCCTATCATGTCTACTGATGTCTCCATTGCTCGTCAATTGCAAGGATGGTGAGTGCTCGTGGCGGCGGGCTTCCAGCTGTGCAAACTTTGGCCTTGGTTAATGCTGACGATTCCATTGAAATTGCTTGTATGTTGTTAGAGCCCAATCGTATTGGTGCGGATAGGATCCATAGCCAAGTTGAGATGCTAGCAGCTGAAGAATGCATTGACGTACGGAAGGGATACTTCACCGAAATTTCTCCAGAAATGATCATTGAAAAGTACACAAGTTTGATCTGAGCTAGTGCTAGTAAAGCAAGAATTTGATCATTTCACTAAATGTACCAAATCATCAACAAGAATAATTCAATGTTTGATTCTGCTTAAGTTTCAATCTTGAAGGGTCATAAAAAGACATGTTAGACGAGTTCATGGATCGAGTTAGATATTGGGCTCAGAAATGAGATTTTTCATTGACAGAAAATGCGCATTGCCAAACCATATGGGGTTACCGTGTTGAATGTGACCTCGACAATAACAATGAAGTTAAATTGATACATTATCTACATTACATCCCATTTTTTTAATATAATTAAGCAGACGGATTTAGACGGATCTGGACTATACCTATTGCCATTTTTGAACCAGCCCATTCAACACGGACCGAGCACATCAAGGCCCATGGACCAGTTTAGGAGCTACAGGAAAAAATTGAAAAACTTATATGAACAAACAAAATTGGTGAACTGATTCTTTCCTTAAACTCTAATGTCCCATTTATATAGGAAGTTGAAAAAAATTTCCTTCTGTCCTTACATCAGCTGTATACTCTATGGATTTGCCATTTACAGTTTGGAGTTTAATCAAATTCACCCGTCATGAACACTGTTTTTTCCGAAAATTGTCAGATAATAATGTCTGAAGCAGTTCCTGCAATCTCTCAGCACCTGGACCTGGTCTAAACACCAAATCATTTCCACGCATGGAGCACGGATCAGCATCATCGTCTGAGCTCCCAATGCACCATGCTCCTGGTGCAAAATGGTTCGTACGGCCTAAGATTTCTTTATCGATCTTGTCCAAAACCGGGTCGTTCCTAGCGAACTTCCTCGCGAATGGTGCATTGCTTTTAACCATTTTGTCGAAATCTTTCATCGTTAAAGAGATAGGATGCTGTTTCGGAGGGGTATCCCAGGCAATGTAGTGAAGGTCGTGGCTTATAGCTGTGTTTCGGAATTTGTCGGTGTTGCAAATAAGAGTGTGGAAGTATCCTTCCGGAGAGGAGATGAAATTTGTGTAGTACATTAGGAGAGTTCGAGGCAGGTTCTCCCATCCAATTATAGTGTATTCGAGGAAGGATCGGGATAGCATTATCCATGCAGAACCTGTAAACGACGCGCAAGGAAAACTGTTAAAGAAAACGAAAGGAATCGGAATGGCTAAACAAAATATAATTGAGTTGAATGGAAATGCATACCAGTAAATAACTTGAAAGAAGTAGGAAGTGATCGTCGTTGAGAAGTCAAAGCAAGGTCGCCTTTCTTCGATAAGTACAGTCCCGGATCAATAATAATTGGTTTTGCCCTTTGGTTCCTGCAGAAAGATGGAGAAGTCCATGAAATTTGTTTTGTGAAATAAAAGAGGAATTTTTATATGGCAGCGAGTGGGCAGAGTTTTCGAATCACTTACAGTTTCCATCCGGTAATCTGCATATGTTCAATGAAGTTAAGATTTCGGGACATATTGGAGAACACATGGAGCAAATCTGCAGGAGAAAGAAACAGATTTCAACCATTCAATAGGAAAATACAAGTAACTTAAACACGTGAAACCAATTAGAATATTCATATCCACATGAGCTCAAATGAAAATGTTTGATGAACTGCGTTAAATATCCATCCAAAAAAATGTTCTCACAACCATACGACTAATCTATGGAAACTCCACAAGACTACAAAGAAATCGCAGACAAAAATAGTGCAGACAGAACGGTTTGACAGCAGCATATCTGTCGTACAAAACTTGTATAACAGACGGACAACCAATTCAATACACGCTGATGATTTAACAAATAATTCGGTTATTTGTGTTCAATACAGAAGAACAAATTAGAGAAACAAGCCATGAATCATATATTCAACTTCTGACTTAATCAATTCGTCACATTGTACTTGATAGATGGAGCTGGAGACTCGGATAGTGGTTGTCAACTTCATACAGCTCATCCCTTCAAAGATTAAACCTTGAAGGGCATGTTTTAGGTGAACCCTAGTTAATGACTAAGTAAGGAGCAAAAAAACCATTACTTTTTCTCACAAGTAGAGAAAAGTGAATGGGAATCAAATACAGTTTTTACAATGTCATAGCAATTTCTAGTCATCACGAAAACAAGAGGTTCACATGGTTCAGCTATTTTTGCTGATATCCACGAGAAAAGAGGGTTACAACATAATTAATAAGTAACCAGCAAGTTGATACAACACTGGGGAAATCGCATCCCTTATCCAAGTCCTTAACTCCCAAATCTTATGAAACCCGATTATGCTCCGAAGCTCACACATATGCATATCCTAAGAGCACAAGCTCCAAAACTCTTAAGCGTACATAAATAAGCAAACGGTCATTCCTCATATCGGCCTAAAAGTATAATCTTTTTCCTGACTAGATTCACTCAAAGAGTGAGTTTTCAATTCTCGTGAGACCCAATTAGACTCGAAAGTTCACACATATACATATCCCAATAGCACAACCCCAAAACTCTCCGGTAAATAAATAAGCGACCAACCATTGCTCATACCGGCCTAAAAAGGTATGGTCTTTTTCCTAACTAGATGCACTCAAAGAGTAAGGTTTTCAACTCATTCCAATTATGAAAACCATACTAAAAAGATTCTAGACATACCTTAACACATACAAATGCCATAAGTATCTTAAGATTCCTTCAAAGTTCAATTCATCAAAGACACTCGCACCAGCAAGAAGAAAGATAATGCAGCACCAGAAAAACAAGCAACAGCACAAAAATTTAGTTAGAAATCTGTACCAACCATCTTGTGTAACAAGAGGATAATCTGAAGCGCTGAGATTGATAAACCAGTCCCATTCCAAGCTCTCCCTAAGCATAATTGCAACGGCTTGAAGAGTATTAGCTATCATAGTTGGCCCTTTATAAGTCACCAAATTAGACTGTGCCATAACTCTAACATTCCCAACTTCAACAAATGTAGGATCATTCTTCACAGACACACCAAGTTCCAACCTTTCCCGGGGCGGCGCCTCGAGATCCAAGTGCAAAATATACTGATTTCTTGGATGATATATTGCTTCTAAAGTCCTCATCATTCTTCTACTATCACCCTTTGTACCTGAAATAAGATAGGCTAATCTAGGTGCCTCTAATTTTGACCCCTCACTTGTATTCAACCATTTTTTCAAGTCTGATTCTACAAAATACCCACTTGAATCCTCTGAGATTACATCAAACTGCAACTGATTTTCGCCGTAAGAAGAGGTAAAAACCCCAAATGTAGCTGATAACAACAAAGTTAAGGACACAAGTAGGCTTGCAAAGAAGGGGATGAACCATTTTCTATCACTAAAAACCCTTCCTGAGTGGAAATTTGGGTTCTTTCTCATGCCCATAAATGGGTTCTTTTAGGACATCAATACCCAATTTTTAGGTAAATGAATAACATCAAAACTAAAACTTGGAAGCAAAGTTGCTAAATTTGGAAGTAAAATGAGTACCCATAATAAAAAAAACCCAAAAAGATTCCTGATTAAGAACTAAACTCAAAACCCCCCAGAACCAAAAGCTTCCATTAAAGCTTCAACTAGCTTAAGACAAGAAAAGGGTATTTACAAGTAAACAAAAGCATACAAATAGAACTCAAATTTGAGGATTTGCTCTAACTCTAATCTGCCAGATCCAGCAAAAATTCAAAGGTAGATAGAGAGAAAAACAAGAGGGTAAAGCACAGAAAACATATGCTTAGAGATGAAGTTTTCAGATGCTTAGAAAGCAAGAGTTTTCTAATATAAAAAAATGGAGATATATATTTAAAAAAAAAAGGGTTGAATCAGCTGGTAAAATACTTGTTTGGAGGGAGAGAAAGAAACCCAGAGAGGAAAGAAAATGAATGATAGGAATCAGAAAATTAATAGGTAGCTGAGATTTATGAAGCTGATTGGTATTTTTGAAAGCTGAAGAAAGCTTTGTTTTTTACCTTATTTATTACAGCTTAAAGATTAGGACAATGGTACAGAACAGTCTTTTTAATGTACAAGGCCACACGAACTCACTTTGACTTCTCTTCTTAAATGTTCTTTCTTTTTCTTATAAAGAGAAAGAATTGAGTTATTTGCAAATTTAGCTAACAATTTTATGGATAAGTATCAGTTTTGTTCTAAAATTGTCGGCACATTTTTTATTTTATGTTTATAAAACAAAATCACTCAATTTTTGGCTTTAATCAGTTTTGGGATCAGTTTTGGGATCTTGTCATTAAGTGATAAGATAAACATTTTTTACTCTGAAATGTTTAAAATTTTAGATACTTTCATCAAATTTAATTTTATTAGTAGGTAATTTGTAAATTTCATGATTGTTAATGTTGCATTTTAAAAAGCTGAGGTGAAGCATTCGCCATAAACTAATCTAATGTAGAATGTTGGAGAACATATATGGATACTTCTCTTTATAACCACTACAGTGATATTGTGTCAAATATATTTGTGGTCGACACAGTTAGAAAAATCCATAAACTATTTAAATTTGATTTCGTAAAAATTTAATCTAAATTCGGTTTGATTTTGGGATCAACTTGAGCATGATCAGCTTGAATCCGAACTTTCTTATATTAGCTTGAACAAAAATAATCCATTTATAGAAAGTTACACTAATAAAGCTTTGACTTACAAAATATAAACCCTAACTCATTCATTGAAATGTTATAATCAAATAGCAAATGTTGAAAATGGATACGTACTAATCTAGCCGATCACAAGTTCATCGTGAGCCGCATCTATCTAGAGCTCAAACCTAAAATTTAAATCCAACCAGCTTTTAACTCGAGCAAAGCCTATCTCAATCTTAAGTTGGATCAAAAAGGTCTAGACTCAACCCATAACGAGCCGAGCCAGGCCGAACCTACCTCTTAGTTCCACTCGTTAACACTCTCAACTTAACCTCCACTGTGATCACTAGATGGGCTTTTTTTAGTAGCGTACAAAACCCCTAAAAATCGAATCTTTTTGGTGATTTTGAGTGGAGAAAGACGACATTCATTTAAATTTTGAGTTGCTTCCTTCCTACAAAAATGGAGTCCATTCCGAAGTCAGACAACACTCTTGTATCTATATGCTACTCCCGCGGTTCTCTTCAGCTCCTGGACCAGGTAGCTACTCTTTTGGTCCTATAAAATCAATTTCATTTTTTGTAATTGAAAATTTGATTGTTGTTTTTGATGATCAACAGAGAAAGCTTCCTCTCGAGACTGTGTATCTGGATATTAATGATTCTTCAGATGGATGGTACTCTATTTCCTTCAAAATCCTATCTTTAATATTCCCATTCATTTTCTGGTTTTCGGGATTTTCAAATTTGTGTATCTTAGCTTAAATTATCATCATGGTATGCTTTCATTTGGGGAAAATGGGCAACCCTTTTCTGTTCTCTGTGTTTATGTCGAGAATTGTTGTCTTTGAAGATTTAATAACCACCTGGACTCTCGTAGAATGAGTTATTGGCGTGTTGTATTGGATTACGATTATGTATTGGCTCTATAAACTTGCTCTATGTGATAGGCATTTCAGTTTGTCTCTTAAAGCAAGTTTAGGACAGTTAATAGGTTACTTAAAGCAAGTTTCGGGACCTCAATAAGTCACTTAAAGCAATAATTTTTCTTTCCCGCCTTAAGTCGTATGTAGCCCAATAACTGTCCTTTAAAGTTTTGAAGTGTGCTAGTTGTTACGGACTTGCTACCAGAAGTTTCTTAAAGTGAGTTATTGTGGCTCGCTGTTGTCTCTATGAACTTGGTGAAAGTGATAAGACATTTCAATGTGTCACCTAAAGCAAGTTTAGGACGGTGGATAGATCACTTAAAAGCAAGTTTAGGAGGTGCTAGGAATATATTGCGCCCTTTATGTTTTGTCTAGGAAGCTTATTGTGAAAGTTTACTGGTAGCCAAACATCTCAGCTGTTTACACCTCCATGGTTTAGGTCTGCCATACAGGAGATGGTCGTCCGAGGGGCGCCTGCTATTGCTATCGCAGCTGCATTATCTCTTGCAGTTGAAGTTTTTAACTTGAAGGATTTTGATGGAACTTCTGATGATGCCGCATCGTTCCTCTTCAAGAAATTGGAGTACCTTGTTTCTAGGTAATTTGTGTGTTCTTGGTTGTTTATTCGTTGTTGCATTTTTGTTGTGAATGACATTTCAAGCAGACTAGTCTTCTACAGATGTGATGGGGATAATTTAACTTGACTTATCATTGCTCTGGGAGTATTGTAGAAGTTCTCATATGTTTGCCAGATTGCTATGATTGTAAAGGTAATTAGTGTATTGTTTGGAGGATTTTCTAAAGTTTATCTTTCATCTATCATCAGCCGACCAACTGCTGTGAATCTCTCGGATGCTGCAACAAAACTTAAAGAAATTGTATCGCAGGCTGCTGCTATTGCTTCAGGGTCAAAAACCGTTTTTCAGGTGCTATGATTTTTTCTCTGCTCTTGAACTTTTTATATTTTCATCCATTTTGTCTAATTGATCTGAAACTCAATTTAAGCTTTACCATTTGAACAAAGCGCTAGCTACACTTGGCATGAAAATCAATTTCAGATGTTATAAGTGATTAGAATTTAGACCTGAAGCGGTTTGTTTTTCGTCGGTTATCTGCAAGTTCAAGGAGTAGAAGTGTATCTAACTTTCCTTTCTTTGACAATTTATCTACTAGGCCTACATTGAAGCTGCGGAAATTATGCTTAAAGATGACGTTGCTTCAAATAAAGCTATTGGATCGTATGGAGCTAGTTTTCTTCATAACCTATTGAAGACCTCTGAGAAGCTATCTGTTCTGACACATTGCAATACTGGAAGGTCTTGCTCTTATCATGTTCACGTCCTAATTATACTCTTCTCTTCTTCTATGTTGCACGAAAACGCCTCTTACGTAGTAGCATCTTTTCTCCGTTTCTTTTCCATTTCTGTTTCCATTTGAATGATATGTCTTGAAAGGCTATGTTTCAGAAATAACGTTTCTCTCGGTATCCATTTCTGTTTCATTTTCTGTTTCCATACAACATTGGTCTTATCCTATTTACTTTTGAATAGAAAATAAAGCAATCTTGGTTCATTTTTTTCTCAGTCTGGCTACAGCGGGATATGGTACTGCCCTAGGTGTTATTCGTGCACTTCATACCGACGGAGTCTTAGAGAGGGCCTATTGCACCGAAACTCGTCCATTCAATCAGGTAAAAGTTTTTAACTGGGGTGATCTTCGAGTTGCTTGCTTTCAGCCATCCGTTCTGTTCCTTTTACCGATAAATCTCAATTCCGACTGCAGGGATCAAGACTCACAGCTTTTGAGTTGGTGCACGAAAAAATACCTGCTACTCTTGTAGCAGATTCAGCTGCTGCAGCATTAATGAATGCCGGTCGAGTGAGTGCGGTGATTGTTGGAGCAGATCGAGTAGCAGCAAATGGTGAACATTATTAATTTTCTGTATGTCCTAATTCTGAAACATGTGTCACTGATATGTATGTAACATTGCAGGAGATACTGCTAACAAGATCGGGACCTATAGCCTTGCGTTATGCGCTTCTCATCACAACATTCCTTTTTTCGTGGCTGCGCCATTGACCTCCATTGATTTATCCCTTTCTTCTGGAAAAGAAATCATAATAGAGGAAAGATCACCAAAAGAATTATTGAATTCACGGGGAGGACTCGGGGAGCAAGTTGCTGCATCTGGGATCAATGTCTGGAATCCAGCTTTTGATGTTACTCCTGCACAATTGATTACTGGAATCATAACAGAAAAGGTAGTTTATTTCTCAAACTTTCATTTCAATAAAGGTTAAATCACACCTGTGGTCCCTCAACTTTCTTTATGGCTCTTGAACTCCAAAACCGGACATAAAAAATCAGGGACCATAAGATAAGTAAGCAAAAGTTGAGGTCCTATGCATCTAATTTACCCCTTCATTAATCTAACATTATGTTTTTACATCAGGGTGTGATCACAAAGAGAGGCATTGATGTTTTTGACATAAAGAATTTCGTAAAAGGTACTGCTGGGCTATCTCTTACTTAGAAAAGGCTCTGAGTTAAAATCTCTAACAGTCACTGTTACTCCATTCCGTTCAATCCTAAAGAGATCTGTAACGGTTCAACTTTGTAATCTTTTTGTTCAAATATTTGGTTCGGTGAAGAATCTCTAAAATTCATGCTCGTCCTAAGTGTTGCACATCTGATTTTTATTGCTGTATCTGTGGAATAAGGTGAAAATTGGAGGTGGGTCTCCATTAGTTTTGCATCTGCAGGACTATGCTATTTATAGTTTATGGTAATATGAGCTTTTTTGCCTTCTTTCAGTGTGACATTCTTTCTCTTAGTAATAGTTAGGAAAGAGGACCTCTCTTCTTTCTTTTGATTTTAATCATCTTTCAATTTCATACATTAAGCGAGCGGCGGATAGTCGGAGTGAATAGATATATCTATTGCACTCTCCGGCATCGAAATCCAGGGTAAAAGCATCCGGCTAAACTTGAAGGTTTACAATTTCAGCAGTAGATCCTCTTCATTGGCTCTATGATTGAGTTGAGCCATTGAAGTTGTAGCTTAATTGCATATATGTTTGTAAACATAAAATTTAGTTCAGTAGTTTAAGAAAAAAATGTATGTATAGTATGATTGTAAGGAAACTAACCGGATTTCAATCGTAAAATATATAATTTCATACGGAGACGAATGCTTGTTTACTTGGAACCATAGTGGTCGGTCCTTCATTGGGATTTCTCGGGTCAAATTCTTAAAGGGGTATCAATAGGGTTCGATACCCTTTGATTCATGGCTGAATAGACTGTAGATCTTGCTACCTTGGTTCCTATGTGTTTTTTGAGATGCATGCATACCCTAACTATGAAAAAGAACAGGTAGGAAATGCAATATCGGATTCTAGCAATAGCCCTTTAAAAACTTTCCTAGACATACTGAGAACATCTTGCATATTCCATATTCCATATATATATACAGATTCAATCTCAGATCCCAACTAGGCTTACGAATGAAAAGAAAAAAACGAGTCAAAAAATTATATTCGACGCTATTGAATACTTTTATTGTTCAGACATTCTTATCCGTGGCCCGACAGTCCTCCGGATGTGTTCCGTACACCGGCGACAAAACGTATGAAGAATTATTGTTGTAACAAACCAAAACCTTTGAACTAGAACTAGTTTGATTAGCATCATTAAAAGACTCAAATTGTTTCATAGGATAATGCAATAAAATATGTAGGCGAAGGGTACCTAGACTCTAATAGGGATGGCGTGCAAGACATATATATGTTGTTGGCAAAGCTTATTTATTTCTAGCTAGTTTTTTAATTGTTTGGTGCTTGAATTTAATCATCTTTTTATTTTGGTGTTATTATTGTGTATATCTTTTGTCTATTTTTTCAACTATTTTTGAAGTATTTTTTTCTGATCATGTCACCCTCACACCTAACTCTAACAAACTGTATTAATTTCTTGTTGCTCTATTGGATTCTTGTGAAACAATGGCACAAAACTCAAGTGGGTTGTTGTGAAAATGAAAAATACAATGCCATTTTAAACTGAAAATGCAAATTACGGTAGTATACTTAAACCACTCGTAATGTATAGTTAAGAACATTTTGGCTAAAGATTTGAAAAGTAAAAAGTGTTATATGCTTAATGTTTGAGTTGGAATAAAGTAAACAATCCCGCGATTCAATTATCAAGTTCTGTAATAATCGATGTGATCATGTTATACGCCTAACATCTAACAATAGTGTTTAAAACACTCGTGTCGGTAATTAAGCAGTTGTGCTACTTTCTTAATTGCAATAATATGTGGAAGTGATCTTGGTGATTCAGATATTAAGTTCTTTGATTTTGAAAATCGAATTGGAGTAATCTAATAATTGAATCATTAATGGCGGGATAGGGTCTTAGAGTCGTAGAAAGTTTTGAACCGAACTTTGGTTGATGAGTGAACTTTCCTAATAAGAACAATAAGGAAAAGGAAGAAGGTGCAAAAGTAGTCTTAAAGTTGACAATCAGATAATTTTATCCCAATTTCATAAGCAGTACAATTATATCCTAATTGTTTGCAAGTTGGATCCGTTTTATTTTAACTAAAGTTAACTGGTCATTGATATCATCATCTCTACTTCATGTTTGCATCATGTGATCAATCATAAGTCAAAGGTCAAAGATATACGTAAGCACATGGAAAAAATTAAAGAGTTTAGAAAAAATATGTCACATTTACACGTACTTAAATATATTTGGTCTGTTATCAAATTGTAAAGCACTATTTTGATGCAACATCAAATACAATTCAATTTCATCAAATTTAATGTTGCATCAAAAAATTTTGATACAACTATTTATTAAAATAAGAATATAATTGCTTTTTATTTTTTTATTTAAAATAATAAAAATTGTAAAAATATGGTTTGATAGATATAATAGTATTACTTTATTGAAAACTTTTGACTATTGAGAAAAAATGGTGAAATATGTTGAAGTAAAAATATCATATGAACATAAAAAATGATGAAAATACCATTTGATATTACAAATTAGTTATAATGAGTAAGAAATGGTCTTAAATGTAAAATTGGTCAACCTTTCAAAAAATTAGAGTATAATTGTATAATCTATAATATCAAGAATAATTTTTATCTTTTTACTTAAATCCTAATGAAAAATTCAAATATATGTATGAGACAATGTTTAAACAAATGGTGCTTAGTTGAAGGCATGATTGGCTCCAGTATTTTGGAAGGGCTAGGCTAGTTATTTATTTTTTTCCCGTATTATTTTAACAAATATAAAATTTATTAACCTTTTAGAAATAACAAATACCAAATAGTAAAACGAGTAGTATAATATTAACTAGAAGCCATAATCATATATTAACCTTCTTATAACAAATTCCATAAAAAAAGTCTTTCTTATAACACATAAAATCAAATAATAAAAAACCTCAAGCTAAGAACTATTATTTGCTCACTTTAGTATGTGCAAAATCTTTAATTCAATATAATTCGGTTTAGCTAAACTTTGTTTCTTAATTGACAACATTGTCAAACCATTCAATACTCTTGTGACATAGTTTTACGAGGATAATTCTTATTAAGTTTAACTTCAAGAAACTTCTTTCGACATTAACTATTGTATCAGATATAGTCAATATGATCATGTAAGGAATTCAAACATTAAAAAAAGTATTCTATCACTTAAATTGATTTGGATAAGTTATCTCGTAATAATTTTTTCAGCAGTTACAATATTTGAATCGTCTCCATATTTTTTAAAAATCTCAACTAGAACATAAACATGTTTCATTCTCTCACTTTCCATTTCTCTCAACTTGCTCTTCATATTGAGAGGTATAGTTTATAGTTTTAAATTAATAATACATATATAAAGGTTAATGGTACAATAAATTAGATTTATGAGGCCCCTATAATTTCGGAGGCCCTAGGCGTCCGTTTGGGTGAACTCTCCCTGACGCCGGCCCTGGTTGAAGGAACCAAGACTAGTGCTCAAAATAATCAGGTACATCCATTTGGTATAGGTACTCAAAATCAAGAATCTGATTAGACTATCTAGATGTTTAAAATCTAACTCAAACCATACTAGTTCTTGAAGATCCCAAGCCATCAGACTAGTGCCCCGAGCATTTTATTATACAGGTATGGTTAATTACATGCATATCTACAAACATATACGTCAATTAGGTAACCCAACTATATAGTTAACCCTTGAAGGAGAATCCAAGACTAGTGCTTAAAATTGATAGGCAAATGAAAGCAATTGTTTTATAATGTTCACCAATCCTAAATCACATGTTAAAAGTAGACCAAACAGTATAAAAAAAAGTGCAACTTTAGTCTAATTTTCAAGGACTTTGATTATTAAAAACTGAAGAGACAATCATTGAAATCAGTAATCAAATAATTTAATATTATACTTATTATTCAATTTTCAAGTGCTTTCCAAGATGCCCATAATTTGATGTTGCACTTGTTTACAACATATGCTTGGCTTTGACTGTACAAACATTGTTTTGTTCGGGAAAGAATATCTTCTAGCCCTTCATCTTATTTACCTTTTTCTAAAATAAATAAATTAAAAGCTATTTACATTTGGGGGTTCCATTTGGCATATTCAACTTTTGATAAGGTATCGGTTGTGCACTCGAGAAATTTTAGTTGAGAGATGATTCACCATAAGGATGTCATATTAATTGAGTGATTGGTTTGGAAAATAGAATTTAGAAGGCTAATGGTTGAAGTTGATTCTCAATTTAGACTTATGTATCGATCGAAAGTTGAGATGCATAAATATCATTGAATCATTGATGGATGTAAAATTTTAATTAAGCAGGATTTGGATATTCAAATTAGGTATACTTATCGAGAAATAAAGTAGCGGACTGGATGGCGAATTTCACTAGAACTTTTCTATTGGATCATCACGAGTGTGATGTGCCTATTTGAGTGGCACAAATTGTATGCAAAGAGTTCGATGCTAGTGTAGTTTTGTTCTTTTTTCTCTTTTTGTTTGTCTGCTCTTGAGCAATTTTAGAGGGTTTTCGAGACAACATGAAAATTTGGGAAGCAAATCAAGTTTATTTGGACAATTTCAACAATTAGTTGAAATTTTAAGCAAGTTGATAAAGCTATTGAGATTGTATAAAAAGTGATTAATATATGTTTTGATATTGTGTTTGATTACTAGGTTCAAAGTTCTTCTGGTATTTTGTAGATAAACTCTCGCAATTAAATTTTTTTTATCTCTATTAAGACTCAAAATCTAAAAAAAAATGGTAAACAATTATAAGATTCTTAGGTTGTTACATATTCCATTATAAAGTCCTTCGTACTACTACAAGATCCTTAAGTTTGTTTAAATCAATTGTTTAGTCCTTTTTCCCATAAAAGTACAATAATATTCCTAGTTATAAAAGACTTTATCTTATATAATTTTCAAAACTGTTTTTAATAAAATTAATCTAGTATATTTTCTAATTTCATTTTTCTATGTAATATTTTTAAAACAAACACTAGATATTATTATAATTTTAATAGAAAACTACAAAATCATTTTATCTTTACCTTTTTGATTCATAAGATTTATAAAAAAATAAGATAAACAATTATAAAAAATTTAAGTTCTTACATAACATATTAAGTTTGTTTAAATTTGTTTAGTTCTTCTGATTTAGTCAATTTTCAAATTACACTAAATAAATTTTTAATACAAAATCTAGTTTTAACCTTTGTTTTAATAAAAAATAATGTATTTTTTTATATTTTTTTTCTTTTTCTCACATAAAACCCAAATTATTTGAAACGGATACCGGTTAGGGATGTAAATGCGATGATCTAGTAATTGTATTTCCCATTCCTCATCACATAACTCTTTAGGAATTTCCAGTCATGATACCCATTAGTTAAATGTGTGACAATTTTATGTCATTCCCGTGTTGTAAGAATCCTCTCTCTCTCTCTCTCTCTCTCTCTCTCTCTCTCTCTCTCTCTCTCTCTCTCTCTCTCTCTCCTTATTGAGTGGCAGAAGTCGTGTGACTTTGTTCTTTTGGTTGAATTGAAATTACTGAAATGGACTGAAATTGTGGAACTGAACTGAATTAACTGAATTGAATATAATTAAATAAATTTTATTAATCTAAAATAAACTATGATAAATAAACGAATAAATAGGTATAATTTAAAATATGATTAGATGTCCACCATTCATATATAATAAGTGAAATTATAGAGATTTCGGCCCCGTTTGGTAAAGCGTTTCGTGGGAGCATATAGCGTTTCGTAGGAGCATATTGCATTTTTCTTCCAATATGCTCACAAATAGGTGTTTGGTTATATTTTTGGAACTACAGCATTTAGAGTTTTGGAACAAAAACGGAGCGTTTCGTGAAAAGCTCCAATTTGGAGCTTTTCGTGAAACGCTAGTTTGTATTTTAAACCACAAGTAGACTTTGACAAAACTACCCCAACTTATTTTTTTAATTTATATTATTATTAATTTATATTGGTAAATAGTATACCCGTATAAGTCTTTTCACATATCAACAGCAACTGTTTTTTATAATTCTTCCAAACACTAATTATCCAACAACTATTAGCAAACAGCAACAACAAACAGCAACAGCTAACAACAACAGCTAACCGCAACAGCTAACAGCAACCGCAACACCAAACGGAGCCTTCATGTTATAGAAATATATTGAAAGTAAAAAATAAACAACGTCTTTAAGAATATTATTCATACACTTTCCATAAGAGAAATATTACATATATGCACACTCGCGATATAATTAGGAATAGTTTAACTTAATTTATATAGAGCTAAGTATAAATAGATAAATAACTGAAATTGTTGAATAAAATTTAGATTATTGAACTAAACTTAAATTGTTGGATAGAATTGAAATTATTGAAATACTTGAATCTAAGTAAAAAAAAACACTAACTAAGCATGAAAAAAAATAGAACTAAAGCTGAGTAATACTTTATTTTTCCTTTAATTTTTCTTATTATTATTATTATTGAAGACTAATGTGCAAATATGATTGTATCCACCAATATTTACTGGTCAGAATCAGGCTTGCTTCTTCTTGTACTCTTAAAAGCAAGACAACAGATCTATCCACAAATTATTTTCAAAAATCCTCATCAAATTAAATAGAAAGAACTATCATGAATCTTTTATTAATCATAATCATGATGCATAGTTGTTTGTAGAAATGTCCTATGCGGACATTAGAAATATATTTATATTATCATACTAATGTGCCGTTTGGTTTGCGAAATAACTAAAGAATAGTAAGAAATAAAATAGTTATTTTTTGTCTATTCATATTTTTATATTTGGTTAAATTTTTCAAATACGTAATAATTATTCGACGGAATAGCTATTCCAAAAGTGGATGTATAATTATTTAAAAAATAATTATTTCAAACATAGGAATTTATATTCTTAGCGAATATCTATTTTATCTATTTCTATTCTATTCCATGGAATAGATATTCCATTTCATTCTATTTTATTATTTTCTATTCCATAAAACAAACGGCTCTTAAGCGTTTTAGCAAAATCTAATTAATCTCAAAAGACATCTTAAAAGAATAAAATTGTTTATCATATCTAAGAAATTAATATAACTTTCAAGTCAGCATTGTCTGCTTCACGTCACGATTACAATTCTATATATATTGAATTATGTATAAGAAAAATAGATATGTTAAAATATGAATTAAAAATCTAACAATTAAACTTATTATTGTTTGTATAAAATGATTAGCAAAATGGCAATGGCACATGCTACATATTATTGTGGATTTGTCTCTATCGGTGGACTTGTCTTTGCAACTCTACTGATTTTGAAGAGGTTAAGAAAGAATAAAATGGTAAAATCCAATCTAATTTAATTTAATTTAGTTTAATTAATTCTTTTCTTTTAAGTAACCAAAAAAGAAAATCTTTTTTTTAAAACAATTTAATTAATTATTGACTTCAATATTTAATCATAAATATTTTTGATTCATTTATATAAGATTCAAAAATCAAATACAATAAACACAAAGGGTTACATCTATAGCTATCAACGTACAAGTTAATTATTACTTCTTTATACATCAATTACGTATCCTAAAGGTATATTGAGGTTCATAAATAAATAGGGTAGGAATGGAAATGGTTCTTATGTCTCTATCAACAAGAATTTTTCATTTTGGTTTCTATATATAAATTCGGCACAAATTTCTTCTTGTTTCCGACTATAAATAAAGGATCTCATATATATACTTAAAAATTTACACCATATCTTTGTAAATTCGGATGAAAATGAAAAATGGTTCTTTCACCTCTCCATCATATATGAGTATTTGGATGAATCTTGGTTCTTATTGCTATATTTACAAATTTGGGAGGAATTTCTGTCTTTAGGCAACATTTTTTACTTTAAATTTTAATTAAATATTATTCGTTTTGATTAAAATATCAAAAGTAATAAAATAGTTATGTTAATCCAATATTATAATTAAATCTAAAATATATAAATCTTGGAGTAAATACAACAAAATTATATGCAATTTACCCAATTTGCAACAGATAATTTATGATTTATTTACATAGTGAGTCTCCGTTTGGTGCAACTGTTACTCTTTGTTGTTCCTGATTGTTGTTTGTTGTTACTGTTTTCGGTTTGTTGTTTGTGTTTTGTTGTTTGATTATTAGTGTTTGGTAAAATTATAATTAAATGTTACTCTTATAATATAAATGACTAATTTGGACATATTGAATTTTTTTATTAATGTAAAACACGAAGGATAATAAAAGAAAATAAAATTTGCACTATTTTTTTTTAAAAAAAAAAAACAGTATTCTGCTACTTATTGAAAAGACATTTGCTTCTTACCTAAAAAGCAAAAAGCCGTTTCTCGTAATTTCTAACCAAACATCAAAACAATTGCTTTTTGGAGTGAAAAAACAAAAAGCAGCAGCGAAACAAAGAAACAAACGCCCCCTGAGTTGTTACGTGATTTAAATATGGAAATATTTTCACAAACTATAAAGTCGATATTGGAAGGAGTTTGATACCATCATTCACCAAACTGTTCTCTCAAAACTGAATTAGTCGACATCAAATTTTCGAAAACCAATTAAATAACAAAAGAAAATAATAAAAAAAAGGATCAATTAAAGACTTATTTTCTATAACTTTATATGTTTGCATTGAAAATTAAGTAGATAATCTATTTATTTCTTTTCCAAATTATCAATCTAGTTAGATTGGTCAAGTGAATAACGTTTATGGCTGGATAAAAATGCAAAAATATTTACATATTTGTTACAAATAAAGAAAACCCAAATCTTTTTAGTTGTACTTAGTGCTAAGAAAATAATGACTCCTATAGAAGTTATATTCATTAGCTTCTAATGCTCTGTGGCTGTAAGGTCTATCTAGTATCCACCCTGATTCGTGTTGTGGTGTTAGAGAATCACCTCTAAATCGTGCCGACATTTGTTCTAAACACTTTACTAATTGTCTGCTTATTTTAAATGCAAGATTTGATTTATTTATGACCGAGTTTGCACTCTAATTACGAGTTTTCAATTATAAGTTTTCACCCTAATGTCATCTTTTTATGACCGAGTCATTACAAATTCATTAGTATAATGAATTTACTCTCGTATTCAGCATTACATAGCAGTGTTGTAAATGAAGGTTGTTTGGCCGTCTAAACCTCACATGGACTCTCAAAATCAAGAATCCAATTAGATCAAGTGGAACTACCAAAACATTCTTAGACTTTCAAAATTCGAAACTAGTTTTCTACTTGTCCTCAACATCTGCAATAGCGAACAAATGCCTAATACAATTTTTATACATTTCATCTAAGAGTATAGAAAGTAATTCTTCAATCTCTAAATCTATATCAAAATGATAAGAAATTACAAAATACCAACTTAATCACATGGTATTCTCAATTCTCACCTACTTATATCATATTTCACCACTCAAATTTGACTATATTGCCTAGAGAACAGAAAATACTCATTCTAATTCCTAAATTTCTTTCAAAATAAAAAGAAACTAGAAATACCAACTATGAGCTTCCATCATAATGTCATCTCTTAATGATCGAGTCATTACATAGCCATCACCGTAACAAGATACGACCGAGTCATAACATATCGACCATCATATACTTAATTCAACCGGTTATCAATGCTATATAGTCTAGGGAATACGAAAATGCTCCCTCAATCCCTAAATTTCTATTAAAATAGTAAAACAACTACAAATACCAACTAGATCACATGGCTATTCTCACTTCTCACCTACTCCCATCCCATCTCACTACTTCCTTCTCCATTGTTATTGTTAACAACAAGCCAAGCCATTATGGTTTTCAATTTTCTTGTTTTCTACTCCCATTTTTATTTTGATTGACATAGACTACAATCTTGAAAAGATTGCAGTAAGTAAATGAACTAGAAAGAAAGAAGATATCTCCCTAGAATGGGAAAGAGTGCAACCAAAGTCCACCAAAATAAGCAAAAAACTACTAATAAATCAATAAACAAACAAAATGAACCACTTTTGTCTCTCATTACTATGAATTACTAACATTTAGTTACATAAGTTTATATAAAAACTTCTTTTCAAAAAAAAAAAGTTTATATAAAAACTTGATCTTTCCCTCTTACCCAAACAAACCACACCTCTTCTACTTCCCCTCTCTCTTTCTCTCCTACTTTCCCTCTCTAAAAAATGGTGTATTATTATGATGTTATTTACATGAATTTATATAAAGCCTGGCTTTTTCCCTCCTACTTTCTCTCTCTAATAAATGATATTATTATGATTTTTATTTACATGAATTTATATAAAGGTTGACCTTTTTCCTCTTACCCAAACAAACCACAACTCTTCTACTCCTCCTCTCCCTCTAAAAAATTGTATTATTATGACTTCATTTACATGAAAATAAAGCTTGGCCTTTTTCCTCACCCAAAACAACCCACAAACTCTTCTACTTTCTCTCTAAAAAATTGTTATATACTAATAATATTTAGTTTACATAAATTTATATAAGGCTTTACCAAAAAAAAAAAAATATAAGGCTTGGCCTTTTTCCTACTACCCTTTCCACGTCCCTCTCTCTCTCCTACTTTCTCTCACTAACAAAAATGGTTGTACATTATTAATGTATATAAAGCTTGGCCTTTTTCCTACTACCCAAACAATCTTCCACTTCCCTTCTCACTCCTACTTTCTCTCTCTAAAAAATGGTATTATTAATGATTAATATCTATTTACATAAATGTATATAAATCTTGATCTTTTTTTTCCTCTCACCCAAAGAAACCACAACCCTTCTAGTTTCTCTCTCTAAAAAAAATGTGATTTCTTTGTAACTTTCTCTCTCCTGTCATATCATGCAGCAAAGTAGCAAAACACAGGCACCCCCAAGCATAAAAAGCCTTTATTTTTAACCCTCTTTGCTTCTGAGGCCAGCTCACTTTCTCTCACTAGTTTCTCTCTCTAGAATCCTTCTCTCTCGCATCTCAAAAACACCAACCCCCCAACTAGTGTGTCACTTTTCAACGTTTTCTCCACCAGATCTCTAGGCTTGATGGAAAAAAGCTCTCTTTTCTCAATATAAAGCCATTTTGGTATCTGGGTTTTTCATTTTCTGTCATTTTAAATCAAACCCAGATAGAAAAATCCCATCTTTATCAATCCCACATCGAAATGGCAAATGGGTTGGAGAATAGAGATGATGGGTTGTTGTTGTTTAGTGATGAAGAGCTGAAAGAGATGAGTGGTGTGAAGAGAAATGGGAATTATATTGAAGTGACGTGTGGGTGTACTAGCCATAGATATGGTGATGCTGTTGGTAGACTTAGGGTTTTTATCAATGGTCATCTTGAAATCACCTGTGAATGCACCCCTGGTTGTGATGAAGGTCTGACTTTTTTTTTTTTGGGGATTGATTTTTGTGCATGTTGTCTGTTTTTAAACGTTGATTCTTGTGTCGTTTTGTTTTGTTCATCAGATGGTTGATCTTTTGTCTCTGAGACTTTGCTATAATGCACTTGTTATCGGGTGAAAGTTGTGGTTTTTTTACAGCTTTTGGGGTTTACTATAGAACCCATTTTTTTACTGAGGTTTCAACCCTATTGCATTGGCATCTTGATCTTTCTATCTACCTCCATTCTACTACTCTATCCAAATAGACATCTTTATCATTCTATATGTATTAGTTTTTATCATTCTACATGTTTGTAAAGCCTCCAACTCTTTTAATACTAGTCTAACCAAGGACTTGTAACCGAGTTATCGTGTAATATTCCTGTTATATGATACAAAAATGATAGTTGTGTCATAGTCATGTCATGTGATACAAAAATGATAGTCATGCCAAGTGGGTTGTTTCTGTAAATCATTGCATCATGACGGTGGAAATTTGATGGGGTCAAGCTATATTGTTGAATTCTAAGTGATAAGCATGCACAAGAATTCTTAGGTGTTTGTGTTGTGGTGATTTTGTGAGCCTATATGTATAGCTACGTGCAGTTGAGTTTAGCTTTGAAAGCTCCTCCGTAGGATACATTTTCTGACAAACCAGGTGCTATCCCTCTTTTGCTTTGTCATGTGTTTTTGCTTTTACAACAGTGAGTCTAAAAGAACTTTCTCGCTTGTGTTTAAATCTTAAAAACTCTTGATATTTCTTCAAGAACTCATGTTAATATTGACTTTAGTTTCATCTTTTTCATAACCAAAGTGAATAGTAACTTATGCCAGATTCTGTTACCTCCCAGCCTATGTAAATAGAGGGTGATAATTCTGGTTATAGTATCACAATTATGTTATTCTGTCTGTCTCATATGATTATAATGTAAGAAAATGGTAATCATGTCTTTCAATAAACCACGTTTTCGTGTTAGAAATTGAGATTCATTCATACAACTGTTTTCTGCAAACTAGCCATATCATGTCTCTTGATGTACATTAGCCACCCCTTATGTTGCATATACACTCCTTTTAATTCCATTTCATTTCTTTTTCTATTTGTTGGCTATTTTGTGAAGGTTACAGCATTCTGTAACAATATTAATCCTACCCACTCTGCCTTTAGTTGTGAATTTTGTGATCTGTTCATAAAAATATAGAGCAGATAAGTGAATTGTTGCGTTTGATTTTTTTATTGCATTTTGTGCTATTGATTTGCATTGTATTATTGTTCTATTAATTGAAAGTTTCTTACTTTTTCTCTCCCCTTCTGATTAAAGTTATTTTGGTGACCAGAGAAGCTGACTCCGGCTGCATTTGAGAAGCATGCTGGAAGAGAGACAGCAAGAAAATGGAAGAACAATATCTGGGTCATAGTTAATGGGGAAAAGGTTCCTTTGTCAAAAACAGTATTGCTCAAGTTCTATAACCAATCATCAAAAACTGCCAATGGTTCCCAGAGATCCCAAAACGGCCGTCTCAGTCATCGTGATGAGTTTATTTGCTGCAGTAAGTGTAAAAAGGAGCGGAGGTTCCGATTACGAACCAAGGAAGAGTGCCGGATTCACCATGATGCTTTAGCTGATCCAAACTGGAAGTGCGCTGATCTACCATTCGACAAGTACGTTCCTTTTATTTATATCTGTAAATTGCGTTATTGTGTCATAAATTGAAGCTGTAGTTTGTAGGAATCTAAATTGAGTTCAATTCTTGGCTTCATCGAACAAAATTATAACATGCTTAAGCTCAGTCCAGAAGAAAAATATATTGCAAATTAAGATTATGGACCTAAGAAGTTCGAGATTTCTTCGGGTTTTTTCTTTTTTTTCTTTCAGTTCATCTTTGCTATCTGTCTTAACACGGAATCAGGAGAAAAAAGCATGCATCATTCCATCGAAAGCTGTTTGAACCGAGTTTCTTGACCAATATTGGTAACAGTTTTGTATAGATTATATCTTTGCATTGAAAACTCTCTCATGCGTTCTTTTTTCTTCTTCATATACGCTATCTTATAAGTTATATCCATTTCTGAAGCAGTTTAGTTGATTAAATATAATTAAGGTTAAGATTTATCATTTTTAGCTACCAAGGAGGCATGAAATAGAATACTAATCTCTTCATCATTCTGTTTTTGTTGTTATTTTATGCATCTGAGGTGGCAATTCACATTATTGTGTTGTAATCGTATCATGTTATTGATATGTTTCATATGATTGTATATGCTATAAATACAAGAAACGTAATAATCCTCTCAATATTTTTGTCAGCCCGGTTGTTTAAAATTATGTAAAAAATTTCACTCCTTAGTTGATATCTTCCATCCCTTGTTAACTATTTTCCCGTTCGACTTTACATTGCCGATTAATTAGAAGCTAATATTGTGATTACTTGGTCGATTATTTGTTTGCTCGTGCCAATTTGCATACCATAATCTGATATGGATATTGTTGTGATACTTTGCATTCTTAAGCTGGATAAACAAAATTGATTTACATTTTCAGAGTGACATGTGATCATGACGAAGAACGAGCGAGTCGAAGGGTATACAGAGGCTGTCCAAGATCACCAACATGCAAGGGATGCACTTCGTGTGTATGTTTCGGATGTGCAATCTGTCGTTTTACCGATTGCAGCTGCCAGACTTGCATTGACTTCACTAGCAACGCGAAAGCTTGAGCTTATGGTCTCTGGTTCTCGTTTCGCTTTGCCTTCTAGTACTGATATATTATCCCCTTTTTGGATGATGCCATTTATGGTCATCACTATTTAAATTTGCTTTTCTGCGCCACATTGAAGAGAAGCCTCTAATTATCTTTTCTTTTGTTCAAACTTGAAAAATTACTGTCTCTGGGTTCAGCATTTACTGTCCATTGGCTGTTATTTTATAGTACTCCATAATCAGTAAATTTATCCTTGGCCAATTTTTGTATGTATATATCTGCCAATACCTTGCTTTCTCTACTTTTATCATTTGCCATTTCATTGATTCTTTCTAAAGTTGAAATTAGTAGTCTTTGTTGAAATCAAATGTGAAACTCGATCTTATTGACGAGAGATAATAAATTTTAGGGATGCCAAGGTTGGGTCACATGATACGAGGATTGAAAACACTTGATGATGAAAACCGCTTGTATCAAGGCTATTAGGTTTGGATTGATTATCTAGTGAATATGTTATATAATGCTAGTATGATACATTGGCTCGTTAACTCGCAACCATTTGTAGTTGTGTTACACTTGTGATCTGTCATCACAACATACATGATTCATCGCCCCATTTACGTTTATGTGAAACAGAAGTGATTCATCTCGACTGATATGATTAAGACAATACATCTGATACGAAGGGTTTGATAAGATTTTTGAAGCAATTAATATTATACATGCTTTTATAGAATATATAGTTAACATGTAACACATACCTAAAAGGAAAAAACATTCAGAATCTATGTTACTTGATGAAAGAGTACAGCAAACAAACAATACATAGTAGGCAAACTTGAAAACTGCCCACAGGCCTGTACCAAGTGATTCACAATGACACTGCAGTGGAGATGATAAAGATAATTTTTGCGGCTAACGACCTCTTCCACCTGAAAAACGGCCACGACCGCGGCCTCGGCCACGACTACCCCCTCGTTGATACGGCCTGCTTCCGCGGCCTGGAGATGCACTCGAATTGAACTGCTGAGGTGGTAGACTGTTACCAGAATTGAACTGCTGAGGTGGTAGCCTGTTACCAGAATTGAACTGCTGAGGTGGTCGACTGTCACCGGAAGGAACAATTTGTGGTGGTTGCATATTACAATTCTGTTGGGCTTGGGCTTGGGCTTGGGCTTGGGCTTGGGCTTGGTTAGGGTTACCCATCATTCCTGGTTGTCCTCCTAAGTTCATCATTGGGAGGTTAGGTTGTTGCATTTGGAATGCCATTCCAAGTAGAGCCTGGTTAAAGCAATTTTGAGCAGCCATGGCCTGCCACTGTGAAGGTCTGTTAGCAAGGAGGTTCATTTGCCCACCTGGAAAAACACCATTAGGACCCGGCCCTTGCCCTCCCGGAAAAACACCATTAGGAACCGGTCCTTGATTGAGATTGAACAGTTGCTGAAATGGCTGATTCTGAGCTGGCCATGGCATGTTATTTCCTGGAAATCCACCCGGAACAAATGCAGGATTTGGCTGCTGAGAAGGCATAGGACTTAACCAGCCTCCATTAGGAGGTTGGAAATTACCATTCATAGGTACCATAGGACGAAATTGAGGAAAAGAAGAAGCTCCGTTATTCATAGACGATGTAACACCAGAAGCAGCAGCAGCAGATGCATTATGCTGGTTCTGTTGGCTGTAATTAGGCATGGCACTGTTCTGATTCCCAGTTCCATTCCTGTTGCGGTTCCGGTTCTTGTTTTTTCTTCTGGAATCATTACCTGTTTGTTGATTTAAACCCCTCTTTGACATTTTCTGCATTCTTTTGTGCTCTGCTTCTTTCTCATCATCCGAGAACTCTGAATCGTCTGTCAACTCTTCATCGTGCTCACCGGACGCATCGTACCCTTTCTTGTAAAGATTCTTCTCACCTAACACATGATGAGCAAACTCAGCAACAAAAGAAATTAAAGTGCCTTGATTTATCCCAGCAGGAACCTCCGCTTCGGAATTGTATCGGACCACATAGTAAGGGTTTTGAACAGGTCCGAAAATCTCGTCCACAATCCCCAATGGAGATCTTTTGTCGGTTATCCAAAGGATCGAACCCTCATTAAGAGGATTATGCTTGTCCGTCCCTTCCACAATTACTTGGGCCCCTAGAGTCTGAAATGGTCAAATAATATTGTCAGAGATAATAAAAAAGCTACTCGTAAACGCTACTCATCAGCTTATGGAGTTCTTTGCAAAGCTTATTAGGCTAACAGGCATACCGATAAGACGATTCCAACTGGGAGCATCTCATGATGCGGTTGCAATGTAGCTTCCACCGGAGGAACTGGTGGTAAAACCTACAAATATTTGGTATAAAACATCTAATCAGCAATCTAAAGAGAAAATTATTTGTTATTTTCAGAGCTAATTCAATGTGACAAACCAGTGCTCAGTCCAGTACAAAAGTTAAACTAATGAATTAAAATGGACATCACAACTCCCTGTTGGTATTAGAAATCAGTTCTTATCCTCTTAAAGCTGACCAGTATTGAAATGAAAACTCGTCGTCATCTTCTGAGGATTTCCTTCAAGAGTTTAAGGTTTGATAAACAAGAACTGATTGTGAGCAAGTCACAGGAAAGGGTTGATTGTACATGGACAAACTGATTTGTTAGATATTGTCAAGTGTAGGTCCGAGGCGATGCCTAATAAGTGAGGCTATCACTTGAAGTCTGAAGAAAACCATCATTCAGAATATAAACTGGCAGACCAATTCAGTACGGATCGAGTTTTAGAAATCAACCCATTTCTCAAGTCCTCAGTATTTGACAAATTAGCTCAAATTTTAGATTTCGACTGAAAATCTCCATTCCCAAACCAATCATCTAATCTAACTTCAAATGACTTGGCAAAGAACGACTTATAAGAAACTCAAATGGAGATTAGTCCTGGTCTAATGCAACATCAAATATGCTACTTGATCATCACAATTTAGACATAGATTAGCCAACAATTTTCATATTTGTTAAACATGGCATAAAAAAACAATATTCAGAGCTATAATTCACTTACCTCAACTTCATTCTTTGACTTGATGGGTCCTTTCACTCCACCGAAACCGTCTTCTTCCTCATCTATATCAACAAATTCGGAATCACTCCATTCAACCATCTTTTCTCCATCTTCTTCTTCATCCTCCTCCTCCTCATCATCATCATCATCATCATCATCATCATCATCATTACCAACCACTGTGTCTCCATCAATATCTCTTATCTCACCTTCTTCCATCTCACCTTCCTCTTCATTCAATTTTACTGCTACTTCCTCCCCCTCCTTTTCGTCCTCTTCCTCTTCCTCATTCAATTTCATTGCCACTTCCTCCATGTCCTCCTTTCCGTCCTCTTCCTCTTCATTCAACTTCATTGCCACTTCCTCCCCCTCCTTCTTTCCATCCTCTTCGTCATCATTATCATCTTCTTCTTCCTCCTCGTCATCATCGGACGAAGAAGACGACGATGAACCACTCTCCTTCCCGGATTCTGAATCATCATTATCATCATTGCCGCTACTGCTGCTGCTATTACCATCACTCATCTTATCAGCAACAACAGTTGCCCCCATCGTCACGATTTGATCATCCAATAACTCATTCGCTGCAACAAATTCCTCAACAGAATGAGAATGAGCCTCTGTATCATTACCAACTAAACTAAACCTCCCCAACTTTTCCTCAATAGAGGAATCAAAATTCCCCTCTATCTCTTTTTCAACCTCCAAAGGTTGTTCCTTTAGCATCAATTCAGAAACATCAGCAACTGCAGGCGGGTTCTCGATACCCAAAGGTTGTTGTTCCTTCCCCATTGAGTCAGAAAGTAAAGGTGCTTCAATAGAAGTTTGTTTATCTTGAAGCAATGAGGTGTCCTCCAAGAAGTGTTCCATGAAGTCAAAATCAAGCAAGGAATCAACGAAAGAGAAATCGGGAACTCCGGGATCCAAAGGGTCAAGAGGGTATTTGGGGTTTTTAGAATTGGAATCTTGATCCTGTTCTAACTCTTCTTCTTCTTCAAAAAAGAATGGTTGAGATACATAACCCACCATTTCCAATAGCTGAAAGAATGAAGGTTAGAAGGGTGAAGTTAGAATTGAAGAATGAAAGATGAAATTTCATGGCTACTAAAAAAGAGATTGTAGTATTTATCTCTTCTTTCTTAAACCCTAGCGACAACAACGGGACTCTATCTAGGGTTTAACAGACGACATTCGCGGATTTTATAAATGCATAAAACACTGTTTGTTTAGAACTTTCAACGACGTCGTTCTCAGTTTGTTCGATGGATCCAGAATCGGCCCATTAGCCCATATCTGGAAGTGTTCTTAGCCCAGGTTGTATTAGAATGGGTCTTTAGGTGTATTGGATTGGGTTTATTCTTCTTTTTTGCAATAAAATTATCCATGGAGAAAAACCTCTTAACGACACCGAGTTCATCAACAGTATCAATTTTGCAAAACAGCAAGTGTGGTGCTCTTAAAATCATTGTTGCCTCGGATTACCTAGATATCATTGGGAAAGCTATTCGGGAGTTATTTTAGTCAATGTGTTTTTGTCCATCATCATCCACATCAAATGCCCAAATGGCTTCTCCCCATACAAATGTTCATGCCTCTCTTTCTACTTGTAATGATGTTCCCCAGCTTTAATACAAACTTCCTCCCATTCCAACAACTAAATTTATCATAGATAGATTAATAAGGATCTTCTCTATTTTCTCAAACTGGTACTCAAACAAAATATTGTCCCAAACTAGTATCTAAACTATCCATGACTTCCCATTCAAGTCCTAATTACCTACTACAACCAGTCACCACACAGTCAACACGAAGTCAACACCGGTCAATGCAATTTTTACCAAATTTTTGGAGCTCAAATAATTATTCATTGCAAAATGACTAATTTAACCTTTCCGCATTCTTCCTCCTCCTTACACACCCTCTCTCACCTCCACACTTCCATTTTTTTCCTTCTTCTTCTCCCATCTTTTTTCTTCTCTCATCCTCTTTCTTCTTCCCCCTTCTTTCACCACCTAGATTCCGGCGGAATTTCCAGAGCCGGCAGGAACTTGAAAAATTCCAAATGTCGTCGGCTCTGGAACTTACTGGAATCCAGATTTCTGCCGGTTCTGAAACAGACCTGATCTGCAAATTTTCGATCCGTTCCAGATCAGCCAGAATCTGGATTAGGTTCCAGATCAGATGGATTCTGGAATCCAGATTTCGGCCGGTTTTGGAACGGATCGGATCCGGAAAATTCCAAATATCTGGTCCGTTCCAAAACCAATCGGAATCTGGATTTCCAAATTCCGGCAGGTTCCAGACTAGCCGAAATCTGGAACCAGATTCCGACGATGCAAGATGCCCTTTGGAAAAAAGGAGAAAAAGAAGAAAAAGGAGGAAAGAAGAAGAAAGAAAAAGAAAAGGAGGAGAAGAAAGAAGGAGGAAAGAAAAAGAAAGTGGAGGAGTTATGGTGGAAATGGTCAACAAAAATGTGGTCAAACTTGCTTTGATCAGCGTTGACCGAGCATTGACTGGTTATAGGAGGTAGACCTGGCCATGGGCGTGAGTACCCGCCCGGCCCGCATCAAAATGGACGGGCTTGGACACTTAAAATGTACATAGGCCCTGCCCGGCCCGAGCCCATAAAAGCTCGCAAATTTATGGGCGGGCTTGGGTTGTGTAGAATTTAATACGGGCCAGCTCGACCCGAAATAATATATATTTAAATTAAATATGATAAATATTATTAATAAATATAAATATACTACAACACAAATATTCCTTAAACTATCTACCATATATAACCATATTTAGATGGTTTTCTTTATTTTATTTTGGTTAGAAATGATCTTTAATAAATTCATTAATATATAAAAAATAATTATGTAATTTTTTTTGATGGGAGTGAGATTTTTTGGACGGGTTCAGGATTTGATTTGAAGCCCGAGCCAAGATCAAGACTTCTTTTTGATTCAGTTAAATTGATCGAACAAAGTGCTCATATTTTTCATCCAAACCATTAAGTAAAGCATCAGTAAAATCTTCATCAGGAATCAGATAAATCAAAGGAAGCAATCTCATCATAAATATTCCGAATCTTGATGACATAAGTCGATATGGCACAAGAACCCTGAGAAACACGAATCAATCGATCTTCTAAATTGTGAATCCGCGAGCGGGAACCAAAAGCATTTAACTTCTTCCAAGCCTGAATAACAGAATTAACAAAAGCTATATGAGGGAGCACCGAAACCGAGCAACCAGTTGAGAACTTGTTGATCTTTCTGGTACTAGGTTGTGTAAAGCAGATTCTTGGTATTATCAACAAGCAATTTAGGAGGGGAAATTTCATCTTGATTAATCTGACCTTTCCTTAGAACAAAATTGGTAAAGTCCAATTAAACTGTAATAAGGCAATGGAGGTTAGCAGAAGAGCATATTAGCTAGGTTGTGTCATCGAGACCGATTGGGTAGGTGGAGCCGAGCTGGCCAATTGAGGAGGAGAGACAAACGGGTTTTCAAATTGCCACAAGTTTGCGTTGTCGGGACGAAAGAAAAAGCCGAAGGAAGCAGAGCTAGAATGAACACTGGTGGTTTTGAAGGACGACGGCAGAAACGTTGTTAGAACCTTCGGCCATAGGATCAACGACTAAGGTTTGTGAGACTCAAAAAAAATAATTAGATACCTAGCTCTGCTACCATGTAGAATAGCAAGCCATGTGAATATTATTCATACAAAGCGTATATATATACATGGGTTTGGATGTAACCCAAACAAGGTAAATAGCAATACAAGTACACATATTAATATAATCTATCACAACTCACATTTTTGATGACCCAAGGAAAAATGGTCTGCAAAATTTGCCATCCAATTAACAGCACGATTTCTTTCACGATAAACATGATTAAGCTTCACCTTCCAATCTCAATCCCGAATATCCATCCTATATAATTTAATCAATTTTTTTTGTCTAAAATAGTAACATATGGAATTATTCTAGTTTATCAATAAACTTATTTTGAAAGTTTGATGTGATAGTGAAGTGTCAAACCAACCTGTAGGGTAAAATTGATGTTGCTTAAGGATTGATTGGTTCATAGTGTTTACTAATAGGATCATCTTAGTCGGAAAATCAAAGTGTTGGGTAAAACTTTGGTATTAACTTAAATTTTGAGATCAAATTGGTCCAAAATTGCACATGCTAATATTGAGTAAATTGACCTCATTAGCCAATTTGAAAGCTCAAATACTTTATTATTTCTTAGTAAGGTAGACTTCTAGTTCAGTAAACTATCTGATATCGCATAAAATATCACTCAAAGACGTGATGTATTACACTTTGTGTGATCAGGTAAACATGAATCATGTGTATGAGTAAGTAGTTACCGTTTGAAAAAGTAATCATAACGATTCTAACAATTTCACAACTTAAACCAACTAGAAGAAATACATTAAAACATGTATGCTTAAACATGTGCCACACCCTACTTTATCACCTAAGATTGTAAATCCTAACATCATAATCGTACTGCTTCAACACTTGAAAGATATGTCATATGTAGAACATGTCTCAGTAAGAAAATGCTAATTTTTTTGAACAAATAGGAAATGTAACTTACTATTCTATGCATTGAAATTTTTATTTTGTAAATATTATTTGTACTCTAAATTAATTATTGGAAAGGGTTCGCTAGTTAATCCTTATTTGTTTCATTCAGGCAAGATTCCATCCCAACAAATTAATAAATACCCATCCTAGAATAATTTTTTTTAATATTTTAATCAAAAGTCAACCTTCTCTCCTTTGACAAATGAAATTCCACTCAACAGAGATAAAGTCAACTATAGGTAACAAGTATAGAAAAAAGAGAAATTATTACAAGGACAAAATCTAGGTGAAAATAAATAAATAAAATGAAAGCTGTAATGTATTAATTGGGCATTTCATCCTCTCATCCATATTGCAGCACACTATTTACTGCTAGCAATTGGATGAGAGTTTAAATTTTCTCCCCATCATAACAAGATGCAGAAAGGCCCAGTCAGTCAGTTAATGAACCAACCCATTTAATAATTTCTTACATTTCTGAAATATATATCTACATCTCCACTTTCATAAATTTATGTATTTATTCAAGTAATTTAATTCTTCATCCAATTTTGTTACATTATTTAATGGTTACTTTATTACTCTTTAAATGCATACATCAACATTTTCAGTAAATTCTGTAATATGATGGTGATCATAAGGAGGTGAATTCCAAGTGAAAAATATATAACGCATTATGAGATATTACAACTTATTAGAAACACAAGACATCCAATTAGAAATATTACCAAAGATGCTGTTTGAGTTTTAATTATTAGCTTAAATTGGTGGTTTTTCAAGTGGTTATGAGTTTGAATCATGACAATTCGTTTTGGTGAATTAAAAACAAACGGCACAATGATATGTATGGTGCATACTTCGAATTTAAAGCGGATTGACATGAATTTATATAAACATATCATTGAACCTTATTCATTGGCTAAATATATAAAGATATATAAATATGTACTTAGTTCTAGTTTCAAAGTCATCATAACTATTATTTGCATCTTTATATGTTGAATTTCCCTTCAAACCAAACCAAATTATACCAATAACTTTTATAAATACAATATTAGTTTTGAATTTTTTCATATTTACATGAATACTTTAAACTTGAAGTGTTTATTTACCAAAAAAAAAACTTGAAGTGTTTACAACACAAATCTATCTCAAATCATGTGTTGCCCTACCATGTCTATATATCAGCTATAGTTGTAGATTAAACTCCAAACTCATGTAAAGAAGAAAAAGGTTACCAAGTTTTCGAAAAAATAAAAAGAAAAAGGTTACCAAAATCTGACTCAAATGCAACATGGTTGGTGTGAGGTATTAATTAGGTTTGAGCTTTGACTCAAATAATAGTTTAGTTATTTATTAGGATGAAAGAAATGCATATTCATGTTACATTCTTGGATCAGAACCATTCCTACTTCCTATCTATTATATTCAGAAATATCGAAAGGAAAATCAATTTTAATTTTTTTTTTTCTCATGTTCTAGAAGTTTGGTTTTTAAAAAATTCTAAGTCATGCAGTTCTCATGTTAATATATGTCAATTAACCATTTGAACTACAAAATTCAAGTTGATCTAATTTTAGGTTGATATAGAACCGGAACTCGGGACTTTTTGGTCGCAAAAACTCTGATACCATGTCAATTAACCATTTGAACTACAAAACTCAAATTGATAGTTAAAAGCAACGGCATTTTTAATACAGTCTCTAAACAAACAGCTAGAATAACATTTTCAGGAACATCAGTATAATTAACTATTTGCTTTGAAATAGTTATGGTGAATATTGGTTTTCTACCGTCTATGATAAGTAAGGATTATTAAATTTAAATAAAAGTAAATAAATGGGCATTCCTTAAGGTATAAGAAAAACCATAAATGTTTTGGAAAAATCTCAAAAAAGAAAAAAAGTCCAATGATTTTCATGTTTTTAATTTTCCAAATAATTAAACAATTTGTTGTGGAAAGGTGCTCAATTTAATTAATTGCTCTATAGTCCATCTGCCAACTCCTTTAATTAATGTTTTTCATGATTTCATTTTTGTCTTTGTTAAATAGTCGTGTATACAAACTAAATCCCCTAAAGTAATTATCAGTATACAAACTAAATTCCCCTAAACTAGTTAATTAATTAATTTAATCGATTGATTGCAACTCTAAACATGAAAAAGTATGCTTATTTTGCAACCATGCATTAATTAAATACTTAACTTATCCACCTGCTAGCCATTACTGATCTTTGGTGTTGTTCTGTCCACTGATCCATAAATAAATATCCTTCATCATTTCAATTTTTAATACCAAAACAAAACATTAATTTCACCTGTAATTGTTCTACTTATTTTCTAATTCAGGACCCCCTAATTTGATGTTGCAATTACACATCACCTCTTATTCATACCCTCTAGAAGATTGTGTCTTAACCACTCATTTCAGAATGGATTTGGGCAGCCATTGGCCCGATAAACTATTAATTAGTTTGTTGTGTTACCTATCAATTTAAAATTTTAATTTAAATGATTTGTTAATCTAGTTTATATAATTTTTAGACCAAGCAATAGTTAAAAAATTAATATAGCTTTAACTATTCGTTTTATTTTTCAGTTTAATGGGTTACATGACATGATAATAGAGTTTATACAACCAAGTAATTCTCTGTTTGACTCTTAACAACTTTATTTACAGTGAATTAAAAACACATGGTAAAATGAGTTTAACATGTACTGTGCATAATTTAAGCGGATAGTTAAACTTCAATGTCTTTAATTTATATTAATCTCCATCACTCTTAACACTTAGAACTTTTTTTAACAAATAAACAAAATTATAGTGTTATTTTGAGAAATTCTATTTCTATTTTTAAGATTTGAATGTTTTAAGATCTTAACACATTAAATTTTCCTGGGTTTCCAGAAAACAAAAATACAGACAAATTAATTCTATTTTTTAGAACTCGTACATATATATCCTTGAAAAAACATTGATCCTTTAAATAAGTCATGCATATTTGATTGAACTTAATTTTACCTAATTACCAAACCATACATTAAAACAGAAGTACCTCAATTTTTCTGTGTGTTACCTAATTTTAACATTCAAGTAAATAAAAGAAACAATATTACAAAGCTTTTAATTAACTAAAAAACCCATAAGATTCAATAAACAAAAAGCAAAATGAGATTCATATTTCATAAGAGTTTTTATTTATATACAGTATAGTAAAACACGTTAACTACTAACTACATGACCGATAACTTTTGAGCAACTATATGAACCTGAGCGATCAAGTCAAAAATTCTCAATTTTGAACATCTAAACAAGCTTTAACATTCCCCGGGGAGTCTTGATTACAACGCAGTTTAATATATATAATCATTAGTGGTAGTAGTAGTATTATTATTATTATAGTTTAGCTGCTAACTACAATGCAAAGTTAGAAAATACTCCCTCCAAGAAAAACACAGAATTATGAGTAAGATCGAAGAATAGCTCCACAAAAAGTACACATAATAGCTCTCCAAGACTTCCAATAAAATGGGACATAACAGAATCTTGTACATGTTTTCATGTCGGCTACGCTAGCTCCTCCACCACACCGTGAACAAGTGCCAGCTGCCGGCTTGCTGCTTCGAACTTTCTTTGTCTGATCAACGAGAAAACAAAAAACCACCATCACTTTTTCGCCGATAATTCGGGTTAGTTTGGGAGTCTCTTAACTTAAAAAATGAGAACATTTGGGGAAGAAAGCGACTTATATATGAGAAGAAAGGAACCTGTTAAAAATCGAACGAGTTTGATGAGTTATCCACCGTTGGATTTGGGGAAGCTGTTAAAGATCGAGCAAGTTTATGAGTTCTGAACCGTTGGATTAGATAGTGATGTTAAGGAGATGCTTGCGAGTTGACAGTTGGTTAGGTGTTGATAGTTTAACGTTGATTGTTGTTTCATTAAATTGAAACCCTGTAGTAATTTGCCACGTGTGCATGGGCGGTTGGGTGTGTATTAATGAGGGGAGTAGTTGGATGTAATCATAACCGTACACGTGGATTGAATCATGACTTGAAGTTGACAATGGTGGCCGGCCATCGGCGTTCAATTGACCGTAGAGTTCCTCCATCCTATTTGTTTTGTTGACTTAGAGCCACCCCGACGGTAGTCTCCAAACAACTGTTTCGCTACAACAAGTGAGCTTGCTGGCAAGGATGACGTTTCAACGGAGTGACATGACTTTCTAAATTTTTTTGAAATTTAGTTCGCATTTCGGAATTTTAAGGGTTGAATTAGTTGAATTTGCTTAATTTGGTTATTTGGTTTATCTCCGATTACAATTGTGTAGCGTGAGTTTTATTACTCAGTTTTGGCTTAATTGACTTTGATATTCATGTGAAATTAGGACTGTTGTTTGCAAATTTAGAGGAGGCTATTTTAATTCTTGATTAATTCGAGCCCATATAATTTAATTGAGGTTTTCTTAACTGAACAACGAATTGTTGTTGCCGAAGTAATGACTATGTGAACGAGTTGCGATTTCCTCTATAGAGTTAACACTTTACTTTGTTCTTTTGCTTGGAACCATGCTCAATGGGAGATTAGATTATATTCAATACTTTATTGTTGCATTACTAAGATTTGTTTAAGGGGATGGATGGGTGAACTAAAAAGAAAATTTAAAAGTTCATAGTTTAAATTACTGGCTTAAATATATATGTTGTTCAAGGGAAAAATAATAGACGAGATAGATATTACATTCAATGTTTTGGTTTTGATTGTCATTTGTACTGTTTTTTTTTTGTTGCTACACTAAATTACAGGTTTCATGTTTCATTGTTCATCTCAATATCATGTTTTTTTTTTTTTTTATGGATAAAAACTGCAACACAAAGCTACAGAGTACAAAATCTGGGAAAAGCTATTCCTAGAAGGTCCTGCTCAATAATTCTAAAAACTTCAGTAGGGGGCCGATGGAAGACATGAAGACCAAGCTCGAGGTTGGTCGCCAGGTTAGCCATATAATCAGCGCCTCGGTTGCCCTCTCAGTAAGTATGATTAATAGCAATCTCCCACTCCCTGTGTATCAAATTACGAATAGCCATGATGATCGTTTTTAAGTCGTTTGGAGGCGTTATGTTGCGAAGAAGAAGATCGAAACAAAGCTTGCTGTCCACCTCTAGTTGAACTTTCCGGTAACCCATATCCCAAGCGAGGACCAGACCATCATAAATGCCCCATAACTCAGCTCGAACAACCGAGCAAATTCCAATTTTCCGAGCAAAACCTTGCATCCAATCACCATGGTTGTTTCGAATAATACCACCAGCTGAAGCATGAAAATGGCAACCTTTCACCGCCACATCAGTGTTTAGCTTTACCCATTCAGCTGGGGGAGGTTTCCAACCGATCATACGCTCATGTCTGTCCGGACGGGGACGATTATTAAAGAGCTGCTTTGTGGTATTGCTAACCGAGATACTAGTAGTAGCCATGAGAATGCTAGGTAAAATCTGAGAAGTGTTACGAGTTGACCCTTCGATAACACATTGATTCCTACTCTTCCACAGATTGTTTGTTGATCTACCACTATACTAATCTCCAGAAATTGGATTTTCCTATTTGGTGGAAATGCTAATCTTAAGTAGTTACTTTACATCAGTAAGCTCTCCTTATTAGGCTCGACCTCTATGCAGTTTCTCAAATTTTTTGCAATTCTTGATGTTGTTTCTGTAAGTTTAACAGTGTGAGGCTACAACTGTTTCTTTATTGTTGTCATCTTAAGTTACCAAAGTGAGTGACCAATTAAAATGGCTTTAGTGGAAGCCAATTTGTGCCCGAAAGCTAAAGGGAAAACTCTTGCTTGCAAAAATACAAAGGATAGACTTAGCAACTACCATTTAACATATATAGTTAGCTTGAAATATGTTGTGTCCTCCGAACCTCGACAACTTAGAAAACGCACCATATGGTTAATGCGTTATTTTATTATTTTTCGGTGCGGTGATTTTCCTTGAATTTTTCATTTATCATTTTTTTATGTTGAGTGTTGTAATTTTAATTTTATAATAACTGTCGTGTATTATTATTGTTATCGTAGTAAATTTTTTATTTTAATATAATTCGAGACTTCATTTTTAATACACTAAAACGAATAATTAAAGTGTATGAACTTAAAAATAGTACGTGGAGCTGCTCTAAATTAGGCATAATCATATTCTAGTACCCTTCAAAAATTGACATACACTCCGTATCTCCACTCTTCGCACCGGCGACCAGTAATTTAAAACGCCGTACACTTCTCCGTCACCGGTGCCGCTCGCTCCGCCGCCATAGATCCCGACCAAAATGCTTCATAGTTGCAGTTACAGAGAATTAAGAAATGAAACTATTCAGCTTCACATCTCTTCTCCAAGTAAGCTTCTTTTTCTCCATTCCCCTTCTGAATCTAGGGTTTTTCTAGGGTTTAATCGCCCCAGCTTTACAATTTCTCTAGGGTTTAAGCTTAAGCTTCAGTGTCACTTAAAAACTGAATCTTTACCCTCTAGAGGTGCTAAAAAGAAGAGGTATGGTGGGGTTTTACCTTCAATTTTAAGGTCTTTGGACTCTAGTAATGACATTGAAGAAACCCTTAATTCAGTTTGTCTCAATTTGAATCCGAAAGAACAGACTGTTGTTCTTAAAGCACAGAGGAATTGGGAGAGGGTAGTTAGGGTTTTTGAGTTTTTCAAATGTGGGAAAGATTATGTTCCAAATGTTATTCACTATAATATTGTCCTTAGAGTATTGGGTAGAGCTCAGAAATGGGACGAATTGAGGCGTTGTTGGATTGAAATGGCGAAAAACGGGGTTTTACCGACGAATAATACTTATGGAATGCTTGTTGATGTGTATGGAAAGGGTGGTCTTGTTAATGAGAGTCTTTTGTGGATTAAGCATATGAGGATTAGAGGGCTTTTTCCTGATGAGGTCACGATGAACACGGTTGTTAAGGTTTTGAAAGATGTGGGGGAGTTCGATAGGGCGCATCGGTTTTATAATAACTGGTGTAGTGGGGAGATTTGGTTGGATGATCTTGAGTTGGATGATCCGAGTGATTTTAGAAATGGTAGCATTAAGCATTTCTTGTCGACTGAGCTTTTCAAGGTTGGCGGGAGAAGTTCTCCGGAAGTTTTAGAGTCGTTGGATGTAGAAAGTGTGGTGCGGAAGCCACGTATGACTGCTACGTATAATACATTGATCGATTTGTATGGGAAGGCCGGACGTCTTGATGATGCGGCAAATGTGTTTGCGGATATGATGAGATCCGGGATAGCAATGGATACCATAACGTTTAATACTATGATCTTCACTTGTGGACGTCACGGGCATTTGTCGGAGGCGGAATCTATACTTAGTAAGATGGAAGAGAGGGGAATATCGCCTGATACGAGGACTTATAACATCTTTCTGTCTTTGTATGCTGATATGGGAAACATCGATGCAGCCATCGAGTGTTATCGGAAGATCAGAGAGGTTGGTCTTTTCCCGGATACTGTATCTCATAGAGCTATTCTTCATGAATTATGTGAGAGAAGTATGGTAAAAGAAGTGGAGGCTATAATTGAAGAAATGGACAAGTCTTCGCAGCATATCGACGAGCATTCTTTGCCTGGTATTATCAAAATGTATGTTAACAAAGGGTTGCTTGATAAGGCAAAGGATTATCTAGAAAAGTTCCAGCTTGACGGTCGATTGTCATCTAAGACACGTGCTGCAATTATGGATGTTTATGCTGAAATGGCACTTTGGGATGAAGCTGAAGCTGTTTTCAGGAACCCTTCTTTCATGGGACAAAAGAGGGACATTTTGGAGTATAATGTTATGATCAAAGCGTATGGCAAAGGAAAGCTTTATGATAAAGCTTTTTATCTCTTTAAGAGCATGAGGAATCAAGGTACATGGCCCGATGAATGCACGTATAATTCTATCATCCAAATGTTCTCTGGAGCTGATTTAGTCGATCAAGCGTGGGACCTATTAACAGAAATGCAAGAAGCAGGATTTAAACCAAAATGCCTAACTTTTTCGTCTCTTATTGCATGTTATATCCGCCTAGGCCAACTATCCAATGCAGTTGACATCTACAAAGAAATGGTAAAGGTTGGGGTGAAGCCGAATGAAGTTGTCTATGGGGCTTTAATTAATGGATTTGCAAATGCTGGAGAAGTGGATAAAGCTCTTGAATATTTCCGTATGATGGAAGGATCCGGGATTCCAGCCAATCAGATAGTTTTAACTTCCTTGATTAAGGTATACAGCAAGTTGGGATGTTTTGACAGTGCAAAACAATTGTATCAGAAGATGAGAGGTTTGGAGGGCGGTCCAGATATTATTGCATCGAATAGCATGATCAGTCTTTATGCAGATCTGGGAATGATATCCGAAGCCGAATTGGTGTTCAATAATTTGAAAGAAAAGGGTTTAGTAGATGAAATTTCGTATGCCTCTATGATGTATCTGTACAAGAGCATGGGCATGCTCGATGAAGCCATCGATGTTGCAGAGGAGATGAAAGAGTCTGGTTTATTACGGGATTCTATGTCCTACAATAAAGTAATGTCATGTTACGCCATAAACGGTCAGCTACTCGAGTGCGCATCGTTGCTGCAGGAGATGATTACCCGGAAACTGTTGCCTGATCCCGGGACCTTTAAAACTTTATTTACTGTGTTAAAGAAAGGTGGGTTTCCAACCGAGGCTGTAACACAATTGGAGTCATCCTACCAGGACGGGAAACCTTATGCTAGACAAGCTATCATTACCGCTATTTTCTCTGTTGTTGGTTTACACGATTTAGCTCTCAAATCTTGCGAGATCTTCACGAAAGCTAATGTAGCTCTCGATTCTTTCGCATATAATGTTGCAATATATGCTTATGAGTCGTCGGGGGACATCGATAAGGCTTTAAACGTATTCATGAAAATGCAGGATGAGGGTTTGCAACCTGATCTTGTCACTCGTATAAACTTGGTCCGTTGTTACGGGAAGGCTGGCATGATAGAAGGCGTGAAAAGGGTATATAGACTGCTGAAATATGGAGATATCGAGCCGAGTGATTCTTTGTTGCAGGCTGTTGTTGATGCCTACAAAAATAATGACAGGAATGACCTTGCTGATATGGTTAACCAAGAGCTCCGATTCGGCTTCGATTCTACCCAGTTTTCTGATTCTGATTCAGGACAATATTCTGAATTGGATGGCGAAGATGGTTTTGCTGGAGGTGTTTAGTTGTTAGAAGATAAAGTAGATGAAATGTGTAAATGTACAGGAAATATAATTCTTATAAAGAAAGGATTTTGATAAAGTGTATACGATGATAATATTGAAAAGTTCGTAAACTCAGAGACTTTCTTTCTTTCTTTTTTCTTGATAAACCTTTATACGTTAATGTTAGTGTGATCTCGGGCGAAAATATCGAGAGTAGTACTTCAACTCAAATACAGAAGTAAAAAACCTTCAGAAATGTTAATGAAAGTAAACATTACAATTCAATAGGATCCTAAGAAAATATATATACAGTAAAATCCAATTTACATTTTTTCAATCGACTACTCGATCAGGTTTAAAAAAATTTTCAAGTACTCAGATCTAAAAAAGCTGCTCTCTTTATCTGTATGCTTCTCTCTGATCATAACAAGAGAATTCTCCGGAATAAAGAATATTGTCTTTCGTAGATGTATCAGAATTTTTTTGATAAATGGGCACGGGAATTCTTCATCCAAACGAGGACAGAGACAGGATAACTGTATGTCTACATCTCCATCCCACGCTATTCGCAATGCTACCTGTATCTGTTAGCCTCTATCCAACTTCTTCCGGGAGTTTTCTTAACGCCTCTATCTTCCATTAATTTCCTAATATTTACAGCATCTTCCCACCTTCCTACTGCTCTATAAATGTTAGCAAGATATACATAACTCAAATGGTACTGAGGTTCCAATTCCATGGTTTTTTTCGCTATCCGCTCTGCAGCACTAGCATCAGAGTTTGAACCAGTGGCACATGCGCCAAGAAGAACAGCCCAGATAGACGATTTATCTCTGCAATTTGCATTTTCTATCAAGTTTTCTGCTTCTTCTAGTAAACCCGCTCGGCCTAGAAGATCAACTATACAATTGTAATGCTCAATTCCGGGTTCAATTTCATATTCCTCGATCATTGAGAAAAAGTATTTCCGCCCTTGATCAACCAAACCTGCATGACTACAAGCAAAAAGAACCCCGACGAAAGTAATATAGTCCGGTTTTGCACTATCTTTGACCATTTCGTGGAAAATTCGAAGAGCTTCTTCGCCTCTTCCATTTTGAGCAAACCCACAAATCATCGAGTTCCAAGTTATCGAATTCCGAAGGGGCATGTCTGAGAAAACCCTATGTGCAAAATCAATGCATCCACATTTCGCATAAAGATCAACTAGAGCGGATTCCGCAATAACATCTCTCCAACCTCCCCTCCTCATATACTGGCAATGAACCTCTTTTCCGTGCCTAATCGCGGCCAAACCCGCACACGCACGAAGAACAATCCCGAAACTATAAAGATCAGTCATTTCTGCTTCCCTAAAAATGTTAATCACAGATTCAAAGTCCCCATTTTGACAGTAACCCCCCATCAAAGCAGTCCAAGAAACTGAATTTCTCCTACTCATTCGATCAAAAACGCGTTGTGAATGATCTAACAACCCACATTTCGCATACATATCAACGAGGCTACTCTCAATAATCACGTTCCTACTACATCCAGACGTAATCACTTTACCATGAACTTCCTTACCTTGCATCACTCTCTGTAAATTCCCACAAGCAGTTAACACAGTCCCAAATGTGAACATATCCGGTATCAATTTAACCTCCCTTTGCATCAAATAAAAAAACCCTAAAGCTTCATCATACATATCATTCCTCGTAAACGCGGAAATCACAGACGTCCAACATATATTATCCGGTTCAAGCATTTCATCGAACACTTTCCGCGCATCACCTATCCGGTAATTCCTCCCATAGAAATCAATCAAACCACTACTAATCACACAATTTGATTCAAATCCAAGAACAATAACAACCCCATGAAAGCATCTACCGAGCTTCGAATCCCCGAGATCAGTACACGCCTTAATCACAACAGATAAAGTGAACCCATTTGGCTCAATCCCGAAACCCGTCATTTCAAAGAACAATTCAATTGCATTTTGAGGAATTCCATGTTTAGTATAACCAGTAATCATTGAAGTCCATGTGATCACATCTCTGTAACATAACCCATCAAAAACTCTTCTTGTTTCATAAAAGTTAGAACCCAGTTTAAAGTACAGCGAGAGTAAGATATTACCGACGAATCTATCTTTATCGAGACCCGATTTGATTAAATGGGAATGGATTTGAAGACCGTGATCGAAAGATGAAACTTTGATACAAGTTTGCAAGAGTGAAGCATAGAGGAATGGCTTGTTAGGGAGATTGGTGGAGTCTGTGAGATTGAGAAGGCGAATCGCGTCGAAGAGGGAACCGGATTTACAATGTTGAAGGATTTTGAATTGGGGATTTTGAAGAGAGCTGCAATGGCGTTTTGCAGAGAAAACAAGCTTCATCAAAATTTGTCTAAGACAACAGAGCTGCTCTGTTTTTGGAAGTTATGTTAGTTAGGCACCCAAGTCCCACTTATAGTTGTGTGGCGCGGGCCAGCCTCGAACATTTGTCTGACTCGAGTCCGATGTAAATATAGCACGAATTAGATTAGAATTTGATGATATAATTGTGTCATTCGAGTGATGTCGAACCTAGCTTATAGACATGTTAGTAATAAAAGAAACTAGAAACGAGTAAAACAATTTTTTTAAAGCTCGACGAAAACTATCTTTTTAGCTATATAGTACATGTTGAGCTAACTTTGATAAAATAATTAAGTGTCAGTTTGGTAACATGACATGACTCCACATTTTCTTTAAAGATATTGTAACCATTAAAACATTGTTTGGTGAGTCAAAAATGTAATTGAAAGTTTAATAAACTAATGCACTCATATTTAAGTTTAGAAGGTTTGATATTTTGAGCTGGCTCTTTCAGAAACAAAATAAGTTAATATGAGCCAACAAAGTCAACTTGTTTTACACAAGAAAAAACTAACTTTTTGGATTTATCCTTTTGAATTTAGATTGTCCAACTTTGACTTGCAACTATAATATCTAAAATACTTAGAAAATAAATAAATAGAGAGGGAGAGCAATTTGCGGAAATATTTGAGAAAAAACTAAACATTGTTTTTTACAAATAACTAAATATTTGAGAATAACAAGTTTTGAAACAACAAACAAAAAAAGTCAAAAGAGATATTTTTAAAAGAAAAGGAACCTAAATTTTAGAAAACAAAATTCAACAAGATTTTCTTATTCTTCCATTTGACTTTCATGGAGGATTTAACATGAACAAATTAGGATCAAAATTATAATTAGGAAACTTTTATTTTTTTATTTTTTTCTCATTTTCTAATCCTAAATTCTCTTAGATAGAGAAACAGGAGAAGAAAAAAGAGAAAAAGATATTTGGTTTTTGTGTTTTATGATTTTTATGATTATGTGTAGATGATAGAAAAAGAGAGGGAAAATGTGGAAGGCATTGACAGAAAAAAAGAATGAAGTGATAAACAACAACAATAATAATAATGTGGGAAATGGGATAGTTGCAGTTGCAATTGATAGAGATAAGAATAGCCAAAATGCTCTTAAATGGGCAGTTGATCATATTCTTCAAAGAGGTCAAGTTGTTATTCTTGTTCATGTCAAACTCAAGACTTCTTCTCATGCTCCTTCTCTTCGTATGTATAATCCTATTCCTAATCCTCTCTTTTTTTCTTTCATTTCTGTTTGTTTTTCTTACATTAATTCTCATTCTCATTCATCATTGTTTCTAATTTTTATGTTATGTTCTTTTGCATTGTTTTGCTAAAAGTGCCTTTCCCAACTAATAGTAACGTTTGATAAATACAAAACTGCTTCATGAAAAAGTTGAAAAAAAACAACAAAGAAAGTTGCTTTCAGCAAAAAAGCTACAATTTCTAGGGAAATTTGCAGAAAACTGATATTGATATTTTATTTATTAACTTTTAGGACATTTGAAATGTAGTTACTAAAAACTTCTTAGTTTTTGTCTGCTTTTATGATAACTTTTTCCCTAACAGCAACTACTTTCTCCCCACAGCAATGCCAAATTGGCCCTTAGTCCGCTTCAGAATCGAGTTACCTAGAAATTTTAGTTTGCCTCACCATTTTCGTCGTGATTGGCAGTTAAAACCCTACACTTTTGGAAGGGGGAGGGTAGTTTTTTATGTGGTTGAGATGTTATGCGAGAGAAAATTGGCTTAAGTTTGTAATAAATGCATCAATTGATGTTCATGTTGCAGATAATGAACAAGTTGAGATTATTCAAATATGGCCTATTTCTGTTTGGTATGCTGAATAACTTATTCAGTGTTGAGTTTGGCTGAACATGTTTGTTTGAACATTGTATTCACATTTGAGATTATTCAATGGTAATCAGTGTGGTAAAATCTCCTCGAGAGGAGTGATTCGAGGAGCCCCTGACTCCCCTAGTGCGTGAATGCCAGGTTCGCGTTTGGAATGGTTCAAACATAAACCTACTTTTTTTCATCTGAACAAAGTAGGATTATTCAAGTAATGACCTATTTAAGTTTTTTGAACAATGTGTTTTGAGATTGTTTGAACATGTTCGTTTGAACTTTGTATTCACGTTTGAAATTATTCAGTCGTAATCGCCAGTTTGAACTATCTTAGGCGGGTACTTCCAGGCAGCTTTCTATATAGAAAGGCGGTCTGGCATGCAGTCCCTTTCCTAACACCGCCACTGGATGGACACACGTTTCACGTTTGAAAGTATGCAGACGTAAATTATTCGAATATGGCCTATTACTTTTGTCTTAAAAACATATTTGAGTTTCAGATTGGTTAATCATGTTCTTGTAGTTCTGTTTGAGATTAATCATTAACATTCGGTGTTATATAAGGACATTTACACATTTTCATAATTTTGTGAAAGATTTCCCAATTCACAGTAGATTTCATACTATACTATTGCCGGATGTGTGGTGAATTCTGTGTAGAAGCGGACAAAATTAGTCCAACGTTTAGTAATAGTGTAGAGTCCGATACTCTCAGACTCCAAGGATTTTGTCATGGGCGTGGAACAAAATCGTCCAACTAACATATATCCGTGTATGACATGCAGAGAGAGAGAATTCATTGGTGTGTAGAGATCCTGACCCTCAAACCAGGGACTTGTTCCTTCCTTTCCGATGTTTTTGCTCACGTAAAGAAGTACGTATTCTTTTTTTTTTTTTCTCTTATCCTTCTTTTCTGATAAGAAATTGAGAAAACAGCGTTGAATTAATATTCGTAGATTCAATGCAAAGATGTGGTGCTTCAAGACTCCGAAGTTGCAAAAGCTTTAGTTGAATATGTAACTCATGCTGCAATTGAGACATTAGTCCTCGGTGCATCCAATAAAACCGGATTTCTCAGGTTTGTATCAAGCCTCTCAAGTCTAAGTATTGTCTAATTTTGCTGCATTTTGTTCAGTGTGCTTATAGATTCGGATAAAGGACCAATCTTACGAGAAATTATCTCTGCAATTCATGTTATTGTGTTAAAAAGTTACCTTTCTTGTATAAACTATTGCAATTTCCAATCAGTCCGGTCTAAATGGACCCGGATTACAGTAGAGCTTGTTTTACTAATTGAAACTTAATCTTATAAGATTCAAGGTCACAGATGTGCCAAGCAGTGTATTGAAAGCAACACCAGATTTTTGTACAGTTCATGTGATTTCAAAAGGGAAAATTCAATCAACAAGATCGGCCACTAAGCCTGCACCAGCTGTCTTCCCGTTGCATTCCAAACATACTAACCAGCCTGTCTCCAAAGTTCCTTCTATCATGGAGACTTTCCTTCCCCTTAATGACAACACCAATAATAATCCATCTTACAGAAAAGGTTTGTTCTTTTACTTGTATAGTTGAATTGTCGGTTGTTGAAGTTTCGAGTTTCGTATCGTTAAACTGAAAAAGAGAATAATTTGTTGAAATCAAATGTGACGTTCAAATAATTCGATTGAAAGAAAATGAAGTTCGGTAATCTTTTATAAAATAGCCTAGAACTTCATTGGCCTATGGTATATTTTATCCATCTTTGTACTCTTTTTCCTTTCCATTTTCTTATGAATGACGATGATTTTGTCAGTTCAAGAGAAGCCGCCAGTATTGGAACCACCTCGGAGATCAGAAGAACTTGACTTCTTTAGGTATTTATATGAGTAGTAGTAAAAAATTACATTTAAGGGATATGTAGTTTTTTTTATATATAAGATTTTAGAATTTTCTTATTCGTGAAATTTAACTTACTCGAAATTTTCTTATTTTCGTAAAGGTCCCCATTAAATAGGAAAGGAACGAATGGGAAAACATATGCAGAACTTAGTGTCCCAGACACAGACATATCATTTGTTAGTTCAGGCAGACAAAGTGTTTCGAGCAGACCAAGCGTTGATCGGTTTTATCCAGCATTGTATGAGTTTGTCGAAATGGGTGGTCGCAGCCAAAGGCCTTCAAATGTCTCTGACGCAGAGACCAATGATTATTCATTTACGAGTCAGCGCCTTGGTGGAAGAAAATCAGCTGAGATGATTCTCACTCCTCCTGATTTGTTATCCATTTCTTATGACGGTGACCGACTATCCTGTTCTTCCCAGGCCACTAGCATGGTATGATCTATGTTGTGCAGACACTCTGATTATAACGTATTTCACGTTTTTGAAATGTTTCGGAAACTAAAAACTCTAGGAAACATTTTATAGTACGGTCACATTTTCATAATTTGATAACAAAACTCGGGTTACAGGATGATGTGGAAGCTGAAATGCGGAGGCTAAAGCTTGAGCTCAAGCAAACCATGGAGATGTATAGTACAGCCTGCAAAGAAGCTCTCTCAGCAAAACAAAAGGTATACATAATATCGTCTCTTATCTCTCGACATTTTTTAGTGTGTAATTTGATCAGTAAAGATATAGGCTTTTGAGAATGTGCATCGGGACAGATTCTGATGTTTAATCCTAAATAAGGATGCAACTTTTAATTCAATTTTATACGTTGGCCTTCCGAGTATTTTGTTTTAACTGCTACTGATTAAGTCATAAATACACATGTATATTTCCAGGCAAGAGAGCTTGAACTTTGGAAAATGGAAGAAGAACGGAGACTCGAAGAAGCACGAAAAGCAGAGGAATCTGCATTGGCCACTGTCGAAAGGGAGAAGGCAAGGTCAAAAGCAGCCATTGAAGCAGCAGAGGCAGCTCGAAAGATTGCAGAAATTGAAGGACGAAGAAGAGCTGAAGCAGAAATGCTAGCGATCAAAGAATCACGAGAAAAACGAAAGGCACTTGATGTCTTGTCGAATTCAGATGTGAGGTACAGAAAATACTCCATAGAAGAAATCGAAGCAGCAACTGAGTTCTTTGCCCAATCTCTGAGAATTGGGGAGGGAGGCTACGGGCCTGTTTACCGAGGAACTCTAGATCATACAACTGTCGCAATTAAGGTTTTACGACCAGATGCAACACAAGGAAGATCACAGTTTCAACAAGAGGTACGTATGTTGTCTGAAATTCGTCATTACTTCTTTGTATTAATCACCATGATAATAACAAATGTACAATTACTTCAACAGATTGAGGTGTTAAGTTGCGTAAGGCACCCAAACATGGTTCTTCTTCTCGGAGCATGTCCAGAATACGGTTGTTTAGTATATGAATACATGGCTAACGGAAGCTTAGAAGACCGTCTATTCTGCCAAGGAAAGACTCCCCCTCTTTCGTGGCAATTAAGGTTCAGAATTGCAGCTGAAATCGGAAAAGGCTTACTCTTCCTCCACCAAGCCAAACCCGAACCACTTGTCCACCGTGATCTCAAACCAGCAAACATCCTTCTTGACCAGAACTACGTCAGCAAAATAAGCGACGTAGGATTAGCCAGATTAGTACCCCCGTCAGTAGCCGACAAAGTCACACAATACAGAATGACATCGACAGCAGGAACATTCTGTTACATAGATCCGGAATATCAGCAAACAGGAATGTTGGGGATCAAATCAGATATTTACTCGCTCGGGATTATGTTGCTACAGATCTTGACGGGAAAACCTCCAATGGCTTTGACTCATCATGTTGAGATGGCTATAGAAGAAGATACATTTGATCAGGTGTTGGATCCCATGGTGCCTGATTGGCCTGTGGAAGACGCAAAGTCGTTGGCGAGAATAGCCCTTCAATGTGCTGAGTTGCGACGGAAAGATAGACCAGATTTGAAAACTGTTATAATGCCTGAACTTAACAGATTGAATGCACTTGCTTCAGAAAATATGCATCTAGCAGATCCGAATTCCGCCGCTTGTGTCATCTCTCCCAATCCTAGCCAAGTTTCTTTTGGAATGGTAAGTATTCTTAAGGTCAATTTTACATTTACACTTGAGTCTGGGTACCCGTCCCGTATGTCTACGCTTGTGTCGTGTCTAAGGAGTCATTCTACAATTGTATGAAATGTATTGATTAGATTACTGATCATATGATGATCCATTTAAGCTCTATTTTTTCGTCTGTGACATGATTATCCTTTTTTTACAGAGCGATGGAACTTTATCTGAAGTAAGCTCAGTGAAAAGCATGCCAATGGCTCAAGATTGACAATGTATTCAACATGAACTTGTCCGAGGCTGAAACTAACTAAAAGAGTATGCAAAGTTTCATACATTTTGTAGTAATTATACAATTAACCAATAGGTATTAACAGTTGACAAGAATGAAATTTTGCATTAGTTTCTTAATTTGATGCTAATTGACATCAAATTTTGATATAAACGACAAGCTCCCTGCTGACGTGTCAAGTTCTTTCATGGACTCGGATCACAGTAGAATTTTTCGGATGTTAGCTATTTTTTGGTGGTGTCGAAGAAAATGATGTTTTTGATTGTACAAAGATGTGCTCAAGTGTTGCTCATTATGCTACTATGAGCCTACTGTTTCTTGTAATCTAATGTACAATTGTACATGTGCGACTTTTACTAATTTTTATATAAAAAAATTTGTTCTCATTTTATTAAATTCTGTTGTTCTTTTATTACTTTTGTTTGTATATAATTTTTTTTGAAAAAGCAAATAACATTAATGAAACTCAAAAAAAGGAGTTTTAGCAATGGGAGAACAAAACTCAGTAACAAGGTAAAAAACCATATGATAAGTAAAACAACAAGAAGACTACGCCAAAGTGTGACTTTTACTAATTTTTATAATCTTGATAATAGATTGAATACGAATGCGTTCTAAATTGGGTTGAGTTGGGGTTCTCATGAAAAAAAGTACGTTCAAGCTCTGGAGACACTACGACAATTAAATCAAAAATAGATTTAAAGTGATAAAATAGTAAAATAAGTGGAGAGAGAATGTAGTATAACTAGCATTTACTTTGGTGAGGAGAAATATTGCTAAGTGTTGGATACAATTTTGACACATTTTACTATTAATATAATATGATATAATTTCATGTCAATATAAAACTGCCCTATGGGTCTAAAATTGACCCAAAAATTATAACTGTAGATGTGTGATAGGTTAAAAATATAGGTATAAATTGTTTAATAGCAAAGATTAGGTACCAAAATAGTAATTTTCTAACAAAAAGGAACCCAATATATATTAGGAAACCGTTTTTCTAATTTTGAGTTGTTCTTCTCTTTTCAATCTTCTATCGGACTATTGATCTCCGGCGACAAAACCGACGTCGATTTGATTTTAAGGTCTTCTTTCAGTTACAGGTATGTAATGGATTGCGAATATATGTTAGGTCAATTTATTGTTTGTGTCGGAGATTAATATAAACGATGTTGCTGTGTGTTTTTAATTCAACAAATATTAAGCTTCTCAGGAATAGCTCGAGCTGATGGTTAAGGCTAGTATAATACAGCTGTAATATCCGATTTGGGGATTAGTGTGTTACATGGACACTTCTCTTTACTAGCCTACTTGTACCCGTGACTATGTCCACATCATGTCCGTGTCCATGTCTGTTTTCATATAAGGCTATTCTATAAAAGTTAAGTTATAGAAATAACATTACTCGTATCCGTGCCCGGGCAAGATAGATGATTATTGATTGAATGTCCATTTTACGTGTTCAAGATAGATTGATTTTCTCGTTGTAGGAGGAAATGGCAGCAAATGCAACAATATCGAGTGGAAGTGGAGTTGGAAAGGCCACATCCAGAGTTAGAACTATCACCAGGGAGGATACTGCGAAAGCTACGGTTGCTGAACACATTTCTGAGGCCGTACAATCCACCTCAAACCTCCTTCAACTCATGCAACAGTCTTCTGCTTCCCAGGCACTCTAATCTCCTTTCCTACATGTTCAATCATTACATTCCCGAATTCGTTTCGTAAAGTCTGATTGCAATTTCTATAATTGATTGTATTCTGACTGCATTTATGGATTTTCTGTTCATCACATGTCAATTTTCAGTTGGTTTTCAGGTCTTCCTTGATTGTAACAAAATGTTTTTGACTAGATGAAACTTGTTAACTGTTCCAACTTGCTCTTTGTCGAGGGATGTGATTATTTCACCTCTAGGGGATTGTAGAGACTAGAAAGAACTAATGGTATAGAGGTATTCTCCATTTGTGTGGTTACAAAAAGATGTGAATCAAAGAACTTATTTATATCCGAGCAAAGAGATTCTAAAGATTCCTAATGAAAATGACTTCTAGCTTTGACACACAGATGCAGTTAATGAACTGGTTTGAAGGGATTCAGACATGTTTCTATGCAAGTGTCTCGATAGGTGTAGCCCTTATTTTGAATACAGTATTCAGACATGTTGAGAGTTTAAAAGCCTCTACATGGTTTGCTAGAAGATAGTTTTTTTTTTTATAACTTGCTAGAAGATAGTTTGAAATAACAGTGAAACATATGATTGGGTTAAGCAAATGGAACCAAATGTAGCAAATAACAGCTGGAGTTCCAAAATCGAGGTTAGGTGTATGATAGGGCCTAGTTCGGGGTGTCCAACGGCAAAAAGTGACAAGTTTGGGTGTGTAGTAATGTATTAAGCCTTTGTATAATTATATTTCATACCCTTTGTCTAGTTTTTAAATCCGCAGTAAATTTCGTACTTTGACTTATATGCGAGTACGTCTAGTTATGTCAACAGAAAGGGGAAAAAAAGAGAACGATATGTTTGCAGCTCTGAGTGTGGTTGATAATTGGATATATGCATTTGCAATGGAGTTTTTATCATGGTGTGCAGTGTTACCAGGAAGGCGAGAAATGATATTTGTAAATAATATAGGAAACAGAAATGGGGGAAACATACGAGTATTAAAATATATGGGCATATCTATAAATTTTTAAAAGTATAAGAGTATATTTACGTTTTTTATATATCTACATAAAAAAAAAGTTGCATGCAAGTTGCATAGTAGAAGGATAACATTTGATTAGTATTGATGTGTTTCTGAAAACACGTTCCGTTTAATGTAGATGGTGCATGACCGCTATATCTTTTGTCACTTGCAGGCCTTATTAACTAAGCTCCCAAAGAACCTCATAGCGAAAGCATCCACAGTCAAGAATACTGGGCAAGTAGGCACTTCCTCTTCAAAATATTAACTTGAGTCACCTGCTACTTGGAGAATTCGAGAACTTAACATTCTCATTATGCTCTGTTCTTTTCATTTATGTTTTCACCGTTTGTATTCGAAGGTTTTGGAACAAATGCCTCAAGTGATTTCATCATTGGATGCGCACATGGACAATGGATTGGAAAGGTTTGTATGCTTATTGCAACCTTATTCCTACTAAAAGATTGCATATGTAGTAGTAATGTCAAAATGGCTCTCGTGTAGTGTCTATCCCAATCAGATTATATATGAATTTGATAAGTGTATCAAACAAGTTGTTTCGAGCGGATTGCTCTCAAAATAACCAACTATTGTAGTGATGCCGTTAAATTTTCTATAGAAAGAAAAATGGTTATTTATTTGAAGTTATAACTTTTGCAGTTTACCTCATCTAAAAACTGTAATCCAGTTACTGACAAATATGGAAAGCTGCCAGCTTACTTCACTATCTCATACTCATGTTCCTCGGGAGGTATGCTTCTCTTCTCCCCTTGTGTTTTCACTTCTAAGTACAAACCATTTAACGAGAACTTCTACTGTATACCTAGAACAATGCAGCCAACCAATCAAACGAGGAATGGATGTCATTACATGGTTGCTGATTGGTTTTAGGAAACAGACGCATATGCATAGCATCAATTGATTGGATATGTGTATCGTTCCTAGATTATAGTAGAAGGATAGCGTGGTCATGTGGGGTCTGTCAACCCCGCAAGTCTGAAGAGAAACAAAAAAGAAAAACCAGAATAACCAGAAATTTCCATCAATATATTTCGCACTTCCCAAAATCTGTAACGATTATATCTATTGTTGATGCTTTGCCCGTCCTTAAATCTACAAATTTTGAAATGTTTTTGTTCCGTATTCCCCGAGTATTTGTTTCTGGCCTCGCCACTGAATATATATATTTGAAGTAGGGAGCATATATATATTTGACATCTTCTCCGGATTTCTCTTCCTTCCAGGAAACTGAGCCCTCGGATCGACCATAAGAAGCGGATTAATCAATCTTTATGATCATTTTGGAGGAGCGAGTAGAAGTATTTACAAGTGTCTGCAGAAGCTTCAGAATCTAGCTTTGTATTGCAATATCTGCGGAACCTTAATGAGCCTTTGCCTTGTAGATGTTAGATGTATGTGTAATTTGTTTCTACCAAATAATGTATCCATTCCCCCAAAATGTAAATTAAATCGAATATATCTTTTAGTCATGTCGTGTGAATTCAAAATTCAAATCCTAGTGCCCCTTATCCCGAGTTATGAACACATAATTATTAACGTCACGTGTTAAAATTCATGTGCCACGTGGAATTTTCTGGTTTGCCAACATCGGAATCACCGATGGTACACGTAAATATGTAGTGTGCTTATGTGGTAATAATTAATGGACGAACCCTCTTAGTCAACTATGACTATTCGAACTTAGAGGTTACTCCCTCCATTCGAGAACGAATGTATGTCTCCATTCGAGAACGAATGTATGTCGTTTAAGCAAGTTTAAAAATTCACATAGGTATATCGTTTTGTCATTTCTTTTCTATTTTACTTTTTTGTTGTCTATATCGCCTCCTTCTATTACGTAAGAAAAAAAGAAAGTAATACAATTACCATATACAAGACATCATTTGATAGTTTTTAGGAAATAAAACCAAAAATTTAGGAGTATATGGAGAAAAAAGAAACATATTTATTGAGATATTAGTATTTTACACAAGATTTTTATTTTTTCACTTTGTAGCTTTGACGATATACATTCGGGAACGGATGGAATACATTTTATTCGTACTTCCGTAGCAATTTGAAAAATAGATATAAAGTGTTATGTTACAACATAGAATGCTACCAATAATTATTTTAAAGGAAATAACAACAAATAAATAAATAGCTAACAATAACCATCGAATTAAACATGGCCTTAGTGACCCAATAGAGAAACAAAGAATCAAATTGGACCTTCAATTCATTATCCAATCCAAGTACACATAATTTTGATAAGAAAATAAAATGTAAAGCTTTCTATTAACTGAATTTCATTGATTCAATAAAGAAAATTTCTAGAAATAAGATTTCAAGTTATATACTTACTATTTGCATATGAATCTTTTAATACTATCATCAAAACAAGAACAAGAGAACAAAACATTACAGTATAAAACATCGTATTTGACCGGGGAACATGTTGCATGTGTTGATGTTTCCCACACTATAAATCCTAGAAAATGAACCTATTCTCTCAACTTCTCTCTAACTTTGTCCAATTTATGTAATCACGAGCTTGATTAATCCTAAAGCAAGCCAAGAAAGTGTGCGTATAGTGGAAGGGTCGGGTAAATTTACATCCATGACTCGTGAACTATAACTCTATCAATGTTTTCTTCACATTAAAACATTAATCTAACATTAAAGAAAAAAATGTGAATGAATGTGAAATTTTCTTTTTATATTATAACTAATGGCACTCAACAAAAATCCATAGAAAAGTGAACAAAACTATAACCCGGACAAGTTGGATGCAGTATTGACTCTTTTTCTTATGCATACCATGAATTAGGTCAAGTACCCGTTTCACTCTTGTGGATAAAAAAAAGAGTTAAATGATATAGCCAAACTTATCCAGGTCCTCAATTCGTTTTTTTATGGACCTCTGTCGACTTGGACTGTAATGTTATAGTAATATAAAGTTTTAAGAATTTTTACGTCGTGAAATGAAGGGACCACAAAAGTGATAGTGATACAGTTTGGAGACCATGGATGTAATTTACCCGAGGAAAAAGCAAGCCAGCCTGAGTATATCGTTGCATCCATATTTTAATAGAAATGGTGTCACAGTGCAGCCATCATTGTCCTAGTTGCTGCTTCCCGTTTCATCTCTGCAGCTTTCCCACTGCCTCGGAAATACATGTAGACTTGCTGTACAATGGATTTAAAGGAAAAGAGTAACTCAAATGAAACCCGAGAGTGACTGCAGAATGACAAACCATAATGCAATCAGGATAACCAACCTGAATAACCCAGATACTGAGCATGGATTCGACAGCGAAAAATCCAAATCCGATAAAATAGAAGACCTGCACGTAAAATTACCACATAAGTAACAGTATTCCACCATGTTGGCATGAAAGCGAGCAATGGCTTAATACATACGCATCCTCCTAAACTTGTCCATTTTTTTCACTTAGGCCTTTTAACTTAAAGCATATTTGTGAAAGTATAAGAAACGGAAACTGGGGAAAACATATAAACAGTAAAAATATATAGATATATCTATAAATTTTTAAAATCATAAGATTGTATGTTTAGTTTTATATGTATACATAAATATATATATAAAAAAAAGTTACATAAGTTTCGAAGAGTTCTGGTTTCTAAAACATGGAACGCATTAGAGACAACGTTTCAGTGCAACATAGCTATCATAAAACGTTACATGCTATGTCCGTAATGCAAAAATATAATACATGGTCCATTTCCATGATAATGAAAATACTACTGGGTGATAAAACTAAAAACTTACTGCGACGAAACCATTGCTGGTGACAAAATCGATGGCAGGCAAAATCCCCCTGTCAACAAAATTATAAATAGCATTAGAGGAGAAGACTACTTCCAGAAGAATATGGTTACTATCTTTTATACTTTTCCTCCATATAAATGAAGAAATGATATGTTTTGAGCACAAGTTAAAAAATCCAGTGAGAATAAAAAACTGCTTTCCTTTTTTCAGTGCAGTTATTCACTTTTGTAGAGTTAATGAAGCGGTTGTTAGTTAAGAAAACAACTTAATGATGGTATAATGTAAAAGATTACTTACGTAAGTGAATTCCCCTTGAAAATCAAAGGAGGAGCAACAGTTGCAAAGACGCAGAAGCCAATATGGAGCTACATTAGGGACACAAACAACAATTGATATATTTGCAGAAAATGTTTGAAAATGAAAATTTATGATAAGGATATGAATGAGCTTACACTGTAAGTCATGAAAAACCACCCAAATTTCAAAGCACTATCAGTCCTGCAAGTAGAGTTAGATAATGTTATAAAGACCTGATCTACCGAGAAAACACAAACATATTAGAAGACAAATATAAGGTCAAATACACTAGTAACTCCTTGTATTTTCAAAAACTAATTTTGGCCTCCCTATATTTTAACTATGTCCTGTTATAAGCTCCTTCATCAGCAAAGCATAAATGACTATGGAAATACCTCATTGCTCTATATAGAGGACGATACCACAAAACATAGGCTCCAGGAACCCCTGAAATGCAGTAGATGATAGCAAGAAACCAAATTGTTGGACCTGGGAGAGAGAAAGTTAGGCCAAACAAAGTGAAGAAAGAAGAGAACTTTTTAGGCTTAAAAAAAGCAATGCAATTCATTAACTATATTAAGTTGATTGAAGCTAACCTTCGCCTTTGATCCAGGCCACGGTGACCGCCACAATATTCCACAAAAGACACACAACTATACCTGCATTTTTTAAAACTAAGTTATTATGCACTTGAGCCAATTTCTTGATAAAACTCCTTATTTCATGATGCTACATTCATCATATTAAGATTAGGATATTGACTTACCCAACAATGTCGTGAATGCAACATATTGCATCTTTTGTAGATGGAGTGGTATTTCAGCCGCAATATCATGATGAATTAAAGGTAAAAATGGAGGCCAATTCTTATCTTCTAGCACAATTCCGGCTGCCAAAAGAAAAACCCAGCGTCTATATGCTTGTAAACTAATGTCACATTTTATAATCTTTTTTTTGATCAAATAATTAAATTAATGTACCTCGTGCTATTGCATCTTCCTTCCGTTTTAGCTCCTGAAAACATCCAAAAAGAAAGTCTTCAAACAACTCAAGGAAAAGTCATGTCAAACCAGACAAGATTTACAAGGGTATAGCACAAAGACTGTAAATTCTAGAATCAAGAAAATTTAAGAAGCAGACTTACGAAATGATAACAAGAGTGATTGAAAATGTTTACTAAAACAAACAACTTTTTGTATCATCGTTTCAGATGCTAAATGTTCTACAAAATTCATTCCTTCCTTCCAAAATGAGGTTTTAAAATTTCCAAACATGATACCACCCACTAGTACTAGATACTATTAGCAAGCATTTCAGTTCCTAAAAGGCATTGATAATATCAAACGAAAATATAAATCATTCATCAACAATGATATCCAGAGAATGTTAAATCTAAAATATATAATTCAGAATAAAGTGGATTATCATATAGCCCAGCAAGTTATGGAAGCCATAATAATAGAATCAATTACCTGTTCCCTCTTCTTCAACTCAGCCTCTCTGGCTTGAAGTTCCTTCTCCTTTGCTTTCAGATCCTAGAGTTCAACAAGAAGCAAAATAGAAAAACTTGGCTCAAAAAGATATGCAAGTTATTCAGACATATATTACATGAATAAACATGTTGAAGTGTATTCAATACCTTTCCACTGTCAAGGGGAATGTCAATTGTTGCACCGCGATCATAGGGTTCAGGAGGAAGGGGTGTAAGCCTTGCATTTGTAGGAGGAACATTTGAGTTATTCTACAAATTTGGCAAGAATGTACCAAGAAAAAAAAAAAAAAAAACAGGTTAATGACATCAACAGAAAACTAAAACCTCTTCCATGTACCAAAGCAAAGCTAGGAACTAAAGGCAGTGGTTATATCAAAAGGAAATAGCAAGCTTACTGTCATGTAAAAGGCACCACCACCAAATTTCCCGGAACTTTTCCCCTTTGCTCCATCCTTGGATCAGTAAAGATATAAAAAAGGAATAAGAACTTGGAATGTAAACCCAAATTGTATAGCCTCAAGAATGACAAAAACTTGCAATCTAGAATAAGGAGATGCATAGACTAAAGTTTAAAACAACCAGTCAAAACTTGCATAAGAGTCCCGGGGAAGAATTACAATCATGAATAGCTAATTCTACCTAAAACAAGCATGATAAGTCGATACAAAATGCTGACCAGGATTCAGAAACATGAATCTATTTTCTCTTCAAAAAAAATGCAGCATTGCCTGATAAAGTAGCAGGAATTGGAATCAATAAAGCCACACAGCAACATAGAACGAACAATTTAAAGCTAGATGCACAATCAAACTCGGAAATAAGATCTCAAAACAGCATGAAAATCAACATCCGATAAATATATCTAGAAATGGTGATGAAGATGAACATAAAAAATAACAACAACAGCAGCTAGTAATAATTAAAACTACATGAAGAACGAAAAGTTGGAGTTTGCGTAAAACATATGAGGAATTGAAGATATGAGGAACAATCCAAAGGTATATATAGAGAATATATAAGGTCGCAAAAGAGGTCTTAAAAGAAGCTATGATGAAGAGATTGCGATGAAACGAAATGAAGACGGAAGCAAATAAGAAGAAGCAATAATAATTAAAATTGAGGAAAACTTGAAGTTGAAGAAACACATTATGAAATAAAAAATAGAAAGATTGCATTGGAAGATAGATACCGCAAAAGGATTGATGTCTTCTTGCTGTTCGTCGAAGGGATTAGAATCATAACGTTTCATTCCAGGAAAATCACAAGGGTCTGAAAAAGAAGAGGAGAAATGGAGAGTAAAGTATAATAGAGAGAGAGAGAGAGAGAGAGAGATCTAAAATGGCGAGAAGATAGGTGAAGGAGAGATGAGATGAGATACCGTTGAAAACAAAAATGAAAAAGAGAGGGAGGGAGCGAATATGGGAGCTTTATATACTACTACTGCATTCTCCCTCCATCGCCCTTTTTTTATTTTTTAATTTCTTTTCTGAAATTCCAAAATAATTAACCTCATTTAACCATTTTGGTTGGTTTAGCGCTCTCATTTCTTAAAACAAAGGTATCAAGTTCAATCTAATTCAGACAAATTCATTACACATCTGCTAAATAATTAAATTCATTTTCCATTAAAAAACAGATGCCCTACAATTACATTTAAATCACTCAAACTTTAATTATCCAACTCCAAATCTTTCAACTTTATGTTATATCTCAACTAAAGTCTGCTTCTCTATTGACAAACACAAAGAAAAGCAAATTAAAATAGGTCAGAAACAATTAGATAAAGGAAAAGGAAACAAGCAAGCAAGTGTTTTTCGCAACTGCTTTTTTTCTTTCTCTAAGTTAGAAAAAATTATTTGTTGGTGTTTAAGCAAAAAGCAACAAAATATTATTTTTTTTCTAAAGTACTACTGCAAAATTTTATTTTCCTCGCATTTGTGCCAAACGAGCCCAAATCATTTTTAAACTTGTCCTAAGGTAGGTATTCGATTCGGTTCTTAGCGTGTCTCAAACAACCTCTCAGGTTAATGAAACAAAAAGTCACTTATTGACATTCCTCACAATATTTGACTTGTTCCTTCCCGCCTTTTCTTAAAATTTCAATAATCCATTATATTATCAGATTCATTCATAATCATCAATTATGTTGTTATTATCATCTTCAAATGATTAAAAATGGTTTTTCACTAAAACTGGGGGAATATGGCCATTCAGCAGATATTAACATTACAAACAAAATTTCGGTATCAAGAATTAGCAACAAATGACAAATACAAAACAATAGAGGTTAGCCAATTCCTGCAATTATAAACACATCATTAAAGTGTATACAATATAATGAACAATTAATCACAAATAAATTGAGCATAAGAATCAAATCATTAACAGAGCCCTTCCCTCAGACCTCCTTGTTCCATCCAATATCATCTTCATGTCCGTGTACCTTGAAGCCGCATCGAGAATCTGAACACTTTGTAATGTTAATCCTCCTCCATTGCATTTCCAGCAAAATCAATGTCTGCGCCTTTTTACGTTCTTAAGCTTCGACAACAAAATTTCCACTTGTACTTGTATCAGTCTCCGATAGACTCATTGCTGGGACGAGAGCCGGGACGCTCTCTCCGTATCATGTCTGTAAGATCCTGTACAACCTCAGACATTGGTGGCCTGAACTCAGGTTGAGTCTGCAATATAAGTTCCGAGTCAGGCAGAGACTACATGTGTAAGAAGTGAAGCTGATACCGATGAGAAATTTTCTGAAGCTCATTTGTAGTCAAGTACCAAAAAATTTCTTCATTTTGGGGTTGATTTCAAATGATTTCCATGTTATGTAGGGAAGACAGACAAAGCATATTGTAGTATATTTTTTATCAGTTCACATGTCACTTTCAGTCGTTCTGACACTGAAATTGGCAAGATTGTAACACCACAATGCTAAAATCACATTCCATGTGACAAGTAGGCTGATAGAAAATTCCCCCAACTCCCGTGTCTCCCTTCCCAAATGACTGACTGAGGCGAAAATCACCAAATACATGAAAATAGTTTGAAATTCACCCTACATGAGTGGATTTTTTGGTAATTAACCACAAATGTGTCGATCTCTTAATATCTTTGCCTTCTCAAAATGATTAACCCCGTAGACAGGATGATCAAAGAAATACATCTAACGCTCTTTCATCCAACACGAAAATAATTTGAAATTCAAACAAGATGAATGATTGTTTTGGTACAAGATGATCAAAGAAATAAATTTATTGCTCTTTCGGCATATTTCGGAAAACAGCCAAGCCATTATTTGTTAATCACAATTCGTTGTTTCAGAAGCAGTCTGGTTATTGGCATGGAACATTATGGACCCTGAAAATATGAAAAAACGAAGGAAATCTCACCTGAACACATCGAGAAATGATGTCGGCAAAGTGAGATAGTGATTTGGCGGGGTATTGTCCGTGAAGAGAAGGATCAACCATCTTCGATAATGCGTCAATGTCATGAAGCTGAGGAATTGCCCATCTGACCAGGAATTGCTCGCCTCGATTTCGTGTCCTAGAAAATACTGCTGTTAATAATTACCAGTACAAGTTGCAGCTACAAACATAATATTCGCCTGCCTTGTATGCCTTTTAAGGTTTATCTTAATCAATTTGGTTGTTTGTTTCTCTATGAACATTTTGTATTACCATTACACTTTTGATAACTTAATATAAAATTATAGATGATCCTATAATTAAACCATATGATTAAGAGGCAAGGGAATTTTGACACAAAAATTATAGTTTTAGGAGAGGAATACTAAGGGTAAATTAGTCATTTAATAGTCTAATCAAGACTTCATTAGTCCTAATGAAAAACCTGAACTACATATAAAAAATAGAGGAGAGAGTATAAGTTATTTTTACCTGTCGTGAGATTTTCTGCCTGTCAAGAGTTCTAACATAACCACCCCAAAACTGAAAACATCACTCTGGTCGGTATAAATTCCCGTCTCAAATTCAGGAGCTCCATAACCATAAGCTGTTAGCAGATGCCCCGATAACTGCAAATAGTAAACCGATTTTAAAACATAAACCAGAGACTTCTCCAGCTGAAGCATTTTTCACACATTCACATAAGATTGATGACTGAATCGTCAGAAAACCTAATGGTCCAAAACGCACGCAACCACGCCAATTGAATACCCGTTTACATGATCTAGAACACAAACTTATGTGAACTTAAGCGACGAGAAATCTACAGGTTAGTTTGTTTCCGCTGTAAGGTACGAGAACCCACAAAAACCATAATCCAATGTCACCTCAAAGTTATAAAACTCTCTCAACCAACACTGACAGCTGATTCTTGATAACATTCCCACCAGTCAATTTCTCCAAATTGTATGCCCATTTCACTTTCAATAGATAATAAGGGATGATCATCTAACGACTCAATCTAAACCACATTCGAAACTCTAATTCTAATACAAGATCCTACCAACACAAAGGATAAACATTACATGGAAAAGAATGAAGAGTTCCGGTGTGTTCTCCGACAGCTGATTCTCTACAACATTCATGAGAAACATCATCCAATTATCTAGAGATTTATCAAACCATTTATCATATGCATTTCATTTCACTTTCAATATCACCTCTATGACTTGAAGGATTGCAGTCAAGCAACCAAGTTTAAGACATCTAAAAGTCAACTCAGTTCACATTTCATATCATGCCAACGTTAAAGGAAAAAAAAAAGCAGTACAAGGAATTCAGTTAACGACTTACCTGACTAACAGATCCTGATGAAATTAGTGGAGCCAAACCGCAGTCTGATACACGCACATCAAGATCCTCATCAAGGAGAATGTTGGCAGACTTGAAATTTCTGTGTACAATAGGCGGATGACAGACCTCATGCAAATACCTACATCGAACAAAAATCAGTCTCATGATCTCATCAACAGAAACATATATCCACAGACTAGAAAAGTTGTATACTAATTTGTAAGTCAATGTACACAGCTCATAAACTCGCATCTTATTTCTTCTAGTGGGCTGCCTGCATATATGTGTCTCTGTTGACAGAGATTAAGTCATTCGAATAAATAGACAAAACTAAATATGCCATCAGTCATGAGTTTATGTCCAATTTTGGTCAAAGTGTTATATTCTGCTACTAATTTGGGTCGCGTACAAAATATCAAGGTATTCACTTTCCTCTTTCCTTCCAAATGAAGTATCTCGGCCGATAAACAAATTGAATATTTCGAATGGAATCATATGGAAGATAGTATAATTTTCTTGCCACCGGAAGATCTGACAATGGAGATCAACAGAAAAGATTTCTAAGCAATACCTAAACAAGTCAGGCATCAACCTAGCCAATGAAATTATCCTGGAAAGTTAACAAGTTCATATTGTTCCAACTAAAGGTTGCTAGACTTACTCTAAGGCCCTGGCAGCACCAAGTGCCATCCGAATACGGGTGTTCCAAGAAAGGTTTTTCTTCAACTCATCATCTGATGAATGTAGTACATCTTGCAGTGTCCCATTATTGCAATACTCGTAGATTAAAAGCCTTTGACCATGCTCAGCACAATATCCCACAAGTTCAACAACATTAGCATGTCGGATCCGATCTATATTGTTAACCAGTTCTAGGAACTCCTCATCCTTCTGCTGGCTTGAAACCTTCTTGTCCAGTTTTTTGACAGCAAGAAGCTGCAAAAAAATTCAACTCAATGAAAAATAATAAACAAAGTCATCCTAAACACGACAGCTTAAATACTTAGGTGGCATCATACAAGGCTGGTACTACTTAGGTGGCATCAACGTATTACAGGAATCATAATTAACAATCAGCCTATACATCATAGGAATCATAATCAACAACCATACCTTCCCGTTAGACAGCTCTGCTCTATAAACATTTCCCAGCATACCACCCCCTATAAGGTTATCTTGAGAAAAGCTGTTTGTATACTGCTGAAGGGATGCAATTGTAAAAGACCTAGCAGAAACTTGTTGGTTCTGAGCTTTAGTGGGCGGCCTTTGGAAACTTGCTTCTGCCTGCACAATCGGTGTAACAGTTACCTTCTCCACTGAGAAAAGAGGGGGAAGTGGCGGGGTAGGGGGAGCAGAAACAGGAGCGGGAGGTGGGGGAGGTGGTGGGGGAGGAGGAGCAGACATGTCAAATGAATCTAATCTCCTCATATCAATTCCATAATCATCCTGCTTCGGCATTCTCGGCATAATTCTCTCATGCTTAGGTTGTGGTATTCTGGGTCTAATTATCTCATTCGTAGGTTGTGGCTTTAGCTTTTCCTCCTTTGGAGGCGCCATAGCTTCTTTTGCACCTGCCACCAGAAAATGTGTCATTCATATGAGAAATTAACTCTTATGAAATTATAAGTATGTAAATTAATTTGCAAATTTTTTACCTTTTGCAGTTTCATTAGTTGGTAAGGCCAAGGGTGGTGCATGTTCCCTCTGATTCTCTCGGTTGCCTTTGTAGGCACCAACTTGATGTAGCTTGGAACTTCTGCCAGCCTCTTCCCTCCGTCTATTATTACATCTCGGAATAAAAAGCAGAAGTGCTATTGCCAAAATTATAAACAACAGGACACCTGCAATTGATATCCAAACAACCCTCTTTGTTGTCAGAAATTTTTTTCCTCCAGCTCTTGATTCCTCTGGTGAAGATGGCCCTTCACTCTGTCGGCCAGGTGATTTTCCAGATGAAGGTGGAGATGGTGAAGATGGTGGAGGTGGTGTTCCAAGGATACTTGGAAATGGCGGTGGTGTCAATGGGGATAATGGTGCAGGTATTGGAGCAGTGGAATCAATGAAGAGATTCCCGTCTTTGCTGCAGATGAGTACCAATATTAGAAAACAATCTAGTGAACCAAAGACAAAAGCACTCCTATTCCAAATAGATATCTGATTTCTTCATTGGGAAGAATATTTAATATTTTCAAGAGTTTAGATGCCAAATATAGTAGAACCAAAGCTGAAGAAATTGCTTCATTCAAGAAATTCCACATAATATTTGCTGCCAGAAGGATTTCTTGATCCTTTAGAAACCAATTAGCACATGGTGTTTCAGACTCATGAATCAGAAATCAAAGCACTATGCATATAAAGAAGTAAACACAAGATTCATCACACATTTCAATGAGTATATAAAATATGTCGTTGGGCCTAAACTATCAGCTTAAGCTTTTAGTTCAATTGGTTCCTTGGCATGTTGTCAGAGCCTCTAAAACCAAGCATTCCTGAGTTCAAGTCCTAGCAACCCCATTTTGTTAGTGAATTAAGATTTAGTTCAATCGATTCCTTGACGGATACCTTAGATGCTAAGGCAACTAGATAATAGTTCTAGTTGACACTTTTTTTCACCTTCACAAGGCTTCACTCTTACCGAGAGTAGATTTAGTATCATCTAATGCGACTCCATTAAGTTGGAGCATGAATGTTGATACCGGCATCATTACTTAATTTACTGACTTCAAGAGGTTTTTATATACATAAGTTTACCAAGAAGCACCTGAACTGCAACACAACACCTTCTGAATTTTTGACATTGACATGAATTCTGTTAACCTAGGAGATCCGTTCTACTTTAATCTGTATTAAGTAATTTTCTTGAACACATTTGCGGCAGGAATAGCAAAATATACTTTGCAAAGCTCACCTGAAATTTGGAATGGCTAGCATCTTGTCAGGTATGGGTCCGGAGAAGAGGTTGTTCTCTATATTCCTGTTCAATGAAAGGGAAGAATACCCAAAGGATCATTCCATTGAACTATAAACACACTTGGCAACATCATTCCCAAATATAAATGAAAAGATATTGGAAATATTACAAATTTATCAAAGGCAGATCTTGAAGAACATCAACGGTCCCAGAGATATGATTTTCCTGCAACTTCCTGCCAACTAACTTGTCAGCTTGCCAAATTGGAAAGGAAGTCATTGGAACAGATTATTGGAAACACTTACAAGGTGGTAAGCTGAATCAAATTTGCAAAAGAAGGAGGCAGCTGCCCACTGAAATTGTTGTTGGACAGGTCTCTGCACAAAAATAAGGTGTTTCGTTAACATGTTACCTTAAAGAGACAACCTATAGTGGACTACCAAGTCAATTTCAAAACCAGGAAAAAAAAAAACTAACAAATTGATTAGTCCTGTAAGGAACTCGAATGAATCTGGTATCTCTCCACTTAAAAAATTGCCATTCAAAGACCTGCATCCGTAAAGTACAAAAATAAGCACGATAAGTATAAAATTGAGACCAAGAATCACTTGGCATAAAAAAGGAACAGGAGGAAACCATACTTACATGGCTGTCAATAACGTTAGAGAGGAGAGTGAAGGTGGGATAATTCCAGTGAAATTATTTGCAGAAAGGAAACTGTCAAAGGTAAATTTTATCAGATTTCTAGCATAGACAGCCACAGCAGGGAACAGGCATCTCAAATCTAATCTCACGAGATAAGGACTTCGATAAATAATAATGACATCATATATCTTGTCAAGGGTGGACATACAAGTTTTGCATCGTCACAGGCAGATTGGATGGAATGTTTCCCCCAATGTGGTTGCTACTTAGATCTCTGAAACATAACACAATAATTAATTACATCAGAAGAAACGTCAAGCCCCGAGAAAAACAGTATATACAACATACAAAACTGATCCCAAATGCCTTCAACTTACATGGTTATGATAGAATGAAATGACGCCAACTGGGTACCAAGTTCACCTCCCAAATTAGCACCATTAAGAACTCTACAAAAACCAACAACATAGGTGAGACACATTATCAACTTCAAGACACTGAAGTGACAATATCAAATGTACTCACATAGATACTATATCAGAAGCCTGACAAACAACACCTTGCCAATTTTCGCCACAAGGGTCTCCCGCGGAAGCAACCCACCCAGGAAGTACAGGAGATCCGAGTGAAGCATATAAGCTATTAATTGCAGCAACTAATTCAATCAAAATAATGCAGGTGATAAGATACAAAGCTCCACATAAACAATAACAAAAAGTAACAAGAAACACATTATCTAAATTCAATTACCATCAGTAGGACTAGTCACGCCTTGCGAAACAGTCGAGGCACAGATCAAAACAAACCCGATAACGACCTCGAAACAGATCCCGAAATCGAAACACATTCTACCAGATCTCTTCATTCTTATTGATCTTTATCTCAATTATATCAAACTCTGAAGCATCAATCATCAATCTGGAACATGAAAGCATCCAAAAAAGAACATGAGCTCAAGTCAATGATCTTAGCAACAATTCAAAAACAGTAACAAAAGATTAGAGAAAAAAAAAACTCACATGGAAGAGCAAAGTATGCAAAAAAAAACAAAAAGAATTTGAGCCAATGGAGAGCTGATTTTAGTGGTGAGTAAGGTAAAGCAACTTTTTAAAAAGTAGGAGAAGCTTAGGAGCTAAGATTCAAGGAATTTTTTAAGCTTTCATAGCATCAAAATTATTCTAAAAAACTTCCAAGAAAATGAGTAAGAAATTTCAAGAAAGTGAGCAAGAAAATCCAAGAAAGAAAGAGACCTATCCTTTAAAAAGGAGATGATGAGAATAAGAGGAAAAAGAAAGAAAAAGATAGAGAGAGAATCAATGGAAGAACCTCTTTCTCTCTCTACAATTTCCTTACTTTCTCTCTCTAGAAAAAAAAGAAAGTAAAAGATGAAACCAAACTATATGGACTTAGCAAAGAAAATGTGTTTACAAATATGAAGTTAGAGAGATAATCAATGGAAGCTCTTTCTCTCTCTAAAAATTTCTTAACTTTTCTCTCTCTAGAAAAATAAAGATAGGTAGATAATCAATGGAAGCTCATTCTCTTTCTACAATTTTCTTTACTTTCTCTCTCTAGAAAATTATAAAATGTTTTAGAAAACCAAACTATGAACTTAAGTGTCAGCAGATGCATGTGTGTGAGTGTGCTGTGTTTATAAGATTATGTAAACTTTTGAGTTAGATGCTTACGCGCCGCGGTGGCGCGTGTTTTTTGTGGCGGGTTTCTATTTTTGGGAGTGGTCGGAGATTAATTTGAGTGTTGAATTATTGGAAGTATCTGGATTAAATGATAATCCCCACAAAATTAGGTGAAGTTGAGGTATATTGTAGGGATGGATTAGGGGTATATTTAGGTGATGTGAGATTTTTGGAATTTATTTATGTGTCTGCGTGAGATGGATGAATGTTGGATTAGTTGGGTTTAAAGGTTTTTTAATTTTGTCATGTTTTATGTTTAAGTTTTTTTTCACTTTTTTTAAACGATGTTTAGGTTTTTCTATTAACAAGTTTCAATCGAAATAAAACTCAAAATAACATGGAAAAGGAACGAACAGTGAAGAAACGCGAAAACCGAGCAAAAATGTGAGTTAACTGCTGAATAAAATGGACCAAAAAATCTGCTATAATGATACAAAATAACCTTGTAATGATGAACGATATAACCAAGTTCACTTACATTTATGTTTAAGATTCTATCCTTGACGACAATTTTTAGACTAGTTTGATGTGTAGAGCTATCATAGTCTTAATTATAAAGCTAAGTTTTAGTTCAATTGTTTCACTCATACAATGTTAAAACATTTTGGATAACACATAAGAATTTGAATCATGCAATCTCATGTATTATAAATGTTTATAGAATACACATTTTTAAGTACCAATTAAAATTTCTAAATGCAGTGAATTTAATTGGAAAAAACGTCTAATATGTTTGTTTATTTTTTTGACATTAATATGATTATTAGGTGAAATTTGATCTAGCTTCAACATTTTTTTCATAAAAAGATGCATCCGTTAAAGTACAATTTTAAATAAAATGTTGGATGATGTAATTGTGAAGGTTTCAGTCTAATAATTGAGACTATTTTCATGATTGAGTAGATTATGAGTTCAAACCATATTTGAAGTGAAAATAAAAATCTAAGGACCGAGAACGATAAAGCCGGACTCCAATATCTGATGTTGCAAAAGAAAGAAAGAAAAGAGACTACAATAACAATTTAGGTTGGAAAGTATGGGTCATGGAATGATATAACAATAGGTTTATGTTGTACAAATGAATTATTTTCTTATAAATTATGGAATTTCCGGCCTCTTTCAAACAAAATACTCTCGTAAGAACCGCTTTGTTAGTGGTTATAGTTTTATCCAAATCCTTTTCAAAGAATCCAATTTGGCATTAGAGAGTGAAAGAAAGTGCATGTAGTTGAGTGTTGAGATTAAAATGGTAATAAGAATGAGAAAATATTCAAAATAATAATGTAAATCATAATAAAAATAGTATTACGTACTTTTGTAGTTTTGTGGTAATTGTCAATAATAGCCGCCACTATTTTTCTATTCCCTTTCACATGTGTCTGTGGTCCAATCATTGTTCTGGGCTCTCTCTCTTATTCTTCTATCAGGCCCATTTATCATTATTATATTTTTGAATTTATTATAAAGGGATGTTCTATGGTCACTTTGTTTTCCACAAAGTAACCATTACTTTGTTTTGTCAATCATTGAATCATGGGTTAAAAACTATCCAATGGTGAAAAAGACAAAGTATAGACAAAGTAAGGGAAAAACAAAGTGACCATAGCCTACACCTATTATAAAATAATCTCTCATTTTTTATGCAAAACTTTAATTTCAAGTACCGAGAGTTTTGTTATATTAACTTTTATATAGGAATAACCTTCTAAATTGTTATACAATTAATCTGATTTTAAGTGTAATTCTATATAGAAATTTTATTATAGTACAAAAATAAATTTTGGTGGTTTAAATTTTTACAAACACATACCATATAATTTAGATTGTTAGTAATTAGAGGATGTTGAATAACAACGTTAATTTTATTGACATGGATTAAGCATAGGTTAAGCTTTTGAGAGTATAAAGTCATTATTTTCATAAATTTTGAATCGAATTATTATGGAACATAACCTATTTTATATATTAAAACTAAAATTAATATTTTAAGATAATTAGAAAATATAAACTGTCTTTCGAAAAAAAAAATTATATTTTTTTTTGGAAAGAAGAAACCTATATTAAATTAAATCATAACAAAGAATATCGCTAATGATTGGAGGTGGACAAGCCACTCTCCACGAATAGACAAAGAACTTACAGCCCTAGCTAAAGCGTGAGCTGCAGAGTTCGCTGAACGTCTAACGAACGAGATCGAACAATTATCTAACTCGTTTAAATCTAGATGAAATTTAGTATATGTCATGTATCTCACGCCATCCCGTATGCCAAGCCTATAACATGATGAAATGTCATTTATATTAACATTCCGAGTTCACAATTTAGAGTATAGGGTTTATTTTTTATGATCTATCGTTTTTATTTTAGAGTCTAGAATTTCTTTTATAAATTATTAACTAAAATGACCCAAATTAATTACACAATGTTAAATTGTTATTGATTGAAATGTCATGTATCATAAAATTAAAGACATTACATACCACGTCATCCATATATCTGACATATAGTAAAATAGACTATGTTGATAATTGACACCACTGCAACCAGTCTTAGGCAAGTCTACGACTACAACGGATTATATATTTGAATATGCCCATTATAAATAATTGCTAATGCTCCCAAAACTTAAGAACACATAGGTCAATTAATGGAATTTTCTTTATTAAGAAAATGATGTTTTGTGCATTTTTGTTTTGTAATATGTAGGGTAATTATGTACGGAAAAGAGGGTGAATTATTGCATTAATAATCAATGAGTTATTTTAATTTATCTTTTTATGTTTGGTAAATTACAAATGGAGGATACCAAATATTAACCTTTAAAACTCCATAACACTTAATGAAAAAATTGCAAAGTGAAAATTATTTGCGTTTCTAAAAGTAATAATATACTTGTTCCAATTTGTTTGGTTTCCCTGATAAAATTGTCATAACAATTTAGGGTGTGAATATCCACCATGGGTAGCTCAGATGGTCAAAAGAGCAAAGAAGGTGGGAAAGGCACCCAACAGGTCTCAGGTTCGATTATCAAGGATTGCAATTTGGTGATTTAATGCTTTGTTCCCTAATGAGCCTGCTGGATTGCTCTGGAAGCCTCTATTAAGCCCGTGTGAAGTGAGAAGCCCGCGTTGGTGGGGTTACGGACGCTAGCTTTCCCGGGGTATAAGCCTACTAACTCTGAAGGAATTTAGTGAAGTTCCTCGTCATAAAAAAAAAAAAAAAAAATTTAGCTTGTGAATCTCTTTTATAGTTTTACCCATAAAATGAAACTATATTTGCATAAAAGAGAGTGATTATTGAAATACTTGACGTTAATTTTGCTATATCAAAATTTCGATTATGAAACGTTATTTGGAAAAAATGACTATTTATTGACGCAAATTTTTATTTGTTTTTTTTCGAAAGAAAAATCTTTATTTATTATGAATCAGTTTTAAAGTGTTATTTTTAACATAACTTTATAGCTAGCACTTTTTTATATCATCTCACCAATTCTTTTTTTTTCATTATTAAACAAGGCACCTAATTGCGTGCAAATGAGCAAAACGACCTTTACCTTCTTTCTTTTCTAATTCTTTTTGGACTTCACCTTCTTTTGAAAGGTTAATTGCCCGTCTTTCAACTATCAGAAATAGAAGCATAATGCCACAAAACTTTAATTTTTAGTACAAAACTCATTCAACTTTGAATAACATTTCATCTATAATCATTTTGACTGGAATCTGACAAATAAACACGCCAGAAAATGCATGTGGTAACCAAATCACGTAATTTTTTCATGTGATAGCCAAATCACATGATTTTTTCACCATAAAAAGATAAAATTATAAAAATATGCACTAGAACTAGTTTTTAACCCAAACATTCATCAATTTATCAATATATTTATTGACTAGTCACTTTTATAGTTTATTAACATAATAATAAAAAAAGGCAAAAAGCATCTTGAGGTCTCTGATCTTTCATTTTCGGTGCATTAAGTCATTGATCTTTCATTTGAACATATTAGGCCCTTAATCTTTTATTTTTGGTTCTATCAAGCCCTCATCTAATAAAATTGGATGATTAGTTAACTTTTGACAATTGGCATAATTACAAATCTAGCCCGTTTAGGAGGGTTGATTAATATATGTGATTCACATTGCTTTCTACTTACATTTCTAGGCAATATTATCTATTTAAATTTGAAATTTATTTTTCTCGCCTATTGGAATGTAGTAACGTCGCACATTCTTTCTCAAACGTTTCTCTTTGTCTCTCTCCAAATCAGTTCTCTTTTATCTCTCGACTTCATTTTTGTAATCGTTTCTTCTTCGTCATCATCTTTGCTCTTTTTTTATTTTCCGTCTTAGTTTTTCTTTTCAATTTCCGCCCCACAAATTAAGGCCAAATTCTGGATGACTGAAAATTACTGAAAAGAAATTATTGAAATGAACGACTGATAAGTACTAATAAGGCATAAAGAACATGGTCAAACATCACTCATTAGATTTCATCTATGTTTTCATTCTCCTCGAGTTCACTTTCGAAATGACTAGAAAGGGAGCAAAACAACGACAATTGTAATTAATTTAATTTTTTTTGAATAATTTAATGAATATTCAATCAATTGTAATTAATTAGGTGTCACAATATTTCAATTGGTCTTATTAATTTGTGAAAGTTAACAAATCATCCAGTTTTGTTAGATGAGGACTTGATAGAACCAAATATAAAAGATCAATGGCCTAATGTATCCAAATAAAAGATCAGGGACTTAATGCACCGAAAATGGAAAGATCAAGGGCCTGAGAATGCTTTTTACTATAAAAAAATCCACATGAAAATATTACATGATGTGAAAGCATGTCACATATTACGTTTTCTGTGAGTTATTTGTCGCATTTTGGTGACTTATTTGTCCGATTCCGGTCAAAATGATTATGGATGAAATATTATTCAAAGTTGAATAAGATTTGTGTTAAGAATCGAAGTTTTGTGACATTGTTGTTTCATTTTTAATAGTTGAAAGAACATGTATGCAATCGACCCTCTTTCTAACTACAAAGTACAAACTGTATGTTTATTTATGTAATGGAATAAAGTCAATTTTGCTTCTAAAATTATTTGAAAATTTTAATTTTAGTTTTATTATACAAAATAACCAAGAATTACCATCATCAACAATATTGCTAAATTTTAATTTATCTTTTCCTATTGAATTTCGCCTATAAATTTGCTTTGGCATCCGCTTAAAGGTTTAAATTTGAATTAAGTTTTATATTAGATAAAAGTAAATAAATATTTTGACTATTACTTTATTTATTTTATAATATAACCATTATTTTCACTATTTAAATAAATCTTTTGAAATTCCCCTGTATTAAATCAAAAATTATTTAACTATTATAATTGTAAATAAATAACTAACATCCAAATGTGTTGTAAAAAAAAAATAACATCCAAATGTTGGAAAATCATACCAACAAAGAGCCCACTGAGCTGAAAGAACCGTTGAGAAAACACAGTTTGTAATTTGGTGGAAATAAAGAAAAATTCCTAGTCAGAAAAGCCACTTTTATTTTCTTTTAGAAAAGGAATATTTCTTTTATGAATTTCAACGGACAAAAACTAAAGTATTCAAAAATAGAGAAAATTCTGGGTGTATTCAAAGGTAATTAAAGTCTTTGTCACTTAATCCAAAGTGTATTGTATTATACTATAGTTGTCCCTCATCAAATAAATTTATAAAGAAAATTATCAAAAACATGTGCATACATAAATATATTTGTTTGTTTTTACTTCTGCCTTCATTCGCCGACCAAATCTCTTGTAGTTTATACTATCAGACCAACTACAGATTGGCAAATTGGTTGTGTATATGTTGATGGAATTAAAACATTACTATATTTGATTAATTTATTACAAGTCAAGTTCGATTTTCTTTCCCTTTCAAAATACAGTTAGTCAAAGCTTAATATAGTTTCTCCGAAAATATATAGCAACTCCGACAATAAAATATTATGAGTGTTTCTAAATATTTTCAACAGTCTTATTATTAATAAAAAATAAAAATAATGAATGTAATTTAGATATAAATATATAAAATTTTCTTAATATTTAGAAATTAAAAATGGAATTGTGGAGCTACAATTTCACTTTTAGACATAAAATATAAAACTTTATTGTATTTCTCTTTTCTCTCGACTATGTTTTTAATTTTAAGAACAACCTCTTGAAGGAACAAGGAAAGAACAAGCTATTAAAGTAAAATCACTATTTTTGAATAGTAAAAAAACATAAAAATAACAACCATTGAAGTTGCTCTAGAGCTTGATAATTTTTAGGATAAAAGGTTTTGATTGCAAGATTGATAAGTTTGACCTATAGTATTGATGTCTCTATAGTAACTTTGAGATATATAAGAGTTGCTTAATTGATATAAGTACTTTGAGTATTTTTTAGAACTGATTTTCTGGAATAGTTTGGAAGAGGTGGTTGGAAACTTCCATTCATTTTTGTCTCTTAAATGTTAGGGTGGGGTTTCTCAACTTCTTATATCCTTCTGAAATTTTCTCCTTATATAGATTTAGGTGTCGTGATGTCGAATTTATACATTCGCAACTAGCTATGACTAACAAAAACAAAATCGTTATATTATATTTAAGTTTAGTGATAATTTTGTCATAAAATAATATTATATCAACTTTCATAATTAATTGTGACAAATACTTCTTAATTTTACGTTTATGAAACCATGCTTTTTAGACAAAATAGTCTTGAAACATCAAAGTGTTGCATATTGAAAACGAATATCATTCAAACATGGATTGAGAAAAGTTGGATTGACAAAGTTGATACGTAAGTGCAAAATAAATGTGAAGCCATATCCTATACTTATGGATAAGCACAAGTCACAAGTCTATGATTGGACAAAACACTAGTTATCCAATTATCCTAATGCAAATATTTTATTTTAGATTTGTAACAAAATCTAAGTGATGTAATAGACACAAATTATTGATAGCAACATGATAGAGTTGAGCAATTAGAAAAATAAATTAAGAAGAATTAATAAACCTTTTTAAGTCACTCTCATATTTGTTTGCATAACATATACTATTGTATTACTTTTTTTGGTCTTTCTATATTATTTGATGAGATTACTAAGACTTAGTCACAAATGCACGGGACTCATCCAAATAGTCACCAGAGTCAAATCGCTTTAGTTAGGTTAAACATAACTTTCAATTACGTCAGACACCTCACACTGATTTGCAATATACTTATGAAATAGACATTGATTGAAGCCATCATGCTGAATATTATGTTCACCGACTTATGCGTTTGATGTGATCGCACGTTCCATCAATTTTCAATCCCAACAACATTGAGATAGCCCGAGGTGACGTCATTTAAAAATACCAAAATGCAATAAATGATAGTATAATAACATTTCTCTAATTTGTGATTACTTTACTCTATTTCTTTCCGAACTTTTCCGAACTTTTATTAACTTGATGTGCGAGTGTTCCTTGCTCACAAAAGGAGACCAACTCAACAATTCAATCACCCAAAAAGGATTTTGTATCCATTTTGTAAATTAATGATATCTATATTTCAAAAATAAAATAAATTAATTGATATAAATATAGATGTTGTCTTTTAAAAAATCACTTGTAACTTAACAATTTGAAAGAAAAATTCGAGCTAATAATTCAGACTAACAACATTTTTCGTATTAATTTCTGGCACGCCTCCGTACGCAAATGTCCCTTAAACTTGAAGCGTGCACAACACATGCCCGACCCACTATTTTTTTAATTCAACTACTATTGAGGTTGTCAAAAATCAAACTCAAAACTTTTTGATTTCAGAGATTTGATACCATATTTTTAACCGATCAAACTAAAAAGTCAAACTAATATTTAAGATTAACAACATATTTTGTATTAACTAGGACACAAAACATATCACCAAAAATTTCAAATATAGTAACAACAATGGGCTTCAAGTAGATTGAGGCTTAAGCCCAACCTTGGCCCAAAACATGGGCTTTTATAGTTACATTCTCCGGCCATTACTTGAATCCCCGCCGGCGCCATCACCGGTGAAATCAAATGTTAAGAACCATTCAAATCCCATCACGATCATCCTAATCTCATCCTGTCGATTTTCCGATCAACCATGTTCAATTCTCGTTTCGCGTCTCTTCTCCGAACCCTAAAATCCCCGAAAGCCCTCCCTTTCTCCACCTCAATCGAACCCGCGAAACCCCAATTCCCCCAAACCCTAGCCGGTCTCCGCGCCCGATTAGCCGCCGAGACGCCTTCGATAACCCAATTCGCTGACCTTCAATCTAGTGATTCGTATTCCGTTGAAGTTGGGACCAAGAAGAAGCCGCTCCCCAAGCCCAAATGGATGAGGGAAGCCATCCCGGGAGGCGAAAAGTATGTTCAGATTAAGAAGAAATTGAGGGAACTGAAGCTTCATACTGTTTGTGAAGAGGCTAAGTGTCCTAATATGGGGGAATGTTGGTCTGGTGGTGAGACGGGTACTGCTACTGCTACTATTATGATTCTCGGGGATACTTGTACTCGCGGATGCAGGTAAAGGTTTGCCTTTTTTGGTCGTGTTCGTTGATTTGTTTATCGGAAATAGTGCAATTTGAGTTTAATGTTTGGTAGCTGATGCAGTTTTAAGACTATTCAATGGAATATGAGTTTTTTTCACTAGCATTATATGTGCAATTCGAGCTTTAAACCCCGTTTTAGAGGCTTGAAATTTCACCGTCTAGGTATTCTGCACTGTTATTAGGTAGATTGCACTGTTATGTATGTAGAAATCAAATGCATTCTCCCCAATAAGTTCAATTTTTTCACCATGTGATGCAATTTCAAGACTCGCCAATGGGATATGAGTTTTTTGTGATACAATTTGAAGACTCATTAATCGAAAATGAGATTTGTCATTAGCATAATATGTGCAATTCGAGCTTTAACCCTGTTCTCAAGGCTTGAAATTGCACTGTTTACTGAACACTATGTATGTGGAAATCAAATGGGTTCTCCCCAATGAACATAGAGTTAAAATCTTTTTACCTTATCACTTGTTTTTGTTTGGTGTTGCTTTTGTGACGGGTTTTGCATTTTTCTTCGCAGGTTTTGCAATGTGAAGACATCTCGAACTCCTCCTCCACCTGACCCTGATGAGCCTAACAATGTGGCTGAGGCAATTGCTTCGTGGGGTTTGGATTATGTAGTGATCACTAGCGTGGATCGAGATGATTTGCCTGATCAAGGGAGTGATCATTTTGCTCAGACTGTACAAAAGTTGAAAATCTTGAAGCCAAATATACTGATAGAAGCATTGGGTATGAAGTATAGCTTTTTTCTCTAACATGAAATCTACTGATCACTTTATGAATTTGCTAAGGTTGCATTTTGCTTATAGATAATAGCTTGTAGAACTTCAATTGAATCTGTGAGGTACTCAATCGGTATTTGATTATGCGGATAAAGTACAAAATTGGACCTATGGTTGGAGGAGAACGTATTTAGACTCGATATATTTTACTTGAAAACCATGCAAAGTTGGCACTTATTTTTTTTGTAGATGATGGAGCAATTTTAGATTCTATTAGTGAGAGATCCCAGAAAGACTTATTTTCTAGATAATTTGGTCTACGTTTGGCGTCCACGTGGAACCAAACATTATTGCTAAATTTGCACGGTTTCATACGTGGAGTCTAAATTTATTTTCCTCCAACAACCATAGAGCTAAATTTGTACTATAGAAAACCATTTTAACGGGAAATTGACCTCTATTATTAGATTTACCCGAAAGGCTAGTGCTAACATAGCACAGTTTTACATGTGAAGTTTAAATTTGTTCTCCCCCAATAACTATAGGAGTAAATGTGTAGCTTGTCCCATGATTATAATAAGCTTCATATATGAAACATGAAATTAGACATACAAATTACAATCAATTGGTTCGGCTATTTTACATTCACATGCAAGTAGGAGCACATAATTCATTAGTTTTTTACAAGTTGGTACGGTATTAAGGAAATCCCGTCTTTTACCCAATTCCCCAACTCAAATCCCATGAGACCTAATTAGCTCCAACACTGAAACATATGCATCCCAAGAGCCAAGCTTCAAAACTCTCAGCACAAATTAATCAACAAATAACCCTTGCTTATATAGAGCTAAAATTATAATTCATATCCTAGTTGAATTGACTTTAAAGAGGTTTTTCTCATTTCACCTACTCAGAATTTGGAAAGCTAAACTAAATAGGATTCTAGGCATGCCCTAACAGAATCTATCTTTGCTTCCTTTTTTATGATGCGAAGTGACTACCTCCTTCTTGTTCCATAATATCAATTATAATTTACAGTTCCCCGATTCTTATGGTTCCTCGTCCATGTTTAATTGTCCAGTTCCTGATTTTCGAGGAGATGCTGGCTGTGTAGAGAAAGTAGCAAAATCAGGATTGGATGTGTTTGCTCACAACATTGAAACAGTCGAAGAGCTTCAAAGTGCTGTTCGTGATCATCGTGCTAATTTCAAGCAATCTTTAGATGTTTTAATGATGGCTAAAGACCATGCTCCAGCTGGAACACTGACCAAAACATCAATAATGTTGGGCTGTGGAGAGACTCCTGAACAGATTATGAAAACAATGGAGAAAGTGAGAGCAGCAGGTGTTGATGTGATGACTTTTGGCCAATATATGAGACCATCAAAGCGCCATATGCCTGTAACTGAGTACATTACGCCTGAAGCTTTTGACAAATACAGAACACTTGGAATGGAAATGGTATGACATTTTCCCTTTTATTTTGGAAGCCATGATCATTATATTTTATTGCCTGAATTATATCAAGGCCTCTTGACCTTGCTCAAAAAAATTAAGGACGTCTCGTTAGCCACTTGAATTTGCTTAACTAGTATGATAAACCTCCTAGTGCTACGTGGCAGTGTAAGAGACGATTTGGGCTAGTTTAACTCAAGTCCTGATATCTAATTGGTTAAGCAAGTCACTTCAATTAAGTTTAGGGGGTAATAAGAAATATTCAAAGTTCAAGGAAGCAATCGGTTTTTTTGGCCAAGTACAAGGAGCCTCTGATGAATTAAATCCTTTTTATTTGTTTATCTTTTAGTAAAAGTACATATTTAAGCCCAAGCATGTGATCAGTTTTCTATTTAGTTATTAAGCTCTTGATCTTTTAAATGGATATGTTAAGCCCTTGAATAGCTATTTTTGAACATATTAAGTTCCCGATCTTTTAAATAGCCTTTGAATAACTATTTTTAAATACGTTAGGTTCTTGATCTTTAAATAGATTTATTAAGCTTTTAATCAAACTTGTGTTTGAACACGTCAAGCCCCTCTTGAACGGCCCAGTTACTCTATTTAGCGCTTGTGGAGCTGCTAGCATGACACTCTGCATGCTAAATGGAGTTTGAATTACACATACAACTGGGTCGTCCAAGAGGCGTTTAATGTGTTAAAAATTAGTGTTTGATAGCTTAATGTGTGCGCTTAATAATATGAGCCTGATGTGTTAGCGCTTAATATGCTCATCTCATGAAATGTTGAGTTCTTTAGGGGCTCAGATATGCATTTTGGCTCAGTGTCAAGTGCTGGCATGATGATAGGTGTAGAAATAGCCTAGCACTTGATCATCGGAATTGTTTTATTTTGGGCTAAATTCAACGTACACTGAAATGCCTGTTTGTCTCCTTCAAATTCTAAAAGATCCTTTCGCCCCCTCAAGTTATTTAAACTGTCATGACTAACTCCATAGTTCCATGTGGTGATTCTGCATATTCTGCACATTATTGGCAGTTTGAATTAGTCGAGGTGGTAGAAAGATCATTCAATTTGATCAAGTTGATATGGCACTTGAATTTTAAGAAACCTAAATTAAAACTAAACTGAATTAAAGGTTTTCCAGATAATATAGGGACCCTCTACATTTAGTCCAAAAAACTGATTGGTCCTTTGAGTTTTGGATATATCTTATTAGCTCCTTCAAGTTGCTTGAACTAATTTATTGACCCCTTGAACTTACGTAAAAAGTGAACTATTGCCCTTTGAAATTTAAGTAGAATAACATCTTGCTCTTTGATTTTTGTTAAAATGATAGTGTGACATATTCAAGTCGCTCAAATTTCTTCAGTGATATTTCTCGCATTCATCCTGCTTTCTTTATTTATGATTGATACAGGGATTCCGATACGTGGCATCCGGTCCCATGGTTAGATCGTCGTACAAAGCAGGTGAATTCTACATCAAATCCATGATTGAATCAGATCGGTCTGCATCTTCACAACTCCCTATCTCTCAATGATTGCTTTCGTTCATTTTTTTTTCATCCACATACCATCACATGCCCTTCAATTTGTGTATCACTTGATTAATCTTACAGAAAGAACAAACTCAACGTGTTTAGTATATTGAATGTGATTCTTTTGGAAGCTTAAAGATATAAGAAGCCAATCCTTATGTGGCTTCTCAAGCTTAAATAAGCAGATTCCATTTTGACTAAGCGTGCCATGATAGGTTGTCGGTTCATAACCATGTTGCGTGTTCTTTGTATTCCACATAATTATTTAATATAAATATGACAAAAAAGATAATTCGAACGGGTTGTGTCAGATGGGTTTGACTCTGTAATTCAGGTCACCGCGTCGGAAACTTGTGATCTTTTGGTTTGTGAAATCCGTTTTATTGCATGGAAAAATAATACTTTCCTTCTTTGATTGCTAATCAAGGGATATTAACCAACCTTTTCAGGGTTAAATACATGCATCAACCCTAAATTATTGTGCCACTAATATTACTAATTACATTGAAAATTAATGAAATGATGACCTGAATATAGTTATTATGCTATCTATACGACTATATCTTCTATCTGATTGTATATGATTGTATAATATATAGGGTAATTTCCTAAAAAAAAACTTTTGTGTTTATCAGTTTTGTCAAAATGGTGTCTATGTTTATTTTTTGACAAAATAAGGATTGTGTTTAGCGTTGTTACTTAAAAAGCGGAAAAATCATTAACAGTGTTAAATTTGATGATGTGACAAGGGATATTATGGTTTAGGGTCTAGGGTTTAGTTTTTAGTGTCTAGGGTCGATGATTTAGGGTCTAGGGTTTAGTTTTTAGTGTATAGGGTTTAGTTTTTAATGTGTATATGAACGAAATTGTTAAATTTAGGGTCAATGTCCAAATTCAATTTGGACATTCAAGGACCACTTGAACATTACTCTATGGTTTTAATTTACTAGTTATGCTATAAAAAAGCTTATTTTTCACTTTAAAATTGTAAGCACGTGAATTTTTTAGAAATTTATCAATAAATTAACACTAAAATCACCTTGCCACGTCATCATATTTAACACCGTCAATAACTTTTCCGCCTTTAATAGACCCACTTTAGCTTTGACTGCAACGTAATCTTTTTAAACATGTTAACAGTTTAAGACCTTATTTGCAAACGGTGCAAACCATAATACCCTTATTTGTACAATTTGATACCACACGAGAACCTGTTTTGCAAATGACTCAAATCACATGACTTTTTTTTTGTATTTTATCATTTTTCTATTTGGAAAATTTACAAGCATTCAACAATTATTTTATGCTTTCTATTTATTCTTCTGAGTTTTTATGCATTAAAGATTGAGCTTTGAGGATATTGCCAGTTATGATACAATTCAGAAATTTCAGGAACTATGGTAGAATTTTACCCCCGAGATGCTTACTATCTCTCTACGAACTGTTACATTGATTGTCAAGAACCTGACATTTAATTTGATAAAATGAGATGGTAGTGAAGGTAGAAGCTCTCCGCAAGCATTCATCCTTCACTTAAATTTTATTTTACTCATGAGATGCTTCCTATCTCTTCTACACGAGCTTATGTTACGTTGATTGTCAAGAATATGATGCTAATTTATATCTTCAAGCATTATTTTATATGGCTTTTTTTCCACTCTCAATTATAGAATTCAGTTGCCTCATTATGCATTTAAATCTTCACTATTTCAAGGAATCATGTGCTTTCTACTTGATTGTTTGTATCTCTAGACTGTGTTTATGTATTTGGATTGAAGAAATTCATTTTGTGCACCGCATAATATTATTGTTGGTGTGTAAGTAGGTAACTCAACTCTAGTGTACATAAATGGTTGTAAAGGTAGACTGCAAGTTAAGCTAAGCAATAACCCATTTCTAACTGTGTCAATTGTTGTTGCTGCAACATTGTGTGCTTTACAATTAAAAAAAGTGAATCTACTTTATATCCTTTTAAACAAGTCCAAGGGCTGTATTTTCAAAGTATAAAGCCAGTTGAGTTTTTTAGACAATAAATAGGATAAATATGTATTAAACCTCATGAATTAAACTAGTCTATCAGAAATTCGATATTGTTCAAAATGGTTTAGGTAATGTTTTCCATTTTGAAGGATGGTTTAAGTAATATTTAAAATTCTATATAAGAGATTTAGAATTCTATATAATTTAAGCCTATCAAAGATTTAAGTCAAGTGGTAAATTTTACGGATACACAAAGAGTAAATATAAATGTCAATATTTTGAATACCACAATGTTTTTTATTTTTTATTTTTTAAGAAAATACCACAATCTGTTTTAGCCAATGAAAAACAAACAAGGAGCTTCTATATCAGTTGTACGGAAAGGTTAAAAAGCAAAGAAAAAAGTATATGAATCCAACGGCTCAGATGCATCCTTACTATAAAGCTGACCTTGTATATAAATAGACAGACGACATAAATAATTCGTTCCAACGTTGTACATTTCATTTGGGGGTGAAATCAAAATTCAAAATTCTAGGGATTCAGAATTCAAAATTCAAAATCTAGGGTTTCAGAATTCAAAATTATGCATCTGTAATCTGTGGGTGAATTCAAGTAATGAGATTGACGGCTTCAAGATTCAATTTTTCTGCAATTTTCAAGTAAGCAATGATGCGATTGCTTGAGGGTTACGAATTCAATTTTTCTGTAAATAAGATGTGATGAAGAAGATTACTCTCTTGTTATGCTATGGTGCGTATTTACTGAGCCTCTTTTCTGTTTCATGTTGAAATTCAAGAGATTCTGATTCTGCTTCTGTAATCTGTGGGTGAATTCAAAATTCTAGGGTTTCAAAATTCAATTTTTCTGCTATTTTCTAAAACCCAAAGCAATTATGCGATTTAGGGTTACAGAATTCAATTTTTCTGATTGAGGGAATTCAAGTAATGCCATTGACCCTACTAAATTCATCTTTTCTGCAATTTTGTAAAACCCTCTCTTTTCAAGATGCAATGATGAGTTACGAAATTCAATTTTTCTGTAAAGATGCGATGAAGATTACTGAATTGGGGATGAATCTCTTGTTATGGTGCGTTTATCCATTGAGCTCTCATTTTGTCCCAAATGATTCTAGGGTTTCGATAAATTTTATATATCCCCATTGTTTTATTTTCAAGTATAAAGTCTGCCTCTGTTTCATGTTCAACTATCCTGTGATTCATATTTTGTTGAATTACTTCGATTTAAACTTGAAAAGTGTCCCTCCCATATCTCGTTGTCTTTTGAAGTTTCCTGTGATCGTTGTCTATTGAAGTTTCCTGTGATCGTTGTCTATTGAAGTTTCCTGTGATTTAAATTTCTTGATGAAAGATATGAGGATAACTTCAATTGAAAACAGTCCCTCCCTAACATACTTTATACTGTTGCGTGGCTCATGATGGTTTCAGAGCGTTTTAGTATGCCCTGCTCTTGATATATATACAGTTGACGGATAATTCTGAACAATTTACACTTTGACGGATAATTTTGAACAATTTACGATTTGACGGATAATTCTGAACTATTTACGATTTGACGGATAATTCTGAACAATTTACGATTTGACGGATAATTCTGAACAATGTACGATTTGACGGTCAATGTACAATTTGACGGTCAATGTACGATTTGACGAATAATTCTGAACAGTTTACAATTTGATGGATAATTCTGAACAGTTTACGATTTGACGGATCATTCTGAACAATTTACGATTTGACGGATCATTCTGAACAATTTACGATTTGACGGATCATTCTGAACAATTTACGATTTGATAGATCTTTCTGAACAAGTGATTAGCATGGCTTAAGAATGTAGAGGGGTAAGATGGGCAGTGGGTCAGATCTAAAGGACTTTCATGTTAGCAGTGCTGCCCCTGTAAACTTTAAAAGAGAAACGTACATGGCTAACTAGAAAAAGGCTATGATAATTTTGGAGCTTGCTTCAGTGTCCTAGTTATGCTATTTCTGTGATTGCTCCAACTCTGGCGGAATGTTCAAATTATCCCAGGAATAATCTGCAGGTTGCTTCGGATTCGGTGTCAACAATTTCATTAATGGGAGCTGGATGGATTTTATCTGCTTGCTTCAATGCCCTATTTAAGGTGCGTGTCCGTTTCCATTGAACTTGATATTAGGCAAAGTGCAGAATGGCACCTCTTTCAGTGCCCTATATGTATTAGGCTGTTATCCATTTCCTTTTTCCTCCCCAAGGGGATCTCTTGCGTTAGTCTAAAGGTTCCATTTTGATCATGATCATGATCAATATGTGTTGCATTTGTTTAAAATGCCTCTTCGTCCACATTGAAAATGATCTGATAGTAGACTAGACTGTTCTTAGCAACTCTTTTGGATCTCTTAAGCTTTTAATGATAACGCAAGTAAAACTGTACTACACTTGTTGATCTAGCTGCAAAATTAATTTCTTTAAGATACAAGGAAATAAAAGAATTTAAACTTGAAGTAGGTAAAATGAAGCATTGACAAATTCTCCTCAGTTTTCTCCTTGATAACTGTCATGATACTAACAGACTGATCACCAACTGAATTTTCTTAAATTCATCTCTATCTTGGCGCTGGGGAGTCTGTGGATTTATTGGTGATGGTTCTGTAGGAGTTGGAGGGAGTGGTGGTAAAACATTCTTCATGATACTTTATACTGTTGCGTGGCTCATGATGGTTTCAGAGCGTTTTATTATGCCCTGTTCTTGATATAAATACTGTTGACGGATAATTCTGAACAATTTACAATTTGACGGATAATAATTCTGAACAGTTTACGATTTGACGGATAATTCTGAACAATTTACGATTTGAGGGTTACAGAATTCAATTATTCTGCAATTTTCATGTAAGCAATGATGCGATTGAGGGTTACGAATTCAATTTCTCTGTAAAGATGTGATGAAGATTACTCAGTCTCTTGTTGTTATGGTGAGTATTTACTGAGCATCTTGTCTCTTGTTTTGTTTCTTTTATCTCTCTTTAGGGTTTCGATAAATTATTGCATCTTGTCTGCCTCTGTTATATCTGTTTCATGTTGAAATTCAAGAGATTCTAATTCTGCATCTGTAATCTGTAAAACCCAAAGCAATGATGCTATTTAGGGTTACAGATTTCAATTTTTCTGTAAAGATGAGGGAATTCAAGTAATGCGATTGACCCTGCAAAATTCAATTTTTCTGCAATTTTGTAAAACCCTCTCTTTTCAAGATGCAATGATGAATTACGAAATTCAATTTTTCTGTAAAGATGCGATGAAATCGGGGATCAATCTCTTGTTATGGTGCCTATATCCTATAAGCTCTGATTTTTGTTCCAAATGATTCTACGGGTTTGATAAATTTTAAATATCCCGATTTGTTTTATTTTCAAGTATAAAAGTCTGCCTCTGTTTCATGTTCAACTATCCCGTGATTCTTTTTTTGCTGGATTACTTCGATTTAAACTTGAAAGGTGTTCCTCCCATATCTCGTTGTCTATTGAAGTTTCCTGTGATTTTAATTTCTTGATGAAAGATATGAGGATAACTTCAATTGAAAACAGTCCCTCCCTAACATACTATGTATTGTTGCGTGGCTCATGATGGTTTCAGAGCATTTGAATATGCTCTGCTTTTGATATATATACTGATCACGGATAATTCTGAACAATTTACGATTTGACAGAAAATTCTGAACAATTTATTATTTGACGGATAATTCTGAACAATGTACGATTTGACGGATAATTCTGAACAATTTACGATTTGATGGATAATTCTGAACAATTTACGATTTGACGGATAATTCTGAACAAGCGATGAGAATTTCTTAGCATGGCTAAAGAATGTAGAGGGGTAAGATGGAGTGGGTCAAATCTAAAGGGCTTTCATGTTAGCAGTGCTGCCCCTGTAAACTTTAAAATAGAAACTTACATATCTCACTAGAAAGAAGCCATGATAATTTTGGAGCTTGCTTCAATGTCCCAGTTATAGTATTTCTGTGATTATTCCAACTCTGGTGGAATGTTCAAATTTGCCGAGGAATAGTCTGCAGCTTGCTTCAGATTCGGTGGCAACAATTTCATTAATGGGAGCTGGATGGATTTTTTCTGCTTGCTTCAATGCCCTATTTAAGGTGCGTGTCCGTTTCCATTGAACTTGTAATTGGGCAAAGTGCAGAATGGCACCCCTTTATTATATATACTGTTGACGGATAATTCTGAACAATGTACGATTTGACGGATAATTCTGAACAGTTTACAATTTGACGGATAATTCTGAACAATTTACGATTTGACGGATCGTTCTGAACAATTTACGATTTGACGGATCATTCTGAACAATTTGCGATTTGATGGATCATTCTGAACAAGTGATTGACATGGCTAAAGAATGTAGAGGGCTAAGATGGGCAGTGGGTCAGATCTAAAGGACTTTCATGTTAGCAGTGCTGCCCCTGTAAACTTTAAAAGAGAAACGTACATGGCTAACTAGAAAAAGGCCATGATAATTTTGGAGCTTGCTTCAATGTCCTAGTTATGGTATTTCTGTGATTGCTCCAACTCTGGCGGAATGTTCAAATTTTCCCAGGAATAATCTGCAGGTTGCTTCGGATTCGGTGGCAACAATTTCATTAATGGGAGCTAGATGGATTTTATCTGCTTGCTTCAATGCCCTATTTAAGGTGCGTGTCCGTTTCCATTGAACTTGATATTGGGCAAAGTGCAGAATGGCACCTCTTTCAGTGCCCTATATGTATTAGGCTGTTATCCGTTTCCTTTTTCCTCCCCAAGGGGATCTCTTGCGTTAGTCTAAAGGTTCCATTTTGATCATGATCACGATCAATATCTGTTGCATTTGTTTAAAATGCCTCTTCGTCCACATTGAAAATGATCTGATAGTAGACTAGACTGTTCTTAGCAACTCTTTTGGATCTCTTAAGCTTTTAATGATAACGCAAGTAAAACTGTACTACACTTGTTGATCTAGCTGCAAAATTAATTTCTTTAAGATACAAGGAAATAAAAGAATTTAGACTTGAAGTAGGTAAAATGAAGCATTGACAAATTCTCCTCAATTTTCTCCTTGATAACTGTCATGATACTAACAGACTGATTACCAACTGAATTTTCTTAAATTCATCTCTATCTTGGCGCTGGGGGAGTCTGTGGATTTATTGGTGATGGTTCTGTAGGGGTTGGAGGGAGTGGTGGTTAAACATTCTTCTTGTCAGTGACAATTGAGAAGCGATTTGAACCACCCAAACTGTATCCTCCTATGCTGTCTAATGACCTTATATATTCTGATGCATTGTTTTCTATTATAAGGGCATCTTCCAGCTCCCTAACAATATCAGCCATGCATGGTCTATAAGCTGAAAAGGGCTCAATGCACGCCAATGCGGCCTCCACCACTCTCCACATTATATCCCCCCTTTATGTTAGGATCCACGATTTCATCTATCTTTGACTCTCTTATATAAGGTTTGGCCTACAGTAAAAGGTGTTTTTTAGTTCACAATTATATCCAGATCTATGAGATTGGAAAGAAATATAAGGAAAACAATAGATGAATTGGCTGGGGTAGGAGGGAGGGAGAGAGATTAGGCTTAGGAAGCTGCGTTCATAAAATGCTGTAAAAATATGACATCAGGAAGACAAGCAACAAACACTTTTCCATCTAAGTAGTAAAAAGTGTACAACTTTGACTTACCCATTCAACCAAGCTCCATTCATCCGTGGCCTCAGAATATTGAGAGGCTCTCGACCACTTACAGTTTCAAGTAATACTACCCCAAAGCTAAAGACATCACTCTTTGCTGATAAATGCTGTGTTGAATTGTATCTGAAGATGTATTATATTAGATTTAGTTGTAGAATGTTTTGAGGCTACAGCTTTGCTGATCATTTGAGCATCACTGATATCTAATCTGTATTAAGAACTTCCTAAACATCTGTAGTTGGTGTCCACTCTAAGGAATCCCCCAATGTGCATATGCTAATAAGAGTGTTATGTGGTCCTTGAAATGGATTTAGGATAAAGAGGCAATGGACGCAGTTAAATATTGTGAAAAGCAAGTATGAGCTCTAGAAAGCTTAAACTATGGTCTGATATTCATTTCACCTTGGGTCTACTATCTTGAGTTTTGATTGTATTTTACTAAAGTACGGCATCTAATAATTTCAGTTTTGAATTAGGAGCCAAAGTATCTACCGGGGTAGAATAATTGAAGGATATGCATCCATAACCTCTTTTGACAATTATGAACATATCTCCGTTGATGCCAGTGTCATCTTATATAAGATGCATAAATAAATCTTTGAAATTTAATATGTTGTATGTTTTTTAAAATTCCAATAGTAAGTTAGTCTGATTTCCTCCACCAGCAAAACTTGTTGATTGACAATCTATATTATTTTCTTTCTCTGGATCCAAGTATCCAGCAGTGCCTCTTACTTCAAGACAATATACATTTTTAAGTGCAACGATAACTGACATGTTGTGAAAGAGAACACATTACAGATCCTTAAGAACTGAAGGTGTCTTATCATGTTGCTTATTAGACTGCTATTACCTGGTCAATTACTTTGATGCATTGATGTTAACTTCGTGCTTATGATATGTGATACGTTATACAGTGCTACCTTAATTTTCATGTTATGTCAAAATGGGTACCCATATAATAGCAAATATAAAATAAATGCTTGAGATGATAATAAATCATTAAGTGCTTGCCTCGAGCTGCACCAAGAGCGATAGAAAGTCAGGTTGGCCAATCCAAAATTTTCCTTTTTAATGCTTCCCCTGATGTAAGAGAGGTTGTTAGAAGAGAGAAATGTAATAATTATACGAATAGGACTGTTGATTAGAATGACCATATAAGCGATCCTGCAAAGAGCCATTGGACATGTATGGATAAACTAGGATTTGTTGGTCATTTTCACAACAATAACCAACAAGTCGGACGAGATTCTCATGGCGAATGGCTGAAAGAAAATTGAGCTGTAGAATACATTGTGAAAGATAGTTAGAGGCCAAAGACCAAATAGGTCAAGATCATGGAGTTGTGCAAAATGGAGTTTCTACTTTAATCTTCATTCATTTTCTCTGAAAAAGAAATTCAAAAGTTGCACAAATGATAGAAAGAGAAATGTTTGTTATGTGATAAAATCATGGAAGCCTTTGCATCAGAAGTATCTCAGACACTACCACGAGTGAACAATATGTGCCAAGATGATACGACACATATATTGAGTCAAGCAGCTACTTGATATTTGAACATTACATTTAGGGTAAATGAATGATAAACTGAAATTTGAATGCAATACTAGAAAAAAGTCGATGATATAGGGATTTTTTTCTGGGTGAAAATACGCGCGGATAGTCTCTCAAAAATAAAGTCGTGAGCTCATTCAGATCCTGAATGTTTTCTGTCAGAGTGCTTTATTGCAGTACTATCAAGATTAAGTGCTACTAAGTATTTCAGATTGCCCAAACTGTCGGTCAATTCCTGAAGTTATGAGCAACCAGACATGTTAAGCTCCCTAAGCAATCTCAGACCAAGAATTACCTTATGAAAGCTCTTAAGGTTCTTGAAGTCCTGCAAATACCAAAAAGGAGGGAAGTGAAACATCCAGCTGACTCCGGCAAATCCTCAAGATTTGTGCACCCAGACATTGTTAGCTTCTCAAGTGCTTTTAGATTGCCAATGCTTCCACGAAGATGCTTAATGCCTTGCAATCATGCAAATCCAGTAGATGAAGGTAGGTTAGAAATCTAGTAGATTCAGACAATTCTTCAAGTTTGGTGCAGCCAGACATGTTTAGCTCATTGAGTGATTTTAGATTGCCAGCCAGACAATTCTTCAGGTTCTCACAGTTCTGAAAATTCAAAAACACAAGGTGCGTCAGACATCCTATGGAATCCGGCATATTTTCCAGTTTCAAGCAGCCTGACATATTAAGCTTCTCTAGCATGACCAGGCCACCAATGCTTCCTGGAAGGCACTCAAGTTTCTTGCAGTCTTGAAAACTCAAGAAGACAAGATGATTGAGAAGTCCTATGGTGTCATGAACCACTCCCAAACTAATGCAATCTTTGAAAGTTAATTGTTCGAGATTGGTGCAGCTTCCAAAATCAAGGGTCTCAACGAGCTCAAGTGAGTGGTTAAGGTTGAGAAATTTCAGCTTCTTTAGAGACTGCAACAAAAGGAAAATATTATCCCATGATACTATTATCTCGTATCAAGTAAGATATTTCGATCTACCTTTCCTTCCTCTGAAAATTGTATTAGTTTGCTATATCGCATATTGAGAGCAACCAGATATTCTAGACCGAAATCTAATGGTATGGATGTCAAAGGACATTATCGCCAACACAACCATCTCAACTTCCTCGAAACATATTCATAGCTACCTTTAAGGCTCACATAGTTGAGTTGGAGCACTCTTAGCATTTTCATCTTCTTGAATGCTTTGGTACCCCATGAACGTTGTGTAAGGAATTGACGGTATTACAGGAATTTAACGGAAGCAATTAACTTTAGAGTAACAATTAATAACACAAAGAATTGCTTGAGAAATTAATTGAACTCAATTTATTTAGCAATGAAAGCACAAAATTCACACAATTGAGTTTAATAATTGAGCTCTATCTCCTCCTACCATTTTATCTGATAACACATCAATTACATCTTCATGATGCCGTACTTTACGACGCTTCCCAGAATCTATAGCGCTTTCTTGGCGAACAATGTCTCTCTCCATGTCACGAAGCAAATCATGCATAAACAACTTGTTACTAGACCCAACCTTCAGAAGACGCCGTTTAAGAAGAGTTTTGATGCCATTAATTGGGGAAAAATCACAACCGTTAAGAATGCTCATTACCCAAATTTCTCGTTGGCGACAAATGTGTTGAATACACTCCGACATAGAGCGACATAGAGGTGGCCGGTGAAGCCTTTGTGAACATTGTTGCCGCTGAAACTCAACAACATGTCGCAAGTTCACCGTGAAGCTGCCATGGAAACTTCAATGATGGAGCTGATTGTTTGATTATAGCGTTGTTCCGATTTTCATTTGCATAGATTGAACAGGAGAAGCTAGTACGAATTCGGAGTGTTGACTGTATAGTATGGATTGATAGAGCTACGGCTTTTAGTAAAACCTCTTTCCTTAGTAAAACCTATTAGTCCAAACTGAACTCTAAGCACATTCTATTGGTACTTTGATAGAGATTGGGGGTGTCAATTGATCGGGGATTCCCTGAAACCTGTCGAAAATCTGCCATGTTGGAGATGAGGAATCCCCCAATTACTAGTACAGGGATCCTCCCCCTGCTCTGTTTACATGCCTACCAGAGAATGGTAAAACCAAACCATCAACTTGAAAACCAAGCTTGTTGTACAGGCTCGTGGCAGGAGTATCCCACGGATCAACATGTCTTATTGCACTATGCCTATGAATCGCCACCTTCAGCAGTGCCTCTCCATGTCCTTGCTTTCCGAATTTTAAAAGTATTTCCCTGAACCTGTCTAAGAAGATGCATTGACTGCGTAAACTTGTTTGAAGTGCTTCGTGCTTCAACTTGTCCACATATCCACTTTGGACTACTACATTAGAACTTGAGAACTTAATCATGTCAATTAAAAGAAATTTAACAGGCCAGTGAGATCTCTACAAAGTTCAGGGGGCAGTCGGACGAGATAGACCAAATGATAAACAGAAGAAAAGTTGAGGATATGAACCTGCAAGCACAGCAAATATAAGCAAACAAAGAAGAGGGACAAGAACAAATGATAAATCCTATTGGTTGCCTGTACTTTTTTAAACAAATTCAGCAAGGTAATGAGACATCTCCAAAGTTTAACGGCTATTCGGTTGATTTGATCCCGAACTGGGCCCTTAAATTCTATGTACATGCTATAACTAAGATATCAGACTCATCATCTGTCAGTCCCATATATTTTTCCAGAAAAATCTATTGTCCTATAACTTCCTAGACTTACTTAAAATGACCTATCGACTCCTTGAATTTTCTTAAACTATCCGATTAGCACACACACGTGTTTAATGTGATCCAAAAATCAACTTGTCCAAAATATCCCTTTCTCTACCACATGGACTTAGAGGAATCAATAGGTTCACTAGTAAATAGCACGTTTTGAGAAAGAATAGACCAAGATATAAACAGCAGGAAAGTTGAGCGACACAACCTGCAAACTTAGCAATATAAGCAACCGCAGAAGAGGGCCAAGAACACATGACATTCTTCATCAATCTCCAAGTAGAACAGCATTGAATCCTTCTTTTTCAGTTCTTCATGGAAAAATGCAGCTCGAGATTCGTGTTCTGGGAATATCTCTGTCCATCTTTACAATTCGTGTTCTTGTCAACTTAATCATGTCAATTAAAAGAAATTTAACAGGCTAGTGAGGTATCTACAAAGTTCAGGGGCCAGTCAGACGAGATAGACCAAATGATAAACAGAAGAAAACTTGAGGATATGAACCTGCAAGCACTACTTTCATACTATACTCCTCTTTATTATGATTTAAAATTACTCGAGTATTCTATTTATTAAAACATTTAATTAACATATTCGCCTATATTCTTGGAACAGATACAACTTTGCCTATAGAGGAGTATGAAAAATGAAATTTTTTAAACTCTATTAACATAACGAAGACTGTTAAAGACTAATTTGCACAAAGAGAGGTTATTCTGCAAACTCCTGGTTCTCGAGACGAGCAATATCAGGTGTACTTTTTTAATGCTTTCCATGGTTAAAAATCGCGGGGGGGGGGGGGGACTTCAAGAACCTTCTTTGATGACTGGATGAGTCGTAAGAAATCGTGGCTAGATGATCAGGTTGTGAATCAATAGGCTGAGAAAGCAAGTGAATACCGCAGTTTTTGACATTGATTCAAAAACCAAGATCTATTGAGAACTCCACTGCATCCCCTTCCTCCATCTCGTCCTTAACATTCCAACTCATATCTAGGTCCTCATTTTCGTCTTTGAAATAGTTAAATATCCGGTAGGAGAACCAATTCATATCCTGCTCAACCTCACTCGACAAGAAGGTAACATATGACCCATTCATACATTTTAGTATCAATAGAGATGGTGATACTAGAAGAAAAATAGCAAATTTCTGAGGGTTTTGCCACGCATAAGTAGCACATGTAACAATTCTTATAATCTTGAAACCCGAATCAACGCGAGGTACGATAAAAGATACTGTGTCACCTTTGCTTTGATGGCTAAACCATAGTGGCATCTCACTTCCTGGTATGAAGATGCTGTAGATACCTCTCCCAGAAAGTGTCTGAAGGGGACATATCGTACTGGTATTGGTCAGATTGTCAATCTTGCGAACCTGAAAATTCGTAACCAGATCTTCCACAGATGATATATTCGTCCTCAGAAGCTTTTTAACAACTTCAGTAGCTAATGGTTCAAAGTTAAAATATCCTTCAATTTCTTTTAAACTTAAGCAACTTCCAAGCTCCAACTCTGCTTCACCACGAAAGTTTGTTAGCTCGATAGTTTCGAGTAATGGACAATTGTTGGCATGCAAGGACGATATGCTGGACTACAGCAGTGGTATTGATATATGCCGACTACAATCGTCTAGGTTCAGAGCACTGAGTTTGGTAAAGCTACAAATGCTATTTGGTAATCTTGTGAAGTCATTTCCACTTAATTTCAGCTCTTCTAGGTGGATAATACCTTGAAGATCTTGGGGAATCACATCATCTAAGATTTTGCAAAAACTGATATCCAACTCTTTCAATGAAAAGGGGAAAAAGCTGATGATATATGGATTTTGTCGTCGTGAAAATACACGTGGACAGTCTCTCAGAGATAAAGTTGTGAGTGCATTCAAAGTTCGAATATTCTTTGGCAGGGTGCTTATTGCAGTACAATCAAGATTGAGTGCAACCAATGATTTCAAGTTCCCCAAACTGTCAGGTAAGTCTTCAATTTTCGAACAACCAGACATGTTTAGCTCCCTAAACAATCTCAGGCCAAGAATTTCCTTCGGAAAGCTCTTAAGATTCTCGCAGTCCTGCAAATACCAAAAACAAAGGGAAGCAAAATATCCAGCTGACTCTGGCAAATCCTCAAGATTTGAGCACCCAGACATTCTCAGCGGCTTTATTGCAAAATTAGCATACCTTTCTTTATTTGTTTCTCCAACTTGTTTTGGACTAAAACTTATGTTAACAAGGAAGTGAATAGACCAGTACCACCCGTAAAGAAACTTGTCAAAAGAACGAAACTTTTCGTATCCAAAATCACTGGAGAAACTAATTAATGCACAGGTGCTCAATCTAAATGATTAATGATAACATTTTATCTATCTTTGTGGCACTATTTCTAAATTATTAGGGACAAAGGACCTATTCGGTTTTAGCGTTTGTTGTTGATGTTAGTTGGTAGATAACATATAAGCCGATTTTCCATCTACACTAGCTACCAGCAGCTGTTTATGAATCCTAAGCAAACAGTCTATATCTGCGGTTAGAGTACGACAACAACAACAAAACCTTAGTCTCGAAATGATTCGGGGATCTAATTGCAAAAATGAGCTACAAAGAAAAGAAGAGTAATATCAAACATGGCAGACACCAAAATAGTGGCACAAAGGCACAAGTCCTATCCAAAGAAGGAAAACTTGTATACTAATTTAAGTGTCTGATTGAAAGATTTACAGCAGAAATGCATAAATCTGTAATAATGGAGTAGAAATGTAATGTTGAAGAGTTTCAGAAGATTATACCTGCAATTGGATTTGAGGAGGCTCAGAAGCTACAGCTGATTCACTTCGAAAATGGTTTCAGAGTCATCTTGAAACTCAAATCTTTTCTAAGGAATTTAATTTCCTCCATCAATCTGTTGCTGCTCCAAAAACGCTTCTTCATAGCTTTCTTTTAACCTCTTCAACATGAGATGGATCTACATCATCGCCTAAACACTAAGACAACCAGGCATAGTCCACGATACAATTTTGTTGCGACGTCTCTCGTCTACAGAACAAGCTTAACAACAAAATTTACGTATATAAACAAGATTTCATTAAACAATAAGCTATCTGAACACAACCTCTAAACCAGTATTACAATCTCATCCAGACATCATAAACTTTATTTATTTATTGGAGCTAATGGCCTTATTAGCTCAGAATCCTTCATTTACAATCAACTTGGAAGAGAAAAAGAGAAAATGACAGCAAGCTTGTAACATTAAAACTAAAATAACAATTACAAAAACACAAATCACCAACTTTGATCTACTTAACAACAACCCTTTCGTGATGAAATGGAACCTGGTAACCATCAAACAATGTTGTAAATCATAACTGCTTAGACTGCCTAGGCCCCATCCATCTAGGTGCTTAAAATTGAGAATCTAACTGGACCGACTAAACGGCTAAACATGTCTAGACGTTCAAAATACGACTAATCTCCAGTCTTGACTATTCCTCAATTAAACTTCGAAGGTCCCCGAGCGTCTTTTACTAGACTATCTAGAATCAACTCTTTACCTTTTTCAAAAAAACAAAAAAAAAAAAAAAAATCAACTCATTACCATCGTCTACATAATTATCACATCTATTAAACATTAAAATCCAAACTAAAAACACTCATCATTTGCCATAAGATGGCAATCCAGATGCATTCATTGATGGACCACATCTGAATTTCAAATGCTCAAGACTAGTGCATGGGCACCACAAAAACATCTTGATTACCAAACTCAAAAACTTTATATGAGATTTAAGTACATTAATAGTCAACACAAAAGATTCCAATTAATTTTATTTTACTTTTTGTCGATGAAAGATAAAGGTAGATTTATCTTCCACTACAGCCAGCGTAAATCATAAATATCCATGAAGGTTTAAAGTGAAATTACAGATACCTCACCAATAATAGAGAAATTTTGACGAAGTCGTGAACTCATGTGTAGCTAACCATTTAAACCAAATCTTTTTTAGGCAAACTTTCCAATAAATTAGACCAATGGATATCCAAGAAAAACATACATCTACATGTTGGGGGCATAAAAAAATATACATCAATAGAAAGCCAGATCATGTTATCATAAACATGGACTATAAAATTCAATCATCATAGACAGAATGGCCTGCACACGTGCGTAGAGGTGGCAATTCTTTTAATACCGGTTATGGCGCTTTTCGGTGAATAGATTTTGCGAGCGTACCAACAATTTATAGTACTCGTAAACTGAATTTTGCGCTTGATCTAACTTCAAATGAAGAATTGCTAGAAATAAAAGGGACCGAATTATTTTTAAAGGTTCTAATCATCAAAAGCTAAGCCAAAGAAAATAATTAAATTGCATAAAGTTGAATTGAAAATGCGAGAACTTGAATTAAATTACTTCAAATGGAAAGAAAATTACAAAGCATTGAAAAAAAAAAGATGAAAAGTTGAGATTTAATTTTGGCAGAGCTTCGGCTTGATGTGTTTTGTGTGGAGAAGACTAATTTACACATTTCAAGAACAACTAACCACCTCCCCTACTAACTTTCTCTAGAGTAACTTCTCTAATAACCGCTCTCCACCAACTTTTATTGAAATAACTTCCAGAAGGTCAATGCTAGAAGGCAGCAGGCTTGACTAGGCGAAAGGCCTACTTGCCTGAATGCGACATTATTAACTGACGACGACATTCTTACTGCATAGAGGGCCTCAAACTTGAAATTACCCAATTATAACAATTTAGTTAATCTACCCATATAATAAAAATTTAGTTAAACTATACATTAAGCACAAATAATTAAAAATGGGTGTAAACAAATGCCCCCTTACATTGGAGCTTGAAATCTACGAAAAAGGTTCAATGCAATTTTTAGCCTTATGCATCTGCTTCCTTTGACGTGATATATCCTTAAATTCCTTTAACCTTATAAATTCTCAAGCAAATAAATAAGATTGATTCCCTAATAAATTTGTAGGGTAGAAAAAAATTAAAAATATAAAAAGAAAGGATTAGAATAGAAAAAATCCAAAATGGAATGGATTGCAACGTGATTCTCCAAGTGATGGATGTTGAATTTGCTTCTTTCTTTATTTTTAAAATTTTTCCAACATAAGTGCACCTGAGTTTTAGCACTCTCCGAACTGCTCATTGTTTGTCATCTCTCTTCAATGCATTACTTAACAACTCTTTTTAGACACCTTCATAGAAACTCAATCCACGTTTCTTTCTCCCTTTTGTCATTTTCTTCATTACTAACTCCAAATCTCATTTGTTCTTTACAACTCCTTTCTTTTTGGAAATGGAGATTGAAGATTTGAAATTGTTGCATAGAAAAACTTGATGACACGAAAAACATTTTCGGCAAAAAATGTCCTCGGTGATATCAATAAAATCGACCATTTTTTTAATTTTGCAAACAATGCAAACCACGGTCTTTTTTTGCTCAAAGGCAAATCACAGTTCTTTATTTGCAAAATCACGAAACCACATAATACTTTTTTGAAATTAATCCTAAATTTTAATTTCTTATAATGGGGCATGTTTATTCTATATCGTCAAAGAGCAGTAGTTAAATTCATTCTTTTTGTTAATTATGTACTAGAACACCTGCATTTTATTTTTATTTTGTTAGAAAAATCATTAAAACTACAAGTATTGTCTTGTAAAAACTACAACGGGTCATTTTGTAAAAGAGATGAGATGAGATGAAGTTTAAGGGATGTATAGTCTCTTATTTGGTACATGGAATGAGAATGAGGGAATAAAAATTTAATACAATTTTATCCTCATTTACAATTTGGGAATGCGATACAATGCGACGCAATGCAACACAGTACGACGATCGAAAGAAAGACGAGTAACGGGGACCGGTATAAAAATGGTTGTAAAATGGGGGATATGGAGGGAATTTTTAAAAAAATGGATAGACTACTTATTCATTTTCATCCCTTCCCCTTCTTATACTCTATCCCCACCTCTTATAACACCCCCTCTTCCAAGATGAAATTGAAGAGATGAGATGGGCTTCCATTTCCAACTCTCTCTCACATCTCACAAACAAACATAAAATTACTCTATCCTCTCATTTCATCTCCATCCCTCTCATCTTATTCCTCTAAACAAACAACCTGCAAGTATTTCATTTGCAGTGTAGTATAATTGAGTGCATAACAATATTACCTTTGGTAAAAGTGCAAATGTTTTATTCATGTATTCTCTTATTTGGAAAGCATTTGTTTTGTTGGCATATATATTTAGAGATGAAATGTCTCTAAATTTAACATAAATGTTTTTTTTCATCTAAAAGATAAAAAAGGATGCATACCAATTTGTAGAAAATGATTGGTGTAAAGAACTAAATGTTTATGCGTGTCGTTTAATTGAACAGATGCATTGTACTGGGAATATAGTAGAATTTTTCTATGTACATACACGAGAAATTTTACAATGATCTGTTTACATCAGTCACTCCTAATGAGATGATATGTTTTTTTAATTTTATTGATTAGATTAGTTGCATCTAGGAAGAGTAAATATGAGTCTTTCAATCTGGGTATTTAAAACTATTCAAAATTGCATTGGTAAAAGTCAACGAAACAATTTGGTTTGGTACTAAACAAAAACAGTTCAATTTAGTTTTGGATTTTTTTTATTAAGGTCTTAAGCTTGATTCTATAATCTCTTGTCAAATTTACTAATTAATAGTAGACATTTGCAAATATCCACAACTGTATCTAAAAAAACTCAACTATACAATTTGCTCATATCTTAAAATAAAAGTTAACAATGTTCAATTTTTGAATTTTTTTTCGAATACTCGATTCAGTTCTAGAATCTCTAAGAGCCAACATACATCTCGTCAATAATTCATAGTAGAATCTCTTATGGCATCTATCTTGTATATATCGGGCAAAAATCATTATTTAGCCACTGACCAATCCAAAATTTGTGCATTTGACCACTGACGTTTTATTTAGTCACATTTGACCACTGACCTTTTGTAATTTGGTACTCTTACCCTTATTATGTTTATTGACATTCCTACATTTGTATTGTTTAGCAAATTTTTTGTTTTATTTTCAATTTCTTATTTGAAGTAGAGTAATTTTAATGTTTAACTTTATAATCTCCTTTAATTTTGATTCAAAAATGATGAAATTTCACTAAATTAATAAATCAATGGTAAAATATGACAAAACTATAAAAAGTTAGTGGCCATATGTAACTAAATAAAATGTCAATGGCTAAATGACAAATTTTTGATAGGTGAACGGCTAGATAGTACTTTTTACCTATATATTTTGCTACAATCCCATTCAAGTAGTAATTTAAAGAGTCACCCACCACTTGAATGAGACTGTATTTTGTATAACATGGAACTCATGTGGAGTAAAACAGCAAAGCTAAAGCTCATACTAAAACACTATAAACCAAATCCAGCTAACTAAACCCCAATTAACAACCCACTTAAATTCTGATTTTTCTAATCCTCTTAACCATTAAAGATCTCAAATCAACATATCACCATGCAACCTTCACCCACTTTCTCTCTCTTCCTCCACTCTCTCTCCTAACTCAAACCCACAAAATGGGTTGCTGTATGAGCTCCAAACCCAAAAAACACTCATCCACCGGCGACCCACCGTCAAAAAGCCTCCACCTTTACCCTCCCCCAACCCCACAACCCCTCAGATCTCAGGCCGCCGTAGCTCCGCCGCCACTCGAAGAAGAAACAGTAAAAGAAGTCTTGTCTGAAACACCCATTTGCTCAAAACCTCCCCAAATCCCCATTCCTCAACAACCCAGATGCCAAGATCGGATCTTTACTCGCCGGGAAGATAAACAAGAGGAGATAGACAAAACCCCTGAAATTTCTCAGGCGTCGGAGATTTACAGCGCCGCCGATTCATACTCCACGGCGACGACGGCCGTGACGGAGATAAGAGATGATGAGGTAACGAGCAAGAAAAGGGTCAATAGATCTCCGGTTAAAGTGCCCAGAAAGCGTCCGTACAATGGGGAGGCGGCGCAAAAAGCTCCGGTGAGAAGATCACCGGCGCCGGTGAAGAGAGAGTTGACCGGAAGACAAGGGAGGAGTATACCTCAGCGGAATGTGGGGTCTAGTAGAGTTGGAAGGGATCTTGGTGAGAGGTCAGGGCGGCGGTCGAGGTCTCCGGCGACGAGGACGGCGGCCGGAGTAGGAGTAAATGGCCGTGGCGGAGGAAGTCCGGCGAAGGTTGTAAGTAGGAAAACGAGTGAAGGTGTAGCTAAGAGAAGTGATGGGAGGAAAGAAGTGAAGAAGGAAAACGACAGCGTATTGGTGAAAGAAGAAGGAGAAAACGACAAAGTTTCGGTGCCTCAACAACGGGAAGAAAATGAGTCTCTAGATAATCCTCTTGTGTCTTTGGAATGTTTTATTTTTTTGTGAATATTTCTTGTTTTGTTAACTAATTTTGTGTAATTTTTATTTATTCAACATTTTGGTTTTACTAAGGTTAGGAAACCTTGTTTAGAGGTTTAACTTTAGTCATTCCAAATTTAATCACGGTTAAAGTTTAATGTAACGTAGTTTATTATGTTTTCTTTTATGAATGTTATGACTTTGTAAGAAATATAACTTCGAATTGGACAAGTTCAACTTAGATTATTGCTTATGTTTGTGTTGTTATATATCGTATAAAATGAATGTTTAAAATGTCGGTTTCAAAATCCGGTTCACCGGTACATGTTTCACATATGACGTTGAGTTGGAAATCGATATTTTAAACACTAATTTTTATACTCTCTGATGAGTATTGTATTTGAGAACTTTTTTAGGGCAAATTTTGAAAACTAACTCACGTGGTTATATTTTTTCTAAATAAAAATTTATAGTTCGAATTTTATTAATTGAAAGACTATAATTTGTCAATTTTAGCAAAATGAGTAAACACGACCAAAATGATATTTAACGATCTCAATTTAGAAATTTTTAAAAATTAAAGTTGTTCAACGCAACGTTTACTATGTAATCACATTTTCGATTTTCAAAAATGACGATTTTTAGAACTTTTTCTCTCTAAATGTTTATTTTCTCTCTCATGACCAAACAACTCTAAAATGACATTAAAATTAAAAAATGGCTGAATACACAAATAACCCCCTAAACTTGGTTTAATGTTGTCAGTGATCCCCTCAACTTTCGATTGTAATAAATACTCTCTCCAACTTTATAAACGTTAGCTAATAACCTCCTGAACTTGGCTCAATGTTGCTACTGACCCTCTCAACTTTCGATTGTAACAAATATCCCCTACAACATTATAAATGCTAACAAATAACCCCATGAACTTGGCTCAAAGTTGCCATTGTCTCCCAACTTTTGATAGTAATGACTACCCCCTACAACTTTCTAAATGCTAACAAATAACCCCGAATTGCTAAAAAGACAACAAATGTGTGACTCAAACTCTTATAGTTGTATGAATAGCTTTTAAAAGTAGAAAAATCAATTAAAATGAAAACGTCAAGGTAGATTCAAAATCAAAACTAACGGTTTGGATTGATTTTGCGACGTCTTAATTTTTGTTCTTTTTAGAAAAATAATTAATATGGGATTTTGAATCACACATTTGTTGTCATTTCAGCAATTCAGAGCTATTTGTTAGCATTTAGAAAGTTTGAGGAGATATTTGTTACAATTGAATGTCGGGAGGTCAATTGCAACATTGAGCCAAGTTCAGGGGGTTATTTGTTAGCATTTATAAAGTTGAAGGGGAGATTTGTTACAATCGAAAGTTGAGGGGGTCAGTAGCAACATTGAACCAAGTTTAGGGGGTTATTTGTATATTCAGCCTTAAAAAATTGAAGATTTAAAGTTATTTAAAATATTATCAATTCCTATTATATTATTTTTCGGATGTAATTAACGTCATTTTGATAATTTGAATCAAAAGCTTATATGTTTGCAAAAAAAATAAAAACCATAGTCCTTGAATTGAAAAATTTAAGTCACAAGGTTTTATTTGGAAAAAATGTAAACAAAGGGGTTGTTTTTGGATTTTGCCTCTTTTTTTAGTCTAATGTTAAAAAATAATTCATATGGTTTCACTTATTTTCGGAGAAAGAATTTTAGTTTATTTTTCATCAAAACAAAGATTGAAGGGTTAGATTTTTGCAAAATGAAAACTTTTTTTATTAGCGCTCTTAAAATCACCGTCTACGACTTCAAAATTGATATATTCCAATTAATATTGATAGTCTAAGAAACTTTAATGCTTCAACTTTTTTATTTTGTGTGATCATTTAGATGATGTTTAATGAAGAGAGATAAAATCAACATTTAAAAAGAAAAATATTAAAAAACGATAATTTTCAAAAAATTGAAAATATAATTTTATGGTAATTATGATATTAAAATGTCATTGGCTCCGTTTGGTGTTGCGGTTGCTGTTAGCTGTTGCGGTTAGCTGTTGTTGTTAGCTGTTGCGGTTAGCTATTGCTGTTTGTTGTTGCTGTTTGCTAATAGTTGTTGGATAATTAGTGTTTGGAAGAATTATAAAAAACAGTTGATGTTGATATGTGAAAAGACTTATACGGGTATACTATTTACCAATATAAATTAATAATAATATAAATTAAAAAAATAAGTTGGGGTAGTTTTGTCAAAGTCTACTTGTGGTTTAAAATACAAACTAGCGTTTCACGAAAAGCTCCAAATTGGAGCTTTTTACGAAACGCTCCGTTTTTGTTCCAAAACTCTAAATGCTGTAGTTCCAAAAATATAACCAAACACCTATTTGTGAGCATATTGGAAGAAAAATGCAATATGCTCCTACGAAACGCTATATGCTCCCACGAAACGCTTTACCAAACGGGACCAAACGGGGCCTAAATGTAAAACTTTAAATCTTGTTCTGAAAAACAAAAAAGTAAACTGCATTTTCTTCTTTGAAAAGAAGTAAAATGATAAGCGTTTTTTTTTTTAACTTTTACCTTTATTATCAGTCCTTAATAAAAAAAATTAAGAGCAAATAAATATTTCCCTTGGACCATTCTTAGTCAATTCTATTTGTATAAAACAAATATTTTAGAGAAAATCTATTACTATTATTAATTTTCACTTATTAAAAGATGGAGATGATGGAGTTTTGTTGTATAGGGATATGACTTCTTTTTCCTCCATTATTGGGCAGTGTGCCCTCTTGTCTCACTTTGTTTCTTTACTGTTTCTCACAGTAAAAAAGTTCAAATCAGGTTTATTCTATTACTAATTATATTGAAAATGTCAAAAAAACATACGGGGATGGATAACTTTGGGTATAGGGCTAAAAAAGAAATTGTAGGTCTACATATTTACATGTGAAAACTTCAACAACGGTAGAATGAAGCGAACTTAGGTGAAGAGTTCATAAAACCTGCTTTCTTACCATTGCGTCCACCTTTATGTCCTCATAAGAACAGTAATCTCGTAAATTTACGTTACATATTGTTTTAGTGGTCTGCTTTTACCTTTAGTTAATAGTAAAAAATCTAGATTTACCATCTAAATTCAATCTTGCATATTATTGTGAATTCAAGTATGATTTAAGGCATATATACTATGTAAAATGAGTTTGGAATTGAAGTGAAAAAACACCATAATATATTGCAATGTAGATGTCCAATAGATAGTGCTTCTTGATTTTTGTCTTTCAACGATGATAATATGTAAAGCACATAACGATTAACATGAGGCCAAAGGCTCATTCCTAACCAATAACCACATCAGATTTGCTACGTCATAAACAAGCAATTGACATGAGAAATTGAGCTCATGTCTATAACCAATCATGATGTGTTAGCCACATCAAATGCTAGCAATTGCCATGGCGTGTTAGTCGGGATCATGCATATGCAGTATTTAAAATAATTATTAATAAGACCGACCCATGATTTTTCTCGGTCCGTGCTATTTTAATAAATCATAAACCCACCCGAAAAACTAAGGGCTTTACCGGGGCTCGGCCGGGCTGGTTCGAAAACTGTTTTCCCGCCAAGCCCAGCCCATTCCAAGCAGTCTGGGCGGGAATCTGCTTATAAATGGAGGGTGTTTGAAAATTTTCAAGCATAAAATTTCCCCACTAACATCAAGTTCTGGGTCTTCGTTTCGTCTCTCAATCGATTCTTCTCTGCTATATTAATCTAGGGTTAGTTGCTCTTTTTCTTCGTGATTTTGCTGAGATATGTAAACGATTCGGTTTGAATTTATGCCTTTTTCTTCAAAACCCTAAATTTGAATGATTGTTTGAGTATGATAACAATGATTGATTGCACTTACAAAAATGAAATTAAAAGTGAAATTCAATGGCTTACTGTAAATTAAATCCCGATTTTTCAGTGACAATTGGTCCATTTTACCCCGAATTCTGTTGAGTATCTACTAGATCTATCCCTTGACCTTGTGATTCTTGTTATTTGGATTAAATTTTCTTCGCTGTAAACACCTAGAAACTATGATGGTCTTGTGAAAAGTTTGCTAACTTGCAAGAGTATAATGTCATAGAGAAACATAACCGAAGCACTAGCAAACGGTGCTGAGAGCTCGGGGAGCAGTTTTAGTCTTGTAGATGCTGGAACTATTCCAAAATCTACAGAAGATGTATGTATTTTTGCAGGTCAATTGGGTATGTAAGGCATGTTATTTTTGCAGTTTTATTTCTCATCGAGATTCAATAACGGGCTAGCAGTCATGCACGCACGCGTGCTGTGTTTTTAACTATTGTCGGATTTGTTTTGTCGAGTTTGTTAGAGATTTGCATTGATCTGTTATTGAATGGTAGCCGGTTTGTATTTCAGTACATTTGTACAATGCGTGCAGAAAATAGGGATCAGTAAAACTAAGTTAATACCTTTATGATGGTTGTGAAATTGTGCTAATTACAAGATTATAGTGTCAAAGAGTAACATAACCGAAAAAGGTGCTGAGAGCTCGGGAAACAGTTCTAGTTTTGTAGATAGTGGAAGCATTCCGAAATCTACAGAAAGTTATGTATGTTTGCACTTTAATTGAGTAAGAAAGGCATGTTATTTTTGCAGTCTCTGTCCCCTTTGGGATTCATTAACTGACTAGCAAAATCCAGTAATGCATGCTGTGTGTTTTGTATTGGCTTCTTAAGATTCTTGCCTTTTCTGCCTTTTCAACAATCGCCGGATTTGTTTTGTCGAGTTTGTTAGAGATTTTGCGTTTTTGATTTCTTGTTGAATGGCAGTGTTTATTTTCTGAATTGAGTGCCAACTTTCAATGACGATCGGTACAGTTTCCCCCTAATCATTTTGAGTATCTACTTGATCTATCCCTTGATAATGTCATTCAGATTAATTGTTCCTCGCTGTGAACACCATGAATTCGAAGATACTAAGTTAATACGTTTATGATGGTCTTGTGAAATCGTGCTAATTTGAAAGATTATAATGTCAAAGAGAAATATAATCAGACTCAATAACTGACTAGCAAAACCCAGCAACGTGTGCTGTGTGTTTTAATTGGCCTCTTAGTATTCTTGCCTTTACTTCCTTTTCAACTATTGTCGTATTTTTTTTGTCGAGTTTGCTAGAGATTTTGCTTTTTTGATTTCTTGTTGAATGGTAGGCAAAGACAGCAGAAATGGGATCAATGAAATTGAAAGCAGCGGGACTTCGTACAATATACGAACAGCTACTAAAGGCTAGGTTCATGGAGAGCCCTTATGAAAATCTCCAACTGGTATGGGAAGAAGACACCTTATGGAAGACGGTCATAGAAAATGCCAACTTGCAGGTTGACATTTCAGTGGATTACGTAAGGAACATAGTCCGCTCTCATCATGACATGTTTCTAAAAGACCCGGTAAGATTCATAATCAAGGATTTGTGGTTTCTAAATTTCAATTGATTGTTGTAACTTATGAAACCAATCTGTTCGTGTATGTTCTTGTTTAGTCGCTGCCTGAGGTTGATAATGATTCTTTGAGGTCCCTGGTGGCTACATTCTTCAAGCCTATGCCGGACAGAGGTCATGGCCAACTCGAGAAAACTAATAAACATATCGAGCATCCTACTCCTCCTCCTCCTCCTCAATATACTCCTCCAAATTATGGTCTCAAATTAGTTCAGGCATTAGACAGATTGAAAGACCAATTACGCCCTCAAGAGCTCCGGTGGATTGAGGAGACAATTACTCAGGGCGTAGTGCATGCTCAGTACTTCTTAGCCATGACTGATCCCCAAAAGCTTGAATACATTAAGAGACGACGAGTATGCCGACGATGAAGGGTAGCATAACATGTACTGACCAACTGGTTTTCCTCTTCTTTTACCGAGATATCGAAATGTTTCCATTGTTATTCTGTTCTTCACACATTTAAGCTATTATCTATCAATCTTCTCTACTGTTTTTAATGCTTGTTATGTCATTGTTTTTTGGAAGTTCCAATTATACATCTGGTGCACGATGGATGTAGTTCATGTACTAAACTATTAATCTGATATCACGTCATATATTTTAGAGTTTTTTTTCCTCGTCATTAGATCCGATCAAATCATTTGAGGTTCTTTTTGAGTTTATTTGGCTTTGTCATGTCATAGATGGCCTTGTTTTGTAGCCTTGTAGGTAATGGGATGGAAATGTAATGGCTATTTTTCCACGAGGTAGTCTAAGCATCTCTGATATTTAATCGTCTGTACTCCGGGAAGTACCTCTAGTTGTCTTAAGCGCTGAAAATACACTTGAAAGTTGGTTTCTTTTACGAGCTTAGCCACCCGTCTCCTTTTTCTCCTTGTATTATTGTTATGGTTAACTTATTTTAAGCTTGTGTGTTTCATGGATCAATAGACACACACATTGAGTTGACGACGTGAAATTGCTAGGTACAATTATCAAATCCTCTTATTTCAATATGCTATATGAAGATTTTGACATCAACTAGAAAATGTTCAACCAAACAATATCTATTTTTTTTGTACTGAAAACTGTAAATTGTTTCCAACAAACCCAAATAGTCCCTAAACAATTTTTTTAATCTAATTGATATCTGGAAAATTCTTTATATATACATTTAAATAATAGTTGAACTATTTTCTTCAAATTTAAATTTCCTCATGTAAGAATAAGTGGTTTGAAAAATGCCAAGTAAACTTTTAGAATACATTATACTTCAATATCCTTAAGCCTTGTTTGGAAGTAACTTAATGGAGTTTAACATGAGTAACGAAATGTAACCTTTTTAATTAACCTCGTTTGGGAATTTTTTAAAAGATTAAATGAAGGTTAATGAGAGTTAACATGTTACTCCCATTAACCTCGAAACCTTAACCTCCAAAAAGGATTAATGAGAGTAACGTAAACATTTTAACTAATTTACATCCATTAATCTCCTATTTAATTTCAGCAACTCCTAAACAAGGTTAACATTTAACTTTCATTTTTGTCACTTTTCTTTCCGTTCCGCTACTCTCGTTAACCTCCTCTAACTCTAACTTCCATTAACCTCTCAACTCCCAAACAAAAACTAAAAAAAAGTTAAAAGTTCGATACCATTTTGAACTTTTTTCGGGTATTCGGATCAGTTTAACACATTAACATTGGTAAACTGAAAATATCTTGCATTACATCATGAAAGCCAAGAGTACAATCAGTTCGGAACGGAAAGAAAAAATTAACTGTTTAATACAGTTCTTAATCTAATTTTCAGATATTTGGTTTTGCTTAAGAATCTCTGAAATCCGTGCCATAGGAGCTACTAATGGAAGTGTATTCGGGAAGGAAGATGCATGGATGGTGTACATTGGAAGACATTCAGATATTTAACCTCCCTTTCTTTCCACAATTTTTCAAAGATCAAAAGTAAACTTCTTCTTTCATACTTGATATTTTACACTTCAATTTCTACTTCAAAATCATAATGTCGCCATTGGGACGGAAAAGGAGAGCTTCTGAACGACTCGAGAGCATAGAGGATTCTAAACAACTCGAGAGCATAGAGGATTCTAAACAACCCCAGAGCTCAACAGATTCTGAAGAACTCAAGAGCACAGCGGATTCCATTCCACCGGTAAAAGTTTTCAGATTTTTCTTATACGACATTTTTTATATTAATATCTGATGGTTAACTGCCTATATTTATAATTCTGATCTGTATGTAGTGTGAGAAATGCGACAAGGATACGTCTGAACTCTGCTCGAGTATGTTAAACGACCTTGTCAATGCACTTTGTCACCTTATGAAGGTTAAAGGTCTTACTATGAAGAAGTATGTTGAAGTTTTGTATGATCTCGACTCTGCTGAGAAAAAGGCGAAGGCGACTTATTTTCAATCGCTCTCTGTTGACTCCCAGATGTCCTACATTGAGGAGAATTATGGCTTGTGAGGTCCCTGTCTGGTAACTACTCCCTCCGTTTTTGAAAAGATGTCGTGTAATGAAAATGAGGGAAACTACTTGGAAGTGAACAAAAGAAGATGAAATGCTTTGTAATGAGTTAGTTAATGTTAGCATGTATATAAGTCGTTTTTGTTTTATGTGCTCACGGGTCTTCTTTTTGTTTCCGTTGTATTGATTATCGATTCACTAGTTTGAAGCCCGTTGCGATTCATGGATGAAGCAGACATTAATGTAAAATTGTTATGTAACAACTATTAGTAATATTCTGCCCAAGACTTCATCTCATCCTTTTCCTTTTCATTTTATTGCATTTGATATATCTTGATGAAGCTAATTGAACTTCAATTAGGAAAGTATGAAGTTACATGAGAAAGAATACAAGATGAACTGGTACTTGAATAGTTACAGAATAGCTGAATATATAACAGCTATATAGTAAGTATATATTAATCTAATTATAAGCTATTACCAAATTGACACCGTTTTGTTTGTATAAATACTAAACTAATACTGTAATATTAACACCCTCAATCAAGCTGGTGTGTGTGAATACTAATCAACCCAATCCGCTGCAATAAGGATTGGTGCTGGTAAGGACTTTGTAAGACAATCAGCAAGTTGATCTTTTGAAGCTACTGGAAATAATTGAACCACGCCAGCTTGCACCTTTGAACGAATGAAATGACAATCGATCTCTATGTGTTTGAACCTCTCATGGAAGGCATCATTTTTAGCTAAATAAATAGCTGACACATTATCGCAATAAAGTAGTGCTGGTTTGGAATGTTGAATCTGCAAATCCTTTAACAGATATAATAACCAAGTTATTTCACATGATGTAGAAGCCATTGCTCTATATTCGGTTTCAGTTGAAGATCTACTTAAGGTGTTTTGCTTTTTTGACTTCCAAGATACCAGTGACTGCCCAAGAAAAACACAAAACCCTGTAACGGATTTCTGGTTTCTTTACGTACTGCCCAGTCTGAGTCTGTATACCCTTTAATATGCAATTATGTTGCAGCTGGAAAAAAAAATCCTTGAGTTGGTTGAGATTTTAAATACCTCAATATTCTATGAGCAATTTGTAAATGACTTGTAGTTGGCTTATCTAAGTGCTGAGACAGCTACTGAACTGAATATGCAATATCTGTCTTGTATTTGTTAAGTATAACAACCTTCCTATGAGTTTCCGATATTATTTAATCGTGTTTGCATTTGTGTTTCATCTGTTTTCACCACCGTAGGAGTTGAGCAAGGTTTACTTTCTAAAAACCTATAATCAGATAATAAATCCAAGGTGTATTTTCTTTGGTACAGATGAATACCCTTTCTAGTTCTTGCAACCTCCAAGACCAAAATAAACTTTAAGTTTCCTAAGTCCTTTATAGTAAACGGTTGATGAAGATATCCTTTGACTTGTTGAATCAAAGTGTGATTGCTGCTAACTAAAATTATATCATCAACATAATCGGTTAATAATCGGTTAATGCTATAAAATTTTGATCTGACCCTTTTGTGAACAATCTGGGATCTGCCGATGTTGTTTGAAACCAAAATTGAGGAGAGCTTCGGTCAATTTACTGTTCCATTGCCTGCTTGAGTCCATACAACGACTTCTTTAGTTAATTCCATGTAAATTTCTTCTGTCAAGTCACCGTGTAAAAAGCATTGTTGATGTCGATTTGCTCCAAATAAAACTCTTATTGTGGTAAGTTTTGCTATGGGGCAAAAGTTTCAATGTAATCTATTCCATTCTGCTGGGTGTACCCTTTTGCAACTAGCCTCAGTTCGAGCCTTTCAAATGTCCCATCATTCTTCCTCTTAATCTTGAATATCCATCCACAACATATTTCTTCTTTACCTTCTGGCAAGGTACAAATATCCCACGTCTCATTATCTTGCAATGCTTTAACTTCAGCACCGATAGCTTGTTGCCAATCTGGATGCTGAGAGGCTTTCTTTATAGTTTGAAGGTTCCTTATTTATCTGTAACCAAATAGAAAACGCTTTCTGCTGAGCAGAAAGATTAGAATAAGACAATACATGGGAAAGAGGCTAGGATGATATATTCCTTTTTCGAGATCATTTGTTACATTTGATAAGATGGCTGCTATGTACCCTCTGTGTTTATCTGGACACTTGTAATATCTCAGGTCTTTTAGACACTTCATAATCTGATTCTTGTAGAGAGTAAAAGTATTCCGAATTCGATCGAAAATCAATCAAAGCACTAGTGAATGGTGCTGAGAGTCCTTTTCCCCTAGTCATTAGATCCTATCATTCGGTTGAGGGTTTGTTTGAGTTGATTTGGCTGTGTCATGTGTTAAATGCCCTTGTTAAATGCCGTTATGTTATGAATCTCTGTGATCTAGTTGTCTGCAGTCCTGTAAATAGATCTAGTCCCGGAAATAACATTTGAAAGTCCGTTTCTTTTAGGAGCTTGGCTACCCATCTTCTTTTTCTCCTTGTATTATTATCGGTTAACTAGTTTTAAGCCCGTGCGTTCCACGGATCAATAAACACGCAAATCCAGTAGACGATGTGACATTCTTAGCCATCCGTCTTCTTTTTGTTCTACAATTCACTAGTTTTAAGCCTGTGTATTTCACGGATCAATCAATTCGCTAATTTTTCATCATATTATTTATGAAAAAAGAAACTGGATGGTGATGTAGCATAGGTCTGTATACTTTAATCTTGCAACAAGTACATGTGCTTGAGGGTCCATTTTAATTTATCATATGAAAACAACATTATTTTATAGTATGATATTGCAGTTTCATGGTAGACCTTCTACAAATAATTAAATCTCATATCATCATTTTTTGTCCCATGTTTTTGGTCATTCAATATAATTTTTTTTTTCTTGCACAAACATATGATAGTCCAATAAAAACATTCAGATCCGCATGAATGTCGTTAATCCTAATAGGCGGATCATGCATCATGTCAAATAAAATACATTTCTCGGTTCAAGTAATAAGACGTCAAGCCCGAAGCATCAAGAAGGCCCAAAGTCAAGTGCGTATGTGGAGGATTACTATCTAGAGGATCATCATACCATGAAGGATAGATACGCTCATACGAATCTCACCACGATATATCTCGCAAATCATAATACTAAAGGAAAAGACGGTTAATAAAGAATGCTAGTGTGACAATGTCACATTATGTTTTTGATATAATTAGGATTGATTATTAATTAATTATAAACAAATTATTTTAACTCTTTTTGTTTAACACATGTTTTAATTACATAAATCTTATCTCCAATGAATTCCAAAATTGGTGTTATCAATCTTGTCTGACATTACTTAAAGTACCATTGTTTCATAAAAGTTATTTTGTCATCAATTTTTTATAATGATATAAAAATGTATTTAATTTTTTCATTTGAAAGGTTTCTTTCATGAAAGCTACTTGAAAAAGTTGCTGATATTTTGCTGTCAACTTTCATTACAATTATCAAGAGATATATGATTTCGAACTATAATATCGACAAAATAGAATTTGAATGGTTATTATGCTTTTACGTTGGACAATTATTAAATTTTCTAAAAACAATCTCTTTATATGAAATTGTATAATTATTGTAGAATATTGATAACAGCATAGTAACTAGCATTGTACATGAACAATGAGGAGTTAGAGGAGTTTAGCATCTATTAACCGTCAGAAAATATTGAAAAACTCCATGGAATGTGCGCACACACATAGATCACTTGAGAACACTCTAAATGTCGCTATCAATAAATCCTAGATCCATCATTAGCAATCGGAGAAATGTAGCTAACATATATAGTTCCATCATTATCAATAAATCCTAGATCATCATTATCAATAAAGGTGTAACTCATCTCGACCCCAAAAGATATATAGTTCAAATGATAAATATTAAATGATGGAAGCGAACATATAGTCATTGCCATTTTTGGGCTAAAGTGGATAATATTTGCATGAGATTGGGTACAAGTGTTACAGTTGGCATTAGAGACAACTCTTCATATACAACGTGTGGGCTTGAAGTGACTTATTGTGAAGTGGGTGGCGTCTAGGTGGGAAGTCTGAGCAAGGAGCGACCTAAACGATAATAAGTGGGACAAGAATATAAACCGAATTTCACATAGCAAGCGGTGAAAAAATTGTCCGGATTTTTAAGTAAGATGTGAATTTAATACATGCATGTCAATTTTAAGCCATCCAGCTTGAAGTGTTGGATTTCAGACAGAGAAGACAATGATATTTCATAATATTGAGTTTAATGTTATACTTCAATATCCCAACTAAGCTCGTATCAAAAACTTGAGCTTTATTGGTTAGTAAAATTCAAAAACACAAAAACCGAGATTGAGGAATATGAGATATCTAACCAATCGACACATATAATGAACAATTTATATACATAAAAACAATCTCAAAAACCTCTTTTTTTTTTCTTGCAAATCATCTTTTTAATCTATTGATAAGCATTGCTATAGAACCTTTTAATAGTACAATCATCAAGAATCCTCAAAAGAAATGGATTATTAGTACATCTAGGAGTCTTGAATTGGCTCAAAGCACCTCCATTCTCTATAAAATAATCCAAAATCTTCTTAAAAGTTCCTCTCTGAACAACACACAATTCAAGAGGCCCAATTGTTGTTGCTTTTCTTGAAACAACATACCCATAATCAACAAAAGATTCATCCATTTTCTTGGAACATTCACTTAGAATTTCATCTTCACTTTCACCTCTAATTTCCCAATATATCACATAGTGGCCTGGCTGTTTATCCACTTGAGCATGGCTTGTAAAGTCTACAAGTTCTGATTTTGATTTGGAAATTAGGATTTCAAGACCCTTTTCTACTGAAATTTGGAGGTCTTTTTCTGTGTTCTTGTCTATGTTTACTGTTAGTAAGAGCTTTCTTCTGCATATGAAGTTTAGTTTTGGCGTAGAGTTGTGGAATCCTGATACTTCTACTACGTCGCCCAATCTGCATCTGTATAGCCCTGAAATAAGGATCGTTCGATTGTATTCGTTAGGAATATATCGTCGAATGAGATAATAATATTAACAATAATAAAACAAATCAATGCAGTAATTGATTACTCTTCTCTCCCTTGGATCAGAACTTTGGAGAGAACCAACTAACTTCTTAAATTTGTATAATATAATTTATTAGTCATTTGAATTTATTTAAATGATGCATTTGAGACTACTAATAATTATATGCGCTCCAACATACTCTAATATCGATATTCTCCGTCACCTAGAATTTATTGGGTTAATTATATATTTCAAGGAACCTAAAGGGACTAGTAGGTTATTTTCTAAAGTTTGATGACTAGAGATGTATTATACCAAATTTATATGTCTTATGAATGGAAAATCTATAAAATCTTGTTTTGAATAATGGTAGATGAATCAGAACTTACAAAATTAAAGAGGAAATTTAGACCATTCCAATTTTAGAGTATAATTGTTCCTTAAAAATATAATGATAAGATGATTGGTCTATAATTATCTAGAATGTAGTTAAATAACATAAAACATTTTTCATAACCGAAGAAAAACACACTCCAAAAACTCCTTTTAATTTCTTCAAGTATAATTTTTTCAAAAACTCTTTAAATACAATTTAATCAAAAGTAATAGTAAGATTATTATTTTTCGAAAGAGTTAAGATAATTAATTTTATTTAATTTTTCAGTTCAATATATGATATATAATAAAGTTTGTAGAGTCTGACCATACCTATGTTTAAATGTAAACCTTGGACATTTAAACGAGATATCTGTACAGTTATCGAACATTAAATGTTATAATAGATAACGAAATAATAAAAACAAATCTTATTGTAAAAAAAATAAATAAACATTTTAAAGTCTAATTTGATATTGATAAGAAGACAAATAAAAATCAGTTTGCCAGATATTTTTTACTTTTTTTGGCAGAAGATAATATTATATAAATATTTAGAATAAGTGCATGTGCTTCCCTAGACAGAAATGTCCATATCATAATTTTTATTGAATACATATTTGACTTATAAATATATTTTATTAATATTATAATTTTTTTCGAAGGATATTATAACTTTCTATTAATTGGAGGATTATTTTAAATAGTTGTTTGGTGGTTTTATAATTTTTCAAATAAAAGAGTGCAGTTTGCCTTTGAGTAAAAGAAAGATTGTGGTTTGCATTATTTGCAGAATTAAGAAAATGGTCGATTTTGTTGATGTAAACCAGAACATTTTTTGCCTGAAATGTTTTTCTGACTTTTGAACAGTCAAGTTAGAGTTAAGCTCATAAGTCAGAAAAACATTTCGGACCACAACAGTCCTCGTTTATATCAACAAAATCAACAATTTTCTTAGTTTTACAAACGATGCAAACCACAATATTTTATTTGATCAAAAGCAAATTATAACCTTTTATTTGTAAAATTGCGAAACCATGAGGTATTTATTTGAAGTTAATCCTTAAATCAATTATTAGTATATCATGAATCCATATTTGACTTGCATAAAAGTACTTTTGTTTGATATGTTTGTCATTTTAAAAACTAAGAGAATATTTTAAATACATTTTTGCTTCAATGATGATTACACTTTTTGCAATTTAAAATAGGTGAACTACTATACATCGACCCCCTAAATTACTAAACATCGACCCTGGCCCACTTTTAATTTAAAAAAAGTCCAGAATACCCTTTATATATTATAAGTTAACACTTTTTCTATTTTAATATTTTATGTTTTATTTATATATTATAACTTATTATACTTATATATTATTTAATATATTATATTTTATTTATATATATATATATGGACCTCTTAATTAATTATACTCTTAATAATTAATATATTTTTAATTACCTTAAGTTAAATTAGTGATAAACGCTCGAGAAAGAAATAAAAATTCTCGTAAGCTAAAATAAACCCCTAAATAAATGAATATAGTCCTAGTATTTATTTAATTAAAACTAATAAATTTCTAAATACATTTTGATATTTGATTATTGTATATTCGATTAGTGTACATAGAAAAAAAAATATTTTTGAAAAAATATTTTTTCTAATTTTTTTAATTATTTATAAAAAATAAAAAATAAAATTATTGTGGCGACGGTCACATTGACCGTCGCCCCCATGGCGGCGACGGTCGGAGTGACCGTCGCAACCACGGCATCGACGGTCAGAGTGACCGTCGTTCCCGTGGCTGCGACGGTCACAGTGACCGTCGCCCTTTATTTATATTTATTTTTTTATTTATTATTCGGAAAAAAAAAAAGTTTAAAGTTGGCGACGGTCAAAATGACCGTCGCCACAATGGCTGCGACGGTCGGACTGACCGTCGCCCCCACGGCGGCGACGGTCACAGTGACCGTCGCCCTTTATTTGAAAAAAAATTTATTTATTTTTTTAAATTTGAAAAAATATTTTATTTTTTGTTTTTTTTCTAAATTTAATTTTTTAACATATTAATTAATTTCTTTCGAAAAAAAAGCCATATTAATTAATTAATTAATAAAATTCAAAATAATAAAATTAAATATATATTGTTTGGTGTTTAAAAATTCCAAAATTTAGTCCGTCTGCTCAATGTCCCAAAATTAGTACGTTTTTTCAAAATTTAAAAATAAGTCCATTTTTTAAAATAATCTCAAATTAGTTTCTTTTTTTAAATGAGACAAAAAGATAGATAATTATATTTAATAATAATTAAAAACATAGATTACACGATCAAATTAAATTAAGAAAAAATTCGAACTTGATTGAAACACTTTAAAATTATATCATGTTTTTTCATTAACTTCATAATATCCTAATGTAGTATTTAGGGTTCAAGGTTTTGAGGTTTAAGGTAGTATTTAAGTTTACGATATGAGATTTTGGGTTAGGGTATGAAATTTAATAAAAGAAATTGCAAAATAAATGGATTTATGGTTTAAGGTAGTATGTGGGGTTAGGGTCATGGTGACCATCGACCGTCCATACCATTTTCATTTTTTTTATTTTTTTTATAAATTTAATATTTAAACATAAAAAATTAATTAGCAGACGACAATGACAGTTAGCTAGAACTGTGCTTAACAAAATTCATTATAACAGTATTAAATATATTATGTTTGAAATATGTTTAAATTTTTTAAAATTAGTCCGACTTTTTAAAACATCTCAAGTCTGTTTTTGAAAATAATAATTAAATGAGACAAAAAGGTAAATAATTGTATTTAAGGTTAAGGTATGAGATTTAGAGTCCCAAAATCTAAAAATTAGTCCGACTTTTTAAAACATCTCAAAATTAGTCTGTTTTTCAAAACAATAGTTAAATGCTATCATTGTATTTAGGGTTAGGGTATGAGATTTAGAGTTCGGGTATGAAATTTAATAAAAAAATTGCAAAATAAATAGATTTAGGGTTTAAGGTAGTATTTGAGGTAAGGGTATGAGATTTAGGGATAGGGCTAGAAATTTAATAAGAAACTTCCAAAAAAAAAAGGATTCAGGGTTTAAAGTATAGAATCAGAGTCAGGGTTAGGATTAGGGTTACAAAATAAAATTTGGAAAAATAATGAATTTAGAATTTAAGATAATATTTCATCACCATGGAATAGACGGTCATCATGACCGTCAATTTCATTTTCAATTTTTTATTTTTACTAAAGTATTATTTTTTAAAAGAATATAAATTTTTAATCAATCAATACAAGAAGATTATTGATTCGAAGACACAACACCATCGAAATTTTAACGATACATTAGCACGGATATCAAGGTTTATCCGTTTGACTCGGAAACGAACTATATAAATGAAACTTTTTGTCGTACGAAGAATTATCGAAGTTTTATCCATTAGAATCGGGAACGAACTATATTCTCATAAATATTTGATATTTGTAGTTAATATATATTCAACGGACTAATTTTTAGATGTCGAAATTTTTTTTGAAATTTTGAAAACATGGATTATTTTTTAGATTTAAAAAATAACGGACCAATGTTTAGATTTAAAAGAACGAACTAATTTTGAGATTAAAGATAACGGATTAATTTTCTAAAGTTAAATATTAAAACAATATTAATTATAAATGAATATTCATGATTATATTATTTTAAATAAAATTTTAAAAATAATTAATGAAAAGGGAAAGAAGGGGTATAATGGGTAAAAATAATTTCAAATGTGAGCCAGGGTCGATGTTTAGTAATTTAGGGGGTCGATGTATAGTAATTCCCTAAAATAGTCTATAGAATAGTTAGTAAAATAACATTATAATACAATTAAGATATTTCATATTATTTAAATACAGTTATTGCCCTAAATTATAACACTACTATAACCTATAATTCTTAAACTTCATTTTTTTGTCTCTAAAAAAATCTTGAACATTGCACTATCACAACTCTAAATCAATATACATATTTTTTAAAAATTAAGTAATTAATAATGATTTGTACAAGTCTAACCATATCATTGACATAACATACACCATAAATAATGCCTAAATATCTATTTCATTTGTTGATTTTTAAGACTTCCATGCTATGATAATTTAATGGAGGAAGATATTTATATTAAGAAAAGAAAATTTAGGATAATGCATGAAAATATCTATATTAAGAAAAGAAAATTTAGGATAATGCATGAAGATATCGTAGCACTATAAACTGAATACAATTTACCCTTAACTTTAAACTTTAAATAATATATTTTACTTTAATTGATTTATGAAGACATTATTGTGAATGAAAGTCGTGCGCATCGTTTAAGTCTTGTTTAAGCGTTCAAAATTCAAGTTATTTCTTACCAGAAGTCTATCTACAGTCCAGCTAGCCCCTAGGACATTACTATAGGGGTTAAAGGGTCTAGAATTGCTTAAAACTAGATTTCGATTTACTCCGAATATAAGTAAAAAATAAAATAGTCGACGGGAATAAAAACTGACCTGTAAAAGTAGTGAGGATAATCTCATAAAGCTGTCCAACCTTAACTTTAGAGAGAGTAACAGGTTCATCTTCAACAAAATCATCAATGGCAGAACAAAAATCCTCTTCAACATTCTTCTTATGTCTATGCAATGGCATGAATTCAAAGTAAGAAAAAGTGGGTATAACTGCAAAAGTAACTTCTTCAGGGACCAAAAAAGGTTCAACATTAACCCCAATCCAACTCTCAGTTGATCCATAATCAGCACTAACTAATGGCAATTTTGTCCCTGAATAGTGCCTCAATTTCTTCAAATAAGGCTGCATTGACCCTGTCATTATTGAGTAAACATACTTCACATTTGGCCACAACTCAGGAATCAACCCACCCCAATCAAGAACCTCAAGATTCTTGCAGCTTTTTTCAATTCTTGAAGCCATGACCGGGTTCGGGGACTTCAAGATTCCAAGAACAACTTGTCTGATTCTTGGAGATGTGATTCTTGAAGTGTTTAAGGTTCCAGTTTTAATGTCATTAACGATGTCTTGCCAGAGTTCTTCGAATGATCGAAAAGCTTGGACAATGCTGTACGCGAAAGTCGAGGTGATGAACTCGATTTCGTCTTGAAAAAGAAGGCCGAGAAGGAGGTGGCAATAGGTTGATTGATTGTAGTCTCCACAAGAAATGACTTCTTGGGGGCTTGTTGTGAAGGATTTATTGTGTTCTTGTTTGATTTTGAATTCTTCACTTGCATAGTAGTGTGTTGTGGCTGTTCCTACTGTTAATCCTCCTTTTGTTTTGAATTGTTTGCTGCTGTATATGAATTCTAGGACTTTCCCTCCTTCTTTTATTGGGTATACCCTGAATTAAGAAGAAAGGTGTTCGGTTAGATGACGTGGCAGAGAGAGAGAGAGTGTGCACGGAGAGTCTGTTGTATGATCACTAGATGTCTGAAACTCACCCCGAGAGAGGTAGTTTTCGGACGACTGGGCTCCACTAGTGAGGAGGCTATGAGGTTATTACATCATTTAACATTTGACCTCGTGTAGTGAGAAAGGAGAGTGTACGAAAAATATATCTATTGTATAATCAGTCAAGGGAAATCTTAAATCCACCTCGGAGAGTAAAATTTCTAAAATAGGTTGGAACTAGTACTAGTTCCCACCAATTAGATGATGCCACATCAGTCCGACTGTTGATGTGTCATCATATATATTAGTGGAGGAATCAATAGTATTTCCAATTCATAGTAAAATTTCTCCCTATAACAGCTCATATCCTCCTTCCCTCTAGTTGCTACTCCATAATTATTAAGTAATTATAATTCTCGTACAATTATCAACGGAGAGTCTGTTATATCACCATCCATTGGAAGCCAATGCACCTTTGGAGAGGTGATCTCAAATAACCCTCCAATATGTAAAGGGTTGCATTGCACCTCATATCATGTTTTCGTCACGATTACTACAACATTTATAAATTTAATAACTTTATTGGTCTTTAGCTTTTACATATTACACAAATCAGACCTTCAATTTTTAAAAACACATTATAAAGTTATTACTTTTTTCAAAATGAACTCTTTTTTTCCAAAATTCTGTTTGATCATAAGTTAAATTTTATACATAACGACAAATTTATCGAATATCATGAAACATTTATAACCTCCTATGAGAGCATTGTGGACTAAAAGACTTAATAATCGATTTTCAAATGTTAGATATTTTGTGATGCATTTAATAAAAGGACCTACACAAAAACTAAATCATCATTGAATTAATTTACACTATATATAATTGCCTTATTTTTTCTTTTTGTTTATAAATTACCTTGATCTATAGGCAGCAGCCAAGCTGAAAATTTGAAGAGTCGTTTGGGAGCTGTGGCCAGTGAAAGGAACATATTTTTGTCTACCTTCCGTTGTTCCAGAGCTGCAATTAAAGCATAAATAAACAACAATATTATCATCTAAAATCTTGGAATTTATGAAAGAAAAAAAAAAAACAAAAACTAAGTAAAATAGAAATCTGAATAATAATAATAATAATAATAGATTAAATAGTTTTGGGAATCAAGAGAGCCAATCAGAAAAGGTCAACTGACTTGACATTTTCAATATTTATACCCATTGGGTTAAAATGAAAATCAAGAATATTGAAAAATAAAAAATAAAAGTTGGAGATCTGTGAAATTCCTTGACGAAGTGTGATTTTTTGAATTGGGTTAATTATTTTATCTTGCTGTTCAAAAATATCGATTTCAAAAATCACCTGATTCACATAAATAATTATCAAGTTCTTTGCTTTCTAAGCCGAAGTACGTTTGTTAAGAATAACTAACAACTAGACCAGACCTTTGTTAAGAATATTTCGAAGAAGTAACATTATTCTCAAGTTCAATATAAGATGTTCTACAACCGAAAAAAGTTACCAACATCTGTCATTGAATCCAGTGAAAGAATCACTGAATTCTTTGTTTTCAAAACCGATGTTTCGAACGCTGTTCCGTACAGACTCCAACAAACATAAACCGAGCATTAAACAAGAAATTGTTTTTCTAAGAATAACATTATCTCGAGGAAAAATCTGGACGAGACGGGTAAGAATTACCTTAAACTAAGAGTAGTAATAGGTTGTTGAGTTAGCAAAGGAGAGGTATCTCCATCAGCAATTCTTTGAATAAAAGGCTCAATATCTTTATGAGAAACTAGAGGCACCAAAGAAGTGTAAGTCTTTTCCAATGTAGATTCATCCAATTCTTGAATCTTGATTTCTCCTAACCATTTCTTGAGGTACTCAACATTACAATTGAGTTCAAGAATCCGCCGAAGGGTTTCTCGTTGGACAACCCCGGCCATCTCGGAGACATGGTCGAACCACGAGATAATGTCATGGCTGCTGGAGCCGTTCCGGGTGATGGTGGTAGGTTCCATTGATGAGATTATGGTGTGGGAGCAAGTAAATATCAATATATTTTGTGTAGCGCCACTAGGTTGGTTTATAAATGGGATTCTTTTGTGGTGAGGCTGAGTTAGTTGAAGTGGGGTTGCTTTTTTTAATAGCTTGTTTAGTTTAAAGTTGGTAAAACACTTTTTAAATTTGTTACTTTTTATTGCATAAATAATAAATAGGATTTAAATTGACCCTGTCATGGTTGCAAATTTACGAAACCACGAGCATTATTTTTAAACTTATCCCTTGAATTTATCAATCAACTTAAACTTTTTAGTTTAATTGTTTCTCTACGAGCTAACAAATAACATGTTTCTTAATACATAGTCGGTATCATTTTGCCAGTTCTAATCCTTTCAACTTATTTTCTTTTATCAAGTATATGTTTTTTTTTAGAAGCAAGGAGCAGGATTTGAACTCGGGTCTCCCTATTCACACATTGGTGAGTGTACCAATTGGTTTTATCAAGCATGTGTTAAGGATATATAATTAGCATAATTTTTTTTATTATTTTTTATGAATAATTAGCATAATTTGTTTTTAATACGATTCATAAAATAGTAGAAAAGTTGTTGCTTTGCATCCTCAAATGAACGTTTTTTGGTAAATTTTTAAGTTATAAATTAGTGCAAAATATTTGATAATAGAATCAAGCCTCATATATCTCTTTTATATAACATATTAAACTACACATTCTTTTATTGTTTTCTTATTTTATTTTATTTTAACAAAATTGTCTATTGATCAATCTATGGTCGAAATACCACGGAAGTAAGAATAGACAATGAGTGTAAGATTACTTTTTGCTAATGAAAATAAACCTTTCGTGCCTGTCTTCTCAAAAGTTGAATCCATAAATTGTTATTTTGCAAACTAAAATTAAACTCACATGTTTCTTTTTCCATATACTTTTGCCTTATATTAATTTGAATGGTTGATCTTAAAAAATTGAATGATATTCTCTCTCTCCTACTGTAATATAATTGGAGCAAGAAACAATTAAGGTCCTTGCAATTGAAGTGGTACGAAATATTTTCCACCATACATAGTGATAAAAAGATTGTTGTTTTCTTGAGAAAGAGATTCTTGATTGATTTAAATTAAAAAAAAAAAAACAGAAATACATGGAGAAAATTATGCCAACCTGCAAGGGACCAAAACCATCCTGTCTTGACAGTTTTGGCACTTGTGTTTTTCCCTCTCTAACCATAGTCCGGTGGTCATGGATTTTTTTTATGACTAATTAAGAATTAGTTGAGAACAAATTGGATGAGCGTTGCGAGTTTGGGTGATCCAATTTGTCTTAAATCAGGTTCTCTATTTTGATTGCCGAATGAGGTCTAAATGGCTAGACAGTCTTTATTTACAATAGTGAATATAATTACTAAACTTTAAAAGATAATATAAAATCCACCTAAACAAGGCATAGCCAGGGAGCTCGATCGGCTCCCCGGCCACTAGAACTGCTTCTCTATTAGGGTTGGTTTTGCCTACCCTTGTGTTTTTAGTGATTAGGGAGGTTCAGCTTTCTAATCTCTTAAGGATCATGAAAAAGTTGAATTTTAATAGATGCATGTGTAAGATTGATCCCTCTGATGTTGAATTTTAGTATTTGATGATGCACCTAAATTTATTTTCTGACATTATAGTTACTAAACTTCAACTAAGAGAGATGCTCCGAAAATAATGATTTTTTTTTAATAACTGACATTATATACATGACAAATTTTGTCAATGGTCATTTTAATATGGTAATTAAAATTTAATAGCGATAATGGTTACACATTTGTAAATAAGAGTTGGTTTAAGGTGGTAAGACACTCTCATCTTCTGCTTAAAAGGTTTGAAGTTCAAGTCTTTAGTTACTTCGTCAAAATTTAACTTTTATTGTCAAACAATTTATAAATTTCACTGTAAAAAGATGATTTCCGCAAAAATATACTGAAATTGCACACTTTAATACTGAAAATAGATTTGTTATCCTCCCAAAAGAGTGAAAATGAAGGAAGTGAAAAATTGACGTGCCACACTCATACTAATTTTCACTTATTTACTTTATTATATATGTTGCCCCAAATTATATTATTTACATATTAGTAAACGCAAGCTTAAAACATATTGCGTGCTTGTTCACGGAGGTGACAATTTAGTAAAAGTAAAATTTTGACGAAGTAAAAACTCGAACCTTGAACCTTAAAAGCATAAGATGAATGTTCAGTATTTGAACCAACTCTTACTGGCATAGAAATTACATAATTAATACAAATAAATCTACTAACCATCAAAGAAACGAAAATTAGTGTTAGAGTTAGATTTAAGATTTTGGTTTTGAAGTGAGCATAAAGAGACGGTATTATTAAAAAAATCTATTTTGTATAATAGCAAAGGACGAGGAGAAAGATTGTTGAATATGACTATTCTTCTTGTTTACGAGCGAGAGTAAAACAAATCTACAAACAAGATCTTTAACTCATTGAAACTCATCTTGATCCTGAATTATCAAAAGTGATCACCGGTGGAGGGTACTATATATCGGTAAAGCACCGGAAGCGCCGTTGGAGGAAAAATAAGATCAGACCGGCTGTAAAAAATATTATAAGAGGTATTGTATTATCTTTTCCCCCGACCCACTGTCCTCCATGAATAGATGAGGAGTTGCTCATAAACACCATCGAACACCCAACTTCTAGTATCTCTTTTTTTGTCAGAAAGATATCAACTGCCGACCTCAGTAACTATTATCAAATTAAGTTTGTTAGCTTAGTTAATAGAACAGTCTTTTTATCAAAAGATTTCATTCAATTAAAAACTAGAACTAGAAGTATGAAACTTCAAATTTGGTGAGGAAATGAAAGGTAACCCGTTTAAATTTGTACCTATTATTATCAATTTGACCAGATATAAAACCAAGTCAACAAACTTGAAAATAATATTCCTAATATATAGTGTAAAGGCATTCACTTATTTATATATATTTTTTCACTTTTCCATTGCTAAGTAAATAGTAATTATGCTCATTGTCCTTCAAGTATCACAAATGGAATAATGCTATAAAATTTCAATTGTTAACAAAAAAATCATCAAACTTTAAATAACATTTCATTCATTTTTATCAAAAACCCGGCAAATAAATTCACCAGAAAATGGATATGGTGTCAAATCACATAATGTTTTCACGTGGTAGCGAACTCACGTGATATTTTCACCGCTAAAAAAATTAAGTTCAAAGAGTGTGCTCTAAAACTAGTTTTTTTAACCCAAATATTCATCCATTTATCAATATATAATTTATCTATCTCTCACTTTCATAGTTTATCAACGTATTAAAAGAACACTCAATCTGAAAATATTACAAAATATGGAATGTCACATAACATTCCGATGTGTTTATTTGCCGGATTTTGGGCAAAATGAATGATTCAAACTTTAATGATTTTTGCGTTAAGAATAAAAGTTTTGTAACATTGTTGTTCCATTTCTAATAGTTGAAAGAGATCATAAATATACTTAACTCAACAGTCTTTTGTCTTTCTTTTTTCTTTAGAACCATCAGTCTTTTGTTTACAGCCGTAGTAATAAATTCATTTCTTTCAGCATAATTGAATATACATTATATCTAAAAGCCTACGTACAATGGTTAATCTCCACTAATCTGGGATATGATATCTTTTTAGTTTTTATTTGATTATGTATTGTCCATTTCTCCATAGATATATATAGGTAATGTGATATGTCATACTCTTAGTTAATGTCATTTAAGGCTCATAAAGAAAAATGTCATTTCAGACCCTGTCAGGTTTCACAATAATATTGTTTGCTAATTAGCCAAAATCCAATATGTAATAATCTTGATTTAATTCCCAACAACCGAAGGCTAAAATATTCACAATAACTACAATTCTAATAATTAAAACTTAATATATAGTCAGGGTCGGCTCTGCTTTAGGCCATTTAGGAAGTCGTTGGAGGCCTCAGAAAAATTAAAATTTTCATGAAATAATTTCTCTAAAGTATTTTATCGATATTTGATTCGTTTATTTTATTTTGTCAAAAGGAACTACAATGATTTTTAGATAAATATTTATTATACTATTTTTATATGAATGTTGTTCTGACATTGCATGTAATTATAAAATTTTATCTATGTATAAAAGGTCTAGAATCTGTAGTTCGCCTAGAGAGCCGACCTATATATAGCTGAACAAAAAAGTTAATAGTTGAACAAAGTATTCAATTTGTATAAAATCAAAATATTAGAAACCTCATAAATAAAAAAGAACTAAAAATCAACTTTAAAAATTTGTCTCAATCTGTTTTGTTTTTCTCAATTATATGAACCACACATTATGTCTATTATCAAAGATACATAATCATGCTTTTCAGATTATATCTATATATGATGATGGATAATATTCTGTTTGATTATATCTTGGAATTTCCTTATTGAAATCCATTATCTAATTAATTATGTACTAATTGATTTTGATATTTATTCCAATAATGAGTTGGTACCATGTTTTTTTGAGGCAAAGAAAAATCTTTTGCCCATGATGTTTCTAGTTTCCATTGGTTGAATATTTTATATAATAATGTAATATTGATCAATTAATCAAGCTATAATATTTTTATTATTATTTAAGTAGTTTTGAACACCACATTGAATGTCGACTATCCAATTTCGAAAAAATAATTTGGTGAATTATAGTATCAAGTTCCTTTTTAATATTGGCAGTACTCGAATTAAGGTCGACAAGTTTTTTGAGTTCTTTTACTATAATTTTTCTTTCAGAAATTCATAAAGAACATAAAAAACAATATGAGTCATTTTGATTATCAACTTTGCTCCAATTTTGACATGAATAAAGTACCTAAAGACATTGAGAAAAAAAAACACAATAAAAGTAAACAAAACTAAAGAAATTAATTATATATTAGAAAAAGTTACAAGCTAATAAACACCAAAACGTATATAAAAGTATATGTACTTGGCAATAAAGTTCGTGGTTAAATTGGAAACATTCAGACATGTCATTTTCAGTTTGTAAGACAGTAATCAAATCGGGTTATGTACTATATTAAGTTATGTTGCATCCATTAAAAAAGATGCATCACGAAAATGCAATCAATTAGTTAATGTACTCTTTTGAGTAGCTTTTTTGAAACCTAATTGTTGGGCGATTTCCGCAAGTGTACGGAGTCACTCATGTAGTAATAAAATATCGATCCCACAGAGAAACGCTAATTACTCATTTACGTTCATTGTTTACTTTATTCGTTTTCTCGAGGTTTATAGTTAAAACGATAATCCTTATTGATTTGGTTGATAAGAACACAACTTACTGTACCATGCCACACTTACTTATACTTAAAATCACAAACTCACAAAGTTAAGGATTTACAAACTAATTCTTAAACAAAGACAACAATTCATTTAAGCACATAAACACAATATTGAATAAACTTGATATACTTAATCTAATCTCGATATAATTTATTCCGATCTCTCGATACATGCAAACAAGTTAACCACATATGAACATCAATTATATACTAACCGAACCTATTCGTATCAATATTATAACCGACTACAATCACACATGTAAAACTAGATTATAACCTACGCAACCGAACCTATTCGTATCACAAGATTATAAGTTAATGATAAACACAAGTTATTATACTAAGCAACTATTCTTCATCCAAATTAATTACTTAGCATGCAAACTATCAATTCAAGAACATAAGCATATGAAGAACATAAATCTCTTTATAAACTCAATATCATATTCATACAAGATGTAAACAAAAAATCAAAGTTGGACAGAACATAAACAAGTATAAGGAAACAGGGTTGTCAATCCTTTTTACTCTACTCGGAAGGGTTGTCAAGCCTCGGGGCGTTCTTGCTCAGATTTTCTTCGATGAACGGATGAACGAAGTTGATCTCTCGATCTAACTACAATGCTTAAGGAAAAGAATGAAATCATGCTGTAATTCTTGTCAGGAATTACAGTGGGAACGTTTATGAAATGGGTGGATTTAGGTGTAAGCATAGCGGGAAATGTAAGCAAGTATTTAGCATTCTTTTTGTTAGATGTGTCAACCATCCGAATTTCAGAGAAGGATGGTGTATTTATAGGCATCAAGAGGTGTGTTTCGAAGGGTTACAACCTTTAAGGAGCGGTCGTGTCCATTGGGAAGGCGTACGACCTTTCGGAAGGGTTGTGTGGATAAGAACGACGAAGAAAATCCAATTCTGAACATTCTGTCACCCGGCGCGCCAGAGGCAAGAATTGCCTCTGTCGAGACAAGGCCAAAAATGAACCTAGCGCGCCAGAGGCAATCCTTGCCTCTAGCGCGCGACCTGTAGGTGGCACGCCTCGAATTATTTCTTCGATTTTCCATCTTAGCTTGCACGTAACTTCTTCGCATGGCCTTGCATGAACTTGTATGAACTCAAATGTCTTCTATTGCTCGTTTTTGGCTCGAACTAACATCAAATTGCTATGTTTTCATAAGATTAAGCTCTGGAGATCAAAACAAACACAAAGTAGTGAAATTGCCCCTATCCTAGATATTGCTAAGCTAAATGAGCTAAAACTATATGAAATGTTACGAAAATATATATGAAATACATAGCTAAATTAAGTACATTTTGGACTTAACAAATCCCCACACTTAAACTTTTGCTTGTCCTCAAGCAAATAAAGGATCTAACATAAGCTACCTCTATCAACTTCCCAAAGTAGTCATTATATTAACCTAACCTTATATGAAAATCAACTAACTTTTATCAAGCAAAACTTCATCGAGAAAGTTAATATGCGTTCATAATGAAGCCATACGATTATAAGAACCTTTAAGACTATCATCCATTCTTGACGTATTTTATATAAGGCTTTCGGGACAAAGCGAGCACGCATGTTTTGATTTTTATTGTCTCAAGGCATATCTAGGAATCTTAATTTTTCTTTTTGCTTCAATTTGTCAAGTAAATCTTCCCTAGTCACGTCCTTGATAAGGGTGGTCGAGACCGTGACTTATGAGTTAAAATACCGACTTGAGATTCATGTTTTCCGCTTAAGAGGTCACGTCCTTGACATGGGTGGACTAGACCGTGACATTAAACTTCAATCATGCCAATAATTATACCTCTAGACTCAATTTTAACGTTCCTTTCATACCTCGCTCGAGCCATGGGTGGACTTGAACGTGGCCAAAAGTTCGCAACTTGACACTTCCTAATGAACAAAGTATTTGAGCAAGAAAATTTTTAGATACCCTCAACCTATATTAACTTTAAATCAACATGTATTATGGCTATAGTTTCCCTAATGACCTCATTTTTATTTAATCTCGAGATGGACTTCAAGTCAAGATATTTGCATATCTTTTAGATAATATGACGTTCCATATGAGATTGCATAAAAACCTTGGTTTAAACATAAGGAAAAGAACATAATAAAAACTTTAGTATAGGATTTGAGGTACTTAATCCTTGTGTAGGGGAAATGTAAAAGTGACTTGAATAATATATCTTTTTCGTCAACTATCACTTTTTGCATACGTTTTCTTTTTCCTATTTTATTATTTGGTAGACATTCTACTAGTCATGAGAATAAATGCATGAAATATATGTATGTCAATCTAAAGCTAAGACATTTTTATTGCAAAAATGGCACTAATGGAAAAATTTAAATTTTTGACAAAAATCACACATGAATTATAAAACGATATAGGAAAAATAAAGGAAAACGTACCACCTCCCCACACTTAGTGGGAACTATGTCCTCATAGTTCGGAAACTAAGTGAGCAAAAATGTAAGATAAATAATAACTAAAAACATAAGAAATTCATAAAAAGATTTAATTAGTTCTTCAATAAGCATAAATAAAATAAAGAAAAGAAAATTATAAAAAAAAACTAAGTTATACTAAAAAAAATTGAAATACTTGAAAATAAAATAAAGTAAAGAAATAAAAACTTGAACTTGGATCTTGAATCTTGAACTTAGACTTCTTGAACTCGGATCTTGTGACTTTAATCACGAGGAGGAGAGTAGTTTGGTGAGTCGGAAGTGAGCTTGTAGTCGAGGTAATTCTCTAGGCGAGTTTTGAAGTAACGTTGATTCTCCAAACATTCATCAATCGAGGTTTGCATTGTCCCCAAATGAGTGTTCATACGCCTATTCTCTTCAACGACATCATGAATTTGACCTTGAACTACTTGATGGTGTGCATTCATTTGATCGAGCACATGTTGCCACCTCGGAACTTCATCACCAATTTCTTCTTGGGTTTGGCCTACTTTGGCCTTCCTCTAGCCCTTTCCTTTCGGCTTAGGTGCCAACGAAGATCCATCACCCGCCTCGACATGCTCACCTAAAACAAGTAAAGTCGTCCTCTTTTCGTAGGACTACAAGGCGACTAAAGATAGAACCCTCCGAACTAGCAAGAATACGGAACGGAGCACCATATAAATCCCTCAAGTCAACCTCCGGAGCCAAATTCCGTTGAGCGAGAACCTTCTTCCTTGACATTTTTCGAAAGTTAGAAGAGGGTTAAAAGAAATTTGAGGTTTTGGGTGTTAAGGGTTTGAGATTTTAAATTTGAGTTGTTATGGAAGAGATGAGTGAAATAGGAATATTTATGGATGTAAATGAGGTAATGAATGTGTGTGTAAGAGTTAAAGTTATTTTGGGAAGAGTAAAAGGTGAAATTTGAATTTGAGTTGGGGTTTTGGAGGCAAAAATTTGGATTTTTAGGAGGTAAAACCCGGCCAAAGCCCACTGTTACTTGGCTCGATCTGCTGGCTCGAGCACGATCGAGCCAAGGCATAAATCATGCCTTGCGCGCTAGAGGCAGAAGTTGCCTCTAGCGCGCGACCTGTAACTTGTACAAGTTACGCTCCAATTTTAACTTTTAAGTCCCCGATCCAATCTCAACCATCTCGGGCCCTACTGAAACTTCACAAAATAATACTAAACATTCTGAAACTCAACAAAAACAACTTAAACATCAGTAAACACTCGGATTAACCAAAGGGTTAACCGAGAAACGATAAACAAAAGTAAATAACACAAGTATAAAAATTCGATCTTTATTTATTTAGTATGTGGTGATCGAATATATTTATTGAAAACATAAAAAAAACAACAAATAAAAACAGAAAATTACAAAAACAAAAACAACAAACAAATAAAAATTAAAAATAAGAAAGCAAACAACACATACTAAAAATAATTCTAGGTGAATTCGATGTATCTAAGTCTATAACGCGACTTTCATTTGATGTCTCTAACACCCTAAAATAAGTTAGTAAAATTTGTTTAATGGAATTTATACACGAGTTGACACATTTTGAAAAAGATTTAGTCAAAATGGAATGGTGCCTCTTCGCGAAAAGGTATGAAAAATTCGAAACTTGTGAAAATTCCAAATTCGACGGTCTTTAGTAATTTGCCCATAACTTCCTCATATGACATCTGATTTGGGTGATTCAAATTGCAAATTTTGCATAAGACATAGATACACAATGTTGTAGTTATGCATTTTTCGAAATTCAGATCAGAAAGGTTTCAAAATTGGCTTGCAAGTGGCTGCCTCGTTTGACCTTTCGATCCATGTGAACGTCCTAGACCTACGCCAAAAATTGAAATATATATGAAATACATAGCTAAATTAAGTACATTTTGGACTTAACACTAATTAAAAGAACTAAATCAATTTTTAGAAACTACTAAACAATGGTTAGCGAACTCGATCGAGATCGACGGATTTAAGTGTTGTGGCATCATGTTGCAATACTGTTAGAATTAGTGTTATTTGGTTGATATTTTAGTTGTAATGATGTTTTAGCAATTTGGTTTTCTGTTGTATTTTAGCATGTGAGGGTTATTATCATATAAAGCTCAAACTATGTGTTGTTATCATATAAAGCTAAACGACTAATCATCGGTCACTTGGAAGCAAAGTGATCAGAAATGGCAAGGAGACGTCGATTATTTGCTGCAGTTGTGCAAAGTAGCGATGTAGAGAGAGTTATCGAAAATCAATTACTGAATCGAGAAGACGAATAAATTTCTCGAATTGAAACTGAAGTAGAAGTTGTTGTAAACGAAGAAGAATGAGATCTAATGATGAACTGAATATTCTCAGGATAATCTTGGACTTGTGCTCGTTAGTTCATTGCTAACCGGAAGAAGTTTTCTACCATGGCGTAGATCTATGCTTTTGGTGTTGAATGCCAAACGCCAATCGAATTTTATATTAAAGGATGAAACCAGATGACAAAAATTCAGATGCATATTTGAAATGGAAAGAAGTAGATGAACTTGTTTTCTCATTGATTTTGAATTCTCTGTCCCCGGATATTGCAGAAACTCTTATGTATGCTCCTACTGGAAAGACGTTATGGGAAGAAATCTCAAAGCGCTACGGTGCTAGCAATGGTCCATGTTATAATTGTTGGATAATGTCCTGGAAGGCTAAGAAGTAAAGTGTTGTTAGCAAGAGTTCAATCGAGACTAAATACGGAGCAATGTCATTTGCATCATGTAAGGTGAAATGGTTACATTATTTGTTGAATGAATTTCAAATGCAGCATGTCTTGCTAGTTGATTTATATTGTGATAATCAAGCTGCAATTTATATTGTTGTCATGAATCCTGCTTTTCATAAAAAGATGAAACATGTGGAGATTGATTGCCACATTATTCAATCACATTTGGATTTGTACTCCATTTGTTGCCTCTGCTAATCAGATTGTAGATTTGTTCGCTAACTTTTATCTGACATTCAAATGTCTACTTCTCTACTGAAAATGAATTTGCACATTTGTGAAGACAAAACTACAGTTATTTCTACTAGGTCAAGCTCAAACACATTATTTGGTTTAATGGTTGTTAGAATTCGTGTTATATGGTTGATATTGTATTGTAAATTGTAATGGTGTTTTGGTAATTTGGTTTTCTGTTATATTTTAACATGTACTTACATGTTATGTTATGCTTGTTCATATAAAGTCCAAACTAATAATAACAGATTTATGCTTCTCTCTCATAATTTTCTCTCTAGTTTGATTCAATAAATACCATAATGGTATATTCATGTGGAAGGTCAAACATCATACATTACCATGTCTTCACATGTCACCGAATGTAGGGTATTGGGCTTTACATCATGCGCTACAATGAATTTCCTCTAAAACACTACATAGTGTCATCTTTGAAAGATGGAGAGTTTTTCATCAATGCAATCCTTCTAGCTTATACAAATTTACTTGTATTTGGTGATTTTATTTCTTATTATGAGTTATTTTTAGGAAAAAGTTTTAAAAAAATGCTCGTGGTTTCTAACTTTTACAAATGAAGGTTTGTGGTTTCAGTATTTGCAAATAAAAGTATGAAGTTTCATTCTGTTAGGAAATAAAGTTACGGTCACTAACACCGTTTATTTTTGCTGACGTGGCACTTTGACCACAATTTGACCAAATAGTAATTTCGTTATTAACAAAAATAAAAAAATAAAAGTAAAAAAAAAATGTTTGTGGTTTGATTTTTTGCAAATAACAGCCCGTAATTTGATATTTTATTAAAAAAGAGGTACGAGGTTTGATTTAATTAACAAGTACGGTTTTAGACTAATTTATAAATTAAAAATTACCAACAAATATTCTTGTAAAAAACAAAACAACAAATTTTTTTATAATGTAAAATTAGTACTTAAAAAGTTAATCCATTTATACAAAATCTTAATTTTAATGAAAATAAATCATCGACAAAATTATAATTCAAAAAAATAAATTGATTTTAAGGTCAATAATGAAGTTTCAATATTCATGTTCATTCAAACAAATTAAAATTCCTTCAAAAAAAAGAAAATACTCAAATTCATGAAAATTATATGAATCCAAAATACCTAAAAACATTATAAGAAAATTTGTTGTTTTGTGTTTTACAATAATATTTGTTGGTAATTTTTAATTTGTTGTTTTGGTAATTAAATCAAACATCATACCTCTTCTTTAATAAAATATCAAACCACGGACTGTTGTTTGCAAAAAAAAATCAAATCACAAATATTTTCTTTTGTTTTTACTTTTTTTATTATTTTTTTTAATGAAAAAATTACCCTTTGATCAAATTGTGGTCAAAATGTCACGTCAGCAAAAGTAAACGGTGTTAGTGACCGTACTTTTATTTGCTAACGGAATGAAACCTCGTACCTTTATTTGTAAATATTAAAACTACAAACCTTCATTTGCAAAAGTTGAAAACTACAAACATTTTTTTAAACTTTTTCATTTTTATTAAAACGATTTTAACTTTCTCTGAATGGTAAAACAACAAGCTAACGTTTTAACTTTCATGCAATCTTCTTATCCATATAGTGATAAATATATTGAGTTTGTTTGGTCCATCATATCGGACTTCTGTCTAATTACTCTTTAACCATGTTTTTAAAAAAAACAAGAGACAATTATTCTTTGTCGTCAATCAAAAAATAAGAGAGGATGGATATATTGCATAAAATATTCACGTCTATTCTGATCTCCAAATATTTAAGTTGTTTCCTAGTTTTCTTTTTCTTTAAAAACAATTATTAAATGGGATAAAACTTACCTCGTGCTATTCTACTCAAATAAGGTCCTATGGTCTAGCGGTTAGGACATTGGACTCTGAATCCAGTAACCCGAGTTCAATTCTCGGTAGGACCTTTATTTTCTATATTTTTATTTGCAATTTCATTTAAATACATGTCAAACCAAAGTTTTTGGGTTAATTTCAAATAAGTGTCTTATGATTTTACCTTTTTACAAACAAAAGATTATGGTTTGTCTTTGAGTAAATAAATAACTGGGTTTGTCTTATAGTTTTACGTTTTTACAAACAGAGGATTATGGTTTGTCTTTGAGTAAATAAATAACTGGATTTGCTTTGTTTGCAGAATTAAATAAATGATCGATGTAGTTGGCATAAATGCAGACTTTTTTTCATCAAATATTTTTTCAAACTTTCGACTGGGTACGTAACAGTTAAGCTCGACAGTCAGAAACTTTTTATGGACAAAAAAAGTCTTTGTTCTCGTCAATAAAATCGACTATTTCCTTAATTCTGCAAGCAATGCAAACCACAATCTTTTATTTGCTCAAAAACAAATCACAGTCCTTTATTTGCAAAAACGTGAAACCACATAGCACCTATTTAAAATTAACCCAAAGTTTTCTAGCTCTATATCTCATTTTCTTTTTTTTTAAAAAAACATCTATATCTCATTGATGTTTAATAAACTAAAATTTGTTTCTTAAAGAAAAATAAATGATAATAAATTTCAAAACTTTGGTTACTTCTCTATTTGTGTTTGCCAAGCTACTAATTGTTTTGTGATATTGACTCCTCATATAATATGATATTGGCTCCTGAGTATACTGAAGATAAATTTTGACACAGTATTAGATACACCTTATAATATTGACTTTGCATATTACAAGCGACATTAATTGAATGAAGACTATAAAGTTGTGTCATCATTTAACAAAGAAAGACTAGAATGTCCTTAATATTAAGAAGTAATTAAATGGACGGCTTACAATTAACTTCACATACGTTTATTCTTATGTGAAGTCAATACTCTAACGTGTGTTAAATATTGGGTCAAAATTGTTTCTATTATACTCAAAACAACAGACCGATAAATACCCTTTTAAATAGTTGAAGGGGCAAATAGATCGTCATTGAAGTTTCGGGAGCAAAGTGACCAAAATAGACACGTTTATTGGACTGGATATAGTTTATGTTGGAAATTGATATATGACAATCGTAGCGAATCTTGTAATGAGTTTTGACAAACGTCTGAAACTAATAAATTATATTTCCTTAATTTAACTCATTAACTTTACATTTTACTACTTTACATGGTGGGGATATTCTATGGTCACTTTGTTTTTCACAAAGTAACCATTACTTTGTTTTTCACAAAGTAACCATTACTTTGTTTTGTCAACCATTGGATCATGGGTTAAAAATTAATCCAATGGTGATAAAGACAAAGTATAGACAAAGTATGGAAAAAACAAAGTGACCATAGCCTACACCTACATGGTAATTCATACATACAACCCATTTTAAACAATTATCATTTATACATAATCATGTAAAATATATAGGTAAGCTTTTCTTTCTCTATAACAAAATGTTTAGGTAAAAGTAAGCCTCCTAATTCTAAAATTTAGCTAAATCATAAATTTCGATCAGTAAACTTCACATATTGCAATTTCGATGAAGTGAATTTTTTTAGCGGGTAAATTTTGGGTGGTAAAACTAGTTCCGTACAACAACAGTACCTGAATTATGAGAATTTGAATCAAAAATCGAAACTTTCTTCCAGATCTTATCATCTCATCATCAATGGCAACCCTAAACACCATTTTCCCTCTCAAAATTTCTCCAATAAAAAACCCAATTACCCAATTTCAGAAACCCTTAATCCAATCATCTCTTCTCCTCTCTACAAAACCCTTCAAAATCCCCAAATCATCAAAAAGATGGCACTTTTTACTGAAAAACACAAAGACCCGGATCATTGGGTCTCTCACGGAGGACCGGGAAGCAGTTCCGGTCAACGATGGACTTTCTGAGCAGCAAGAGAAACTTGTTTTGCTTAATGGGTCTGAGGAATTTCAGGCTGTTTCATCTTCTCCGGTCGGAGGAGGAGGAGATGATGGGGAAGATAAGTTAGTTAGTAGAGCGATCAATGCTAGTATTGTTTTGGGGTTTGGGACTTTTGCTGTCAGTAAATTGCTCACTATTGATTATGATTATTGGCATGTAAGTCATGTTCTTCGATTCGAGTGCTCTTGTTCTGTTTATCGTGTTCCAATTGTTTGCAATTAGGTTTTGGATCGGTCTTGAATGTGGTGTTAATTGCTTGTTTTTTGCTTACTTTTCGTGTGAAAACGGGTGAATTGCATCAATAGTCTAGTCTATTAAGCAATGTCTAAATAAGTTCACAAAGTAACATCCTAATAAGTTCACATAAAGTTTATTTCGTGTCAATAGAATCTCATTCTTGGAAAGTCCTCTTTGTTGGTGTTTTGTACATTTCATATCTGCTTCCTGGCTATGTTGTGAACACTATGTTTTATATATTACATTTCCCCGTTTCCGAGTTGGTTTCTGTGCTACATAGGTACGATAAAGTCACTTTGAAATTTACAGAATTTTCTCCTTAAATGTTGTTGTCTAGGAGGCTTAGTCAATTTAATTGTTGTCTAGGATGCTTAGTTATTTCAATCAGCCTAGCCAATTTAGCCTCGCCAAGGAAATGCTACGTGTGTTAAATTACTGCTTCACAACGTCCATTTCATAGGCTAGTTAGGTTACTTGACCCTTGACCTTGATCGAAGATTGAGAAGTTGGAGAAAATGGGTTGCTTGTTTTTGTATTTTGTACCAATCAATGTAGCACCCAGAAACTCCTATTTGTTTGTGTCTCGTATCCGTTTCAGCTTCATATCTGCTTCCTGGCTATGTTGTGGACATTATGTTTTATAAGTAACATTTCCCAGTTTCGGGTTGGTTTCTGTGTGACATAGGTACCAGTAAAGTCACTTTGGAAATATGCAGACAATTTTCGCCTGAAATATTGTCTAGGATGCTTAGTCTATTCAAATGTTATCTAGGACTAGGACGCTAATGCTTAGTCATTTTAGCCAAGTAAATGCTATATGTGTTAATTTACTGCGTCATGACATCCATTTTATAGGCTAGTTAGAACTTAGATTACTTGAACTTGAGTTTGAATGAAAATTGAGAAGTCGGAGAATATGTGTGGCGCTATCTTGACATGGTCTGATTGAAATAATTAAGCATCCTAGTAATTTTGGTGAACTTTTGTGACATGGAGATGGAATGGGACACCGAGAAACATCATTTTTAAACATAGCCTTCAAATGAAAATTGATATCTACAGACACGAAACATAAAAGTGACTATCAGTGAGATTTACCTTGTACAAACGTCATTTCATTCAGCACAGATTAGTTCGCTTTCTAAGTTTAGTGTTTCTTTTAATTTCATAAATTCTGAAAGACTTGTGCAATATTCAGGGATGGACCCTTTACGAGGTGTTAAGATATGCACCAGAACACAATTGGATTGCATACGAAGAAGCTCTTAAATCAAACCCAGTTTTAGCTAAAATGGCAATTAGTGGGATCGTGTATTCTATGGGAGATTGGATTGCACAAGTGAGCTATTCTTCTCTTATTTTTTTCACTTTAAACCAGTTGGCTCACTAGAGAGCTACACGATTGTTTTTCATAATCTGCCACTGCTAAGCTAATCATTTTGTTCTAATTTTGCAGTGTTATGAAGGAAAGCCCCTTTTCGAGTTTGATCGTGCACGCATGTTTAGATCAGGCCTTGTCGGGTTTACTCTTCATGGATCACTTTCTCATTACTACTACCAATTTTGTGAGGTACTTGTTGTTCATATCCTGTTTATATTATTGTATGTCTTGTATAGAAGTAGAGGTAGCAATTTCTACAGGATTCAACAACATGATACTAACCCATCACGATCTCAGTGTATCAGTATTCGGTTAAATAGGTAATGGGCCATTTTTGGGTTGACATGCAAATTTTTGGGTTGAGTTCGGATCGACCTACTAACTCAAAATTCTCATGTTTTTACTTGTCTTTTTAATAGAGGTAATAAAAAATTTAAAGCTCATAGTATAGTTTGACGAAGCTCTGCTCTCAAAGATGTATAGGCATATTGCCAAGGCTCGTTAGAATTCTCTGTTTCTTGAATTATTGCATAGTTGCTTTGCTTTTTCTGCGCATTTCACCGAATTTGTTTGGTTTTATTATAGGCTCTTTTTCCTTACGACGATTGGTGGGTAGTCCCTGCTAAAGTTGCCTTTGATCAAACAGTGTGGTCGGCTGTTTGGAACAGCATCTATTTCACAGTGCTTGGCATCCTGCGTTTCGAATCGCCTGCTAACATTTTCGGTGAACTTCAAGCAACATTTGTACCTATGTTGACTGTAAGCAGATCTTTTGGTTTCACATGGCTCTAATCACATTATATGTCTATTTGTGTCGGTAATGTTGAGAAATGCTGTAGTGGATTTCTAGCTTAAAACGAGACTCAACTCGAGATAGTCTTAAGGTTGACTAAAGATTTAGAATGAACCCGGACTGAGATTGTAGCGCTTGATAAAGTCTTTATCAGTGTTTTCTGCTCGTGGTGTTATCTGATTGTGCGCTCTTCTCGATGATTTTCTTGGCAGGCCGGATGGAAGCTTTGGCCATTTGCTCACTTGATTACGTATGGTGTTATCCCCCTCGAGCAGAGACTTCTTTGGGTCGACTGCATCGAGCTCATCTGGGTTACCATACTTTCCACGTAAGTATCTAAAGTTACAAACTATGCACACAATATGTTATGTGTTTTTCGTTTTTGAAGAAAAGTACTGAATTTTAAATCCCGTGTTCCTATGTTGATGACATCGTAAGGGCTCCCATCAATAACGCGTTTCTTTGGGTTGTTCTTGCAGTTATTCGAATGAGAAGTCCGAAACACGAATTTCTGAAGTAACATTGGAATCAAACTCCAGTTCTTCGAGCAATCCTACTGAGGTATGTAACCAGCTGTACTCAACACAAACATGGAACTTATATTACTATGCTGCTTTATTCACCTTTATAGATGTTATTCTTGCAGGACTAAACAAGTTGGAAGATCATAACTTTATTGGGACCTATCTCATAATTCTTGTCTATAGATTGATCTGCGAATCTGTTTGTCTTCTTGCAGCTCCGCATTACTAAAAATACACGACGGTAGAATATGGAATATACATATTACACGACCTGGTGTGGTCATACAGAAATTTACATTTATTTTTGCAGAAATGTACTCTGCTACCCTTGATCCAAGACAAGGGAAGGGGTGTACAATATTAAGAGTGGTAAATTTAGCCTCATTCATATAGCAAATGTCAATAGCTCCATTGAAATGTTATACCAAGAAAAAATGTAATATATGTGATAGTGTGAGATATTCATTCAGGCGGACATCAATATGAAATGTAAGAGAAGTGAAAGTTATGTTTTTATACTGTTAGGCAATAATACGCACAAAACTATTTGATCATATATTGTTGTTTTTAACATTAATATTTTAGATAGAAATTTTTTGGTACATGAGCATATTGAAAGCAAGTAATACGAGAATTGGAAGTTTACATAAAGTGTGTCATTTAAAACGAACAACAAGTATTGCATTCAAAGTAACACAATATTTAAAAATGAACAACAGGTATCACATCTAGAGTAAGGCAATATTTAAAATGAAGAGTAAAAGCTCACTTAGAATTGAGCGTATGATATGTAAAGTGAATATCTTCGTGTCGCACCTAAGATGTAGTCATATGTTAAAGGAAGAATAAGAACTCACTTAAATTAGTATTCAAAAGAAAATAGTCTGTATTGCACTTTAAGAAAATTGAAAGCTAACAAATATAAGTGGCGTAGTCACTTAAACCCGACCTAAACACTTAAAATTAAAAAGTTGACTTCAACCGATCGAACGTCTACACTAACTTAAGTATTCAAATTCCGATCTAAGTCGACTAGTATTTTACTAATTCTCGATTGCTACCGAAAATCGAGTAAGTTACACCTATAGTCACTATAGAGTTGAATCTTGTAGCTACTGCAACTACCTAAAAAAACAAAAATGGAAGCTGGAGACGGCGATGCAGAAGCCACCGTCACTCAACCGGAACAAGATCAACCGTCCACGTGTCCTGAATCGGATGAAATCGACGGCAGTCCGAGCTTGAATCGGAGCGAGATCTTGAAGACGCTGGAAATCGTGGAGAGAGACTCTATTGCCATATCCGAGAGCTTCTCCGGTCTCTTCTCTTCTCTCCGATCAACTTTATCTGAGGTCACCTTCCAATTCAAGTTTTTCCCGGCAAAATTATATCTAGGGTTGTCAAAATGGGTTAGCGGATCATAAATGTATTATCGTATCGTGTCAAACGGGTTGTCTCGTGTTATAGTATCAGAAATTGACAACCCTGCTGATTACAGGTTACTAGCAATTCTGTTGATCATATGCATTGCTTTGGCGAGGCATCCGGCCGTCTTCAAGAATCCGGTAAATGTAGTTTTGTTATTGTTTTGTGTCTTTCGTTGAAGAGAAAGGTTTGATTTTTGTTATTAATGTTGTTCTGCTGTTAAACAGTGCTCGATGCAGCAACCAAGGGGAATCGGTATATACATTCGTGTCTGAGGTAATTATTTTGCATTTGCTGTTGCTTTAGGAGATTTAGAATCACCCCAATTTCAGAGAATGCGGACTGGACATGCTTCATTTTCAGTCTAAAGAATGTTTCTTTGAGCTCACTCAACTTAATTTTGTGTCTACGGTTCTCTCTCTGAGCTTACTAGAGTTATTTGCGAAAGAAATGCCGAAAATTTGAGGTGGCAAGTCAATCTATTCGAGTGAATGCATAATATGGTGAAAACTTAATCGAATTAGATGGTTTTCCATTCTGTTTAATGCTAATCTGCTCACATATCTTGCAAGTTGTTGAATTTTGAGGTGATTGAAGATTTTGCAATCATGCTGCAGGAAATGTGGTTTTGTATATAATTCAAGAACGTGTAATTCTTATGTCGAATAATTACTTTTAGCATACCAATTGGATTAATACATATGGTATCCAATTTGCACCCAAACACTTATGACTCCCTAGCCTTTTAAACCGATCATTTTCACCACCTCAACTTACTTAACATGTCGTGGAATTGTTGTTTTGAATATTGTCGGGTCATTAGGTGTTTGAGTGTAAGTTGGAGGATTGGGTATGTATCACGCCTGTACCAATTTGTAGCACTAGTGTTCAAAGACGTAGACTCGTAGTTCTTGGACTGGTTAGGCATATTTATCATGATACTAACACTTTAACAAGCTGTAGCAACATTTTGTTTTCTCTTTAGCATCAGTGGCAGTAAGAAAGGTGTACCTTCTTTTTGGAAACGTAGTTTCTCTAGACTAGGAAAAGTGCTACAAAATTGAACTGATAACTGTTTATTGTCAAAAACTTGTTTTGCAGATTAAATCAGGAAATGAAGGGAGCTGACGTATTAGCTGGAAAACTGTATCCTTTTCAGTTGTTACTGGTTCTTTTCTGTCCTCTATATCTTTCCAAGTATAATCCAAAAGACTCGTTCTGATACAACTTACACTTGAGATTTCCTCGTAGAGTGCTGGCAGTGGTGAAGCTAGAATCCACTTGCTGAGTGCAAAAAGAAAACTAGCCTGTATGGGCTTGGCATCCCCTTCCCATCTGGTTTGGGGTTTAAATTTGCATTCCAGACCAGATTTTCGAGGCCCAGGGTCGCATAGAACTGCTCCTCCCAGGGTGGTTCTTGGGGTGCAATGGCCCCACGCACCCCCTGCCCCCGCCTTTGCGTGTAGGTTGCTGAATTACCATAGAGATCTTCATTCTTGATGGTTGAATAGGAATCCTTGCATCTCACGACAATAATTTTGCCAAAGTCTTGCTATGTTCAAAGCTCTCTTCATATATGCAATTCTGTAACAGGGTTTTGTTTCCTTAATTGTTGTGAAGAAAAATCCTGAAGAAAAATGTGGATGCTCTAGACACAGCCGTGAATAAACTTCTTCGTCTTCCATGATGCCATTTCAGAATAGGTGTAAATTGTACGCTGATAAGGTTGTCGTTTGCTTCCACATATTATTTGATATATGTGTAATGGAGCCAAATTACACATACATGATCATACATTTCAATGAGAAAACTTAATAATTTCGGATCTTATTTGAATGGTATACTTGCGTCTACGATGACTGCCGAAAATAACAAACTCTAAAAAAGAAAAGTTAGAAGGAAAAATGCAGTACTTGTCCCATGTACTTGGGCTAAATTCGTTAAATTGATCTTGCATTTTACTTTGGATACGTTTAGCCGTAGTGGTTGTGACAGTTTGTCGTTTAAGGTTCTCTACTTTAAATTTTGTAATATTTATCTCTTGTACTTTAATTTTTTTTTAAATGTCTCTAGTAGAGGGTTTCAGAAGACGTGCGACTAATATAGCTATAGGTTATATATAACTGTAGTTCTCATAGAAGAGAAAACGAAAGATAATTTCAGTTTTTATTCAGACAGGAAGTCTTTTCAACTAGACTTCCTGATAACAACAAACTTGAAAACAAACATCTAGCAACAATAATAGTTGCTATTTTTGCGAAGCAGCTAAGTATGTTCAAGGACGATCAGCTGCTGGAACAAAGCTAACTCTATCTGGATCTGGTTCACCTATATCATCTTCACCTCGAATATATGAAGTGTAAGATGGAATGTTGTTATGCGGTGATGGTGGAATGCCTGTATATGGTGTTTTAGCAGGCACACCAAGGCGTGGTAGTCTTTTAGGAATATACCTGTCACTGCCCGTATATGGAATGTAAGAAGGAATGCTAAGGTGCGGTGTTTTAGGAGCAATGCTAGCATAGGCTGTGTAAGATGGAATGTTGTTCTGAACTGATTGTTTAGGAGGAACTTGGGGATATAGAATGTAAGGTGAAGGTGGAATGTTGTTCTGTGGCGATCTTTTAGGAGGACACAATGTGTCAGATTTCTTTAGTGGTGATTCTTTCAGAGAAATACCAGCATACGGTGTGTTAGACTTGTACTGTGGTGATTCTTTAGAAGCAATTCCAGTGTATGGAACTGGTGGTTTTTTAGGAGCAACACTGGCAAAAGATTGAATGCTGTACTGTGGTGATTTTTTTGGAGGATAGCTGGTATAAGGAGTGTTAAAAGGAACATTTAGCCGCGGTTGAGCTTTCAGAGCAGAATACCCGAAATTTGGGACCATTGTGTGATCTTCACCTGGAATATACTCGTCACTGCCAGTATATGGAGTGCTAGAAGGAATGTTGGGGGGTGGCGATCTGTCAGGTTCAATGCTGGAGGACCCTTGGCCTGGATTCATCTCGGAAAGCAAGAACTCGAGCTGCTTAACATCTGCATTTTCGGATTTGGATTTTCTTGGGAGTGCTTGTTTCGATATGGCAAGCAATATGAGAAGCGCCATAAGAAAGAAGTTGGCTATAGAAGCCATTTTTTGTGGGAATGAGAGCAATGGGAGATGATGAGCGGAGAAAAGAATTGCTTGTCTTAAATAGTTGAATATTCACCTATATCTTTGACTGTGATTTAGTGCTATGCATTCACTGCTTTTAGAAATAAATACATTTCATTCAGGGATTAGTCGGGAAACTAGTTAGGGACAAGTCGGACTTAGAGCGCATATTCGGGTCTAGGCGCTCTGATAAGCCTAAATCAGATTCTCAATTTTCAGCCCCTAACGACTTTTGTTCACAACAGTGACAACGATGAATGTAGCGCCTAGGCGACTTTCCTTTACAACAGTGATAACCCATGAACGTTGACTTGAGTTGTTAAGGTTTCAAGTTGCTTAAGTCGGGTCTTGAGTTCGACCAGTGAAAGCATAATTTTTTAATTGCAAGATAATCAACTTACAGGTGTCCGACACTCTTTAGTTCAAAAAATCAGAAAATTTTATAAAATACAAAAAGTTTACCAGGTATGTTAGGATTCAGATTTGAGATCTATGGAGTGAGCAAATTGAGGTTCTCTTTCACCCCAAGTAACATATATTAAACGAAAATAGTTAATTGATATTTAGGCGTATGGTAAGTAATAGACTTTTATAGTATTTCTATGGTGGTTTTGATTACTGTTGATGTTGATAAAATCTCGTACTTGTCAAATAATATGTAAGCTCTTTCGTAAAACTGCGTATGTACGTAAACTCCATTTAAGGTTTTATAAAATGGAAAACGCAGTCCAACCATCATGGATATTAAAAGCTCCTTTAATGAACATAATTTTTTGCTTCATTTGTATACAACCAGCTTGCACCCAATAACTTGTTCTTGTTTTGATTGTTATGAATCACCAACTACAAAGACTAATAAATACTATTCCAAATTAACTTGATCTTCGTGCATTAATTTTATCTCAAAAGGGCACTAATCAAATATGACAACCAATGAGCCATAAAATGGAACATTTCAAGCAATTCTTTGAGGAACTTCATGACTATATTGGCATTTTCTAGTCTAATACAGCAAATTGTTGAGACAATCTGACTTGTCTGATATGATTAACATCATTATTGTTTCTTTTGGGTTTGTATTAATATATAATCGTATTGTAATGTATGGTTATTTCTAACATGATTTTGACACGGTAACTCAAATTGGCACCTCATTCACTTATGAAACCTAATCATGCATATGTGTTTGCTCTTGTTTATCTATTGATGTCATTGTTTCTGTTGTAAACAAATTGGAATATCACTTTTGAACTTCATATACGGTTTCAGAGTATGAAGTTGGATGGTATTTTCACATGTTATCCGGACCTGCATCTTAGTACCTTAAGGAAAATAGTTTATAGTATAGATGATTGTTCTTTTATATGAATATCAGTCTTCAATGTTTCCTAGTGGGTTAGCCTAGTGAATGTGTTAGTTTAGTGGTTAAACACTCTACCTATGATCGCAGAAGGTTTTCTTCTGTTATTTGAAAACATTTTAATTTTTTCTTTTAAATTCAATGAAGCATTTACATTTAAAGAAAATATACAAACTCCTTATTAGAAATTAATATAAAAAAATATCACGAAGTCTTAACACTTTCAATATTCTGATCAGGTGAGGTTGTGCACTATGCTCATATACATATATCTATCAATTTGATCCGAATTTCAATTTGTACCATAATTCGATAATTTTAAGAAACGGGCCGTAAATTTGACGGGCCCGTCAGTGTCATCTACCCAAAAAGAAAACGCGCGAAGTAAAATAAAACGTCGAGAAATGAAAGAGTGAGATCCCCAAATTAACATCTCACAACACTGAAATTCTCCATCAAAGCTGCAATCTTTTCCACAAATGGCGAGGGTAGAATCAGTAGATGATGAATCAAAGAGGAAATACAAGGACCCTTTGAATAAAAAACATCATGGGTCTACTCAATTGTTCGTTTTGGTGGACTACATCTTCCTCGCTATCTTCCTCGTCTTCCTCTGCTTCATCCTCTTCAAAATTGCTGGCTTCTGAGTGCTTTTCAACTGGGTAACTCTCTATTTTCATTTCTGAGAGAATAGAGCTTGATTCATCAGTTCAAAGACCTCATTTTTCTGTGGGTTTTTGGGCATCTATCAAGCTCTACTCTCTCGTATGCGACTTGAATTTCATGGTTCATTACAATGGTTCGGGACCCCAAATCATTTCGGGACTAAGGCTTTGTTGTCGTTATTGTTGTAATGTGAGTTTTTTTGCATCTATAACTTCTATGCTGAGTAGTGACGAATCTAGAGTAGGAATGTCGGGGAAGCCAGTTTTACACCTAGGCGTAGAGTGAAAATTTTCATTATAATTTCAGCCTAAAATTATAGATTCTCGACAAAAAAATCCAGATTTCATTAAGTTTGATTTTGTGGTTTTCCGAGGGATGTTATCTGAGAGAGTAGAGCTCAAAAACCTGTTTTTTGTGTGGTAATGTGAGTTTTTGGCATCTATAACTTGTATGCTGAGACACGGATATGGAAATGTTATCTCCAAAACATAACCTTCCTAAACTTGTCTAAATAAACGACACAGACACGGATGCGCGGGCTACTTAACGGAGTGTCTGTGCAATGTAGCTGATATTTATTATAATCTTGGCTGGTGGAACATATAGTTCAATTGCTTGAAACTAGTTAGTTCTTGAAGAATTAGGAGTTAGATTGGTTGTTCATTGTAATAAGCTTAATAGGCGGAACAAGAAATTAGATATGCAATCATGAGATTAACTTTGCCTACATCCACGGGCAACAGGCGAGAAGGGGCAAATAATGCATTAGTAATCGGTAAGTTGATAACCCGACTTTCAAATCCCGTGAGATCTGATTACACTCAAAACTCTTGCATACTAATAAATAATCAAACAACCCTTGGTTATATAGGCGTAAGTGTATAATTACAATCTTTTTCCTAATAAGATTCACTTAATGCGGAAGTTTTCGGTTTCATCTAATTCGCAAAACTAAACTAAATATGATTCTTGACATACCTTAGCAGTCCTTTATCGACTGGAAGCTTTTGTTAGGGGGGAATTAATTTATGGAGTCTCTAATTGGTAGGAACATTCTTGTGTCAATCGTGCTTCTTTTAACTGTACAATATTAACACTAACGTTTCGTTCCATGTGAATACTATTGGAGCTTAGATGACACCAATATTAAACCAAATTAGAGGAAAATGAGCTTCTATTGGATCTGCTGTTAATGGAGTCAGAAATTTCTCAGTAAGTGTTAACATTGCACGGTTCTGTACATAGAGTCTAAATTTGTTCTTTCCCGATAACCATAGGCTAAATTTTATGCTTGATCTCAACAAAAATCCTTCAGATTTCTTTCACTTAGGTTGTATTGGTTTTAACTTCTGGTGACAGTTTTCGGCTTTCTACTCAGTAATTTTTCAGCTTATTTAGTGCCAAAAGTTAGCATACTTACTTGAGTTGCCTATAAATCTGCAGGTATCTTTCATGAGACGATACAGATTCATTTCTACCTTGAATGTTGTAACTCAAGATCATTTGTAGGCTTTCGATTTGCCACATTCAGAGAACGATTATAGACGGACCACATCTTTTTGTCATGGTGAGAAAAAATTGTAACTTTATCATAAAGCACTATTCTGTAATCTTTCAATTCTTGGAATCAACTTTTTGCATGTATATGTGATTTGTGAACAAAATTTTTGGCTTAATGTATCAAAGTTGATTACTGTGACAAGTCATCTGGCATTATACGTTGACACGATTACCATTTCTGTTGCTTTTTACCATATATGATAATGTGGAATATATAGATCACACTATATGATTATGACATGACAATTCATTTTGGAACCCCTATGATTATGACATGACAATTCATTTTGGAACCCCTACACCCGTTACCCAACCGAAACTTGGAGGAGCAACTTTGATTCTTAAGTTTTGCTTGGAGTATTGTGTTTTAGGTATTGTGAGTATATTTGGTAGTATAAAGTTAGGCTTGACATTAACGGCTTTGTACGTTTAGTCTAGATTTTATAAGCCGGAACATTCTTGAATCTCAAGAGAGGAAACACGGTACATTGAAACTTTCATTCTAATAAGCCGATACAAATCGAACATACACTTATTCGGGAAGGGAAAGTCTTTCGAATAGACTTCCCGACAACAACAAAAAAACACAAACATCTAATACATTGAAAAACAGCTAACAGCGACAGTGGCTGTTATTTGAATGAAGCACGATGAGTGCATCAAGGATGAGCATCGGCTGGAACAGAACGTGCTCTTCCCGGATTTGGGCTCTCAAACCCTGGATTCGGGACGAATGTGTCATCTGCACCCGGAGCATACCTACCAGTACCAGCAGACGGAGTGTAAGTAGGAACGCTAAGATGTGGTAGTTTCTTCAGAGGAATGCTTAGGTCTGGTAGTTTTTTCTTAGGAATGTGGGCGAATTTTGGAGGCAGCAGAACCCGTCCAACCCCTGGAATGAGGAAACTGCGGTCAGATTTAAGAAAGAACTCAGGCTGTTTCACGTCCTCATTGTCGGATTGATCTGGAACATTACGTCCGGAGAGTGCTTGTCCTGATATTGCAAGCAATATAAGGAGAGTCATAGGGAAGAAATTGATAAGAGAAGCCATTTTTGTGATGATGGAAGCTGAGATTTGCTGAGCTTAAATAGTTGAAAATTGCAGCTAAATTGGTAACATTTTGACGGCTATTCAGTGTGCTGTGCTTAGAAATAAATGCCTGCATCCAAACCTGATGGAAGACACTTTTGGTTGGAACATTCCATGTATACTTATGTTTGTCATTAAATGCATTAATGTCTTAGATGTGCTAGTTTACCATTCACCTGAATCCGAATTCGTCATTCGGTTTCGTGCGTCCAGTTTAGTGACAGATCCAAGAGCCGATCAGAGTCGCTGAAATTGGTTATACATAGATTATCATAGCGCACTCAACGCACCCTTGTTGGCAAATCAAATACTTCGTTTGTAATTTAATAAATTAATGTCTTGATGTGCTAGTTTACCATTCATCTGAATCCGAATTCGTCATTAGGTTTTGTGTCCGGTTTAGTAACAGATCGAAGAGTCGATCGCAGACGCTGAAAAACTGTATGAAAATTGTGTATGGAGCTTAAATTTTATCCTGTAAAAGCACTTAGAAGAATGCAAGTTGGTTATCATACACTACTAGATAACACTCTATGTGCCGTCATTATTGTTGATGTTGTTTGCTATTAAGAATAATAGTCGGTAATTTGTTATTGTTGTTTATTATTTGTTGTTGTTTGTTATTATGCTAACTGATTTTTCTTTCAAATTCTCAATTACTATCAAGTAGACCTCACAACTTTCGTAACCGTGTCAAAAACCTAGATTGAACTCGAAACAAAAATATTTTCGCGTCAAAAATCCAAATCCAAACATGACTTGCTCCTAACATGAAAAACATTGGCACGACATCACTTTTAAATTTCAGTGACCAAATACGTTAACCTGACATGATCTAACGTGTTAGACACGACTTATTGGAAGAATTTGTAAATGGGTAAACTTGTAATTGTAATTTTCAGGTCGTTTGTTTTTCGGGTTGACACGAACACGGCCCGAACGATTAGTGCCATTTTCGTGTTGTGTCATTTTAAGCTCAACACTGACACTAAAAATAACGTGTCGATTTTGTGTCGTGTAAATTGGTCGGTATGTCATTTTGAAGGGTGTACTATCAAGCTTTGAACACTATTTATTGCCTCCAACTTTTTACTTCATTTATAGATCACCAGCTCTTGCGGCCATTAACTTCACCATGCTTTTTTTCTTTTTTTCTTTGAAAGAAACTTCACCATGGTCCATGGCTTTCTTCGCCTTTTTTGCTAGTTAGGAATCACCAAACTATATAGACTAATAAATACTACTTTCACACAAATAGATGACCAATTTAATGCTGTTAAAATGACACAAGGAAACCCTACATTTAGTAGTGTTTCTGTGTTTCGTATCCATCTCATAAACGAGAGCTTCCGAAAACCAGTACGAAATGTTTCCAATCGTGTGTTTCTATAAATGCTGAAAATAGTGAACCCGTTTTGTTTTAGGAAACCGTTTTGTAATCATTTATAGAATACCTTGTTATACTTTCAGGTATTTATAACTATGTTCTCTCAACATCCGAGGGGCATTCGGTTCAGTTTTAGAATTTCCATCATATTTATTCACTAGTTTTAAACACTTGAAAATCTTCAAAACTGTATATATAAAAATCAACAAAAGAAATTATGAAAATTAAGTTCAGTTTCTAAGAAAGAGTCAACGGTTCAATACAATTCTAAATTTTTATTAGATTCCTTTATAAAATCTGACCCTAAATTGCACATGGCAGAACTGTGACAGAAAATGAAGTCATATTAACACAGAATTCATAAATTCAAATTCTTTCATAAAACATCTGTTTTTTTGGGTACATATCTTGCTGAAGCACAGCAACAAACTTCCACAATAAGAAAACCATCCCAATTAACCTCATAAAACCTCCATACATACAACAAAAATTACGGGTTCGGTCTTTCCCCCGAAAATCGGGGCAGTTGTACAAGCGAGTTGACGCGTGTCACCCCTTCTAAACCCGACCAGCTCTGATCTTCCCTTCCATCAGCTTCCACTGCTAGGTTCCCATACGCATCGTTCTCTTCTGATGATCTTACAGTAAAGTTCCTTTGCAAACACGGCTCGGACTTCTGACCATCATCTGATTCGACTGCATTGCCCGAATGGTTAATGCTCTGGAGGGTCGCCGATGAATAGCAATGTTCGTCGTAGTCAGATTCCGAATCCATTTTCCCGTCCAAAAATAAACAAACTACTGCGCAGTCATCCATTTTTGAAGTCGGGTACTTAAGCTTCCACTGGCGAGCTGCTGAGTCGACTATGATTCTTGCGGCAGATGCTCGTGTTGGAGCCGATGAAACTATCTCGACTACTTCTTCGTTGCTCAATACATCCCATACCTGAATCAATACCAACACAGTAGTAAAAAAAACTGTAAAAGTAAACCAATACCGGAAACATTCCCAATTCTAAAGTATGGAAAAGTTCATACCCCATCTGAGGCAAGAACAATGAACTGATCTCGTTCTGTAAGTAGGCGATGAGAGAATTCTGGAATAGAGATCACCCCGTATTCCTTCAAACAGAAGTCTCCGAATGCGCGTGCCATTGCTAGACCTGGGGCATCATCGAATGGCAGCCAAACTCTCGGCACTTCCGGCTCATCTTGCAAAGCAAAGACTCGGCCTTTACATCTTTTTATCCTTTCGGCTTCCCCTGCGATGATTTAAACTAACGTTAACCATAATTTCGGGCAAGCAAATCACGATAAGAACTCATTGAAATAGCAGATGGCTTACTTGGTAAATCAGGTTTCAGATCAACGGTTAGCTGGATAGCCACCATAGATTCATTACTATCTTTAGATCCCATGATTGCTCGAGAATCTCCGATGTATCCCATAAAAAGATTGGAGCCCTTCAAACCAGTAACAAATCCAGAACAAAACACACAGAGTTAATGACTGGAAATATGTTAAAAATTACAAAAAATATTAAGAGTAAGCATCAATAACGACTATTTCCATCTTGGGATTTCGCAGCTAATTCCAAGTGAGTTGCAAATTCTGAAAGAACTGTAGTTACAACGGATATTTTACATTTTGGACGGTGTAAATCCACCCTTGTTCAAAACAGGTAAATTGCATTAAAGTTTGAGGTATGCTTTGACAAACATCATTGAATTTCATTTTCTTTCAATAATGAGCTTTCCTTTTTATTTTGATAAAGTATTCTAGCCAATTCAAACAGAACAACTCATCGGAATACTTACATGACAGCCACGTCTTATGTACGACATGGTAGCCACGTGTACCACAAGGCAGAAAAAATAGAAAGAAAATTTTCAATGACTTTATCGAAAGAAAACCAAGTTTAGGGATCTTCGTGAAACAGAACTTAGTCTCAAACTTCAGTGACCATCAATGCAATTTATCCATTCAAAAACGGTATACAAAGAAACGGAATTCCAAGAGCACATAAAATGCTTCCTTCATTACCTGTTTTATGATAGTCACAGCAGTGCTACCACTGCAAAAGCAATCCAAATTCGGATGAGATTTCAGCTCTTTGTCCATGGATTTGTAGGACTTTAAGAATGCTTCACTCCACACAGAATTCAATTGATCATCAGCTGATCCGTTTTTCTCGGACTCTACAATGTCCGGTTTCTTCGAATGATGACCCTTAAAACAGGTTTGAGAAGCTGCCCCATTTTGCTGCCTCAACTCACTGGCATGTAATAATGAAAGTAACTTAATTGGCAGGGTGTCCCTGACCTTACGGGCAACAAGATGTCCATGTGGACCATGGCCATCAAACACACCGCAGAAAGTCACATCTTCCGACAAGAAATCCTGAAAAAGTTTGAAGGTTTGGTTATCAATCGACCTCTAAATATAAAATACCAAAGTTGTTAAAGACGCACTAATGTGCCAGGGTCCTAGAGCCCAGGTGTATAGGACAGGCAAGGACCTGAGCGACACAAGGCGCGCTAAATAGGCTTAATATACCGAGTCCCTTGGCCAATAAGGATAGGCTCTCATCCTTGTACTTGCTTAAATTGACGTAATTAACTTTTTGAATCTAGACAAGTTGAAGCGGCATAGCATTTTTAAACAAGTTCAGAGAGGTAAAAGATCACTTCAAGGCAAGTTCAGGGAGGCAAATAGGTCATTTTAAGAAATTTCAGGGCGGAAATAGTATTTTTAAGCAAGTTCGGATTGCTAAAAGGGCACTTCAAATTCGGTTGGAGATTAAGACAACCCTTTTGACGTAGAAGTTAAAACTCTAAAAAGAGAACTTCTACAACACAAACATAAGAGGGATGCATCCCGGTTCATGAAAAATGATTGGTGTTAAGAAATAACCGTGTACAAGTAGCATCAATTGACCTGACTTATGGAAAGAAAGAAACTTGGAATTATATTAACTATAATATTCTAAATAACAAAGAAAGAAACTTTAACTCACTTCCCAAACAATCATGGCGTCTTGATTGATCCCCTTCCGTCCCTGCTGCGTAAATATACAAGAACTTCTACTCTTTCCATTACTCGAAATCCTGTTCGGTATAGAAGATAAATGCTGTAATGTCACTCCATGATCGGAAAATGTACGTTTAGTTCGCTTTTGTCCGCCACAAATTCCAATCTCTAAACAACCATGTTGAACTGTTTCTCCATTGCTTCTGCTACTACAAGTGCTCCGACTGCTCGTCGAGACACAACCCCCCATTTCTGTATCTCTCGATCACGGATTGAAGATCACAACGAAGAAGACATCAAATTCGACAAAGCTTGTTTCTTTCTTATTGAAGAAGAACGAATCTCAGAGAAAAGTTCGAAACTTTGCGAGAGTCAAACAAGAAAATGACCATTTGAACATTGAGTAATGAAGATTCCCATCCATGGAAACACTAATCTTTAAGTCAATGACAATGTTGTATGGCTTACGTTAATTGACAACCAACACAACCTGTTGAAAATAAACAAGTTGAAATTAGTAAAGTTCAATTCTTTAATCATGTTCCAAGAAAAGGAATAAATTACTATTTTGCCCTTGCCCTTGCCCTTTGACTTGTGACTTTGAACTCGATGTAAAGCAATCAATCACATTCGGTCCTTGACATATAGGATCAATCAAGTTTGGTCCAATTTAGATGGAAATTAGCGTATATATGAGTAGACTCGGAGTGTTAATCAAGTGATTTTCGAGTGTGATTGTGTGAACTACTATAGGAAAATTGAGTTAGCTAGGCTAGACAGATAGGCGAAAATTAGCCAAAATAACAGGGCAAACCACAAATCTTGATGAGCGTTTACGGTGATATTTAAAAGTTATCTATCAATAAGAGTTAAATTCTGACCAAGTGGAGGGTTCGAGTTCCTGTTTCGTCAAAGTTTAGTTGACATTGGTTGGTAATATTTGTTATAAATTAGGGACAAGATAGTGATTTATGCTTAGTAAAGTTCAATTCTTTAATACATATCATCCTATCAAAACAAAATGGCTGCAAGCATAGAGAACTCCAACAACAATATCAAAATGCAAAATAATTTAATATTGTTCCATGTGACCTAGGAAATAGAATATACTTAAAAGGCTGTCCTAACCTTTTGTCCTAAATGAGGAATCACATTGACACATCAGTTGAAGCAACATTTTTTAGGTAATTTAATCCATAGACTGCCAATTGAAGCTTTGAAACCAGGAAAAAACAGAGCATATAGATTTAAGAACACCCAAGAAACAAGAAACTTGTCCTCTTTATAAGCAAAGAAAGAAAATCAAGAACAAGATTTGGTCAATGCCTTTCTACAGCTCATAAAATATATTAGCATTAATGCTTTGTAGCTCTATAGTTTTCGGGAGAGGACGAATTTAGACTCAACGTATAAAACTGATGCAGATATTAAACCGAATTAACGAGAAATGAGATTTTGTTGGATCTATAATTAATAATGTTTGAATAACTTCATCTACATTGCACGGTTTTATACGTTGAGTCTAAATTTGTTCTCCCGAACAACCATATATTCCTAGGGTAAAGAAGGTATACAAACAAAGTAATAAAATGAATTATTTATTTATTGGTGAGTCCATTGTTTGTTCTTACCTCTAAATTGATTTGAACAAAGATAATCAGCAAAGCTTATATTAAAACAAAGAGAACAGAACAAGTTTAACATACACCAAGAAAAGGTCTTAAATGATATGTTACACAGATATGGAAAATGTACATGGACATGGATACAAGAAACGTTCTCTCTAAAATGTAACAATCATAAAATAGTCTACAAATAGAAACGTAAACAAACTGGACACAGACACGGATACTAAATGGAGTGCCCGAGCACATAGCTTAAATGTTCTGCTTTGGAGAATTATGTCAAGGATTTGAATTTGAAAGGGCAAAAAAGAAAAAAATATTCTAAAATTTTGAAAGTGAACTCTGAATTCCCACTATAGAGAGAGAACCAAATAAAGCAGAAACAAAAAAGCAGAGTTTGTCATAACAGAATCAAAGAAAGGCTCAAAAAGGAAAAATAATAATCATAAACAAGAATGAAAATGAAATTTTGATGAAAACCCAGAAAAATGTAGCTAAAAAGGAACAAGAAAAGAGTAAAAGATTTTTCAAAATTCCCAAAAAAAGATTTATGGAATCTTGAGTCTCCTCACATCACCATAACCATAACCATGTTGTGGTATTTTGATGAGTGAAGTAAGTAAAAATGAGGTCTTTTTTCAAGATCTTGAAACATGAAGAAACAATTAAATGAAAGAAACAGAAAATAACCGTGAGACAAAACTGAAAGTGAGAGAAATCACATGAAATGGTGAGACAGAAGAAGGAAGAAGAAAAGGCAAAAGGGTACCTTAATTTATGAGGAACAAGTTTCATAGTTTAAGGATCAGAAATTCAGAAGACAGATTAAAAAGGAAGAAGAAGAAGAAGAAGAAGTTATGAATATGATTAATGATATAGCAAAGAGGGAGAGAGAGAGAGATAGAGAGAGAAGGGAGGAAAGGGGGGATGGTGTGAGCATTAATTGCAAAAGCAAAGGAGACAGGATGGAGATAAAAGATAGATAGAGAGAGAGAGAGGCCCGTGGCCGGCTGTTACTTCCGGCCAACCAATTTCATTACATTGCTTTCTCTTCTACTCTCTTTTGTTTGGCGCGTATGCTTCTTCTTTTGCTCCTCTACAAAGGTTAAGGACACTCGACTTTGCTGTTTGTCTCAAAATGATCACAAAATTTCCGTTTGTCACCATGAGAATTCCGCTATGTTTCAATTAAGTCAATTCTATCAATTTGGACAATAGAAATATATGTGGTTGTCACGTCAACAACAGTCGACTGTTGACTTTAACTTTCACGTGGCGTCCACCTAGGCACCATGCGCCATTAAATTTTTTTAATAAAAATAAATTACATGTGGCTTCTAAGTGGCTACCACGTGGAGATTAAAGTTGTTTGTTGACGTGTTAGTCATATCTTTTTTTGTGTTTAATTTTTTTTTAAACTGATGGAATGACTGCTCCTAAGTTTATTACCAGTGCTTTATGTAATGACTCGTTGATTATTGATTAATAAAGTGTTTGTTTTTCTGTCAAGAAAAAAGTTGATGGAATGACATAATTGAGACAAAATTTAAAGTTGAGTGACTTTGTTTTGACAAATTGAAGTTGAGCAATCATTTTGAGACAATAAACAAAATTGAGTGACCAATGATGCATTTAACCATGATCTACTATGTTTTTTAGGTTTGATTCGGTTGAAATCCAACACTTTGGGTCTTGCGTCTTTAAAATGTGTTTGTATGCATTGAACACTCACTTTAGTGATAAGTTGACATAAGTTTCTCTCCACTTTTAACATGGGATTCAGTTCATTAGTACTTTCATTGTCATGTTTAGGGATGAGCGTGAATCTCGGAGATTTTAAATTAAAAATCAGAATAGAAAGACAAGATTTGCATTGAACCATTGAATGCTTTTGAAGGACGTAATTGAATTGTGCCATCGATTGTTATAGATACATTTCTGAAGATTTTCAAATGTCTAATATTGTTGAGTAAATATTATAGAGATTCTAAAGCCGAACCGAATACTCGAAAAAAGATCCAAAATCAAATTTAATATTGTATTGTTGAACTATATAGATATAACTTTAGAGATTTTAAAATACCAAGATGAGACTAATTATGATCAACCCTAATCATGTTGTGAGATTTCAGACTGTTCAGATCTTTTTACACTAGAGAGACATCCACTCAAGATTGGTCGTTACAAAGCTCATCAGGTTTACATGGTTGGTCTTTGAACCACATAATATACATAGGAGTCTCTAATACCAATTATAACCGTGTAGATTGAGGTATAATAGTTATGAAGATTTACTATACCCTAGATAGTCTCGTATGAACCCTCGTCTTTAGGTGATTTCATTATGTTTTAATCTAATGGTGATTAACCAAATTGTATTTGGTCAATTATTGACTAGGTGAGCACAACTGATGTTCTCTTATGAAGTGGGAGTCAATGTTGATGTGTTTGGTACTATCATGTGAGATGGGATTCTGAGCAAGAGCAATTGTTGACTTATTATCACAATGCAGCACTATAGGTAGATTGACTTTGATTCCAAAATCAGTGAGAACATATTGTATCCATTTCAGTTCACAGTTGGTAGAAGCTATGCTTATATATTTTGATTCAGTAGAGGACTTGCTTACTGTGGCTTGTTTCTTTGTCTTCTAGGAAATCAATGAAGTTCCTAAGAAAACACGGTACCCTGTTACTGATCTTCTTATAAGTTGAAACCTCCCCCAGTCTGCATCACAATATGCAGTGACTGTACTCATGTCTGCCTTGCTTGAGTAGAAAATGCCATAGTTAATGGTGCCTCTTAGGTATCTTAGGACATGTTGGGCTGCTATGAGATGATGTTCACAAGGCTTTTGCATATATTGACACAACTGTTGAGTTGCATAAGTAAGGTCATGCCTAGTAAATTGTATGTACAAAAGTCTTCCAACCAATCTTCTGAAAACTACAGGTTCAGACATTTCTTTCCATGGATCAGAAAGAGCAATGCCATGATCTGTTGGATTTGCCACTATTGTGCTATCAGCCATTTTAGCATATTGTAGAATATCAGAAATGCACTTGGTCTGAGTTAACATAATGCTTGCATTTGATCTGACCACTTCTATTCATATGAAGTATTTGGCATGTTTGAGATCTTTAATGGTGAAAAGACCATGTAGGTATCCTTTTGCACCCTTTATGCTCCTTTCTTGACTTCCCATGATTAGAATATCATCAACATACATTAGTAAGGCAAGAAAACAATTATGGGAGTTTGATGGTTTGAGGAACAGACAATGATCATTCTGAGATCTGTAGAAACCATATGCAAGAAGTTTTCTAGAAATTTCTTTGTGCCACTGTTTTCCTACCTGCTTGAGGCCATAAAAGAGATTTCACCAGCTTACATGCTTGACCCTTAGCAGCTTTAGAGTATCCCAGAGGTGGCTGGAGATGAATTTCTTCATCCAAAAACCCATGGAGATAAGCATTGTTGACATCAACTTGGTGAATTGGCCATTTGTATGCAGCTCCAATAGCAAAGAAGATCTTGACTGTAACCGTCTTGGCCATAGGATTAAAACTCTCACGATAATCCACACTAAACTCTTGATTATACCCCTTCACCATTGGTCTTGCCTTATCTTATCATAAATTGAGTAAAAGACATATAAATGAACAGAAAAATGTCCCCTTTTATTGATTAAGTATACGTTGTGAGTAAATGTTAGGAGATTATTTATGATTGTTTAATTCGTGAATTAATTTATCCATGTGTTAAGCGAAAAAAATTGATTGAAGGTTGTAGTCTGACGACTCCTTTTTAATGCTTAAGTTATTAGGCTTATGAAAAAAGATGAAAATTGAAAAGGAATGTCACTCACTTGATACGTACATAGTTTAGACAGTTGTGCTCACATAGTCAATGAGTGACCAAATACAATTTGGTCAATCACCATTAGATTAAAATCTAATGGTAGAGATTAAAACCTCATGAAATCACTTAAAGACGACGGGTTGATACGAGACTATTTAAGGTATAATAAAAAAAATAAAAAAACATTGTTTATAATTAAAGTATAATAGGTGATTTCGTTAGGTTTGAATCTCCACCCTTAGACTCTAATTTAATGGTGAGCACCACTCTAGTTTAGATATCTAATTATAAATTAGAATTTCATCAATATATTTATTATCATCACCACATCAATTGAATCCGAGTAAAATATTGTTAAGCTTAATACGCAATTAACTTTGCAGATCCAATGCAAATTGAAGAATTATAAGAAAATTTACGCAAAGTACAACATTTATATAAAAACAAATTAAGAAATAATTGAAGTGATAATTAAATCACTTGCATATTAAAGTAGTTACGTCCAAAATTACAACGTTATAATTTTAATTTATCAAAGCTATATACTAAATTAATTTGATTTAAACTGAATTATCATAACACTAGTTGGGTCACCTATAAATAAAAGTTTTGACTTTGATATATTGTTTTACAAATATAAGCTTAGTGAAAGCGTTTGTTGATAAATAAATAATAACTTTTGATAGCTTTTTTTTAAAAGAAAATAAGCTACTGTAGGTAACAAAAACAACCATAAAAAGTAATGATAAAGTTTAGAAATTTCTTAAATAGGACAAATTTAAAGGGGTCTAAGAGAGGCTTGAGCCCTTAAAAACTCTCTTAAACCATAAATTGAAATTCTCATGTTGATGGCATGAGAACAAAGAAAAAAAAAAATCATGCCATATGCAGGAGTTGGACATCAGAATCAATTATAATGACCCTTACTTATTTTCATCCCATTTTCTCCATGTTTTCGATGTATATATTAATGAGAATGAGAAGTTGATCTAACGAAATAAACTAACGTGGCCTATAAGTGTGACAACTTTATAGAAAATAATGTTTTGTGTTTTGACACGTTTCAAGTGAAGTCTAATTCGCTGAAGCTCCCAAATAATTCTCGAATAAGCATCAAGACACATCACAGTTGTACATGGTGATCCAACGAATTATTTTTTAGTAAAGAAAGTTCAAGTGACCATGATAACTTAAGTGCGAGATTAGATAAAGCCACAATACCACACAAAGTCTTACCCGAAGACTTGCATATCACTCCATCTACGAGAACACCCAACTACATCATGATTCAAACACAAATAAAAAACTCACCAAAATTATTTTCTTACTGATGTATCCGTCGTCATATGTATATTGATCTACTTATATAATTTGTTATCCAGTTAGCTATACAGTTTCCTTCGTAATTTTCAAAAAATTTATGTTTTAGGTCTAAGAAAGTGTTCTACACATGCAAAAGATGAGAGTGGAAAAGAAACTCTGGCCTCAACTCAAAGTTGAATTTTATAATAACAAACTAAAATCATCATAGGCTACACAAAGTGATGTGTAGTTGTGATGTGGCATCATATTAGGAATTTGGGAAATGAAAAAATAGTGAAAAGGAAAGAAAAAGATAAATTAAATGCTCCAACATGCAAAAAAAAGGAAGTTGCAAGTGGGACACTGCCCACAGTTTGCTTACCATCCCTATTGCATTAGCTTTGCTGTCTTACCTTTTTTGTTTTTTTATATATATTTTTCAATTTTATTATCCAAATTCTTTTATCCTAAATTCATTAAATGGTTTTTAGGTTGTTCATATATTTAGGTAGCTTTTTCTATAAATATGAGAAGAACAAAAAATAATTTTGAAAGTAAAGTTCTCAATTCTTCTTTTATTACCCCTTATCTAATTCACCTAAATTTTATTTATATTTGAAATAATTTGGGTTTTCAAAAATGGAATAAAATTGATTGGCCAGAAAAAGGATTAAATAATTTATTATTGATATTTAAACCTTACAATATACTCTTAAAATAAAACTTTAAGTGCGCTTGGCTGCCTAAATCCTACCTAAATGCTCAAAATTCGATTTATTCCGAAATAATTTTTTGATTAATTCTCAATTAGTCTTCTAAAATCTTCATTCGGGAGTAGCACCAAACATCTTTTACTATACACTGGTGGCAACTAACTCATTTTTGAGCTAAGACTAAATTAGTGTTCATAGTTGTTTTATAAATTTTCATTTTTATCTTAAATGCACGAATGATAACATCCATTTTATTGATTCAATGATGTGAAATTATTTAGCTGTAAGTACGAACAAACACTTACTTTCGAGTGTTTTTATCGATGATAGATTTTAGGTTTATATATGTACGAGTTAAACAATTGGAATTCATCTTTCATCTATAAATTAAGGACTTTGTATGTTCTCGTGTTAGCTCGGGTAGCTGATTCTATATCGATCGCGAGATGTGAGTTTTTTACCCCTTTCTTCTTTTATAATGCTTTGTTTTCAGATTAATTAGTATAATTCTGGGTTGTTAACAGTTTAAATATGCAACCTATGCACACTGTTTGACATGTGTGACTACTAAAATTGGCATGTTAGGCACGCACACATTCTAAACCCACAAATATTTCCTTAAATCATATCATTCTCTAATATTAACGCTTAATTGAAATATAGGCAACTGTGTTTTATACGTCACCTTATTTTTTCGGTAATAGAAAAGTTTAGTTAAGAGTATGCCTATTCACTTGTATGGCCAGAACAAATCACAGACCTTGATGAGGGTTTACAGATTGTCTACCAATAAAAGTTAAATTTTGACGAAGCGAAAACTCAAACCTCAAACATTTCAAATACAAGATGCAGTGCTTTACCATTTGGACCAACTCTTATTAGTTTATACATCACCTCTAAACTTCCAGTATCATTATTGAAATTTAGTCATTTATCCTTAAGTTGACATATTCATTGGAACAATGATCATCAATTGCATGAATTCAAAGCCAATTATCAAGTCTCAAATTTAATCAAATAACTTTTGGTTTGTTAAAATAAAATTAACAGTAACCTTCCTTTTCTAAAAAGATAAAAAAATAAAAAAATAAATTAACAGTAACCTCCAACCACTTAATTATGTAATCACAATTACTTAATAGTGATGTTCTTTATTTCTAATGGATTTATCTTTTTCTAGTCAAAGAAGACAGTGAAGATTAGCATTAATCTTACTAATGAATGAGTCCAAAATAACATGATTAAGAAAGTGGGTAATAATTTTTTTAACTTATCTTTTAAATAATGAAACTGTCCATAAAGTGAAAGCCCAATTTAATGATTATATTCTCTTTTTCCCTTCAAAATTATTTACCAATTGCCTAATAATCATTCACTCGATAATACAAATGAGTGGCATATTTATATATTTTTTATCCAAAAAAAACTTACATGACTAAATTATCAATGGCATGATAGTGTTCGAAGAAATGAAAGTTTAAATGTTCAAAGTATTAAATGGCGTAATTAGTAAAAATAAATAATATATCTAATAATATTAGGGGATAATATTTCAACTAAGATTTAAGTTAAACATTAGTGGATCTATTTTGATTTATAATACAATATTTTTAGTTTTACTTGAACGTTTTAATTGACTAATGAAAAACATTATGAAATATACTTAAATTAAATAAGTGTTTGATTAATAATTAATTTAAGTGATTTTTTTGTTATCAAACATACCAAGACATTAGTTTGTTGCTTAGTCAATATATTACTTACGCTTGCTAACCCGTCTGATTGTAGTTTACCACTCTCTTCATCCCATTAATATAGGTAATAATATATTTGCACAATTGTTATTGCATCAACCTCTAGTGAAAATTTATAATTTCATTTGATAAATATCATAGGATATACCTCTTTCTTCTACATTTATAATAATCAAATTGGTGTAATTTGAAATATTTCAAACTTAATTTAGATTTTTTATTTTATTTTTTTGTATTTATAAAAGTTTGAAGTGAAGCTAGTATGAAAGGCCCAATGGGTAACTGAGATTATTTTGAAGTGCACCAAAAGAAGGAAAATTGGGAAGTTGCTGAAATTGGCATTTGGGCCTAGTGCACATAACTGGGCTTTTATAAAGCTGGACTCCACTTGTGAGTTTGGGTAAGCCCACAAAGCCCATTTATGTAAAGATAACACTATTGCACATAGAGTCAATTATTGGACTACTTTCTGTGTCAATTTCAAGTTAGTGTCAAAACGAGTCAGTCCAAATTCAACCCCAAATATTTTGTGTCATAATTATGTCAAGTTACTCGGATGAGTGTCAACTTTGTATCGTGTTTGCGAATTAAAGTACCTACTTTATCTATATTTATGCCGACATTTAAAGATATATAAGAGGATATGGTAATGTTTTTAAATGTTTTTTTTTCATTTTTGCATTAATATGTTAATGTTATAACCATCTAAAATTCCGCTAATATCATGTTGGGAGAGCAATATAACGTGTCAATATTGAAGTCAAAAAAAAAAAAACACCTTTACTAATAAAGATGACATATAAAAAATACGATAAAATATAACAACAACTAAAATTGTGTCACTGTCAATTTCACGTAGTGTGTTTGAGTCATGTATATTTTTTTCCAATTCTAGTTACACACAATGTAAACTGAAACGCTATTTGGCCTTCATGGTATTTATAATAGTATCATTTGGTTATTGTACATATGAAATAGTACCATTTAGTGCATATATTTCAATTTGAGTCATTTGACACTTATGGTATTATCTGATAATATTTAGCCATATTCTAATTTTTTATATTTGATTCATATATATTAGTTATCCTTTTATTGATAAATATACAAAGGGTTTTTCTAAAATGTGCCCAATAGACACACATTAAGTTTCATTATTGCATACTATAACATTTAATGTTATTATCTTAATATTTATTGTTATTTCAATTAAGGTATAAAAATTTAGGAATGACAGAGAATCTCACTAAATAAGGAAAGATAATAAATAATCGGATAACATCATTAAATGTTATTGTGTACAATAGTATAGGTTAAGGTGTGCCCTTTGGGCACATTTTAGAAAAACCCATATACAAATTGAGATATTACACGAGCATTACGCATTCTAACATATGGCCGTATGTTGGGCGAAAAATGTTGACTTAATTCATAGATCTGTAAATCTACGAAAGTGCAATTTCTTAAAGGATTTAGATTCGATTTGCTGGAGGGACATAGGTGTTGATGAATGATTTTCGATAAATATATGATTTATTATGTTTATTTTTTTAGTACCTTTACAGTGTCTCAGGCTCTTTGTAGTGTTTTTTTGCCCTTTATACGGTTTATACTAGCTTTTGAAGTTTAATTTCTCATTTTTCCTTGTTTATCATCGTGCTGTAATTTTTATATTATTCAATAAATATGATAAATTTTCTATTAAAAAGAAGACAAACGATATATACGACCCAAAGGGTTGTATACAAGCATTTAATACCACTTATCTCTCTCATAATTTTACATTAATTTCATAATAAACATTTATTGCATTTGAGAATATGCATTATATTTATTTATTGTCCGTAAACTCTATATTCTTCACTCAACTAATTTATTTATTATTTTCAAAAAAAAACTAATTTATTATTTAAAAGAAAAAAATCTATGAATTTGATGAGGTTCTTTGTTAATGCTACTAGTTTGCAATGAATTTTTGAGAAAATTAGGATATACAGAAAATACAGTATTTTCATACAAATACATGTACAACGGGTTAATGCTTGGATTAAGTAAGGTATAATAAAAATTAGGATATACCGAAAGTATGAAATCCCTTTAAAAATACATGCACAATGTGTTCATGCTTAGATTAAGTAGGGTATAATAAAAATTAGGATAACCGAAAGTATGAAACCCCTTTAAAAATACATGTACAACGAATTTATACTTCGATTAGGTAGGGTATAATAAAAAGAACAAAATTGTTAATTTATTAAATATATTTTTCATTTATTAAATTTTTTAATTAAAATGAATTGAATTGTTTATTCCGTCAAAAAAAATTGAGTTGTTTATTACTAGAATGAAATAGTAAAAAATGAATGAAGAATGTTAGTGGGCGTGTGAAATTAATTAACACAAGTGAAATCTACATATGATTCTTATTTACAACCCTTTGAGTTGTAAATATCATAATTCTTAAAAAAAACATATGACCGTGTGTTAGTAAATTCTCACAAACTAATTTATCAAAAAAAAAAAAAAATTCTCACAAACTAAAATATGAACAATAAATATTATCAAATCATAATCCATACAATCACATGGGGCTGTATTTAGTTTAGCTTTGGACTGACTAATTTTAGAAAATGAATAACATAAATAAATCTGGCGGCTAGCCAGTAGTAATCATCTTCCAATTTGTGCCTAATTTATCCATTATCTTGCCGATAATTATGCATGAAATTGTGAAAATAAGAAAATAGTTTGCCCTTTTATCTTCCTGTAAATGCACTTTTCAATGGAGTAATTAAAATATTATATATTCTACCAAAATAAAATTAAAAATATTAATATAGCAATAATACATATTTTTTTTCTTTGAAGAATATATAGCCATATACTTGATGACTTGTCAACATGAATAAAATCTAATTTTGGATTAATTCTTACTGACTTTTTTTGTTAAAATATTTGGTAATTAGTTTTTTTTTTTTAATTTGTAAGGAGCATGATTCGAACCCTGGACTTTCCACTCACACATTAGTGAGTGTATCAGTTAGGCTAAAACCAATTGATTGATGATTACATATTTAAATAGATACGTTTGTTTTATTTAATCTAATTATTCAAATTCGTCGATTATCTCTTCATAAAAATCTGTGTATGTTTTAAAACTTATCAACACGAATTTTTTTAACTTGAGTAACCTAAAGATTTTAACAAACAAGCTTAATGTACGCATAAGGAAGTATCTTAAATGAAGATGTAAATCTATATTATCGAAATTGTATGCATAAACTTCGATAAATGAATTAGTATGTTCAAATTAACTTTTTCATGTTCACAGTGGCGGACCCAGGGGTGGGCTGGGTGGGCTCCAGCCCGGGTCCGCCCAAAAAAAGAAAAAATTAATTTTATTTTTGACAAATTTAAGAATTGATTTGTATCAAATATTAATTTAGGGCTTCATTTATCTTTTCTTTCTCTTGCATATTGTCTCCCTGCTTCAAATTCTAATTTTTTTCTATTCCCCTCTCATCATCAATTATTATGTGAATCAAATTCAAGTTTTAAGACATATTAAATTCGGTAAAATTTCAATTGTCTATTCGAGTTTATTAAATTTAAATATCTCAATTCTCATTGTTTGCATTGAGAGGAAGTTTGCTGAAGATATTGATCCAAATGACGTCATTGATGAATTTTACGTTACAAAACATCGTCGAGTATAACTTACGTAATGATTTTGAATGTTATTTTAGTACAAGTTAATTTGAGACGATGATTTTAAGAGATGATACATTTTGGACTTAAATTTTTTAGACTGTTTATATTAATATTTTGAATGAATATTTTATCGTATGAAAAGTCATGACTTTTTATCAAGTTTAAGTCTAGCCCTAGGGATGGACAAATCCTGGGTCCGCCCCTGGTTCACAATAAATTTTAAGATGGGATGATTTTAAACTCGATAAAATATGTATTAAAAATTGTTGAATTAGTAATTTTTTTTATTGAACACATATCATAAGAATCCGAACAAACTGGAACCTACCGTGAATTCAAATAAAAGTATGTCTGATCTTTAATTTTATCTCTCAATGTTTATAATCACAATTAGGTTAATTAATAGTTTAAGTTACACTTTGGGATTGCAAATCCAATCTCCTTCTAAAGGACTAGTTAGTCGGGGTAGATGATAAACTATTAATTATTGAGCTTACCAATTCCTCCATGTATGGAGGCCAGAGAACAAAAACATTGAAATAATGATTAATTTGTCACGTTTGATAACAATTAACTTAATTGTATATTACTTCACTAACTAATTAATGCTTTATTATGATATATGTTTACATAGAGATCTTCACTAAATACATCCGTATTTTAGGGTTAGCCATAAGATTTGGATTAGATTGGTAAACATTCCAATATATGCACTCTCTCTTTTATAGACAAACAAAATGATATTATTGCGAAAAACTAGTCAACTCATTATAAAAAAGTCGAAAAGTACATCTAACCATTCCTTGATAACCCTCATGAACAACTTGTCAAATAAGAAAATGTGCAACCGAATTAGCAGAAAAACGCTTAACAAAGGACATAGAGCAATAAAATAACTCATTAATTAATGATTTTAATTTTTAATTTTGAGGAAAGATTGAATTAATGATATAATATGATAGAGGAATTTAATTAAGTAATTAATCTTTGTTTAACATGTTAAATGAGTTATTTAAATATTGCCTAATTGGTCCTCAATGATATTTTTTTTTTCTTTTTGAAAGACGATGAAGGTTTTATTATATTATAGATTCAATTTTGGTACATGCGAAGTGGATAATGTTAAAAGCCTAACTAGTGTCTTGTCAAAAAAAAAAAAAGCCTAACTAGTGTATTTTAATTTATTTTATCTTTGTTTCTCAAAAAAAAAAAAAATAAAAATTTATTTTATCTTTAGAATGGGACTTTAAATTTTAATTTATACGAGGTACAAAAGCCAACAATATTTATATTTTTATTCTTATTTTTTTTTTCCATTCGATAACTGAATCCGCATTGGGCCGACTAATTTGGATTTGAACGGATTTAAAGATTAGGGTATCTAAACCATTCTCCATCACTGTTGTGAGGGATCGATCCGCAAACCTTCCTACCAAGTGCAGCTACATACTTCTACTACGCCAATAGTTGATCTGCTCTTATTCTTTTTTTCTTAAAATATATTTTTATTCTTGTTTTTAGTTAACTTCATAAGTGCTTGTCAAAAAAAAAATTAACCTCATAAGTGGTATAATTGAGTGTTCAATATTGATAATTCTTTAGTCACTTTTTCTTTTATACATGATCTTCTTATCTTTTAGTCATAAATTTCATAATTTTATTTTCCACATATATATCATATTATTTTTTATTTTTTTTTTACGAAGTAGTAACAAAATTCAAATATATTGGAATCTCTGATCAATAAGGATATAGACCAAATAAGGGTATTAGGTTTCCCTGATTTTCAAGGAGAGAGCTCGTATAATGCTCGGTTCATTGAAGATATTCCTTTTTTAATTATATGAAAAATAGAAACTCCTCCTTTCTAACGAGCTAGATCTTGATGGATGGGTATAAGTTCGCTTATATGATGTGATTTCAAGGTAAAAATAACAACAAAATTACATTTGTCGACAAAATTCGAATTGCTAAATGAACATATATAAATTACTGATAAGTTATCCGTGAAAAATTATCGACCAAGATTTTTAAAGTCAATTGTTAAACTCCCAATATATATTCTTACACAATAGTTGTTTGTCAACCTCTTAAGTATTTGATTATGGCTCCCTCCACTTATTCAACTGCATTTACAATCCTAACAGAAACACCCCATATGTTAGCATATGTTAAATAATCTAATAGTTAAGACATATGTTTTAAGTTATGTTATCATGTGCCCACAATTTTAATAAAATTTATACATACATATTTATCAATACAAAATATTATGTAAATAGTTGTCAAAATGATGATATGTTACCATATTTATATTGATTTAGATAGTACATATTATATTTTTAATCATATATAGATAGACCCATCTTAAAAAAATCAAATAATTATATTAGTACCATATATAATTTAATCATTTCATTAAATATAATCTTAAAGGACCTAATTGGAGTTGAAGTGCCTAAAGCACCAAATATATATATTAAAATATTGAAAAAGAAAATAAAAGACACTCAAAATAAGATGTTAGTGATTATAATTAGTGCCATTCATGGATAGTATAGCTCACCTTATTCTTAAATATAATTATCAAAAGGTCGCTCTTTGCTCTGCCACATCAGCAAAATCTCCACAACTATATTTTTAAAACAAATCTACAAATTGGTCAATTTTATAATATATAGTTATCCACTTATTGTGCTAATTAATATTAGCATTTAGTTGTTTTAATTTTAATCTTGTGCATTATATTAAGGCAAAGTGGCCATTAGTAAAGTATCATTCAATATCTTTCTACTACTATATAATATGAATTAAATAATTGTAAACATATTCAGTATTAGTGGTGTTCACCTAGTTAATAACTGACCAAATATAATATTTGGTCTATCACCATTAAATTAGAGAATACCTTCTAAAACTCGGGAAAAGGGATGAGAAGATCATATTCGACAAACCACACGGATTGTCAACGTTGTTGATCAAGAGGTCCAAAAACAAATCGAGGAGGCATTGAATAAAGAAAAGTTCCAGACCAAAAGCACATTGCGTTTCTTCTAGATCATCAAACAAAAACCGCTAAGCGAAGAACCTAATATTATTAAACAAAAAGAGAAAGATTAAACAAAAGAGAAAATAAAAATAAAAAGCAAAATAACAAGAAAAAATATAGCAACAAATTAGACTATCTTAAGATGCTCGATCATTCCTATTGACGTCTTAGTAAACGAACGAATTGCAAATATAGGACCAAATCATGGCCACAAAAACAAAGCTGACTGGACATGACAAATTTGGTACGACAATTCACAGAGGCATTTCGCTCCCGAAAGATATTAATGTCTTTTTTCTTTTTAGAGTTTCATGTTTGACAATTATACGAATTAAACTCAAGAACCCATGCTTCTTTCAAGAATGTAGTAATCACTACGTCATCATTTGGTGGTTAATGATATTAATGAGTTTCTAGTTTAATTAGGTATAAATTCATACTTTTTTTTTAAGAAAATCAAATACAATAAAATGAACTTATAATAATAAATGCCATCAATTTTTATTTTTGCCAAAAGGGAAATTATGCAGTGGTTGAGATAAATAGCATCGAAGTAAATTAAAAATAAAAACATGCTCCACTAAAAATATTTTAAATGATTTTAGTATGTATATATATAAACAAAAAGTCAAAGTCAAGGACCTACCTATAGTCCTACACTGTATATAACCATATGGATATCCCTTGTCCCTATTTGTAATCCACGTGGCCTATCCTTATTGGATCTTTCTCCTCAGTCAAATTAACTACTCTACACATGTGCCCTCATTTTGAATTTTCTGGCAAAACAAATTTCAGACTTTTTCTCATAGAAAAATATTTGATATTTGTTTATATTTGAACCTAAATACTACTGTAAAAAAAATATAAAAATTAGGCTGTTCAAAAAATAAATTAAAAATTTAGGGACTTCCATAATTTATTTTCACTAGTACATTAATTGGTCAATATAGTAGGTCGGTGGTACAAGTTGTTTTGTGAAAAAACATTACCCAACTTAATGAGAATGTGCTTCTCTAAATCTTCTATCTCTTCTCCAACTTTAGCAAGCTTTGATACGATATTATATACACTATCATTTATAATTGTCAACTTTACGGTTAGCTATACTAATACAATGATCGGCTAATTTATTCGTAGATGAACAAGATCAAAAAGTTAATTATTTATTATAATGTAATACAATTTTCATTTTGTTTTCATTTAATTTGGAAAGTAACTTTAAATTTCCATGGTGAATATGTACTTGTAAGAAAAAAATTTAAATAAATATATTCCCTATCTTATATCAAAATTAACTAAGTTTAGCATTATAGTTTCCAATGCAGACACACGACCATATTTGGTAACAAAATCCACACAATATATGATATATAAATGCAGAGGATTTGGTGTCAATTTCATATTAAGAGATAAGAACGACACTTAAAGTTATGGTTTTGAACTTTTGAGATTTTGTTTAGCTCAACTGTTGCGGTAGATTATATACCAATTAACTCTTATTGTTGATATGTAATAGACATTAATCCAACAGCAACAACTAACCGTAGCAGCTAACAGCAACAACTAACAACAACAGCTCCAAAACGAACAACAACACCAAACATGCCTTAATTGTTTTTTCTAATAAAAGTAGTCGTTTTTTAATCATAGCCGAAATTTTCTTTTAATATTCTGTTTGAAATTAAAAGGAAGAAAGCAGTTCCTAAAAAAGTAGAATCAAATGGACAATTAATTCGTAAAGATATTATGCAGTTTACAAATTTGCTAAAGCGAATTTAAGGTTTCTAGCTATTTATAAACCTAGACTTTTAGTTATTTTGTTTTGGTTTCAAGCTCGATATTTTTTTAAATTCTACTAAATAAATGGGCGCATTTACTACACTCCCATACATATCGGTAAACCGCCTATATTCACCTCATATAATAGATTTTAAAGACCGAGAAGTCAATAAATAAGAGGCCATATTATACCGAAACTAGTACAAGTCTTGTTCTTTCATATAAAACAAATGTCAATTATAAGATAAATTTGTTAGAGATAATATACATAAAACTAGTATTATATAAATTTTCACAATATGTTATTGATTGGAGAATCCAGGAATCGACATTGTCATTATACAACAATGGTGTAGAATTTGGTCCATATTTTCAACAAAATTTCATGTCATTATACAATTGATCAATTACAAGTCACATCTCATAATAGATTTTTTTGAATGCTACAAACCCGGTTTATTCATATTGTTTTCTCTATCCACTATTGTATACACGTGTGTATGCACGTGCCAACAAATAAAGAGTTGGTAATTAATTTGCCATATACAGAGACATCCTAAATTTTACGAAATCTTACTAGTAATATTTTATTTTTCCCCTAAGAAAAATATTTTATTTTATATAAAATAAATAAAAATGATTTAATTAAACCGTACTGTTTTGGTCACGCGGTTTCATCACATGGGACGGGGAAACCTTCAAATTTTATCTAAAACAACTACCAAACACAACACTATTATTATATTTATATAAATACCTTTTTTTTTTCTTTAATAGACAACTAAAGTTTATTTTATTGTAAAAGCCATTTTAGATTTGGACCTCTTCTTTGGAACTTGTTTTGACTATGTATTATATAATCACTATTTTGATCTTCCTTAAAATTTAAGAGTTTTAGGTCTCAAGTTCAAGTTTTAGAGTACTTAAAAAAACTTTAATTAGGAAAGATTTATATTAAGGGCATATATGACAAGCCTCGAATTAAGAAATACACGAAATTTATTAAAAACTCTAGCCAATTTAGTTTTTAAAATTTTAATAATTATCATTTAAACCAAAGGAAGTGTACTCAATTTTCCACAAAATAATGTTGATTCTAACAATATTTTTAAGTGTCATTTTATTTTTTGAATTTTAATACTATTTTTAATTGTGTGGAAGAATCACAATCCAAATTTAATCTACATTATTTTCAAACATAAATAGCATAATAATTATATCATTAAATTTATTGACAAATGTCAAACAATGAAGTTAAACACGAAAGGATATATTTAATTGATGTCGCAATAGTTATAGTAACTTTTCAATTTGAGAAACTACTTTGACTAAATTCGATATATGGATAACTGAGTTTTTTACTTACATCATTTTAAACATTGATTTTGTTCGCGCTTTGACAAGTCAATATGATATCAAAACATTTTATTTTCAAGTCAATAAGGAATATTAAGCTTGATTATTTGTTTAATTAGGCCTTAGTTTATAAATATTTTTTTATTAGAAAAGGCATTAATCCAAGAAAAGAATTAGAGTATACCATAATATAAGAATTTATTATATTTCTAAAGGTATGGGAAAACCAATTAAAAACCAATAATTTCCTGAAATGGCTAAACAATTAATGGAAAACACCAAATTATTCGAACTGGAATTAGTTTATAGATTAGTTTTTGGATCTGTCACACATTAAGAAAAATTTCATGAGTATTTTTGAAGTATATGTTTCTTTTTCTTCTAAATATAAAACAAATACATAATATTTCTTATATATAAACTAAATATTCATTGAATATTCTTTTGGTAGAAAAATCCATATAAAATCCATTAAAGCTGACCTCACAACACAATATTAGAAAATACCCTAGTTGAAAAAAAAAAATTCCTTCCAAAAAAAACGTAAATTTTACCATATTAATAAATCGATTAAATTAAATTTTTTAAATATGATAATATTTTTTGAGCTTTTCTATATTTACAAAATAATCATTACTTTACCTACTATCATTATTAGATTAGTGGATAAAATTTAATTTAACGGTGATAAAAATAAAGTAAAAGTTACTTCAAAGTAAGCATAAAAAACACCATATCTTTTATGTTAATATTTTATCCGTATATAACAATGTTCAAAATAAAATAAAATAATTTTCTTTCATGTTCCATTCGTAAGCTGCTAACGTATAAAAACATTTTAAAGTGGAATAAATTGATAATATATCTTAACTTTTTTTATTTACTGGTACTTTTACCATGCGTATAGCGGTCAAATGGAAGTAATAATTAAATTGGTGAATTTTAGCACCAATATTTTGCATTAAATTCATTTATGATGATTTTTAGTGGGATGGAACCATGTTATTTAGAAGATATCAACTTAGTTAAAATTCTCGTGTTACTCATTTTTTCCAGCTTCTCGTTCTTATTTAGAAAAAGTGATTTATTAGCTTCTATAGTTTTGTTATAAATTTCAATTTTAGTAAACTCTCTTAGTAGTTTGGCAAGAGGGATGAGATGGGATGAGAATTAGAGTGAGATAAAAGAAAGAGGATGGATGTGAGATTAAGTTTAAGGAATGTGTAGTCTCTTGTTTGGTACATGAGATGAGATTGAAGGGATACAAGTTTAGTATAATTTTACTCTAATTTACAATTCGGGAATGCGAAACAGTACGATGAACGAACAGTGGACGGAGGACGGGTAATGGTAACCAAACGGATATAGAGGGAATTTTTAAAAAAGGGAAACGACTATTTAGTCATTTCCATTCTTTCCCCTTCTTATTCCCAATCCCTCTCCCCTATCTCACAAGCAAACATGATATTACTCCATCCCTCTCATTTCATCTCCATCCCTCCCATCTCATCCCTCTAAACAAACAATCTATCTATTGCTCCAAGGTTTAATTAAACGCGGAGGTAGGAAGGGATTTAGAGGTTCTCAGTCCCCAGTTGATAAAACCACTCATATTATGGATGGTTTTGACTCCTCGTGCCTCTTAAAATTGAGTACTTAAGCTTCTAAACTCTAAGAATTTGGCCCGTGGGTGTCAATATGGGTTGACGGGTCATAAACGTGTCGTGTCATCCTACTCTGGTGACCCATTTAGCTCAACCTTGACCCAACCCGTTTATTAAACGGGTTGACACGACCCAACCCATTTATTAAACGGGTTACACGAGTTGACTCGTTTAACCCGTCTAGCTAAAAAATACAATAAATAGATATAAAAAAATTGAGATCCCTTTAACTAATTTAATATATTTTATACAATATAATTAACTAAAAGTGTAAAATTCACTAATCTATTAACATTTGACAATGTTTGTTAGTACATTTAAAGTTTAAATTCAAAAACTCGAAATTCAAAAAACAAAAGGCCAAACAAACTAAAGAAAATAAAAAACATCGTAACATTTAATCTATCCAATATTTCAACTGTCAATTTTTTAAAAACAATAATGAACTAAACAAACTAAAATTTAAACTAACAAGTTAAAATTCAACTAAGTACAAACAATTATATTAATTACAGTTAAGTTAAACGGGTTGTTAATGGGTTGACAAGTAAACCCTGACCCAACCCATTTATTTTGCGGGTTAATCGTGTCGACCCATTTATGACCCTAACCCATTTAGGCTCAACCCTAATTCGTTTAATTTACGTGTTACGCGAATCGTGTTATCGTTTCATGACCCATATTGACAGCCCTAAAATTTGCCCCCTAGTATAAGAGTTACGTATTCATTACCGGATATAGTAAATTTATTCTAAACAAATTCAGAAAACTAATCCAATAAAACCTCTATATTTAAATACTCTATACAAGAATAATTTCTCAATTGTTATACAAATAATTTTGTTCCAAGTGTTGAATATCTTTGTTGTTTCGACCTTTATTTAGTAATAAACTCTCAATTGTTATGTAAATAATCATGTTATAAGTGTATTATTGTATAGAGGTTTTAATGAAACACCAAATGAACTCCGATCAATCAATTTTTTACCAATAACACCGTTCACGTCTTCAAAATTTAGTATCCAATTTGGACAGATTGAATTTTTAAACCCGCATATACACTCAAAATATGACTTCTCCCCACTAACTCCTCAAATAATTCAAAATTATCTTCTAAACCCTTCAAATAGAGTATAAACACCTAACGTCTTTCACTACAAATTACAATAACGAGTCATGCTTTGGTTGAGAGTGACATATGACTCCCTATAAATCAAAGGTCTTCTCCTTGTGGGATGCCTTAATAAATTTGGGTGGGTATCAAGTATCAACAAATATTTCCCCCTCTCTCTCCCTCTCCTCTTTCTCTCTCTAAAAACTCACTCTTCTCTTGTGTTCTAGAAACTGTAAATCAAATTCTAATTTAACCCGGATAAATCTCTCCCTTTATTCCATCATATTTCACTCATCTTTTTCTTCCTAATTCTTGTTTGTTTCTCGGAATTAGTTCTGATCCTGTTTTTCCCGGAAAGTCCATTCCTTTTTATCTTTTTCCGTTACAAAAGTAATCCACAATCTTCTTTTTTCCCGCAATTTCACTAATTATCAAGCACACAAATCATGGGTTTCTCTTAAATTTGGACAAATCCAAAAACTTTTCGTTGAATTTTTGGTTTGAAAGAAAAACAAAGTAGTTTACTTTAAGCTTAAAGCAAATACAAGAAGAAGAAACAGAACATAAGAGTCTTAATTTAGAACAAACGTTTTCTCAAAAATTCAACTGTTTAGCTGATTTTTGCAAACATTGTCATCACTTTCTCTCTCTACAGAGGAGAGAGAGTTTGGGGTTTGATATAAATTTAGCTGTCCAAACGTCAAAAAATAGAATTTCTCAGTTGCATTTTCTGTTTCTCCTCCTCCTCGTCACTCTAAAAACAGGCAATCAAAATCCCTAAACTCTCTCTCTAGCTTTCTCTCTCTGCAAACTTTCTCTCTCTTCTTTTCTATTGTCTATCCTTCTTTTCTTGATTCTTGCTTCCCCCCTTCTTTTCTTGACCTTGTTTGTGTTCTTTATTTTTCTGGGTTAGGAGAGAAACTTTTTAAAGTTCTCTCCTTTCTCTCTCTACCCCCTCTCTCTTTCTCTCTCTAGAAAACATGTTTTTTGATAAAGGGTCAACGCAATCAAACCTTGATTGCTTTCTTCAATGCACCACCCCAATTGTTTCATCTCAATTCCTGCCAAAGGTTTGATTTTTAATGTTCCCCATTTCAAAATTTGTGTTTTTTTTTTTGTTTCCAACACCAGATTGGATGCTGACTAATCCAGTTTCGGGCGAACAGTTTCAGGGTATCTAATGGTTCTGTTTTTTTTGTTGGTTTTTGCAGACAGAGATTAGGAATTTGAACAGGTTATGGCATCCATGGGAGAGAGAAACAGTTGAATTTTTCACCTTGAGTGATTTATGGAATTGCTATGATGAATGGAGTGCTTATGGTGCTGGTGTTCCTATCTCTCTTGACCATGGTGAAACTTTAGTTCAATATTATGTTCCTTATCTTTCTGCTATCCAAATTTTCACCAGCAATCCTTCTTCTGTCAATGGCTTTAGGTACCCGTTTTTGATCCCCTTTTGCACCTTTCATTGCTTGTTATGTTTCTTTGTTGCTAGTTTGAAGTTGGATGATGGGAGTTTTCGGTGTGAGTTTACGTTGCTTTGATGTTCATTTGATCATGAATATGTTAATCTTGCTTGAATTCTGGTTTTATGGTGTAGCCATAGGCAATTCATTTATTTTTGTTTATTGCTAATTTGAAGTTAGATGATGAGAATTTTCGGCTTTTTCCGTTGCGAATTTACTTTTGATGTTCATTTGATCATTTATATGTTGATCGTGCTTGAATTGTGGTTTTATGGTGTCTCCATAGGCAATCATTGAAAGTAACATTTGGAAATGGTGTTTTGATTAGGGAGGAGACCGATTCGGGTGATGGAGAGATGATGATGAGGGATTCATTTAGTGATTCTTGTAGTGATGAGAGTGAGAGTGATAAGCTGTGGAGGTGGGATGGATGTTCGTCGGAGGAAGGTGGATTCGAGCAAGATAACAACAACAACAACCTCTGGCGTCTTAATGATCGATTGGGATATCTTTATTGTCAGTATTTCGAGAGATCAACTCCTTATGGAAGAGTTCCCTTGATGGATAAGGTACTTTTTGATGCTTCATCATGCTTAATTTTCTATTCTTGTTCTGTGTTCGTTACTTTCACTAGATGCTCGGAGGTAGGATGGATTCGGTTTATTGTCGTTTGTTGTTGCTGGTATAACGGACACTAAGATAGAACATGGAAGATGGAAGATATCTTTGGATTTGTTGAGAATCTCTTGAAATCCTTTTTCATAAAAGGCATCTGATAAAGATGAATCAAACTTTTCGGACTTTTGAACATGGAATTTAATGCTTTATCTCATCCTAGTCTCTATATTTGGTGCTTTTGATATGTGGAATAGATATTAGATTCATCTTTTCGGGTTTTAACGTGATATGAGCATAGGTTCTTGCTTTTGATTGGATTCCTCTGTTGATCATGATCGCTTCTATTACGAATTCCCTCATATACCGTTACCATTAATTGTTAAAGTAATTGTGATTCGGATAACGACTTTTTGGTGTTTTGCTCACAGATTAATGGATTGGCTAGAAGATTCCCGGGTTTGATGTCACTCCGAAGTGTTGATCTTTCCCCAGCTAGTTGGATGGCTGTTGCTTGGTGCGTGTCTCTTATACTCTCAAATCTCACACGCGTGCACACGCACACATCCCGACAAGCGCGTGCACACACACGCACGTCCCGACAAGCGCGTGCACACACACGCACGTCCCGACAATCATACTTGTGCACGTGCTCTAAATAGTCAAACAAACATACATAAATGCATGATATCCACATTTAAGTTTATGCCATTTTTGTCCGGTCATTAGTGATAATAACTGTTGATTCGTGTTCAGGTATCCGATCTATCACATCCCAATGGGGAGAACCATCAAGGACTTGTCGACATGCTTCCTGACATACCATACCCTATCATCATCATTCCAAGGTACTAATTCTTCACCAAATTTTGCAACTTTATATGCTTGGAAAGTTACATTTACCTCCATGGACAACATGCTCGCCTCGTCTGACATTGCTCGATTTGATTTGTTGTCGATTCAGATATGGACCTTGAAGATGATATCGAGAGTCCGGAGAGGAAGAGAAAGGAAGGGGAAAGCATCTCTCTTCCCCCATTTGGCTTGGCAACTTACAAAATGCAAGGAAATGTGTGGATCTCGGGCAATTCTGGCCGGGACCAGGAAAGGCTAATGTCACTTTACAGTGTAGCAGATTCATGGCTGAAGCAACTAAGGGTCCAGCATCATGATTTCAACTACTTCATGGGAATTAGGCGCGGTGGCTAGAAGCACTAACGATAATGCCCAAATCAAATCAAATCAAATCGCGCCCCCAAAAGTTAAAAATCCTCCGTTTTCTTGCCCGAGGACTCTGTGTAGGATGCTGTCTATCGAAAAGCTACAGTTTTTAAGCTTATTTTTAGGTCAAAATTCAAAATCAAAAATCTAATTTCGTGTATGAGGTTTGATCACCAAAGAGGGGATGTGGAGATGAGTTTTTTTTAACCCTCTTTTTTTTTTTATCTTTTTTTTTTTTGAGGGGTTGGAGTATGAGAGAAAAATTTAGGGGGAATATTCTGAAACTTTAGAAATGTTTCTGGAATCTGTAACATAACTCTTTTAACCATAATGCAGTTATTTGACCCCTGAGTATAAAGTTTGAGGTTTTTATGCCATCCTTCTGTTTCTGATAATATGCTTAATACTTGTGTTTGCTCGTCGTTATGGTTTGTGGCTCGGTGAGTTATGTAGTCTGAATTTACAAGAAGAGATTTCAAGTTCTATTCTTTCTGAAGATAAGAGGTTCGAAGTTTTGACTGTGATCAAGTTCAAATGTAATTTTGTGTTATTTGTTCTGCATTTTGATTTTATGAAGGGTTCGAATCGAAAGAAACGATGGAATTCTCAAATGAAGGTAAAAACCATAGGTTCTTGCTCGCAAAAACCATAGCACCATTTGTAGAACGAGTGAATCATATGATTATACAATATTGTGTTACTTTTCTTGTAGTAATCATATTGAGCAGTATAATATTTGTTTACGTGTTCTGCATCAATTGCATATAAGAGAGTAAGAAGGCAATTTTCTTTTCAATTTTGGAATCGTCACGAAATACCATTGAGTTTGGAAACATAATTGTTCTCTTTTGTTTAACATACAAAAGTGCATGATAAAAAATCCGAACAAGACCAGACTAACGTATTAAGTTCGGAAACATAATTGTTCTCTTTTGTTTAGCATACAAAAATGCATGATAAAAGATCCGAACAAGACGAGACTAACGTTATTTTAGATACGTGTATTTAAGTATTAAAGTTTATGAGAAAGCGCAATTGCATAAAAAAAGGTGTCTTATTTATTAATGTACTAATGATCTTTGGCGCAACATCTTTTGATGCTTGTAAGCATTTTGCATAATTGTTCGTGTGTATGCATGCATATAAACATGACAATAAAATTGTTCAACTGGACCAAAAACCAACACCGTTATTATACTCTAAATAGACTGTATAAGCCGTTTTAAATTGTTAAAGAATGTTATGTTATAGAAGCGCTTTAGATTCTGTTCTATATCTGTCAAGATTTGATTAAGATTTCGCTATGATTTTGTATTTGACTAATGTTAATTGGCTAATTGAAATTTCCAAAACTTTAAAAACACCTGCGGCCCATGCTTGCGAGTTGCTGGTTTTTTAGTACTTTGATTTTAATAGGTGGTTTAGCTATTTAATCAAGCTCATTAATGAGTTTACAGTTTTTTTGTTAGGAAGCCTGCCTATTCAGTTATGATTTGCTGGCACTTTTTGATTGGCCCAATCAACTTAGAAAATTTGTTTTAAATTAATTAGTGTGGTCCAAATTTTATTAGGCAAAACGCACTAGTAGTCTCTGAATTTTATGACAGAAAAAAAAAAACGTATGAACACAATTTGTCTAATTAAAGAAGTGAAGCTTAAGAACATCTTAAATATCCATTTCTTTATTTTTATTAATTACCATTTTATCTTTTATCCCTTAATTAAAGTTACACATATTGACCGTTATTATAAGGTTCAGATGTTGTTATTCAATGTTCGTTTTGTTAATAGTTTGCTGTTTTGTTAATGCTTTATACATTTTTTTTACTTGATTTTGATTCCATAATATTATTCTCAAATACAAGGATTTGGATATTTGGAAGTTGGATTTTATCTTTAAAAGTCATGTTTATTTGTTTAGATAGAATTTTAAAAGTCATGTTTAATAACATCTCAACAATTAATTACACAATCAACAATTACTATTTTATAACTAATGCTAGAGATTTGAATTCAACTATAAAGAAAATATTAATCTCAGGTTAACTAAATACTTTATAGTTATCGAGATGTTTACAATCAATAAAGTTTGATGTTTACAATTAATTTTTCTATTAATTCGATTCTTAGGGCTCGTTTGGTAAAGCGTTTTGCAAGAGCATTTAGCGTTTCGCAGGAGCATATCACAATTTTATTCCAATATGTTGCTACATAGGTGTTTGGTTAAAAAATTTAAACTACAACATTTAGCGTTTTGGAAGCAAAACGGAGCGTTTCGCGAAAAGCTCCAAAATGGAGCTTTTCCCGAAACGCTAGTTTGTATTTTAAAGTACAAGTAGACTTTGACCAAATTACCCTAACTTATTATTATTATTTATTTATATTTATAAATAATATATCCATATTAATCTTTTCACATGTCAACAGCTACTGTTTTTTGTAAATTTTCCAAACACTAATTATCCAACAGATATCAACAAACAACAACATCAAACAACAACAGCAAACGCAACCGCTGCAAAACTAACAGCAACTCCAAACAAACCCTTAATGTATACAATTTTAATCGATAATCCAGTGTGTCGGATTAAAAAATCCGTAAATCCAATCAATAAAAATCGAAAAATATCCAATGGATTGTGAGCTTTGCCGAGTCTTGAAGGAAAGTGAATTTGAAAGTGGATGGATGATATTGATAGGAGGATATTTGATTCCATCAAGGCACGTTATTAAATTTTTCTATAGTTAATAAGAATTTTTACTAATCACACACTCTTTTGCTCCCTCCATGTACTTTCTCTTTTTTAGTAATATTAATTTGGGGCTACAAAAATCCACAAGTTGGTCTCTCTAAAAAAAGTGATAAGTTTAGATAATTATTCATCATCCATCAGAATATCATGAGTAAGATGACAACCTTAAACCTAAACCATATATTAATGTTCTGAATGTACCTTTTTTTTCTTTTAATGTATGTATATAGTATTAATTTTGGGCTACAAAAATTCACAAGTTGGTCTCTCTAAAAAAAGTGATAAGTTTTTTTTTTTTGGTAAAGAAAAAAAGTGATAAGTTTAGATAATTAAGAATAGAACATTAAACCTAGCTAATATATAATGTTCTGTAAATTAGGTTATATGTTAGTTAAATCCGGCGAGTGAAGACTGATTCAGTTAAAAATTGGATAATAATTTAAAAAATTAAAAATAAAAAAGGATCCAATAAATGATATTATAAGTCGTTAATTTTTCGTTTTAGTACGTACAATGATCCTTTTTCTAAATAAAATCATCTTAGAATTTTGTAGACTAATGTTAGTAATTAGTGATACATTTAATTTACTTTTTTTAAGCAAACTATTATTAACATTAATTCCATATTATAACCAACAGAAATTCATTCATTTCATTGACACATTTACCGACTCTACTACAACCAATTGGCTTATAAATATTTGGCACAATAGCTAATTTCTTTAAAAAAGAAGAAGCATAATAGCTAATGACTAAATATATATAAGTTTTACTATAAATCGAGTGTAATGTATTCGGTTAATAAAAATAGAGAAACATGATACCTCATTGAAAAATGACTGATGTAAAAGAAAGTACATTGTAATGTTTTCATTGAGAGGATCTAACACACCTAGATGATAGCTGATTGACTTTTTACTTAATTGATTGACCAGCTGATCCGATTAGCGATTTGTGTAAAATTGTTTAGTAACATTTAACTGATTGGTAATAGCTGTTTGTGCAAAATAATAAATAAGGACGTTTGGTTTTTAACACATAGGAAATATATTTTAAAATAGTATAAAGTTAGTCTTATATTGTTCAATATAAATATTGAAATTGGTAAGGATATTGTTTTTTTACGAATATAGACGTAAATTTCAAAATATCACTAAACTGAAATAAATCTTTTTTTTCTTTAAAATTAGAAAATGACGGAGATGATAATTAAAGCTAAACATACCATATAAAGATTAAATTATCAACTATGTGAAGATGCTCGACATTAAGTAAATTATTATATGAAATAATAAATCTTTTTTATAAAATAATAACAATAAACAAGAAAGAGGACTCGACATTCCAACTATGTTGACACCTTGAAAACCACCTCTAAAAAAATTGTTTAATAAAATATAGAATTATTATAATTAGTTTTTAATTTGAAGTAAGAAAATAATAGAACATAATATGAAAATAGTTATATTGTTTTATATGAAATAATTAATAAATTATTCTATTTTATTTGAAATAGTGAAAGAAGAAAGAAATTGAAAACAAAATGTTTGTAAACAAATTATGAAATATTGTTTGTAAGTCCTATTCATAAAAACAAAAGGAAAGAAAGTAGGGAAAAAACGTCAATTATGGTAGTAAATCTATTAATTGAAAAAGCTCATAAAATGAATATTTTCAAAATTAGTTTTTTGGGATCAAATTATTTTTATAATATTAAATTATTTTTACAATATCTTTCCACCAAACACCATAATTAGAGGTTTGGATGAATGATCAACCTCTAATTTCGGTCAAAATTTCTAATTTTTAGTTAAAAAAGCTCTTTACCAAACAAAATCTTAATATGTTTTATCAATATTATATAAATAACATAAAGAGAAGGTGGTGAGGGAGAAGATAAAAATGGGAACATAAATGGAAATTGATAGGGATATCACTTAAAACATCATGATGATCATAAACCTAAGCTAAGCTAATAAGATTAAAAACAGATGTCAAGCATAGAGTCTATATTGATTGTGATCAAACACGTGCACATCACATGCAAATGCTAGTGGTTCTCAAAACAAGAGTGCATTCTCATTTGACTTAGGAGTGAAAATTTAATCTTTTTTAGTATTATTTTGGTGCCAAATGAACATGTTATCCACTTTGAGATTGGTCCATGCCCACATTGAAACCCATCACACTTCTTATCCATTCATCTAATTATTTGAAAAAGAAAATGTTCATTCAATTAGTCATATGTTCACAACCCTTTTCACATTCAAAACTTGACTGCTACATGTAGCAAAAAGAGGGTTGAACATTAGTTTCGTAGTTTAGGCCTTCAAAAACAAAGAAAGATTAGTTGAAACTAGTCGGGAATAATTTAAATTCTAGCATTTAAGCGGTTCAGTTGATCCAATTCGAAAATTTACTTTTTAACGTTAGGGTAGAATTTAGACGGATAAACGCTTCTTCATTTACACAATAATTGCAACATAAACAACAATAATGAATCGTCTTTTTTTTATTACATAAAGTTTAAGGAAAATACTAATTTTAGTAGAAGATTTAACGAAAGTATCAATTTTAAAGAATGAGTTATATATATATATATATATATATATATATATATATATATATATTTGATAACAACGAGAATTGAACATGGACCTTAGGCAGATTATAATTGCAAAATCCATGATAAAAGCCCAACATGGAGACTCACTCGTTATCCGGAATTCACCAAATGAGTTTTATTCGCCTAAAGGAACACCATCCGCATAAGGGTGTATGATCCACCCAGGACGTGATATGCTTCATAATATCTCCTTATTCAGGAAGATAATATCTAATGATATGGAATCCCGAAATCACGGAAACACATGTCTTTGCTTATGATTATATTTCCTTACATAACGAATGGGAGTAAATGTCCTATTAGGGAACAAATTCTTATCAAAAAATTATATAAGTCATAAGAGGTATACATTCAAAATTATTCAAAATTACTTGCGTTCTAAGTCTTTTTCATCTGATTAGAGCATCAGAGAGTTACTCGGCAATCACATCGCCAATTTTGTTTTTCAGGTTTTTTTGGCGTCCCAAAGAGAAGATTTAATTGCTAAGTTATCATTGATGTGGTGAGTGTGGAACCTTAATCTCAGTTTTTTTTATAAGGTTGAAGGTTTCCACCATGAACACATCCCAACCGTGTTTATATATAGTGGAACAATATCAGCAGCCTTTATTGGTGCAACTATTGCCTCCATTGGCTTATCGACAACCTCAGTAGGGTCTTTTATGAACTTCAGAGGAATGACTACAACTTCGATTGGATTGACTACATCGTCAGTTAGGTCTTCTACGGCGCGTGCCTCGGTGTTCAATAATGCAAGTGACATACTTGATGGTTAGGTTCGAGATGAAGTTGAATTGCCAGATGCAATTTTTTTTTTCAAATGGCGGGACAGGTCCTAGCCAACAACATGAGCCAGGTGGCGGGTGATCGTTTGATCGTCTTGCTTGCCAACTTGGCGAATAAATCCTTTGTGACAATGGCTGCTATCTCTTATGAGCAGTTCATCACACTCAGCCAATTGCCTCAGCTTGCTAGTGTTTTTTCTGCGGTTGTTCAGCCTGTTATTCACTGATATTGGACAAACAAGCTTCCGTAGTCTGGCAGGTCAAAATAGCTTTTATATGTCTCCTAGTTCAATGACTCTCAAACAATATTATTGGCGATGCATGCGAGACCCAATTATTCACCCCCAAGGATTCATGCAGCCACATTTTAACTCTGGAGGTGCAGCTGCCACCATGGTGGCCACATCGGTAGAAAGCGACTCTGTGATACCGATCCATATATGGTTATTTGATCTATTCACATGCCTGTGTTTAATGTAGGAGCCTTTGTTAGCCCGCCCTACTTCTCCCTCTTGGTAATAAGGTACCCCACACAAAAAATGACTACAACCCTATATGAGAATGAAATGGAGAAACAACTTCGAGCCATGCTTGACAGAATGGGGTTTGTCCCATGGAGAAAGAAATTCCCAAAAGCGACTCGCCTTTCTCTTAGAATATTCGTGAATACAAGGCAGATCACATATACAAAGCTCCAAACCTTCCAAAATATTATGGGGATCTTTACTTCGATCTTGATGCCCATGTGTGCAACTACAAAGAGCTTATGGATATAATCAACGTGAGTAAAAGGATCATATATCGTCTCTTCTGTACCACATTAGGGGGGACGAAATTTTAGTGGTTTAGATCTCTCTCTTGTGGGTCCATTGGGAGTTGGGAACAATATAATCAAGATATTTGAGCAAAATTTGCCGGATGCAGACCATCAGAAATTTCTACCATCCATTTAAAAATCAAACAGAAAGACTTCTTATCTTTGCGAGCATATGTGGCGGCTTTTAATTAAGTTTTTGTGTCGCTTACAAATCTAGAAATAGTGTTCATCTGCAACACAATAGTGGACAAATGAGGTGTTGCTATGGATTGAAAAGAATCCGTTCAAAAGAGAGGTTCAATTCCAGATGCGAGAAGAAGCGCAGTTTGGGAAGAAATACTAACAAATTATGCCGTGTCCACAACCTACAAGGTCATGGCACAAACGATTGTTTTGAACTGAAAAAGAAATTGAAAAGCTAATTGAGCGTGGTAAGTTAGAGCAGTTCATCCAAAAGGAAGAAAACAAAAGAGAAGAACAAATGGAAGCTGTGAGTGAAAACGTGCACCCAGAGTGGCTTTAGTCTTTGTGACCAGAGTTTTTATTCGTCCAACCGAAAAAATGTGCGAACCGGCTTACATAGACTGATTGCTTTTAAAAACCAAAGATTCATATACGTTCGTGGATACAACTTATTAGTTCTGACATTTTAGCCAAAAAAAAATCTTTAATACAATCTAATACATTATTATCTTGTATTTATTGGTTATCACGCGAAAGCGGTAAATAAAATAACGCTCATGTTTTCTATCTCGATACACATAATTCAAACCGAGTCGTTACGCATCCATTAACTTTTGTCTAGCTCATCTATAAACCGAACACATAATACATTAAATATCTTTTCTCATACCAATTGTAAACCAAAATCATGTAGGCCTCATCTTAATAAGGAATATCCATCCTTATCTCAGTGAATAAATAGAAGAAAGTCATTGTTAATTCCCCATCCATATTTTTTAGGTAACACTTCCATGTATCGGATGTGTGTTAACCTAAGTAGTATTTTCAGTTACTTTCAGTCACTGCTATCACTCGGACTTTAGTTTAAAAAATAAAATCTCAATCTTTTTTCAACTCAAGAGTGACCCCGAAAATGCAACCACCAACAATATGTTATAAATATTGGCACAAAGAAAAATGGCAAAAGATTTGCCAAGTTAGCTATTATTTTAAGTCAACGTGGCATTGAATTTTTTTTTGGTTGTATGCCACTTGTATTCTGCTTGCCAGATGCGAAATAATAGTGCAACTTTTTCTATTTGACAGGTACAAATGCATCAAATTTATTGGCTCGTAAAAATCATTAAATATTGCTCAATTTTTGTGGTAAAAAAAGAGTATTGTTATGAGGTATATCAAATTGAACCTCTAAAAAGATAGAAATTTTTTGATATACATCTAACAAATCACGTCATTTTTATTTTATGCTAAATCGCGCATAATATATTTTAGTATTTAATTTCTTATTATTGTTAGTATTAAAATCTATAATATACATCATACAATCTTCTTTATTAATGTAAAACGTGAAATACTTTAAAAAAATTAATTAATGATCAAACAGTGATGGATTAAATATCCATGGGAATGAGTTCTATAAATACTTTGACATCTTAATGTGAAACTGATCAAATTTTTTTAAAATGGAATTCATTAATATCTTTAATTTTATTCTATGCAAATGTTTATCACTATTGCAGACAAGTAGTACTACAATTTTACAAATTCCTTTTTGTTCATAGGCAATATTAATTTTCGTTGGTTAGCATCATTAATATCAATAAGTCGGTTGGCCGACCAATGTGTGAATTAATTCTTCTGATTATTTCACCAACAAATTAATCCCAATTAATTTGTTCAAGTCAATAATATTAAGAAGGAGAAGTCCTATTCTGAATTTTGATTACTTTCCATAAAGAAAAGTAGTATGGAAGAAATTAACTAATAAACAAGTCTCTGGTAGTCTAAAAGTGCATTGTACTTATTGGGCAGATCGATTCGAATCTGATTCGGAGCTCGAGAAGATTGACATGACAAGTGAACAATTGTGGCATCCAATTGCAAAGCAAACTAGCATGTTAGAGAATCTCAGCACTTATTTTGACACGTAATGTATCAGCAGGCCCGTTGTTGAGGGCGTGCAAGCAGTGCTCCTGCAGAGGGCCTCCAAATTATAGGGGCCCAACTTTCTTTTTTTTTTCATATATATACATATATAATAAGTTAAATATATTTTTGTAAATGGGTCGTATTGAATACAATTTTAAGCCAAGGCCCATTCTAATTAAGGGATTTTCACCTACAATTATTGTAAAAGAAAAATGTTATATTACTATTAGGCTTGGAGTGGTGCTCACATGGTCAATGATTGACCAAATACAATTTGGTCAATCACCATTAGATTAAAATCTAAGGGTGGAAATTAGATATTAATGAAACCACCAAACTAATCTCAACCCTTAGATGTTGATCTAACGGTGATTGACCAAATTGTATTTAGTCAATCATTCACCATGTGAGCACAACTAATTAGGCTTAATAATGAGATAATCCTTTAAATTTGACTCAAATTGACAAGTGACATTTCATACTTATAATTGTAATAAAAATTCTCTTAAATTTCATAAATTGTATGAACTAATTCCAAATTGCTGACATGGTAGGAAAAGTGAGATTAAATCTCTAGGGACGCGTGAAAGAGTTGAAAAATGAAAAAAAATCAATTAAAAAAATATAAAAACAAAAAAAAAAAATCCAAGAAAAATATATAAAAAGAAAAATCAATTCAATTCATTCATTTTATCTCTCTTGTCCTTCTTTCTCATTCTTTCTTTTACGTTTTCTTTCTTTTTTACTTCTTCTTCTCTTAGAGGTCGAACAACGTAAGGGAGATAAGCAGTGAACCCATAATTTGAAAGCTGTAAATTTATTTTCTTAGTTTTATGCTGATATGTGTCACTCAATCTGTGACACATGACACAATCTCAAAGGGAAAAATTTGTAACTCTAGAGCTCCTTAGAAATTCACAATTTAGAGAGGCTCAAGTCTCTACTTTTAAATTTAGTAAATAGATTGTGTAACTGTGAATCTAACATCACTGGTATAATTGAGGATGTAAAGTTTACAAGTAGAACACTATTAAAAACGTGTCAAATGCATATTGTCCCGACATGTGGCAACCTAAGACATGCATGAGTAGAGTGGATACTGATTCATTAACAAAAAGATGATTGGTAATTATTAAAATTAGTTAACTAATAACAAATAAAAACTACTCTAAATCAATAACTGTGAAATATTATTATGTATTATACCGTCGGTCATAAATCCAAGATGCACTTAAAAAGGATGTTCGGAGTATTCTACTATGCTGATATCATATTTTTAGTGAAGATGAGAAGGCGGATGGATTTTTTTTATGAATAGTTGGTGCTCAAGCCTTCTTGGCACCCCTTATATTTCATCTATTATGTATAAAGCAAATAGAAATACGTATTTATTGCATTGTGATCAACATTATCCGCTCACTCATTTCGGAGTTCATTTTTGGCTTTCGATCAAACAGAAGATAAAAAGAACATCTAGTAAGAATTGAAAACAACTACAAAAGTATAAAATTAAAGTAAACAACAACAATAATTAAACCAAACGTTTCCATTATTTTGAAGAATCAATTAATATGGTTCTAAGTCGTTTAAAACTTCCAGCCGCTTGAGTTAATATATTATCTATATCTCTCGGAGTTTTAGCATATGCATCGAGATTTAATTAGCAAAGAATCCACTTAAAACTGTATGATCAATCACGAAAATATTAATCGGACCAATAATTTTTTTCGAACCACATGTGGGCTTGAAGACTTCTATCTGATATTTTCTCAGTTTGCAATGATTTTAAATAGGCTTTATTCAGAGCCTGGCCTACTAAGCAGGCTTGTTATTGCCTGATCCGGAAAATAAAAGCTTAGATTGACATGCAAGTATCCGGTCCGTTTACCCGCTCAAATTCATTGGTTTAACTCTACATCGAATCTTTAAAGTCGCACTTTTTTCACTTAGCCATTTGTAGTATATAGTTTTTTACATAAACACTTAAATTATATAGAAACACATTACTTAGCCACATTTTACCTATGTGGCATCATGTTTGAAACACCAACACAATGAGGGGAATGACAATGGACTAATGGTAAATTTTCTTATGGTAAATTAAAAAAGCACACCTAATTAATTGGCTTGATACGTACCTAGCCTCCTGAACTTGTCTCAAAATTGTAATTGTCCCTAAACTTTTAAAAGATACAAATAACCCCCTAAACTTGTCCAAAAATAACTAATAACCCCTAATTTCAAATTGACGTTATTAAAACATGCAAATTATTGATGATGCATAACATAGGGGTAAAATAATGATATAGGGAGTCGAAAATTTCAAAACATATCATTTTTATCTTTTTATATTTGGATACGAACAATGTTTTATCAAAGGGTTGCTCATATCAATTAGACAAGAATAGGGAGTCATTTGTTACTTTCGGACATGAAGGGGTCATTTGTATTGGTTGGACAAGAATAGGGGGTTACTTGTAACTTTTAGACAAGTTTAAAGAATTATTTGTATCTTTTAGAAGTTCAAAGGGACAATTGCAGTTTTGGGACAAGTTTAGGAGGCTATACATGTGTTCAGAGAGTTATTTCATCATCATCATCATCATCATCTTCTTCTTCTTCTTCTTCTTCTTCTTCTTCTTCTAATTTGGAATCTCAAAAGAATTTCTTCCGGATTCCAAAAAATCTGAAATTCTAGACTATCAAAATTTGGAATTTCCAGTTTTGAAACTAAAACTCCAGATATGAAATTTGGAATTCTAGACCAGATTATAAAATTTGAAAATTCCATATTTTGTATTAAAAAAAATAGAAAAAGGAAGAAGAAGAAAGAAGAGAAAAAAAAGAAATAAGAGAAAAGTTGGGACAAAAAATGCAACTTTTTGAGCAAGTGTATTACACTTTTTCTAGTGAAACTGAGATTGAGTGTTAAATGGGCTAAACGTATGTGAAAAATCACATACTTCTGATGACTAAGTAAAAAAGTGCCAACTTTAAGGGTCCAAAGTGAGGTTAAGCCCAGTATATAGCAACACATTTATAAACTAACACTAAAAACATTAAATATTATTGATATTTCCTTTATCACTTTTTTTTTTCCCGAGAGCTTTACATTTTACAAAAATTATTGGTTAAAATTCCTTTTTTTTGTCAATCCTGACATTCGAACGTAAGATTTCACACTTCCTTTTTGGAGCATAATAACCATTAAAACATTTCTTGGTGGGTTTTCGCTTATTACTCTTAATTTATGAAGTGCTTTAATGGATAATGGTTTTAATTTTTATTCTAAACTTTATAATGTTAATCATAATAGAAAGGGGTGTGATAAGAAAGTAATTGATCCAAAATACTATGGATAGGCTTCAATAATAGAAGGTAAAGCGGGAATTTTGATGATTTTGTAACGAGAAAAGCCTCCATCTTCTAGTAATTTTTTCCATTCAAGTTGAGTTCTTTCCTTTCCTCCTTTAGTGTGAGCAAACATGAGTAGATCAAACACCAAACCCATGTCTCCAAATTGATCATCTCCATCTTCTTCAATAACTATTTCGACTAGTATCAGTTTTCCTGTCTTCTCCGGAATTGCTTTTCTGCAATTTCTCAATATTTTCACACAGTATTCGTCTCCCCAGTCGTGTAGTACCCACTGCAACGTAAAAAGAAAATGAAGTTAAAATCAGACGCGTAGTTGTCAATTTCATCTCAAGTAGAATTGTGAATGAGTCCATAATGGGCTTGACACCACATGTAGCTCAAAATCTTAAGTCAAACGGTTGATGAGTCTCACCACATTATAAACCATTTACAATTTTCTTAAACTTCCAAATGTGAGATTCTTTATCCCAATTCACGCACACTTATATTTTCAACAAATTGTAGCTCGTCTACGCCTATTTATTTTCATGTCTTTGAGATTCTTAAAAGTAAGAAGATATGATCTGACTTGACCTAATAACTCATACTAATTAATGAGTCTGGACAGATCTAATTAAACTTTTGCACATACGTAATTACCTAATTTTAATTGCCCCATCCAATTAAAATGGTGGACTTAGGCTTGGTTTATAATACCATTTCCCAGCCCAACATATTAAGTAATAAATCATATATTTTCTTTTTCGTTTTTCAACCAATAAACCATTTTATTTTTCAAAAAATTGCGTTGTGCATAATTAATAATAAAGAAAACAATAGATACACTCACTAATGGGTGAGTGGAGAGACCAGGATTTGAATCATGTTTCTTATAATTTATCAAAAAAATTAATAATAAAGGAAAAACTTCAGGTATGTCATATGTCATAAATCGTAGAAAAAGATTTTTTTTTAAGTCATAATAAAGTCTTAACTACCGGACTAAGATATTCGCAATGAAATTGTGTGACTACAACCTCAAGATTATTATGAAACTCCCAATCTTACTTTCACATAGGGGGCGTTTGTTACTCCGTTTTGCAACTATTTTTGGTTTTTGCACCCTAAAAAACAGTTAATGTGATGTTTGGTTAGAAATTGAACATAATGCTTCTTTGTAGAAAAAGCAGCTAGTGATCCTATTTTGCATTATTGTCCTTTGCATTTACATTAATAAAAAAATCTAGGTAAATTCCGAAAAACAAACTTTGTGATTACAAAAATTGTCAAAAAAAAGTGACTGTGGTTTGATTTGTGAGAAAATAGTGACCTTGGTTTCATATATTGTCAAAAGAATGATTTTTTTTTTATTTAGATACTGTAAAAATGATCACTAATGATCTTAAAATAGAAAACTGTAAGAATTAAAGTTGTTTAGTACATATCATTTATTACAAAAAATATTTTTTTTAGTTTCAGAATTCTCTCTCTAAACAATAATTTCTCTCTATACACTAACCACACCTAAACGCCCTTACAAATTTAAAAGTGGAAGAATTAAAGTTTCTTAAAACGTAATCAATTCTAGATTTTTTTTTTTATGTTTGAAGTCTTTAGCAGTCATTTTTACAGTATCTAAATAAAAGAATCATTCTTTTGATATAAAATCACAGTCACTGTTTTGTCACAAAGCAAACCACAGTCAATTTTTGTAACTACAGGGTTTTTTTTTAGAATTTACCCAAAAATCTATTGCAAAGCCTAGGGGAGATAGAGGGATATTTCATTGAGAGATGAGTGCTTCTCGGATACGAAGCACAAAGCAGAGTTCTAACTATACCTCTCAGTTTACCTACGGAAATAAGAGAAGGAAGAGAAGAGGGCAGAAGAGCTTGTTAGGCTAGGCTCATGGTTGATTAAAACTAAGCTATAGCTTAGCCGAATAAGGATTGCATTTTGGCACTGGTCCCGAGTACGAATGTTAGGTCTAAAGCCGGGTAGGTTCAGATATGTTCCATTACTCGAACCAAGGTAGCTTGGCTAAGAATCGTAGTCAAGAATAGATTGTTGTGTACCCGTAACATCCTCCCATCTTACTGCGCCAGGTCTTAGATTGAATATCATAAGATATGCAATTTGAGAAAGTGCTCTTTGTTTATCGAAAAAACACGAGTTTCCGAACTTTTTCTATCTCAAATGATAGATTTTATAACATTCTTTGGCTGTGATTTACGTAGATGGGTCAGTAAGCAAGGTTGACTCTACTAGAAGTACAAGATTTTCTTCTATTCGGATATCAGTAATAAGGAACGCAACCAATAGGTATGAGTGTCCAAATTAGTCATTTTATATACTAATAACAATAATTAATTATAATTTTACTAAATACTAATAATCAAACAACAAACTCCAAACACCAAAATGAAACAGAAAACAACAAACAACAAACAAGAGCAACAAACAGCAAACTTTGACAGTTGCACCAAATGAGCCCGTAAACTATACAATCAATTATTACCGTACCAAGTAGTCTTCGAGAAGGCTAAATATACACTAGTTTGTAATACTTAGATGAGACTAAATTGATGCTATTTTATACCTTACGAACCCTTTAAACACCATCAAACATATATGACCATCAACATGAACAATCCCTCGTATAAAAGTGGATAAGTTGGGCCTGATCAAAATATTTTTAGAAAAAACCTTGTCGAATTCGAGTCATCATGGTCTATCGACGATCAGAAGAGTCACCCTATACCTTAACTCTTCTACTGCCAACTATGTTCTAACTGAAGGTCGTCTATATGTCATGCCCCACGCACCTAGCCGCTTTAAAATCGAGAATCCGATCCAAACTGACTAGACTGGATCACCTAGACCTGCCTAGATGCTGAACTATTCCATGACCAATTCAAAGGTCCCTGACTGCCTGACTAAACGCCTAGCGCCTTTTATATTACTAATCAACCACATAAACTAAATAAAAAGCTACAAAAATGGTGGGAACTTACCTTCATAAAAACAGCATCACCCTTAGGAATACAATCAAACATATCACCACCAACATGCTCAATCCCCTCAAACTCTGGAGCCGTACAAACAACATGTTCCAAATCAAAATTAACACCCTTAATCATAGGATTATTCTTAATAATCTCCACAAGGTTCCCCCCATATCCTCCCCCAACATCCACCAACCTCATAACTCCATCAAAGCACTTCCTCCCAATTTCATCCCCCAAAACAGCCTTCATCACAATCTTAGCCGTGCATCCCATGGCATCATTAAAAATGATGTTGAACTCTGAACTTTTTGCTCCAAATTCGAAAAATTCGCATAAGTGGGCTTTCTTGAATGGGTTTCCACCTTGTTCTACAACTTGGGAGAGATGGTTCCATGGTTTTGTCAGCCATGGATGATTCTGCATGATCACCATTGGGTGCAAGGTTAGTTCTGAAGATTTTAGGAGCCATTTTGAGGATCTAGTTATCCCGAAAAGAGGTTCTTGAGTGGGGGATGATGGAGGATGGATTGTGAAGATTTGTTTTCGGACTAGGTATCTCATGATTCTTGATAGATAGTTTATGTTTATAGTAGATGAATCCATGCCTGCAAGAAAATAATGAGATACATGTTATTAATTTCTGACATAACAATAAAATTTATACATTTAAAAAAGGTGATGCAAACGATATATAGTTCATTTTTTGAAAATAGTTAATGTGAAGTGTTATCAGATTGTGAGACGACAATAGGATTTACAGATATAATAAGTGATGTGGAGTATCATCTTTTTTCGATGAGGTTTGATTATTGATTGGGTCAAACCCATGCATACGTGAGACAAAGTGAGTCATCAACTCATGACAAGACGATATGATTTACAAAAGTAATAGATAATGCGGAGCAAGGTTCATTTTTTCCAATGAAGTTTGTTTACGAGTTTGATAAGATCGGTAGCCGCTGAACCGGGTTTTGCACTTGAAAGTTGGGATTCCCAACTAGATTGACACTCCATATAAACTGCCGAAAACATGAACTAGTTTGATTTAATCAAATAATTTAGTAAAATTATATAAGATTAGAGAGAGAAACCTGAAGCAATTTGGGACAAAGAAATAGGATGATCAAAAGAGTTAATAATATCAGGAATAGAAAGCTCAAGAGCAGCTTTCAATGCCATGGAATCTGCAAATCCAAACATAAGTTGCCATATTTCTAGTTGTCCTCTCATCAAATTTTCTGTCTCTTCTTTAGATTCCATCATCATTAATTCCTCACTTCCTCTCTTTTGTCTCTCTGTTATGAGTTTACCTTCTATATTCAGTTGCTTTATAGACACATGAGGCTCAACAAGAGGGTCAAACATGTAATTTGATAAAATTATAAATCACCTTATTGATATATTATAATATATTCTCAATTGGTTTTTTTGTAGAGTAGGAAGGCTTCAGAGCCCAATTCTCAATTGGTTGGTATTAGTAATTGACACATATATTATTTGTTTTTCGTTTTAATTTGTTAGAAAATTTGATGATCGAATCCGGTGTTAACTATTCATGCTTGATATGGAGGTTGTCTAGCCACCTTAATTCCGCCTAAAGGTCAAAATCAAGAATCTGGACGGATTAGACCACTTAGACACGCCTTGGCTTTCAAAATTTGACTTGTCCTCTGATTAGTTTTCCAAGTAATCTCGGTTAGTCCACGGACATTCTTAAATGTTTGGCTAGCACATATTGTCTTTTACTACATGTACCATATACAATTCATCAGCCATGTGTGGTGGAACATCATCTAACATGTGGTCACTCTCACTAATGGTTTAATTTGAGCAGACATATAAAATTTTATGGCTCTTAACTTTTGAAAAATGGACCATCAATTATTAAAGTAATAACTCCACAAATTGTAGAGTGGAGACTAATAAAAAGTAGAGGATTAAAAGGTAAAAGAATAGTGTGGCCCATTGTCTAGTCCAAGACTACTGAATGAGGCCTTTGATGGGCTGGTTTGGACCAAGGCCCAACGGCCTCTCACCTATAAGAAGGCGGATGGAATATGTTTTTATGAATACTGCATAAGCCTCCTTGGTACCCCTTATATTTTATTTTATTCTCGACAGAAAAGGGAAATATTATTAAGAAGAATAACAATCCTTACAAAAAATGGCATCAAGCCAATTAGAAATAACAATAGAAGTAAAAACATTATTTGCACTAGACAAAGCGTGCCTAGCAACAATATGAACGGCTTCATTAGCACTTCTCGGAACAAACACGACCTTGAAGTCGTTATGATTGTTTAGAATATCACGACACTCCTGGAGAAAACCACCATACTCCGAATAGTCTGGACTTGAAGACCCAAGACGATCCACAACATTTTTGGCATCCATTTCAAAAGTGACATGTGCATATTCAAGGCAATAACCCAAAGCATACTCTGTCTCAAAGCTATCGTTTCCACAATCCCTGAATCAAACACACCTGCATAGTTCTCACTATGGACAACAATAAAACTCCCGGTACCCCTTATATTTCATCTATGTATGTATCTTGTTACATAATAGTTAGAATTGAAAACTACTACAAAAGTATAAAAGTAACTGATATATATATATGTCATAAATCAACACTATATAAGTAACAACAAACGACTACAACAATTAAATTAAACGATTCCATTATCTTGAAGAATCAATTAATATTGTTTCAAGTTGTTTAAGGCTTCCGGCCGCTTGAGTTAATGATTTATATCTCTCAAGTTTTAGTATATGCATCAAGATTTAATTGGCAAAGAATTCATTTAGGCTCTATTCTTTTTGACTTATATTCAGCATATTTCATCAATTTCAATTCAGTTCACCTCAGTTTATTTCAGCCAAAAAGAACTGAAACCTTATAAGTATATTAACGAAAAAATATTAATTGGGCAAATAATTTTTTAAAAACCACATTTGGACTTGAAATCTTTTATTCGATATTTGTCAACTTCCAATGGTTTTGAATAGGCTTTATTCCGAGCCTGGTCTACTAAGTGGGCTTGTTATTTAGCTCAACCGGAAAACAAAACTTAGATTGATACGGAGCTCCAAGTATCCGGTCCATACAAACTATTCATCTCAAACAAAATAAAACATTTAACTAAATAATGGGTTACCCAGCAGAGTATTTAACAAACTCTATAAAATAATTAACAAACTCGTTAACAAATAACCAACAATCTTTGGTATGCCGTTACAAGATGAAATAACCTCTAACGGACGAGCTATTGATTGAACCACAACTAATAAAACTGAATCAGCTTGAACTTTTTTTCACCGATTATCTTTAAGCTAACTCAAAGCTTCTCGGAACGACAAACCTTCCTCCAACATCAGATCTACAGAATTTTTTTTTTTATCCAACTTCAAACTTCTCTGAAAGACAAAATGTCTTCCAGCGATGGATCTACATAAAAAAACAATTATACCATTATTTGCATCAAGCAAAATCCATCGTTGAATCGGGACAACCACTAGAGCATCGCGACCAAGAATCGTTCCTAACTCACACTCCTCATTAACATCCTTCAACAAAGAGTCTATAGCCATAATAGGTGTAGAACAAAAACCACTAGCAGGAAATCGGTAATGTATTGATTGAAAACTGGTGAAAAAGTATAATGAAACCCTAACTGTAATTACTAAAAACGAAAATATTTTTCAATCTTATTGATACTATTAAATAATTTTAATGATGATAAAAGGGGTGTGATAGGAAAATAATTGGTCCCAAGCAATGTCTTAGTGCTGTGGAAGTGAGTTATTGTGGATAGGCTTCAATAATAGAAGGTAAAGCGGGAATTTTGATGATTTTGTAGCGGGGAAACCCTCCATCTGCTAGTAACTTTTTCCATTCAAACTCGCTTCTTTCTTTTCCTCCTTTAGTGTGAGCAAACATAAGTAGATCAAACACCAAACCCATCTCTCCAAATTCATTATCTCCATCTTCTTCAATAACTATTTCGACTAGTATGAGTTTTCCCGTCTTCTCCGGAATTGATTTTCTGCAATTTTTCAATATTTTTACACAGTATTCGTCCGCCCAATCGTGTAGTATCCACTGCAACATGGAAAATATAGTTGTCATTTTCGTCTAAGTAGAATTGTTTATGGATTAGTGCATTCACACAATTTGTCCATGCTCATGTTTAGTGTATGAGTTTGGACATGAAAAAATAGCATTAGACTTTTGCACTTACGTAATCATAATTGAAATGGTGGGCTTGAAACTAGGCGTTAGTTTATATATTCTCTTTTTTCAAGCCCAACATATAAATCATATATTCTCTTTTTCTTTTTCAGCCAATAAACTATATTTTCTTTTCCAAAAAGTTGCGTTGAGCACAATAGTAACAAAGAAAAGACTATTTTCCTGGCTGACAATTAGAACAGTCAGCTTATCCCAAGTCTTCCACTATGAACAATGTTCTAAATGAAGGTAGTTTATAGGTCATACCCGTGTGTCTAGCCGCTTAAAATCAAGAATCTGATTCAGACCGGTTAGACTGGACCACCTAGGCATGCTTAGATGTTGTAAATTCAACATGTACCCGACTAGTTTCTTAACTATCCCTTGACTAATTCTCAAAGATCCCTGACCGTTCGATTCACGCCTAACGTCTTTTATTACATTAATTATCAATCACACAACAAACTAAAAAGCTACAAAAATGGTGGAAAATTACCTTCATAAACACAGCATCACCATTAGGAATAACATTAAACATATCACCGCCAACATGCTCAATCCCCTCAAACTCAGGAGCCGTACAAACAACATGTTCCAAATCAAAATTTACACCCTTTATCATAGGATTAACCTTAATAATCTCCACAAGGTTCCCCCCATATCCTCCCCCAACATCCACCAAACTCATCACTCCATCAAAACACTTCCTCCCAATTTCATCACTCAAAACAGCCTTCATCACAATCTTAGCCGTGCATCCCAAGGCATCATTGAAAATGGTGTTGAACTCCGAATTTTTTGCTCCAAATTCGAACATTTCGCATCCATGGGCTTTCTTGAATGGATTTCCACCTTCTTTCACAGCTTGGGATAGATGGTGCCATGGTTTTGTCTGCCACGGATGATTCTCCATGATCACCATGGGGTTTAGGGTTAGTTCTGAGGATTTTAGGAGCCATTTTGAGGATCGGGTTAACCCGAAAAGAGGTTCTTGATTGGGGGATGATGGAGGGTGGAGGGTGAAGATTTGTTTTCGGACTAGGTATCTCATGATTCTTGATAGATAGGTCATGTCTATAGTAGATGAATCTATGCCTGCAAGAATAGATAATGAGACAAAGGTGTTTCTGAAACGACAATATGATTTACATAAATATATAATAGGTGATGTGGAGTATCATTCATCTTTTTCGATGAGATTTGATTACCGGTTCGGTCAGACCGATACATGAGAGAAAGTGACTTATCAATTCCTGACACAACAATATAATTTACATAAATAATAGATGATGCGGAGCAAGGTTCATTCTTTTAATGAGATTTGTTTATGTATTCAATTAGACCGTTAGCTTGACACTTGAATAATTTGTACAAAGCCAGCCCAACCTGTTCTATTTCATATTGCGCTTAAATCGGGCACCACTTGATCAATTAAGTATTTAGGTTAAAAGTAACCTGAAATTAAAGTACACTATGGTTATCAAAATGCATCAAACTAAAGTATATTTTATCTATTTACAGGCTTAGACTGGTCGGCCTAACCAAATATGTACTCTTGAATGACGAATTGCTCATAATTTTGTAATTTTGCTGTTATCATCCAATAACTCAATTTTTTTGTCATAATTTGAAAGGAACAACTCGTTTCTAGCTTCTTCTTCTTTCATGTTTTAATCCAAAAGTTAGATATAAAGTATTTGATTAGAATTTCAAAATTCTCCTGATAGCTAGTTCGGAAGAAAAATTAGTTAATATTTATCAACTAATTAACAGTAAACAACAAATAATAATAATAATAATATAACCATTTCTTTAGTGAAACCGGGGCCGGAACCATTGAATGCAAGAGGTCTCAACTAGATTGACACTCCATATAAACTGCCGAAAACATGAACTAGTTTGATTTAATCAAATAATTTAGTAAAATTATATAAGATTAGAGAGAGAAACCTGAAGCAATTTGGGACAAAGAAATAGGATGATCAAAAGAGTTAATAATATCAGGAATAGAAAGCTCAAGAGCAGCTTTCAATGCCATGGAATCTGCAAATCCAAACATAAGTTGCCATATTTCTAGTTGTCCTCTCATCAAATTTTCTGTCTCTTCTTTAGATTCCATCATCATTAATTCCTCACTTCCTCTCTTTTGTCTCTCTGTTATGAGTTTACCTTCTATATTCAGTTGCTTTATAGACACATGAGGCTCAACAAGAGGGTCAAACATGTAATTTGATAAAATTATAAATCACCTTATTGATATATTATAATATATTCTCAATTGGTTTTTTTGTAGAGTAGGAAGGCTTCAGAGCCCAATTCTCAATTGGTTGTTATTAATAATTGACACGTATATTATTTGTTTTTTGTTTTAATTTGTTAGAAAATTTGATGATCGAATTCGGTGTTGACTATTCATGCTTGATATGTGGAATGAAATAACTATCTAACTCAAGATACAATATATGAAATTTGTCAATACCGAATTCGATTTTCATTTTCCTAATAGTAGTATCCAAACTTATGGTGCCGGTTTTGATTATTTGAACACAAAAACTGCCACTCAAAATATATATGAAACTTGAATAGTTAACACCGAATCTAATTGTAAATTTTCTAATAGATTTTATTTTTATTCGATCACTTGATTCGAAATTTGTAGGACTCTTTTTAATTAAAGAGACTCTCTCAATTGTCATCATTCCCCCCTCTCTCTCTCTAAAAACCAACAAAGTTGCTTCTATTGTTGTCTCTCTTTTCTTAGTTTACCTTTGTAATATCCAGTTGACATATATACACACATGAGGCTCAACAAGAGGGTCAAACATATAATTTGATAAAGCATATATAAATGAGTTATTGTACATAGGTGAACATACAAATCTGACCGTGGGTCGATTCATAATTATATATCAAACTTTATGTAATAAACAAAGTCAAATAACAATAACTTAATGTTAAGAAATTATTATATTCTTCTCATTTTTGTATGTGCGAAATCTGTAATGAAATCGTTGTAATCCAAATCAATTAAAATTTTCTGAACAATAGACAACATGGCCAACCCGTTCAATCTCTCCTGGTACCTAGTTGATCGAATATAATTTTTATCAACTTCAACTTTAACCGGTATTGTCAATATAAATTTGTAAAGAACTCAAATATTAAGAAAAGTAAGATGTAAATTTTGGATGTACTCCAACACTTCAAGTGGTTTGGTTAGGTTATCTGACAACGAATTTTTCAATAATTGTAATTCTAAAAATAATTCAAGTCCATCAATATCTAAATCATCTACTTATTTCAAGAAGCCCTCAAGTATAACACATGTATTCTTCATTGTGTCATCCTTCTTTTTGCGTACTATAAATTTAAAAAGTGAAAATTCAAAGTGAGAGGCGTGATAGAATAAAGCTAAATAGATTGGCCTTAAATTGGAAAAATAAAAATTATATAAACAAAATTAATTATAAAAAAATTAATATAACTATTATTATTCCTTTACATTTGTGTGTGTGTTTTTTTTTTAATATAGTTAACTAATATTATAATATATTAATAATTTAAAGGCCCTAAAATCAATAAAGCCTTAAACGACCGCCTAGGTAAACTCCTCCTGAAAACGTACCTGTTAGCCACCCTGGTTCCTGCTATAGGAGTCACTTAGCCAAATAATACAATTCGGCTCTTGAGTTTTGGAGTTATCCCATTAGATTTCCAAATTAAAACAATTATTAACATGTGACATAATGGAGATGATTTGGTTATTGATTATGAATTCTGTTTTTCTTTTTATAAATAAAAAATTCAGGTAAGTTTATCTTAATTATTTACATATTAACTATTAATGAAAGTTAAATTTTAATAAATTAAAGATTCAAGCTTCAAACCTTTTAAATTTAAAATGAAGTAATTTACCATTTTGACCAATTTTATAAGTTGATTATTGATTTAGTTTTAATGATAGAAAATAATTTTATGTCATCAGTATATAAATTTAATATGATAATGAAAAAGATTGAATCTCTAAACTAATGATCTCTAATGATCTCATATGTGTTGGACTAAAGTACAAGTTAACCCATTTTTCATATAAAGTCCGCTCATCTATACTATATTTTAATCTTTAAGCATTAAATAAAATTTTGTGTTTTTTAATATTATTTCTAAATAGTTTTTATATGAATTTGTCATTTTTTATTTTTTTAAAAGTTTTCTAATTCGAGATCATTTTAAATTCTTTTCGTTAATTATAAGGGTGTAAAATAGAATCTAATGATCAAATTATATTTGATCATTAGAGTATAAGTAAGCGTAATACTTTCGTATTTAACCTTTCATTTTGTAACCTCCACGACAACATCAATAATAACATGATTGATTTTATGAAATCCAAAAATGTCAAGTCAAGAGATTTTCTCAGGTGAAAATCGAAATATATATTGTTTAAGTAAATTAATAATCATTTTCAGTAAATTTAATAATCTAAACTAATAGAATGGTGGAAGAAAGCAACAAATTGATGTCAAATTCATGCAGCAACACCAACAAATTATTTAATTATTTTAAATAGGCTTAATACATTTAGGGCTCTCTAAAAGTCTATTTTTTTCACTTAGCCTCCTCAACTTAATAGACAATCTATTAGCCACCTAAACTTGTAATTTTTTTCCACTTAGCCACCTGAACTTGTAATTTCATTCCACTTGGTTTCCTCAACTTGTCAATTGTGACATATTTGCCCTTTTTATGCTGATGTGACATGATTTTTTTATAACCACTTATATTATGTCACGTCAGCACAAAGAGGAAAAATGAGTCATATATTTGACAAGTTGAGGAGGTCAAATGGAACAAAATTACAAGTTCAGGTGGCTAAAAGGTTATCATCTAATTTAGGGTGGCAAAGTGAAAAAAATTAACAAATTTAGGGGGCTCGATAGTTATTAAGCCTTTTAAATATAGTTCGTGTTTGTTGTTCCTGTTTGCGGTTTGCTGTTTCATTTTGCGGTTTGCTGTTTGATAATTGGTGTTTGGTAAAATCATAATTATTTATTGTTGTTATCATGTAAAATGACTAATATGGACATAATTAAATTTTTTAAATGTAAAATGCAAATGACAATAAATGAAACTAAAATCAGTAGAGATTCTTTTTAGAAAAAGCAGTATTTTACTGCTTCTTGAAACAACAGTTGCCTTTCACCTAAAAAGCAACCAGCATCATTTTCTAATTCCTAACCAAACACCCAATTAACTCATTTTTAGATCAAAAAAACAAAAAGCAGATGGGAAACGGTGAAACAAACGCCCTCATATACTGTTATAATGAATCTTGAATTTTGATCATTTAAATAACATATAGAACAAAACAATATTTTAAGTGGATTGCTATTTACATCTCATTTTTTTCGAACTACAGCCCACTTTTTCCCAAAATACCATTGCCATAATTTTTCTTTCATTTTGAAATTCTAAAACCTCTCAACACCCCTTTTTTCCAAAATTGAACTTTCTAACTCAAAAATCACACTTTTTGCTCACGATTATAGACAAAATCATGAATAAAATACGTAATTTTTGAAAAACATACTCGAAAATAGTTAATTTTGTAAAAAATTTCAAAAAAAAAGTTTTCGGTATCAGAACGTTGGCCGTTCCTCCATACGGAGAAACGCCCTAGGTTTCTCCATATGGAGAAACGACCACGGTGGCCGTTCCTCCATATGGAGGAACGCCCTAGGACGTTTCTCCACCATATGGAGAAACGTCATCGGTGGCCGTTTCTCCACTGTTTTCTGGAAAAATTCAAATTTTGTATTTTTTTTGATGTATTTTTAATGGTCGAGTACCTCGTCCTCTAATAATTGATAGTCACTATTTCATTCCGGATTCGTTGGATATTAATGGTCGAGTACCTCGTCCTCATCAAATTTCGAATTTTTAATGTTCGAGTTTCAAAATTAATTTTTTTTTGTTTGAAAAAGTGGGTTGTAGATTTAATAACTAGTCTAAATAGATTTTTAATGAAAATGACAAATTTGTCAAAATGAACTGTAGTTCGGAGAAAGTGGGCTGTAAATAGTGACACCCATATTTTAATTATAATAATTGAAACAGATTTGATCGCGTATGCAAGATCTTTTAACAAGATCATTCAAAAATAGTTATCTAATTCATCTTATATTTGTTTATAATAATATATATGTTAATATGAAATTTATAGAAAAAAAGAAAACAATATGTTAATCAATAGATTGTTACTAAAAAGGAGGATGTGTCTTCAAATTACCAACTATGTACGTGTCCGGATCAACTCCACCGTGTAAAGTTGAGTAAATCAACGGTCAACTGTTATGATTAATTTTAATAATTATCATTTTCTCTCTTTTCTTTTCGCCGTATCAATCATGATCGTTGATTTACTCAATTCTACAATGTGGAGTTAATTATAATTCCACCGTATCCGAACATGTCACGTACGTAGAAGGTCTTCAATATATCATTCCCAATTCTATGGGCCGAAGTATCCCGTCTGGCTCGTCGAAACTCGTGTCTCTTGAACTGAGAGTTTGGACAAAGAAAATTGACCGTAGGCCTAACTCGAGCTTTGCTAAAACTTATATAATTTTAGGGCGTATTTGAAATTTCAAAAAAAAATAGTCCATCTCGAGCTGACCCAACTAATATACTAAATAACTTAATTATATATTTCATTTTTAGGTATAAATTGTACATTTTATTAATAGAAATGATAGATTGTTTTTCACATAAGCTTTGGATGAGCTGATGTGAGATTTGATTTTTAAATTCGATCTTGTCTAGCTTGCCAAAATTAACATGTAGTCGCGCTTGGGTTGAATATTTTTTTATAAAAATGAATATGTTTGCCTCAACTTAACCTTTGGACAAGTTTATGTACAAGTAAAATAGACAATTGTGAAAATATAATAGAAATTGAGTAATAAATTTGGACACGTTTTTATCTCATGAAAGAACAATTGCAAATAACCACTTGCTGGACGCTTGAACTTCAAACACTTAATACATTCAAAATTACAAACTTCACAATACTAGCTTTATTTATTGGTGTTCTTACCCACACACATAACAAATAAAAATCACATAATTTATATCTATCATCCTACCACACATTAAGATTTTCTTATCCAGTTTTCATCCACATGATCTAACTACCATGATCAACATTGATGTGGCTGTTTAGTGTTTGACCAAAGACAACTAAATCTTATCAACAACACACACTCTTTTTTTTCTATTCTCATACTAACAATCATCCAACATCTCCATGTGTTTCATCTTCACAACATTTGATTTTGTATTCTGCATGTACACACCACTACTCCATCTACATGGACTAAATTTATTTCACAAATTAAATTATTGAAATTAAGTTTAATTAATTTAACAGTCTAAACGTGGATTGGGAGATTCATGCAAGTAGAAAATGTGAGGTTTCTGTCCAATTTATATATTAAGATACAGAAAAGAATTAATTTCCGACGAGAACAAGGACATGCAAGAATTCATCCATCCTCATCACATCTAATTTACAAACAAACACACTAAAGCTTATCCTCGTTACAATATAGATGCTAATCATTACATAAGATGGTCCCAAGGTAAACACCATTTATATTACCATTTCGCATTGCCAACTAAATTATCTTTCTTCATATCTTTTTAGTATCTAAGTCATAGATGTTAAATTGTTGTGGTTAGCGAGGATCATATGATATATTTATAAATTTCAAAGATAGTCCGGCTTCTTTCGCCTCTCCAACGAGTTTAAAATAGAGAATCTGATATAGATATAATAGACTGTATAGACGCTCAAAATCTGATTTGTTCAGGACTAATTTTTCAACTAATCGCTGATCATTTTTCAAAATTTCTACCCGCTGACTAGTACTTAACGTCTTTTACTACTGCACAGATAAATCTTAACAAAACATGTGTGTAACCATGTACACTTCATTAGCCATGTTGTGGAACATCATCTAACATGTATTCACTCTCAGTATTCACTCTCATTAATGCTTTAATTTGAGCAGACCTAAAAATTTTATGGCTCTAGATTTTGAAAAATGTACCATCACTTATTAATTTAAAAAGTTCACGATTTTAAAAAGTTAAAGGAGTAGCCTGGCCCATTGTCTAGTTCTAGAGTAGTGAAGGAGGCCATTGATGGTTGGGTTGGGCTAAGGCCCAACGGACTTTCACCTATAAATGTTCAGCCTATTGTTAAATGAACGGGTCCATGGTTAAAAATCAAATCCAAGTTCAACCCGAATAAGCCGATCTAAGAACGTAATATTATTTCCAGTAATGTAAATTAAATTTATAGTTAAAAAGAAAATGTGATACCTAAACTTAAAATTTGAATCTGTTCGCCCGAATCAGACTTTTTAAGGAACGTGTTGTGAGAAAATTGGATTTGGCTAAACAATGTAGAGTTGGTCAATAAGGACCGATCTTTTAAAAAGGCACGAAATATATCTTCAAATGTTAACCAAAGCTAACATGGTTTATCATTTTTTCTTCGCAAACAATAATTAAAAAAAAAGTGTCTTTTACAATGAGAAGTAATCAGTGGTGTATAAAAAATCTGCATAATTTTCTTAAATTTTTTTTTTACTTTTTCCTTTTTTGAAGAACTAATCAATTTATCCCAAAGCACATTAGAGGTGAATTTGCATTTTCAGCTTGACATAATCAGTTGTGTATAAAAATTATGTACAGATCTTATATAACTTCCTCCAGAGTAAGCACATTCATTATTGTCGTCATTTGATTCAAAGAATCTCCGTCCCCCGACTTACTGCCTTTACGCTACTACTACCGAAATCTTTTTCATGTTTAAACTAAAGATGCACATAGAAAAATAGAGATTTTTGCAAGTAATTAGTCTTTTTCTCTTCTATAATTTAGCTATAAAGTGTGATCAAAATCACAATGAGCTACATAATTCAATCTAGCAAGTGTGAAATTACACTTTCAGTGGCAAAGATTAGCCATCAAAATCACAAAAAAAAGAGGTTAAATTTGTACAGATGATCAGTAGTTAAGTTAATTATCTGAAGACACTATTGAGAGAAAAACATTATACAAACTCTTCAAGATGCCTATTTTCGAAAACATTTTCCGGCATTCAAAAGGAGCTGATAATGATATCAAATATGTCATCACTTGTATAATAGATTGTATGCAGGTAAATCTATTATCCGATGAACGTCTTCCAAAACCAACTCTCTTTCCAATTGTATTCTCGTTGCCCTCAGAACTTCCTGCAAGAATAAAGAAATACGGGGTTTAGAGGTTGTCGGAGGAGTGTCCTTTGGAAACAATATGAAAATGCTTCATTTTGCAAGTAAAAATCTCGGCTTGGTGTCACTTTTATTCGCTGGAGAAGTGCTTCTAATCCGAGCCTTAATCGCTTAATCCTAACTAGTTGAGTTCAAGAAAAATCTCAACTTGGTATGACATTGTATTGGTTGACACAAAGCTTTCAAACATTATAAACAAAACTCGACTTGAAACAACTTTGGTTTGTTAGTAAGGTTCTTTTAAGAAAAATCCCAAGTTTCATATTCCGAAGCCTTGATCCTAACTAGTTGGAGTATGTTATATGCATTATCCATTTCCAACTAGTCCGAATGAGTCTTTCAAACATAGAAAAATCTCGACTTGGTATACTAGTTCGCGTTACTAATAACACCAATCAAGCTATTGATTCATAATTATTCGAGAATATATAGCAGGCTCTCCGCTTTCCTACTTGGAGTTCAACATAAAGTAAACCGGATAAGTGATTTTTTTACCATCTTCATTTGAACATAACTTCTTCCTCATGAAGTTCACTATTCTAAATCTTATTTATCCTACGAAACACGCAATTTGCCCGATAAAGAGAGAATCATAGATGAACACGATGAAATTTATCGAAAACAAGAGAGAGAGAGAGAGAGAGAGAGAGAGAGAGAGAGAGACGATACATTAAACTCCATATAGGATGCTTGCATAGCAAGCCACTGAGCATCCATTAACTCAAAAGCTGTACAAAATAGAACATCGAAGGCCGTTTCATCTTCTGCAATAAGAAACCAGTAATTTTTTTTTAATTTGCTTCGATTACTTTAATTGAAATGCACATGAAGTTACCGAAATGTAACAGGGAGAAATAAGAACAAGTTTAGAACGCTCATGAAATTACCTCCTAGTAACCTGATAAAATTTAAACCTGCGGGACATTTCGGTTTTTCTGCAAAGGAGAGAAAATAACAAAGATTTCAGAAAAGGCATAGGTCAAAGAAAGAGCTTAGGCGGAGAGGAAAGATATGACATTGTACAAACCTGACCGTAATTCCAACATTTGGATCAACATAAACGTGACATTAATACCAGCAACAGCAAACGGATACTCCCAGGTGGCTCTTTGCCCACCCTCCTTGAACAATAACCTACGGAAAGATACCTTCATGTCGTATTTTCATACAATCAGTAATATGCATATTTCACTAGCTCTAAATAAACGGGGAAATTTTTTGAGAGCATACCGGATATGTACTAGCAAAAAAAAGCAAGTTTTCTAGAGAAACGAAACCACAGCCCCTAAAGTCAGTTGAAGGATTTACACCTTGCCACCCCATCTCTTTCCACTGCTCGGAGATAAGGCCTTCTAAAGGAACACCTGGAAAAGCTGACTTCCACAGTGATCTAAGTGCGTCCTGATAGTTACGATTATGGGAGAAATTAGAGAAGTTAATTTGTATCAAACCGCAATAAGAAGTTTAAGAGAAGATCAATTTCAAGCATACTTGATGATCAGGACGAGTCTCATCAAACGGTATTCGCAGTCGATCTTGAAGCTTCTTTAGTCTATGTTCCTGTTAAGAATAAAAGCAGATTATTCAACTTCGTTTTTTACGAAAATAGTGCAAAAGATTCAACTCAATGCCAACGGAATTCACTCATTGAACTCTTAACACAGACAAAGGAGAAATCGAGAAAACAAAAATGCTCGATTTTGTCCGAGTAATACGGCATATGAGCAATTGAAAGGAAGAACAATGCTTACGTAATACTTCTATTCACCTGTAGAGGAGTTAAACGGAAATCAAGAAGCTTCTCATTGCGTTTATTGCCTGAGCCTGACCGACTAAAGAGTGATCCTAGCCAAGCTCGAGGTCCAACCATAGCATTAACTACAGGGCATCAAATTTATATCGTAAGGCTCCGAATCAATGTATGTTAGATATTTCCTGGTGTATTAAAGACAAAAAAGAGAGATATATCTCATATATATTGAAAGTTCAAAATTAACGAAAAGATAACATAAATTTCAGAAAGGAAGAAGAAAGTCGACTCACTAGAGCATTGAGAACACCGTACAATTAAGCTAGTGGAACTGTATGACCATTCCAATTGTTCACTCCCCTTCTCTGATCTCCAATAAATTTCATCCTCATCAACCTATATTTCATTTTCAAAACGACATCTTAGCGTCCCATTGGTGCACTTTTAAGATCATCAAGAATTCAAATTTCTGCATTTGAGATTAAATTTTAAACAAATGTAAATGTTCAATGCAAGTCCAGGAATTTGAAGTTTCAGCTTCTAAGAGCCTGTCTGTTTCTCCTTTCTGTTGTTTTACTCGAAACAGTAGATATCTAGAGATTGGTATTGAGAAACAACGGCATAGCTAATTTAGGTTCGTTAAGACAAAGGATGACTGGCTGTCCATCACGAGAATGACAGCTGGCCATCATTCTAGCCTTCCACTCTCAGCATTCAAAAACACTAGAAAGCATGGAAAACGAAAGAAAAACGACAGCTATCCATTGAGAAATATAGTCGTCCATTGTGATACTCATCCACGCAAATCTTCAAGAAACTCGAAGAAAATAAGGGAACGAAGGCGAAAGGGGTTCTGATAACCAACTAAAAGGCGGTGGACAGCCGACCTTTTAAGAAGGCTCGCCATCCATCCTAGAAGGGCATGGAACAGAACAAACAGAAAACAACAATAGCTGAACCAAACACGTCATAAGAACTTTGGAGATGGGAAACACTCGTAACAGCTTGCAAATCAAGTTGAAAGCTTAGGACTTTTTGTGGAAAACAAGTAACATTTAGATAATTTACTTCAAAAGCCAATAAAGACATTATTAAGAGGTTCCTAAAAATAATTACCTGAGGCAAGAGATGAAAAAATAATTAAAATGGACAAACTTTCACGGATACAGTAAACATTCTTTCTAACATATAACCTTTATAAAACAGCCTGCAAATAGAAACAAAAACGAAATGGACACAGATATGGATATGCAGGCTACTAAACGGTGTGGCCGTGCAACATAGAACAATGGCAGTGTCTCAAGTAAATGAATTATGAAAAAATGGTAAACTATAATGAGAATTTTACTCTGCAAAGAGAAGAACAGGAAGGAGAACATTGTCTTCTTTTACTAAATTTCATGAGGAGGCAAACAAGAAGAAGATAAAAGTTTGGTTTTTTTCACTCTTCTTAACAATTTAACTGAAAGTAGAAAGCAAAGAGACCAAAAGGTAAACTATAATTACCAGCAACCCACGCTTGATAAGCATTGAAACAAATACAAGAGTCAACCAATTCAATGATGGGTTTGATACAGAATCACCTAGAGTCTAACTTTACTAGGGTAATATCATTGGTATGGCAATTTGTGTAACCATGTCAAGTTGGTGTCGTGTCGATTATCAGATTAGTATCTAATGAGAAAACCGTCAACCAAGAAAATTCGTGTTATAAATAATCGAATTACCAAACCAAGCTAGTTGGGTTTATATTGTTTTTGTATCGTGTTTGTGACTCACATTTAAGTTTACAACCATTTTTGAGGTGACATAAAAATAGTAGAGGATATAGTAACTATTTGAAATATTCAAGTCATTTTGTTGGAATTAATCTAAACATTTTATTTGCTTTATTTGCATTTGAATAAATCAATTAGTCTAGCTTGTTTGTAGCAGCAGGAACAGGTCTAGAGCAGTAGTAGTTTGTTTGGAGTCTAGTGAATAAAGAGTGGAGAAAAAACAGGTTGTGTTGACCTGGTTTTTAGCTACCAACTTAGTAGATCAGTTGTGTTTAAATACTGCTTGTTTTCTTCTTCAGAGACTATCTCTCATGTATTGTATTATCCATTCAGCAATCAAATTAGCAAGTTCATTGTTTTCTTAGCTAAACTTTGTTTTACATCCATCATCTGGTATCAGAGCCAGACACCAATCTGAGTATCGATGGACACCAGTAAGGGCAAAGAAAGTTCGTTTGGTCTAAGCTATCCAATGCTGACAAAAACTAATTACACAGCATGGGCTATGAAAATGAGAGTGTTTATGCAAGCCCATGGTGTGTGGGAGGCTATTGATCCTAAGGATCCCAAGACTGTTGTTGAAGATAAGGTGGACAAACGGGCACTGGCCATCATCTATCAAGGAATAGCTGAAGATTTGTTGCTGTCAATCGCAGATAAAAGAACATCCAAAGAAGCATGGGAGGCGATCAAGACAGTACATTTGGGTGCAGATAAAGTAAAGAAAGCTAGGGCTCAAACACTCAAATTCGAGTTTGAGTCGCTCACTATGAAAGAAACAGAACAGCTAGATGATTTCTGTATGAAGTTAAGCAGCCTGGTGACGAACTTACGGGCTTTAGGAGAGACGGTTGAAGAGGCGTATGTCGTCAAGAAAATTTTGAGATCAGTGCCTGCAAAATTCTTGCAAATTGCTTCAGCAATTGAGCAATTTGGGAATTTGGAGACGATGTCTGTGGAAGAAATTGTAGGGTCTCTCAAAGCTCATGAGGAGAGACTACGCGGGCAAACTGAAACAAATGGTGGACAACTTCAACTCCTGCTCACAGAAGAAGAGTGGTCAAGACGTGAAGGCAGTGAAGGAAAACTTCTGCTCACAAGAGATGAGTGGTTGAAAAGGTCAAACAGGGGAGGAACTGGTGGCAACAGTGATTATCGTAGCAAAGATGGTCGTGTGGTTCGTGATAGAAGCAAAGTAAAATGTTTTAACTGTCAGAACTATGGGCATTTTGCTGCAGAGTGCCGTAAACCAAAGCGAGATAGAGAATACAAAGCTGAGGTAAACTTAGCTCAGATCAAAGATGATGAGCCTGCACTTCTAGTGGCTGAGTATGAGAGTGGTGCAGATGGACAGATAATGTTGTACACTGCTGGGAACGTTGAGAAATCAACTGGCATGAGTAAAGAAAATGAAGTCAATACGTGGTATCTCGATAACGGCGCTAGCAACCATATGACCGGGCACCGTGAAAAATTTAAGGAGTTGGACGAGGGCATCACAGGCCAAGTCAAGTTTGGAGATGGATCTCTGGTGCATATTAAGGGAAAGGGGCTAATATCGATGGTATGTAAAAATGGAGAAGAGCGAGAACTAAAGGAGGTGTATTATATACCCACACTCCGAAGCAACATAATCAGTTTGGGACAGCTATCAGAGGAAGGAAACAAAGTCGTACTTGATGGTGATCTCTTGTGGGTGTATGATGAAAGGGGAAAGTTACTTATGAAAGTCAAGAGAACCTCAAATAGACTATACAAACTCTGCATACAAGAAACTAAAGGAGCATGCCTGCTGAACAAGACTGAAGAAGAAGCTTGGTTGTGGCACACTCGGTTTGGGCACGTGAATTTTCCAGCGATACAGTTGATGCAAAAGAATCAGATGGTACATGGCTTGCCAAACCTGATCCAACCTAAGGAAATATGCAGCGGATGTCTCCTATCTAAGCAAGCACGTAAGCCTTTCCCTTCTCAATCTAATTTTACTGCTAAGATAGCTTTAGAATTGATACATGGGGATCTTTGTGGGCCTATATCTCCTGTTACACCAGCCGGGAACAAATATTTCATGTTATTAGTTGATGATTATACACGTATGATGTGGGTTTATATGATCAAAACTAAAGATGAAGCATTATCAGTGTTCAAGAGATTTAAGGCTATGGTAGAAAAAGATGGTACAAAGCAGGGAATACAAGTGTTTCGAACAGATAGGGGCGGAGAATTTTGTTCAAATGAGTTTAACAAATTTTGTGCAGATACAGGAATACTAAGACACTACACAGCACCGTACTCTCCACAACAAAACGGTGTGGTAGAACGACGAAACAGAACGGTGGTAGCCATGGGAAGAAGTATGCTAAAAGAGAGAAAAGTTCCGCCACAAATGTGGGGAGAAGCAATAAGACACGCTGTGTATGTACTAAACAGGTTGCCCACTCGATCTCTGTCAGGAATGACTCCCTATGAGGCCTGGTTCGGTAAGAAACCCTATGTTGATTATCTACGTGTTTTCGGATGCATTGCTCATATGAAAATTCCTAGTGTTCATGTAAGGAAACTAGACGACAGGAGTAAACAGGTTGTGCACTTTGGAAGGGAACCTGGTACTAAGGCTTATAGACTATATGATCCAAGCACAGGCACGGTACACGTAAGTCGCGATATTGTGTTTGAAGAAGCAAAAGGCTGGTCTTGGAATGATGCAAAGACTGAAAATGTTGCTTCAGGAAATTTCACAATAGTGGGGCATGCAGACGAGACACAAAGAGATGGCGGTAGTTCTGAAAATACAGTTATATCGGCTGGAGAAACTATGGAGTCAACGCCTCAATCACAGAGGATAAGCAACGGCTCAGGGTCAAACTTGAATATGGTCACACCACAGTCAATGGAATCAGTTATGCACAATACTGAGGAAAGTGAGGAAAGCAGGTCTGAGATGTCAAGCAACAAAAATGAGGAAAGAAGATTCAGACGCCTCAGCGATATATATGATCACACTGAAGAGATTGAACTGGCGGAAGAATTACTGCTACTGGGCATTGACGAACCAGTTGTGTATGAACAAGCTGTGAAGAGTAAAGTTTGGAAGGTGGCAATGCAAAGCGAAATTGATTCTATAGAGAAGAACAAGACTTGGGTGCTGACTGACTTGCCAAAGGGACATAAAGCCATTGATCTGAAGTGGGTATTTAAAATTAAGAAAGATACAAGTGGTGAGATTATCAAACATAAGGCACGAATTGTTGCTAAGGGGTATGTGCAGAAGCATGGTATAGACTATGAGGAGGTCTTTGCTCCCGTTACAAGGCTGGAAACGGTTCGTTTATTACTCGCACTTGCTGCGAAAAATGATTGGGAAGTGCATCACCTTGATGTCAAGTCAGCTTTTCTAAATGGGGAGTTGCAGGAAGAAGTGTACGTGTCTCAGCCAAAAGGGTACGAAAAAGAAGGACAAGAATCAAAGGTGTACAGGTTATTGAAAGCGTTATATGGTCTACGCCAGGCACCAAGAGCTTGGTACGCTCAACTGAATAAGTGCCTGCAGAAACTTGGTTTTATCAAATGTCCTTTTGAACATGCTGTGTACACCAGGAGGGATGGAGATGAGTCTTTGATCATTGGAGTATATGTCGATGACTTGTTAATTACTGGTACGAGTGTGTCAGCCATAATCAAGTTTAAAGAACAGATGAGCAAAGAGTTTGACATGAGTGATCTGGGAAAATTGTCATACTATCTTGGGCTGGAGGTTGATCAAGGTAAAGGCTATATTGAGTTAAAACAAGCTGCATATGCTAAGAAATTGCTGGAGAAGGCAGGGATGAGTGATTGTAATCCTGTAAAGTACCCGATGGATCACAAATTACAGTTGAGCAAGGATGAAAGTGGAGAGCCTGTAAATTCAACACAATTCAAATCGATGATAGGAGGGCTGCGATATTTAGTACACACAAGGCCTGACATAGCTTATGCCGTTGGAGTGATCAGCAGATTTATGGAAAGACCTACCATGCTTCACCTGAATGCAGCAAAGCGAGTTCTACGCTATGTGAAAGGTACACTGAATTTCGGCTTAGTCTATAAAGAAGGAAGAGGTAACTATCTACTGTCAGGTTTCTCAGATAGTGACCTAGCTGGAAATATAGATGATCGTAAGAGTACAGGTGGAATGGCCTTTTATTTGGATGATAGATTGATTACATGGATTTCGCAGAAGCAAAGGTGTGTCGCTTTATCCTCATGTGAGGCTGAGTTCATGGCAGCTACAGCTGCTGCTTGTCAAGGAATATGGCTGCAAAGAGTTCTCAGTCAAATCTCAGATATGAAAGCTGGTCCTGTCATATTATATATTGATAATAGGTCAGCTATTGATCTAGCAAAGAACCCAGTGTTCCATGGGAGGAGTAAACACATAGATGTCCGATATCACTTCATTCGAGAATGTGTAGAACAAGGTTTGATTGTTATTAAACATGTGAGCACAAATGAGCAGAAGGCTGATATATTGACGAAGGCGTTGTCTGCAATAAAGTTCGAGAAAATGCGGAATCTGCTGGGAGTTAGAGAGCTTCGCTGAGTTTAGATTAAGGGGGAATATGTTGGAATTAATCTAAACATTTTATTTGCTTTATTTGCATTTGAATAAATCAATTAGTCTAGCTTGTTTGTAGCAGCAGGAACAGGTCTAGAGCAGTAGTAGTTTGTTTGGAGTCTAGTGAATAAAGAGTGGAGAAAAAACAGGTTGTGTTGACCTGGTTTTTAGCTACCAACTTAGTAGATCAGTTGTGTTTAAATACTGCTTGTTTTCTTCTTCAGAGACTATCTCTCATGTATTGTATTATCCATTCAGCAATCAAATTAGCAAGTTCATTGTTTTCTTAGCTAAACTTTGTTTTACATCCATCACATTTTTGGATTAGTTGGTTAACCGTCACTGAGTCGAAATTTGGGTTTAAAACCTACGAATAATAAATCCCTCATCTACTTATTTTGCTTTGGGTCGGATTGTTTTAATTGGTCATGTTACATTTAACTATTGTTCTTAGTGATGTTCGTGTCATATTCGTAGATCATATGAAAGATACATAATAGGATATAGCAATAGTTTTAAACATTCCACATGTCAATTCTAACTTGATTAAATAATTCACGTGTTAGTTTCGTGTCGACCAAATGGCGTATAAAGCAATGTGTGATAACTTACACAACCCTTGAGACCAAACAATTTGGTTTGTAGTGAGAAAAAATATCAAATGAGTGAACCGATGTTATATACAAGTCGGTAACAATATGAAAAACAAAAGTCCAACTCTACCCAAAAAGTAAAATGAGAAGTCAATAGGATTGTCTCACATGTATAAAGAGTTATATACCTCTCGAAAGACGCAATGCGGGATATCTAACACTCAATTCGTATCAGGTTCCTACAAGTCGTTAGCAGGTCATGAACATAATTACCATCTCTAATCTATGTTGCCCATGGAAACCGTTATTTCTAAAACATAACTTTCATAAAATAGCCTTAAAACTGAAATACACACAAACACCAAATGGACACGGGTACGGGTAAGCTAGTAAAGGGAAGTGTGTGATATTAAAGCACCATCATTTAACCACAAGAAGCTATTTAAAAAGTACAAAGATTCAAACTTTTTGTCACATTTGTCTCTTCAACATGATAACAAAGACAAACAAAACAATACACATACAAATAATTTACAAAACCAAAGAACATTCAAAAAGCACCCTCATTCAAACACACAAAAAAGCTCAATAAACACTATAAAAATCAAAACTTTTTGTGACATTAGACACTTGAACATCATAAGAATGACAAAGAATGAATAGGAAAACAGAGAAGAAAACATGAAAGATGGTACCTTTATGCCATTGGAGAGTATGGCATAGGGTGATGATGAATTGAGGGTAACAGCTGATGGGAATAAGAGATGGTTGGACTAGAATAAGGGATTGAATGAAGAGAAAAAATGAAATTAAAACAAAGAAAGAGAGGGAGAAAATGGGGGAAAGAATGGCCATTTTTTCACTCAGATTTTTTTGGCAATGCAATGGTGACAAAGGAAACAATGCATTTTCTGTGTTTAGCTGCCTCAGGAAACCCATATCACCACCCACTTTCCTCTCATTTTGCCTCATTTTTAGTCTAACATTTTGCCTTTAATTTGTGGTGCACTTCATTTCTAAATACTTTCTAAATCAATCAATATGTTCCTAATTTTGTCCAATCAAACAAATAATGGGATTTTTTTTTTAAACAAATAGGTATAATATATAAGACCGAATTGAACTTCAACTCTTGGTTGGAGATTAACGAAAGTAATGTAATGAAAAATTTTCATTAAATCTCGTTCGAGATTTTTTAGAAACTAAATGAAGCTTGATGGAAGTTAATATTTTACTTTCCTTAACCTCAAAACTTTAACATCCAAAACGGAGGTTGATAGAAGTAACGTAAACATTTTCATTAATTTGCATCCGTTCACCTCCCATGAATTTCATAATATCTTAAACAATGTTAACTTTTAACTTCCATTTCCGTCACTTTCCTTTATGTTCTATTACTCTCATTAACTTACTCTAACTCTCATTTTTGTTAACCTTCCAACTCCCAAACAAAGGCTAAGCAGAAAAGCAGATTGAGTGCCTTAACTTATGAGAGTATTGTTTCGTTAGCTCCATAAACTTGCTTTATGTGATTATTAGGTCATTTTTAAAATGATATGCTCAAATTTATTTAAGTTGAACTTGTCAGTGTGGTTTTTTTAGGTGTTCGTTTGCCAAAGATAGCAATCATTATTTAAATAGAAAAAGTTTCGAAAATAGTGATTTGGAAAAATCGAATATGGTAGTTCAGTATCAAATGTGTATATTTTTAAATAATTTTAGTTGTTGCATTTTCTTCATTTGAAGTTCTTATATGTCATTTTTACTTAATCACTACTAAAATGGAGCATTATATTATGGAAGTGTAAAGTTCAAAAATTAAATGTCAGTTATAAAGTTCAAGGGCTATAACAATTAATTTTCAATAAAATGATATGTTTTTCTATTTTCATTAATTGGCACCTGACAAGTTAGGGAATAAAACAGAAGAAATGCAAACAAAACCAATACAGAAACTCTCTCATTACACAAAGAAAGGATTGGTTACATTATACAAGGTAAAATTGACTAAAAAAAGCCTGGAAATCAAAACAAAACTTATCAAAAACATAAGATCCTAAATCCTAATCATTCTCTCTGTTAAATACAAGAAACTAATTACCTAATCTCAAAAGGTAATTAATTATAATCAAGAAGAATAATCATAATCATGATCATAATTATGATTATGGTACAGGATAAGATTTGTTTCTGCACATGCACCTATAAGCCATAGGACAAGTTTCAGCCTCTTCAAGTGATGCACACACAAAGCTAACCATAACTAGCCTACAAGGTGAACATGAACCGCAAGCATGTGAACAATCCGGTAAGCTCGATCCGGCTATTTGCACCGTGTCCAAACCACCCCGAAATCCCTTCGTCATTGGTCTCATTTCTCGGTAGAAGTTCGGCTTCACTACTGATATCTCTCTCGTTCTCAATTGTGTTGAGTGATGATGCCCGTGCCCTGATCAACATAAAGGAAACAACATTAGCATAATAAGTGATGGTAATGACTGAAGGTACTCCTAAGGTGTTTGGAAATGTTCACTTAAACCCTTAATGTTTTTAATTATGCAATTTCACCTTTTATATTTTATCCTAGCTCATTTTGCCAATAATTTTCAGTTCAATCCGTGATTACTAAAGAATTTACGGATGGAACTCTTTGAAATGTGACAAATTTAAAATAGGGCAATGTTGAGAGTAAACTTGCACTTGGGAAACATAAAGTATATAGCTACACTTCTCTAAATATGTACGTTGTGATTACTTTAAACACTTTAAGACTTACGAGTTCGAGTCCGGCCGATGTGCCTTGACGAGATGAAATGAGGAAGGAAAAGGAGGGAAAATAGCAACACCATAACACCAAAAGAACCCTTCATCCTAGCTACAATAATTTCAATTCTACTTCAAAAAGTTTGTAAACTATAAAAGAAATCTTTTTTTTCTCCCCTAAGTTTGAATCAAATGAGAGAAATATGGAATGTATGAGTTCACAAGACTTGGGACATCTTATATATTATGAAGGAGTATAAAATTAATTGATTATTTATAAAATAGAAAAAGATAGAAGAATTAAATAGTGAATTCATAGTGTTTCTTTTACGTGATTTCTGACTAAAAAGTACTTATTGATTACATATTGGATGTATGAATTAATAATAAATGCAAAGGGAGGGATTTTCAAATTTTAATAAAGTTTTGAAAGAAAGAGGGAAAAATGGAATCAAATATGTATAATAAATATGATACTATGATTAAGTGTGATTTTCATTAATGTTTTGAGGCAGCTTTATATGTAACTTTTGGATACATATGAGCATATTAATTGTTCCCATTTAAGATGGCTTGTCTTATATTATTTCATATGAATTTGAATTAGCATTTGCATATATTCTTCATGATTTTATTACAATTTCGTAAACAATAAATGTACAAAATTGAAAGATCATGAATCCCTGAAAAACCAATTAACATCAGAAACTTTCTGTATTCGTCCATGAATTTATTAAGTGTCTCAACACCTTTTTAAATTTGGCTAAAGTGACATAATTAGCTTCTTTAATTCACACAGTGAAATATTATTAGATTTTGTAAAATTATGAAATCCACTTTATACAAGTTGAAAGACCGCATATATCAAGTTACACAAGCTCTTTCAAAAAAACAAAAACAGTTACACAAGTTTAAAAGATCAATAGAGCATTTTATACAAATTGAAGTGAAAAATTGATCAGTTTGAACAAATTCAAAAAGCTAACGAGACACTCTGTAAATTCAAAAAGATAATATGTCTTTTAAGCTAAGTTCAATGAACATCTAATGTGTTAAGAAAAAAATCATAAAAAATAGAATGATAAATCTAAAAATAACACTACTATTTACAAACCTATATTAGTCTGTGTATATTATGTTTTAATTTAAAATTCCAGTAAGATTTCAATTTCAAACCAATTGGTTGTAGCTCAATTAATTGGTATACTCACCAATGCGCGAGTAGGAGAGAACATAGTTCAAATATTGATCATTGCAAGTTATAGAAAAATGTAAATTTCCTTTTATTTAGAAAAATATTATGCGCTAATTTAAGTTGTGTTGGGTATGAGAGTTAGAATTTCCTAGTCGGGCCGAAGCCAAAGTACAATTGCTTTTTTTTTAATGTGAATTCAATTGTGTTTGAGCCAAATAATTTAATAGTTAAACTCAACTTGGAGTGAAAAGAAAAAAAAAACTCAACTAAGAATGACTATAAATTTGTTCAATTCAAGTTTTTAAAAATCTCTATATATATCTATAAAAATCAACAATATATATTTCAGTTCCATCCTAAGTAAAAGTTCAACAGTTTAATATTGAAATACAACTTTTAATCTTTTTATTAGGTTATTCAGTTTGGTTGTAGAATCTCTAACATATTTATCCAGTAATTTTAAAAGATTGAATATCTCAAGAACTATATATGTAATAGTCAATAGTACAGTTCAATTTGGTTTTAAAAAAATTCAACAATTCAATAATTACATCTATATTTTGTTATTTGAGTATTCCATTTCATGGGAGAATCTCAGAAGTCTATGCTAAACCTTAAACTCAAACAATTACAAGCTATCAAGTATATCAACCATTAACTACCAACTCATTCACAAAAATAGTTTGCAAGTGGAAGCATTTTGAATCGACCCAACAAAATCAAACGTGCATTTTGCTATTTTTGGTCTGAAAATGACCATGCTATAGACAATGATATAACTAGTAGTAATGGTTTTATATGATGTAACATTGCAGCATTTATTTTATGGGTTAACCTTATACCAAACTATGGTATAAAGTAAATATTTCTCGGAATTTCAGTTAAGCCACTATCTATATTGATGATGAATTTGTCCACACTAACTTTACTATGGGGCGATCAAAATTTTATCTCAACACAATTAATCGAAAATCGCTTTAAGATAGTGACTCGTCTTTGGTAATTCTTAATTTCACAACTTATCTCATACACTTATTTAGTTCCAATAATTAGTGATTGTATCTCGCTCTCTCTTTCTTTCCTTCTCTCTCCCCACACTCCTTATTAGACATGCTTAAGGGTCCGACAACCCGTGTATCTGTTTAGAGTTGTTTCCATAGATCGTGAGTGAACAAGAAGCAAAGACTTAGGCAATATATGTTATACGACCGATAAATTATATTTATAATAGACTTGGGTTTTTTAAAATTACATGACGACTGATCGGTTTTTATCGCAATATAGATATTTTTTATAAATTTTAAATATTTATTTGAAGTGTAAATTTTAATTAGATATAGAAAAGTTTATTTAGATGGGCTTAAGATTTGATGTTTTAGTTCAAATACATCAATCTACATACAATAACCACAAATTGAATTAAGCCTAAATTAAATATTTCTAATAAAAGCCTCAATCCGAAGTCTACTATTTGTACAAACTCCCTTTCTACTTATCTTTCCTTTTCCTCTTGGCTTTCTTATTTTATCAATCTTCTAGAGTAATTAATAAATTATTGTATAACAAACTTGAATATTTTGATTTTAAGGACAACATGACATTATAAAATCTTGTAGTAATTTGTTACTAGTATAATATTAATTTGTCACACCTTATAAAATAATCCACATTGTTTACCAATTAGAGCATAAAGGAACCTTCCGGTGAATGGTCAACAAGAGGAAGCCCGATATGTAACTTTCATTAACAATATTTTCTTTGGCATTTATTTAACATAACTATTATTGTTTTATGTATTTTAACTGTAGTATTGAATTCCATAAAATAAATTCAATTGTGATAAATATAAAGTAAATAAAAAAAGTAAAAATATTCACTTTAACTTATTGTAGGAATTTAATTAAATAAGTAAATATTATTTCAAGATTTAGACAACGTGGGAGTGATTATTTTGTGAGATTTACTATATGTCTGAAATGGTATGTTATTAATATAATTTGTTGATATGTAGCACTTCAACCAATATCAATTTAACATTATAATTAACTAATAATTAATATTCTAGTTAATTAATTCTAGACATTCAAATGAAAATTTAAACACTAAAAAGTAAACTCTAAACTTTAAATCATGAATCTAAAATGCTAACATATATGTCATGTCATCAAATTATAGATTGACATACGAATATCAGGCGCCTGACGTATTCTAAAATTTCTCCATTACTTACCGTTGTTTCACTATATTAGACTCTTTAAAGGTAAATCATTCTTCGCATTTTCTTCATCTCATCTACTATTTTAGTAAAGAGTTTTGGAAGAAAAATGTCAACAAATTTATCTTTTTGGTAACAAAAGGTTTAGCTAAGAGTAGATCTATCTACTTGGAAGGCTAGGGCAAACTATGAGGGTTTACAATGGAGTTTACAGATTGCCAACCAATAAGAGCTAAATTTTGACGAAGCGGAGATTCGAACCTCAAACATTTCAAGTAGAAGATGGAGTGTCTCACCACTTGGACCAACTCTTATTGGTCAACAAATTTATTCAAATATAAAAAAAATCCTATTATAGGAAATTACTTCATATAAACGGTAAAAACAAAACTATAATACAAATATTAAACACATGAGTTATTTTAATTAAGTCACTATCAAAACTTTTAAAAAATTAATTGCACTCCGAAATATTGACGTGGTTGTCACATATGTATAAATCAACTTTGATCATCGACTTAAACTTTTAGGCTTTATTCTTTTTTATTTATATTCACATTTCAGTTCAGTAAAATTCATTAAACATTTAGCCAATAATTTAATTTAATTCAACTTATTTCGATTTAGTAAAACTTATTTCAACAAAAAAGAATAGATTTTTACATGACTTCTACCTAAATCAGTGTTCTAAAAATCGGCCGAGTTGTCCGATTCATCGGCGATTAATCGGTAAAATCTAGTATACCGTACCGATTTTAGTAAATAGGTCGTTTTAAATCAGTCAACCGATTTATGACCGTTTTAGAACCGATTTTTGACCGATTCAGAAAAGCCCAATTAAGAAAATTTTGGCCAAATAAAAATGGCCCATACAATTTTAATTAAATAATTAATTTTTAAAATAACAAAATAAACAAAAATCCCTAAAATACTCAGATCACATACATTTTAACTAGCAGCAAATTGAAAATTATGAATTTGGTGAACAAGATATGGTTGAATAAGAGCATCTAAATATGTTACGTAAATTTGTTGGTAATTGTTTGTTTTTAGAATATTAATGTAATAAACATCGAAATATTTATGTTTGTCGACATTTTGGTATATTTATTATTATCATTTTGGACAAAAATAATTATTATTTTTAGGTAGTTTGGTTATTTATTTTGTTTTCTAACATGAGTTTTTATGTTTTTCTAAAAAATATTTATATAATTTATTTAAAATAATTAAAAAATAAAAAAATACAAAACCGATTAATCTCCGATTCATCCTCGATTAATCCCGATTCATTGTTTGGGTCACTGACCGCGCCGCGGCCGCATAACGATTTTTAGAACATTGACCTAAATATCACATATCATCAATTTTATAAAAACAAAGAACGAAATTTAAAAAAAAACAAGATGACACATGGTGCACTTGCCAACATCTACCATATTGCGGTGAATAGTCAAACTTGACTTCTAATGAGGCAGTAGCCATATTATTATTTCGATGTCTAAATTTATTTATAAGACAAAACTCAAAGTTAAACATTTTGAGATAACTATTACATTAACCCAACTAAAAAGGCTGGAGATGTAAATATATAAGGGTAATTTCAAAAAAATTATCTTTTGTCAAAAATATGTTTGTATTTATCTTTTTGACAAATTAAAATAAGGATTGTGTTTATTTCCGTTAACCAAAAAAACGGAAAAATTATTAACGGTGTTAAATGTGATGACGTAGCAATAGGTATTTTTGTCTTAATTTATGGGTTATGATATAAAAAAAAAAACTCATTTCTCACACTTTAAAGTTGTAAACACATGAATGTTTAAGAAATTTATCAACAAATAAAGACCAAAAATCCATTATCACATCATCACATTTAATACCGTTAATGAGTTTTCCGCCTTTTGAGTAACGGTGATAAACACAATCTCCATTTTAAAAAAATAAACACAGACACCTTTTTGACAAAATCGGTAAACACATGAGTTTTTTTTCGAAAATTACCCTATATATAATGGATATAACAATAGCAAACTAGCTTGTTTGAGGAGTTTCGTGACATAAATTCTGACCCTGAAGGATGGTATAATGTGAAAAGACGAAAGGATAAATATACCCCAGTAAGTCAGTTAGAGCCACTAGTAACTCAAACTACTCGTACGTACTTTCTGGTTGGTTCCAAAAGACAAGTCCGGATTCCTATACGCTTCTCACCCTGACTTGATTTTCTTTTATTTTTTTCTCTTTTTTTTATTGTTTCTTTTTAGTTGTTTTTGTTTTTTTTTCTTTTGTATTCCTTGGGTTTGGGGTTCTCCTCATTCTCCAATTTTAGTTAAAAAAATAATGGATATAACAATAAAATAGAATAAATAATTCCTTCCGCCCGCCAAAAAAGAAAAACGAGATAAACGGTCAATTTCACAGTGTGAAGCAATGAAAATTCAAACAAACACTGCAAATATTTTTCCATGGCTATATAACCCTCTAACAAACTCAATTCTCAATTCTCCACCATTAATCCTCAAATCCAACACAATCTCCGACCACCATGAACACTCTTGTCCGAAACGCCACCACCACCCTTAGCCGGAGGCGAGTAAACAGTTACGAATTGTTGAATATCGCCCGTAAAACGCCTAATTCAAAGTCAAAAAATGCGAATTCTTCTCCGGTGAATAATGTTACTTCTCATGGCTATAGAGTTGCAAGATCTAAGCAGAGGCAGATTTTTTTGCAGTCCTATACTTTAGCATCGAAGAGCAGATTGAAACGGCCGGGAAAGCTGAGGAAGGCCGCGGTGAAGGTGAGGACGGTTGTCGTTTTGTTTGTGTCGTTTTTGCGTTTTGGTGGTTCGAGAAATTGTGGTTCTCGGTCAGAGATTTGTGCTTCTTCTCCGAGAAGGGTTTCGAGGTTTGGTTGATTAAGTTAATTTTGATTAATTGATTCATTATATTGATTAATCAAGATTACTGTCTTTGATTAATTTGATAAAAATTAAGGATTTTGTATATATTGATCTTCCAATGAAATTATTGAAGATGTTAAATTTGACGGTAAATTCGGCCTCCCAATTCTCATTCACAATGTACGTATATATATAGTTTACAAAGAGTCCTAAACTAACTAGGAAAACCTTTCCTACCATAACTAAAATATAAGCCTAATTAGGCCAAATAATAAACTATACAAATATTCCTATAAACACTAAATATAATATTCATATATAAACACTAAATATAATATTCATATGTAGACTAATTAGGCTTCAACACCCTCCCTCAAGTTGGAGCATGCAAATCACAAATGTCCAACTTGCACTTCAAAAACTCAAATTGTATTTTCCCGAACAATAATATCTTATCTTGAAGCAATCTTCTTTTGCTCCTTTCTTCTCGGTAACTTGTCTTGACTCTTTTATTTTCGATAATCGTATCTCACAATGCTAGACTCCTAGCACCACATGATATCATTCTCATAATATCATCAATATCTCAATACCCTCCCTCAAGTCGGAGGTGAGGATCCCGAACGTCCGACTTGGACGATACAGAATAAAATTTCAAATTTCAACAAATCATGTTGTCGATCATATAAAAAAATAATTTTTTCTTCATTATGATCTTGACACAATATGTTCATCCTTCACAAAACTATTGCAAAGGTTTCCGGTTCAATTGCCCATTCACAAACTCTTGTAAAAGGGTCTTTTCCAACTAATCGCACCTCACAATTCTTGTAAAGGTGTTTAGTTCAATTCCACCCTCACGAAGGTTTCCAATCCAATAGCCATTCACAAACACTTGTAAAAAGGCTTTTCTTCCAACTAAACTCACCTCACAAAGTTGTTTAGTTCAATTCTGCCCCTCATGAACTCTCACGAAGGTTTTCGATCCAATAGTCTCTCATAAAATTTTATGGAGGTTTCAAAAAAATCACAAAGGGAAGAGAATTAGGGTTTGGGGTTCAGATGAAACAACTAAGAAAAGATTTTTCTTCTTCTTTTTCTTCTTCTTCTTCTTCTTCTTCTTCTTCTTCTTCTTCTTCTTCTTCTTCTTCTTCCTTTGGGAGGCCGACATCGAATTAGTGGAAGCTAGGTATTTAGGATCTTAAACCTGGCTCTGATGCCATGTTAAATTTGACGGTAAATTCGGCCTCCCAATTCTCATTCACAATGTACGTATATATATAGTTTACAAAGAGTCCTACACTAACTAGGAAAACCCTTCCTACCATAACTAGAATATAAGCCTAATTAGGCCAAATAATAAACTATACAAATATTCCTATAAACACTAAATATAATATTCATATGTAGACTAATTAGGCTTCAACAGAAGAGTACTATATCGGACAAATTATACTCATAGCCTATGAGGAGTAACTCAATTAACATTATGATCACAAAATGTGTTTTTTCTAAGTGAAAACGGTCACTTGGCTAATGTGTTTTTTTAAAGTAATTCGTTTAGGAGATGCCAACCTAGTTGGGATGTCCGATCTTTAAGGGTTTCCTAGTCTCCGCTTGCAATTAAAAAGAAAAAAACATTAGAAACTCGGTATAAGAGCGAGAGTTGGAAGATCGAGGTTGACATAATGGAAATTGCAAATTCGCAACAGTCTAACTATTTTTTCTTGTTATAAAATGTTTAAGGAGAAGAGAGGTAACTCGAGTTCGGGGTCCAACTGTTATTGAAGAAGATAAAGAATATCTTAGGAAAGGCTTAAAAATATTTAAAACGTTTCTATAAATTCTAATAAGTTTTAGCGGATAATAATGCACAAACCATAAAATATATAGTTGCAAACCTCAAATTAAATGACCTAATTTCAAAAATAGCAAAACAATAAAATCAATGCAACAATGTCCTCAATTTATGGAGGTAAAATTTTCCATTACCCTTCAAAAATACTTCTAATCCTCCATCTTAACAATTTTTGAGTAAGGAGAAGAATTGTCTTGCTTTCTTCTTCTTCTTCTTCTTCTTCCACTTATCCGAATGCAACTTCTTCGGCCGTCTCGAGTCATCATCAATGGAACCACCACCCCCGTATCAACCAAAATATGTAATGCTTAATAGTAATTCAGCAACCGGCCTAAAACCTCCTCCCCAGAGGAGGAACGTCCCGAGATACCACAACCATAAACAAAGGTCGACTAGTTTCTCATGCCTTCGATGCGTCTGTTGTTGCTTCTGTTTCTGGCTTTTGTTAATCATCTTTCTCGCTGCAGCCATCGTGATCCTCTACACCGTCTTGCAACCCCAAATCCCGAAATACAATATCGATAGGTTCGATGTAAATGCCTTCAATGCCCAACCCGATTTTAGCGTTTACGCAGAGTTTGTTGTGTTAGTCAAATCCGATAACCCTAATCTCCACATTGCCATAAATTATGGCAAGGATAGCTCTGTTGTCGTATTGTACAAAGATTCGGTTCTTTGTACCGGGAAAATCCCCGCCTTTCGACAACCTCAGAAGAATGTTACTGACATTTCTATTGTTCTGAAAGGAAAGAGCGAGTTTGGTAACGGTCTACAAGAGGCAATGACGCAAAACAAAAACAAGGGAAAAGTTCCATTGCTCGTGCAGGTTCGAGCTCCGGTTTCTTTGGTAGTTCAAGACTTGCCATTGAGACAAGTTACGGTTCTTTTAAACGCCTCTCTCGTTGTCGATAACTTGGCACCACATAAGAAAGCTAAGATCCTTTCAAGTAAATATGCAATTGGTGTTGAGCTTTAAATTAACCATATAGATCAAATGTAATTTTCTGTAGAATTGTATAATGTAGAATTTAATTTGTTGAAAGTTTGGAATTTTGTTTATCTTTTTGTAATATATGTTTCATAACTTGTTGTTTGTATAATATTAGACATAGAAAAGAAAATCAATCTATAAATCTAAATCTTAATCATTTCTGCTTATTATTTAATTTGAGTTGAGTTAGATTGTAATATAAAGATATACTTTTGTAAATAATATGTTGGATAATAAAGGCTAATTAGAAATAAAGACGTATTGATCGATTCCAAAGCCAGCAATGAAATAGGTGGATTTAGGTCGTTCTCGAATCATTTTTCTCATCTAAATTCAGGCTATATTGAACACGGATTTAAATGGATATCCAAACTCATAAACAGATTTCAAAAATGGTAATATCCAGTTTTCTGAATTGAAAGAATGGATCTTGGTAATATAGTTTTCAGCTGTTTGTAGTTATTAAAGGTTTAATGTGTTGAATCATAAAAGCTAGAAACTTAATGTATTGAATAGAAAAGTTAAAGGTTTAATGTCTAAATCCTGCAAAATTGAGGGACCTCAAGGTGCATTTTTTAAACACCAAATACTGTTGCAATGGAATAGTAATTGGGTCAACTTCTAAAGAAAAATAACACGTGGCACATTTTGAACATCTCATCACTTACAATGGGCCAATCACAGGATGTCACGTGAGAGTCCTTGCCCGTTAAAGGAGTCCTAAATCAGCCAAGTCCTAGTTAGAGTAGGGTATGATTCTGATTACAGCCTAAAATGTAACTACGCCCTGGTTGGCCCAACGGGTTAAAAGCCCAATAAATATCAAAAGATGAGGGAGCCACTCTCCGTTTCCACAGTAAAATGATGCGGGACGATCAAAATCAATGGTCCTCTGGCTAAGAGAATAATATCCGATCCTGGACTCCATAGGTCAAAAAATGACAGATATGGTTGTGATTTTGTTATTTTTTGGACTCCAATTTCAAGGACATAATAGGAAATGACCTCATTAGAGCAACATTCCCCTAAATGAGGTATAAATTCCCACACTTCATCACCAAAAAGGTATCTTTTACAATCTATTCTTGTCATTCAAGTCTTATTTATTCTTCCCTAAAATAGTTACTAACTTAATCATCAGAGGTGAAACGGGCAATTCAACGCCAACTTATCACAAATTTCCCATGATTAAAAGACTCCATTTTAGAAGCAAGAATATCAGATTCTTAGTTAGTAATCCATCATGTCTTGTTTATAAAAGAACAATTTATACATGATGTATTCTTATTTCAAAGGTGAATTTTACAATAAAATAAATTCTGCTAACTTAGTCTCACACGAACTATCATCTATTTATCCACCTGTATTTAATACTAACTTACACATAGAAAAGGATTTCCGGCCAACATTTTAACAAAGAGTTATGGTGAGTTCTCATGCTATCAAATTGCACAATTTTAGAATAAGTTTGGTCATTGAATATCTAAAGTCATGAGAAATTTTAAAATATTTCTAGAGCACGAATGACGTAATACTTCGGACTAATAATTCGATGATACTTCATATATGTTAGTATCTAGGGTTGATGATTTAGAGTATAGGATTTAGTTTTTAAAGGTCTAGGGTTTTTATTTTAGGGTTTAGAATTTTTTATATAAATAATTAGCGAAAAAATAAATTTTAATCAATTACACGTTATGAAAATCTTATTGGTTGATGTAACATATGTCAACCAGTTGGTTTGGAATACCACGTCATCGTCCTCAAGGAGTATATTAAAATCTCTCCTAAAGACAAAATGCTCACCTCTCATGAGTCAATTATTAATCAAGGAGAGATTTTAGTATACTCTTGGAGCACGATGACGTGGTGCTCCAAACCAATAAATGGTTGGCACATGTCACATTAACAAATAAGATTTTGACAACGTGTAATTAATTAAAAATTTATTTTTTTAGTTAATAATTTATATAAAATTCTAAATCCTAGAAATTAAACCATAAACCCTAAATCATCAACTCTAAATATTAACCTTTGTGACGTGTATTGCTCCGGAGGAGTACCATGTCATCTGTATTCCTGGAGTATTTTAAAATTTCTCTCAGTTAAATTATCTCTTTCACAGACTTCAAGTCAAATATGGTTCTTTAGATTTAAATATTAAATTAGCTTGGATTAGATGCTTAATTCCAACTTAATTAATTACTCTGCTATTCCAATTTAAAGAAGTGAAATTAAAACTGTGACAGAACTTTTAACAAATACCTTAAACGGGACAAAAAGACACAAAATTATTTTTAACATAACTTTTATAAAATAGTCTTAAAAATAAAAACGGGCAAGAACATAGTATCGGAAACCGGAACAAATACATGCATACTAGTAATTAAGAGTATTTGTGTAACATAGACATCATTTTCCAGACCAAAACAAAACACATGCATTTGATCAAGTAAGAAAGTGATCTCCACTTAAAATAATGAATTTAAAATTACTGTTGTAAACAAACTTCGTTTGGTCTTCTAGGTATGTTTAGACGCTCAAAATAAAAAAATTAATTTAAACTAATTAAATAACCTAATTCATTTAAATACTCAAAATCTGACTTATTTTCGACTAGTTCTTCACTATTCTCCGAAAGTCTCCCATCTTGCAATTAACAACTAACGTCTTTCACTATTGATTGAAAGTGAGTAACATGCAAGTGATGATTAGGATTTGCCTCCATGCCCAAGCAAAGATTGCAGCTTTATATATGCACACTGCTTGGCATGCTATTTGGTGACCTGCCTTCCAAACATAATTCAAATAATTAGTGGGTTAGATTACCTGTTTAATTGACTAAATTATGGATTAAGTGTGATTGCTAACAACCACGCAGTCTTTTCTTTGATAAAATAAATTCTCTCAGCTTTTAATCCGACACACAAGTCACTATATAGATGTGTGTGAATTAAGGTTTCATTCATCTGTCTTTCGTGGGAACCTTTATACTGTTCCTTTGTCTCTCACGTTCTAAAAGGCTTATCATTTATGTGTCACTTTGAGAATTTTATTGTAATCACACCATAATATTACCCCCTTCTTGCTTCAGATAATTATGTATTTATATATGATTTATCACCTCATTCCGAATAGAAAGGTTAATCAAGTAGTTAATTATAAGATTCCTATTTAAGATTTTTTTATAACAATTTATGTGATTGGTCAATTCGAGGTTTGTCTGACAGTAATTAATCTCTTAAATAAATTATACATATTTGTACTCAAATCGAATTCAAATTCGAACTCAAGTTTTTCCAGTTTAAACAACTTAAGACTCTCGATGATCAATTTGAAATTTTCATTTCAATATCATATTAATTATATAACTGACATATTTCATAAAGAAAAAAAGGCACCTTTAATTTTTTGATCTTTCGTTTTTATTACTTTAATTTCTGACTTTTAAATTGGTACATTGAATCATCAATTAAGTATAACTAGTAATGTACCCGCGCGTTGCGCGGATTATTGAGTTATACTTAATAATAGAATATTTTTAAATTAAATTAATTTGACTCATAGTTCAAATAGAAGTGATCCAAACATAAATTAAAATTCAGAATTTTGAATAGATTCCTCTTCTTTTAATATCGAGACCAAACTTTCAAATTGAAATATAAGTAAACATGGTATGCATAAAGACAGTCATAGAAATTAATCATCCAATCCAAATAAAGTAGCAATGAATGAATCATACTACAGGAGTACACAAAATACTGTATACAATATAACTTTTCAATAAAATAAAGTACATTAAAATGTCAAAAAGATAAATAACAATTGAAGGATCGTTACCGTCGTCTTTCTAATTGGTTCTATGATTTCTTTTAAGTTCGTTACGCATAAATGGATTGACAACTCTGAATTTACAAAATGAACACTAATTAATTACTTTTCAAAATAAATAAATAAAAATAATAACAATAGTAGAAGTAAGATGAGAAAAAGATCATAGGAGATGAAAAGAATAATTGAACAACGACATGGATAACTCGATCATTCATATAATGCAAATGAATTATAAAACTTGCAATGAACATTAAGATAATATATATACATACTTAAAATAAATAAGAGAAATATGAGCACAAAAACTTGCAAAATATGGAGGAGAGTAAAATAAAAAGTAAGACATACCTTCATCTAAATTTAAAATTGGATATGTATACAGGACTTGCAAATGGGTTTCGAATGAAAAATAGTTTTGCAATTATATAATTTTTATGATGGAGTTATAACATGAGTTATAAAATGAGTTACAACAATAATAAAAGAAATTTATTGTTGAATTAAAATAGTGTATATGAAAAGTTATATAACTTCAATAATATTAAAACATAAATATTAAAAGCTCCTATTAGAGGTTACATAAGTAATATGAGAGGTTAAACAAAATGTTATATATTATTTTTTCAACCCAACATTTAATTTTTATTTTAAAGAAATTCAAAATTCTATAAAAATTACACCTAGGATTTTGATGAGGTGGCAAATTGTGGGAGAAGAGTTTGAGCTCCCCTTTTATATAGATATATAGATTGCATATAGAGATATGATCAGCTGAGACAAAGTTATTATGGAGAGACTTTTTTTAGTGTGAGACAATTAAAAAGTGGTGGCATTTTTGAAATTTTAAAAACATGGAGGGAATTATTGAAGGGAAGAGGAGGTGATGTTAGCGCTGATGTCACATCTGGAGAGAGAAAAAGTTTTTATTATTTTATTTAAAATGCATTTTCCCGCTCTTTCCGAACTCATTTTTCAAAAAAAATTATACCACTGAACTCGTATTAATTAGGCGGTCATTTTGAGATCCATTGTTGTTATTTATAGACGATTTTTATTTTTTTTATTTTTGTTCCAAGTTGGATACTCGGTTGTTCCAGCAGAATACTCCAATTGTTCCACCAGACTACTACATTTGTTCCAGCATAATATTTTCATTATTTTTTTTTAAATGCACTCTGAGAGTGTAAAAAAATGTAGTATTCTGGTGGAACAATTGGAGTAGTCCGGTGGAACAACTATATTATTCTGTTGGAACAAAAAAAAAAAAAAAAAATCGTCTATAAATAACAAAAATGGATCTCAAAATGGTTGCATAATTAATACGAGTTCACTGGTATAATTTTTTTTGAAAAATGAGTTTGGAAAGAGCGGGAAAATGCATTTTAAAGAAAATAATTAAAACTTTTTCTCTCTCCAGAGGTGACATCAGCGCTGACATCACCTCCTCTTCCTTCCCTTCAATTCACGCATGAGGAGTGTTCATTTAATTACAAGTTTGCCACCTTCCCCTATTGAATTACAAAAATACCCCTTGTCTCATTATAAAAATTAGTCTCATCCTAAACCATTGTCTCATTTGAACTTGACTCATTGCATATATTGAGAGCGCTATTGGCACCATTTATATCAAAATTCCTTTCTCTTTTTACAATTTTAAAGTTGTTTTTATCGTTTTTCTTAATAATTAAATTGAATATACGAAAATTGCTTTCAAGTTCAAACAATTTCAAAGTCAAGCGTATAATTTTGTTAACATATTTAATTTTCTTGATCATTAATATTTTTTTTTAAAAAGGCGAGGTTACGTTTGTAAAGGAAATGAAGTCGAGAATCTCAACTAGGTTGGCCACCCCGAACAATCTACAATGCAGTCGACCCAAATATTATTAAAATCAAAGAAAAAGTAATATAGAAAAAAAAAGAAAGAAAAGGAACAAAAGAACTAAGCAAAGTGAAATTACTTTACACCACTAAAGTCATCAAAAATAAAAGAATTGCAAAAAACATCGCTCGTGTCCCACCAATCTATATGCGTCAATGAAGAACCATGTTTTGTCAAAGAATCTGCTACCTTGTTTCCTTCCCGAAAAAAATGTGTCACAACAATATCCATCCGAGTCATATAAAGGAGACAATCAAACCAGGGCGGTCACACTTCCTAAGGAACATTTCTAGAACACTAACGAAAAAAACATGCACAACATAACTGGAATCACATTCGATCCAAAAACTATGCCAGCCACAATTTCAAGCTAAAGAAATTGCAAAAGATAATACGCGTAATTCAGTAATAAAAACAATATATAATTATAATTCATCACTCCATATAAAATTTAAAGGTTAGCGATTTTGATGAATATTTTCATTTTAGAAGTTAATTTTTCTAAAGTCATGGAATTACACTTTTTTTTTTTTTTTATAAACCGATTGATAGGTTAATGTTTTTTTTCGGTGAAATCGATAGTTTAATGTTAAGTTAACGTGTAAGAAACAAAATTCACCTAAATAAATAAATAAATAAATTTATATTGTGAATTTTATTTTCCATAAAGTTTTGACCTTTTTCAAACCCACTTCCTCCTAAAAAACAAACTTTTGAACCCCACCTTTTAACTCCCAACTGCCATGAACGTGGTTCAGTTAGCTCTACAACTTCACCCATAAAAATTCTTACTTTCTTCTTCTTCTTCTTCTTCTTCTTCTTCTTAATCACTATGCTCTGTTTTTCTCTCTCCAGCTTCCATTAAAACAGAGCCAAAGCTATGTTTGATTTCTTCTTCGGCTGGCGGAAAGCTTCTAAATGGTGAGAAAATAATTCATGGGTTCCAGTTTTGTATCATTTTTCTATAATGGGTTGTTCCTATTTTCTTGTTTTGTAATCTGAATTTTGCGTTTTTGGTTCAGCAAAAAGCTCATCCGAAGAGTTCAATTCCGGTTAAAGTTGTTGAAGACTAAAAGGGAATCCATTGCTAAGCAATTGAGAGAAGATGTTGCTCAACTTATCAAGGTTGGGTATGAAGATTTAGCCTTTAAAAGGGTACGTTTTCAGGTTTCGGGATTGCACAATTATCTACTTATGTTCCATGGAAACTCCTCTTCATAGTGTTTCCGCATTTAGAAATAACGTTTTCTGTGTCCGTTTCAATACAATAGAAACTGAAACAGGCATATGATATCATAAATATTATTGTTAAAAGTAAAAAGTACGTGGAGAATGGAAAATGATAACACTAGTGAAGAGGAGTTTCAACATAGTTCTCTACTCCATATCCGTAACTTTCCTTTTCGGGATATTGACACATTTGGGTCCATCCATGAACTATTTCTACATTTATGGAAGATTTCAAACTACTTCGGATTTTGTAGTGCTTTTGTTTTACTCCGCTATTCAAAATGGCAAGGCGAACGTTCTTTTGACAAACATTTGAAGTAGACACGCCACTAATATTGTCGGAGTGAACTAAAAATACCACAAAACTCAAATTAAGTTCAAACCGACAACAAATACAGAAATAGTTTAGGGATTGACTATAAATGTGTCGATGTTCGTATTTTTTTTTTCTGTCTACTCTATTTTTGCTCTATTTGCTAATTATTTTCACCATTCTGAATTTTTTCAGGCTGAGCATCTCTGCAACGATGAAACAGTTTTGGCACTCTATGAATCACTTGAAAAATGCTGTGAATTCATCATCACTCACCTTTCGTATATTCGAAGGAACAAGTACGATAATCTAGCATTTCTAAGTCGGTTAATGATTGATGTAGTGGATTTGAAACTATGTCCGACTTTTTGTGGTGTTTTTAGTCCATTCAACCATCATTATGACGTTCACGTGCTCAAAGTAGTCCATCTGTTTAACAAGCGGACTGCTTTGTCAAAAAGGCGTTTTTGCCAGTAGTTTGCCAATTTGACAAGCCAATTCATTAACTGTTGGCCAGTCAAATAGGCGGTACTGCTATGGATGTGAAATGTGGAGTGAACTAAAAACACTGCCTCCGAAATAATTACAAATCCACTGTATATAGCGAAATAGTTTCAGGATTGACCACAAACGTGTCAACTACCCCTCGAAAAAGTTGACCCTTTTTCTTCCTTTCATGAAATGATGACATTTTCTTTCTATGATTTCAGGGACTGTCCTAATGATATCAATGAAGCAGTTTCTACTCTCATTTTCGCCTCTGCTAGATGCGGTGATCTGCCTGAACTTAAGCGAATCCGAAAGCTTTTCAGGGAGCGGTATGGCCAGAGATTTGAAACCACTGCCTTAGAACTACTTCCTGGAAATCTTGTGAACTTGCAAGTGAAAGAGAAGCTGTCAATTAAATCAGTTCCTGATGAAATGAAGCAGAAATTGTTGGAACAGATAGCTAAAGATCACAGTCTTCAACCCGAGTTTCTGGCAATTGAATTTGCCTCCGAATTTCATCAACAGGTAAGAGTTTGATGTTCGGTTTTTCGCCTTTTGGGTTTACTTAACATATACAGATAAAGTTTCAATCTTTTTTTATCAGATTGCACGATCTTATCAGGATTCGCCTCAGGATTCTCATCATGATGGCATGATTAGTACTACGATTAGTTCTTCAATAATTGAGATCGAGCAATGTTCATCTGATGTAGTGGAGTCTCCAATCAACTGTTACAAAGCTGTTTGTGCTAAAGAAAGTGGTAGGATTCCGTGTTCTGAATGGGTGGCGAAAGATTCCTCTTCGGAGAGCTTCCCTCATCTTCCGGACGAAATGATAGTCTACCTCGATGACATAGTGGAAGTCAAGCATTGCCCCAAGAAAGAAGGAACGTTTCAGGATCAAAGGGCTTTCAAGTTCAAATCGCTGCGAAAGAACACGAAAGGTGACCTGAAGGATGATTCGTGTAGTGGTACTGATAGTTCAAGAAAGAGAGCAGCAAAGTCCAGTAGGAGAAGAACGAAAAGGCGAACAATGTCTCGCGAGAATTTGAGTGTCAATGATATACATTGTGTTATCTATTACGACAACCCCAACAAGAAATTGGTACAAAAAAGGAGAAACCAGCCTGATTCGGGGGGAGGCCTAGAGCGAAAAATCGAGCAGGATTTCATGGCAGAATCAGATACCGAAATGGAAATGTATACGTTCCCGACTAATAGATTTAGGAAAAAAAGCTGCGATTTTGACGAAATTGTATACGAGAAAAGCAACATTCATAGGCATATTAGTCCAAGTGATTCAAATCTGAAGACAAGTAGTCCTTTGACAAAGAAAGCAGCAAAGCCCCCTTATTTGAGAGCTATGACAATGCCTCAAGAGCGATCGAAAACAAGTTGTTTGGACAACGTTCAGCGATCTGTTTCGTTTCCAGTTGAATCTCCAAACCATGTTCATCCTAAATTGCCAGATTATGATGAGATTGAAGCTAAATTTATGGCTCTTAAGAAAGAACATCTACAGAAAAAGTACCATTGAATGCATTTATGTATATTACTAGAAATATTCTTTCTATTGTTTTAAACGTTGGGAGTTATTTATTTGTTTATTTTTTTGCTTTCTGTTGCTTGAAATGTACAGTAAATCTGTATTAACAATAGTTGCTAATCAAATTTTCAGTATTTAGACAACAATTGGCTTTAGCATTCTGTAATTGAAATTTTGATTTTTTAAGAATGTTCTTTTGGAGAAAAAAATGTAAGGCCCTTTAGAAACAAAGAATCTGGTGATTTGGTTATCGGGTTCAGTGATAGATGTCAGCATCTGACATGTTTGATATCTAACTCCGAATCCGATGATTGAATTACCGAGTTCTGTATTTGCAGAAACTTGTGTTTTGGATACTGACTCATACAAACTCTAATCATCCAAATGAAAGTATTAGCTGTGCATTTTCTTTAACCGACCTTAACTATTCTTTGAAATAAGGATCAAATAGTTAAGTTCAATTTAGTCCAAATCAAATTCTAAGTATTATTCCAACTCTCGAATTAGTAATTTCTAGTAAATTGATCCAAACACAATTCATTTTGAAAATCAAAATTTTGTAAAACATGGACTAATTCGTCAAACAATACTAATTGAAAATACGAGTCAATACTTAAAACTTAATATAGACTACATTGATGGTTACTCACAATTTGAAGATTCATTTTGATGCTAAATTCGCAATTCTTTTATGGTCTTTGAGTTCGGTCCAGTTTGACATTGTTTTCCTCAAGTTCAAAAAGCAGTTTTTTCAGCTTTCCGAGTTAAAATCAGACCTTGTTAATTGTGATCTGCCTGCTTTAAAAGCTAGAAAAGCATGTATACTAGATTTTTGCAGTTTTTACTTACAACCATGTTGCTAAATACTTTCTCCTATCACGAGGTTTCTCCACATAGTAATATCAAACTATTAATTGATTTAGAATCAATGTTCAAAAGTCACCAATGTTATTTTTACATGAGCAAACTTCTGGAAAGTCAACCCTTTGGAAAGAATAAGGTTCCCTCTTGACCAATCCAAGAGTCTCTAACTTTCTCCTCGGACTTGGTCAGTCTACTATGTTTTACCAATTTTTGTATTTCTTGATTGAATGTTTAACCATTTTTTAGTAAACAAAACCCAACTGGGTATCCTACAAATTTAAAGAAAGTCCAATCTTGACCCCACAACAATGGCTTCCAACCCTCCAATTAAGAAAATTTGCAAAATTGAACCTTTTTAGCCAATATTTAAACCTCACATGGCTTTTATTTAATGCCCATATGATTTGGTTCTCACTTTTTGTTTCTTCTTCTTCAGAATTCTGAGCAGAACAGATGAGATGATGACAGTAAATATAAAAACCCATCTGGTTTTGTTCTTTGTTCTTGTTTTTTCCACTTTGATTTCAGCTAGAATTGAACCAAGTTCGAGTCTTTCTGCCTCCAATTTGGGCCAATCATGGAGGTCAGAAAATGGTAGTTTTTCACTTGGGTTTATCCCTCTTGACCCACAAACTTCTCCTCCTTTGTTTCTTGCTGCAATTTACTATGATGGTGGAGTGCCCATTTGGGCTGCAGGTATGTGTCTCGAAACAGGTTATCGTGTCATTATCGTGTTATATGTAATTGTAATACATTTATTGGTTAGTGCGAAAAGTTTGTCTTTTTATGTTATTGTGAATACCCATTTGGATTGTAGATATAAGTTTGTTAATCTGGTTGTCGTGTTATTATCATGTTATATGATTTATATGTGTATAAGTTGTCCTTTTAGCAAATGCCCATTCGAACGGAGATAAGTGTGTTATGACGGTTTCCCATGTCATTAACATGTTAAATTATATCTAAGTGAGTCATAAATACTCATTTGGATTACATAAGTATCAAAGTGGATTGTCTGGTTATTTATCTTGTAGTATGATACTATAATATCAAATGGACTGTTCGGACATAGATAAGTATGGTTTCCGGCGTCATTAACATGTTATATTATATGTAAATGAGTTGTAAATACTCATTTGGACTGCATATAAGAGTATCAAAACGGACTTTTCGTGTTATTATATTGTAGTATGATGATACTATATATGAAATAGGCTGTGTCAAATGATTGTCTTTATTTACCGTGAATACCCATTTCGACGGCGGCATGTAACTGTGTCAAAATATATTGTCATCTCATAGTCGTATTATATGATCTTTGAGTATCAAAAGATTGACATTTTATAAATTGTACATATCCGTTTGGATCACAAGTAAGAGCTGTAGTGACATTATCATACCATATGATTTCTCTATATCCAGCGGATCTTGTCAAAAGATTGTCCTCTTGTGAATCGTGAATACTCATTTGGAATGCACGCGAGTCAATCTAAATTATAATGTTATTATCGTCTTACATGATCTTTATACATAAAATTGAGTCGTGTCAAAATATTGTCAATATTTATGAATGTTCAGAATCCGTTTGTACTGTACATAAGTGTTTTAGTACAGGTTGTCGTATATATGATCTCTATATATCAAATGGTCGTGTCAGAACTTTATCTTTTACAAATTATGTTATTGTGCCAGAAACTGATAATCCTAACTGCAGGTTCGTCAACTCCGGTTGATTCTGCTGCTTCTCTCCAATTTGCCTCCTCCGGTTCTCTCCGCCTTATCAACGGCTCTGGTGACACTGTTTGGACCACCAATACAGACAACCTCGGAGTCACCTCAGCTACTCTCCAAGAAAACGGGAACTTGGTACTAACTAACAACACGTCTACTGTTTGGTCCAGTTTTGAAAACCCTGTTGACACCATCGTTCCTTCTCAGAATTTTACTGCTGGCAAGATTCTGAGATCAGGATCTTACAGTTTTACCCTTCTCCCGGCCGGAAATATCAGTTTGACATGGAATGATAGTGTTGATAGTGTTACTTATTTGACTAGGGGTTTGAATTCATCTTTTAGTAGTGAAAATACTAGTTTGTTTTCACCTAGTTTAGGATTGTCAAATGGCGTTTTGTCTATGTTTGATCCAACATTGCCTTCTATTGGAGTGATTGTAGTTTACGGTAATGATTATGGCGAACCGGGCGAGATTTTGAGGTTTTTGAAGCTAGATAATGATGGAAATTTGAGGATGTATAGCTCTCAAAGAGGTAGTGGGAATAAAACAGAAACATGGGCAGCTGTTGAAGATCAATGTAGAGTTTATGGTTACTGTGGCGAATTGGGGGTTTGTAGTTATGTCGATTCCAATCCGGTTTGCGGCTGTCCGTCTCTAAATTTTGATTTTGTTGATCCAAATGATCGTAGGAAAGGTTGTAGAAGGACAATGGAGATTGCTGATTGTCCAGGGAATGTGACAATGTTAGATTTGGAGCATACATTGCTGTTAACATACCCTCCGCAAAGCATTTTTGCGGCTCAGAATTCAGAGACTTTCTTCATTCCTTCATCGCCTTGTCGATCGAATTGCTTGGGAAGCGATAGTTGTGTAGCTTCTACTGTTTTGTCGGATGGTTCAGGACATTGTTACTTAAAAAATCAGGGTTTTCTTACTGCTTATCAGGATGCTTCTCTTCCATCCACTTCTCACATCAAGGTTTGTCCACCAGTGTTTCTGAATCCGTCACCTTCTTCGAATAAGTCTGAGGCGGGGAGTGGATGGAAGGTGGACGGATGGGTTTTGATCGTCGGAGGAATCGGGGTTCTTGTAGTGGTGATTGGTTTGGAGTTTGCTCTGTGGATGTGGTGTTGTAGAAAAGGGTCGAGATTCAGTGGGCTCTCTGCTCAATATGCTCTTCTCGAGTATGCATCGGGTGCTCCTGTACATTTCTGGTATAAAGAACTCCGAGCAGCGACTAAAGGGTTCAAGGAGAAGCTTGGAACTGGAGGATTTGGAAGCGTGTACAAAGGATGTCTTGCTAATGGAATGGTCGTGGCGGTTAAACAACTCGAAGGGATTGAGCAAGGCGAGAGACAGTTCCGAATGGAGGTTGCAACTATTAGCAGCACTCACCATTTGAATCTCGTGAGACTAATCGGTTATTGCTCTGAAGGACGCCACAGGCTGCTCGTGTACGAGTTCATGAAAAACGGGTCTTTAGATCAGTTCCTTTTCGACTCTGGAAAATTGTTGAATTGGGAGCAAAGATTCAGCATTGCGGTTGCTACTGCTAAAGCCATCACATATCTCCATGAGGAATGCCGCGATTGCATTGTCCATTGCGATATAAAGCCCGAAAACATCCTCCTTGACGAGAATTACAATGCTAAAGTTTCCGATTTCGGCCTTGCTAAACTGATAAACTCCAAAGAAAACAGATACAAGACATTGGCAAGCATTAGAGGCACTAGAGGATACTTAGCACCGGAATGGATTGCAAATCTTCCGATTACATCAAAGTCCGATATATACAGCTATGGCATGGTTCTGCTCGAGTTAGTGAGCGGGATGAGAAATTTCACAGTATCCGAAGAAACAAACATGAAAAAGTTTTCATTGTGGGCTTATGAAGAATTCAGCAAAGGTAACATTTGGGGGATTGTTGATAGAAGGCTAGTCGATAACGAAGTCCAAATCGAGCAAGTTATGAGGGCAATTCAAGTTGCCTTTTGGTGCATACAAGAGCATCCGTCGCACCGTCCAAAGATGGGGAAAGTGGTGCAGATGCTTGAAGGTGTTGCTGAGATTGCTCGGGCGCCTGCCCTTATCGCAGCGACTGGCATTTCCACGACCGAAACGAGTACATATTTGAGCAGCAATTTGAGCAATATATCACACACATTATCCGCACCTAGTCCCAGTTCAATGATCTCTTCACTCCAAATTGCAGGAGTTTCAGCTTCTCTTTCCGAGGGAAATTTGGAAAAGGTTTCTTCTGCCCTTTTGATCTCGAGAAACTAATTAAAGTCGTTGTTATGAATTTTCTATCAAGTTTATATCGGAAAATTGACGTGTCATGATTTGACTATTGACTCAAACCATGCTATGGTCTAAAAAACGTGTCAGCTTTACTAATAACACGTAATCGATACGATTTTTTCGAAGTTTCAATTTGTGTTTATGTTGTTGACGTGGCCGTGGCTGTTGCATTAGCAAAGCTGACATGACCTGTGTCGATGGTTAAATATTGCCACGCCAGTTTTCCGACATAAATTTGTCTAGAAATTGATATCAGTGATTTTGATGATATATAATTATTTTTTATAGTATAGGCTAAATGTAGTAAAGTTGTTTGTATTTTTATTTTACTACACAAATAGCAGTAAATATGTTATATTGATAAAAATGAAACTTATGGCCTTGGTGAAAATAGATTTTATAGGGATTGATATTTTAGTAAATATTATCAGCAAAGTCCAAGAGATGTTGAACATATATTATCCTCCGAGGCTTCTTTTTAGGGATTATGCTATTCGATGTAAAATCTCATTTTGCATTACATGGCTGAATCTTCAATATTAGTTAGCTACTAATGAATGTCATCTCCTATAAAACTTGTATGCATATCAAACAACGATTCTTTTAGATCCATTATGGACACATAAGGCGGCAATATCCCATAACGTTCATAGGTTTGTTTTCTTATAAGGACATCGACCTCTCTTTTCCAAAGCCGAATGCTCGCTTTCTAGTTATCAATTGTTCACCAATTAAGAGTATCAAATATCCTATACAGAAGAAGAATTATATACAAAATCGTGATTATTTTTCTAACTATGTGATAAATATCTTTAGATCGACAATTTAGTCTAATCCAAATTCGAGTTGAGAGAGTTTCTTTTTTAAGACGAAAAATTCTTCTACCAAGTATTTTAAACAAAGTTATATTCTTATATACATAGTTCTGATTTAATAACTAAATTGATTCGGTACTTTAACTTGCATGAACATGATTAATTACTTACTTTGCTTTCAAAACTCCCATACAAATGGAAGTGCATATGGAACTCTATCTTCTTCATTGACTTTCATTGAGCATTATGAATATAAAACTTATACAATAGATATAGATAGATAATACATATAAAGTAAATGATAAGCTTATCTTACTACCTATTTTTTAGATAATTTACTTTTATAACTTTCCTTGATATATATTATTTTTTGTTTCTAAATTATCCATGAGAAATATTATGTTTTGACCAAATTATGTAGGAGACTAATATAAAAAAATGTCATTAAATTTTAACCATCATTTTAAGCACTTAGGTCAGTTGATTAATTGATATGATATTAGCTTTCTATCCAAAAAATTATGAATTTAAATTTTAAATATCCTATTTATTGATGAATTAAAACTATATAATTAAATGTGTCTTAACTATTAATTTAACATTTTACTTAAATTTGTTTCTTGAAAATTGAAGTTACAGCAATTAATCGAGAGATTCTTTGAAGCTCCAGGAGTTTTATTGTTGATGGCGCTCATCCCGTTCATTTATTTACATGTGTATATAAATTCTATTTTTTTTAACCATTTTATAGGACCTCATATACATATCAATAATTGTATGGAGGAAATTCCATGCATGGAACTCCAGAATTCTCCAAAAATTTCTCCAATTAATCAGTATAAGGTCCAATATATAATTCATTTTATTTCCCACTGCATATGCACTAATCAATAAAATCGAACTACAAAACCAAAAAATTAGTGGGGTTTGACTCTTAAAATTAGATTTATATTTTATTCGAGGAATTCTAGGTTTTAAGTTAATCAATGGCAACTCGAAAGATCACTTTTTCTTCATCTTTGTCAGCCCAATATTGATTAAGCACTATCTATAAATTAAATATATATTATAGTTAATTGATTAATTAATTAGGGTTATTAATCTAAAATGATTCAAGGTTGTCAAAAAGGAGAACCATTTGTTGTCAACTATACCGGTTACTGAGTTTACTAGACTCGACTAAACCAATTTTGGTTCTAAAAGAATCAAACAATGTGGTTTTGTTGTATATAGCTCATATTTGCATGCCAACTCAGTGTCATATCATCGAACTCAACAAGTTCACTTTTTGATAGTTGAAGAACTCAATAGGTCTTCTCCAGAGTTGAGGGACTAAAATGATCTTTTTAGACAATTTTTAAAAACTTACATATGGTTTTAGCCTATTAATATGTTAAGAATTATAAAAATATGTTTCAACTTAATTATTAATATGAAAAACTATGGACCTAAAATGATTTTTACCCTTAATTTATAATGATGGTACGAGTTAATCCCGTGTATTGTCCACTTAATTATTAATTTTTTTTTGGAAACACTTAATTAATTGATTTCTAGCAATATTAATTAATTGGAATTGGATAATATATGACAATAGTATGGATTATTTCTTCAAGAGGTTCCTTGAATTAAAATGGTGGCATGACCCTATTATAAAAGTTTATCATTATCATAAAAGAATTAATTAGTACTTTGTTTAGGCTTAATTAACCTATTCAAAGATGGTTTATGGCTCACAACTTTGAGTATTTTAATAATTATACATATAATTAAATATAGCTTACATTCTTCTTCATCAAGCTAGGTTTGTCTTGCAAATGATAATTATTAATAATTATAATACATTATTGTGATTAATATGAATTGTTCTTTCATAAGGATTAACTCTTAATATTCTGTAATTATTTACTTGTAATTATCTCTCAGTTTTTAGTTGTAAAATCTATCAGTTATATTAAACCTATCTTGTAATTCTCTATGTTTGTATTCTTATTTATATTGTTCTTCTTTGTTAATAAATCATCACTTCAGCTCGTTTCCTTTATATGGTATCAGGCAAAAATAATAAAGTTTAGAGGAGAAAATATGTGTTAAGCCCTAATAAAAATTTCAATACCAAGATTAATATGTTTGAAAAGATTTATACCAAAGCATATGCATGGCTTTATCTTCAACCTTAGCATGATGGAAATCAAAAGACAATATTAGTAGCAATAATTAGTTTTTTACACACTCATCCATGTTTCTACCGGCAAAACATAACACATGAAAACAAAAAAGATATTCTAAAAATCTAAAAATCTCATCGAACCTCTAAAGTTAAAATATATATATTTTGATTTATTTGATTTTCGAACACCACATTGGATATCGACTAATTCAATTTGAAAGAAAGATTTTGTAGATTATATGATCAAGCTCCCTTCCAATAATGGTGGTGTGACTCAAACCGTAGATATTTTCCTAGCTCAACCCACATCAACTGTTGGGCTAATCTTTCATATTTATTTAAATTAATCTTTAGACTCATAAATTGTTTAGAATTTCTTATTGGTAATTAGATTCGCTTCTAATCATCTATTAGTCTTATGAATTTACTACATATTTCAGTTTAATTAAATTCTCATCCGCTTTATTATGTAAATTTAGAGGATTAATCATATCCATATAATTGTCAAAGAATAATATAAAAATGTTGTTAGACGTAGATATTTTGTCTATTAATGAAAATCTTTCTGTTAACTTATTTTCCTAAATAAAAAGTATCGGAAAATCAATTAAAAGAAAGTGAAAGGACATATATTTAGTGTTCATGCATGTGTTTTTTTTGGAGAATTCAAAATTAGAACAGAAGTAGAAAAAAAAAAAGAAAGTTGGTGATTTGCACATTGTGTAGAAGGTCAAAGAAAAAGACTCCATGTTTTTCAATGGTTCTAAAATAAGTGCTCCTCATTTCTTGGTTTTAAGATATTTTATTTTCTATATATATAAATATTCAACCTTGCCCTAGTGCTGGAATGAGTTTTTGACACGTGCCCCTTTACTTGGGTCACCCTTACCAAATTCAAAGAAAATGAATTTTTATTCTTAGCTTATGTAATAATATAAATATATTATATGAAATTAAAAATCTTTGTCATTATATGTTATATTTGCTTTGATATTTTCTTTTCCTTTTTTCTTGTCACTTCTTAAAAAGCTATATTTTGAAGGAGAAAATGTTGCGAGACCTTTTTGCATTTATAGCTATCCAAAACAAATCAATAATAGAACAACCAAAAAGAAGTTTCTAGTCCAATTGCTATTCTCCTTTCATCTCTTGTGAACAATTATATGAAATAAGTTGTTTTATTTGGAAAATTGTTTTTTCTATTAAAATACTATTTTCTTCCATATATATGTTTTAAGAAATTATTTCATTTCAAATTGATTTGAATGATTAAAGTTTTAAGTTACTTAAACTAGATTTTAACTCTTGTATTCTATTTATAATATATGCATAATACTTTGATTAAAAAATTATACATTTGAAAAGACACTTAATAAGTTTCAAATTGAAAAATTAAATAACTTATAATGAAAAGTTACAGTTGATCTTACACTTTTTTTATTACATAATCGTATATAGAAAATTTGTGATGATCAAAACTATAAATTTTGAAGACATGAAATTTATATTTTTTTTTTGTTTGTTTTTTTTTTTAAAAATTATTGTGCAATTTTTTTTGATAAATTTGTAAGGAACAAGATTCGAACTCTGAACTTCTCACTCACACATTGGTGAGTGTACCAGTTGGGCTAAAGCCAATTGGTAAAAAATTATTGTGCAATTGCACTTACATTAAATAACAAAAGAAAACCCTCCGCCCTCGGTGTGATTCGAACCCATGACTTTCCTAATCATAGGTAGAGTGTTTAATCACTAAGCTAACACCTTCACTACGAAATTTATACTATTTTCTTAACTACTTTTTTCTAACATTTACCTTTCTGATTAATAATCTAGTAGTTAACGGTTTCATGTCGCTTAAATCATGTCTCTAATTCAAATCTTAGTGCTTCTGCAAAACTTTAATTAATATATGATTCATTTAAAGTTTGTATGACAAGGTTAGATCCGAAACATCGAAAAAAAATTTACCATATCCATCTAATGTTTTTTGCCTTATAATTATGGTGATTTAAAATTTTTAATTTTTTCTAATGATGAACAGAATAAAAAGGATATAAGAAATTTGATTGAGGGTGGGCCACCGACACGTGCCGATTTACACCGACTTTTGAAGAGAAAAATTGTAATTGTTTAGTGTGGATTGACTTTAGAAAGACAAAATTTTAATTTGTTAAAACAAAATTAAAATTTAGGATTAAAATCAAGTCCTTCACATCCACCGAAAGCTAATTCCCACCCTCATGCATATTTCACTATTCCACCTACAATTTCATATTCTTTTTTATTTATTCATCTAATTAAAATTTTAGAGATTAAAGTAAACTTTCATTCTTTTAATAATAATAAGCAAAGGTCTTAAACTCAAAATGCATCATTATATATTTATCTTGATCTCTCGCTAATGTTGAGCTTGTCTAAATATTTTTTTTTTAATCAATAATGTCTGTATGCAAAAAAATGAGCTAGAAATTTAGATGAGTTGAAACATATGTCAAAAAGACCGCATTATCATTCGAACTGTCAATTAATAAAGTTCAAGAATAACTTTATTATTATTATAAAATTTTCTAGAATTGGATGTTAATGGAACACTCTTAAGTATATAATACCTTATAGTTAAGCATTGACACTTGTTATATAAGATGTCAATGCCTCATTTTAGGGGAAGTATAGCAATACAAATATCATTTTTAAAGACTTGCACCCTAAATATATTCTCTTATAATCACTTCGTAAGGCCTAGAAACACGTTTTTAATCCTTCAAAAAATCTGTCTGAACCTATTCTACACCATAAGGGCATTGATCCCTCACTTTGATGCTCAACATTTCATAGTTAGGCCTCTAACACCTTTTGTATGAGATGTCCATGCCTCAGTTCACAGGAAACAAAAGGCTCAACGCGTAATTAGTAGAGTTGTTTACGGGTTCACATATATATATATATATATATATATATATATATATATATATATATTTATATATTCATTCAGCTTATATTTGATGAGTTGAATTTAGTTAAAAACAATTAATTTATTTTATACTCTGTTCATGTTATCAATGAGTACTATTAAGTTATTTTTTGTTAAATTTTTAATAAATTCGGTTTGTGTTCTTAGAACTTTTTATCTTGATGACAATTTAGTTAAAATTTCAAATGATATTTTTTAAAATTTGGTATCATCAACTTAGTATGGATTGGGCTCAAACTCAGTCCAACCAATACATAACATAAAAAGAGAAGAGAAAATCTATTCATATTTCCAATTTTATATACTAAATTTGGCTACACATTAACATAATAACATTTCAAAGGCCAAATTTAAAAATAATAGGATGAAAAATATCTAATGTATGCATAAAATAAAGGGCAGGAAAGAAAAGGGAAATTGGAGTGGAAGCAACGAAATTAGAAAGGCAAAGCCGTGTGGTACCCACTCACATCATAGCCAACCAACCATCTCACTTCTTCAAATTCTCCACCTTTTTTTATTTAATCAAAATAGCAAATTTCTCAATCACTTTTATTGCTCTAAACAAAGTTAGTTTGGCTATTTTCATATTGTTTAAGTGCTTAAAATTAAATTGTTTTATGTTCACTTAAAATTTAAAATCTAATTTGTGTTTAATTAGTCCATAAAAGTTTTAGCCGCTTTACTAGTGCCTAACACATTTAATTACATTAATCAAAGTTATTAGATCAAACATATTTAGCATACTCAAACGATAATTGCAAGTTTTGTGAATCTGAGCTCAATTATAGAGAAATCATCTTGTAGTCTCTCCATAAGATTCGATTCTTGTTATGTTATTGGAACCTTATAGATGGAGCTACAAGTAAGCTCTTCCATTCCTTACCCACCATTAGATTAGAGTTTTGGATCAATAAAAGTTAATCTAATGAAAATATGTCAATCATACTTCAATTATTTTTTTTTAAATAAAATGTTATGCAACTTGGTTTTTATTAGAATGGTCTTTTACACTCGGTCCATTATAAAACTTGTCTCTAGCAATCACACAAGTCTCGAAATTACGCATATCCTATAGATAAATAAATAAAAACTTATCTTCAATTAACGAGACTTGAATTGAACTTCCTTTTGTATATGCATAAAGATTTTTATTTTTTTTGGTAACAAAAAAGTTTAGCTAAGGGTTAGCTGCATAGAGATTAAATTCATACCTTCCAATAAATATATAGCTAAATTTGTTTTAATACTATATATATTTTTATTATAGACTTCAGTGTTACCCTATCGTCTTTTATATTTTCAAAGAAAGAGCTTCAAAATTTCTCCAATGTTTGAGATCTTTTTCTTGTTATTTATAAGCCCATTCTCCCCCACTTGGTTTCTCTCATAAAGCTAAAAAAACACACCAAGTCTCCTCTGTTTTTCATCTAGGCCTCTTTCCTCCTCTGTTCAAGAACACCAAAAAACATTTTGGATTTTAATACTTTCATTCTCTGCTCGCTCTCTCAATTCATATGGCTTTCTCAAGATTTCATACTCGTGGCGGTATCCGATTCTGATTTTTTCCCCGAATCGGATTAGCAAATTAGATTCCACAGATTTTTTTCTTTCTTTTTTAGAGTCTTTTCATCTTTTGACCCAATTTGGATCTTTGTATTCTTGATTTTCTTCCAATTTTATTCGAATCTATTTCCGCCACAAAAATTCTTCAAAATCCATAGAGAGAGCGAGCAGATTTTAAATTTGAAGTTGAAATTCACTTTCATTAATGTCTGGAACAAAGAAGAGCACAGGAAAGTCCAAGAAAATTGGAGCTATGGAGAATCAGAGGGTGAAGATGAGTCAAGATTTTGAGCTCGAGACGTCGAAAAATGAAGCTGATTTTAGCTTCTTTGAGAGGCATCAATGGAAGCCAGTTTTTGGTGATGTTTCCATGGCAGAAAGACCTCTAAGAAAACGTCAAGATCCTCATCAGAATTACTCTGTTTTCAATTCCCCTGTTTCCTCTGCTTCTACTCTTGTAAATCCGCCTCCTACCCCGTCTTCATCCGGTTCGAGACTTGTTTTTCCATTCGCTGTTGACGGGTATAATCAACAACCCGTTCAATTCCAGCATCAGTTTAGGACAAACCCGTCTTCGCCTTATTACCGACCACTTTCCCAGTTGCAACAGGATCAACAACATATGATATCTTTCGGCGAAAATCAGCAACAGGGGAGTAGTTATCCCCTGTTTTTACCCGAAACAGCTTTACTGCAACAACAACAACAACAACAACAACAGCAGATACTGAAACAGCGCGACCTGTTTCAGTACTGTAATGCATTGAACTTAAGTCCAAGGGGGAAAATGATGATGATGATGAACCGGGTGGGCCCGGACGGCCGACCATTGCTCCGGCCCCCGGGGATTCAGCCGATCAACACTACAAAACTCTACAGGGGAGTACGGCAACGACATTGGGGAAAATGGGTAGCCGAAATTCGTCTCCCTCGAAACAGAACTCGCCTCTGGCTTGGCACATTTGACACAGCTGAAGATGCTGCCATGGCCTATGACCGCGAAGCGTTTAAATTGAGAGGAGAAAACGCCCGGCTCAACTTCCCGGAACTCTTCCTGAACAAGAACAAATCGCCTCCCTCACCCTCCGGGGATACCTCTGGTCAAGAACTAGAAGTTTCCCCCGCGGAAACCATGCCTCCACCGCCTCCACCACTGGTCCAACCCGAAAACCCTGAGGATGATTCAGGGATTTGTTCGAGCGGGGCGACTGAAAGCGATGAAATTCAGACCACCGGAGAAGTGTCAACCTCCGGGGGAGAGATTTCGGGTCAAGAACTGAATTGGGGGGAAATGGCAGAAGCTTGGTTTAATGCAATTCCGGCGGGATGGGGTCCGGGGAGTCCGGTTTGGGATGATTTAGACACTACAAACAGTCTTCTATTACAATCACATCTTGCTTTCGGAAATCCTAATGATTGTTCATCTTCTTCTGCTGATTTTCCAAGAACCTTGGAACTGGATAATAACAACAATACCATGGATGTTTCAGCTTCAGCTTCTTCTTCTTCTTCCTCTTCTTTTCAGAATTTCAAACCATTCTTCTGGAAAGATGATTCTTGATTTTTTTTCGAAAACCCGATTTCTGATTTTAAATCTTCTTCTTGAATTTGAAATCTTTTTCACTGGTTGTGGATTTTTCACAAACAACCTGTGAATTCCCCATTTTCAAATCTTCAAAAATTCACCTTTCTCGCTTTTTTTTCACTTTTTTTTTTTTCCCATTAGGACATGAAAAGGCTTCATATTTATAGCCTTTTTATGCAATTAGTTATTTTCCGAGTTTTCATTTTCTTGGATGTTCATGTTATGATGAAGGCAGTAGCGAAGTCAGGATTCCGAATCTGAAGGTGTGATTGTAACATCCCTAGACCGGCTTTCCCGGTGGAGAGCCTTCCCGAGATGCTCATCTCAGGATGGATTTAGATAGCCGAAAAATGCAATGGATCCCGTGGATTCTTTGTTACGATACGAGACCAAGGAAGTTAGAGACAGTTTTGTGATCTCCTTCTCAATTGGTCTTATTTTCTTTCTCTTTATATCCGTCACAAGCTTAGTTTTATTAGCTTGGAGAATGGGATTAAAGATTTGTAGATTTTTATTTTGTATAATTTGAATTTGGATAGTGGAGTTTGTTATGATCATTTTACTTTTCGTCATATATAATGATATGTGCAGTTTGCTTATTTATGTGCAATTGTTTAACTTTTACCATATTTTTTTAATAGATAAATAAATATACAAATAAATACTGTTAAAATAAATACATGTAATAAATAACATGAATTATTTGGTAGAGTTTGTTATTTGAAGTGTTATAAATGTTTGTTTGATTAACTAAACTAAACATGTGACTTTAAACAATTCAACCTGAGTATTGAGAAAATGACTCGTAAAGTTTATAGAGATAGTCAATTTAACCCAACTCTGTATTGAAATTGGCATTATTTGATAAATTAGTACCAATTAGACAATTTGTTATATATCTAGCACAAAATGCAGGAATGAAGTTGCACCAAATAAAACATGAACTAACACGTTCAAAATTAGCAAAAGCATTTGCTAATTAATTTGCTTCAAGATAAATGTGAGAATCTGAATAGATTTCATAAATTGCATATAACTATTCTATTCAATAGGAAGCTTTCACGAAAGAATTTATAAACTGTATCTACATAAGTAGAGTCTCTCTCTAATCAAATATCATCATTTGTCATAAAGTGTTCGCATAGTAAATATTGTCACTTGAAGCTCTGTTATGAAAGCGAAAGATTTTACAGCGAAAAAAGCAAAGCGACCTATAAAAACACCCATGTGGTTCCGAAAAATACCTCCACAACTTGTTGATCCCGATCAACCTTCAAAATTATAAAAATCGAAAATGTAATTGAATTCATCAAACGTGAAACTTAGGCCCCGTTTGGTAAAGCGTTTCGTGGGAGCATATAGCGTTTCATAGGAGCATATTGCATTTTTGTTCCAATATGCTCACAAATAGGTGTTTGGTTATATTTTTGGAACTACAGCATTTAGAGTTTTGAAACAAAAACGGAGCGTTTCGTGAAAAGCTCCAATTTGAAGCTTTTCGTGAAACGCTAGTTTGTATTTTAAACCACAAGTAGACTTTGACAAAACTACCCCAACTTATTTTTTTAATTTATATTATTATTAATTTATATTTGTAAATAGTATACCCGTATAAGTCTTTTCACATGTCAACAGCAACTGTTTTTATAATTCTTCCAAACACTAATTATCCAACAACTATTAGCAAACAGCAACAACAAACAGCAACAGCTAACCGCAACAGCTAACAGCAACCGCAACACCAAACGGAGCCTTAGCCTAGACAATGATAGATGCTTTTCCCTTAAGTCTACCTTATTATTTAATTAGCATTCTTTAAAAACATTTAAATTAATATCTTAACCTTTATTGAGTTTGTAATCAATATTTTTCAGCTATTGTAAGGTTGAAAATGATGGAATCATGCTTTGTCTGAATAAGGTTACATGTTATCAATTTAAATATTAGGTATCTCATAGCCAGCTTATTTGGCCTGCAATGGAGCCTATACTTATTTGATGATTACATAAAATAAAATAAAAAAATAGTTGGACTTATAATTGATTTAGTTAATTTATTAGTTGATATTTTTAATTGTTTTACTAGAAAAAGAATTAGATAATACTTATTAGCTACCTACCAAAAACAACAAATGAAAACCAAACTAAACACAGCATATATTCAAATTTAAATCAGAATGATAATAAGCATATTCTTCAAAGTATTAGCTAGGAATTAACAATTTTGTCATTCAATTTTTTTCAATATAAAAATCATTTTGATTTCTTCTACTATCGTTTTACTCATTAATAATCAATAGAAGAAACATGTGAACGACGCGTAAGCCATATTATACTATATGAACTAAAAATATATGTCGCCAGACTTGGCTTAATCAATTCTATTTATTTTATACCTTTTCAATTTTTCACATCAACAAAACTTAATAAGGCTTAAACTGCATATATTTTCATGTGTTTAGAAATTTTGTTTACATGTACTACACGTTTTTTTCAGTCACTTTTATCGCCAAAATCTGAATAAAATAGTTAGAGACGAAATCAAATATGAAATTTACTATTTTCATGTTAAAATTTGTGTTCTCTAGTATCACTATTTGGAGTACCGTGAATGTTAATCCTAGGGAATCTTGACTTAATAAAATTACAAAAATAAGAGAAAAAAATTGGAGATTTTTATGTCTTTAATGGAGACATATTCCTCACCTTGGAATCTCACATTTCATATCCCATCTAACATATTCAGGAATTATTTATCAAATCTTATCTTTTAAAAAAATCAAACTCCTTTTGTTACCTTTTTATGCCATTGATCTTTTTAGTCTCGCAAATAGTATACTTTTTCTTTTTTAACAGAATAGTATACTTTTGTATATGCTACAAATATAAATAAGGGGTAAAATATATTGGTGATATAAAAACTATTAAAGATATAATAAAAAATATGAAATTCTATCAATATTTAAGGGAATATGTATTTGAAGAACGCTTAAAATTTTTTTTTAAATATTTGTCACAGTATCACATAGAGTTAACAACGAGGTCTACAAAAGTTCAATTGTCACTATTTATATTAGGGTTTTGATATATACAACCCAAAGAGGATTGCATATAAGCATTTAATTCAATGAAATATTGTACTCATATTTTCAAGATTCATATTTAATGTGCATTGAACTCTTAAATACATTATGTTAATTCAAGTATATTAAATACTCTATAACTTATTTATAAGAACAATTTTATTATATTTTCTATTTCGATGTATATACTCCTATAGTTATAAGTACGGGTTTGTAATTTTTTTATTATACCTTAAATAATTTTAGGATGAATACTTTGCATATGTATTTTTTATAGAGCACCATACTTTCGGTATATTTTTTAAAATTTTCTCCGTTTTACACCGGGAGAAAAATTAAAAGACATGTGCAACGGGTGCATCATAGTACTATTTAGAGTATAATAAAAAAAATACAAATTTCAATTAATATTAAAAAAACTTCTTACAAAATGAGATTTATGGATAATAAATATTGAATATATTTATACTAATATTGATGTATTTAGTTGTTAAATGTGTATTAAATATAATTTTGAAATTTTATAGGGAATATTTCACTACAATAAATGCTTATATGCAACCCTTTGAACTGCATATATCAAAACCCTTCATATTATTAAATCAATAAATAAATATCCAAAATCAATGCTTCAATCATCATAGTATAATGAAATGTTTAATATGCTGATTTTGGCAAGAAACATTTAACATATTCAAAACAAACCCTACACATTAAATTAGTCTTTCATAAATGGCACATATCACCAATTAAATGACACGTTGCTTCAGAAAATGTATGTATACATCACTTAATCTAATATGTCGAGTTTGAAAGATCAAACAAGAATTAAATTTAGGTTGAATTCGAATACATGATTGCACGCCCTCAATTTTTTTTATTTTTTTTTCGAAACTACATTAATTTGTTAATTTTGGGCTTTGAAATCTTTAATTATTTGTTAACTTCACAAACCTTAAATTAAATCCTTGTTGTCTACCACATCAAATTTGATCTAAAAGTGACAAAGTTTAGGATGTCAAATTGTAAAAAATAAATGTGTAGTTCAAATATATAATATAAATTTTTCTTTCCGGATTTGATTGTCCCAGTATCATCAGATTTTACTTTATTTGTTTGTTTAAATTTATTTTTCTTTGCCATTACAACTTTAAACTCATATTTAGAAAGAAAATTTCTCTCTAATATAGCAGTTACTCAATATATTTTCAATGTGAAATTCAATATTTTTTTCATACTTTTTTTGCAGTCTTGTAAGCTTAGCTTGCTTAGATTTTTTATTCTGATGCAAAATATGACTGTTACAGACCTACCGATTTGTATCTGTTTCTTCTTTAATTAATAAATCATATTTGAAAAACTTAGCTAAAATACTAGTACCTAGCACTAATATTAATATCGTAAGTGTATAATGTCTAGCCTAGTCCCCATTTCTTAGCATCATATACTCTTCAATTTTGACATTTACATTCCGTTTATTCGTGTTCTCATCATCATCCATTGAAATCGCTCCTTATTGAAACTTTTTATTTCAACAACCATATTGTTTTAAAATCGGCATTCCTTAGCATCAATATACTCTTCAATATTTTTGATATTAACATAAACTTATTCTCATCATCATCCATTGGACTCACTCCATATTGAAACTTTTTATTTTAACAACTATGTTGTTTTAGAATCAGGTTATTACATTAATCATTATTTTTTGTGAACATAAATTCAAAAAACTGATACTTAAAATGTGGTATATATGAAATAAGAAGCTTAGGTTATTTAATCATGTTATGGTAATCATGTTTAAGTGATAAGTTAATAACTAATATTATGATAATGAAAGATGGTGGAGCCATTAACCGTCCCATGAGATCATCAATTTATTTTTCTTATTTGCGACGGCACGATAACGATGAGACTTGTGATTATATAAATAATAATATATCTTATATTAGTTTCTTTCGAAAAAAATAAAATTTCTTATATTATTAAATGAAATCTGTAGTCAATTTTAAGAACATTAAATGATTAATTTAGTGCTAATGATGAAATTAGTAAAGTAATTAAAGAAAATATCTAGGATGGTGGAGCGGCATGCCTAGATAATGATAACAATAAAATGAAATTATAGTATACTCGGTTTTATATTACATATTCTTTTAGACAATTTATTTTTTTTAAAATGCATATTGTTTTAGGTGTTTTTTATGATCATTTTGATGTAACTTTTACTTTGTTTTTATTATTATTAGATTAAATTTTATCCACTAATTTAATGGTGATAGTGGACAAAGTAATGGTTACTTTGTAAAAAATAAAGTAACCATAAAAAAATTTATTGTTTTAATTTAATTTATGCATATTAATTAACATTTATTAAATATGATCAAACTTGAGTGATTTTAGGTGTTTTTTTTTTATCTCTATTTAAATAAATAAAAATTTAAAAAATTATAAAAGTAACTAAAATAAGGGTAACCAAGTTTTTTTACAATAGTAATGGTTGTTCTTTTTAATCCTATACTTTAACCTCAAAAACATGAATTGTGAAATAGAAGGAATACATCCCTAATATTTTTGTTTCTAGGAGATCAATGATTTATTATATATATTTGAAAAGTAAATTTAAATATTCCCTTATTTTAATCACAATTCAACACAAATGCTTAGAAATTGGTCAAATATTATTGTCATAGGAACAAATAATATTTAATAGTAGGTAGTATTATTGTTGATTTATCAAAAAAAAATCTTACCAAATATAATAGATAAAGTTTCGTTATTCTTATTTAAAATCACCTACAAATTAAAGAGAATATAAAGAAACTCTCGCTTCATTAAAACCCATTAATTTTGAGATGGACGAAAGTTAGTACAATTAGCTCGATTTTTGGATCTCCTAAAGCTGTGAGCTCAAAGGGGGGTTTACAAAAATACAAGAGGCTCTGTCCATGGGGCTTTCGCTTTTGATTTACAATTAATTCTTGCATTCATGATGGAGTTAAACCTATTCATTTGCTAACTCATGCTTCGGAGACGAAGTGGCACAAACTTCGGTTAGAGAATAATTCAGTGTATGTTGTAGAGTTTCTGCAGAAACGGACGATGACAGTGCCTTGCAAAGTGCAACAAAAATAGCTCTATTACCCACATCTCATTTCATCTTATACGAACTTTATCGTTTCACACATATCTTCAAAAAAATGTAATGAAGTTGTGAATTTTTTCAACAAACTATAATACCTCAACTTTAAGTGTCACTTGGTGGAAACTTTAGATCTTTATTTTTTTTATAAGCGTTGTTTAGTTGTAGTCTCTTTTTAACTTTTTTTCTCTCAATAATAATCTTGAATCTCATAGTCAATATATTTTGTACTAGTGCCAACCTAGTTTATATTACCGGAAAATCAATGAGCTTAACTTTTAATTAGAAAATCTAACAATAATAGTATTAACCTTAATAGTAAATATTAATAATAAGAGAATAATTAAGGATAAGAATGATCAAAGATGCTTCTTCTTTAAACCAAACCCACATTTATATTTTATTTATCTTATAGTGTCATGGTGTGGCTGCTATCATTGTCTTTAGGCATAAATAAATAATTACTTACTTCCTTGTTTAAATATATTTTAACAAAACTAAATAGTATTTATTTATTAATTATCAACAAGTAAGGACAAATATAGATTCGGCATGAGGGCATGAATAGGACTTGTGATGTTTAATTGCTCAATTATTCAGTTATTGGAACAGTTCTCCAAAATCTTAGGGGATGGATGAATGAACTTATTAAAATAGCATAGTATGCAATTATTTGACTATATACATATATGAATTAAGCAGTTGATAGTAGTAAATTGTCTATAATTAGATTCAATTAATCAATTGAAGATCGTTCATATACTTTTATTTGTGTGATTTTCTTTTTCAGTTGAACCCGACTGAAATTCAATAGTAAAATTTAGAGTTTTAACATTTTGAAACTTGTATAATTCAAGTCATCCTTAATTAATATCGATCTCGATAAAAGATTAGGTAAATTAGGTTGTGGTTAACATTTCAATAAAAAATATAAATTAAAATTATGTTTTCATGATTTATGCATATACATGTACCAGGTGTAGTTTTTTTTTCTTTAAACATATATGCATAAATATTAGTTTCTTAATAAACAAGGGTCTTTAAATTATATCATAGATGATATTGGTCAAAGAATTACTCTTTAGTGTAATAAAATAGGGTATAATTTTCTAATAGTTGCCAATTTGACTAATAATTGTTTAGTCATGGCCAATCTTGACCTGTAACAAATTTGAATTCCTTTATATACTTCTATTAAGTTATTAACATATAATTCTTGATAGTAATTAGAGAAAGAACGTAATAGCATAAGATAGGTTACGTATCAGAAATCAAAATAGAAGTGACAAAACATCCATAATTGCGAGATGGACTACAAGGTGATTGAGATTGAACATTTAGTTCTGCATTTCTTTTTTAAGGTGTCAAAGGGTGAAAAAGAAGATTACAAGAATGATTATATGAAAATAATTTTGAATTACATTGCATCTTTCGGAAGTGAAGAGGTTTTCTCTATTTTATTTTTCTCAGTAGACTTTAATCTTTTCTTAAGAATTTTGGCGCATATAATTGATCGATCATGGGCTATCGTTCACAATTCTTGCCTCAGGTCTGATCTTGTAATGAGTCTACTTGGAAAGCAAGAACCCATTAGTTGAATAAGCCAATTAAGTTCCAAACACAATCTAGTTAGTCTTCAATCAAAAATAACCGGAGACAATAAATTCTTAACGGAAAAAGCTAAACTACGAGCCACCTTATAAACCATCATTATTTATCCTTAGAAAAATTAGACCATCGTTAAAAAAATTTGACCTTATTTTACTTAGGGTTTAGATGAAAACAATTTGACAGGGAAATTCTATGGTTAAGTAAAAATTTAGAATAAAATTAACCTTCTGTAATAATAATATAAGCACACTTAACCATTCACCCCTTTCTCTCTCAAAAAAAAAAAAAAAACCATTCACCCCTTTCACAAAACAAAAAGAGGGCCATAAGCCCATATCTTCTGCTTAACTCATTGGTTCACAGCCCAAACTTTGAGTTTCACTTCTTTGGGCCTTTAAATATTGGCTTGAAGCTTTAATTTATGAAACAAAGATGAAAGATTAAAGGTAAAAAAAAGTACCAAGTTACAGTTTACTAAATAATTAATCATATATTTTATGTTTCTTTCTAAAAATAATTGGTGCACTTGCATTTATATTAAATAACAAAGTAAAAACTCCACACTTTTAGTGTAATTCAGATCCATGACCTCTCTAATCATATGTAGAGTGTTTAACTATTAGGCTAACACCTTCACCGTATCATATATTTTATGTTAGACTCGATGATTTCTAATTTATTTGGAACGTTTTAGACTCGATGATTTCTGATTTATTTGGAACGTTTTTTACTTTCACTCTATGTAGAAGTGTGTTTTGTCTTCCATTATGAGTGTCAATAAGTTTTTCATCATATAAATACATAAAGACTTTTTTACTATAACTACATTGATATGACTCGTTTAAATAATATGAAATCATTTTTAAATAGACGTGTTTCTCATAGTTGTATTAAAAAAAGTTAACATACCATTTACTACTCTATCACGAGATTAATCATTATATTAAAATTTACTTGTGAATTGTAATTTTTTCAAATCACTTTGGTTAAGAAAATACTATTTATCTATAACTATTTTTTATTACAAACAATTACACAATTCATAATAATGTTAACACTATGGAGTATTTTTACAAGTTATCCCATATATAAATGGGGACCTTTTTGAGTTGTTCTTTTCCTAAATATATATCAAAGAAATCTGAAACTCAAGACATAATTGGATAACAGAAATCCACGTGGCATATCCTGTCAGCAACCCATAATTTTTCTCTTATCTCCCCCATTAAAGAACTCAAATTTCTGGAGCTTTCTTCTCCAAATTCAAGAAGAAGAAAATCCCACTCTAATTTCAACAAACTCAAAAATGGCATCTTTACTCCCTTCTTCTATCTCCATCTACAAAGAGGTCTGTAATTCACTCATTGCTTACCAATTCTACTTTCTTTTTCATTCTATTTATCCGTGTCAAAATGGGTTATCGTATCATAATAATCTTGTATTTTTTATAGTGACAAAAATAATAATCGTATCAAACTAGTCGTGTTAAGTAGATTGTCTCTGTAACTGTAACTGTAACTTGTGTTTTCGTGTCAAAAATTGAACTTGAATTGTGCACTTTATGTTGCACGAACACTCCATTTAGTAGCCATGTATGAATGCACGTGTCCGTTTCATTTTTGTTTCTATTTGTAGGCTATTTCACGAATGTTATATTTTAGAAAGAATGTTTTCCATATCCTTGCCGGTGTTTGTATGCATCTTTATTGCTAATTTCTGAGATTTGTGTTCTTGTTTTTGGCAGGGAAAGTACAATGTTTGTTCTCTCAAGGAGACAGGTTTTTTTGGAGCTTCTGTTTCAATTCCAAACCCGCTCAAGATTGATCACTCCAACTGTTTCTTAGCGAGAAGTAAGGTTAGTCTTGGTTCGAAGTTGATGATATGGTTTGTTACTTCAGCTTTGGTATTCAGTTTTTTCAGTTTGCTTCGTGTAAAAGTGGAGTAAAGGTTAAATTTGGTACATAAAGTGTGCTTGTAGATAAATTCGGTCTAAAGAACAAACTTTAGACAACGAACTTTGACATTTATGATCAAATTAGTTCAAAACGGCACAAGTCAGCATCATATGTTAACAAATATCTAAATGCCACTGACCGTGTGCCAATATGTCATTTTAGGGGTAAAATCGCTCCGAAAGTTTATTCTGGGACAGAGTGACATTGAAATCCAAGTTAAGGAGTCAAATTTAAAATTTACCGTGTGAAAACAATAGTATCTATAGTAGTTATGTTATCTCAGTAAATACGAAATCGAAATGTCGTGTCAGAAATTTATTACGCTATTGCTTTGTGTTTGTATAATCAATGAGTTTGCTTGTATCCAGGAACATAGGAGAAGAGAACTATCTTTTGGAACCATTAGAGCTCAAACAGCTACTACAGCTCCATCAATCAATGAATCAATGTCTGAACAGAAGAAAACATTAAGAAAAGGAAATGTAATAATCACAGGAGCTTCATCAGGTTTAGGTCTCGCAACGGCCAAAGCTTTAGCAGAGACCGGGAAATGGAACATTGTTATGGCATGTAGAAACTTCCTCAAGGCTGAAAAGGCGGCTAAATCAGCTGGCATTGCCAAAGAAAACTACACTGTCATGCACCTTGATCTCGCCTCCCTCGATAGTGTCCGCCAGTTCGTTGATACCTTTCGACGTTCGGGTCTCCCACTTGATGTGTTGGTTTGCAACGCTGCTATCTACTTGCCTACTGCTAAGGAGCCAACTTTTACAGCCGATGGGTTTGAACTCAGCGTTGGAACTAACCATCTCGGTCACTTTTTGTTAACTCGGTTGTTGCTTGAGGATTTGAAGAAGTCGGATGCTCCATCCAAGAGGCTCATCATTGTTGGCTCCATTACAGGTAGAAGGAAAACTTTATCTTTAATAGTGTTTCTGTGTTTCGTATCTGTTTCTGTTTCCTGCCTATTGTCCAGAAGACTATGTTTTATATCAGTACTAATTAGAAGCATATGCAAATTTCGAAGGGTTAAACTTGATCATTCTGTTATGTTTTGCAGGAAACACGAACACGTTGGCCGGGAATGTGCCCCCGAAGGCTAACCTTGGAGATCTGAGAGGTCTTACAGGCGGTTTGAACGGGTTAAACAGCTCAGCGATGATTGACGGGGGAGAATTTGATGGTGCAAAAGCCTACAAAGACAGCAAAGTATGCAACATGCTCACAATGCAAGAACTCCACAGGCGATACCACGAGGAGACGGGGATTTCCTTCGCCTCTCTCTATCCTGGTTGCATTGCAGAAACAGGACTGTTCAGGGAGCATATTCCCTTGTTCCGAACTCTATTCCCACCATTCCAAAAATACATCACAAAAGGATACGTTTCCGAAACCGATGCTGGGAAAAGACTCGCACAGGTTTGTTCATAAAACACACGATCGATAACTATTGTGTATTCAGTTCGGTGGCAAAACTAAACATTGGCTTTGTGACAGGTTGTGAGTGAGCCAACACTAGGGAAATCAGGTGTTTACTGGAGCTGGAATCAGTATTCATCTTCATTCGAAAACCAGTTGTCAGAGGAAGCTAGTGATGCAGAGAAGGCAAGGAAGCTGTGGGAGGCAAGCGAGAAGCTCGTCGGGTTGGCATAGAGGAATACTGAAAGACCTTTGCATGATCATCATCAAGCCATTGAAAGAGCAGTATGAATATCTGTTCCGGATTAGGAAACTCTTGAAATGTTTGATGCCTTTTTTGCCTTTTTTTTTTTGTAAATGCTGACGTTAGATTGAATGTCATGAGACAATAAATATAAGAATGTCTGAACCAAAATGGTTTGCGTATTTGTTAAACATAATCGGGAAAGCACACGAAGAGTATTAGGTAAAACATAGGGTGTTATTTGTTTTTTCCAGATTACTTGTAAACTTCATGCTTGACAATAAAATCAACACAGTAAACCATTCATGGAAACGTTTTTTTTAAGGTGAACAGTTATTGAAGAATTCAACGTGTAAAAAGTAAATAAAAATCACGATTAGCTCTTTGATCCCTTGAAATTCAGAGACATAATCTTGCTCAGTGGGCATACATAAATCTTTAAGAGGCCTATTCAACAAATGCGAACCAAGAGAACAAGAACTCCCGACATTGGTCAACCAATCAACACATCTATTGATTTCTCTATAAATGTAGTTGCAGTCTCATTAGGTCAGAGAGAGGCCTTAGAAATTAGCTTCACGCAAGTCTTGTTATCAACCTCAAGCATTACCCGGACAGAATCCCATCCTCCAGGACAGCCTAACCCATCCAGAATACAAGACAGCTTCGCCTTATCCACTGAGAAGATACCTACATTATGGACAAAGTCCTGAATCCAATCATTAAAATGATCTCGGATGAAACTACCGGCGGACGCTCTTCCCTGAGTTAATATATACATATGAACTAGAGGAACTATACGATCCTATGACGACGAATTAATGGCACGCGGAAGATTCCATTCCAAGTAATCCAGCAAGTGATGAGTAAACTAAAGCAACACCACAATCCATATTGTTGCAAAATCAACCTGTTACAGAATAACAACAATAGCACTAAGAGATATTCTTGGGCCGTAGCGATCAGTGTGATGTTTTAAGCGACATTGTATCAGAATATCTAAAGCAAATGGCCAAGGGTTCAAATCAAACAACCCCAATTGTCAATGGATTATCAACACAAGTTCAAATGACCATGTACTCTACAGGAATTCGTGTACGAGGATATATTAGAGTGAGCCAAAAGCTCAAAATGTCAATTCACAGTAATAGAAGAACGTTAACGATCTACAGGACTATGACTCTCGAAAGAAGAAATGTCAATTTTAATACAACACAGTTTACAAATACAACCCGTTCGACACAATCTTTTTTCTTGTTACGTTTATATATGCATAATCACTTGGTATACACAAATCACACAGCACAATAACAAGATAATCCAGTTGTAACACGACAATCCGATTTGATGCTCCTTTTTAAAGCTATAAAGTGACCCCTAGCTTTTTGTCGTCTTAGTTTCTGCATTCAAAACGAACAAACACAGAACTATATACACTATTGAAAGAAAAGAGACACAGCAGCAAACAACAGCAAGATTGAAAAACGAAAATTTCTCATCTATTTCAATTAGCAAAAGCCAAATTCAATAACAAAAAAAAGCTCAATACATTCACATCATCAATAATCTATTTAAAGAAGTAGAAGATTAGTAATCTAGATAACAACATGAGTTTTGAAAGTAGAACCTTTAGTAGCAACTTCTATAATTTTCAGTATTCTCTTCCTTTCCTAGTGCGACCACACCTTTCTTCCGTATAGCTTCAGTTATTCTCTTCCTTGCCTAGTGCGACCACGACTTTCTTCAGTATAGCTTCAGTTTGCAGGTGAGCATTCTCCACAGCTTTTGCTATTGCTTGCCATTTTTCACCATGTTTCGGCTCGGCAGCTATACACCTCTTTAACACATCCTTCTGGTTTTCTTCAGTCCCATGCTGGATTTCAAACTTGTAATATAAAGCCCAGAAATCTCCAATATCCGGAGCAAGTGTGACTGCACGGTTCAACCAGGTTCGAGCTTTATCAACCTTCCGATCGAGCCAAAACAACTTGGCAACAGCAGCGAACACGTGAGGATCATGATCACATTTCTTATGGGCATCCAAACTCTTGCTTTTGCGTTGTGAACGAGGAACCATCTCAATCGATGCTGCCCATAATATGCCACTGTTCGGACACTCCTGCAATGCCTTTGCCATCAGTTTATCAGCTTCTTTATCATTCCCGTGTCTTGATTCTGCGCGGATAGCAGCAAGCCATAATTCAGGGTTTTGCGGGTTCTTCTTTCTTGCCATTGTGAGAACTGCACGGGCTTTACTCAATCCAGTCATTTTCTCTTCTAGATTAGCTAGGGAAAGCCAAAGTGGTATGCAACTTGAGCAATGCTTCAAACCCGATTCATAAACTTCTTTGGCCTTTCCAAAATGAGCAAGCCGTTCTTCAAGCTGCCCGAGCATCAACCACAATTTGAAAAAAGACGGGAATCGCTTCAACCCTTCGTCGAGCAGCCTTCTCTCCTCCTCGGTATTACCCAATTCTCTCTCCACAATTGCAGACTTCATCCACACTCTTTCTCTACCACCTCTTTCTCTTGCCTTAGCAAGCAACATGCTAGCTCTTTCGAGTTCACGATTCTCAAACTCGAGCTTAAATGCTGCAAGCCAAATCTCCTCGGAGTTCGGTATAGCAGCATAAGCCTCTTGAAGAATAATCCTTGCAGCTTCCACATCACCAGCAAGCCACTTTTCTTTAGCACCCATAAGCCAAAGTACTTCAGCTTGTGGAGTATACATAACCGCCTTCCTCAACAAAGCATCAAGAGACTCCCTGGTTCCATGACTCTTCTCGAGCTGTGCAGCCTTGAGCCAAATGCTCTTTTTCATCAAGAAGACAGTTAAAGCATGAGCATAAATAGCTCTAGCAGTCTCAATAGACCCTCTCTTCTTACACTCCTCCGCATCCGCCACCCAAGTTCTCTTCCTATCCTCTTCCTCCACTCCAATCCCAATTGTGTTCTTAACAATAGCTTGGCAAGTCACCACGGAACCTGCCCTTTCTGCTGCCTCAGCCTCCTTCATCCAAGCCTCCCTATCAATCACTAACCCTTCCCTCTCCAACGCCCGAATACCCCTCTCAATGATCTTCCCCACCGTTGAGTTATTCCCATTTGCTTCCTCCAACTTTGCTGCGGTTATCCATATAGCCGGCTCTTTTGACAACTTCAGCCTAGCCCTATTCAACACCTTCTTTGCACTTTCATAAGTCTCCAACCTCGCCAATGCCAACCACAATTCAACGTGCAAAGGACAACATTCTACGGCCCTATGGAGTAATATTCGGGCATCTTGTTCATTCGACAACTCGACTACAGCTTTCCATAACCTAACAGAATCCGGAATCTGCTCCAAACCCCTCCTCAAAACCCTGCTTTTATTCTCAATATCATGTTCCAATTTCGCTGCCTGTAGCCACAGTTTAACAGAATTCGGTATGGTCTTCACTCCTTTAGCTATAACCGCCTTGGCATCATCAGGACTAGCAAGCCTACATGCTTCTAGCCAAACATCCTCATTTTTAGGACACTCCTCACAACCCTTTTGCATCAACTGTCTCGCCGCTTGAATCTTCCCAGCCACCTCTTCTAATCGTGCAGCCGCGATCCAACCAGGTGGATGTTTTGGATTAGTCTGAATAACACTCTTCAACAAAAGCCTAGCCTTCTTAATATCAGAAATCTCAGCATCACTGGTAATCTTCATACTCTTCAAATCAGTCAAATACCCTTTCGGATCAACAACAGTTAAACCCGAAACAGAATCAGACAACCTATCTAACTTCAAAGACAACACAGTACCTCTCCCTTCACCTACAGCAGTAAGGTCAGTCACCGGAGTTTGTGACCACGGTGTCTCAGTACCACCAGCAGAACGGCTCTTAGGATCCAAGGCGGTAACATGTTCTTGTTCCTGCCTCGCCTTCTCCAGCAAGGTATCCGGTACAGGCACAAAACTCTCAAACCTCTTCTTCTTATTCCTCAACGAATAATCCCCAATATCCGGAATACTCTCCCAATCTTGAGCCGACATTGTATGCAACTTCCTCTTCAAATCAGCAAACTGCTCAGTAATCTTAGGATTGGAAGCCCTATACTTTTCAATCTCCTCCTTCAACCTAGCCTCTCTCCTATCCTTCCTCCGGGAATCCATCCGCTTATCAATCTCCTCCCAAACAGCATCGGCCTCTCGATCATCCTCATCATACTCAGCAGAAGCAAACAACCCCACATCATTCCCTTCAAACTCATCAAACTTCTGATTTTCATCATACCCTTTATCCTCACCATCATCCTCATCCTCATCATCCCCACCTTTCCCCCGACCCCGCCCCATCCCGGGGGCAGCTGGACCAGCTGCCCCCCCACCGATCGTGGTAGCAGACCGGTCAGGTAAATCAGGAGCAGCACGGGCAGGACCAATATCGGAGCGGGTAGTGAACCCGGTAGCACCACGACCGAGACCAGCGACATAATTGGCAGGGGGTTTGGAGTTGAGGAACTCGAGACGGGGTTTAGGAGGGGCGGGGGGTTGAGTACCGCCGAGGAGAGGGGTAAAAAGGGTAATAGTGGAAAAGGGTGTGATTCCGAATTGGGAAAGAAGGAGGGAATCATTACCGTGGGAAGGGAGGAGGAGGCGTTGATGGGAAAGGGGGATTTTAAATTGGGATTGGATGTGGAGTTTGACGGCGGAGAGAGTGGTGGTGCTAGGGTTTAGATCCACGGCGACGGTTTTGTTCGTCGGAGATTTGATGAACACCATGGTGCTTCTATGAAATGGAGAAGACGGCCGGCCAGAAGTCTGATGAGGAGGTGATGTTGGAGATTTTATGGCTAGGTTATGCCGGTGATTCATACGGTGTCGTTCCACTGGAGGCGGTTGTTTTTGAAAAAAAAGTTTATTTTGACATATATTTTCTTTTTCGGTTAATTTCAAATAAGTACCCTTTGTAGTTTTACGATTTTACAAATAAAGGTTTGTAGTTTACCTTTGAGCAAATAAAGGACTGTGATTTGCATTGTTTATAGAATAAAGGAAATTGTCGATTTTGTTAACGTAAACGAGGACTTTTTTTGCTCGAAATGTATTTTTGACCTTTGAACTTAACTCTAACTTGACTTATTAAAAGTCAGAAAAACATTTCGGGCAAAAAATATCCTAGCTTACGTCAATAAAATCGACCATTTCCTTAATTCTACAAGCAATACAATCAATAATACCTTCTTTTTTTTTCAAACTCAAACCACAATCTTTGTGCATGAAGCCAACCCTTTTTTTCATGCCTCAATGTTATGAATTTGATTAAAGAAAAAAAAGAGGTTTTCACTTGTACAATATTTATATTTTCTTTGAGCTAACTATTATGTTAAAATGTATATGTTTTATGAACATATATTTGTTTACATTGCTTTTTTGGGTAAATTACCAAAAAAAAAAAACCTTATGCTTAACTTATTTTTAAATAAAAGAGCATAATTTATCTTTTTGTTAAAATAAAAACTGAACTTTTTCACACTTTTTTCAGAAAAAAATAACTTTTTGATTTAACACTACTAAAATTATCGTTGATGATTTCAAAAATAATATATTATAATAAATAACCGTATTTTAATAAAATTTAATTCTTCAAATTTTTATTTTAACATAATTTAGATGGTGTTTGTTGATGAGAGAAAAAGTCGATGTTTAGAGAGAGAAATAGTAAAAAAATGATAATTTTTAAAAGCAGTAAATATTCTTCTATGGTAAACATGGTATTAAACAATTTTTAATTTTGAAACTTTTCATTTTCAAGTCGTTAGCATGAAATTTTATAACGTCAAACAAAAAATTTCCTTTTTGGTTTTGAGAAAAACTATAAAATAGCAGTCATGCAAAGGTCAACCTACTACACTTGCACAAAACTCCACTTCTCAACCATCAACAATGCACCTCATTTATGTTTAATATTTGCATCCGAGATTATATAATACAAATTTATAGGGGGCTGACCAGAATTACACCTCCCATGTAGAAGGGTGGTGTTGGAGATCGGGAGCCAGAGCCTCTCGAAGCCCTAGGTTCGTTACGCCCCTATATGAGTAACAAAATGAGGTTTATGACCATGTGATGTCCATGATTTTGTCTTTTCTTCATTCATTCGGCTCACTCAAATACCGACGAAACAAAGTTATAACCACATAATCATATCCAATTTTATTTTTTTTCCTTTTTCTTCGCTAACCTTTTATTAGTTTGCAATATTTAATTAGAATGTTTTTCTCTTATCTAATTAGTTCGTGGTGTTCAATTGGCCAACGACTGGGCAATCATCTTCATATATTTAGTACCCATTTTTAAATTTAGAAAAATCACATTGCTTTGATATCAAATTAGACTTACTTTAATTTAATGTTGTTATGTCTCAACACTTATATAGATGTAATCGACATATTAGTTGTCAACTAGTCTAATCCCGAATCACAAACAATATACACACAATTCAAATCCGAGATACATAAAACTTATTCAAGCTAAACAACCAAAAGAAACATTAATTATGGATAATAAAATTAATGAAAAAGGAAATCCATATTCTCTATTTAACAAAGTCCACACTAATTTAGCTAATTAAGCATCCATTGAAGACAATTTTATTGTGTCACATTGCAAATAGCTCCATTCTTCATAAATTGACTCCAAATCTAGCACACAGTGTTCAACTTTTCCATGCGGGAAAAACTACACTTAGGTACCTGTAAATAATAAACATTGTCAATGTCAACCATCCAGTTGAATTCGGATTCGAACTGAACAAAGCACACAATTTTAACTTTTTTAATCACTACCATTGTGAAAGATCAGTGCTCCTATTGCATAAGAATTTACTTTATTGTAGAAATTCTAGTTCAATTTAACTATTATCATATAAAATTAAGCTGAGCAAAAACGTTGAAGCAACATTATGTCCATGAAAACATGAAAGTATTTCATTGCGTATAGGAAAATAACCCTTCTTTTCAACTTTACATTATTTCAATATTAAAGCTTAAATCAATACATGAATAAATCATAACGTTAATAACGTTATAATTTAGGTACTTTTTAATGTAATTTATCTTACCATGACTTACGGTCTAACAAAAATATGAGGAATTTACTGCCCGATTTGATAAGCTTATGACATATTAGTCAAATTTTTGATACCACAACATGTTCATAGAAAAATTTAAATAGCCGATTATAAATTTAACAAAATTTATATCATATGAAATATACAGATCAAGTATCGCAATTAAGATCAACAGTTCATTTTGACACCGTAATTACTGACAACAATATCCAACACAAGAGATGGAAATTACCCGTGCGAATTTCTCCTGCATGTATCTTCACTTCTCCTACTCCAAAATTGAGCTTCTGAACCTGTAATTTCATGGCTTCATGAAGATAGAAAATTTCAAGAATCATAATGTTCATCAGGCTCATCGTAAGGGATTTGATAACAAGTATGGCTGATATGAGTATATGTGACTGTAAAAACAAGAAAGAAAAGGAAAATCACAGGGAAAAAAAATAGGAGAAAGAGAAATGCTATGAATCCAAACAAAAAAAGAAATGAAAATGAGCACAAAAATGCAGAAGTTAAGAAAATGGTATATTTCAAGTTCAAGATGGAAAATTTTGGCACTTGCATTTTGAAAATCTTAATTTTAGTAATTCTGTTTTCTTATTTTTATTTTCATGAGTTTGGAATAGTGGTTGTTGATGATTTATATTTTCTTGTTATTGAATTTAAAGTTACATCATAGATTGATTATTGAAAAAGTTAAACTTTTTCCATTTGATTATTTGATTTTCCACCAATGAGTTTTAGAGAATTGTAAAATCAGAAAAAGAAGAGTTGATTCAATCATGGAAAGATGATACAGTTAGAAAAATTCTATCGTGGTCTTAGTTCATCAAATTTTATTAATGAAAATGTAATAATTGTGCAATGTTTTTCTTTACATCGATTATTTTCAAATGAAGTAATAGTATGCATATTTTGTATATAGTTAGGTTAATTGTATGGGGACGCTGTAGAACTTTTCTAATTTTGGCCCCATGTATTACCAAAATTTGTAGTGTGAACTAGCAACTTTTGATCTTTATTTGTTAAAGATAATAATAATACAAATTTGGATTTCACGTGTCGGTTTATGCTTAGTTAGTTGGTAATTTGAATTAATGATATTAGTGATCGTTAGACCGTGTTATTGAAGGTTATCAAATCTTGGCCACTCCATTGTTAATTAACAAAATTTCAACTCAAGATAAAATGTCACTGCATTATACACACGCTTCAATTTATTAATGAGCTCAAGTTGAGTCAAATGAGCTTTAATATCGTATACCTTCAAATCGGAAGAACATATAGTGTATGTGAAAGATAATAATAACTCCGGTGTTTCTTGCCATGATTCTTAGTCCACAACACGCTTTAAGAAACCGTTAATTAGGAGAGTTCAATTTCAAAAAAAGAAGTAGGAGGACTCTACTATTAAATTTCACCGAGTACAGGGACTAAAATGAAAACTTTCTTTTCAATGATAAGTTGTAGAATGAATCATTTGAAATGTCACACATTATGAGCTTCTCCTGCAGAAATTTTGCCTTTACATCTCAACAACAATTGGCAATAGTTAGAGCAAAAATTTGCATTATTACAATTATAGAAAGCATGGTAAGGGCCACAATTTTATATCTAGAAATGGACTAATTACCTAATAATTTATTTCTCTTCTATGACTTTAATCTTTCACGTTTCAAACATGCTTTTCTAAATTCAAAGAATGAGAAACTTCTTGCAAGAAGCCACAAGCCCGCGAATTAGAATTCGCGTCGAAACATTTTCTATGGTGTTATTTAATTGATTAAACTAAAAGCTCGAGCTGATGGTTAAAATTGATAACATCTTTTTATATTAATGGATTAAACACTTAATTGCCCCTTGTGGTATTCAAAATTTTGTTTTTTGCCCCTTGTGGTATGATTTGGTGACATTTGCCCCTTGTAGTATCCAATTTGGTGTCATTTGCCCCCTGATGGATGAAAAATGGAAAAATTTAGTTTCTCGATCAGTTCAATTATCATATTTTCATAGATTCATGTCATCAAATTTGCTAAATTTACAATTTGAAATGACATTATGTAATAGAAGTTATCTAATTTCCATCCATCATGGGGCAAAAATGACAAAATTGGATACCATAGGGGGCAAATGTTACCAAATCATACCACAGGGGGCAAAAGCTTCAATTTTGGATACCACATGGGGCAAATAGATGTTTAATCCTATATTAATCTTTAACACACTCCCTCATGCGAACGTCAAGGGTACACAACACAGGTTAACTCACCATGTGTTTTTTAATTTATAGAGGTTCTGATTCAGTTACTTAACCGATTGAACCAAAAACTCGAGCTGATAGTTAAGACTAACAACATCTTTTATATCAACATCTGATTAATCTCTGACATATGACTAGCTGTTGATTCCCGAGGATTTCTCTTCTATAAGCATTCGGCCAAGTCTTACTTTCGAGAATGTGACCAAACCGAAGCTAATACTCATCATCCGGTTCTAAATATTGCCCCTTAAGTGCCAATGTGCATCTTTCGACCATGCAAAATAGCACGCTTTGGCTGATACAGCTCATTGTCTACCTTCTAATCTTTGATAATGTGACTGTGTAATCTCGACCTTTGTAGGAATGAGCATGCTCTATACCCCCGATGAAAAGTATTCATAAGGCCTTCTTCCCAAAGGAGGCATCTCACCCCATTTTTCTCGAGAAAAGTGTTCTTCTAATCTTTGATAAAATAGGATGATTCACTTAAGCTAAGAGGTTGACGTCCTATCTTGAAAAAGAAGACATAACATCTCCACAATGAAAGAACCCTATGGACAATTGTGAAATTGTCGGGCCTCTAGTAAATGCTCCTGTGAAGGTCGAGGTTTGATACGCGGTGTAGGCTATGGTGACTTTGTTTTTGAGTTACTTTGTTTGTACTTTGCTTTATTCACCATTAGATCACTTTTCACCCCATGATCTAATGGTGGACAAAACAAAGTCATGGTTACTTTGTCAAAAACAAAGTGACCATAGAATTTCCCTTGATACGCAGGACAATCTTATAGGATATATTAGGATTTAGATAATACGTATTGGCTTAAGTTCCACCATACTATATAAGCTCAAGCTATGAAAGGACTCATATTGGCTTAAGTTCCACCATACTATATAAGCTCAAGCTATGAAAGGACTCATAGAGGTGGCGTGAAAATTGTGTATAACATCCTGATAACCCGATACTAATTTAGTGAATTAGTTTTTATTAAATAGGTAATGAGTCATTTTTGGATAGATATACGATTGACGCATAAATATTTAAAATTCTTATTATATTCCCGTGTATTTTACATGTCACATAACCGGAACTCAAAATGATAGTAGGCTTTGCTAAAAAAAATGATATACATATATCTAGAAAAATATTACTATAGTCACCTATATTTATAGATGTTACTCTAGTAAAATTACATGTGACGCGTGAAAATGACATAGAAACCACGTAAACCCAATTGGGTTGAATTAATCATGAGACAAAAAATTTGAGTGTTGACTCGTTCGATATAATCGAATAATTGAGACGAGACACTTACACGAATTACCACCCGTAAGATCACTTTCCGGTGCTAAAATCCGGGGGATGAGTTAGTCTTTCTGCACAAGATGCTCAACATCACTACTCAACTCTAATTCATGTCCTTGCCATTCATGCTCATCCTGAAACATCAGTTCAATCTGTTCTAATGACTTACCTTTTGTTTCTGGGACAAGTTTATAAACAAACACAACAGAAAGTGCCGAAATTGCTGAGAATATAAAGAATGTTCCTCCCATCGTCACCGCCCGAGCAACCGATAAGAAAGACATTGCAACCAACCCACTGCAAACCCTGTTTCCAACTGCCCCTATAGCCGCGGCTTGAGCACGTAATCTTAAAGGGAAGATTTCAGCTGTCAAAACCCAACAAACTGGACCAATCCCAACAGAAAAGAATGCTACATTTGCACAAACAAAGAATATGGATAACGCGATTCCAATGTCTCCTGTTCCAACGAAAGAAAGAGTAACTCCTAAGCAGAATAAACAAATAGTCATTCCAATTGTGCTTAGATAAAGCAATGGCTTTCTCCCGAGTTTGTCGATCAAAAATATAGCAACCAATATGAAAACTGTCTTCGAAACGCCAACCGCGACCGTTGCAGCAAGAAGCTTGGTTTCGTTCTGAATCCCGGCCCCTTGGAAGATTTCCGGGCTGTAATAAACAGTCGCATCTATACCCGTAATCTGTTGGAAGCACTGAATTCCAATACCAACGACTAGTATCCGACGAAGTACCCGAGAAGGCGTTAACATCTCGAGCCACACGGGTTTCTCTTCACCCTTTTCCCCAATTCCAGCAGCCTTTTGTATCTCTTCGAGCCTCTCCTCGACCTCCTGCTCGCTTTCGTTTGTTTTCAACAGCACCGATCGTGCTTCCTCAACACGGTTTTTCATCACCAACCATCTCGGCGACTCGGGGATTATACAAAGTGCAAATGCAATAAACACAGAAGGTAATATTCCAACAGCAAGCATAACCCTCCATCCTGTATGAACCGAAAGACCCGAAAATGCGTAGTTTGAAACATACCCGAGCAAAATACCGAAATTGATGAAAATCTCCGGGAACGAAGTGAGTGAGCCTCGAGCAACAGCTGGTGATATCTCAGCAATGTATAGAGGAGCAACCATGACACCGAATCCGATCCCGATTCCGGCTAAAAATCTTCCAAACATTAGTATTTCAAATGTAGAAGCAAGTGCCATTACCGCTGCGCCGATTTGGAAGATAACAGCAGCAAATCCCATAGTCCATTTTCTTCCAATAATGTCTGATGTTCTTCCTCCTGCTAAACTACCAAAGAGTGATACAATGCTCAAACTTCCAACTAAAACTTCTTGTTGGACTTCTGTGATTTTTAAGTCTTCTTGGATGAATATAATTGCTCCACTCATTACTCCTACATCTGTAGATCAATGGTGGAAAGTTAGAATGAAATCCGTTTCGGAAACAGAAACTCTTGGAAACTTACCAAATTTATACTGTAATGCAAGTATAGTACCCGCGAATGTTAGTACTAACGTTTTTTATAACGTTCCCGTCGTTATTTATTTCTATTCATATCATAGTCGAAGATTAGGCTAAAACATCACCATTCCAGATTACTAGTTCATCTTTTTCCATTGAGACAATTCAATTACAGTCTAATCAGTGTCGTAAAAGTAGACGCTAGGTGTTATACATCGAGTACAAATAGGATTTTAAGCTCCTAGGGAGTCCAGGAGGTCCAATTGGTCCAAATCAAATTTGAATTTGCTAGACGGATTTCGATTACAACAATGTTCAACAACCTTAAACAAGTTTTGAATCATAATTCATCAATCATGAACACAAACCTCCAAAATCACAAGCAAATAGACAATCAACAATTCAAAACACCATCAACATTCATTCAATAAAACTGAATCAATCACCAATCAAAAACACTAAAAACATCAAAACTCAAAATGAAAATGAAACCATGTTGATAAAAAGTGAAAAAGAGCAGAACTTTATACCATAGCCAAGAAGAACAGAGTTGAGAGAAGCAAAAAAAGCACAAGCAAGAACATACTTCCTAGTACTTGAACTCCTCTCTTTTTTAATCTGATCATCAAAATCCTCAACAAAATCAGAATCCATTCTCTTATACTTATTCTTGTTCTTCCCAACTCCCACATCCAGGTTCCCATTTTCTTGGAGACCCATCATTCTCCTCAATCAAACCCACAATCAAAATGGTATTTTTGAGTGTAAATTGGGGAGTAAAAGGAGGAGATTTGAGGGGTTTTCAGATCTGGAATGAAGGAGAAGAAGTAAAAGAGAGGGGGAGACAAGTCTTTCACAAGTGGGTCATTTTTTAAACAATGTCATTCAAAGGTAACATCTTTGCTTCGGAGTTAGGATTGGTAATATCAAAGCAAGATATTGACTTCAAAAGAATAACATTTTTTGGCGCTTTCAAAGGTTCAGACAAGTAGCATAGTTGTATATTTACGTGTCTTGGAATTTATGGAATTTTATTCTGTCTTTAATTTCATTTTGTTTTAGTTAGGATCTCATCTACCAATCACAATTAGCAAGATGGTTTGATAAAATACTACTCCAAATTACAGAGGAAAGATACCATAATAATCTGATTTTGTTTCCAAATTACAAAAATAAATAACCAAATATGAACAAATAAACATGTATAAATTTAATATTTTTTCCAAATATTTATTTTGTCTATTAAAAAGTGTTCTATTTATTGTATAAAATAACACTAAACGCTAATTTTAACTAATATGGGAGCTCTAGCAACTCAAACCGAAACAGAGGCCTTATGACATCTTAAAACGGCCTGGTAACATAGTTCTTTTGTTGCATAGAGACCAAAGACTAGGATCATTACCAAGAAGACATGATATGAATAGATTAAACTTGGGAAATACTAAAAGAAGAAAGAGAGAATTTTAGCAAACCATACTTATATTATACAATGGAAGATTTCAATACAATTTCTGGATGCCTTACAAATGAAACCAAGGCTCCTTTATATAGGCAAATGTCTTCACCATAAAGACTATTTTGCCCTCACACCTATCACACTTATTAAATAAAAGACTCTTATACCCTTTACCTACTACATGACATATTTATTACATCATTATTACATCATCAATCATGACATATATCTTACATAATCATTACATCATCAAACCTTAAGTAGCGTATATGCTACATTTATTGAAAACAGTAAAATTTGCTGACTCGGAAAGGGAATCACTAGATCCAGTGAGATGGGGAAAGATTGAAGTTGCGCCAGTCTTCTTCATCATCTGAATCAATATTTCCATACAGGTTTTTGTACCAAGGTTGAGTACCGTTACGAACTTCTAGGCATGATGCTTCTTCCATTGTGACATCTGATGGTTCTCCTTGCATTGGATGAACTGATACTGAATTTTGTGTTCCCAGTGCTTGAGAAGAGTTGGATCGATTGGGGCTAGGAAGTGTCTTTGGAGCTTCATCTGCTGGCAGAATAATTGGTTTAAGATTCTTGAAACCTGTAACTCCATTAGGATCGACTGGATACAGAGTAGTGGAAAAGGTCGGTGGCCTGGATTTTTCACAATATCCATTAATCTTACTAAGGAAGTCGTACAATGTCTCTTTGTCTTCCTTAGTGAATAATGGTTTTGGGAGATTTCTCCAGTGGTAAGCATGAGGTTGCGACCAAAACCGTTTAGGTGCAAACTGGAAATATGGCCTGTGTAGAATGAAGAAGCTGACATGGAGACTGTTTTTGAGCGGTCCTTCATTCTTTGGATCAAACAGTCCTTCAAGCTGGATTTGTTGCTGCAATTCCTTTTGCCACCAAGACAGTGGGGCAAACCAATCCAGAATGGTGAACAATAAAGAACTGCGGTTGCATGGATTAGTTATATAATTATACATTGATACCAAGGGAACTTGAACTGCAATGGAGTATAGGACAGTGAGGCACCGTATACACCATAATTCATGTTCAAGGAGCTGATAGTGTGGACATAAGGCCCATACTATAAAGAATGGACACTCCTTCAGAAAGAGAGAGGGGGTATCTGAAATGCGTCTGAGCTGAATAGTTTTGGCAAGATAACGGAAGACATTATCCTTGGCATACTGTTGGATTTCTTGAGGGGTGCTGAAGTTGGTTCCTGGAGGAAACATCAACTGGCGTTTTGGAGTTAACGGTTGTAACCACAAGTTTTCTGAAGTGGTTTTGACCGAGGAGGATGGAGTTTTAGTAGCCATAAATACCAGAGGGATGGTAACTTGAGAAGTGATTAAGGAAATAGATTGGGGGTTTGGCCGAGAAAGCATGTCGGGAATCAAGTTCTTGTCTCCTTTTATATGCTCCACAGAATAATCATATTTTGCAAACCAGTCCTTGAGCCTCAGTAACTGTTGACTTGGCAGGGACTTGTTTTTAAATTCAAGTATCCTTGGGAAGGATGAGTTATCCATTCTCACAGTAAAATGATGCCCAATGAGATGAAATTCAAATTTCTTTATTCCATTTTTTACTGCAAGAATTTCCTTGATCGTGGTGTGATAATGCTTTTCCGCGTCTTTAAATTGTCCGCTTGCGTGTCCACAGTAGTGTGCAGTACCATCAATCTCTTCAATGAGCAGTGCTCCCCAATATTCATCGCTGGCATCAGTTTGCAAGACACGCTTCCCATTACCAGGTATCTTTAGTGCTGGAGGATTTTGGGCCATAACTTTAAGTTTTTGGACGGCTTTGGTTTGGATGGGACTCCATGGTGGGGCACCTTTCTTTAGCATCTTTGACAGCTGGCTAGTGTGTTCAGAGACATGAGGAATAAATTCCCTGATGTAATTGATGATTCCTAAGAATTGTTGGATCTGCTTTGTGGAAAGATTCTCATCTGGAAACTTCAATAATTCTTGAGAAATGTGGGGACCAGGGTGATACTGACCGTTTTGAAATGCCATGCCAAGAAACTCTATGGATTTTTGTCCGATTATACTCTTCTTTTCAGAAAGCATAATTCCATACTTATCTACAAGCTGGTGAAAGTGGGCCAAAAGAGAGTTATGGGCTTGGACATCTTTGGAAAATAGCAGGATGTCATCAATGTAGATAAGGGTGCTATGGAGGATAGGTTCAAAGATTCTTATCATGGCCTTTTGGAAAAGGGATGGAGCTGTTTTGAGTCCAAAGGGCATGACACGCCATTGGTATTGAGCCGTAGGAATGCAGAAAGCCGTCTTGTAACGCTCATCAGGGTGAATCCCTAACTGCCAAAAACCTGCTTTGAGATCAAATTTTGAAAATATGAATGCTTCATTGAGATGAACAAACAATGAGTTGATCCTTGGAAGAGGAAACTTATCATCTCTGAGAAAACCATTTAGAGGCTTATAGTCAATAACAAGCCTTTTTTTTGCACGAACAATTTCTGACCTCTTTTCAACATAGAAAGCTTGGCAAGCCCACTGAGAGGTGGTTGGCTCTATTAGACCTTGTTGTAAGAGCTGAGCACATTCATCTTTGGCAAGGCGAAGATCAGATGGTGTCATACCAGAATGTGTTGCCTTCGTAGGATTGACATCTTCGTTGAGTTTGAAAGGCAGTTTGATGAAAAACTTCTCATTTTTCCAAAGTGGAAAAGGATGAGAAAATTGTGAATGAGAATCAGCACATGACTTCAGAAGTAGGTCTGTAATTTCTTGATAGTCTGTCGGAACTTCTGATAGAGAATAAAGCTTTGGAATGCTGGTATATGATTTTAATTGTCTCTTGAATCGGAGGCCTTCAGGACGAATCTGTAGACCATGTGTTTTTTGATAGACATCAAAACCAACTAGGATATCCTTATCTGGAAGTGCTGACCCAAGGACTTTGACCCAAACGATACAATTTGGAAAAAATTGAATGCCTATGGGTTTTTTAGAACGGAGTTTGGTAGAGAAAACCTGTCCATCAGCAGCCTTGAAGTATTCATAATGAGTTTCCCATGAGGTGTTAGGCAAGATGGATGGGTTAACCATTGTCTTGTGAGCACCAGTATCCATGAGGCCTATGACAGAGATGGGTCGGTCATACTTGGAGGGCAATAGGTGGATATTGACCAAAGGATAGGTAGGATTAAGACTTTCTGATGAACATGACTGTAAAGAATAAATGGGGAGGAGGTCATCAGAAACTGGAGACTCATCATCAGTGTCTTCTGAAGAAGAAGAAGAATCTGAATAGTCTTCGAGAGCGAAAACAGTTTCATTAGTTGCTTCATCTTGTTCTGAGTAGAGAGATTCAACATCAGCATCTTCAAGGCTGTAGGAGAGTTGTTGAACCAACTTTTGAGCTTTTTGTGGTTTGTTTGAACATCTTCTAGCAAAATGTCCCTTTTGTCCACATATATAGCAACGATCACTCCTTTTGTTCCTTCTGGACTTCTTTTTGAAAAATTTGAACTGCTTCTGCTTCTTGGACTTCGGGTATGAATGGGGGAATCTGGAGAACCTTGAGAATTTTTTGTGGTGATTCTTTTTTGAAGGGCGGCAGTCACACTTACTATCCTTGCACTTGATCTGCAAGTAAGACTTATTGCAATGTTTCTGTGCAAGATTTTTCTGGGCAACAATATTGCTGAAGAGGCGTTGTTGTTCACACAATTTCTCTAGAGCCAAAAGAGTAAATTGGTGAATTTCTCCAATGGATATTTCTGCAAAGTGTCTCCCAGTGCCTGTAATGAAACGTTGAATTTCTGGCTGAAGCTCTGCTGGCAGAGATGCTATATAGGTATACCGGAGATTCGGATCATTATACCCATTAAGCATATAATATCTCTTAACCATCCTTTGATAATGAAAATCAAGATCTTTCTTTTTTAAGGAACAGCATTTCATATCAAAGAATTCTTGCTTCATCTGGACCTGGTACTTCTTTGGATCACCAATAAATTGCTGATGAATTTCTCCAAGAGCATTACTGGCGGTCGGAAGATTGAGGAAAGCTGCCATCTTGTAAGGACCAAGACTTTGGTACCATTCTCGGAGAGTTCCTGTAAATCTAGAAACAAACTCAGCAAGGACTTCTTTGATAGTAACACCTGGTCTGGTCATCTGGAGATCTATCCATGCTGCCATTTCATGGAGTTGGTCTCTCCATCGATGTGGGGGAAGATGGTCAAATGAGAACCAGGGGCCTGATGTCGGCTTGGGTGTCCTGGATTCTCCATAAAACATAAAGGCATCGTCATCATCATCAATAGGTTCTTCAACTGTAGGTTCTGTGACACCTGGTGTAGGTTCAGAGGTACTCGGATCACCAGCCATCAATATCTGAGTAATATCTGCCATATGAACATCAGGTTCTGAGGAGGATCCATCATTCATATCTTCAGAAGAATCAGAGGAATATTCTCCTGATGGAGTAAAATGGCTAATGGTTGATGCCATATGTGAAGACATGGGTTGTTGTTTATCTTTGGATGGTCTGGGTAGTTTTGGTTTTGGAGATTCATCCTCAAATGAACCAGAAGAGGATAAAACTTTTGTAGGTGAAGCATGAGGTACCTGTTCATGAATCAATGGGAAAGGGTTATAGGTTTGTGTTGGAGGTGGAAAAGGTGAAAAATGATGAGAAGATCCAAAAAATGGATCGCTATATTCATGTGTAGGTCGAGGACGAGTTTTGGCAAGATCTGCTTCCACCTGTGACAATTGGTCTTTTAACCTCCGAATCTCAGCTTCTTTTTGGTTGAACTCCTGGCCAAACCTTTTCTGGGAAATCAAACTGCGCAGAGTGGTGTCAACCTTTTGGATCTGATGGTTCAAGTCCTTTTGAGTTTTTAAGGCAAATTCAGTTAATGAATCAACCTTCTGGGAGAGGTCATTTTGAGAAGAGACCACATGATCTAGTTTGTTATCAATCCTTTGAAGGTAGTTGTTTTGGGCTATGGCATTATCAGTTTGCCAATTTAAAACAGATTCAAAAGGTTTGGGTTCTTCGAGGTGGCCATTTTGGGTAACAGTGGTGGATGGTATATAAGGGGATGAAACTGTTTTGGCTTTGAGATTAACTTGTCTTGACAAAGGAGGAAAATCATCTGATGTGAAAGATGTGTTCATCATACAAGGTTGTGCTAAAGGGGTTTGAGCTGGAGGATGACAAGATTTCTTAAGCTTTGAGAGAATATCAAGCTCCTTTTGGTAAATGGCAAGGGGCTTAAGGTAAGCTGGAGTGGTCTTCATTTGATCTACAGGGAAAACATCTTCCTTGGGGTGAATCCCAATCCATGGAGCATCATCATCATCCGGCTTAGTTGGAATTCTGGTTGGGAGTGAACGACATGTACCTTTTCTTGAAGGTCTTTTCTCGTGAGAAACCCAAAAATCATCATCGTCATCTGAATCAATGTCTTCCGCACATGTACAGGAGGGATCACACATTCCGCTGCCTGGAGCATCCCATATAAAATGACCGTCTATGTGGGACACATAATTATGGCTGCCATCTGGCTCAAAGCTGTGGATAGGGATTTTCTCTTCTCTAGGAAAAGAAGTAGGGAAAATCATCATAGTTTGATGGAAGGATCTCCGAGGAGCTTGAAAGACTGTCTTAACTAATCCATCTTCTCTATTTTGGAAAGAAGATGAAGAAGTTTGGACAGGTTGTGAAACCTGATGCAGTTTCTCATAAGCTGTAAGCCATTCCAGTGGCATTAATTGGACAAGCTCATCTCTGGAAATTTGTCGAGGGATCTGCACAATGGTAGGATTATCATCATTTTCAGCAATAAGGAACAAGGCCTCAGAGGAAGTTCCTGGTGTTGGCATATCGAGAGCATGATTTTGAAGCCTGTAGATCAGCTGATGGTGAATCGTTGCTGCTATTGCTGTAGAAATTTGTTCTGCACCGATTAGCTGTACTTGGATCTTGAAGGTAGTAGGGAGATTGGGATCATGGAGTGAAAGGTTGAAGTTTGGAAAGAAAGTTAACACTATGCTGCCGGCATTTAATGTTTTTAAAACAGTGCCAATAACAGCATGTTCAAACTTCAAGAACCTGGTATCTAACAAGCTGACTCTTGCCGTGACTGGAAGACCTTTTCGGCCATGAAGAGTGAGAATAATTCTGACTGCTCCAAGATGGAAGTGCGTGTATCCTTCCTGTTTCCATTTAGTAATGAAATGAGGAGGGATCTCAAGAGTAACATACTGCTCTGTACTGGTGGCTCTAAGTGAGCCCTGATCCATCTTTGATGTCTGGACATATTCTTTAGCATGAGGACGCCTTGTGGAGATCAGGGATCTGATACTCCTCGTGATAGAAGAATCTCTTCTGTAGATGTTGTATGGGTTAATCAAGGGTAAGGTTGTGGATTGGATCTGGGCATCTTCTGGAACATAAGAGTATTCCACAAGATTCTCAATTTTGGATGATTGGGTTCGTTTAAAAGAAGAAGGGATAGAAAGGGAAGAAGGAAGGTGGATGGGGCTAGAAGTAGTTGTAGAGGATGAAGCTAAAGCTGAATTATCTTCCATGAGTGATTAATCCTTCTTTCAGTATTCCTACATCTAACCTATATCATACTTCTGCCTAACCTGGTATCTAACGATGATGATTTTTGGGTTTCTCACGAGAAAAGACCTTCAAGAAAAGGTACATGTCGTTCACTCCCAACCAGAATTCCAACTAAGCCGGATGATGATGATGCTCCATGGATTGGGATTCACCCCAAGGAAGATGTTTTCCCTGTAGATCAAATGAAGACCACTCCAGCTTACCTTAAGCCCCTTGCCATTTACCAAAAGGAGCTTGATATTCTCTCAAAGCTTAAGAAATCTTGTCATCCTCCAGCTCAAACCCCTTTAGCACAACCTTGTATGATGAACACATCTTTCACATCAGATGATTTTCCTCCTTTGTCAAGACAAGTTAATCTCAAAGCCAAAACAGTTTCATCCCCTTATATACCATCCACCACTGTTACCCAAAATGGCCACCTCGAAGAACCCAAACCTTTTGAATCTGTTTTAAATTGGCAAACTGATAATGCCATAGCCCAAAACAACTACCTTCAAAGGATTGATAACAAACTAGATCATGTGGTCTCTTCTCAAAATGACCTCTCCCAGAAGGTTGATTCATTAACTGAATTTGCCTTAAAAACTCAAAAGGACTTGAACCATCAGATCCAAAAGGTTGACACCACTCTGCGCAGTTTGATTTCCCAGAAAAGGTTTGGCCAGGAGTTCAACCAAAAAGAAGCTGAGATTCGGAGGTTAAAAGACCAATTGTCACAGGTGGAAGCAGATCTTGCCAAAACTCGTCCTCGACCTACACATGAATATAGCGATCCATTTTTTGGATCTTCTCATCATTTTTCACCTTTTCCACCTCCAACACAAACCTATAACCCTTTCCCATTGATTCATGAACAGGTACCTCATGCTTCACCTACAAAAGTTTTATCCTCTTCTGGTTCATTTGAGGATGAATCTCCAAAACCAAAACTACCCAGACCATCCAAAGATAAACAACAACCCATGTCTTCACATATGGCATCAACCATTAGCCATTTTACTCCATCAGGAGAATATTCCTCTGATTCTTCTGAAGATATGAATGATGGATCCTCCTCAGAACCTGATGTTCATATGGCAGATATTACTCAGATATTGATGGCTGGTGATCCGAGTACCTCTGAACCTACACCAGGTGTCACAGAACCTACAGTTGAAGAACCTATTGATGATGATGACGATGCCTTTATGTTTTATGGAGAATCCAGGACACCCAAGCCGACATCAGGCCCCTGGTTCTCATTTGACCATCTTCCCCCACATCGATGGAGAGACCAACTCCATGAAATGGCAGCATGGATAGATCTCCAGATGACCAGACCAGGTGTTACTATCAAAGAAGTCCTTGCTGAGTTTGTTTCTAGATTTACAGGAACTCTCCGAGAATGGTACCAAAGTCTTGGTCCTTACAAGATGGCAGCTTTCCTCAATCTTCCGACCGCCAGTAATGCTCTTGGAGAAATTCATCAGCAATTTATTGGTGATCCAAAGAAGTACCAGGTCCAGATGAAGCAAGAATTCTTTGATATGAAATGCTGTTCCTTAAAAAAGAAAGATCTTGATTTTCATTATCAAAGGATGGTTAAGAGATATTATATGCTTAATGGGTATAATGATCCGAATCTCCGGTATACCTATATAGCATCTCTGCCAGCAGAGCTTCAGCCAGAAATTCAACGTTTCATTACAGGCACTGGGAGACACTTTGCAGAAATATCCATTGGAGAAATTCACCAATTTACTCTTTTGGCTCTAGAGAAATTGTGTGAACAACAACGCCTCTTCAGCAATATTGTTGCCCAGAAAAATCTTGCACAGAAACATTGCAATAAGTCTTACTTGCAGATCAAGTGCAAGGATAGTAAGTGTGACTGCCGCCCTTCAAAAAAGAATCACCACAAAAAATTCTCAAGGTTCTCCAGATTCCCCCATTCATACCCGAAGTCCAAGAAGCAGAAGCAGTTCAAATTTTTCAAAAAGAAGTCCAGAAGGAACAAAAGGAGTGATCGTTGCTATATATGTGGACAAAAGGGACATTTTGCTAGAAGATGTTCAAACAAACCACAAAAAGCTCAAAAGTTGGTTCAACAACTCTCCTACAGCCTTGAAGATGCTGATGTTGAATCTCTCTACTCAGAACAAGATGAAGCAACTAATGAAACTGTTTTCGCTCTCGAAGACTATTCAGATTCTTCTTCTTCTTCAGAAGACACTGATGATGAGTCTCCAGTTTCTGATGACCTCCTCCCCATTTATTCTTTACAGTCATGTTCATCAGAAAGTCTTAATCCTACCTATCCTTTGGTCAATATCCACCTATTGCCCTCCAAGTATGACCGACCCATCTCTGTCATAGGCCTCATGGATACTGGTGCTCACAAGACAATGGTTAACCCATCCATCTTGCCTAACACCTCATGGGAAACTCATTATGAATACTTCAAGGCTGCTGATGGACAGGTTTTCTCTACCAAACTCCGTTCTAAAAAACCCATAGGCATTCAATTTTTTCCAAATTGTATCGTTTGGGTCAAAGTCCTTGGGTCAGCACTTCCAGATAAGGATATCCTAGTTGGTTTTGATGTCTATCAAAAAACACATGGTCTACATATTCGTCCTGAAGGCCTCCGATTCAAGAGACAATTAAAATCATATACCAGCATTCCAAAGCTTTATTCTCTATCAGAAGTTCCGACAGACTATCAAGAAATTACAGACCTACTTCTGAAGTCATGTGCTGATTCTCATTCACAATTTTCTCATCCTTTTCCACTTTGGAAAAATGAGAAGTTTTTCATCAAACTGCCTTTCAAACTCAACGAAGATGTCAATCCTACGAAGGCAACACATTCTGGTATGACACCATCTGATCTTCGCCTTGCCAAAGATGAATGTGCTCAGCTCTTACAACAAGGTCTAATAGAGCCAACCACCTCTCAGTGGGCTTGCCAAGCTTTCTATGTTGAAAAGAGGTCAGAAATTGTTCGTGCAAAAAAAAGGCTTGTTATTGACTATAAGCCTCTAAATGGTTTTCTCAGAGATGATAAGTTTCCTCTTCCAAGGATCAACTCATTGTTTGTTCATCTCAATGAAGCATTCATATTTTCAAAATTTGATCTCAAAGCAGGTTTTTGGCAGTTAGGGATTCACCCTGATGAGCGTTACAAGACGGCTTTCTGCATTCCTACGGCTCAATACCAATGGCGTGTCATGCCCTTTGGACTCAAAACAGCTCCATCCCTTTTCCAAAAGGCCATGATAAGAATCTTTGAACCTATCCTCCATAGCACCCTTATCTACATTGATGACATCCTGCTATTTTCCAAAGATGTCCAAGCCCATAACTCTCTTTTGGCCCACTTTCACCAGCTTGTAGATAAGTATGGAATTATGCTTTCTGAAAAGAAGAGTATAATCGGACAAAAATCCATAGAGTTTCTTGGCATGGCATTTCAAAACGGTCAGTATCACCCTGGTCCCCACATTTCTCAAGAATTATTGAAGTTTCCAGATGAGAATCTTTCCACAAAGCAGATCCAACAATTCTTAGGAATCATCAATTACATCAGGGAATTTATTCCTCATGTCTCTGAACACACTAGCCAGCTGTCAAAGATGCTAAAGAAAGGTGCCCCACCATGGAGTCCCATCCAAACCAAAGCCGTCCAAAAACTTAAAGTTATGGCCCAAAATCCTCCAGCACTAAAGATACCTGGTAATGGGAAGCGTGTCTTGCAAACTGATGCCAGCGATGAATATTGGGGAGCACTGCTCATTGAAGAGATTGATGGTACTGCACACTACTGTGGACACGCAAGCGGACAATTTAAAGACGCGGAAAAGCATTATCACACCACGATCAAGGAAATTCTTGCAGTAAAAAATGGAATAAAGAAATTTGAATTTCATCTCATTGGGCATCATTTTACTGTGAGAATGGATAACTCATCCTTCCCAAGGATACTTGAATTTAAAAACAAGTCCCTGCCAAGTCAACAGTTACTGAGGCTCAAGGACTGGTTTGCAAAATATGATTATTCTGTGGAGCATATAAAAGGAGACAAGAACTTGATTCCCGACATGCTTTCTCGGCCAAACCCCCAATCTATTTCCTTAATCACTTCTCAAGTTACCATCCCTCTGGTATTTATGGCTACTAAAACTCCATCCTCCTCGGTCAAAACCACTTCAGAAAACTTGTGGTTACAACCGTTAACTCCAAAACGCCAGTTGATGTTTCCTCCAGGAACCAACTTCAGCACCCCTCAAGAAATCCAACAGTATGCCAAGGATAATGTCTTCCGTTATCTTGCCAAAACTATTCAGCTCAGACGCATTTCAGATACCCCCTCTCTCTTTCTGAAGGAGTGTCCATTCTTTATAGTATGGGCCTTATGTCCACACTATCAGCTCCTTGAACATGAATTATGGTGTATACGGTGCCTCACTGTCCTATACTCCATTGCAGTTCAAGTTCCCTTGGTATCAATGTATAATTATATAACTAATCCATGCAACCGCAGTTCTTTATTGTTCACCATTCTGGATTGGTTTGCCCCACTGTCTTGGTGGCAAAAGGAATTGCAGCAACAAATCCAGCTTGAAGGACTGTTTGATCCAAAGAATGAAGGACCGCTCAAAAACAGTCTCCATGTCAGCTTCTTCATTCTACACAGGCCATATTTCCAGTTTGCACCTAAACGGTTTTGGTCGCAACCTCATGCTTACCACTGGAGAAATCTCCCAAAACCATTATTCACTAAGGAAGACAAAGAGACATTGTACGACTTCCTTAGTAAGATTAATGGATATTGTGAAAAATCCAGGCCACCGACCTTTTCCACTACTCTGTATCCAGTCGATCCTAATGGAGTTACAGGTTTCAAGAATCTTAAACCAATTATTCTGCCAGCAGATGAAGCTCCAAAGACACTTCCTAGCCCCAATCGATCCAACTCTTCTCAAGCACTGGGAACACAAAATTCAGTATCAGTTCATCCAATGCAAGGAGAACCATCAGATGTCACAATGGAAGAAGCATCATGCCCAGAAGTTCGTAACGGTACTCAACCTTGGTACAAAAACCTGTATGGAAATATTGATTCAGATGATGAAGAAGACTGGCGCAACTTCAATCTTTCCCCATCTCACTGGATCTAGTGATTCCCTTTCCGAGTCAGCAAATTTTACTGTTTTCAATAAATGTAGCATATACGCTACTTAAGGTTTGATGATGTAATGATTATGTAAGATATATGTCATGATTGATGATGTAATAATGATGTAATAAATATGTCATGTAGTAGGTAAAGGGTATAAGAGTCTTTTATTTAATAAGTGTGATAGGTGTGAGGGCAAAATAGTCTTTATGGTGAAGACATTTGCCTATATAAAGGAGCCTTGGTTTCATTTGTAAGGCATCCAGAAATTGTATTGAAATCTTCCATTGTATAATATAAGTATGGTTTGCTAAAATTCTCTCTTTCTTCTTTTAGTATTTCCCAAGTTTAATCTATTCATATCATGTCTTCTTGGTAATGATCCTAGTCTTTGGTCTCTATGCAACAAAAGAACTATGTCACCAGGCCGTTTTAAGATGTCATAAGGCCTCTGTTTCGGTTTGAGTTGCTAGAGCTCCCATAGTTTGCTCTGATACCAAACTATGGGAGCTCTAGCAACTCAAACCGAAACAGAGGCCTTATGACATCTTAAAACGGCCTGGTGACATAGTTCTTTTGTTGCATAGAGACCAAAGACTAGGATCATTACCAAGAAGACATGATATGAATAGATTAAACTTGGGAAATACTAAAAGAAGAAAGAGAGAATTTTAGCAAACCATACTTATATTATACAATGGAAGATTTCAATACAATTTCTGGATGCCTTACAAATGAAACCAAGGCTCCTTTATATAGGCAAATGTCTTCACCATAAAGACTATTTTGCCCTCACACCTATCACACTTATTAAATAAAAGACTCTTATACCCTTTACCTACTACATGACATATTTATTACATCATTATTACATCATCAATCATGACATATATCTTACATAATCATTACATCATCAAACCTTAAGTAGCGTATATGCTACATTTATTGAAAACAGTAAAATTTGCTGACTCGGAAAGGGAATCACTAGATCCAGTGAGATGGGGAAAGATTGAAGTTGCGCCAGTCTTCTTCATCATCTGAATCAATATTTCCATACAGGTTTTTGTACCAAGGTTGAGTACCGTTACGAACTTCTGGGCATGATGCTTCTTCCATTGTGACATCTGATGGTTCTCCTTGCATTGGATGAACTGATACTGAATTTTGTGTTCCCAGTGCTTGAGAAGAGTTGGATCGATTGGGGCTAGGAAGTGTCTTTGGAGCTTCATCTGCTGGCAGAATAATTGGTTTAAGATTCTTGAAACCTGTAACTCCATTAGGATCGACTGGATACAGAGTAGTGGAAAAGGTCGGTGGCCTGGATTTTTCACAATATCCATTAATCTTACTAAGGAAGTCGTACAATGTCTCTTTGTCTTCCTTAGTGAATAATGGTTTTGGGAGATTTCTCCAGTGGTAAGCATGAGGTTGCGACCAAAACCGTTTAGGTGCAAACTGGAAATATGGCCTGTGTAGAATGAAGAAGCTGACATGGAGACTGTTTTTGAGCGGTCCTTCATTCTTTGGATCAAACAGTCCTTCAAGCTGGATTTGTTGCTGCAATTCCTTTTGCCACCAAGACAGTGGGGCAAACCAATCCAGAATGGTGAACAATAAAGAACTGCGGTTGCATGGATTAGTTATATAATTATACATTGATACCAAGGGAACTTGAACTGCAATGGAGTATAGGACAGTGAGGCACCGTATACACCATAATTCATGTTCAAGGAGCTGATAGTGTGGACATAAGGCCCATACTATAAAGAATGGACACTCCTTCAGAAAGAGAGAGGGGGTATCTGAAATGCGTCTGAGCTGAATAGTTTTGGCAAGATAACGGAAGACATTATCCTTGGCATACTGTTGGATTTCTTGAGGGGTGCTGAAGTTGGTTCCTGGAGGAAACATCAACTGGCGTTTTGGAGTTAACGGTTGTAACCACAAGTTTTCTGAAGTGGTTTTGACCGAGGAGGATGGAGTTTTAGTAGCCATAAATACCAGAGGGATGGTAACTTGAGAAGTGATTAAGGAAATAGATTGGGGGTTTGGCCGAGAAAGCATGTCGGGAATCAAGTTCTTGTCTCCTTTTATATGCTCCACAGAATAATCATATTTTGCAAACCAGTCCTTGAGCCTCAGTAACTGTTGACTTGGCAGGGACTTGTTTTTAAATTCAAGTATCCTTGGGAAGGATGAGTTATCCATTCTCACAGTAAAATGATGCCCAATGAGATGAAATTCAAATTTCTTTATTCCATTTTTTACTGCAAGAATTTCCTTGATCGTGGTGTGATAATGCTTTTCCGCGTCTTTAAATTGTCCGCTTGCGTGTCCACAGTAGTGTGCAGTACCATCAATCTCTTCAATGAGCAGTGCTCCCCAATATTCATCGCTGGCATCAGTTTGCAAGACACGCTTCCCATTACCAGGTATCTTTAGTGCTGGAGGATTTTGGGCCATAACTTTAAGTTTTTGGACGGCTTTGGTTTGGATGGGACTCCATGGTGGGGCACCTTTCTTTAGCATCTTTGACAGCTGGCTAGTGTGTTCAGAGACATGAGGAATAAATTCCCTGATGTAATTGATGATTCCTAAGAATTGTTGGATCTGCTTTGTGGAAAGATTCTCATCTGGAAACTTCAATAATTCTTGAGAAATGTGGGGACCAGGGTGATACTGACCGTTTTGAAATGCCATGCCAAGAAACTCTATGGATTTTTGTCCGATTATACTCTTCTTTTCAGAAAGCATAATTCCATACTTATCTACAAGCTGGTGAAAGTGGGCCAAAAGAGAGTTATGGGCTTGGACATCTTTGGAAAATAGCAGGATGTCATCAATGTAGATAAGGGTGCTATGGAGGATAGGTTCAAAGATTCTTATCATGGCCTTTTGGAAAAGGGATGGAGCTGTTTTGAGTCCAAAGGGCATGACACGCCATTGGTATTGAGCCGTAGGAATGCAGAAAGCCGTCTTGTAACGCTCATCAGGGTGAATCCCTAACTGCCAAAAACCTGCTTTGAGATCAAATTTTGAAAATATGAATGCTTCATTGAGATGAACAAACAATGAGTTGATCCTTGGAAGAGGAAACTTATCATCTCTGAGAAAACCATTTAGAGGCTTATAGTCAATAACAAGCCTTTTTTTTGCACGAACAATTTCTGACCTCTTTTCAACATAGAAAGCTTGGCAAGCCCACTGAGAGGTGGTTGGCTCTATTAGACCTTGTTGTAAGAGCTGAGCACATTCATCTTTGGCAAGGCGAAGATCAGATGGTGTCATACCAGAATGTGTTGCCTTCGTAGGATTGACATCTTCGTTGAGTTTGAAAGGCAGTTTGATGAAAAACTTCTCATTTTTCCAAAGTGGAAAAGGATGAGAAAATTGTGAATGAGAATCAGCACATGACTTCAGAAGTAGGTCTGTAATTTCTTGATAGTCTGTCGGAACTTCTGATAGAGAATAAAGCTTTGGAATGCTGGTATATGATTTTAATTGTCTCTTGAATCGGAGGCCTTCAGGACGAATATGTAGACCATGTGTTTTTTGATAGACATCAAAACCAACTAGGATATCCTTATCTGGAAGTGCTGACCCAAGGACTTTGACCCAAACGATACAATTTGGAAAAAATTGAATGCCTATGGGTTTTTTAGAACGGAGTTTGGTAGAGAAAACCTGTCCATCAGCAGCCTTGAAGTATTCATAATGAGTTTCCCATGAGGTGTTAGGCAAGATGGATGGGTTAACCATTGTCTTGTGAGCACCAGTATCCATGAGGCCTATGACAGAGATGGGTCGGTCATACTTGGAGGGCAATAGGTGGATATTGACCAAAGGATAGGTAGGATTAAGACTTTCTGATGAACATGACTGTAAAGAATAAATGGGGAGGAGGTCATCAGAAACTGGAGACTCATCATCAGTGTCTTCTGAAGAAGAAGAAGAATCTGAATAGTCTTCGAGAGCGAAAACAGTTTCATTAGTTGCTTCATCTTGTTCTGAGTAGAGAGATTCAACATCAGCATCTTCAAGGCTGTAGGAGAGTTGTTGAACCAACTTTTGAGCTTTTTGTGGTTTGTTTGAACATCTTCTAGCAAAATGTCCCTTTTGTCCACATATATAGCAACGATCACTCCTTTTGTTCCTTCTGGACTTCTTTTTGAAAAATTTGAACTGCTTCTGCTTCTTGGACTTCGGGTATGAATGGGGGAATCTGGAGAACCTTGAGAATTTTTTGTGGTGATTCTTTTTTGAAGGGCGGCAGTCACACTTACTATCCTTGCACTTGATCTGCAAGTAAGACTTATTGCAATGTTTCTGTGCAAGATTTTTCTGGGCAACAATATTGCTGAAGAGGCGTTGTTGTTCACACAATTTCTCTAGAGCCAAAAGAGTAAATTGGTGAATTTCTCCAATGGATATTTCTGCAAAGTGTCTCCCAGTGCCTGTAATGAAACGTTGAATTTCTGGCTGAAGCTCTGCTGGCAGAGATGCTATATAGGTATACCGGAGATTCGGATCATTATACCCATTAAGCATATAATATCTCTTAACCATCCTTTGATAATGAAAATCAAGATCTTTCTTTTTTAAGGAACAGCATTTCATATCAAAGAATTCTTGCTTCATCTGGACCTGGTACTTCTTTGGATCACCAATAAATTGCTGATGAATTTCTCCAAGAGCATTACTGGCGGTCGGAAGATTGAGGAAAGCTGCCATCTTGTAAGGACCAAGACTTTGGTACCATTCTCGGAGAGTTCCTGTAAATCTAGAAACAAACTCAGCAAGGACTTCTTTGATAGTAACACCTGGTCTGGTCATCTGGAGATCTATCCATGCTGCCATTTCATGGAGTTGGTCTCTCCATCGATGTGGGGGAAGATGGTCAAATGAGAACCAGGGGCCTGATGTCGGCTTGGGTGTCCTGGATTCTCCATAAAACATAAAGGCATCGTCATCATCATCAATAGGTTCTTCAACTGTAGGTTCTGTGACACCTGGTGTAGGTTCAGAGGTACTCGGATCACCAGCCATCAATATCTGAGTAATATCTGCCATATGAACATCAGGTTCTGAGGAGGATCCATCATTCATATCTTCAGAAGAATCAGAGGAATATTCTCCTGATGGAGTAAAATGGCTAATGGTTGATGCCATATGTGAAGACATGGGTTGTTGTTTATCTTTGGATGGTCTGGGTAGTTTTGGTTTTGGAGATTCATCCTCAAATGAACCAGAAGAGGATAAAACTTTTGTAGGTGAAGCATGAGGTACCTGTTCATGAATCAATGGGAAAGGGTTATAGGTTTGTGTTGGAGGTGGAAAAGGTGAAAAATGATGAGAAGATCCAAAAAATGGATCGCTATATTCATGTGTAGGTCGAGGACGAGTTTTGGCAAGATCTGCTTCCACCTGTGACAATTGGTCTTTTAACCTCCGAATCTCAGCTTCTTTTTGGTTGAACTCCTGGCCAAACCTTTTCTGGGAAATCAAACTGCGCAGAGTGGTGTCAACCTTTTGGATCTGATGGTTCAAGTCCTTTTGAGTTTTTAAGGCAAATTCAGTTAATGAATCAACCTTCTGGGAGAGGTCATTTTGAGAAGAGACCACATGATCTAGTTTGTTATCAATCCTTTGAAGGTAGTTGTTTTGGGCTATGGCATTATCAGTTTGCCAATTTAAAACAGATTCAAAAGGTTTGGGTTCTTCGAGGTGGCCATTTTGGGTAACAGTGGTGGATGGTATATAAGGGGATGAAACTGTTTTGGCTTTGAGATTAACTTGTCTTGACAAAGGAGGAAAATCATCTGATGTGAAAGATGTGTTCATCATACAAGGTTGTGCTAAAGGGGTTTGAGCTGGAGGATGACAAGATTTCTTAAGCTTTGAGAGAATATCAAGCTCCTTTTGGTAAATGGCAAGGGGCTTAAGGTAAGCTGGAGTGGTCTTCATTTGATCTACAGGGAAAACATCTTCCTTGGGGTGAATCCCAATCCATGGAGCATCATCATCATCCGGCTTAGTTGGAATTCTGGTTGGGAGTGAACGACATGTACCTTTTCTTGAAGGTCTTTTCTCGTGAGAAACCCAAAAATCATCATCGTCATCTGAATCAATGTCTTCCGCACATGTACAGGAGGGATCACACATTCCGCTGCCTGGAGCATCCCATATAAAATGACCGTCTATGTGGGACACATAATTATGGCTGCCATCTGGCTCAAAGCTGTGGACAGGGATTTTCTCTTCTCTAGGAAAAGAAGTAGGGAAAATCATCATAGTTTGATGGAAGGATCTCCGAGGAGCTTGAAAGACTGTCTTAACTAATCCATCTTCTCTATTTTGGAAAGAAGATGAAGAAGTTTGGACAGGTTGTGAAACCTGATGCAGTTTCTCATAAGCTGTAAGCCATTCCAGTGGCATTAATTGGACAAGCTCATCTCTGGAAATTTGTCGAGGGATCTGCACAATGGTAGGATTATCATCATTTTCAGCAATAAGGAACAAGGCCTCAGAGGAAGTTCCTGGTGTTGGCATATCGAGAGCATGATTTTGAAGCCTGTAGATCAGCTGATGGTGAATCGTTGCTGCTACTGCTGTAGAAATTTGTTCTGCACCGATTAGCTGTACTTGGATCTTGAAGGTAGTAGGGAGATTGGGATCATGGAGTGAAAGGTTGAAGTTTGGAAAGAAAGTTAACACTATGCTGCCGGCATTTAATGTTTTTAAAACAGTGCCAATAACAGCATGTTCAAACTTCAAGAACCTGGTATCTAACAAGCTGACTCTTGCCGTGACTGGAAGACCTTTTCGGCCATGAAGAGTGAGAATAATTCTGACTGCTCCAAGATGGAAGTGCGTGTATCCTTCCTGTTTCCATTTAGTAATGAAATGAGGAGGGATCTCAAGAGTAACATACTGCTCTGTACTGGTGGCTCTAAGTGAGCACTGATCCATCTTTGATGTCTGGACATATTCTTTAGCATGAGGACGCCTTGTGGAGATCAGGGATCTGATACTCCTCGTGATAGAAGAATCTCTTCTGTAGATGTTGTATGGGTTAATCAAGGGTAAGGTTGTGGATTGGATCTGGGCATCTTCTGGAACATAAGAGTATTCCACAAGATTCTCAATTTTGGATGATTGGGTTCGTTTAAAAGAAGAAGGGATAGAAAGGGAAGAAGGAAGGTGGATGGGGCTAGAAGTAGTTGTAGAGGATGAAGCTTAAGCTGAATTATCTTCCATGAGTGATTAATCCTTCTTTCAGTATTCCTACATCTAACCTATATCATACTTCTGCCTAACCTGGCTCTGATACCAAACTATGGGAGCTCTAGCAACTCAAACCGAAACAGAGGCCTTATGACATCTTAAAACGGCCTGGTGACATAGTTCTTTTGTTGCATAGAGACCAAAGACTAGGATCATTACCAAGAAGACATGATATGAATAGATTAAACTTGGGAAATACTAAAAGAAGAAAGAGAGAATTTTAGCAAACCATACTTATATTATACAATGGAAGATTTCAATACAATTTCTGGATGCCTTACAAATGAAACCAAGGCTCCTTTATATAGGCAAATGTCTTCACCATAAAGACTATTTTGCCCTCACACCTATCACACTTATTAAATAAAAGACTCTTATACCCTTTACCGACTACATGACATATTTATTACATCATTATTACATCATCAATCATGACATATATCTTACATAATCATTACATCATCAAACCTTAAGTAGCGTATATGCTACATTTATTGAAAACAGTAAAATTTGCTGACTCGGAAAGGGAATCACTAGATCCAGTGAGATGGGGAAAGATTGAAGTTGCGCCAGTCTTCTTCATCATCTGAATCAATATTTCCATACAGGTTTTTGTACCAAGGTTGAGTACCGTTACGAACTTCTGGGCATGATGCTTCTTCCATTGTGACATCTGATGGTTCTCCTTGCATTGGATGAACTGATACTGAATTTTGTGTTCCCAGTGCTTGAGAAGAGTTGGATCGATTGGGGCTAGGAAGTGTCTTTGGAGCTTCATCTGCTGGCAGAATAATTGGTTTAAGATTCTTGAAACCTGTAACTCCATTAGGATCGACTGGATACAGAGTAGTGGAAAAGGTCGGTGGCCTGGATTTTTCACAATATCCATTAATCTTACTAAGGAAGTCGTACAATGTCTCTTTGTCTTCCTTAGTGAATAATGGTTTTGGGAGATTTCTCCAGTGGTAAGCATGAGGTTGCGACCAAAACCGTTTAGGTGCAAACTGGAAATATGGCCTGTGTAGAATGAAGAAGCTGACATGGAGACTGTTTTTGAGCGGTCCTTCATTCTTTGGATCAAACAGTCCTTCAAGCTGGATTTGTTGCTGCAATTCCTTTTGCCACCAAGACAGTGGGGCAAACCAATCCAGAATGGTGAACAATAAAGAACTGCGGTATGCATATAGAAACAGATAAATAAATCATGCTATACAATAACTTCTCCAAAAAGGAAATGAAGTTATTTGACAAAAAATATTTCCAAAACGGATTTAGTAAATATACCATTTTGTGATAGTTACACAAAGTTTTTCCTATATTACTTTTGATAGTGAAAAGAATATCTACAAGAAACTAGACAATTAAATAGATGATATGTTTAGCCATTTGGGTGGGAATAAATATTCATTCATTGAAGTTGATATATTTATTTATAAGTGTATCATCAATGAATAAAGATAGCAAAATAGCATATTCCGTCAAAGTCACAACGGTGGTCGAATCTAGTAATTCAGTCCATCAAAATGTTAACATTAACGACACCTTCTCAACAATCACAATCATGCTAAAGAAAACATGATAGATATGTGGTGTTTATGTGTAGTCCACAAGATTACTAAGTATCCAAAAACAAAATATCACACTAGCTGTCACTTGTCGTCAATGTGAACGACATATGGATGCCACATTGCAACTCTTTCAACAATGTCTATTATGTGTTCATGAAGTGCATAGATGTTAGTATTCAGTGAAATGAAGTATGTTCGAATTTGGCCAAATGAATATATAATTTAAATTTTAATTTGGGTTCGAGCCCAAGCCCAAGACCAACTAAATCAAAATGGGCCGGGTTTTGAAGTGAAGCCCATGATCCCGGCCCATGAATGATCCAAAAAGTCGTTATTTTCAACTAAAACGACCAAAAAAACAACATAGTAGAAAATAATGTAGTGGTAGGCTACCTGTTCCATCAAAGTCTTGCCTTGCTCATCTATCATTTGACTCATTTTTACTCTTTAAACTTCAAAGCTCTCATCTTTCTCTCTCTATCTGCATCCATGGAAGAAATCAAGCATACCCATTTAAAGATTAACGGATTAAACTTACATGTAGCTGAAATTGGAACTGGTATTTCATTTCATCTTCTCTAATTTTCAATTTGAAATTTTTTGGGCTAAAAATGGTGTCTTTTTGAGCAGGTTCCAAGGCTGTTTTATTCCTCCATGGATTCCCAGAAATTTGGTACACATGGAGGTACCAAATGGTGGCTGTTGCAAGTGCTGGATATAGAGCTATAGCTATTGATCATAGAGGCTATGGTGACTCTGATCAGCCCCCCGAGCCGGAGAAAGGGAACTTGGTTGATCTTGTTGATGATGTTGTTGCTCTTCTTGATGCTCTTGGTATCACTAAGGTTAATGAGCATTTCACTAGATCTTTTTTTTATCTTAGTCAATGTAGTAAAAGTCACTAAGCACTAGTCGGGCGGATAGAGAGCTTTGAGGACTAAACGGGAATAAATCATGGATAGTTATCTGATATATTCACTTTTGAGAGTTGTGTCTTAGATCGTTGTTGAGCATGGTTTAACCTTGTTGATCACTAAAGGTATTGTTGTTGGTTTCTGACATGACAACACTATTTATTCGAACAATCTGTTGGACTCGACTTGTTTGATACGATTGTCGTTTTAGATGAGTTTATATCATATATAATCATAATCATGTGTTATGTGTGGTCACGTAAACTAGGTTGGATAGGTTAGTGGTCTTCTAAACTTGGAAGTTGAAGATGTCTCGTTAGCTCTGAACTTGTTTAAACTGACGTGATAAACCCCCAAGTACTATGTGACAGAGTAAGAACCGATTTGGGTAAAGTGAAGCACGTAAAAACTATTTTGTACTTCAACGGAATCATGTCGTACCAAGTTGAAGGTTGCGTTTTTTACTTCTTTGTACTCTTTACATAGTAAAGCTACTATCGAGTTTATGTAATTCTACAATATACCACGAGTTAATCCTCATCCTTTGAAGTACCTTTTAGGGTATGTTGAATGGTTTGTTTATATGGCAACATACCATCTTAAGACTAAGTAATTGAAATTTTAAGCGTTGACAATTCGATTTGATAATGAAAATTCAATGCATTGTGAGATTCTCTGTGTTGTAAACGCTTGAAGCCGAAAGTGCATTCTTGTGCAGGAATGTGCCAACTGCTAGCTCAAGTATTTCGGTATTTTTGTGAGAAGTAAATTTTGGATCTTTTTGGTTACAGGTTTATCTGATTGGGAAAGATTTTGGGGCTATACCAGTGAGCTTATTAGCTGCATTACACCCGAACAGAGTCTCAGGCTTCGTCACAATGGGCGTTCCATTCATGTTACCTGGAGCTAATGCTGTCCAACAGCATCTCATGCCTAAGGGTTTCTACATTACAAGATGGCAGGTAAATTGTTATCCATTTCGGGTGTCAAAATTGGTTGACGGATTATATATATGTATGTTTCACTGTCATAATCTTGAAATTGCAACTTACTCAGGAGCCTGGAAGAGCCGAAGCAGACTTCGGCCGGCTAGATGTTAAGACAGTTATAAGAAACATCTACATCCTCTTCTCCGGGACCGAGCCGCCAGCAGCATCAGATGCTCAGGAAATAATGGACTTGGTTGATCCTTCTACTCCCTTACCACCATGGTTTTCCGAAGAAGATCTTGCAGTTTATGCGTCTCTATACGAGAAATCAGGATTCCGCTTTGCCTTGCAAGTCCCATACAGGTACTAAAAGACTAGATTTCTTCAAAAATTAATTTTCGGCGGAAATTTCCATGGCTAAACATAAAAATCCGTTGTCACTTTGTCATTTCTGCAATTTGGGATGACTTTGACATCACTGACAGATTTTGCGATGGACTGTTCGGTTCACCATAATATTCCGAAAGTCTATATTTCTTACTATTTTTTGTCAATTGATTCACCGATGATTTGTTTCTGGCTCCGCTAACATTGGTAGCGACTTGATGTAGGTCTTTGAAAACCGACTGCGGAATAACCAATCCGAAAATCACGTGTCCAGCATTGTTTATCATGGGCGAGAAGGACTACGTGCTGAAATTTGCAGGCATGGAGGAGTACATAAAAAGTGGAATGGTGAAGCATTTTGTGCCCGATTTGGACATTGTGTTCTTGGAAGAAGGGACTCATTTTGTTCATGAACAATTTCCAGACAAGGTCAATGAGTTGGTCATCGATTTCCTCAATAAACATAGTAGCTGAAGATGATGATGTTCAATGTGTTATACAACAACAACAAAAAAAAACAACAACAACAACGACGCCTTATCCCAAAATGATTCGGGGATGTTCAATGTGTTATGTTTCAGAAAAATAATAAGAGGCTTGATTGATTCCTATTGTATGTTTGAAGAAATACTAGTTTCTTGTGCATTGTTCATTGTACCGGACCGGTCTGCTCAAAGCCATGTGGGATGGGCCAGGCTTGGATGGTTCGACATAACTCTAATGATAGTGATAATTTGAATTATCGTGTTGTAATTTCTAAATAATGGCGATGTCAAACACAACCCGTTAGTTGTGCACAAAATATTATATTATCGGATTAGAAATTGGAATTCCAAAATCCGAGTATGTGGATGGAAAATTGGAAAAGGTATGCAAGTGGACATTTTCTGATTACAATTGGACACCTAAATTAAATTCGTTTGGTGTACCAAAAAGAAAAAAATAAATTATTTACAAAATGATTACTTAAACGGCTTTTTTTAATAGCTAAAACCAATTGAAAGAATCTCTAATACGAATTATACTTTTTTGATATTTTTGGAATTTATTGAAAAATCTCTATTGATGTATTTTGAACTTATAAAATTATCAAAATTGACAAGGGAATGGTATAATTCATGTAATTATAATATAATAAGGATAATGAGATGAGTTAGCTTAATAATAGTGCAAAGTCTTCCTAGATTCTCTGACAAGAGTATATAACAACAACTATATGAATTAATTATAATAAATTTATTTAATTTATTATAATGTTGAAGTTGATTTTGCTGAACTTGCAGTGGACTCTTTTTGCATATACTAAGCGTTGTTTTTAGCTAGAAAAGCAAAAATGTGTTCTTAGTCTTTAGAAAAGCAATGTCAAAAGGGCCTAAGTATATTTGCAACAAGTTGACAAAACATTACCTCGCAAACTAAAATGATGTTGGTTTCAACCCCAGTGGAACATAACATTAGAAGTGACCAAGCGTTTGGTATTTTTTTTTTTCATCAAAAGTAAAACTATTAATCCCAAACCAGATTGGTCGAAGATCACTTGGATATTTTTCATCTTCGCAACAAAAAAGTTACAAAAAGGTTGGGAGTTATAAGATAACTGCAGTCTTGAGCTAGAAAAAGCTTCAAGGTCATGCTACAAACTTACGAGAGAGCTTATATATCACTTCACTTATGGAGACTCCAACAACGACAACATGAATCAACAATTCAAATAAAAAGTCTACAAGAGTCGTTTTCTTATTGTTGAGCCCACAAATTGTTTAGATATCAGCATATCAAATAAAATAGAATAAATGGAATGAGATCGGGTCTAAGGTCTTCATTTCCAAAGTAAACCATCCAAAACACAAAGTGTTGGACTGTCTTAATTTGCCTATTTCTACTCCTTAAAACTTGTTCAAAATGTATAATCTTCAAGTCCAATTCTCTCTATCTACAGCCATGGAACAAATTAAACACAGTCATTTACTCATCAATGGACTAAATTTACATGTAGCTGAGATTGGAGAAGGATCTAAGGCTGTTCTGTTCTTACATGGCTTCCCCGAAATTTGGTACACATGGAGGCACCAAATGTTGGGTGTTGCGAAAGCTGGATACCGAGCTATATCTTTTGATTTTCGAGGATATGGTGACTCCGATCAGCCCCCAGAGCCGGAGGAAGTCACCTGGATTGACCTTGTTGATGATGTTGTTGCTCTTCTTGATGCTCTTGGCATCACTAAGGTTAATTTTCAAGACATTACCGAAATATTGTAAAAATTTATAGATTGTGCCCGGAGGTCTCGTCCAATGGAAGCTGCCACATCAGTAAACAGTTGACGTGGCAGCACCTATCTGGACGGGACCGGTACTCGAAATATTGATACGATCATATGATACAAACACAGCCTATAATATACCAACGAAGTGTCAAGACAAGCATCTTTAACTAGATGTGGCATGCCACTTGGCTCATCCGAAGACGTAAAAAGATTTTTAAGATGTCACGCAGAAATTTGAGAATAACATACAAGTCATAAACACTTTTTTGCTATGAAATATTTAACACATGTCTTATATATGTAAGTCGCGTGATGGATGAAAGAAAAAAAAAATTCGGTTTCGAAAGCTCGTAGAAGATGATTTGGAAAACATTAAGTATTTACTAAGCATTAATCTACTTTTCAGAAAATACATCACATCCTAGGAAATGAGTTTCCATATAATTCATGATCCGAGACATTTCATACAAGTTTCCGAGAGTTTCAATTTCCCGCGCTACATAAATTGGGTGCGGTTTTCAATTTTTGGATCTTTTTTATGACAGGTTGATATGATTGGCAAAGATTCAGGGGCTATAGCAATGAGCTTAATAGCTTCATTACACCCAAACAGAGTTTCTTCTTTCATCACCATGGGTGTCCCTTTCCTGCTACCGGGGCCTAATGCTATCCAAAACCACCTCATGCCTAAAGGCTTCTACATCACAAGATGGCAGGTAAAAAGTTGTCGGTTTCGGGTGTCAAAATGGGTTGAAGGGTCATAATCATGTTGTGTCAATCTAATAGTGCTTGAAATTGTGACTCATTCAGGAGCCTGGAAGAGCCGAAGCTGACTTCGGCCGGTTAGATGTTAAGACGGTTGTAAAAAACATCTATATTCTCTTCTCTGGGACCGAGACGCCATGTGCAAGTGATGATCAGGAAATAATGGACTTGGTTGCTCCTTCTACGCCTTTACCACCTTGGTTTTCTGAGGAAGATCTCGAAAATTATGCATCGCTATACGAGAAATCAGGGTTTCGGTTCCCATTGCAATTCCCGTACAGGTAAATATGACTTGTTTTTGAACGAATAGGGATAAGGCACAACCGTATTTGTCTCACTTTTAGTGCTTGTTCCGGCCTCATTGTTGTTTTACTCCAAACAGAATTATAAAACTGCTTGGTGAAACTTAAGTAATTATGAGTTTTTGTAGGTCTTTGAAAAAGGATTGTGGAATAACCGATCCGAAGATCACGTGTCCGGCATTGCTAATAATGGGCGAGAAGGACTATTTGCTGAAGTTTGCAGGGATGGAAGAGAGCCTAAGAAACGGAACGGTGAAGAAATCCGTGCCGGGACTGGAGATTGTGTTCATGGAAGAAGGGAGTCATTTTGTTAATGAACAGTTTCCGGACAAGGTCAACGAGTTGCTCATCAACTTCCTCAACAAACATAGTAACTGAAGGTCATCATGTTCAACGTGTGATGTTTCGAAAAAAAATTGAGAGCTCATTGTGTGTTTGAAGTGATACAGCAGGTTTTTCTAGTGTTTTGTCATGTCTTGTGTTGTAAGGGAACTTTGATTTTACAGCGTTTAATGTTCCGGGAAACATTTTTTTAGAAACCGAAACTCTCGAAAACTTGTACGAGATGTTTCAGTTCTATAATTTAAGAAAAATATGAATCAAATTTTCAATAAGTCCCTAATATTTTGGCTGTTATATTAGTCCGTCTCCATATTAGCAAAAACATATTATAAAATTCATAAAATTTTCCTTAACCCCTCGCGTTAAAAACCATCCCGAAATCTATTAGTGAAGCAATGATACCAAATTACTTCTTATACATTTGACTATTAATAGGTTTGACATATATGATCGACTTTTAATTCAATACGGTTCAGATCGAGATAAGCTCGCATAAAAAAGTTAGTTGAATTTAAGATGCGTCAAAATTTCAAAAGTTAAATCACATACACCGATGAAAATTTAAAGTAAAATCTATAAATATCTACAATAACGATAAAATTTTAACGGAATGGTGTATGAAACGCAAACCCAAGAAGCAAATATTCAACTCCTTACCACTCGAAAACCCACCCGAATTGATTATTTAACTCCATGAACATGTCAAGTCTACCAATTTTCTTCTAGATACCTCCTTGAATAATGTTGATATACTACATTACATGCCTCAAAAACGTCAAGAGTGATGGAGTCAACAAGAAGAAGATGGAATGGTGTGTTTATCTTTTATGTCTGTTTATTTCAATAATGACAGCATGGCATCTAGAGTCCTGTCTTAAATTTAACACATGCTGATGACATTTTTGTAGAAAACTAGATGATATAATTATTATAATTCTCCATTGATTTCAGTGCTTCTTTAATTGTTATGGAAAATGTAAATTCTAATCTCAGAAAATGCATTTTTTACTTTATTCAAAATATTATGAGATGAGGAATCTGAGTGATAAGGCCACGGCCAATCTTGAACACAATCTCAAAGATGCTTTTTGCCTTATTTTGTGATACTTTTAGAGAGAGAAAGGACATCAAACAAAAACAATAAAATAAGATTTAATATAAGGACAGTTCTATCTTCCAAGTTCTTCTCATTTCTCTATTTTTGGTCTGCAGCCATGGAAGAGATCAAGCACAGCCATGTTCAAGTAAGAGAACTAAAACTACATGTAGCTGAGATTGGCACAGGTAATCATGTCTTCTCTCCTTCTACTTCAAACCTCTTGTTCATATCTCTAATTCGGGGGGCGCATTTTAGACTTAATACATCAGGAGACCGAATAACCCGATTGGTTTCTTGAATTTTAGAGATTCTCTACTAGCCTTCTTAGGACCTACTAGGTAGTAGGACTGAGTGGAGATTAGACAAGTTGAAACACGCAACATTTTAAGTAAGTTTAGGAGCTAATGAGACATCTTCAAAGTTCAAAATATAATTACCTCTGGAAGTTTCTCTAGGATGTATGCTTTTCATTGGTAATTAACGTAATTCAGAATTTGTGGCGGTTTTATAACAACTTTTGAAATCTGCAGCAGAAATACTGATGCTATGTACTGAAAAAAGATCTGTAAGACTGTAACCTTGATATGTTTTTGTCAATTAGTCGTCTAAGCAAGCATTGTGTTCCGGCTCCGCCACTGTTGTATAGGTACTAAAGTGGTGTTGTTCCTGCACGGGTTCCCGGAAATCTGGTACACGTGGAGACACCAAATGATCAGTGTTGCAAAAGCTGGATACAGAGCTATAGCCATTGATTTCAGAGGCTACGGAGATTCAGATCAACCAGAAGAACCCGAAAAGGCAACCTTTATGGACCTTTCTGATGATGTTATTGCCCTTCTTGATACTCTTGGTATCAGTAAGGTTAGTACAGATCAGTTCTTTGAAAATGGAAAAAATCTTTATCCTGTTGTTTTCCATATTCAAAGCGATTCAGTTTTGTTTCTGTCTCAAAATGTAAGTTGACTTTTTTTATCAGAAGAGCCGCCATTTTTTCAGATCTTGCTACTTTTTGCTTACAGGTTTTTCTAGTCGGGACAGATTTTGGAGCTATGGTAGTTAACATAATAGCTGCCAAACACCCCGAGAGGGTGCATGCAATGGTCACTCTGGGTATTCCTTTCATGTTACCAGGACCTAATGCTGTTCAGTATGATCAAATGCCTGAAGGTGTTTACATAAGACGGTTTGCGGTATGATCACCTCTGCTTTATTCATTAGCCAAAACAGGCACACTATATTTTCCTGGCAACATAAATTCTACATCATTTCTAATTTGATTATGAATTCTTCCCGTGATGCTGATTAATCCAGGAGCCAGGGAGAGCCGAAGCAGATTTTGCCCGGCTAGATGTTAAAACTGTTGTCAGAAAAATCTACATTCATTTTTCTGGGAGTGAGTTACTCGCAGCAAGAGATGACCAGGAGACAATGGACTTGGTGGATCCTTCTAGCCCTCTACCACCATGGTTCACGGAGAAGGATCTTGAAGTCTATGCATCTCTGTACGAGAAGTCCGGATTTCATTTCGCGTTACAAGTCCCATACAGGTAAATGATAGAGAAACAGTTTCATTCTTTTATTTTTTTTGGCAAGGAAAACAGTTTGAAGTTCAGCACAAGTATAATTATATCCAGAAAAATGACGCCTATGAGAATGAGACTCGGGTTTATGCAGGAAATTAGGAATTGATAGTGGTATACGTGATCCAAAGGTCATTTGTCCAGCATTATTGGTGATTGGTGAGAAGGATTACGTGCTCAAGGTGCCGGGTATCGAGGATTTCATAAGAAGTGGGCAAGTGAAACATTTCGTGCCTGATTTGGAAGTTGTATATCTGGAAGAAGGGACTCATTTTGCTGTTGAACAGCTTCCAGAGAAAGTGAATGATCTAATCATTAACTTCCTCCGCAAACACGCCAGCTGAAAAAAGATGACCCAAAGCTCTTGTCATCTGAACTGATTTCAGCGAATAAAGCTTTCCTGCAATGTAAACTCGACTATGACAACTCTCTTGATTGTACGTTTCTAGATGTATGCTTTTTTCTTCTTCGCTTTTATTCGGAATAAATTTACTTCTACAACAACAAATACTCCTCAAAAATGAAATGACACAATTTATCATCGGTTTTAATTTATGAGGATATCTGTTAAGTTATGGACGTCTGTCTCCTTGTATTCACTTTCCTTTCACAAACAGATACTAACTTGAGCATCAACATTTCAATATGAAGGAACGATAACAAAGAGTCAAATGGAACCCACAATCCTGGGTTCATTTTTCAATATTCACATAATAAAGATTTTATTTCCAACTAGCAATAATAAAACTAGATTTATATGGTACATAAAGTGTTTCAAAGATCGAGATTTGAGTATACCTTATAAAGATAGGAAGAAACTGTATTTTACATTCTTATATGTAACTCGAGAGGTATATTCACATAGAAGACCAAAAATTAAACGATATATTTCAAGACTTGACCACTTGAACATGAGTTTTTAGAGTTCATAAGCAGGGAATTTTGCTTTTGAAGGATCAATCATATCTAGAAAAAGATAAGCCATACCTCCACTCCCTTCAAACATGGAGTAGGGGCTATCACCTCTATGCATCTGTCCAGCTGAAATAAGTTTGTGAGCTCTATCGAGGAGAAAGCTAGCAAATGCTTTCGCCCTGTATAAGTAATCTATTCTGCCGGTTATTTGGTAGAGTGCAAGGAATGCGTATGTGTTTCCACAGATTCCATGGCAGATACCGACTCGCTTCAGAAGCCCTCGGTCCCATACTACCTCTGCGGCATCTACTGCTGCTTGTAGAAATTCGTCGTCTTCAAAAACCTGAAGGTTAAACATGTTTAGTTTAGGAAACCTTGAGCACATCAGTTTTGGCAAGGAAAAAATATCGCAATTAGATAGCTCAATGATTGCATGAGCACTGTGCTTTTGTGGCTATTATGCTAAATTTTCTCATTCTTAATGCTGCTTCGCCTAATTTCTTAAGTAGTTAAAGTAACAGTGTTTCAGTTTAAGACTTAAAATTAATAACAGCAAAAATTCACCTTAGCAGCCTTGGCAAGTGTGAGAGCAACCCCAGGAGCTCCATGGCACCAATGAACAAGAACATCTGTCTCACTATCTTCTTCACTTGAAGGATAATTTCCACTAGGAAACCGATTCTTTATCATGTATTTAAGAGTACTCTTCACATCCTCAACCTCGTCCATTTCGAGATGTACATCCATCAAAACATGCATTATCCCCGCTAATCCGTGAGCAGCACCCCAATACCTATCTCCGTACCATTCGTACATCAATGGTGGTCCTCCTTTCTTGGTTAAATTCCTTCCGCGCCTGATAATTTCACTTGCCACTGCTCGCTACAATAAGTCATGATCAATGTGATATTAAAGTACTGTGTAATAAAATCTAAGAACTAAGTTGCACAAAAAGAACTATAATTGGAATCTCACAATGGTTGTATAAGGGATTGTTTCTTCTCCCGTATGTTTATTTAAGAACAAGCAAGCCCACAGGTAGCCGCTCCTTCCATATAATACCTCATCCGGGTGATTTCTTGACAAGTTAACCTGCTTCGTGTAAACTCTTAAATCCTTACAAACAAGGGCAAAAATTGTGGGCAAAAATTGTGGACAAAATAACGGCTAAAGAGCAATACTTTGATTACATACTTGGTCAAATTTGTTAAAATTGACATTTATACTTCAATTTAATTTGACCCCCTATATGGCACAAATTTTCATGTAAATCCCTCTACTTCACTTTTGGTATGTATCTGATTAGAATTTTTAGGAAAATCGCTCTCTTAAATACAAGAATAACACGCAATTTTGATGCGAAATTTTTAATAGGTTGATGAACTTTTAACGGCACGTGTATGCGATACTCTGGCACAGCTAACAGAATGTAAGAACAGAAGTGCATTGTGCCCAAAATGAAGTGAAATGATCAAGTCATCAAACTGATAAATTGTGCCAAACTCAGTCATCAAACTGATAAATGATGCCAAATACAGGGCGAAGCATTATCTTTTTCCCAGAAGAGAAAAATACTAAAAGAAAGAAATTGTAATGAGGGAAAGGACCGATACAAAGACCAATAGAGATAGTTACGAATCGATCTATTTAAGACAGAAAGACCCAAATAACTAAGTAAATAAGGTTTATATCACCTGTCCAAATTGGTCGAGATAGTAATCATGCAAAGCTTTATCATTGGCATACTTTGCTGCAACAGCCCCAAGAGCACAAACACCACCTCTTCCGCATATAAAAGTCACATCCCTATATTATCAAAGTAACCACTAAATGCTTACCAGCATCACTATAGCTAAAATAAACAAGTGGTGGATGATCATATCATTTGAAAGCATTATATAAGAAATAAAACGGTCAATGAAGTTCAGGATATGTTTCACCAAATGCCACCAGACTTCAAATTTTTTTAACGAAATCTTTGAACTTCACATTTCGTTCCAATAAAGTTATTCCAACCAATTTGTGTATCAACTAATAAATGAATCATTCATAAAAGGCAACCAATTTGTGTATCAACCAATGTGTCTCCTGCATCAACTAAATTCAGACATATGTCAACCATAAAAGTCAGACATATCTAATAAGATGTTCAATTAACATATAATTAGGCGTCTTTTGTGTCACATCAATATTCATGTGATTTACACGAATTGATCAAAATATGTAAATATCATGGTGACGTCTTTGTACATAAATTAACCAAAAATTAGATGTGAAGTTAGAGTGATTTAACTTGACCAATTAATCCAATTGGCCCCCCAAACTTTGAGCATGTCCCGTAAACCCATTCAACTTGCTTAAACAAGCTTCAAACCACGTTGGTTAATTTAACCAAGTCTGTTTAACTATTTTGGCACATACAAAGTCCACTACTTTATTAAGCCAAACAAAATGTAGTATACATGATATAATAAACCAAACATAACGGGGTTTTTAATAAGAAAGTTGAAGGTTGAATGAGAGTAGGAGATGATTTTACCTAGAAGAAGCAGAAGCAGAATCACAGGCCTTAATAATCTCTAAACACATCAACAGATCATTCTTATTGTCAGTAACCTGATAACTTTTAAACAGAAGAAAAGCAGTGCCCAAAGTGCCACTATAAAGGGTAAAATCCTGCACATTCTGGCCATTCATCCCCCACGTCTCCATCACTATCTGCAATGAGCAAACAAACAAAACATCAAACACCTGGTGAGCAGAGCATCCCCAATTTCAATTCCACACAAAATTCAAGAGATAACGTATAAATTGTTAGCAATATAGAAAAGATGTTTACAAAATATTACCAATTTTGAACTGGGTAACGGAATTTCACACTCTTACTTACAGTTTCTTTGAGATCCAAAGCGGCGCGTTGAAAACGCTTGGAGAGAAGGGGATAAGGCATGGAGAGAAGCTTGAGAAGGGAATCTCCTCCTCCATGAATTGTTGAAGATTCTTCTTCTTCTGCTGATGATGATGAATCTTGTTGTTGTTCTGCTACGAAATCGAGCATGATGTTTGGGAAGAAACGATCCGCCATTGTTGTTGTTCTTGTTCTTGTTGCTGTTGATGAAGGGTGATGAGTTGAAGAAGAAGAAGAAGATTTAGTAGTGGGTTTTAGAAAGTGTTTCAAAAGTAAAAGGAGCTTCTTTTTCCATGCCATATTCCTCCTCCTCCTCCTCCATCTTCTTCTTCTTCACTCTATTACATTACACGTACAACACCCATGCATCTCCACGTGCCACCATTCTGATCTACCACCACCCTATTCTAAACCACGTCGTTTCAATCAAAACATTGCTTAATATTGATACATCACCACACCATTCTTTCTATTCACCTTTGTTCATAATTAGGTATAAAGTTTAAAAATGATGCTTGTAGCTTAGTGAATTTGCAATTAAAGGTTTGTAGTTTATCAGTTTGCATATAAAGGTATGTAGTATGAAGTTTTTTGCAGAATAAGGTATCCTAAATTACAACTTTACGTTTCAATTCTATTGAAGTATATTTCGCACTTTTTAAGAAAATGAACATTTACATATCGATAAACACATATTATTTAATTACATTTTACACTCTCAAATCGAAATCATAAATCATATTATGGACGTTTTATGTTCTTTTATAATTTGACGATTTAGAGGCTAATTTGACGTTTAAGTTCATTTTACAACTTCCAATTCGATTTGAAGGATCAATATTTTGTCAATGTAGAGATATAAGTTGTTTAAAAGATAAAAATATCATCAAAACTTAATAATTTGATTTTGGATACTCTATTTTGTAAAAATATTCATACCACATATACATCTATTTGCAAAACAAATCATACCACGTACCTTTGTTTGCAAACTGTTAAATCACATACCTCTATTTAAAAATTGAGTAAACCACTAGCATTATTTTTGAACTTATCCCTAAAAATTAATACTACTGATAAAAGATACATCGACTCTAATTTATACTTTTTGATTGCTTGAGAAAGTTGATGAAAATAAAAGCAACTATATATCTAAAGTTTATAAACTTGTTGTACTAAATTGAAACTTTAGAAGCTCAATATGCAAAAACCGAAAAAATTGAGGGACTAAGACACTTCTCTTATAAATTTCAAATATTTGTCTCCAATTTTTTCAATTTTCAAGATCCGAACAAAACGATCTTCAAACAGAAAAATATAAAAAAAAAAAAGAAATCACACCCGCCATTAATACACATCGGAAAAGCTTCATATCCAGATCGGAAAATTTTCAACAATGGATTCCGCCTTCGACTCCTTCGTCTCCGCCGGCGAAGATCCCATCTCCACCGACCAAACCGCCCCTTTCGACGACGACAATTTCTCCGGTTACGTCCCTCCCGCCGCCCAAGACGACGTTTTTCCCGGCAATGCTCCACCGCCGATGTCCGATGAGTTCAATGTGGATCCTTCTGTGAATGTGGGTTCCCTAGGTGATGAGTTTGTTCATAGTAATGATCAGCATTCGTCGGAATCGTACGGGTTTGGGATGCCGGTGTCCAATCAAGAATTCTCGTCGCCGTTTGAGGCAGGGAATGAGGGCAATACGGAGGATGATGGCGGCATTTTCACCTCCGATGGACCGGTTCTTCCTGATCCTAGTTTGATGCAGGAAGAAGGCTTTCAACGCCGGGAGTGGCGCCGGTGAGTTTTCTGTTTCGGGTTATTGTGTCGAAATCTTGTTATGTTATCTATATGTTCGTATGATTATATATGTGATTGTATTATCGTGTTAGAAATTTCACCTGTAATACTTAGACATACACCACCTTAAGGCTGTTTGGCGCAGATGTTGTTGTTTGTTGTTTTTAGTTGTTGATTGTTGGTTGTTATTACTTGTTGCGGTTTGCTACTTCATTGTTTTGTTTACGGTTTGTTTTTTGATTATTAGTGTTTAGTAAAGTTATAATAAAATTTGTAGAAAAAACTGTATCTTGGTGCTTCTTACTTAAAAATTAAAAAGTTTGTAATTTCTAACCAAAGGCCAAATTAAGTGCTTTTAGACCGAAGAAGCAAAAAGAAGCTTCGAAACGGAGAAACAAACACTCCTCTAGTGTTATTATCTTAATTGTTCATGATATAAGCTAGATTTTATCTTATCTATCAACATCTAGGTACGGGTGGTAATTTGGATTGTCTCTGTAAATAGTGTCAAAAAATTGTCATTCCAGGATAGTGAGCTTCAGACCCATCACAATCTAAAATGGCAATGTCATTCCATCTGATCAAAGAAAGATTAATCTTTATACAAGGCGTTATCTTTATCGGCCCATGATGTGTTCGTTGTCGCTAAAACTTAATGCAATCCTTCCCAAGGAGTATATTTGCAAGAAAGAAACGCAAAGGAGTTGACGAGGACTTGAATGAGTCAAATTACTTATGAACTATATCCCGTTCGGTTCGAGCGGACTAAAGTGTCAGAGTGCTAATCTGTTTGTACTGACGGTTTGAATTCTTCTCCTCCGGATTCCAATGAGGAAGTCGGAACAATATGTTTTTCCTGTTAAATTATCCTAAATCTTGAAAGTAATGTTTTTCAACTTATGCTGATATGCAATCTTCTTGAATGATGTTTGTTTTTGCAAATTGCCTAGTATAAATCTGAATCAATATGGTTATGAGTGTCAATATGTTGGCCTGTTATAATTGCATTATCTTATCAACACGTTCCACATGATTATATACAATATAATAGTACATGTGTGTAAAATGTTGGTCGCCTCAAAGAAATCACGTTAAATGGATTGTTTCTGTAAACCTTTGCAGCCAAAATACCATACATTTGGAGGAAAAGGAGAAACGAGAGAAAGAGATGCGCAATCAAATCATCAATGAAGCTGAAGAATATAAGAAATCATTTTATGAGAAAAGGCATCTCAATTGTGAAACTAACAAGACGCGAAACAGAGAAAGGGAGAAGGTAACAACTTCTCAAATTCGGGGTTTTCCAGAAGATTGACACCTTTTGTTCAGTCCCTAAACTATTTATCTATCTATGGTTGATTTGAATCTACTTCCGAACTGTTTTAGTTCATTCCGCCTGTCATAATGACGTGCCAAAAGTGAATGTCAGTCGTTAAAAGCAGTTCACCTAGACAGGTGCACTGCTTTTGTATGGCAGTCCACTTGTCCGAAAGATGAGTTGGTGGCGAGAATCACCGATAAAGAAAGAAAATCTTGCCTCCAAGCACCAGCTTGCCTGTCTCAAGGTGGACTTTTCTTTCTATAAGACAGGCTAACTGCTTTGAATGTCGAGAAAAAACCTTACGAACCATTATATGACTAGCGGAGTGAACTAAATGCACAATAAAACCAGAATAGTTTAAGGTCCATCATAAATAGAAAAATATAGTGTCAAGATTGATCACGAATGTGCCAATACCTCCCTTTTTTCACGTTCTCCGTGGCTTTTCACCCCTTCCCACTCCCTGGGATAAAAATGACATTCTTCGTTTGCAGTTGTACTTAGCTAACCAGGAGAAATTCCATAAAGAAGCCGACAAACATTACTGGAAGGCGATAGCGGAGCTAATTCCTCGTGAAGTGCCAAACATCGAAAAGAGAGGGAAGAAAGAGAAGAGACCTAACATTGTGATAGTTCAGGGTCCAAAGCCCGGAAAGCTTGCTGATCTTACAAGGATGAGGCAAATTTTCATGAAGCTGAAACAGAATCCTCCGGCTCATATGATGCCTCCGCCACCTGCCAAGGAAGAAAAGGATGGTAAGGGTGGAAAAGACGCAAAAGACAAAGACGCCAAGGATGCAAAAGATGGAAAGGATCCTAAGGATGCAAAAGATGCAAAAGATGGGAAGGATTCTAAGGATGTAAAAGATGGGAAGAGCGAATCGGAAGCAAAAGATAGCAAGGACGCGAAGAATGTGAAAGACACTGCGCCTACTTCCACAGATGGTGCAAACAAAAATCCTTCTTCGCCTGCGAAAGATGCTACTTCAAAAGGCCCTTCTCCCAAGGGTGCACCTGATTCCTTACAGTCCACCGAGAATGCAGCAACCAATGCTGAGTGATTTAGTTTTCTTTTATCATTCTTTGATTACTTAGGTAAGCCATTTTTTGCAAAGAATAAGTGTAGCTGCGTGTGCTATACGACGTCCTTAAATACAGTCTGGCCGCCCCAACGCAACTTGCTAGCATTCTCGCTGCGTGTAGGAATATTCTTTATGCTCCAAATTTTTGACTGAAGAAAGAAACTTTGTAAGTTCAACTTTTCTTTCGATTCATTATCTAGATGAATTTTATTTTGATGTTTACATTTGGTCGTGATAATCTATGTTGCAAAGAAAGTGCGGGTTTCGTATATCTTTCCATTTTAGTTTTTTGTGTTCCATTTAGTAGTGTGCCCGGCTACCGGATTTAGTATCATTCAGTTTTTTTTCCATCTCCTACTTTTATGTCAAAAGAAGAGTGATTTGAGATCCACGTTGCATCCTAGGTGAATGGATTCAGTGATTTCGAATTTAGAGGATAATGGAAGAAACAAAAGTCAAACACAAAGAAATTTCTCGTTACTTTAATTTATTTCAGATAGTTTGAAAACCATGGATGTAGTATAAGGTATCAACGAAATATATATACCATGTATATACACGAATTGGTTATGTATAATTTTGTAATTTATATTTATATTTTTATTTGATTTTATTATTTATGAACAGTACTTGCATGTCCAAAAAAAATAGCAAAACATGGGCCGTAATAGACTAGACTAGTATGGCCCTTAAGGCCCAATGAAGTACATCTTGATATGATGTTTTTCATTTTCAATAATATTTAGCCACTTAATTTTATTTTATCAGTCACTCAATTTTACGTATATTTCAATATGGTTATTAAAATTTGATTTCTATTAGTGAAACATTGAAACTTCATCTTTGTTTTAATTGGGATTTTTTCGAGCAATTTCAGTATCAAAGTGTTAACCCAGAACCAAATATAACACTGTATTAGCTTTTCTGTATTATTGAAGATGACCTTCCACCTGTTGCAATTACACTCCAAGATCTTGGATCCTTAGCTTTATGCGTATGTTTGAGAGATCGTTGTAGTTGAGTTGAGTGAAATTTGTGAGCTACGATCCCGAATAAATGATGAGATTTGAAACTGTTATTACAAACTTACTTATTATTAATGAATTGTATTTTTCTATGTTAGGTAAAATTAGCAGAACTTCGTAAATTTTTTTGTCTAAGTTACCAAATTTACCGCTTAAAATAAGTTCCACATGCCTTATACTTCATGACAACTATTTCCTAGAGTGTGGGGATGGAATATTCAGTATGTGTTGGAAATCAAGAATATCACATGATAAAAGAAAAATATGAAAATATGAAATAAATTCTTTGGTTGGTTCACATGGATAAGAGGAAGTAGAGTGGCTATCAGCTGGGATCCAATGGGACCACAACCACATGCAACCTTTTTTTTTTGTCACTTCTTGTGACTTACATTAATATATGTTGATGTGATCAAACACTTTCACTTCCAAACTAACTAACTATATGCCACATACATATATCTATAGTTCAAGTTGCATATGCTCTTGTAAGATTTTTGTGTTTTTTTCTGAATTATTATCTAATTATGTTTCTTCTTTTTCCTTATACTTTGGATTCCTTCAGTTTGAGTTTATGCTCTTTGGGTTTATATGGTCCCCAAAATTGAATTTGAGATTTTACTTCCATCTTTTAATGAAATACCATAATAAGGTTGTGAACAAAAAATACTAATGCAATTCAAAGACCAATGAACTTTATTATTAGGGGAAATTTTCATCTAGGTCAAATTTTTGTAGCTAGAAGGAGACTGGCAATCTTCAAAAGCTAGTGGTGGCTGAAACAATAAAGAGCGGTTTGAATTGAATTGTGTCAGGGTTAGAAGAGTTGAGAATGAGCATCGTAAGTGATATTGGGTCTATGCGTCACATGAACTAGCCCTCTTATGAGGCTCGTCCATGTCGTCATCCTTCATTATTTTTAGTTTCGTGTACATGTCTAGAAAAATCAACTAATGTTTATTATACCTTGAAAATGTAAAATTTTCTAAGTAAATTTGCTTGAATTTGAGATTTTTAATCTTGTAACGGAATATCATAACAAGAATAGCAAAAAAAAAAAAGAAGAGAAGACTATATAATCCATAGAAAAATATAAAACTCACCGATTTCACATCTGGAGAAAATGAAGCTCCCAATCTTCAAGCTATTTCACATCTGGCGAAAATGAAACTCTCAATCTTCAAGAGACAGTGACCACAAGGGGTTGAGGCCCCTTTAGGTTCTTCATTACTTTCATCTCTAATCATGCACGTGTCTAGAAAAATTATTTGCTCTTTATAATTTGAATTTGCGCAATTTTACTGACTAAATTTGCTTGAAATGGCTTACTAACCTCCTAAATTTAGGTGCTAAAGCAATTGAAGATTTTGAGCAAATTATAATGCTATCATTTTATGTATGTTTAAGAGATCAATAAATTAATATAAGCAATTTTAATGGGATCAATAAATTATTATAAATACTTCGAAAAGTTAAAGAAACCTTAGAGAGTCCTAAATATGTCCATCGAACAAATTTAACAGGTTAAGTAATGTTCAAGAATATAACAAGGCAGTTGATTTCTGATTTTTCAAGATAATACAAAGAAATGAAACGGGAAAAAGATATAACTATAATTTGTAAGAATAAATTATAAAGCACTCGTGAAATATGCACTCATTTAATATAAACAATATATTCATATTTTATTATATTCTACATAACTGTATAAATGCACTCTAATAACAAATATAAATGCACTCTAAAATTTGTTATTGATAAGAGATTTATCAACTCATACTCAATTTGTAAAGAATAAATGATAATATTTGCTAAGAAGAGTGTGTAACCATGATAACTAGTGCATATTGTCATGTCTTACAGACTAGATCATTAATATTTTAATTAATCCCATTTTATTGTATAATATCTCAACTAAATTAGAGATAGATATCATAGGGCTAAATTTAATATTTGTAAAACTTGAGCATTGGATCCATAAATATAAAAGGACAATATGATAACTGCACATAGGCAAGCATTGGGGCCAAGTACCAATTAAATTTTGTTTGCTATGTGAGAGACCAATTAAATTAATTTGCCATCTAACTGAATCAACTCATATATATTGTTTCAGTTTCAGCACAAGGGTCCCATCCCCCACAACCCAAAATCTGTGCAAAATTATTATTATTGCTAGTAAATGCTAATGGGGTCTCCAATTTGACTTAACAAAAATTCTACAAAAAATGTTAGAACTCAATTTGATGTGGAAACACTATTGTAGCTTATGATATTTGATGGTATTTTTGTTGAATAACTCCAGGGTATGTAAAATCCATGGCTATATGACTTTATACAAGCTTAATGAACAAATACATTTGTAGAAGCAAATTTGGAAGGATTATAAATCAGTTTTAAGTAAAACTTAAATAGTTGATTGATCATTTTAAGCAAGCTCGGAGAGTTAACGAGCTACTTTGAATCTATTAAACAACACAACCTTTACTAAAATAAATAAAACATTGTATGTTTAAACATTTCAATATTAGTTAATCTATAATTGTGTAGCTAGTGAAAATGGTATTCGGTTAAAATGATATTCCAAATAATTTTAATTTTTAAAAACTTTGTTCTGGAATTACATCGATATTGTTTAATTAAGGAAAAGAAATATGTTGAGAAAGAAACTGCTTTGAAATGTAATATTTGAAAAGTAAAATACATAAAACTATCCTTAACAATTTTAATTATAAGGGTAAATAATTTTAGTTTCTCTAAGTTTTTATATTTGCAAAAACACATTATTATATTCTTATCTTTTGACATAATTAACCATTTGGTCATCTATTTTTTAGATTTTTAACGTAACATATTTTAACTTTTGGACACCTATAATGTCATACAAAATAATTTTGTGTCTGTTACGTCTTGTCTGTCTGCTCATGTTGAAATACAACAATTACAAATCTAAAAGAAATAGACAGAATGTTTAAAAAGTTAATTATGACAAAAAATGAAGACCATAATGTGATTTTGCAAATACAAAAGCTAAACTGTGTATTATATAAAACTTGAAAATTTTAAAATTATTTACTCTAGTTACAAGTGTTATAAAAATAATCAACACAAAGTTTCAATTTATCAATCTTTTTGTATAATAATCAATTAAAAAAAGTTAAAAAGATGCATTTCTCTTTCTTAATCAAAAGATCCACAAACATTACAAATATTATATTATAAAAATACACATACTATACGCACTCTCTCCTTTGGAGAGGGCTACCTCTACAAAGCACTTGCCACAAACATACAAAAACAACCCTCAAAAAACAGAGCAAAACGTAAAAAAGAAAGAGCATTGGATGATGCCACTAATTATGCATTCCAATACACACTTTCTTCTAAAAATATATAAAAATTGCCAATAGAAAACCGAAACAATCATATGATTTCCAAACTCTAAAAATGATTGATTAACTTCTTAAACTTACTTAAAAGTGATATCATTTATACCTCGCTTTAAGTAACTTTAAAAGGGTAATCAGTCGTTTTCAAAATTGGAAAGATCGTTAGACTTGAGAAACGAGATGGATTAAGCATCAGTAATTCTATCAATTCGGGGAGAAATTGAGGCGAGAAGTGTAAGTGCCTTTAGGAGACCATTTCCTAGGAATAACATCTCTAGCAGAGAGAGTTCTAGCTGTGGAAAGAGTTGTTAGTTTGATTGAAAATGGTCCTTTTAAGGGTCCACCAACAATGCACCAAGTTGCACCCCATACATGGTTCATTTTTAGCCATTCACTGCCTCCTGCCTGCAAAATATCATCACCATTCATTTAAAATTGTAACCAATCGACAATAAAAAGGGCAAAAGAGGAAAATTTCAATTGCTATTTCCATAAAACAACCAAATCTTGCAGCTTTTGCATTCGTAAAGTTTGTGGAGGAAATGGAAAATAATGTATGGTTTTTCAAGAGTGGACTGACAATGGAAATGGCTAAAAGTTAGGTGAGAGAGGGAAATGGGGAAAAAGATAGGCTTTTGACCACATAGGGAACCCACTAGCCATAATGAATATAAAATGGAGCAATAGATGTGACATGGTTGAATATATATATATATATACATATATATATATATATATATATAAAGGAATTGTTTTATATGAAGGCATTTTGTCCGATAGGGCACTTAAAGTTGAGAGTCTAATTTAGTTCGATCGGATTATTTAAACTTAATTTAGTTGCTTAAAGATTGATTGGTCTCAAACTAGTTTTCTAATATGTCGGGGAGCAGTTTCTAGATTTGTCCCATAATAGTTTCAAACTAGTCTTTTAGTAGTCTTTGAAGGTCTTCGGCAGCTCGATTAGCGTCTAACGACTAATATTACACTAATTAAAGGTGACTAAATTTTGGTGAAAAAGCCGATTCATTCTTAAGTTTACTTTAAGATGTCCTTAAAATGATAAAAATTAATCACTTTAGTGCTATGTATCAAAGTAAGGGGTGATTGAGAAAGTTAAGTTACATATCACTTTATGTTCATGGGTTAATAGGTCATTTAAAGTAATCTTAAAGAGTCAATAGCTCACACTATGTGAGTTAATGAACCAGTAGTTCATTTTAAACAAGTTTGGAAGCTGACGAGACATCTATAATGCTGAAGAGCCAATCGGTATTTTTTACTGAGTTTAGAGATGCCTGATACATTAAGCTAGGACACTATGACTTATTTACAGAGATAAATTAGACTGACATATCAACATGATTATGACAATAAGGGACATTTCTTGGACTCGTTACAGAGACAATTAATCCCAAAGAATAGGAACATGTTTACACTTAACAACATAGTTATTGCTTTTCATTGAATTTGATACCTTTTATAAGATCTTTGTTTAGTTTAGCATGTTTAGGTATGAATCTTCTTTTTTGGGTAAAAGAAAAAGGGCAGCTTTAGAAGAACATGCACCAAAAAGAACCTAATAAGTGTCTTTCACATACTTCATTGACCCTATAAAAAAGATGTGGTATATCTCACTTTGGGGCCTAAAGAGATTCTTTTTGCTTTCAATTGCACTATCTTTTTTTAGTTCTAGTTTAAAGATGGCTTAATGGGTACCTGCCCCTCCATTTTCTACCCAATTGCATAACAACCCCCTAAACTTTCAAACCGAAATGTCCGAACCCTCAATTTAATTAATGTTCGGAGTATCATTATGAGATTTGGATCAAATCCGATATCCTTGAGTGTATTATTTCACGGGGCGCGTGTAGTTTTTCGGTTCTAAATACACTGTAATAGTGTTAAGAAAAGCTTACTTCTTTTATGTGCATAGATCCAACATCACCATCACCATCCTCAAACTCCACAAGAAGAGATAGCCAAAATTCTGTTGAACCTTCATTAACATGGAAAGCAATGTTCTTCCCTGGGTATTTACATGGAGTCCTGCAAATTATCATAATCATAAGTTAATAAAACCGGGATCACTCGAGAGTTTACATTAAAAACTACGATGGAATACATCAGTAATTCATTAAACTTAGCTCAAAAATTCATTTGACCCCGTGAAATTTAGACTTATTCGGCTTCTCACCCCAAAAACTTACTTGAAATGTCATGTTCGCCCGTAAAGTTGCTTAAAATGACCTTTACATTCTTAAAAATTGGAGAAAACTAGTAAAAAGAACATACACACCTTCGGTAAATGACCGGAAGTTCTCCCTTGTCTCTGAGCATACCGTTCTCCCCGGCAATAGCCATACGGCCAAAAGCAGCACCGCTAAGATCAAAGTGAGTTTTGCCACTGGAGCAGTACCCTCCGGGACATTCATCTGTGACAATGATAGTAACAGCTCTTCTTGAACAGATACTCTTGTCCAAGCACCTAACTTTATAACAAGCTCCACATCCTTCGCCATTTTTAAACAGAATTGGACTCACTGCCCCGACCCTCGCCCTGAACGGCTTCACATCGACCAGTGAACCATACCCGCATGCTCCTCCTGCATAGAATGATTTTTGCTTAGACATTATATCAAACACTTAATGTACTAAAACAGAGTCTAGTGTTTTCTCGAAGAAAATGTACTGAATTCTGCATCAGCAATGAAAATTAAGATACTATACAACATAAATTGATGGAAAATTAACTGAATTCTGCATCAGGAATGAAAATTGAGTTAATAAACTTCACAAAATGGAAGTGTGTCTTCCCGATGTAAGTAAACGCATTTTAATATCATAATTACGACAAACCGGATAGTTAAAGTTGACTGTTATTTGGGCTAAAGCGGATAAAATCTATAAGACATGGTAACAAATAAATGACACCAAATGGTGAAAAATTGTAGGATGTCTTGGGACCAAACTAGCTCGGGACTATTGATATTGACACGTCATTACAAAATTTGAAGTGTCAATATACGAGAGGTCTCAAACTAGTTAGTCTTGGACCACTAGAGTGGCTCAAAAAAAAAACTATTAACTCTTACTATATAATTATATAACCAAACTTTTCACTTTTTAATGGATTGGCACCGTGACTTGTTACATAACTTAACGTATCAATTTGGACCCGAACGTGTTTAGATGAAAGTTGGACCGGTTATATCCAGAGTCATCTTCAAATATCGGGGTGTCGAAAAGTACAAAATTAATAACTTTAAGGTGTGATTAAAGCTCAGAAAGGACAAAATTAACAAGTTAAATGTGTAATTAAGTTTGTCAACTAACAGTCGTGAAAATGAAAAACTAAAAAGAAAAAGAAAAAATTAATTTTGCACCATTATTACAAAAAGTGAAGAAAACAAACAGGACTCACCGGTGCTACCGTCGCCTTCAGGGCTTCCGTACCAGGTGGCGGTGGCCGGACGCCAATGCAGGTCAGCAGCAGGGTGGCGAACTTGGCCGGAAACACCAAGAAAGTTGAAAACCACAAGAAAAAAGAAGCTAAAGAGCTCCGGTAAGCTGCGGCGGAGCTGCATTGTTAAAAAGAAAAGCGACCGGCGGAAATGTGGGGTGCGGCGGCGGACAAAAAGAAGCGGGGGTGGTGAAGAATAGAAGAGAAGAGAAGAGAAGAGGAATTTTAGGAGTGAAGAAAAAAGTTGTGGTGCCGACAGTCGTCGAGGTGGCTAAAGTCAGTGTAAGAGGTTTTAGTGTCAGGAGAAGGGATAGTCTGTGTCTTAATATAATTTTTATATATACACCACTGCAACCAAACAGACCAACTCTTCTGTTTCTCTGACGTTTTTGCCCTTCTATATTCGGATTCTTTTCCAGGAATGCCACAATCATCTCATTCTGTTTCCGTTTTGGTTCGGTTCAGTTCAATTTTAAATGTATTAAATATAATCAATTTAGATTTGGAGTTATGAGATTTAGCGCTCTGACTTGCATTGTCATTTATATTACCTATAGAGTACATGGTTATTGTGTGAAAATAAACAAATCATCGCAATCAATATCACTTGAATTGGTGTCACTTTCTAAGTAGTTGTTTGGAATATATGAATTTATATTGGCAATAGAATTTTCTCATGATTTTATGATTTGACTAGTTGTTTGGTTGATAGAAAGTTGATAAAATGGAGAAATTCAAAATCCCTTAGGAAATTGAATTCCCACGTAATGTGGGAAATTAATCATCCATCCCCCCTTTGGTCATTCAAAATTCGTGAGAAATGCAAATTCCCTCATGTCAACCAAACACATTAAAGGTATTTCATAGGAATTACATTAGTAAAATAATTTCCTATGAAATGGAACTACTCACAAAAATTAAATTTCTATATATACCAAACAATCTCTAAATATAAGTTTAAATTGATAGCATTTTATACATTTAATTTGAATTGATACTTTCAAAAAACCTTAAGCTTATATTGATACCTTATTTATTAGTATTACAATCCTTAAACTTTATTACATATTATGTGTTACATAACATCAAATTGATGGTCAATATTCTTTAAAAAAAAATTGATGGTCAATAATTTACGTTTTGAGCAAATTTATCCTAGAATATAGACACTAACACGAAAATTCACAAGGTAATCAAGTTTTTTCAATAAAATCATCAAATAAATTCATTTGTTTAAGTCTAAAACCTGAAGGACTAAGGATGAAGTTCACCCAAATAAATAGTCAAAGGGTGGTTAAGCTGTTAGTATGACGTTTTCACCGTTTATAGAGTGTGTTTATTACGAAGAATGCCACTGAGAAATGGGCCCACCGACGGTTAAGGCGTTAATTCCGCTACCCGTATATTTCTGTTTGTATTATAAATAGAGTAGGGGTGTTGTGGTCATTTCAGGTATTGGGAGCGTGATTGGGGTTCGACTCTACAGTTTCTACCGTTAAGATATTATTATTATTTAATAATTTATGGATATATTGTGGCTTTCGCACGTGGGAAAGCAGAGAAATAAAAAAGAGTCGTTGATTCGGCAGCAGATGATATAGTGATTCTGTTAGAATGCGCTGTCTTTTTCACAAATATTATAGCTGTCCCCAAACTTTTTTCTTTTTTACATTATGCTACAAATTTTATTTTATGCCAGTGAGTTTAAGTTTAATATATTGGAAGATTGTGAGTTCCATTCTTCACACCTCAATATATATTTAATTATTGTGAGGGGTTGAGTTTGTGTTATATACGCTTCAAATTTATTGGACATTCTTGTGATGAAATGTGTCAAAATATAATATTTAGATCATTAATTAAACTTTAACAATCAGCACGAGCTTTGCAACATCATTATTAAATTAGAAGTAAATTTTATTATGGAGAGCCGGTTTTGTGCATGATTTGTTCGTTCGGAAAAGAGCCAATATTAAGCTAGAGGTTCAAGCCAAATATCTTGAGATAATATCTTAAAAAGATTTAAATAAGGACTGACAAGCTATCACTTTGATATCTAAAGACAAATTACGATAAAAAGAACCAAGATGTCCCATGATCTAAGGAAGATACCCTGAAGGAGATTAAGCATGAATAAGTTTTTTGAACGATAGAAGACATGGAAGTTTTCTTTATGAGGAAAAAATACAGCAACGGCTACACAATCAAGCACAAGACTAATACAAAGAGCAAAGAGCCCACGTGGGCACCAAACAAGCAAAAAGAAAAAAAAAGTAGAAAAGAGCTATACTAGACAACATGTGCAATAATTCAAGAATTGTCGATTTTACTCCATTTGAGTGAGGAGCGCTAGAGCTAACTTTGACTTTCTTCACCCGAAGGGATTTGTGCACATTTTGGTCAATGAGATCCTTTTGAGCCTTCCTTTATTAGGACCATTGCGTCGGAAGTTTTCTTACCAGAGCCCAAATCTTCATAAGAGAGAATAAGCACATGCGGTCCATAGTGAATCTGGTCATCGATAATAATAGAGACAGTATGCTTAGAAGGATTCAAAATTCTTGCGTTTGGAGGGATTTGGCCTAAAGGATCTCTCGAAGTTTTCATTCTTTTAGACTCCTTTCCTGGGGATGAAGGCAGGTTCTCAATTTGGGAGGTGGGTAAAGGCAGAACTGATTTCAACTCCTTATTCTTCTCTTTCCTTGCATCTTGTTGTTCCCCCCCTCCGATCATCTCTATTATTTTAGGAGCTCATATCTGTTTCCAAATTGTTTTCCATACTTAAGATATCAAAACGGGACCCACCAGTCCCTTTGGATAAGGGACTCTCATGCTTGGTAGATTGAGATTGTATCCCAACTACTTGTCTCCAAGCTCTCTTTTCGGCAAGCATTCCCAACCCATAGCCAAAATTCTCAGAGTTAGGTTGAATGTTGGCGTCATCCTTATTGTTTTAAGCCTCGGGTCGGGCAGAGATGGAATTCTGCATCAGATCCTTTTTTCAATTTTGGACAATTGTGAACAACATGCCCAAAAGTATCACATTCGAAACAGATCTGGAGGATTCCTTCATACTCTACTCATTGTTTCTTTCCATCAATGTCCATATGCAATAAAAGTGATTGGGATAAATCAAGACCCACCGCAAAACAAGCATATTTTCCCCTTTTAAAACTCAAAGTTTTCCGATCAACCTTACACAAACCGCTTCAATGGAAGTACCCCGAATGATGAATGAGAAGATTCGGGAAATGAATCCAAGCAACAATATGAGGATATAACAGTGGATTCAAGGTAGAAGGATGGATTCCAAGGTTGCACAATTAAATAAACTCCAAAAACCATCCAAGAGGCCTTGTGTTAAAGATTTTAGATAATTTTCGGGAATTCTAATCTGGCCAGCCAATTATTGCCTAATTCCACCATATAAAAAATATCTATTGGGTTCCAAAGCCTCTTAATTTGGTATTGGAGACTTTTATACCCAATATTCCTATACATTAGGCGAATGATAACTATAAAATTCATATTTGCAGCAAGACACTCATGAGTTTGGGGAGAGAAAGTTACCTTGGGAATCGGTTTATTTATGTCGATTGTTACATCTTGTTCATCTAATTCCCATTCTCCGTCAAATTCAAGCTCCATCTCTCCGGCACCGGATGTAAGAAGCTTGTCTTTGTAGAGAGCTAATGGAGTTGTGGGAACTTCCTCCACCATTGGAATGCCTTCGGAGTAAGAGATCTCCATAGCCACCACAAGAATGCATCCTTCTGTTGTTAATGGAAGACCATCGTTGCACAAAGGGAAAACTGCATGCTGAAGGCTGCAGATCAGGCGGACTTCGACCTTCTGCTCCATTTCTCATGGCAACCTTTGTAGTCGCAGGTTCCCCAACGACCTTCAAGGATGGCTAGTGGACGGGGGTCAAAGCCTGACGATACTAGATGAGGGTTGAGTTTTCTCTCTCTATCATTAAGGCTAGGTTTTCTCTCTCTATTTGCACTTATTTTTAGTGTCACAGTTGAATTGAGAAGATATTTCATTGAGTCTGTTAGCGATATTTTTGAAATACTACTAATTTCAACCTTGTCACGTGTGGTTTGGGTGCGGGCGTGCCAGAGAATTTAATTCTCAATTAAATTTAACGGTTATGAATTGTAAAAGCGCGCGAAAACTTGATTTCTAAACGAAACGATTGGCGAGGGACGCAAGGATTGATAAAGTCCCTCTTGGGTACTTAGATCCGCTATAAAAGCTTAGCTAAATAAGATTTAAAGCTACCAATAGTAAAGTAAATAAATATAACTGCGAAAATTGACACCAAGATTTTTGAGAAAGTCAATTTTATTGGATGTGGGAGAGGATTACAAATGTTTAATGAGAAAATTACAACCAAAGCTAATTCTATTCATAAATAGATAACCTTATTGCAAAAACAATTCTATTTAGAATTGAAGAAAAGACAATTTAAATTAGAAAATGACAATTGAAATGCGATATGAACAAAAATGAAAAACAAACTCAAGCCAAATAAATGGCTATTATGACGACGCTTGAGCTGATGTTGACTTCACTTCACGAGCACGTAAACCGCTTGAACGAACAATTAGATGGTGTAGAGAATTTTGGGAATTTTGAGTAATGAAAAGACTAGAATTAGGACTTTGAAAGGACAAATTTAAGAAAGGAAATTAGAAGAGGATTGCTAATAGAACTTTTAGAACTAAGCAGAGCAAAAAAAAAAAAAGGCTAGGAAACTTGAGAGAAAGGCTTGAGAGTTTAGTTTGTAGTGTGTTGTTGTTGTTGTTTTTGTTGTGTTGGTTGTGTTTTTAATGAGAGAAAAGAGCTCTATTTATAGGTGCTTAAGGACAACAAACCCCTCCTAGAATTACTCTTCCACTAACCCACTACCCTTAAAAGTAGTTGGTAGTTAAGTTAGTTAGATTAGTTAGGATAACTAAAATTAGTTATTTTTCAACTAATCTCTACACCATTGGCAAATTTCAATAAGCCACGAATATTTCCATACTTCTTCAATTTTGATCTCGTAAGTAATCCATGGATTCTTTGTCGTGTCTAGTTTCCAAAATGTCCGACCTTGCGTAGTGACTCTTCCATTTGATGCTCCAAATATGTCGCCAAAGTTGACCCGAAGGAGCTTGAAAAATAAAAACTTAACTTTCTCTTTTTTTATATATATTTATTTTTATATATGGACCTATCTTTATTTTACTTTTCATCAAACCTTACAATAATAATAAAAAAATAATCTATACTTAAAAATGAAATTTTATTTCATGGGCCAACAGAGTCAATAATGCATAGATAACAAGATGTCCCTAAAAAGCATAATAGAACCATGTGACCTCGGACGGTTTAATTGAATCCTCCGTGTCTCAAAATTATAGTCTCCATTATCTTCCACTATTCTTGAAATGAAGTGTTAATCGCACAAACATTATAATACTTATGTTAATTATTTTCATACATCCACAATCTGACATCCACCACGTTGCCAACTAGATGACTTGAAAGTTACTCATCTCCATAGTTCGTATAGCAGATCGAAGATTATTACATTAGGCCGAAATGTCAATGCCAACAACTTCTCTTAAATTATGGGGAACTTGTCATGTCATAACAGAGCACCTCAGTGACTAACTTGAGGTATCGATGTTATCGTTAACACGAGACATCGACTAGCGATGGCCAGTCCCTAAGTTATATATCATTATTAGCGCATGATTAATGTTCTATTTCAAAATCAAATTAAATGGTAAGTTTATGAGAACTTGTTAAAAAAAATTCACTTTATGTATTTTCTTTATAACCATACTCATAGTTTCAAATTGAACACTTGAATGAAGCTATAAAGATACAATAATGGCTGTCGGTTTATTTTATACAAAATTAAATATTGTAGTTCTGTCAAAAAATATTAAATAATGTAGTTTAAATGTAAGGAAATTTTATCCACAAGAAATCAAAATTTGGATGTCAAACAATGCTAGCCGAATTTGTTGAAAATTGACCTTCTCGAGCTTATTTATGATGAGATTTATGGTATTTATAAAAAAAAAAATTTATAATATTTCACAACAATTTTTTTTTGAAACGAATATTTCACAACAATTAATTACGTGCCATTTATTGTTTTTGTTTGTATGCACTCAAATTTAAATCCACAAATTTGTAATTTTGAAAAATGTGCTTGTGATCAATGTAAATATGTATAGATAATGTTAGGATTGTGTCTTGATAAATAAAAGGAAAACAATTCAAACACAAAATTAATTGGAAGCAAAGTCATGATCCTCAAATGCAACGATAGCAAATACAAATATACCCTCCATCCATTTTAAAACAAAAAAAAATTTTAAACCAAAAAAATATGAAATAGGAGAGGCTTAAAAGTACCATTATATTCTTATTAATTATTCATTTCATATTTAATACTCCCTCTATTTCTAAATATATGAAGTTTTAGAAAAGGCAAAAGCTAACGAGCGTCCCCGGGGCGTTAAATAAACATATAATGATTATTAACCATTTCATAGAAATAATAAATATGTGAGCTCATTATGACTTTAAGTATTAATTATTTTATAGAATTTAGTTAACATTAATTATTTGATTGAAATAATAAAGTGAAGTAATTATAAAATAATTATTTAATTACTTTTTATGGTAATTATTATGGATTTTTGGGGTTTATGATTGGGTTCGGTAGGGTTTAAGTTTGGGTTCATGGGTTAGGTTCGGGTATAGGGTTTAGGTTTAGTAGGATTTGGATTTGGATTTGGATTTTAGATCAGGGTTAGGGTTAAGATTAGTGTTTGGAGTTAGGGTCAGGGTCAGGGTTAGGGGGTTAGGGTTTAGGGTTAGGGTTTCGGGTTTATATGTTGGTTTGGGTTAATTTTATGGTTTTAGGTCCGGGTTGATGATTTAGGTTCGGGTTTGGATTTGGATTTCGGGTTTATATTTTTGTTTGGGTTAATATTTTTGGTTTTGGGTTCGGGTTGATGATTTTGGTTCGGGTTTAGAGTCGGATTTTTAGGATAATGTTTAAGGTTTAAGTTCGGGTTTAGATTTATGTTTAGGTTCGAGTTTAGGGTTATATTTAATTTCGGGTTTAGAGTTTATAATTTAGAGTCGGTGAATAATATTTATTTGAAATTTCATAATTAATGTTTGCACAAACATTTAAGTTTAATTAACAAGAAAAGTATATTATTGAAGAATGAGTGTTATTTATTTCATCATTAATGACAATTATAAAACATATGTGTCTTATCTAGTCTTATCTAGCGCCCCGGGGCGCTCGTTAGCGGGATCGTTTAGAAAATTAAAATGTTTTTTTTCTATATGGCGTTTCGTTTTTCAAGAATGTTTAAGTTAGTTGTTTTGTCCAAATGTTGAATATTTAGCTTGATTCATGTATTTTTTTAATATTTCAAATGTTTATTGACCAACCATTGTATGGGAGAGAATTTCTTTTTAAGTTAACCAATGCAAATTTATGAGTTTGAGATGTATTAATTGTGTTTTTTTTATCTGTGTGAAAACTCTAAAACGACATATATTAGAAAACGGAAGAAGTATACCTATTATTCTTTTCATTATTACTAATTACAAAAATATATTTACCATATCTCAAGATTCTCAATTCCTTAATTGAAAACTGAAGAGAAAATAGGTTAGACACCATTCAATTCAGCCAAGGTTAAAATGGAAAAAAAAAGAGGAAAATAGCTAAAACGACTTTTAATTCAGAATTTATTTCATTGTCTAAAACGACTTTTATTTTAGAATGGATGGAGTATATACTTTACTGATAACTACTTATTAGCTATTAATTAGGCATAATTCAAACTTTTAAATTACTAATATACTTAACATTGAGGAAAAAAATAGTATAATAAAAGATGTTAAGTGCTAGTTGGGGCTGAAATTTTTTGAAGAGTAATTAGAGGTTTGTTGGAAAAATATTCATGAATAAGTGAGATTATAAACCAAACTCCTCCTATTTATCATAGATTAATTAGGTCGGATCGGTCGGATCCATCAAATATGAATCACCCGAATTAAAAAATAACTCATAAACCATGTTAATTTTCATAAGATAAGCCAATAGCATGGTTGTTATCTACTCTCTAGTATCACCTTGATTTGAAACTTAAAAAGAAGGGATTTTATTAATCAATTAGCTAATTAACAATGGCTAACATTATGTTGCACTTACTAATCATGTTGCTCCCTCCACTTATTTAAACTAATTACAATTGATCATTTTTTTTAGGGTAATTACAATTAATCATTTAATGGATAAAACATAAATCAACAAACACTATAAAAGGTGAGAAAGATAAAATTAGCTTCTTTTTTTTTCTATTTTCCAATTCAAATTGAAGTGTGTGATGAGTATCTTTCAATCACCAAAAGGAAAAATCTATAATTTTTATTTTCTGGTTTGTTCTCTTTATTAATGGAATCTGTGACATGATCCGATGCCCAACAAATCTGGGAGATGATTCTGACTATCAAGAAAATTCCAACAATTTCTCTAATTTAAATAGAATTTTTTTCTGAGAAAATATATAATTTTAATTAGAAATAAAAAAACTCCACATATTTCAATAGGAGTTTTTTTCTGTTTACTTATTTTAATATATTTAGAAATCTCTATTTGTCCATAAGCTTGAAACACTGCATGTGACAACTTACACTATACCAATAATAAATTAATAATTATAAATATTTCTGTTGCATTATATAACTATATAAATATATTATTTTTGTTTATAATATAAATACATATTCATCCAACCCTATCATAATGACGATCATGTTGTTTTGCGCATATAATTTAAAAGCAATATAGAAATTTATATTATAAAAGGTCATCTCAATCCAATATTTATAAAAAATATAACTTTATAAAAGGTTATCATTATCACATAGCATTTTGGAAGTAAGTATATATATATGGCACATTCTAGGGAACGAAAAAAAAATTGAATCACATTCTTTATTTTAAATGACAAATTGATAATTAGTTAGAAAATTGTCAAATATGTTCTTTTCTACTGCATCATTTCAGCGAGTTTAATTATACGAATTTATATTGAAATAATTTTATGAAATCAAATGTGAAGTTTAAATTAATTTTTAATAATTATTATTGTAATTTACCCTTTTAAAATCAGAAATTTGGGTGTTATTTTCCCTCCATATTTTAATGTCTAAAGTATGAATTCCAAATAGTGTTTCCATACAAAAGGTTGAAACACTACATAAAACAAACCAAAGAGTATTAAACTTCATTTCATGCTCTCAAAAGAAGAGCTTTATGGTATTCTTTTTCAACGAAGAAAAACTAAAAATCTTCTTAGTTGGACCATCTCTTCTCGAAAATCTCCCCCATAGTTACTCAAAACATTTTTATTTCTAAAAAAAATATCATATTCATAAAATTTGTTATTAGAAAAACTTAATACATTACATTTAGGAGTGACTTGACTTGTCTCAAACTATTGATTTCTCTCCCATAACTTTATGAGTTTATTAATGTTCAACATGTACATTGTTGACCTTAACTATTAGTTTTAATTTTTAGATCGATCACGATTTCTTAACATGGTATCTGTGCCTCTGTAATCAAGTGACTATGAGTTTGAGTCCCGACAACTTCATTATTTGGTGGAATTAAAAGCATATGGTTTGTATCGGATGTTGTGCACACTTCACTGTCAAGAGTCATTCGCATATGTGGTGTGTCGATTTTAATGTTATCGTTGGAACTTATCTATCATTTTTTTTTCCATAAGAGTGGGGGATGATGAATGATCATGGCCAAACATCCAATTTGATTGGCACCATTGGACACAAGACCTCAAACATGAACCGAAAGTATATTAAAATATCGTACTTATCAGCTTAATTTTAAAGTTAGGATTTAATTATAATCTTTATATTAAGTTCTCACACTTGTTTAAATCGATATAATTAACCATCAAAACTCATGTTATAGAGTGAACTATGATTTAGAGAAATGGATATGTATATAAGTTTAAGCGAATTCTAAAAAGATAATAATCGTAAGTAAGTTTAAAAGATTAATAACTGTGAACAATAAAAAACGATAATAAATTATTTCGAAATTTTTTTACGAATCTAATAACACGCTATATTCATAGGAATAAACAATTTTTATCGTTTCATCGTGGACAAGGATAGTTGTAGTATTTAATTAGTAATTATTAATTAACATAAAAAAGTGGATTCTGCTGCGCAAAATAAGTTCTCCTCCTCCATAATTGCGTAGGCCAAAAGTTCACAATTTCTAGCCAAGAAAAAAGAAAAAACACAATAAAAGAGTACAAACAAACAAAGAAAATTGGCATTTTCAGAAGAAAAAAAAAACCAGTAATACCCTTTTCAAAGTCAAATAAAGTTATATATTTTCTTTTATTGTTCATTCTAAATTCAATAATCAAAATTTTGTTTGTTAATTAGGTACAGTCGAAGGAGATCCATGGAGCTAATACCACAAACAATTTGATTATAATATTAAATTGTCTAGAACAGGTGTCACAAAATGAGTGCCCAAATCATGCCTTTAAAAAACCAATATATCTGCTGTCCAAAAAAATAAAATAAAACAAATATATTAGAGTAGGGCAAAAATAATATAAAATGAAATAAATTTTACTTGATATATGATAAATCTCTTTTTGGAGATGTTAAACATAATTTCATTACATTCCCGATTATTCAAATTCGTTATGTGAGCAATGGGTTCAGATGCAAATAATTGCCATTAATTTTTCACTGTTTTAGAACTTTCAAAATTTACAAATAATGAAATTTTTTCTATTTCTAAATGTATGTAATTAATCGTATTGAGGTTAATCAAATTTCTTTCAAATAAATCTTAATTTTCACTTTTTCTTTTTCAATTCTTAAACAAGAATTGATGGTAAAGTTGTAAAAGACTCTTTATGGGTTGTATAATCTTGATGCTAGGTTGGTCAACTTAAAGTAAATCTTCATGTTCGCTTTTTATTTTCATTAATCTTCTTATAATAAGTTTTATTGAGTTGGTTAGCACATGTCTTTTGATGAATTATCTTCAATTATTTCTCATATTTTCAACTTTATTATCTTAATCCAAGTTTTCTATAGAAGTTCTTTTAATTAAGCATGATTTTTGTTTGACAAAATAAATTAAGCATGATTTGTATTAATAAAACTGAGACTGAGATAATGGGTTAATCATTAAATCATGCAAGTATAAATTCCATTCATTTAACTATAATTATAATCATTCTATTGAACCAATAATTGTTTCTTATGGCTGCTATTTCATAATTTTATTTAATCCACAGCAATATGAATTGAATGAAAAGTTAATTATGTTTAATTGTCCTCCAATTATTCATAATTGAATAAAAATTCCATAAATCTAAAATTCTTAACCAAAAAATAGTCTCACTTAATTTCTGATGTTTTTATTTGGTAACTGTTGGGGGTAAATATAATTTTTATATTTATCTCACATTAATACTTTAGATTACATTTTAGCCTATAGTTTTTATGTTCGTTTTCGTTCATTCCATTATCGAGAGAAGAAAGTAAGTTGAGAGAAAAGAAAAGTAAAAGAAAATAGAAAAAAGAAAGAAAAGATATGATTGGTCGGTTGACTTGGTCTTGGTGGTTAAAGTTAGTGGGTTAGTGGGCTTGAAAAGTGGAATTAACTTCCAACTTCCCCAACTAACTTTAACTAACTTTGACTACGAAAGTGTCACGTTTGATCGGTCATTTCGACGAGCCAAATGACGAAGCAAGAAGAATCAGAAAAAGGGTCCGGAAAGTAGACGTTCCAAGCATTCGAAAATGTCTTCAAGAATTGCGAGAGGCGAAGCGAGCAAGGAGCAGAAATTTTTTGAAGCGAGCTGAAGAAGCACGCAACAGGTTTTCATTCCTCCTCAAGTCAGGGAAGTGGGCTAAAAACAAGGCACCCATCATGCCACTTTCCTTTTCCTACTTTTTAGGTTTAGTGGGTAGTTAAGTTAGTTATGTGGTTATTTTTTGTGTGTTCACCAAGTCATCCCCACCTATAAATACCCCTCTCCATTTCATATCAAAGACAACAATCAAAAATCAAACACAACAAACACAAACAAATCAATCATGTGACACTCCAAAGAGTAGCTCTCAATTCGGCTTCCGGGTCTCCAATTTCCAGGTTTTTCTAGCTTTCATTCTTAGATTTCTAGCTTCATTTGCTAATCCTAAGTCTCAATTACTTGTCTGATTATCAAACACCTGTCTGTTTACATAATCCCAATCCTAGATCCAATTAAGAAATCCTTTAGTTCAGTACTCTAGTACACTGCTACTTTTCACCTCAAACGGTACTCTGATCGACTTGCTCAAGATTCAAGCTCGCCTCGACAGTTATTTTCATTGCTTATTTTAGCTCAGTTGTTATTACTATTGCTCATTCTGACATTATTAATCTCTTGATTGTAATCGTTTGGCTGACTTTTGTGACAATTATTTATTCAATACGAGTCAATTTACCAAAATCTTTGGGTTGTCTTTATTGTTTACTTTTTCGAAGCTACGACATAGTTTCGGTCTGTTTTCTAGTCAAAGTTGTGTTGACCCCGACTAGGTACCCAAGGGAAACATTTTCACAATCTTTGCTTTTTCCGTCCAATCGTTTCGTTATTAGTTAAGTATCCGTTAGCATGGCGCACATGTTCAAAATCGTTTCATAAAAACGTAGGTTGAGAACCTCTCTTTTCTGGCACGCCCGCATTTTCTCCACACGAGTCAAGGTTGTAAAAGGAATATTTTTATTTCACAAAAATATCGCCAACAGTAACATAAACAGTTAAACACGTTTATTGAAAATGCCACATATATTGAGCTAGTTTAACGTTGCTTTCTTAACTGCCAAAAGCAGTTTTTCCAGTTAAAATCAGTGTTTGGTAAATGCAAAAATATTTTCCAAGAAAGTTGAGAAAGCAGGAATAACTGCTTTTAGCAAGAGCTGAAATTTATAGCTTTGGAGAGAACAACTGTTACAACTCGTGTAAAAAGTTGATATTAATATTTTTTTAATTAAAAGTTAAAATAGGTTTAATTTTCAATATCATTTTAATAAAAACATATTTTTTTTTATTTTATTTCATGACTTTAGAATTTTTGAAATGTGTTTATCAAACAACTTTTTCCAACAACAACTCTTTTCCGTATCGCAATGCAAACTGGCCCATAATGTCTTGAAATCTCACCACAAAAGACAAAAAAAAACACTAATATTTCAATTAGTAATTGATCCTAACTGATAAATTCCGTATCGCAATGCAAACTGGCCCATAATGTCTTGAAATCTCACCACAAAAGACAAAAAAAAACACTAATATTTCAATTAGTAATTGATCCTAACTGATAAATTTCACTTCGGATAGTTTGCTTTGTTTTGGTTTGATTGAACTCCAAAATTCTAGACATTCTACAGTTTGGTTATGCCTATCTATTTTGGTTTGATTAAACTCCAAAATTTAGAAATTCCTTGTAAATTTCGGTTCAGCTCGATTATTGAATCTCATCCTAATGCCAACGAAAAATCGTGCATGCTATGTTCATCTATATATCTCCATGATTATACACGATGTGGGAGATACCAAAACAATAGTGTCAAATAAGTTGAGTTGAGTGTATTATTTCTATAAATCGTATTGTTGTGTCATAATTTAACAGCTCCCTCTTCCTGAATCATTGACTGAAAAAAATTATGCAGCAAGAAAATCCATTCACTGAAATGAACATTTATTGATAATGAAATATTAATGTACAAGGGAGCCATATGCTTTTTTCTATCTTCCACATCAAATGTTCATCTCAGCTTTAATACATAAGATAATATAAGCTTCTTCCTGTCTCGAGTTCGAATTCGTTCATGAGTCCTGGCCGTGGGTAGATACGTTCACCGGCCAGACTGAAAAAAAAATGAAGAAAAAAATGTCAAGATTGAAAAGTACCATATTGCAAATTTGTCACACAAAAGAATCATGCCAATTGCTAATTAGAATCATCTTTCACTCGAAATCTAAGTATTTAAGACTCGGGCTTCTCTAATTCTTTGACAAACACGCCTCAGACGAGCCTTTGATAATTACTACCTTCCATGAAGGCCAAACAAAGCACATAAACATTCTCATGAATTCTATATATCACTTTTCTCGACTACTTTCAATCAATGTGAACAACACACGTTAACTACACTTTTTTCACAACTCACAACACAGCGCTTGTAGCATTTTGAGAGGAAAATAAACCAAAATCTATCAGCTACTAGCAACAAAAATATGGGATGAGATAGCGAACCATGAAACATATAGTCCAAAACTAAGAAAGTATGAAACGATAGATGTAAAAGTGCGACTTTCCGATGTAGAACTACAAACCTTTTCATTGATCCTTATACTCCAAGAGTCGGTTTTGGATCCAAGAATAGGATTACCAACAACATAAGGAGGTGGGATGACAGCATGATTTAGGAGTGGAAGTCTGTCAGAAACATATTCGTCATCGCTGTCATAATACTGATGTGGACCAAGACCTTTGAGTATCAATGCTAATACGAAAGATAATCCCTGTATGGACACAACCGACAAGCCTATCCATTTGCACATCTCAAAGTTTTTCCTGATAAATTCTTTGAACTGGTTAAAACTCCCAGATGGATCCTTCGGAAAGTCCTGGTAAGATGTATATCAACACTAACTAGTTAGATGTAATCTCAGTACTGATTCAGTAAGAATCGACGAAAAGAAAGAAACGAGGTACAACATTACCTTTTCCCAGTCACGATTTAGAAATACGTCAGCAGTCACCCCAGCCTCAAGCATAAATATCAAGAAGACAAACAACATATACTGAACTTTGTAAAGGCAAAAAACTAAGCTCTGTATACTCATTTCATACTTTTTTCACAAAAGAACTCAATAGATTTGCATGTAAAATGCTGGATAGACTATTTACAAGGGTTAATACAGAGAATGCAACTCCACAATTGATTGTATTAGATTCTAGATGCATATGAAATACGTTAACAAAAACTATCAAAGCTTCATTTGGAAAACAAGCAGAATTGCGGAATTTATTTCGTAATACATTCTCTGCAGTTGTATGGATGAGAACATGATGTTTACGATTTGGAAAGGAGAAACAACATAAGCAGGCATAATTCAGCATCCCGTGGAAAGATTTTTTTTTCGGAGATTGGAGGAAGGAGTATCTATAAAAGAATGTGTTTTCAACTTCTGTATTCTAAAATAAAAAAGCTGTCTTGACAAGTATATCACAGCTTTGGAGGGATTGTTTTCATAATCACAAAATATGTAATACGAACAAATCAGAATCTAACAGAGGAGCTTGAATATGTTATTCATCATCGGGGCAAGTGTAGTTAATCAGCGCAATTAAGATAACGCCACGTGCAGCAAGTCAAGATCAGATTTTATATTTCAATCAAACCACAGAATACAATGGAAGAAAGGCGATACTCAACCAAGTCGATGAATAGTATAAGACATGTAAGTGACATTCAATTCAACCAAGAATCACAACGCAAGAAAGGCGAAATTTATAAATCATGTTCAAAAGGATACTATATAAAGGCAACAACCGTTTGCAGTTTCTGCAGCAACATGACCTATACATGTAATTGTGCACAAAGTGACCCCAAGGCCAAGAAAAGTATAAATGAACCTGCATTTGATAAGTCGTTAGTCTGGTTTTTAAGCAATCTAGAACAAAGAACCGATATAGTTATGAAAAGGAACTTGAAAAAGGATAAAAAAAATATAAAAATTAAAAAGGAAATATGCATACAGATTAGAAATATAAACCTAAAAAGTATCAGAAAGTGACTGGTCCACTATGTATGGATCAACATTCTCCCATAACTAGAAAGAAAGACTTTCTACATCAATGTATACATGGACCAACTCTTCATTCCTTTAGTAGAAAAAGATACCATCAATTGTCAAAAATTATGTTAAAAAATTGGCTTGATGAACACCTAACTCCCCAAACTTATCCACAAAAGTCTAAAGACTTCCCCAACGGTGATTACGGTCCATTAGTCCCATGAAACTGCTTTAAGTGACATGATTAACCCCTACGTGAGCCTCCTAAACTTATCCACAAAAGCAGAACAACCTCTCCAACTATAAAAACAATCCATCAGTCTCTTAAAATTGTTAAATGTGACATGATTAACCCCATAAATCCTCCACTACAAAGCAAGAGGAAATTTGGACAAGTTCAAACGGGTACCATTCCAACCAAGTTCGCGGTACCAATAGGTTGCTTCAAGCAAGTTTAAAGGGTTAATTCCTAATTTTCAACGCTTAGGAACAATCGACTTTTATGGCCAACTTCGTACATAATCATCATCAAACAAAATATACCCTTTTCCTCAAACTTCCAAAACAAAACAACTATAAATCCCATTCCTCAAGTTCCTTAACCTTTCCCTAATCACAATGACAAATGCATAATCAAACAAACATATAAAAAACTAATAACTAAACACAAAAAATTTCACCCAAATGAATATGAAATAGAAAACAACAACAAGAAGAACAAAGCTTTAACCCCAAAATAGTTCGGGGTCGGCTAACACGAACTATCATAAAGAACCCTAATGAAAACAAGAAAGAGAGAGATACCAGGGAGCAAGAAGATCATCACCATCTTCATCAAAGGGTAATTCACCCATCTCACGTTGCCAAACCCTAATGAGCCAAACCCCATATAAAATCATCCCCAAACCCACCATTCCAATCCCTGAATTCATCAATTTCAATATGGATTGCGTGCAACTTCTCATCATCCTCCCCATCTCTTCTGAAGAAGAAGAAATTGACACACAAACAATCAAACCCTCTTGCGATTTCGGAATCTGGGACTCGAGATTGGGGAAAAAGATCGTTTCTTTTTTCGATTTGAGGCGTTTTCCTCAGCTTTTTTACAGATTTTGTTACTGTTTTAGGGTTTATGTTCTTATAATTTTAAATATGTTTTAGAACAATGAGGTTGCTGTGGTGTAGTGGTTATCACGTTTGCTTTACACGCAAAAGGTCCCCAGTTCGATCCTGGGCAGCAACATTTTGAGTGAAATATACTTTATGTTTAAAATTCATTATTTAACTAGATTTATTATATTGAATAAAATTGTTAAAGTTTGTTTATAACGTCAATTGATAACATATAAGACCATTTTAAGTTCACGCAGATTAATTAGGTGGAAGTCAGATTTAAAATGTGTAGTCACTATAATCGAATTAATTTAATTTTTAATTTTGAACTAGTTAGAACCCCTCGCTCCGCTTCGGGCAAGTAGTATGTTATTATATTTTATACAATTTCAACATAAATAAACATTTAAGATTTGAAAATTTAGTTAAATTATCTTAATATATTAATGGAAAAATATAAATAGAGTATTGATAAATTGTGATAATCATAGATTTTTAATGTCATGGGGTACAAAATAACATATAAAATTAATGATTATTCATTATGTTTTAAAAAATAGAATGATTAGTAATGTAACCGAAGCATTTCTATAAGAATGGATATGGTATCTTAAATAAACACTTAATGTAAAATAGTTGCTAAGAGTTGATTCTGAGAAAAATGAAATTACTGTGATTTTTATATTACGCATTTTAAATATGTAGGCAAATAAAAAAAATAATAGAATTCAAAATCCAAAAATAACATTTTTCTAATGATTTAGTTATAAAGTTTTAAAATTCAAAAAAAATAATTTTGTCTAACAAAATCAATAGAAGTAAAAAGGTCCTCCAAATTATACTATTAATTCAAATACCATATCTATATTTAATATAAGATTTGAAGAAGCTCCATGGGGAATATGATGGAGGTAGAGATAGGGATTACCATGGAGTGAAGATAGAGGTTCCCGTTTTCGTCGCATCCGTGTCTCTGGAAATTTTTCCCCATGCTCACTCCATGAATAAAATAAATGGAATAAATGGCTTATTTTTCTCCATGCCCATTCCATGAATAAAATAATACAGATTCACCCAACGGGGGCAAATTCCCGATGGAGATTTCCGTCCAAACTGCAACCCTAGTTTTACCTAATGGCCATCTAGAAACAATTGTACATAGTCTAATTAACTTCTTTCACATATTACATTCAGGAGACATTAAAAATTAGAAAGAAAAGAAAAATACATCAAATTGTTGTAACTGCAAATTCTTAATAAAATAAGAATGGAAATAATAAACATTATCACTATTTGGATTGAAGAGAGCACAAAAGAAAAGTATTCGAGCAGAAATTTTTTTGTATTAAAATATAATCAATACTTTATATAATAAGGAAACATTAAAGATAATGATGAACATTTTAACACGGCTTTAAGAAAGCAAAAAACATAAACAGAACAAAACACATCTTTTAGAATTGCACTTCTGTATTCTCTGTTTATGAATTTTCACACCGAAACTTGATAATCCGTTTCTTGAAGATTGCCACGGACACCCTCTTGACGATTTTTTTTCTCTTCCAATTTCCCACCTACAGCTACTTGAAGGATCAGAATAAACACCTTTTGCAAACCAACATTCTTCCCCATTCACCTTGACCTTTTGAAGGATCAAGGTCATGAAACTTTATAGATTGACCAAAATATATGGTGAGCTAAAATAAATAGCCAAGAGTATGAAAAAAAAGTGTTAAATTGCTACTCCCTGTTTTCATCACCAAACAATGATATTCATGATATATTTTTTCACAAATCATAAAGATTATTTTTTATTTTTGTCAATTATGAGAGTCGAACACATGACTTCACTCTCCTTTTTAGAATGCAAAAACCACTAAGCTATTGCTGGATGGGTCAATCATAAAGAATCATGAATTTAAATGTATTTTTTTTCCAGAGTATTCATATATAATGAGGTATAGCTAGATAAAGTATACAATGTACATATGAAAAAAGTTAAGGCCTAGGACAGTCAGGATGTATTAAAGAAGAAAAAAACTTTCTAATAAGTTAAGATTAGCAATTTTTCAAAACCTAGTTAGAAATACTAAAAACTAAGCTTAAGAGTGTGTTCAAATGAAATATTGACAGCTCAGTAAGAAATATGATGATAAAAATGATGGGGCAATAACTTATTAAAAGATTATACCAACCTAAAAATGAATTATTGACAGTTATTGCACAAAATCCTTGTTCTAGCACCTAAAATATGGAAGAAAGATTTGCCTCCTTAAGTCATGTCATTTACAGATAATATAATGAAAACTGATTTTGGCACTTGAAATTAAAAATAAAGCTGCAATTAATATAGCATTGAGATGGAAGCAAAAGAATTGATTACCTTAAGTTGACATGAATGCTTGTGGAAATGCCACAATATGCATTTTGAAGCCAATGATTGACTTTGCATATTGCTATTCAAAATAATGGCTATAACAAAAATCATGAATCAGAAGCAACAATTATAGATAATGATGTCTGGAATGTTAGAGAACAACAAAGTTACTCTTCTTGTGTAACAATAAAATAAACAGATGATATATGCAGTAGAAAATAAATGTGATTAAAAACAAAATAAGCAGCACGATGATTCAAAAATGGCAGAAATAGATCGAAACAATATTTAGACATTAACACATCAAAAGTTCAATTTCAAGAAATGATCTAGAGAAGTTCCAATCGATCACATAAATATCTGACCAGAAGGGAGGAAATCAAATCTGTTTGACGAAACACCGAATCAGTTGAAAGCAATGAACAGTCTAGAGCTCATAAGAATGCTTCCAACTTTCATTATACGTGGTAAAATAAATCATACACAATCTGTAGCCTCGTATTGAAACCTCGGTGTAAAGGAACCTATTTAAGCAAGTGCATGGCGTAGTATAGCCTCGTACTGCAAGGGCAACGGGTTGTATTGCAAGGGCAATGTAAGCATACAATTAGAGCAACTTTTAGTTAACCGCATGTAAAGGCATAAGGTGAACAAAGAATCAAAAATCAAACACATTTTTCAGATAGACGACGACAAACCGTAAAGGACGATTGATCAAACAATAAATGCTATATTTGAACATTTAGTTGAATTTCCCTTGCACAAAACATACAGATAGGAAATATGGAATACGAAACAGGACTTACCGTATGATCAACTACGCAAACAGATATGCGATTCATAGAGACAACCCCGCCCCCCGCCGGACCTATTAAATCTGCAGCGTTAAACAACAGAATCACAGTGGAATTGAACAAACCAAGCAATTTGGGAAAAGCACAAAGTGGTTTAACCAACAATGTAAGCAAAAGTATTCTTTAAGATGCAGTGAGTATTACCGTATCAACAGCCGTTAACAGAGTAGTGCGAACACCCATGCCTGTTTTCCAGGCAGCTCCAGACCATACAATCATGAATTTCGTGATTTAACCTGCGATGAGTGTAAAATTAGTAAAAATCACATCTAAACAACCAAGTAAAGAAATGAAATCTCATGGTTTGAGAATTGCTTACATTCGTCCTGGAACTATCGACGTAGCCAGACCTGAAACCGTACTCAGTTGAAACAGAAGGCATGCATTTAGCCCGAGTGTTAACTTTTGTGAAGTCAGATTAGCCATCTCAAGACTCGTACCAGAGCTTAATTTTTGTTTCCAATCAAATAACTGCCATTAGAAATTCTAAAAGCAATAGAACAGACCTAACAATAAAAAAAGGAAATAACAAAACAACTAACATGTCATGAGATGGTCCAACAGAGAAAGACCCCAAGGAATCGCGAGGAAAAGACCCCAGTAATTGTTCTGATGGAAGACCTAGAAAAGAGATCAGTTAGATGCCGATGGAAAATATAGAAAGAGAGTCTATGAACTGAAATAAGTAAATGGTTATGGAAAAAAGGAAAACCCAAAAACTATAAGCTGGAAAAGAATATTAAATATTTACTCGCGCTTCATAAAAAATCTAAATAGAACAAAACAAAATACTGGAAAACAAAGCTCAAAACATGTTGTTAATGGAAAAAGAAAATAAACATCGAAAACTTTGTTGAAGCCTAGGCGAAAGACCTACCTGAACATAACATGGAGGTCCCGGTTTGTTTTCTGGTAAAGTGGGCTTCTGCTGCGAGGTCTGGAAAATAGATTGAACCTGAAAACATTAAGATATGGAAAGCGTGACGTAGTAGAGCTGTTCATGGATCTGGTCTTCCCCCCAATCAATTTCAGTTTACCACGGATTCACCATCGCCATAATCATCGGTTTCTTCTCCCTGGGAACGTAAACAGAATCTCTGTAATCTCTAATTTGAGTAATTAAGCAAGTGAACACCTATTGCAACTCCTAAAAATCGATAGATCACCAATAAAAAAATAAAAAATAAGTCTAAGTAATACCAGAAGAAAACCATTCCTCCATATAAGCCAGAAATTTGAGCACATAATTGAGTTTGTTTTGGAGCAAGTGATTATGGAGGAGAAGAGATAAGGATTTTGTGGATGGAAATACATAGCTAGTCAAGTCAGATTCAATACATAAGAAATTACAACGGCATCCACATAAAGCGACACCGTTTTCTAATTTGGGGATGTTCTTCTAGCTAATTGGTTGGACTTGGTAGAATAGGTAGGACTGCATTGAATATAATTGGTTGGAATATCTAAAGAACATCAATAATATGTTAGCTTGTATGCACTGGATACTTGCTACTTTTTCTACTGTTTTAAATTGGAATTCCAATTGGTTACTGTTGATTTTTTTTCTCTTTTAAACTATTACTAGTTAGAACCCCCTCGCTCCGCTTCGGATTAATAGCGTAAACAATATAATTACTGATGCGGTTTCGTAAAAGAAAGAAATAACTGATATAAAATTATTTGTTCAGAAAATAATAAGTATAAAATGAAAATGAAATAACATGAATTCAATAGAGATAAATTATGCAAGTAAGATGTCATTTGGTTGACGTAGAGGCGTCAAACCCCTGATTTTGGCATGGAGCATTTTTCACATTGACGTGAAGCATGGCAAGTGGCACGTGAAGAATGATTCAAATGTCATTGTCAGTGGATTATTTTGTTAAGAAAAAAGCAAGTTGGGGAAGTAAGTTGGGGACGTTGATTGTAACATCTCTAGTTAAAGGGGTCAAATGCAATTTATGGACAATTTGGAGGATTTATGGATGTATTAAGTCAAATAAATATTACGGCTAATATTTTTTAAGGAAGAATAAAAAGTACCTACAATTCTAATGATAACAAAAAAAAAGAACAGATGAAAATAAGAAACATAATTAGTAATTCTAATGATAACAAAAAAAAAAACAGATGAAAATAAGAAACATAATTAGTTATTTGGATTGAAGAGAGCACCACAAAATATATGATGAATAAAACACAAAACAAACCCAATAAAACATCTTATAAGAAGGCTCCACTTGAAACATAAGTCTGTTATCACATCATACGAATAGAATTTATGCCTTCTTAACATTTTAACAATAAAAATAATAATTACAGATAGCTTCAAACATCTCAACTTATTACAAATACTTCTTCATTGCTCAATTTTTCATTCTTTGATCTATGCTACATGGTTTAGCAGATGTTCCATCAGGATGTTTTGTTCCTTCAATTTCTTCTAGAGCTGGACTTTAAGCTATGAACAACCTCAAAAATTATGTCAATTCTTTCACATTCTTGAACAGGCAGTTAGCTGCTGACTTCTTAATCCCTTTTCATGTTGAAATGAGATGCTCTTCTAATAGTAGGGTCTATACTCTTACTGAATTTCTACTGGGAAACGTTGGCAAGTTTCTACTGCAGTTCAAGAGCTCTCGCTGATCTGTTAGTAAGTTTCTCTCTAAAGGCCGTCATCTAATAGTCACTTTTTACACTATCGAGCGAGACTCTGTACATCTTTACAAATTATAGATAACCTGTCTGAATGAATTCTAGGCAAGCATACATGGTCGCTGAAACTTAACTATCAGTTTAAATATGAAGGATGGATTTAATTAGGAGACAACAATTCTATGTCTTTGTTGAGATGATCATTTAATGAATCACCAGGCAAATTAAGCAATCCCAAGACAAATTAAGCATGTTAATTAGCATACTTTATCTTAAACTAACATGTTAGCAGCACAATTTACATCACTTTTATGGCCTCTAATGTTAGAGGCAGTATATCCATTACATTCATTAGCATACTTAATCTTACTCGTAAATCAACAAAATTAACTGATGGTTATAATGACTAATGATCCAGTTTGGTAGGTCCTTGCTGATGCTAAATGGTTGGAGTACTCATATTCAATTTGGTAAGGTTCAAAAGAATACCAAAAAATATATTATCAAGCTTCAGTTAGCCTTCATCTAAAATTTACATAGCTGAGGCACAAATTTCTAATGTTTTGGAGGTGCTTAACTTAATAGAACTCTCAATTTGCAATAGAAAACGGGTAATAATGATGAGCTATTCAAAGAAACTAACGAAATAAAATCTGCAGAGATAAGAAAGCAAGTAACGAATTCAAAGAGAATAACATGTCATGAATGAGAAAGAAACCCGAGTTCAAGCCACCGCATGGAAGATCAATGATGGAAGCCTAAATAGAAAAGAGGAACCATTCACGTACTGCAAGTGAAGAAAATCAACAATAGTTGGAGAATTAATAAGGAAATTAGTTGTCTATGATTGACACAATAGGGAAACTAAAAGAAATAAAATGTCAAATGTAATTGTAGAGCAAAGAGTACCTGATTTTGAAGTAAGTTAACCAAATGATGCCCAATGAAGCAATTGCAAATTGTAACGCGATGTTTTGAATCACCATACCTGCAAGATGAATAGAGTGAAACAGTAAAGAAATAACTGGAATAAGCGAACTGGAGACAACAAATAGATAGAAAATCAAGCCAGAAGAAATAAGCAAACCGGAAATTGTTGAATATGGAAATCAAATTAATGTGAAGGACTACACAACTTCCTCAAAAACTCAATACAGATACGACTCTATTACCAAAGCATATTACATATGTAAATCGAAACATCTAAACCAAGCTCAAAAAGACTAAATTCAAAGGCAGCCGAATATTAGCTAACAGAATAATTAATGCCCAATCTTAACAAAGCCTTCAGGAGGCATCAGTCGATACCCTTCTAGCATACTTGCTCGTCGTGGTTTACTCCGCTACTTAATTCATATAGCAAACCAAAGTTACCCTCTCTAGACACCCATAAAGATGTTTTTCTCTTGCAATTATCAGTAGTTAATTAACTATTAAACAAAAATAGTGCCTATTAATGTAACTCACTTAGGCATATACCAAGTCTTTCTATACATGACAGAAAGCAGAAAGCTATTTAACAAACAGATCGAAAAAAATGTAAAGATGAAATAAGATGGATGATTCTTGTCAAATTTCACAAAACTGTTAGTCAGCAACAGTTCCAATTAACTATAACCCAGGGAAAATGTTATGGAGAAACAAAAAAAATGCACAAATGCATCAGATACACAGTAATTACAATCAAAGATGAAGAAACAGTAGTTCACAAAAAAGATAGAGATGAGATCATTTACATCAACAGCTCTATGTATGTTGTTAGGTCGCTTCCTTGGTGTTGGAGCAGTTGTTGACACAGTAAAAGAGAACATATCCACAGACAAATCCAGAACTTCCTCTTCTATTTCTTCTATGCCTGCTCCAGCAGCAACAGAGTCCACAAATCCACTCTACCTCGTCCCCATTGGACTTGCGTGTTCTATCCAATTTGGCAGATCAACTTATAACGACAATGAAAGGGCAAAAGAATTATTAATACACAGACGACACAGTGAACACGATTAACATATAACATCTCCGATGAAGACAAAATACATTCAAATTCTAATACCAAAACTGGTGAATTTATTAAAAAAATAAAATATCAGATCTCAGAGTCAAAAATGGAAATTGGTCAAATAGATACCAGCCATTCTAAAATATCCCAATTGATGTTATCTTTATTCCCAAACAATTAATTTCTTTTTAATTACTCAACACATTGCCATTATAAAATAACCAAAATCACTTGTAGGGAGTATGCTAGAAGACACAAAAGTGGTGAAAATTAAATGGCGATTTAATTCGACCGCATTGCATGAAACTCAATATAAGAAATTCCATGGAATTGCAAACACCGCAAAGTAAATCCTGAAATTATAACTTACTAATCGAATTCTTCTGTTGCCTGTTTTGTGCGAGTGAAGACCATACCTGCATTAAAAGTATTAAATGAAACATATTACTGGTAAATCTGAAGGCCAAAAAGACATTCATCAATAGGGATATAAATTACCTTGTGGAATAGGCAGAGAATGCATCACTCAGTGGGCCGACATTTTCTATGAAGGTTCTGAGAGAGCGAAAGGCTCTGTTAATAGTGCCGATAAGAAGAGATAAGCTAGATCAATGGTAGTTTCGCTGGAAGATAAGCAAGGAGAGAATATGAACTGAATAAGAAAATGGGTATGGAAGCAAATAAAACCCAAAAAATATAAGCTGCGAAAAATATTCAAACAATTGATATGTATGCTCAATTGACAAATCAAATCTCACTTGATATCGAATCTAAATAGAACCAAATAAAATACTGGAAAATCGAAATGAGCAACAAATGAATTGCATTTTTTAAGTTGTAAATTCGAGCATCTACCTGTAAATTCTGAAGCCTGGATGTAGACGAAGATGAGAAAGCTCACCAAGCAGCGAAATTCACGTAGCAACAAAGCCATACGAAACCGAAGGTCGCCGATCTGAATGGATCCAGATTTAGAAAACAAAGAGAAAGTTTTTAAAAAAGAAAAGAAAGATAAGGACTTACATTATAGCAAAGGCTCATGTGTATCTGGACTTGAATTCGTTAGGGCAAATAATTGATGTTTTTGAGAAATCAATAATGGAGGATAAGAGATAAGGTCTTTTGTGGCTACAAATTGCAGAGTATGTCAATTGTCTTTCTGTAGGGACAAAGATTTGAAAGTTTGGGACAGGCAAATAGAAAATGAAATTACAACATAGGGCATGAAAAACGACGTCGTTTGCTTGCTTGAGGATGTGCTCAAGTGTAATTGGATGGACCTTGGTAGATTAGCATGGGTCTCCATATATCAGATTAGTCCTTTCTTTATCAGCACTGTTTTCAATTGGATTCCAAATTGATACTGTTGATTTTTTTTCTCTTTTAAAGTATTATATAGATATAGATGTTTTCACTAGTTATAGTCGGTCTACCCGACCTTCTTTATAACATTTCACCTCAAATTATCAAAGTAATTTTTACCACAAATACTACTTTGATTAGGAGAAAAACAAACGTTAGGAAGTTATTATATCTTTTAATTATTTCAATTAAGTGTTTACTAATTTCACCTAACTTATTGAGTGTTTCATTAAATTCTAATGCGATAAAGAACATACTCGTTATTTTACAGGAGTATATATACCATTAGTATCAAATATAGTGTAAATTTTCTAGCATTTCCAATCGACCCTCAGTTTTACTTTTATACTATTAATAAACTCACTTAAAAATTATCTAATTATCATATAAAATTTGAATAAATTATACAAATTTCATATTTTAGCTGTATTGATAATAAAAAAAAAAACATTTTAATTGCTTTAACAAATTTCATTTATGTTAATTAATCATTACAAACAAGAAAACAAACACAATCCAAATAGAAAAATGATATTCTCTTTTAATGATCTTCAACTTCTCGTCAATTCTAGAATTTTCTGTCGGTCTCCTTCAAATTGTCGTTGGGAAAAAAACTACAAATTTTTCATGATTATTCTGCCGGTTATCGAGCGTTGTTCTCCGACCTTGCAAAAATGAGAGATTCTAGAGCGCTTCCAAAATATGTTACTCCCTTAGTTATAGATAGAGTTTCTTGTTTTTATTATACCCTAAATAGCCTTCGTATTAACCGTCATCATTTATATTTTCTAGGACCGCCTGAAATTTATAGCACTCGTATCAACCAGTTGTCTTTTATATTTTTTTTGTGATAAAGTGATTGTCGTCTGTTTTGGCGATCACTTCATTACTACTTTCAATTATCAATATTTAACTTTTAACTTTAGTTTAGTTTTACTTAGTTATAGTAACTTTTCTCTCTTTTGTAAGAGTTAGGGTTTCTCTCTTTTCAGACTTGGGAACTATTGTTCATTATCTTCATTAATGAAAAAGCTCAGTTTCAATGCTTGTTGGTGAGAAATCGTTTATGACAATTATTAGGTAGTCGTTCTGCAGGATTCGACCAGTCTAGAACTGGCAGAAGTAAGTTATTCTCTCTTTAATGTTGAATGAAAATATGATGAATGTTTGTGTGATGGTTCTATAAAATGCATTTACGGTTTTGCTGACCTTTATTTTAGTTATCGAATTAGTAAATCAAGTAGATCTAAATGATCCACCATTCGTGCACACTACTTATGGACTTCCCATGGAAATATCTTGTGCTTAGGGTTTCTAACTCGCGAGTTAGAATATTTTCGGGAACTTCATGCTTAGATCATTAGATGAAATCTGCTCCTGCTACCCATCTATAGTTTAAAAGTCCTAGGTGTCGGCTTCCAGCTAGCCTTGGTAAATCCAGTGAAAGAGACCTTAGATCCATTCATAGTCGTCAAGTGTGGGCTCCGTTCCGTTTGAAGAGGTTCATCCATTCATATGTTTAATAGAGATTAGCTACCTTCTTGCCTGGTTTGACTGTGTTGTACCCTGTGCCTTACTTTAGAAACGACCTTAGTCTTTAGCATTTCTGCTAAACTTTCTTTAGTCTAGCATTAGTATAATCAAAATTGAATATTGTTACTTTACCTTGAAAGCATCTAGTTTTAGACTTAGATTGATTGTTCAACATTACCAATCTCTGTGGAATATTATAATTTAACTTGTTCTGTACATGTATTGTTGAAACCTAGTCCTCTTGCTAGAGTGCATGTTTACCTTATCTGAGCACAATAACTGTGTTGGAAGAAACAGTCCTATTCATTACCATTGAGGGGAGGGGAAATTTTTTTGGAAATGTTTGAAAAAAGAAAAATAAAATCGGTACATACCCTAATGAAGCTTTAGTATTATGTAAGATATTTGGAAAAAACATTCTCAATCATATTAAAAATGAACACGATACATGTGTGTATATATATATATATATTTTGATTATTAGAACTCTTAGATAGTGTAGAGAACTAATCTTCCTAAACAATATAATTCCAATTCTAGTAATACAAGGAAATAACTTGAGACCCAAGAATAGTCTAAACCGAATATGCACAATGTCAAACTCCTATTCGGTTATGATACGACACTAGTTGGTATTTTCGAACTCTTAGTTTCACGTAGCCTCAACTTTTAATTTTAAAAAATTGCACTATTGTTAGTTATAATTAGCTGATCGCAATTAATTAATGTCAAAGCACAAATGTTAATTTGCTAGACATAAAATAAAATGAAACGAACTCGAAAAGAATTGAATTAATTTCAATTGACCTTCATTTGAATTACAACTTAATTGATTACAAATAAAATTGTACAATATATATAGAACTACATAACATTTAACTTCAATATTACCTACGCAATTTGGTGTTTATGGAATACTATATACAGTACAAAATGATAACTATATATATATATATATATATAGAGTCAAGTTCAAATGAGACAAGGGTTTAGGATGAGACTAGTTTTTATGATGAGACAAGGGGTATTTTTGTAATTCAATAAGGGAAGGTGGTAAACTTGTAATTAAATGAACACCCCTCATGCGTGAATTGAAGGGAAAGAAGAGGAGTTGATGTCACCGCTGATGTCACCTCTGGAGAGAGAAATAGTTTTAATTATTTTATTTAAAATGCATTTTCCCGCTCTTTCCGAACTCATTTTTCAAAAAAAATTATACCAGTGAACTCGTATTAATTAGGTGGTCATTTTGAGATCCATTTTTGTTATTTATAGACGATTTTTAATTTTTTTTATTTTTTTATAATTGTTCCACCGGACTACTCTAATTGTTCCACCGGACTACTCTAATTGTTCCAACAGAATACTACATTTTTTTACACTCCCAGAGTGTATTTAAAAAAAATAATGAAAATATTTTGCTGGAACAATTGGAGTTGTCTGCTGGAACAAATGTAGTATTATGTTGGAACAACCAAGTATCCGACTTGGAACAAAAATAAAAAAAATAAAAATCGTCTATAAATAACAACAATGGATCTCAAAACGACCGCCTAATTAATACGAGTTCAGTGGTATAATTTTTTTTGAAAAATGAGTTCGGAAAGAGCGGGAAAATGCATTTTAAATAAAATAATAAAAACTTTTTCTCTTTCCAGATGTGACATCAGTGATGACATCACCTCAATAATGCCCCTCCATGTTTTTAAAATTTCAAAATTGCCACCACTTTTTAATTGTCTCACACTAAAAAAAGTCTCTCCATAATAGCTTTGTCTCACATGAACCTATCTCTATATATATATATATATATATATAAAAAAAAATTTATCTAAAAGATAAACAAATGTCTCAAGTTACAATTGGTCTTTTAGCAAACCATTTCATGGAAAAAACACATAATCTGCAAATTAATACAAAAAATTGTTAGCTTTTATATGGTTTAACAAAGAATTCTATAACAATAAACACACCTCAAAACCATTATGCAAAACAACTTTGTTTGAAGAAGATCAAAGAAAATTAAGTAAAACTTACCATGCATTTTCATTAGCTTAGCAGTAATTAATATAATGGATTTCGTCGTCCTCATCATTAAAATGGTTACCTCCTCAAATCCTCCTCCTTGTTTTAAAAAAAAAAACATAAACTTATTAAATTTGCATTTTTATTCTTAAAAAGATGTTGCATTAAGATTAATTGTACCATTTTCTTCAGAGTTGCATTAAGATCCTCTCCTGCTGCTGGAGCTACAGAATGCTTGTCATAATGTATTGTAATTTTTTTAATCCTCGGAGCGTTTAATGATCCATAAGAGAGAGCTTCTAATTTACTGCAACCTCGGACTGTTAGTTCTTCTAATGAAGGCATTTGAATTGAATGATTCACATCATACACAGTTCTAAGCTTATTCAGATATACAAGACCCAAGGAATCCAGTTTTGGGAGTACTATAACCGCATCCATTATCGCATCATCAACTTCTTTTTCTTCAACTTTTGGAATGTCTTCTGCCTTAATCTGCCAACAATCACAAACATTTACTTATACAACAAAAGATTTATCCATTAGATGAGAAATATATATATACACACAAACACACACCATTTTGGGATGTTTTTTTGATCCTCCTAGTAGACGTCGAATGAATGAATTTTGTGTCGGACGAACGAGTTGTGGTTTGTCATCAATATTAGTAACTGGATTAAGTTTATTGGTGTTGATGTGCTTTCAACTGTTGGAGCACTCAGTTGGACAGTTGATGCAACCTGTCGATGATCAAATATATTATAATATGCTTTAAGAGTTGAAATAATTATAAAAGAATATGCAGATTAATTGAAGAAATTAATATAATTCAGGAAATTTTAGGAACTTACTTGATTTCCATCACTCACTTGATCTCTGTAAAAAATTTCTTCTACTTCTGCACAAAAATAAATACATAGACTTTGCAGTTGTCTCAATTCAGTAGCCACTGACAGCGGAAACACGCGTTTCAACTTTGGACATCTAACTATAAATATGGACATCAAATTACTAAAGGATTTTGATTCTATCTTAGAGAAATATGGGTAGGGCAATATTTCTTTTAGAATATCCAGTTTCTCTAGGGTCAAATAATGCAACTGCGAGAAGACAGTAGATGGAATCCCACCTGATATTTCATCAACCAAGTATTCCATTTCATTACACTCTTCAATGGTAACATTTTCCAACTGTGGAAACCCGTTGTCTACTTCATTAGACTGCAAACACATAATATTCTTCAAATTTTGTACGTGACTCAAACTTAAGCGTTCACTTTTCCTCAACAAACCACTAAACCAATTCACTCTAAGATCAAATGCATCCACATTACGTACTGCCAATTCACCGTTTGAAGTGTCTGACATTGCATAAATATCTTGCACACCAACAGAAAACCTTGTTAGGCTTTTGACAAACTTCTCTGACAAAATCGAACCCTTTGCTACACTGAGCTTTATTGAAGTTAGTGGAAGAGATTGTATCTCATCAAGGTTTGCATTCACTCTTTCTCCCCCATCTTCTTTGCATCCCCAACTAAGGAACATGCAGTAGAGCTCCAACTCTTCTAATTTAATCAAATTTGACAATACACCCGGTGGCATATACTGAAATCGCAGATCGCGTAATTTAAGACACCTCAGATTGCTCAACAATCCTATCTCCTCTGGAAAATCATGGCACGACACATCTACAACAAGTGCAAGTATTTCTAGATCTTTCAAATCACCACGACCTATTATATCTCCAATTTGACCCCTCTTAAAATGGATGAAAGAAAAAAAAATTGAGCTCGTGATTGTCAAACTTCTAAGTTTAGTTAGCATAGTAAGTGGTGGCAACAATAATCCAATTTTCAAAACTAGAACTTTGAGCTCTTTCAATCCTTCAAAAAAGCTAACTGGGAGCTGGACTTCATCATCGTTCAATATGAGTTGTAGTATTTCAAGCTTTGGACAACTCAAATTAATGGGGTGCTCCTTGATTTTGTCACATACAAATGAAATGGCACTACAATTTTCATATTGACTGGTCTCTGGCCACTTTTCCATAACCTTCTCACATCCCACTATATACGGATGTACATCCTTCGAAGACTTTGAAATTGCAAAATCACGCAAGATATCATGCATTTTGACACTATCATTCTTCTCACCCTCAAGCAACAAAAATGACTTCTTTAGTTTATGAATGATCGATTCAACTCTATCTCTTACATCACTCATGCTTTCCACATTTTCAAACAATTGTAAACCCTTCCCATAGCAAACCAAATATTCAACTGGAACATTATAATCTTCTGGGAACAAGCTACAGAGACGAAAGCATACCCGGGCTTCTTGATCATTTAAGAGGTCATAACTTAGTTGAATGCGAGAATACACTTTCTCCATTCCCGAGATGCTAACAAGGTTCGACTTTTGTAGTTTTAGGAGAGAATCCTTCCATACACCTTTGGGCTTGTCTTCCAACGCTTTAGCAACAGTTACGATGGCAATAGGTAGACCATCGCATTCAGCTACAATCTCCCTCGCTTTTTTTTGCAAATTCAAATCCTCAACACTTTTTCCTGCTTTTTGTCTAAACAAATGCCAAGCTTCTCCATCCGTTAAGACATTGATAAGAAAGTTCCGTTGACTCCCCATTTTTTTGCACTCATCTTCATTTCTTGATGTGATCACAATCTTGCACCCTTTACAAGCTAAAGGAATTCCAATGTTTTCGAAATCTTCATCATTCAGCTGCCACCAGACGTCATCCAATATTAAAAGGCTCTTGCTTTTGGAAAGCCAATCATTCAACTTGCTTGCTCTTCCTGGCATACTCACTTCATCAATTTTCAGCCCCAATTGTTCTATGATCCCATTTTGAATTTCTTGCAGCTTAACATTCTGGGACACCGTTACCATTGCAACTTTGTCAAATAAACGATCAGCTTCAACTCTTAGAACAAGATTTTTTGCTAGCGTGGTTTTACCAACACCTCCCATGCCACAAATGCTACACATGGTCACATTTTCATTCTTTAATGCATCCAAGACTCCATTCAGAATTGTTAGCCTCGAATCAAAGTCCATGGAACCTTTAAGGTTGAATTTAGCTCCCAATTCAGGTGTTGGACCATCAAAGGCGATACCAAACTCAGGTGCATTTTGGACCTCCTCATTAATCTCCTGAACCAACTCCGAAGCATGCTTACTCGTGGAGTAACGTGACCATAGATTTAGACGCGATATTTTAGTTTCAGAGACTATATTCTGAGCCTTTTGATGAAGCTGGTCGGCTTTAGACTTCCATAGAGACGCAACATTGCTAATAACTTGCTGCTTCCTATGAGTATCTTCTTCAAATCGACTCGCGTCAATCCTCTTAGCATCGAGCTTCACAACTGCATTTTCTAGGCTCTTGATATTTTCACGGTATTTAAAAATGTAGCCAATGTGTTTTTTGATCTTGGGAAGCAAGAACGTTCCAGCTTCAGTAGTAGCTGAAGTTACAATGTCCATCCTTTCAAATTGCAAGATCTGAAACATGCATATTTCTTAATTAACATCGGGATAAGTTCATGAAACATGTATGATATAATTCAAAAAACATTCCCCTTAGAGCCGTGCTACCTTCTTGCACTCAAAATATAATTTAAAAAACATAAGTTTTGGAATAATTGGGCTAATATCTAGATGTATTTTTGACACAGAAAACTAATCCGGCAAGTAAGTGGTTAATGTAAATAAATATTAGTTATCAAAGATCTAGTGTGATATAAACATTTAGTAAGATGAATCGGATCAACTGTGACAGATCAGGCTGTGTTTTTGTTATGCAACCCAAGTTTGTCCGATAAATAACGGGCATGGCTAGCCTTTAAATCAATTTTCATTGTCTAGCCTAGCATAGGGGATCAACATATATAATGCCACAAAAATTATCCAAGTGTCTACAATAACTAGTGCACAAAGCTCATTCATTTTTTTTAGATAAACTAGTTTCTAAAATCAAAGGTGATCCTCTTTCGAAAAAAAAAAAAAACTTAAAAATTTGACCCGCTATCAAATAATATCCAAACTAACCTTCTTAGGTAAGAGTAAAAGTTGATCTTGTTTGAGAACCTTAGACTAAAATAGTAAATTTGTGCTTTTCCAAAAATGATAACAAGCTAAATTTGGACAATGCCTTTGTTAGCACTATATTAGTTTTTTTGGTAACTCTACTAGTACTATGTAAAAAAAGAGCTTCACAAACTTCAAGCATATATATAAATTAAAAAAATGTTTGTTAATGCATAGAGTTTGAGATTGGTAAAGGGTTAAGACTATATTATTTTATTTTTCTCAAAAAAAAAAAAAAGACTATATTATTTTATGTGTAGAGTGGAGGCTACCGTTCTCCTCTATAACTATATAGCTAAATTCATATTTATACTTCTTTTTATATTTATCCTTTGTAAATTCGTTTTCCAATAACTACAAGAAAATTATAAAGTCGAAGAAATAAAATTGCTTTTTTTTAAGAAGTAAAATTACTTAAAAGAATAACATAAATTTGTATACTTTTCACTTTTAAGGATTTTAACTGTTAATTTGAAAATATTACTTTGTTGTTTGATAAAACTTAAAATTTTATAAGTAATGAAAATTAAGAGCTAAATTTTAAAAAAAATTTCATTTTTAAGGATATTAACTGTTAATTTGAAAATATTAAGGTGTTGTTTGATAAAAACTTAAAATTTTATAAGTAACGAAAATTAAGAGCTAAATTTTAAGTGAAGAATATTATAAGAGCTGGAAATATCCAACATTTAACTGTTTGGTTTGTAATGGATATTAAATTCAGAATGTAATTAATCCCGTTAACAACACCATTTTGAAAATTTATAAAATTGTTAATAGGACATATTTATCGATCCTTTATATTAATTCAATTTAATTTTTTTAAAAAGGCAACAAATTAGGTGTACGTATCATAATTTTTCCAAAAGTCATAGTCTCAAATATTAAGCTAAATAACAAAAAAGAGTTAGACAAAACAATTGATTAGTAAATTTTAAATTTGGTTTTTCTCTAGTTCAACAAATTTTGTAAGGTTTTCCATTGGTAGCAACTGATAAATTGAGAAGTTTCGATTAAAATTATAATTGTATGATAGGGAATGAAAAACAAAAAGAAAAAAAATATAAGAAAGAGATAGGGTTATTGCACTAGACGTTGGAGGTTTAAGTTATTAATGGAAAATGTTTCCATGCATTAATTTGTGGTTTAAGTGTGAAGAAGAAAACCTAAGAGGAAGGTTAGCAAAATTGGACTAAAAAATGAGGTAAAATAGTGAATAGGGTATGCACATAACCAAATTTGTTGGTTGGACGTGCAACTTAAATTGTTAAGTCAAAATATTTAGCTTATAAAAATTCAGTGAATATTTGATAACCAAAATATTGACTTAAATTAATGACTTAAGCACTCATTTAAGCATAGGGCAGGCAGGCTAAGCGGGCCTGTAGATAGATCAATATATATAATGCCACACAAATTATCCAAGTGTCTACAATATAACTATAGTAAAAGTGCACAAAGCTCATTCATTTTTTTAGATAAACTAGTTTTTAAAATCAAAGGTGACCCTCTTTCAAAAAAAAAAAATGAAAAAAAAAAATTCAAAATGTGACCTGGTATCAAATAATAGCCAAACTAAAGATAAAAGTAAAAGTTGATTTTGTTTAAGAACCTTAGACTAAAATAGTAAATTTGTGCTTTTCCAAAAATGATAACAAGCTAAATTTGGACCATGCCTTTGTTAGCACTATATTAGTTCTTTTGTTAACTCTACTAGTATTATGTAAATAAAGAGCTTCACAAACTTCAAGGAGATATATAAATTAAATAAATGTTTGTTAATGCATAGAGTATGAGACCGATAAAGGGTTAAGATCTGATCGCGTTCATGTAACGTTTTGGTAAACGCTACTTGAACGCTACAAAATCTGATCGCGTTATTCTAACGCGAAAAGATCTGGTCGCGTTATTCTAGCGTTTACCAAAACGTTACAAAACGCGACAACATCTGATGGCGTTCGTGTAGCGTTTACCAAAACGCTACAAAACACGACAAGATCTGGCCGCGTTTTTGTTGCTTTGAATTTTTTAAAAATGTAATAGGGGCACCTAGCTAATCCTTAGCTACATAGGAAAACCTTTCAAAATTTTCAGAAATTTGGATCGCTGAAATTTGGGGTCTAATAGTTGCAGTTCGTTGCCGGAACTTATATTCGGGAAAAAATCCTCTCCAAATTTGCACCCAAATAACTAAGAAAGTTGAACGATTTCACGTTTTCTATTTAAAAAAAAATGAAAAAGTGAAGTTATGGTGCAAGGTAGAAGATGAAGGTATATTTGTCTAAAAATGATAAACACCACTAGTTATATAAAAAAGATAAAAAAAATTGTTAAATATGTTAATGGACCTCCCGAAAGAGCCGGATCCGTGAAAACTCCTAAAAATTTAGGTACATATTTGATAACCAAAATATTGACGTAAATTAATTATTTAAGCATTTATTTTATTAGTGTGTTTTTTTTTTTTAACAAAAGTTTAGCTTAGAGTAGGTCTACCCATTCGCAAGGCTAGGGCAAACCACAGATCTCGATGAGGGTTTACAATGGAGTTTACAGATTGTCTACCAATAAGAGCTAAATTTTGACGAAGCGGGAACTCGAATCTCAAACCTTTCAAGTAAAAGATTGAGTGCCTTACCACTTAGACAAACTCTTATTGATTTTTATTAGTGTGTTTGATAATAGTTTTTCATACCCATTTAATTTATTCAATTAAGTCATTATACATTATCAAATAAGTTAAATTTTTAGCTTAAAAAAACTACTTAATACACGTTCAATACCTATGGACTATTTTACCCACAATTTAATGGTGAGTATTTCTTAATTTAAATAGATAAATTGCCATTTTTGAATTTTTTCTAAAAACTAATTTTGTTCTGCACTTAATTTAAAGTATAGATTAAACAGTTTATAAATTAATACTTTCGGTTATTAAAATATTCACCACTTAATTTTCAATTTTATCAAACAGTCATTTCGTTAACAATTTAAGTAAATAACAAATGAATATTATTTGTAGAAAGTAAACATTAAAAAAAACAAATGAATATTACCAAACACACTTAAATAAATTAACAGCTTAAATAATTTAATTAAGTCAAAATTTGGGTTATCAAACATGAAAGATCTTCATTTTGAAACGTTATCTAACCATATGGATCAATTCCGAACAAAAGATCATATAACTTTTTTTTTTATGAACCTACTTTTTTTTTCCAATTTACGCTATGATAAAACAAAAAGATCATAGATCTATCCATAAAATCAAAATGATTTAGGTAGTTTCTTTGTAATAAATTATTGGCACATTAACATAACATAAGAAGATACTAATTAACTTACAAGTTAAGTGAGAGAAATGTATTGCACAATCAACCCCAGACTTTTTGATTCACCTTCTGCAGATAATAAAATAAAAAGAATTTCTCAGTGATAAATGATTACATCAGAATTTTATATTAATTATCAATATTATCAGGAAAAGAAAATTGATTTACTTACCAACTAAAATGAAGTAGTCTTCAGTGCTCTATATATGCATATATAAAAATAAATAAATTTCTCAGTGGGATTAAAGAGGCCTGAAGGGATGAGTTTTGTAGGGAGAGAAACCCAAGTTATTATAATATTCCACAAAAACAAATTAAGCAAAGAATTTTCTTTTTCTATCTAAAGAATTGTCTTTATATTGTTCTTATTCATTAGTGTGACAACCAATTTAATAATTTTCCAATATTCTCACCACTTTATTTTTGGGCCTATTTATGGGCTATTATGTTGAATAAACAACGATTAAACATGTAGTTGGCCCATCAATCATTTCAAATATTCACATTTGACCATGTATGGAATGAAAAAGTGAACTTGCACCCAATGACCCGATCTGGAGTGGATGGTGCCGGAGTAGAAAGATTTGCATGAGGACCGGTCACGATGAGGCAGTAATGAACTGAAGAGATGATAATTGAAGCTTACAAGTAAAATGTTAACTCAATACATGCGTAACACGTTTTAAATATGTGATGCTTAATGGACTTTTGCTGAAATTCCAATGAATTTCCAGGTTACAACCCAAATTTGCAATTCTTTAAGCACCTCCACAGCAAGTTCCAATAAAGCTCCAAAAAATCATAAATGAACAAGGCATTAGTTCGTGTTCAGGGTGCCGACCTAATCGGAATTTCCGTGTCGCTGTTTTATTCTTTTCCTTGCTTTTTACTTAAAAAAGAATTGGAATTAGTGCACCAATGCTTTTCATGCTTAACTTTGACAAAAGTAACAAAATGAGTTGCAAAATGATTTTAATATTGGACGACGGACGTTAGGATATGTTTTTGAATGAAAGCGGAAAGCTAGCTAGGCCAAACGTCTTAATTAAGTTGGCACCTCGACACACCACCACGACTACAAAGATAGGTCATTTTGTTAAAAAGAAAATAAAAATACATAAATGTAGTTGAGGACAAAGCATCGTCAACTGTTTAAAGCGCATTGCTCCTGCTTCATGGACTTACAATGACGTCCTAGATATGATGGAGTTAAAACTCTCAGTGGTGGAGTATCGTCCAGAGACAAACGTCATCACTTATTACTCTTATCAACATCATGCTCAAGATTTCTTTTTCTTTTAATCTCTTCGTTCTTTCTCCCTTTCAGGGATCTACCAACTGATGCTATACATGCAGTTGTAGCAACAAAACACAAGAGAATTGACGAGAGGGTGATTCTCAAAGCGCAGAAGAGGAAGGGCGTTGCAACTACTCCCGTCATTGTGGCTTCCTCCGGTGGAGGCAATTAAGCAAGCTCCGCCAAGGTGGAAGAGCCTTCAAAAAGGATTGGCCTCATCAGGTCATGCCAAACTACATTGGAGGGTCTGCCTATCGTCGCTTCCCCTGTGATATAAATCCTTTTATTTAAGTTCTTTAGATCGCTCAGTTCAAAATTAATTCATCAAAGAACCCATCAAAATTCATTTTATATAAAAGAATAAGGAAAATTGTAAAGCACTATGCCATTGAAAATATTAACATGAGACCCTGAAAAAGCTCAAGAAATGAGTCTTTCAGAAACCCAACAGAAGATTAGCATATCAAGGCTAACGAATGTTGGAGAAGCATGTAAGGAAAAAGTAAAAACCGAGTTAAACCCCGTGCATGACAAATAAAGTTAAGATTAGGATGCACAAGAAAACCCCTAACATTAGGATACAAATCAATTCAATTACTATAGACAAAAAATGAAGCATAAATAACATTACAATTCATAAACACCAAAAGAAAAGATATTCAACTATATTCAGACCTTAGGTTGCAGGCGTTTTGAGTTCTTAGGCTCCCATCTTGCATTCATGTGATAAAACCTAAACATAACACCGAGAAGCATATGAGTTTGACAAAATTAAAAGGAGTACGCTTAGAAAGTAAACGTACAGATAATTTTACAAAGGCATACACTTAGAAAGTTAAAAACAACTTACCAATTAAACTTCATAAATTAGAATTTCACGCCAAGAAGAAATTGAACCGAAGATGCATCAGACCAAAGAAAATCATAATTAGAATTGGAAACTAATAACATGATGAGCGCTCCAAGTATAATCATAATGGAAAGTAGTTACAATGATGAGGAAGAGAATTTCTAGTAAATAACCATGACGAGCGCTCCAAGTTCATATGTATTCCTGTTATGAAATCTGCATTCAAATAAAGAAATAACAAAACCCTAAGCAAAGAATATTTGAAATGCAAGTCGCTCCTCTCTGCAAGGATTTCAAAACGTAGATTATATCATAGAAGAAGTTGAAAAGAGCAAACCAAGAAGAGAAGAGAACCAACAAAGATTAAGAAGAGAAAACATAAAAGAAAGCATTTTCTAGTTCAATAAAGATGAGACAATATATACAAACCACTTAAGTAGGTCAGCAAATTAACAACCCTAACCTTCCATAAGCAGTGGATGAAGCGAGATTAGCCAAGCTGTTGGAGTTATTCACAAAATCACCACTGCAAAAAAACCTAAACAACATTTAATTCGAACAATCAATTGATATTGTAATAGATGAGAAACACCATTTACCTCTATTAGGCAAGAAATACGGTTGGCTGGACAGATCAAACGACACAATTTATAAAACTGGGATGCATCCACAACAGAGAAGTGGTTCAGATACCATTATCGAAAAAGAAAGCAACAAAAAAACTCTAGACTGTAGCAATTAGTTTCAAAAGTATGATAACTGGTTTGCTATTAGAAAACTGTAAGCAAAAAACTGATCAATTTACCTCTGTCAAAATTCTGAGAGAAGAGCCAATAATAGGAAAAGAAAAGAACAGAACATAAGATGATCGATAACGGAAGGGAATTCTATTTCGGTGATGAAGAAGATGAGAATATGAATCACTTAAAATCTAATCTCAATATAGACACTGTGAATTCAGAAATCATTCAACGTGGAGTTGAGCAGTCAGTTATATGATAGTACATGTGAGAACTGTAAATTAAGAAAACAATAAAAAGAAAATATAGAAAACATAATTGAAAACAAAATTAATTCCAAAAAAACTGATAAAGTGCCACATCATTAAAATATATTAAAATGTTAACAGATTTAAGTATTAGTTATAGATTAACTAAAAAATAAATTTTTAATTAATTACACGTTGTTAAAATCTTATTGGTTCATATAACATATATCAACTATTTATTAGTTTCGAGTACCACCTCACTTCACTCCAAAGTATACTAAAATCTCTCTAATAATAAATTAATAATAATAATTGTTTCAAAAAATAAACAAAGTAATAATAATAATGGCGTTGGAAATTGAAAAGGGAATCCAATGTAGCAACAGAAAGAAAGTGTAATGGGACAACCTTTTTGATATTATTTTCATTTGGAATAAACTGAAAAATCGATGACATTAAATTAAAACTTCATGATTTTATAAGTGATAAATTAGTGCTAAACAGTAAACCAAGGGAAATTCTATGGTCACTTTGTTTTTTACAAAGTAACCATTATTTTGTTTTGTCCATCATTAGATCATGGGGTGAAAAGTGATCTAATGGTGAATAAAACAAAGTACAAACAAAGTAACTCAAAAACAAAGTCACCATCGCCTACACCGTAAACCAAATTATAAAACATGCAAATTAAAAAATTTTGGAAAAGAAAAAGTAAAATTTCTCAAAAAAAATTGAACAAAAATGATGACGCCCGCCCTTTCTTCACCGTGCGCGGAAGTCAGTAGCAAAAATGGAATTTTATTATTAATAAATATAAGTAAATTATTTGATAACAATAATAGAAAATACTAAGAAAACATACTATAAATAGCTTTGACATCATATCATGCATACAATAAAGTAATGTACTTATACGCAGCTAGGTTTTCTGCCTGACTGTCACCGTTTCTTCCTCACTGCTCCTTCATCTACCGTTCATTATTATGACGTGGCCACTTCAAATACATATCACAGGGCTGTGAGGTTCTATTGGAAGGAGAAGTGGGTGTGACTAATTAATTTATTTTAGAATTCGGAAGGCAGCTTTATTTTGTTGCTTTGTGGCCCATCTCATCACATGCGTCAAAAGTTACTTCTTTTTTCAATTTTTTAAAATTTCCCTAGTTTTCTTTCTTTATCTCTTTTCTACGAATATTAATTAGTTACAAAAACTTATAATGTACAAATGTCTATGGATGGAGTTATAAGAAAACGAATAAACAAATTGTTTGAAATTTGTTTTCAAAATAACTATAAATAATATTAATTATTTTTCATAAATCTTCTTAATCTTTAACATTAATTGAGAGCTATTAATAAAAACGGAAATTTATAGCTTTTGAAGAATTGACTTTTTAAAACTTATGTAAATAACACGCTCTCGGATATCACCTTCTCCACATCTTCTTCAACCCTTCTTTTTTTTAATTAAATTTAGTTGAATTCAACAAATTCACTCTAATAAATAAACATCAATTTAGGTCGAACATCATTCTTTATAGTTTGAATTTGGACGTATACATTTAACATTTAGATGAGACAAACACGAATCCGCTTTTAAAAATTATCTTTCTTAGCATGACTAAGTCCAATACAGAGGTTGTATATTTTTGGTTGAGCTTGGATATGGCAGTTTACTTTAGTCATGTAACTGACATTGTCTCGATTCGAGCCCAATCTGACCCGTTTCGGTGAAGAAATAAAAAGTTATCACTCAAAATTATAGATTTGAAATTTTATGTGCTAAAAGCTAATACGAAACACATTACTAAAGACAGAAAAATATGCGTATCATGATGACACCACACGAATTTTTCTGTTTTTGTGCATAAATAGGTACTGTTTCATTTTTGGATCAAAACGAAGTGATAAGCTAATTGCATCGTGGGTGAGTCAACACAAAAAATGTAATTACATGGTTTACCTTAATGAGGAAGGGTTGGAGTTAGAGGAGAGGTATTTAAGCATCCTTTTATTTGTTGCACAAAGAATCTATTTTATTCTTAATTTTCACAGAGTTAAAATCGTATCGTATCATCTTTCTTATGGAGTTTGAGTGATTTTTTATACATAAATTGCAATATTGTATCATGATCAACATGACAAGACACAATAAATTGACGCGTTCCTACTTACCTTGACAATTTTCGTATCGTATTTTTCATGTCAATAACATGTCGTTTGCAATATATTTTTATGTCATATTTATATTTAAAATTTTGATACGGACACATAATTATTTTTTTGGTAAGACACGGACACATAATTTGACATGACACAAACACAAAATTTGCACCTCTACAAAAAAATTCAAATAAATAGCAGTTACTCCACATTAATGTATAATTGAAAGGTGTAGGCTATGATGACTTTGTTTTTGAGTTACTTTGTTTGTATTTTGCTTTATTCACCATTAGATCACTTTTCACCCCATGATCTAATGGTGGACAAAACAAAATAATAGTTACTTTGTCAAAAGTTTTCATAAAATTTCCCTAATTGAAAAGAAAAAGAAAGAATTCTCTAAAAAAAAGAAAAGAAAAAGAAAGAAGACCCATACCTATCCGTCCTTCCACATTAATAATTGAGCGGTGGAAACGGTCAAATAAGCAATGACGACAAATTAGGGATTTTAATTATTTTCCTAAATTAAAAAAACGGTCAAATAAAAAAAGTCAGTAAATTCGGGCATCTATTGGGAAAAGTGTGAGTAAATAACAGTAATTGTAAAAAAAACTTATTGGGTAAAAATCTATTGAGTGGGTGGGAAGGTTATTTATTGGGTGAAAGGTGAAAAAGAGTCTGACACAAATAAAAGTCTTATGCTTCTCTCTCTCCTCCTTAAACCAAAGCATAACCTAATCTCTATTATCTCTATCTACTTGTTCTTCTCTCTTCTCATGTCTTCTCTCTTCTCTTCCTTGTTTTTTTTTACCCTGTATTTTTCTGGTACACGAATATGGATCCGCCAGAAATCGATAAACATGTACGTTTGTTTAAAATCTTCAGATCTACCACCTTGTAGTTTTCGTTTTATTTATAGGTTGATATGTTGGTTTGTTTTATCCTAGTGAGGCTTGATAAATTTCTACATGTTCTGATAATATTTAGATTACTCTCTTGTGAATATTTAGATTTACATGGTAAAAAATATTCATTAGACTCATCTCTCTCCTGTTTGTTTAAATCTTATGTTGTTTTGTTTCTCATTAAACTGATCAAAGCTTTCTTGTTTTTTCAGGAGATGATCTACTATGGGGTGGGAGGATACCAAGAAGTCTCGATAATTCTTTTGTTTTAACCATATCAATACTGCACCTATCTATCTATTTATCCATCAGATATGAGACATGTAAGTTTCTTTTATTTTTTTGAATTTTTCTCAATTAGATCTTCTTGAAATATCTTGGTCTCTTTACATTTTATTATTTAGATCCGACTGATTTCTTCGTGTTCTATAACATTTTAGAGATTTTTATGTGTTCCATAGCATTTTGGATAGTTTTCTGTACATTTATTATTGAGATCTGACTGATTTCTGTGTGTTCTATAACATTTTAGATGGTTTCTGTACATTTATCATTAAGATCAGACTGATTTCTATGTGTTATATAACATTTTAGATGATTTCTATGTGTTCCATAGCTTTAGATGGTTTCTTTACATTTATTATCAAGATCTGACTGATTTCAGTGTGTTCTATAACATTTTAGATGATTTCTATGTGTTCCATAACATTTTAGATTGTTTCTTTACATTTTATTATTAAGATTTGACTGATTTCTGTGTGTTCTATAATATTTTAGATGAAATCTATGTGTTCTATAACATTTAGATGATTTCTATGTGTTCTATAACATGGTTAGATAGCTTTTTAATGAGTATTTGGATCTACCCACTTTCTATATGTTTTGCTTAATTTTATTGCATTCTTCACTCTATTTAATTTAGATCTTATACTTGGTTAAACTATTCTGTATGTATTCAATCAGCACCTCATCGTTTTTGATTGAAGTTTTTCATTTGTTCCGTCTATACAACCATAATTTTCACTCTTTTAACTTTTCATTTCCCTTTCTGACTTTTGGATTTCAATAGAATCACCTCCTTTTTTCTTTTTTTCTTTGGGCTTGGTAAAATCAAACACAAAAATTACATGAACCCACAACTCTTTTTCTAGGGGGTTAGTTATTCAGATGTCAAGATAGGTTTGAATAAATATACTTATCTCACACTAAAGTGATTAATTCTGATCTTGTCAATGAATAAAAAATATGACCACATAATGTTCCTGTAAATTAGGATAATATACTTATCTCACACTAAAGGGATTAATTCTGATCTTGTCAATGAATAAGAAATATGACCACATAATGTTCCTGGAAATTAGGATGGGAATGTTATTTATTCTTCTCGCTGGACTATCTCTAGGAAATAGGGTAATAACTCTGCCATGATTTTCCCGAGTGAATTTGGGAATTTCATTGTTAGCTCCAATTCTCAGGAACTATCTCTTCAATGTATGAATGTCACTTTGCATTCATTCTCAGGGATAAAGTATTTATATCATGCCATCACAATAAGGCAGAGGGTATTGATTAAAGCAATTAGGAACAATTGCACTACCATATTCCAACAATTCATAAATCCAACAGTACTTGAAACAATAAATCCAACAATCTCAACAAATGAGATCTATGTCCCCTGCTTTGTTTTTGATCCCCCTTGTGGTTTTTCAATTCATAAATCCAACAATCTCAATCTATGTTGCATACTTTGTTTTGCGGGCGCCTTTGTTGTTTTCGAACTTGTTGCGAGTCAAGGCCTTCTTCTGGGTGGTCCTGCAGCTGTTTTCATGCTTGAGATGGTTGCATTCACATATCTTGAACTTGCAGTGCATACATATCTTGAACTTGCAGTGCATACATATCTTCACATCCTTGGGTTTGCCACATAGGATACAGATTTTTACATTTACAGTTGCAACACCTGTATCAAGAGGCAAACAGCTAAAAAAAACAAAACAAACAAGACAAGAAGACCACAACAAAGCAGAACCTTTAAAAAACAATTGCTCCACAGTAGGAAACATTACAAAGCGGGAGCATCCTTTGAAATCTTAATAGCAATCATTCTTTTTTTAACAGCCAAGAAAGCACGAGCAATGCATTTATATATATTATACTATAGCCTAAGTCATCTTATGAGTCATATAGGAAGCAGAGGGCAGTAAGGCATAACACGGTTATCAGATGCTTGTGTAGTGAATCTATCATACTCAAAACTTCCTTCAATAAGAGTAACTCAATGAGACATTTTTTCATATATATAAGAGTTTTTTTGGTAACGATAAAAGAGATAGTTGAATTAACCCGAACGGAAAATGATGATGAGATTATCTTTTTCTTCTTTTGATTGACATTAGCAAACGAGAAGAAGATAATGAGGATATTTTGGGGGTTAATGTTCTGCTCAGAATATACAGCTTGATAGTGCCACCGACTATCCTTCTATTACTTCATTGTATTGAACAAATTAAATCCTAAGAGGTCAATAAGGAGGATATGTGAGATTTTCATTGTGTGTTCGTAGAATCCAATACATATATGCTGACCTCATGGAATTCTCCCTTTTTCACAGATTGTTAATGACCTAAAATCGATTATACTCTGAAGTCTGATGAATTCTAGAAGAAATCTAATTCTTCCACTGTTCAATTTTATGCTAACCAACTTTTATCATATTTAAGAGCTATAGATCCTCATAGCTGATCAATGTATATAGATCTGATCATTTTGCAATTGTAAATACAGTTCATAAGCCACATTTATTTGTTTCTAAAAATTTAGATCGGAATCTTACTGATCTGGTATTCAGTTGCAGGAGCATGAGTGACTGGATTAGTGGCCGGAGCAAGTTCGGTTGCTGGCAGATCTTCATTAGCTGGGTCTTCAGTCGCAGGAATCGTCATCTGGTTTTCAGAACTAGTTGCAGGAGCAGTAGGAGTGACTGGATCAACAGGAGTGGCCGGAGCAAGTTCGGTAACCGGCAGAACTTCGTTGGCAGGGTTTTCAGTCGCCGGAGTCGTCATCGTGGGCCTTGAGAAAAACTTGTTGCTAAGATGAATCTAATATTTTTTTATGTTATTAAGATTCGAGTAAATTGTAATTTATTGAAATTCAAGAGATTACAAGGGGCCTAAACACTAAGCCCATTGAAATAGGCCCATGATATTCAAAATAGAAGGATGGAAATGACACAGTCAAGCTGTATATTCTGAGCAGAAAATTAACCGCATATATCCTCATTATCTTGTTCTCGTTTGCTAATGTCAATCAAAACAAGAAGATAATTTCATCTTCATTTCCCATTCGGGTTAGTGTAAATAAAGTCATTCTCCTACATGTTTATGTTACTTTTAGATTTAGAGTTGCTAAAAATACTCTATATATATGGAAAAATGTCTCCTTGAGTTGCTTAGGAAGTTTTAAGTATGATAGGTTCACTACGCAAGTACTTGATAAACGTGTTATGCCTTGTTTTTTAGATGACTGATAAGATGATTTAGGTATAACATTAGTATAATATATAAATGCATTGCTCTTGCTTTCTGCTTTCTTGAAAAGAGAATTGTGAATGGCTCATTAGACATATAATCCACATACTTGTTAGAATTTGCTTCGATATTGACATATACACACAAAAACTATATGCAAAATACATATAACGGATTGAAAATTTTAAAAACAACCACAAAATCTTTATTAATATAAATATTATTAAAATGGATGTGTCGTATCCATGAACATCCAATCAAATGTGAAATACTCTCGAGATACGGTTGAATAATGGAAAATCATTGAAAAACTACCATCAATCATATTAAAGACGCATACAAATCTATCATTTTCCTTCAAGAAGTATACTGCATTTTTTCGCAGTGCCGAATTTTCTTGTGCAATAGCTATATTTGATGAGATAAATATCGTCCATGAACCAATGTCGTCTATTTCAATGAATTTCTTCTTTTCAGAATCCAACTTCCATATCACGATATTATATATTTCTCCAATCTCATTCTTCAATAGATCTACCAGTAAGAGCTCTCCACCTAATTCTACTAGATATGAGTAGGACTTAAGAGAACCACGAAAATCTATTAAAGGTAAAGATGGCATAGTTATTAACCTCTTCAATGGAGCAACCTCGGATCCTTCGGATTCAAATGCAACTTCAACGAGACATCGTTCGAAAGCAAGTTTATCGAGCAAAAGAGCGTATCCCTTTCCACCAACAACCCTAAAATTTTCGATATCCTCCACCTTTAGCTTGGTAAATTCGCCATCTTTAGGTTTACAATAGAAGAGAGTTTCGGTGTCTTCAATGAAAAATATGGCATGACAATTAGGGTTTCCTAGAGGGAGAAGTATATGGCAGCTACTTATGTCGCCACAGTCTTTTGGTAATGGTGGAAGCCCAATAATTTCTAAGGTGATAGGATCAAAAAGACATAAATCTGCTGATGTAATATCTTGCAGAATAAACCAACCAAAACGGGAACACCATATTAGTTTGTTTTCCATCTCTGTAATGGTTTTTTGAGAATATTTCTTGGATGCTATGTTGTACCAAACTAATTTGCTTCTGTCACTAACATCATGAATAACAAGCCAAGGATGCAATTTAGCACTCCCTTCACTCGACGTGTCCATGTCTCTTTCAATCTATTGTTTGTTAACAACTAAAAACATGTCACAAAAGAGATAAAAAAAAAGTTAAGTAATTCAATAAAAAAAACCAAATCTATTAATTATGTACCTGAAGCCGTCCGTATAGAAGCAGTTTTGAGTAAATGAAAATTAAGGTAGTGAAAGTACCTTGGTTTATAGAGAAGACTATTTATAAGCAGTTGAGGAACGATCTAGTATTTAGGAATGTTAATACCAGTGCTTATTCCTATTAGCCTTAGGATTACAATTGCTTTCCAAATAACAATTCCAATTTCACTTCCTCGTTAATTAATTAGCAAGAAAAAGAAAAGAATATCTAGGAAATTTAATTAATGATATTAAATCCGAATAACTTTTAAGTTTTTTTATTTAATTTCTAAAATTTCTCTAAACTCTAATTTCTTCTATTTCCCCAAATCCTTCACCCGGTCTCTACATGGCCTCCCCAACAAGTGCTTTCCAAAATAAGAATAACAATTCCTAATTAGTCAATTAATTGTCAATTTAAATCCGAATTACAATTGTTATTTACTACTACTATTTATTACTCCAGTTTTCGTTAATTAGGGTCCTATTAGCCTTAGGATTTACAATTGCTTCCTAAATATCATAACCATTCCTCATTAATTTTTCTTTGAGTACATGTATATATATAGTCTCCTTTGCTCAGAGTTTGTGAATTATTTTCCAGAACAAAATTAATTAAATGGCCGAAGAATCAAAACAAGAGTCATCAACATCACTATGGTCTGAACTTTTGCCAGAATTGTTAAGTCAGCTATCTTTGCATCTTTACAAAAGAGGAGATGTCGGAGCCGTTGCACTAATTTCGAGTGTTTGCAAATCCTGGAATAACCTAATGGATATGAGTTATACTGCTAGTCTTATTAGAACATCTCTATTACCTCATCCTCGTCCTCAACTTGCTCCTGACTATCCTTACTTATTCACTATATCAAAAGGGTCTTTGTGTAAATTTTTTCATCCTCATCACACTTTCACCATGGATTTTCCTGAATTATTTCGCTCTTGTATACAATTCTCCAAATTTGGTTGGCTACTTTTACGTCGATTACAGATGGTACATATTGATGAGGATGAGGATGAGGATGAGGGTGATTATTATAGCTATTTTTTCTTCAATCCCTTCACAAGAGAGAAGATAGAGCTTCCCCCTCATGAAGTTGATTTTTATGGAATGTGTTTTTCGGCTCCTCCAACTTGTTCAGATTGTTATGTCATCGGATTTTTGCGGCCATATCAAGCTTTTGGCGTTATTAAACGCGGTGAACAAGAATGGACGACATACGAAACAAACCCCAAAAAGAATTATTTTCCTCAATCTCATCTTGTGCTTTATGAGGACCGTTGTTATGCGATTGGATATGAGAACAAGACACTAGTATTTGATGTCGGGAAGGAGAAGATTGATTGGGTGGATACACTCTTTCCTCCGTTGGTTGACAGCCACCCTTATCAGAATACCACATCAAAGTTTTTGATGAGTGATGGAGCACAATTGTTAGGTGTAATACGTTCACATGAACAAAAGGAGATAAGCATCGCGAGGTGGAATGAATCTGATAATAAATGGGTTGATATCTCGAGTAATCATTTACGTGACAAAATGCTTTTTCTTAGCAAGACATCATCTTTACTCTTACCGGCTCCTGTCAAGGAAGCAAGTAACAAGGTTTATTTTCCTAAAATTCTAAATGACGCTTCATTTGTTCCGTATTGTGTTGCTACCACAAATTATATTTCGTTTCTTGGTGATTATTCTCATCCTACACCTTGGGACGACCGCATAAAAGAATGGCCCAATTGCACATGGATCGAGACAATGTCATTCGTTGCGAGCCCTTCTCTAAACCGAACAATTGATTGGTGATTCAACATAATATTATTTTCATCTAAATATTACTTGTTTTTGTTTATTTTTACCTTTTTCTTTCTTGTGAACTCTATCTTTTTTATTATTTATAATAGTTTTGCAGATAGATTTCGTTGAGTATATTCTGCAAATTGATTCGTAAGTTCTAATATATTACAAGGCTACATAAAATGCATGGTAAATTACAGTTACAGTACCTAAATTAATTTTTATCTTCTTTCATATTGAATATTTCTTTTTGTATGAAAAAGCACATGAACTTAATATTATTAGACATCAAGTTAAATATTAAAATTATTGATATAGTAATAGACTGAAATATGAAACCCACTTAAGTTATAACCGACAATATTTTGGACTATAAAATCAATAATTGCATACCGGAATCCGTATAGAAGCAGTTGTTTGAGTAAATGAAGATTAAGGTAGTGAAAGTAGCATGGTTGATAGAGAAGACTTATTTATAAGCAGTGCTATTTTTTCTTCAATCCCTTTACTAGAGAAAAGATAGAGCTTCCCCCTCCAAACAAATTTTCACCTATAAATACCCTTCATTCCCTTCACTCAAAACACACACACAGTCAAACATAAAAACAATCACAACAAAAGTCTCTTCAAGAATTTCTCTCAAGTTCGGCTTTCGGCTCTCCAATTTCCTTATTCTTTTCAGCTTTCGTTCTTAGTTTTCTAGCATATTTCGATCTTATCCCAAGTCTATCACAGTAGTTACACTACATTCATTCACACTCACTAGTTAGATATTATATTCGAATTGTCGCCTCAACGGTACTTCAATCAATGTGTTGATTCAAGATCAAAGCTCATCTCAACGCTATTGTTCTTATCTTAGTTCAATTTAATTATTCATTATTATATTACTCTGGTTATTCTAACGTTATTACTAATCGTTTGGTTGACGTTGTAATTCATGAAATTTATTTAAGAAATATAAGTAAATTAGATTCTACTCCGGCTACCATGGAGGGGTAAGAGCCTCATTTGATCCCTCCTGATGGTTTTAGAAAAATCAATGAGATGTTTGTTATATACGCTAAAGAATCAATAATCACTAAAAATTTATGTCCAAATCTTATGCCCATGCAGTCTCCCTTGGAAACTTCTTGCTCCCGATTTCTGATGCAATTGTCTCTGGCGGGGAATACAAGTCGGTCAAGATCAACCATGTCGCTTTTGAGAAGCGCATGTTAGGGATCTGAACAACGATTAGAAACGCGCAACGGAAGCGAGAGATTTTAGAATGCTCATATGCATTAAATACGTTGATCAGATAATTAATCTTAATTGATAGCATCAATAGATTAACTAATGTTACATTTAAACAACAAATTCACTCACATGGAATCTCCTCTAAGATAGATAGAAGAACCGCACGAACGTGGCTCCTCCAAAATCACGTGCACGCCACCTCCAATCGACTAGCTCTCGAGTAAGGCATGAAGAACGAAGAACGACGACTACCAGACACCTCCAACAGGGGTTCGGCCAGCCTACGGGTTAGATGGGATTTAGGGTTTTTAATTTTCTGACTCAGAAAAAGATTAGAGTTTCATTAATCTAAAATTAATTTATAGTATGTTAATTAATTATGAGTTACCCCTACATTAATTCAATTAAGCATATGCACTCCAATAGAATGAAATTGATTCAATTAACATCAATTAGGTCATAACTAATCACATACTAATCTCTAAAGAAAATAATTTTAATCAATCCCTCTAAATAATTAATTAACTTGTTTCTTTCAAAACAAATAATTAATTAACTTTATTAGTGTACAACTAATAATAAGTTCTTCATCAATACAATAATTGTATTAATTCTATGAGTGCTAATTTCAGTGTCTAGTGTGCACGATCCTTTAAGCCCGAATCAATTAGCTATATGACTGAAAGAGAGTTGCCTAGACCATTCCAGTCATCAATTGATTATAGCGTGAAACTATCTCTCAAAGACAAATAAGCCTGCGGATGTCTCAGATATCTCTTACCATATCATATCATCCTCTGCCGCTTGAAATATTCCTTGTTCTTGAGTTAAACTAACAAACAAATAAGTAACCAACCCATACACATTTCTCAGTTTAAACTCATCTAGTGTCATGCGATATCTTCTCACAAATAGAGTGAGTGGTAATCCCTTCACTTCAACTATCCATATGAATGAGTTCACTGATTAAACCAATCATACACGTATTTTACATCCTTTTACAGACCTATTAGGCGTATGTCAAATCTAATCAGATTCCTCATTCAATATATACTATAATGAACTCATGTCAACATGTACATGAAATCTACATTGATAGAAGAATAATGACACTTCCACCATGTGCCTTCTAAAGCGGAACGACCAAGTCCTATATTGGCTATACGTACCTACAAGCACATCATGTACACAATATGTATAGTACACATACGTGTACATATCCTGCTAGTAAAAGCTTTATGTTCTGTTCATTCCCACGAGTAGCTTCTGGTAGTTTATGATATTCAATCAACAGATATTTCAAACAATGCATATAATACAAGGTACAAGAACTGAATGAATTAATGGCTTTATTAAATGAAACAAAACAAAGTACCAAGTACAATAAACTAAAGTACAGTACAATGTAAGACAACTATGCATGTGAACTATGGCACACCAACAACGCATTCAAGTACGGATCTGGTTTTCAGTTGCAGGAGCAGTAGGAGTGACTGGATTAACAAGAAGAGTGGCCGGAGCAAGTTCAGTTCCCGGCAGAACTTCAGTGGCTGGGGTTTCAGTCGCCGGAGCAAGTTCGGTTCCTGGCAGAACTTCAGTGGCTGGGGTTTCAGTCGCTGGAGCAATCCGAGTCGTCATCGTGGCTGCTATCGCATTAAAAGTTGATATATATATTTAGTGGGCCAAGTTGGAATAGGCTTAAGAAAATTGATATCATGTTTACGCTAATGAATTTCACATAAAACTTTCATTTTTCTTTCATTCAACCACCATATATTTTTTTTTTGTGTTAATTAGACATGAAAGTATTTTTTTTTTAATAAATTCGTGAATTTCTTTTTATTAGAACATATAGACATGAATTTCTTAAATATGTACTTGATTTTATGTTGAAAAATATAAGCTTTCGTGTAACATGTATGAAATTTATAATTTACAATTGATCTTCTCATAAAAATAGATACCGATCACTTGATTTGTGATTGTTTAGATATTATTTAAATAGTTCATCCAATTGATTTTAGTTTAAGAAATTTTTTATTGGGTACATTAACAAACCACGATGGATTATTTGATGATGGAAGGGTAGAAGAAAAGTGAAATAGTGCTGTTTTTGTTTTTCCAAAGAAAATAGTTTTTGAACCAACAATAGAAATATTCTCCTTTACTTCCGGATTTCACAAAAACAGTAAAGTATACTATGTGATGTTCAATGTAATTTTTTGAATCGGGGAATCAATTGTAGGTGAGTTGGGCTGACAAGTCTTTTCTATTCAACTTGCATTCGGAAAATAATTCTTTCTATATTATTGACAATCTTACACACATGAAGGTTTTAGACATTCACAAAGATTGTATATGACCTAAAATCTTTGAGTCCTCGACCGTGTAGGACTAAGTTTGTACAAACACAAATTCATTAAATAATCTAATTATACTTGAGTGCGAAGTATTTTGATTCTTTCGGAAATATAACTCGTATTACCCCCCTCAAGTTGAGCAACTCGAGCACGAACTGTCAGCTTTGATGAAGAACTTAAAAATGGATTTGATGAAGAGCCTTGGTAAACATGTATGTTGTTTGACCCTCAATTGAAATGTATTGGACCACTAAAGCTTTAGACTTCACCTTATCTTATATCCCAGACAAAATAAAAATAAATTTTCAAGTACTTAGTCGAATTTTCAAAGACAAGGTTGAAAGTGAGGTAAACAACACTAAGATTACCAGACCAAAGAGTTAGCACAACCTACTCGATAGTAACAGTAGCATGTGAATGATACTTGGCCACAGGGACGAATCTAGGATCATTGGTTAATGGGGGCACATCATATGTATATATAACGTAAAATAAAAAAAATTGAAACATTTATAAAAGTATAACAAATTTTTTCAATTACAATACATCAAAATAAGCTACATATTGCAACTATCTCCTACCCTAATTTCATATATATGAGAGGTTGTTGTCTCTATTTTTATCATTGGCTTATTCATTCATTCATTAACTCTTTTGCTACAAAATTAAAAATGCAAACAACAACAAAGCTAATTACTTTTCTATAAAAAAATATCAAAACATATAATATGATACTAAAATCAAAAGAGATAAATCAAAACAAATATTATTACGAAATCTGATGCTGAGTTAATTATTTTATCATCTCTAATATCACAAAATTAAAAGGATAATTGTAAATAAATGTTGGAATTTGTTTTGCATATATATTCAGCTAAAAACATTCACTTTTTACTAAATAAATAGAAAGCTAATTAATTTGGACTTAACTGCTAGCCAAATTCATAATTAGTTTGGAAGTGGATGAATATAAATAACCTTGATAAATAAGAGATGAATTTTACCGGCGGTTTTAGCTAGAGAGCAAAAGCAATTTGGGCTTTTATCATTATCTAAATTGTTGGGATTTGAATATTTTAATATTGATGGGACTTATTCCATTTGAATAGCAAAACACACTGGTCCAATTAACTGCAACTGTGTCGTTTCTAGGAAAATAAATAAAGAAAAATTAATATTATAACCTAGTCTCTTCATCTTCTTCAAATAAGTACATCACAAGTCAGAACTCAAAGGTTCAACAATGGAGAGGGGGCAAGTGCCCCCATACTGAATTCGTCCCTACATGGATCTGAAATAAGAGAATTTCCAATAAAAAATAGCAAAATCACTTGTAGACTTGTGATCATCCCCCCCAACAACAATATAGAGGCAAATCATTGCCGGCTTTTGTACAAAATTGTATCAAATGCACGAGTGTCATTGAGATAGTGAATTTTTTTTACCCTTCTTTTTTATCCATTTATTTTACAAGTCTTTGTGTCTATTTTTCTATATTTATTTAAAGAAAAAAACTTGTTGCTAAGATGAATCTAATATTTTTATGTTATTAAGATTCGAGTAAATTAGCCTACAAATTGAAATTTATAGATATTCAAGAGATTATAAGGGGACTAAACACTAAACCATTGATATTCAAAATAGAAGGATAGTCGGTGACACTATCAAGCTGTATATTCTGAGCAGAACATTAACCCCCAAAATATCCTCCTTATTATCTTCTTCTCGTTTGCTAATGTCAATCAAAAGAAGAAAAAGATAATCTCAATCAAAAGTATAATATATAAATGCATTGCTCGTGCTTTCTGCTTTCTTGAAAAGAAAAATGTGAAGGGCTCATTAGAGATATAATCCACATGCTTATTAGAATTTGCTTCGTTATTCACATATACACATAAATACTATATGCAAAATACATGTAACAGATTGAAAATTTTAAAAACAACCACAAAATCTTTATTAATATAAATAATATTAAAATGGATGTGTCATATCCATGAACATCCAATCAAATGTGAAATACTCTTGAGATATGGTTGAGTAATGGAAAATCATTGAAAAACTACCATCAATCATATTAAAGACGCGTACAAATCTATCATTTTCCTTCAAGAAGTATACTGCATTTTTTCGCATTGCCGAATTTTCTTGTGCAATAGCTATATTTGATGAGATAAATATTGTCCATGAACCAATGTCGTCTATTTCAATGAATTTCTTCTTTTCAGAATCCAACTTCCATATCACGATATTATATATTTCTCCAATCTCATTCTTCAATAGATCTACCAGTAAGAGCTCTCCACCTAATTCTACTAGATATGAGTAGGACTTAAGAGAACCACGAAAATCTATTAAAGGTAAAGATGGCATAGTTATTAACCTCTTCAATGGAGCAACCTCGGATCCTTCGGATTCAAATGCAACTTCAACGAGACATCGTTCGAAAGCAAGTTTATCGAGCAAAAGAGCGTATCCCTTTCCACCAACAACCCTAAAATTTTCGATATCCTCCACCTTTAGCTTGGTAAATTCGCCATCTTTAGGTTTACAATAGAAGAGAGTTTCGGTGTCTTCAATGAAAAATATGGCATGACAATTAGGGTTTCCTAGAGGGAGAAGTATATGGCAGCTACTTATGTCGCCACAGTCTTTTGGTAATGGTGGAAGCCCAATAATTTCTAAGGTGATAGGATCAAAAAGACATAAATCTGCTGATGTAATATCTTGCAGAATAAACCAACCAAAACGGGAACACCATATTAGTTTGTTTTCCATCTCTGTAATGGTTTTTTGAGAATATTTCTTGGATGCTATGTTGTACCAAACTAATTTGCTTCTGTCACTAACATCATGAATAACAAGCCAAGGATGCAATTTAGCACTCCCTTCACTCGACGTGTCCATGTCTCTTTCAATCTATTGTTTGTTAACAACTAAAAACATGTCACAAAAGAGATAAAAAAAAAGTTAAGTAATTCAATAAAAAAAACCAAATCTATTAATTATGTACCTGAAGCCGTCCGTATAGAAGCAGTTTTGAGTAAATGAAAATTAAGGTAGTGAAAGTACCTTGGTTTATAGAGAAGACTATTTATAAGCAGTTGAGGAACGATCTAGTATTTAGGAATGTTAATACCAGTGCTTATTCCTATTAGCCTTAGGATTACAATTGCTTTCCAAATAACAATTCCAATTTCACTTCCTCGTTAATTAATTAGCAAGAAAAAGAAAAGAATATCTAGGAAATTTAATTAATGATATTAAATCCGAATAACTTTTAAGTTTTTTTATTTAATTTCTAAAATTTCTCTAAACTCTAATTTCTTCTATTTCCCCAAATCCTTCACCCGGTCTCTACATGGCCTCCCCAACAAGTGCTTTCCAAAATAAGAATAACAATTCCTAATTAGTCAATTAATTGTCAATTTAAATCCGAATTACAATTGTTATTTACTACTACTATTTATTACTCCAGTTTTCGTTAATTAGGGTCCTATTAGCCTTAGGATTTACAATTGCTTCCTAAATATCATAACCATTCCTCATTAATTTTTCTTTGAGTACATGTATATATATAGTCTCCTTTGCTCAGAGTTTGTGAATTATTTTCCAGAACAAAATTAATTAAATGGCCGAAGAATCAAAACAAGAGTCATCAACATCACTATGGTCTGAACTTTTGCCAGAATTGTTAAGTCAGCTATCTTTGCATCTTTACAAAAGAGGAGATGTCGGAGCCGTTGCACTAATTTCGAGTGTTTGCAAATCCTGGAATAACCTAATGGATATGAGTTATACTGCTAGTCTTATTAGAACATCTCTATTACCTCATCCTCGTCCTCAACTTGCTCCTGACTATCCTTACTTATTCACTATATCAAAAGGGTCTTTGTGTAAATTTTTTCATCCTCATCACACTTTCACCATGGATTTTCCTGAATTATTTCGCTCTTGTATACAATTCTCCAAATTTGGTTGGCTACTTTTACGTCGATTACAGATGGTACATATTGATGAGGATGAGGATGAGGATGAGGGTGATTATTATAGCTATTTTTTCTTCAATCCCTTCACAAGAGAGAAGATAGAGCTTCCCCCTCATGAAGTTGATTTTTATGGAATGTGTTTTTCGGCTCCTCCAACTTGTTCAGATTGTTATGTCATCGGATTTTTGCGGCCATATCAAGCTTTTGGCGTTATTAAACGCGGTGAACAAGAATGGACGACATACGAAACAAACCCCAAAAAGAATTATTTTCCTCAATCTCATCTTGTGCTTTATGAGGACCGTTGTTATGCGATTGGATATGAGAACAAGACACTAGTATTTGATGTCGGGAAGGAGAAGATTGATTGGGTGGATACACTCTTTCCTCCGTTGGTTGACAGCCACCCTTATCAGAATACCACATCAAAGTTTTTGATGAGTGATGGAGCACAATTGTTAGGTGTAATACGTTCACATGAACAAAAGGAGATAAGCATCGCGAGGTGGAATGAATCTGATAATAAATGGGTTGATATCTCGAGTAATCATTTACGTGACAAAATGCTTTTTCTTAGCAAGACATCATCTTTACTCTTACCGGCTCCTGTCAAGGAAGCAAGTAACAAGGTTTATTTTCCTAAAATTCTAAATGACGCTTCATTTGTTCCGTATTGTGTTGCTACCACAAATTATATTTCGTTTCTTGGTGATTATTCTCATCCTACACCTTGGGACGACCGCATAAAAGAATGGCCCAATTGCACATGGATCGAGACAATGTCATTCGTTGCGAGCCCTTCTCTAAACCGAACAATTGATTGGTGATTCAACATAATATTATTTTCATCTAAATATTACTTGTTTTTGTTTATTTTTACCTTTTTCTTTCTTGTGAACTCTATCTTTTTTATTATTTATAATAGTTTTGCAGATAGATTTCGTTGAGTATATTCTGCAAATTGATTCGTAAGTTCTAATATATTACAAGGCTACATAAAATGCATGGTAAATTACAGTTACAGTACCTAAATTAATTTTTATCTTCTTTCATATTGAATATTTCTTTTTGTATGAAAAAGCACATGAACTTAATATTATTAGACATCAAGTTAAATATTAAAATTATTGATATAGTAATAGACTGAAATATGAAACCCACTTAAGTTATAACCGACAATATTTTGGACTATAAAATCAATAATTGCATACCGGAATCCGTATAGAAGCAGTTGTTTGAGTAAATGAAGATTAAGGTAGTGAAAGTAGCATGGTTGATAGAGAAGACTTATTTATAAGCAGTGCTATTTTTTCTTCAATCCCTTTACTAGAGAAAAGATAGAGCTTCCCCCTCCAAACAAATTTTCACCTATAAATACCCTTCATTCCCTTCACTCAAAACACACACACAGTCAAACATAAAAACAATCACAACAAAAGTCTCTTCAAGAATTTCTCTCAAGTTCGGCTTTCGGCTCTCCAATTTCCTTATTCTTTTCAGCTTTCGTTCTTAGTTTTCTAGCATATTTCGATCTTATCCCAAGTCTATCACAGTAGTTACACTACATTCATTCACACTCACTAGTTAGATATTATATTCGAATTGTCGCCTCAACGGTACTTCAATCAATGTGTTGATTCAAGATCAAAGCTCATCTCAACGCTATTGTTCTTATCTTAGTTCAATTTAATTATTCATTATTATATTACTCTGGTTATTCTAACGTTATTACTAATCGTTTGGTTGACGTTGTAATTCATGAAATTTATTTAAGAAATATAAGTAAATTAGATTCTACTCCGGCTACCATGGAGGGGTAAGAGCCTCATTTGATCCCTCCTGATGGTTTTAGAAAAATCAATGAGATGTTTGTTATATACGCTAAAGAATCAATAATCACTAAAAATTTATGTCCAAATCTTATGCCCATGCAGTCTCCCTTGGAAACTTCTTGCTCCCGATTTCTGATGCAATTGTCTCTGGCGGGGAATACAAGTCGGTCAAGATCAACCATGTCGCTTTTGAGAAGCGCATGTTAGGGATCTGAACAACGATTAGAAACGCGCAACGGAAGCGAGAGATTTTAGAATGCTCATATGCATTAAATACGTTGATCAGATAATTAATCTTAATTGATAGCATCAATAGATTAACTAATGTTACATTTAAACAACAAATTCACTCACATGGAATCTCCTCTAAGATAGATAGAAGAACCGCACGAACGTGGCTCCTCCAAAATCACGTGCACGCCACCTCCAATCGACTAGCTCTCGAGTAAGGCATGAAGAACGAAGAACGACGACTACCAGACACCTCCAACAGGGGTTCGGCCAGCCTACGGGTTAGATGGGATTTAGGGTTTTTAATTTTCTGACTCAGAAAAAGATTAGAGTTTCATTAATCTAAAATTAATTTATAGTATGTTAATTAATTATGAGTTACCCCTACATTAATTCAATTAAGCATATGCACTCCAATAGAATGAAATTGATTCAATTAACATCAATTAGGTCATAACTAATCACATACTAATCTCTAAAGAAAATAATTTTAATCAATCCCTCTAAATAATTAATTAACTTGTTTCTTTCAAAACAAATAATTAATTAACTTTATTAGTGTACAACTAATAATAAGTTCTTCATCAATACAATAATTGTATTAATTCTATGAGTGCTAATTTCAGTGTCTAGTGTGCACGATCCTTTAAGCCCGAATCAATTAGCTATATGACTGAAAGAGAGTTGCCTAGACCATTCCAGTCATCAATTGATTATAGCGTGAAACTATCTCTCAAAGACAAATAAGCCTGCGGATGTCTCAGATATCTCTTACCATATCATATCATCCTCTGCCGCTTGAAATATTCCTTGTTCTTGAGTTAAACTAACAAACAAATAAGTAACCAACCCATACACATTTCTCAGTTTAAACTCATCTAGTGTCATGCGATATCTTCTCACAAATAGAGTGAGTGGTAATCCCTTCACTTCAACTATCCATATGAATGAGTTCACTGATTAAACCAATCATACACGTATTTTACATCCTTTTACAGACCTATTAGGCGTATGTCAAATCTAATCAGATTCCTCATTCAATATATACTATAATGAACTCATGTCAACATGTACATGAAATCTACATTGATAGAAGAATAATGACACTTCCACCATGTGCCTTCTAAAGCGGAACGACCAAGTCCTATATTGGCTATACGTACCTACAAGCACATCATGTACACAATATGTATAGTACACATACGTGTACATATCCTGCTAGTAAAAGCTTTATGTTCTGTTCATTCCCACGAGTAGCTTCTGGTAGTTTATGATATTCAATCAACAGATATTTCAAACAATGCATATAATACAAGGTACAAGAACTGAATGAATTAATGGCTTTATTAAATGAAACAAAACAAAGTACCAAGTACAATAAACTAAAGTACAGTACAATGTAAGACAACTATGCATGTGAACTATGGCACACCAACAACGCATTCAAGTACGGATCTGGTTTTCAGTTGCAGGAGCAGTAGGAGTGACTGGATTAACAAGAAGAGTGGCCGGAGCAAGTTCAGTTCCCGGCAGAACTTCAGTGGCTGGGGTTTCAGTCGCCGGAGCAAGTTCGGTTCCTGGCAGAACTTCAGTGGCTGGGGTTTCAGTCGCTGGAGCAATCCGAGTCGTCATCGTGGCTGCTATCGCATTAAAAGTTGATATATATATTTAGTGGGCCAAGTTGGAATAGGCTTAAGAAAATTGATATCATGTTTACGCTAATGAATTTCACATAAAACTTTCATTTTTCTTTCATTCAACCACCATATATTTTTTTTTTGTGTTAATTAGACATGAAAGTATTTTTTTTTTAATAAATTCGTGAATTTCTTTTTATTAGAACATATAGACATGAATTTCTTAAATATGTACTTGATTTTATGTTGAAAAATATAAGCTTTCGTGTAACATGTATGAAATTTATAATTTACAATTGATCTTCTCATAAAAATAGATACCGATCACTTGATTTGTGATTGTTTAGATATTATTTAAATAGTTCATCCAATTGATTTTAGTTTAAGAAATTTTTTATTGGGTACATTAACAAACCACGATGGATTATTTGATGATGGAAGGGTAGAAGAAAAGTGAAATAGTGCTGTTTTTGTTTTTCCAAAGAAAATAGTTTTTGAACCAACAATAGAAATATTCTCCTTTACTTCCGGATTTCACAAAAACAGTAAAGTATACTATGTGATGTTCAATGTAATTTTTTGAATCGGGGAATCAATTGTAGGTGAGTTGGGCTGACAAGTCTTTTCTATTCAACTTGCATTCGGAAAATAATTCTTTCTATATTATTGACAATCTTACACACATGAAGGTTTTAGACATTCACAAAGATTGTATATGACCTAAAATCTTTGAGTCCTCGACCGTGTAGGACTAAGTTTGTACAAACACAAATTCATTAAATAATCTAATTATACTTGAGTGCGAAGTATTTTGATTCTTTCGGAAATATAACTCGTATTACCCCCCTCAAGTTGAGCAACTCGAGCACGAACTGTCAGCTTTGATGAAGAACTTAAAAATGGATTTGATGAAGAGCCTTGGTAAACATGTATGTTGTTTGACCCTCAATTGAAATGTATTGGACCACTAAAGCTTTAGACTTCACCTTATCTTATATCCCAGACAAAATAAAAATAAATTTTCAAGTACTTAGTCGAATTTTCAAAGACAAGGTTGAAAGTGAGGTAAACAACACTAAGATTACCAGACCAAAGAGTTAGCACAACCTACTCGATAGTAACAGTAGCATGTGAATGATACTTGGCCACAGGGACGAATCTAGGATCATTGGTTAATGGGGGCACATCATATGTATATATAACGTAAAATAAAAAAAATTGAAACATTTATAAAAGTATAACAAATTTTTTCAATTACAATACATCAAAATAAGCTACATATTGCAACTATCTCCTACCCTAATTTCATATATATGAGAGGTTGTTGTCTCTATTTTTATCATTGGCTTATTCATTCATTCATTAACTCTTTTGCTACAAAATTAAAAATGCAAACAACAACAAAGCTAATTACTTTTCTATAAAAAAATATCAAAACATATAATATGATACTAAAATCAAAAGAGATAAATCAAAACAAATATTATTACGAAATCTGATGCTGAGTTAATTATTTTATCATCTCTAATATCACAAAATTAAAAGGATAATTGTAAATAAATGTTGGAATTTGTTTTGCATATATATTCAGCTAAAAACATTCACTTTTTACTAAATAAATAGAAAGCTAATTAATTTGGACTTAACTGCTAGCCAAATTCATAATTAGTTTGGAAGTGGATGAATATAAATAACCTTGATAAATAAGAGATGAATTTTACCGGCGGTTTTAGCTAGAGAGCAAAAGCAATTTGGGCTTTTATCATTATCTAAATTGTTGGGATTTGAATATTTTAATATTGATGGGACTTATTCCATTTGAATAGCAAAACACACTGGTCCAATTAACTGCAACTGTGTCGTTTCTAGGAAAATAAATAAAGAAAAATTAATATTATAACCTAGTCTCTTCATCTTCTTCAAATAAGTACATCACAAGTCAGAACTCAAAGGTTCAACAATGGAGAGGGGGCAAGTGCCCCCATACTGAATTCGTCCCTACATGGATCTGAAATAAGAGAATTTCCAATAAAAAATAGCAAAATCACTTGTAGACTTGTGATCATCCCCCCCAACAACAATATAGAGGCAAATCATTGCCGGCTTTTGTACAAAATTGTATCAAATGCACGAGTGTCATTGAGATAGTGAATTTTTTTTACCCTTCTTTTTTATCCATTTATTTTACAAGTCTTTGTGTCTATTTTTCTATATTTATTTAAAGAAAAAAACTTGTTGCTAAGATGAATCTAATATTTTTATGTTATTAAGATTCGAGTAAATTAGCCTACAAATTGAAATTTATAGATATTCAAGAGATTATAAGGGGACTAAACACTAAACCATTGATATTCAAAATAGAAGGATAGTCGGTGACACTATCAAGCTGTATATTCTGAGCAGAACATTAACCCCCAAAATATCCTCCTTATTATCTTCTTCTCGTTTGCTAATGTCAATCAAAAGAAGAAAAAGATAATCTCAATCAAAAGTATAATATATAAATGCATTGCTCGTGCTTTCTGCTTTCTTGAAAAGAAAAATGTGAAGGGCTCATTAGAGATATAATCCACATGCTTATTAGAATTTGCTTCGTTATTCACATATACACATAAATACTATATGCAAAATACATGTAACAGATTGAAAATTTTAAAAACAACCACAAAATCTTTATTAATATAAATAATATTAAAATGGATGTGTCATATCCATGAACATCCAATCAAATGTGAAATACTCTTGAGATATGGTTGAGTAATGGAAAATCATTGAAAAACTACCATCAATCATATTAAAGACGCGTACAAATCTATCATTTTCCTTCAAGAAGTATACTGCATTTTTTCGCATTGCCGAATTTTCTTGTGCAATAGCTATATTTGATGAGATAAATATTGTCCATGAACCAATGTCGTCTATTTCAATGAATTTCTTCTTTTCAGAATCCAACTTCCATATCACGATATTATATATTTCTCCAATCTCATTCTTCAATAGATCTACCAGTAAGAGCTCTCCACCTAATTCTACTAGATATGAGTAGGACTTAAGAGAACCACGAAAATCTATTAAAGGTAAAGATGGCATAGTTATTAACCTCTTCAATGGAGCAACCTCGGATCCTTCGGATTCAAATGCAACTTCAACGAGACATCGTTCGAAAGCAAGTTTATCGAGCAAAAGAGCGTATCCCTTTCCACCAACAACCCTAAAATTTTCGATATCCTCCACCTTTAGCTTGGTAAATTCGCCATCTTTAGGTTTACAATAGAAGAGAGTTTCGGTGTCTTCAATGAAAAATATGGCATGACAATTAGGGTTTCCTAGAGGGAGAAGTATATGGCAGCTACTTATGTCGCCACAGTCTTTTGGTAATGGTGGAAGCCCAATAATTTCTAAGGTGATAGGATCAAAAAGACATAAATCTGCTGATGTAATATCTTGCAGAATAAACCAACCAAAACGGGAACACCATATTAGTTTGTTTTCCATCTCTGTAATGGTTTTTTGAGAATATTTCTTGGATGCTATGTTGTACCAAACTAATTTGCTTCTGTCACTAACATCATGAATAACAAGCCAAGGATGCAATTTAGCACTCCCTTCACTCGACGTGTCCATGTCTCTTTCAATCTATTGTTTGTTAACAACTAAAAACATGTCACAAAAGAGATAAAAAAAAAGTTAAGTAATTCAATAAAAAAAACCAAATCTATTAATTATGTACCTGAAGCCGTCCGTATAGAAGCAGTTTTGAGTAAATGAAAATTAAGGTAGTGAAAGTACCTTGGTTTATAGAGAAGACTATTTATAAGCAGTTGAGGAACGATCTAGTATTTAGGAATGTTAATACCAGTGCTTATTCCTATTAGCCTTAGGATTACAATTGCTTTCCAAATAACAATTCCAATTTCACTTCCTCGTTAATTAATTAGCAAGAAAAAGAAAAGAATATCTAGGAAATTTAATTAATGATATTAAATCCGAATAACTTTTAAGTTTTTTTATTTAATTTCTAAAATTTCTCTAAACTCTAATTTCTTCTATTTCCCCAAATCCTTCACCCGGTCTCTACATGGCCTCCCCAACAAGTGCTTTCCAAAATAAGAATAACAATTCCTAATTAGTCAATTAATTGTCAATTTAAATCCGAATTACAATTGTTATTTACTACTACTATTTATTACTCCAGTTTTCGTTAATTAGGGTCCTATTAGCCTTAGGATTTACAATTGCTTCCTAAATATCATAACCATTCCTCATTAATTTTTCTTTGAGTACATGTATATATATAGTCTCCTTTGCTCAGAGTTTGTGAATTATTTTCCAGAACAAAATTAATTAAATGGCCGAAGAATCAAAACAAGAGTCATCAACATCACTATGGTCTGAACTTTTGCCAGAATTGTTAAGTCAGCTATCTTTGCATCTTTACAAAAGAGGAGATGTCGGAGCCGTTGCACTAATTTCGAGTGTTTGCAAATCCTGGAATAACCTAATGGATATGAGTTATACTGCTAGTCTTATTAGAACATCTCTATTACCTCATCCTCGTCCTCAACTTGCTCCTGACTATCCTTACTTATTCACTATATCAAAAGGGTCTTTGTGTAAATTTTTTCATCCTCATCACACTTTCACCATGGATTTTCCTGAATTATTTCGCTCTTGTATACAATTCTCCAAATTTGGTTGGCTACTTTTACGTCGATTACAGATGGTACATATTGATGAGGATGAGGATGAGGATGAGGGTGATTATTATAGCTATTTTTTCTTCAATCCCTTCACAAGAGAGAAGATAGAGCTTCCCCCTCATGAAGTTGATTTTTATGGAATGTGTTTTTCGGCTCCTCCAACTTGTTCAGATTGTTATGTCATCGGATTTTTGCGGCCATATCAAGCTTTTGGCGTTATTAAACGCGGTGAACAAGAATGGACGACATACGAAACAAACCCCAAAAAGAATTATTTTCCTCAATCTCATCTTGTGCTTTATGAGGACCGTTGTTATGCGATTGGATATGAGAACAAGACACTAGTATTTGATGTCGGGAAGGAGAAGATTGATTGGGTGGATACACTCTTTCCTCCGTTGGTTGACAGCCACCCTTATCAGAATACCACATCAAAGTTTTTGATGAGTGATGGAGCACAATTGTTAGGTGTAATACGTTCACATGAACAAAAGGAGATAAGCATCGCGAGGTGGAATGAATCTGATAATAAATGGGTTGATATCTCGAGTAATCATTTAAGTGACAAAATGCTTTTTCTTAGCAAGACATCATCTTTACTCTTACCGGCTCCTGTCAAGGAAGCAAGTAACAAGGTTTATTTTCCTAAAATTCTAAATGACGCTTCATTTGTTCCGTATTGTGTTGCTACCACAAATTATATTTCGTTTCTTGGTGATTATTCTCATCCTACACCTTGGGAAGACCGCATAAAAGAATGGCCCAATTGCACATGGATCGAGACAATGCCATTTGTAACGTCACCTTCTTCAAAACGAACAATTGACTGCAAGGTAGATGATGAGCTGAGGCGGAATTACCAGGACCCTTTGAAGAAAAAACACCATGGATCTACTCTATTCTTCGTTTTCGTGGACTACATCTTCCTCATTATCTTCCTTGTATTCCTCATCAGATTAAGTTTGATCTTTTGAGGTTTTCTTGATTATATAAGGGATGCAATCTGAGAGAGTAGAGCTTGATAGATCTATTCATAAACCTGATTGTTCTGTGATAATGTAAGTTTTTGGGCATCTATAACATGGATAACAAAACGTTATCTCTAAAATATAACCTTTACAAAATAATCTAAATAAACGAAATGGTAATAAACAAAATGGATATGGACACGACGGACACGGATACGGATACACAGGCTACTTGAAAGATTGTCTGTGCAACATAGCTGATATTTATTATGATCTTGTTTGGTGGAACATATAGTTCAATTACTTGAAAGTTGAAACTAGTTAGTTCTTGAACTATTAGGAGTTAGATTTGTTGTTGATTATGATAAGCTTGATATGTGGAACAAGAAATTAGATATGCATATGCAATCATGAGAACAAGCTAACTTTGCTTACATCCATGGGCAACGGGCGAGGGGGAGCACATAATGCATTATAATTGGTAAGTTGATAACCCGACTTTTAAATACCATGAGATCTGATTACACCCAAAATTCATGCTCCTAATAAACAAGCAAACAACCCTTGCTCATATAGGCCTAAGAGTGTAATTACAATCTTTTTCCTAATAAAGATTCACTTAATGAGGAAGTTTTCGATTTCATCTAACTCGGAAAACTAAAGTAAATATGATTCTTGAATCTTGACATACCTTAGCAGTCCTTTTTGGACTGGAAGCTTTTGTTAGGGGGGAATTAATTTATGGAGTCTCTAATTGATAGGAACATTTCTTACGTTGATCGTGCTTCTTTTAACTATACAATGTTAACACTAACGTTTTATTCCATGTGAACGCCATTGGAGTTTAGATGACACCAACATTAAACCAAATTAGAGCAAAATGAGCTTCTATTGGATCTGCTGTTAATGGAGTCAGAAATTGCTCAATAAGTAACATTGCACGGTTCTGTACATAGAGTCTAAATTTTTTCTTTCCCAATAACCATAAGCTAAATTTTACATTTCATCTCAACCAAAATTTTACATTTCAGTTTATTTAGTTTCAAAAGTTAGGATAGTTAACTTGAAAGTACCTTGACGATGCAGATTCATATGTACCTTGAAAGTTGTAACTCAAGAGCATTTGTAGGCTTGCAATTTGCCACATTCAGACAACGATCATAGACAGACCACATCTTTTTTCATAGTGAGAAAAATTGCAACTTTATCATAAACACCATTCGTAATCTTTCCATTCTTGGAATCTACTTTTTGCATGTATGTGGGATTTGTGAACAAACCTTTTGGCTTCGTATATGAAAGTCGATTACTGTTACAAGCCGTATGGCATTACACATTGACATGATTACCATTTGTGTTGCATTTTTATCATATGTGATATGTGATTACCAGTGTTGGAGACTTTGATTTTGGAAACTGACTCACGAACACTTGTACGAGCCTAGAGCATCGCTCCATTATTTTAGTATCTGTAAATTTCAGTGATGTGCTCTCCGAATAACGCACAAAATTTATTAGGAACATGCATAGACATAGAGTACTCTTTAATACTTTCAAGTGGCTTTGCATTTTTTTGCAGAACGGACTTGGCATATTAGGAACATGCATATTTTAATCCATTCAAAAGCTCTAACGGACTTGGCATTCAATACACAGTCTGAGATTGAAATATCCATCTCAAATGCTTAATCCCAAAAGTTAACATATATATTCATCCATCAAGCCCTTCCTGGCAAGAAATTACATTCACCATAACAAAACTTAATTATCAATTACTCGATTGAAAAGAAAAAATTTAAAAACAACCACAATCTTTCTTATACAAATAATATTAAAATGGATGTGTCATATCCTTCAAACTCCAATGAAATTCTGAATATTGAGATACGGTAGGATAAGTTCGAATCACTGTGAAACTACGATCAATCATATCGAAGAGACATAAAAATCTTCCCTTGTCCTTCAAGAAGTATACTGCGTTTTTTTGGACTGCCGCATTTTCTTGTGCAATAGCTATATGTGAAGAGATAAATATCGTCCAAGAACCAATGTCGTCTATTTCAATCCATTTCCCCTTTCCAAAATCTAACTTCCATATAACAATTTTATTTATTTCTCCAACCCCTGAAAGCATTAGATCTACAAATAAGAGCTCCCCACCTAATTCTACTAGATGGGCGGGTTCGCAACAACCAGAACTACAATCAAGAAATTGATTTATTAAAGATGGTGTAGTTATTAACCACTTCAATGAGTCAACCTTGTATCCTTCGGAATCAAATGCAAATTCCGAGAGATATGGTTCGCCATCGAACAAAAGAGCGTATCCCTTCCCACCAACAAACCAAACTGATATGACGTCACCCTTTAGACATTGCTTGGTAAATTCGCTATCTTTAGGTTTACAAGAGAATAGAGTTTGTGTTTCTTCATCGAAAAGAATGACATGACAATTAGGGTTTCCGGGGGGTAGAAGTATATAGAAGGTAGGCATATGGCTACAATGTTCTGGTAATGGTGGGAGTCTAATAATTTCTAAGGTGATAGGATCAAAAAGACAAAGATCTCTCGATGTAATATCTAGCAAAATAAACCAACCGAAACAAGAACAACATATTACTTTATTTTCAATCTCAGTGATGGTTTCTTTAGAATATTGCATGGATGCTACATCATACCAAACTAGATTTCTTGTATCACTAGCATCTTGAATGACAAGCCTAGGATGCAATTGAGCAATTCCTTTATCTGGTGTCACCATGTCTCGTTCAGTCTGTTGTTTGTTAGCGAGTAAAAACATGTTAGAAAAGAAATAAAAAGACAGTTCATTCTATAAAAAATATCAAAGTCATTAATTGCGTACCGGAATCCGTATAGAAGCAGTTGTTTGAGTAAACGAAGATTAAGGTAGTGAAATTAGCATGGTTGATAGAGAAGACTTATTTATAAGCAGTGCTTAATCCTATTAGCCTTAGGATTTCCAATTGCTTTCCAAATTCGAATTTGAACTCCTAAATTAATGAGCAAGAAAAGAAAAGACCATCTATAAAAGTTAAATAATAATGATATTAAATCCGAATAACAATAATTATTCCAATTTTGAATTACAATTCCTTACAAGTCAAATAATTGTAATATTAATCTTAATTAGTAAGTTTTCGTTAATTAGAGTCCTATCAGCCTTAGGATTACAATTGCTTCCTATTTAATTTTTCTATAGTATATGAGTATATACTATAGAGTTTCAGAAGTATTTCACAGAAAAAAAAAATTACAATGGCCGAAGAATCAAAACAAGAGTCATCACCATCACAATGGTCTGAAGTTTTGCCGGAATTGTTAAGCCGGTTATCTTTACATCTTTACAAAAGTGGAGATTTGGGAGCCGTTGCTCTAATTCCGAGTGTCTGCAAATCCTGGAATAGTTTAATGGATAGTAGCTATACAGCTAGTCTTATTAGAACATCTCTATCACTTTACCCTCCTCCTCCACTCTCTCCTGAATATCCTTGCTTATTCACGATGTCAAAAGGGACTTTGTGTAAATTTTATCATCCTCATCACACTTTCACCATGGATTTTCCTGAATTGTCTCGCTCGTGTATCCAATTCTCCAAATTTGGTTGGCTGCTTTTACGTCGCTTAGCTGTTGATGACGATATGTACTATAGCTATTTTTTCTTCAATCCCTTCACTAGAGAAAAGATAGAGCTTCCCCCTCATGAAGTCGGTTTCCATGGAATGTGTTTTTCTGCTCCTCCAACTTGTTCAGATTGTTATGTCATAGGATTGGGATGGGCACGTGAGGGTTTTGGCGTTATTAAACGCGGTGAACAAGAATGGACAACACATGAAACAGACCCTGATGCAAAGTATTTTACTCAATCTCATCTCGTGCTTCATGAGGATCGTTGTTATGCAATTGGATATAAGAACAAGACACTAGTACTTGATGTGAAGATGGAGACAGTCGATTTTGTGGATACACTATTTCCTTTGTTGGTTGACGCTATCCCTAGACATAATACCACATCAAAGTTTTTGATAAGTGATGGAGCAAAATTGTTAGGTGTAATACGTTCATATGAACAACAAGAGATAAGCATCGCGAGGTGGAATGAAGCAGATGAAGAATGGGTGGATATCTCAACTGATCATTTAAGTAATAAAATGCTTTTTCTTAGTAGGACATCATCTCTACTCTTACCTGCTCCTGTCACGGCATCAAGTAACAAGGTTTATTTTCCTAAAATTTTAAATAACTTATCATTTGTTCCTTATTGTCTTGCTACCAAAAATTATATCTCGTTTCTTGGTGATTATTCTAATCCTACACCTTGGCATCACCATATAAAAGAATGGCCCAATTGTACATGGATTGAAACAATGCCATTTGTATCGACACCTTCTTCAAAACGAACAATTGACTGGTAATTCAATATATATATCTTATTTTCGTTTCAACATTAGTAGTTTTGTTTGTTTTTACATTTATACAGATGTCAACTGAACTGGAGATTATTAATATAGTTTTCCTCCTCTTTTTCTAATGGTGAGGTTAATTAATTAGATGTATTGTTAATTATTAATAATTGCAATTTGCAAATGTGGCAAGCATTCAAAACCAAAGTTTAGCAGTCTTTGCTGTACATGCATGTAAATTACATTTATATAATATAAACTTGACATGTTTCACACTTTGGAACATATATATATTGTTTACGTGGAAAAATATTAAAAAATTGGAGGATTAGTCGTATCACATCATCCTTTAAGATTTCTTATACTACGTACAACGTGTTGATTAATTTTACTGCATCATGATTAAGATTTCTTTCCAACTCACTTCTATGTATATTCCACCCTTCAAAGTTTTTGTCATCCATTGCCTTTAATATCTCATCCCAGTTTCTATCACTATCTTGAATGAAGACTGCGTAATTCCGCTTGACGTTCATAATTAAATCACTATGCCATTTTCCTCTTCAGATGACGGGCCAAAACCGTCATCTGAAGCTACTTTCGTCCGTCACGGGGCTCAACGCCATCTATCGACCCTTCAGACGACGCTCAAAAACTGTCATGTGAATGAATTTCTAATGACAGTCAGCAAATAGTGAAACGTCATTGTAAATTGTTTCGCATGACATTTGTTACAAAAAAATCCGTCCTCTGAGTACATTTCACATGACAACAATTTTAAGTGTATCCGTCAACCAAACCATCCTAAATTGGAGTATGTAATGTTCAGATGACAGTGTATTTAATTTGTCCGTCATTAGAAAATAAAGAAAATGACAGTTTTCATTTTTTTCTGTCATTTGATTCTCTCAAGATGACACTTTTTATTTTATAATGTCATTTAAATTATTCACGCAGTAAAATGTAATAATTTGGATTGAATGGAGCTCTCCTATATAAATTGATAACCTAAATTAAAGTCATAGCGACTAAGTGAAAGAGAAGGGTGTGCTGATGGCATATATAGGGTATGAAGGAGCAAAAAGACTTACAGGGGCATAAGAGCTTGGTAAATACATCAAGTCAGATGCAAGGCCGGAAAATGAAATGAAGACTAACCATGTGTAAATGCAAGTTGTAAGTTCAGTGCAGCAAATTACTTGATCAGAGCTTGAATCATCAGCGACAACTCTCTTCAACCTCTTCACTCTTGCCCTACAGTTTGACCTCTCTCGTTGACCTACTACTTCTACAAAGTTCTGATCTAAAACTTTTGTACGAAGATACAAAAGAGTTTAGTAGAAGCTACACGTGAAACTTATGTCGTTTGCCATCCTGCAGAACCATGAACTCGACTATAACCAATGACATATAAATACAAAGCCTAAAGAGATAAAATTTGTGTATCCAGTTGACTTCGTATAAAATTTGGCTGCTAAAATTAACACTTCACATGAAAAAAGGACAGATTATATAAAAGAAGAAATCCCCAAGTCTAGCAGTCATTATATAGAACCAAACATAAGTGAGGGTTGAGTATAATGACTCCAATTATTATTAATTTAAACAATTTACCTCAAATGCAGCCGATCTTCCGAAGCGCTTGTTTGATCATCCTAACTGGCGCAACTGCTGCCCCCCGAAACTGAAACCGAGTTCCTCAACCAGTTAATTGCGAGAAAAACAAGAACAGGAAAGTAAATGATAGTTACCTTAGATTTGAGAGTCAAAATGAGCATTCCATCAACAGTTGAAGACTGGACCGAGACGACATCTAAGTGAAGATTGTTGATTTCATCCATGATATCTAGCAGTATATATATTCTCTGTAGCGACATTTCAACTTGATGTTAACCTCCGTCTCATTCATGCTCACTTTCACATCGGATGAAAACCTACTATTTTACCACCATTCAAGATTCTACTGAAAACCTAATGTGCAAAGCTTACTATTTTACCACCATTAAAGATTGTACTGAAATAACCAAATACCAAACAGAGAAGTAAACCACACCAAAACAGCATTAAATCACAACGGTCTTCATAGTCTCATATTCAGCATAAAATTATCTGTTAAATCATAATTGAAGAATTAAAATCAATGTATCAAAGCACCAAAAGCACTTCAGAAAATTAGCAGAATACTCAATCAACAGTAATAACCTTGAAAGAAAAACATACCTCATCGGATGGATGGGAACCTTGACTAGTCTTTAACTCCTCTTGTAAATTCTGCACAGAACGATATTTCGGTAATCACACATACTAACGAAGAATAACACTTATCTTATACAAGAGAGAACAGGGGTAATAGCCATTACATGTGCATTGGTCACAATCTCTCCTCGGACAGCATATTCACATTGCAAAACCTGAAATTACAACACCAAGCGGTTCACAAATGGGAATACCAAGCAGATAAAAACCGATAACCACCAATCAACTTGATTAAGTAATCATAAAGTAAGCATCAGAAATATTCTTCAATAAACAATCATTTTTGAAAACAATTATACATCAACTTTCAAAACATACTTTGTGTTTCTTCATGTCCAATAAATTATATACTTAAAAAGAAAAAGAGGCATAAAGGGGTTCTAATAATAGCATAGAGTAAAAATTGAACTTTTGTAGTTTCTATGTGGCATTTTATCAAACATGATGTTGCCCTTTTTGTCTCAACCTCAGTAAGATCTTGTAAGATGTTCAAATCAAGTAACATTCAACACAAATGCAGTACTTAATAGAGTTGAATCAAAACAGAAGAGCTCTAATCAACAACCAAAGCACAAATAGATTAAAACAGTAAAAAATAAATGGAGAAAGAGAAAGAGGAGCCATGGGAGAAGGGGAAGAAGTAAGGTGAATGAATAGAAACCTAGATGGCAAAACACCCAAATTAAACATCTTAAACCAATAAAAGAGTGAAAAATCAGCTATAAAGCACCTTAGGATTGATGGTGGAAAGGGAAAGAGGAGCCATGGGAGAAGGGGAAGAAGACAAGAGACAAGAAAGGGATGAGGAAAAAGGAGATTGATTGTGATGATAAAGATGTGATTTTGAAGAATGGTTGAGGAGGAGGAGGGTTTGTCAGTTCCTTCTTCAGCAGTCTCCTACTTTTAACACTTCCATTTGACACTAAACCTTTACATTTCAACAAGTCCTAAGAACGAGAGCTTCATTTCTTTCCTCATATTGCTCCTTGAAACTAGGACACTTGTAACAAAAACAACAGCCAATCCAAGACACTAAATCGTAAAGTCATATGAATCAAGAAAGAAAAGATTGGTAATCTGCAAATCATTGAAGAAAATGATAAAGATTAAAAAAACGAAATAACCTAGGGCTTCGAACATAAAAAGAAGTTGAAAACCCTAAAAAGAGCATATGTATGAACTTGATTTCTCAAGAAAGAAACAGAAAAGAAAAGTGAAGTTTTAGAGATACCAGTGCTCAATCACAATCTTCTTTCCGCCTTTACCTTCAGCTTTCTCGTCCTCCTTCAGTTCTTCTTCCTCTCCTTCCTCAGTCTTAGCTACAACTTTTCCTTTCTTCTTCGCCGGAGCTCGAGTTCGCCAACCGAAACTTAGACATATAATATGAGAGATGAGGAGGTTAATGGAGTTTTGAAGGAGAGATGAGAAAACCCTAGTTTGAGTGAAAGTAGATATGCAAAAGGAAAAGGAAAAGAGATGAGAAAAATTGGGATTTAAATCTTAACCATTGATTCGGAAAATTTGCTCTCAACCGTTAATTTAAATAATTGCGTGTGTTTTTTTCAAAAAATTAGTGCTCCGCTTACTTCAAATTTGAAAATTTCATTTTCCATTGTTAGTTCGCATGACAGACATTTATAATAACTGTCGTCTGATTAAAAGTGCATTTTGGCACATTTTCTTCACATGACAGTCAATATTAAAGCGGTGTCATGTAAAAGGTATATCAAATTTCATTGTCTGCATTCAGATGACGGTTTTTTAAAAGCCCGTCACAAAGAAAATACAGATGACGGGCATAAATGTGTCTGTCAAGTATCTAGTGTCATCTATCAAGGAAAATGGCATAGTGAATATCCGATTGGGATCTTATCCGACCACCTACATACTCAAAAGTCAGTGACTACCAAACTAGTGTCTAACGTCTTTTATTACACTAATTTTATAGTCTAAAATATTGTCTTTTATAACTTGAGTGGCTTTCATGTTTTAGTCTATCAATTGGTCAAAATATACTTTATCAACAATTTTAATATTTAACTTGATGTCTAATCATCTTTAAGTTCATGTGCTTTTTCCATACAAAAATGAAATATTTTTATCACCATGAGAAAGAAGATAAAAGTTAATTTAGGTACTGTAAATGTAATTTACAATGCATTGTACGTAGCCTTTTAATATATTACTTTCTTTTCAAAAAGTCCACGTATCAGAGTAAATTGGGCCTGTTTAGCTACACCATATTTTTATAACGTTAAAACACAATTTTATTTTACTTTTTAAAGAAAACCCACAAATTCTTTACGCTTTATATTATTTGTTTAGGATATTTTTTATCATAATACATGAAATTTTTTATGTAAGCATACTATTTTCTAAGAATATTCGGGTCCAACTTTTATCTTTAGCATATGGCATCAAAATTGTTTAAGACGGGCCTGTTAGAACATATGAATCATTTTGCAAAAATATATTCAACCTAAACAAAAACAAGTAATATTTAGAGCAAAAGAATATTATTTTGAATCACTAGTCAATTGTTCGGTTTGGAGAAGGGCTCACAACGAACGATATTGTCTCGATCTATGTGCAACTAGGCCATTCTTTTATGCGGTGGTCAAAAGATGTAGGATGAGAATAATTGCGAAGAAACGAGATATAATTTGTGGTAGCAATACAATACAGAACAAATGAAGTGTCATTTCAATTTTAGGAAAATAAACCTTGTTCATGTGAACTTATTACATCTAACAATAGTGTTGCATCACTCATCAAAAACTTTGATGTGGTATTCTGATAAGGGTTAATAGCAAGAAATTTTGAAGCTTAGTGAAAGTGTAGGAATCTCCCTCACCATAATTTAAACCATAGTTTTAAAAACTGAATTGAACCGCTTAATCAGACAAGATTTGAATGGAACTAGAGATATATGCGATCAATCAATATCCGGTTTCTTGAAAAGTTTAAAATCATCTAAAATGGTGAAACAGACCGATTTGCAATTTAGGCAGTAAATATTCAATGCCAAATAACACAAAAAGCCTTAATTTATTAAATTAAGCATTTTAATTTCATAAAATTTTCAATTCTTTAAATATATAAAAGTTGAGGAAATGCTTTGTTAGAATGCTGCCAAGTCATCAAAAATGATGATGTGTCATCGTATAAAAAATAGTTTCTTTTTGCATTGTTTTTGTTTTACATTCACTCACACAAGCTTACATTTTTAAATTACAGACTTTTTACATACTTTGAAAACCGTTTATCTCCATCAATTATCTTATTTATCAGCACCGAATTCAAAGACTTCTCCATTAATTCTCTCATTTATCATCATTGTTTTCATATCTTTTTTTTTTTGATGACGAGGAATTCTACTAAACTCCTTCGGAGTTAGTAGGCTTATACCTCGGGGAAACTAGCCTCTGTAACCCCACCAACACGGGCTTTCCACTTCACACGGGCTATAACAGAGGCTTCCAGAGCAATCCAGCAGGCCCATTAGGGAACAAAACCTTAAATCAACAAATTGCAATCCCTGAGGATCGAACCTGAGACCTGTTGGGTGCCTTTCCCACCTTTTTTGCTCCTTTGACCATCTCAAGAAAAATAAAATTCAAAAATGAAGGAACCATTTCATTTCTATGACTTTTCGTCTTTCATTGAGAAAAATCTCTTCATCTGCTTTATTTAAACTTTTCTTCTCATTGCTCCTCTATAAATATATTCTTGATTGAATTTGTATCTTCATGTCTTTATCCCAACTATCATCATTTCACATCCATTTCAGGTAACCATTTCCTTCTATTGATACAATAACATATCTTTATTGTTTTAATAATATTCTATTGATACAATATCAATCTCCTTATTGTTTTATATATTTGTATCAAGCAATTTAGATGAGAATTCTTTTTTCAATTTGTACAATTGAGGTGTGTATTCTCTATACTCCATGGTGACTATGTTGTCGATCAAGTTTATTTATTTGTTTTGCAAAATAAAAAGATGGTGACTAGGTTTGCATATGTTAGTGGCGATGGTGTTTGGAAAAAAACAATGGTTTCATGGTTATTTCATCTCCCTCGCTAATGACTAATTTTATAGCTATTTCAGATATATAGGTGGACACTGGACTCTAAGAGGAGGGTATGGTTGAATATCAGAAAGAATCCGATATATATGTATTTTGGGTGATAAAAAGATTAGACCATGGGCTTCGCAAGGAAGTGGAACTAGGGTGTCTACTCTTAATAAACAAGATTTGCTTTCTTACAAGTTGATCTGGGGGTACTGTTTGCAGAATCTTTGTGGTAATTTAAGGTATAAATTATTTGATTATATATTTAAAGATTTAATTTCAATAATATGGTTTTACTGTGGTAGATGATAGTTTTGGAAGGATTAATTGTTAGGAAATTGCGGATCGAACTCAGTGTAGACTATTGAAGAACTCGACTAATACACAAACTTTTATTAATCGAGTATAATTCTTACAAACCTTACTACAACTCATGCACACACATAACTCTCCATTTGCTACATTTTGCTTTCTTTTTCACACAAACAATGACAATCCTAATCTCTATTTATATTTGACTTATGCCTATATCTAGTAAATTCTACATATTCTAGATTACTCTACTTCTTTTACTAGACTACTATAGTAACTTCTAGATATACTAATTCTAGAACATCATATTTCATATCTCTAGATAATTCTAGAGATTCATCTAAATATTCATATCTTTTCTATTTTGTTTATTTATTTATTTTAAATTAATAGTTATTTTCTAACATTAATTGCATCTTCAATATATTGTAAGCATTTGTAATAGACTAGAAAAAATGTAAAAAAATTGTGTATGTGTAGACTCCACATTTCTTAAGTTGAGATGAACAAATAAATATATGTTACGGGTTGAGCATCGACAAAGCATATATTCCCGCGCAATGCACGGATCTTCGACTAGTTTCATACTATATCGGGCATGCATATGAACAACAGAATAAGAGAAGAGATTTCCACATCGGAGAATCTGTTACCTGGTCAGTTTCTGTTTCTAGCTTAATATATCTTTAGCCTCTCTTCTTGTCCTCTAAAGTGAACTGCTATATATGTTTTGAAACTGTACTATTTACCCCTGCAATGCAACTTATATGTGTTGTCCACTAAAGTTGGGGGCTGTGTTTTTAATTAAGAGTAGAAAAAAGTAGACTATGGAACTCTTGTATCTAATCTTCAAGTCACTTCTTTGCTTTTAGCTATTAAGGTACAGACTGATCGTCATTTTATTATCAAAATTATCAAGCCCCTCATTTTATTCACCGTATGAAAACAGAATTCCTTCCTTCTCAAACCTCTAATCCGTCTAAAAGGTCAGTCTGGACTCGGAGCTCCTCTTGTAATCCTTAACAACATTTTATTCTGCTATATATGTGGTTAAGGTACATTTACGTCTTTAATTATGATTCATTTCCTCTTTTAGAAATACTTAAGTGATCAGATATGCGAACTTTTAGTGTAATTGGAGGGAAGAATTGAGGTTTTGCAGTATTTGTAGTTTAGTCCTATTATCATCTGCTGTCTGCTGACTCTTCCTTGCCACATTTAAGTCATTGCTACGAGAATATCAGTATTTATTTTTTCTCTGCAGTTGATAACTGTTATTGGAAGAGAAAATGATTGATGCTCACATGTATATGACTTGCAGACACGATCAGTTACCATGTTGAATCCCAAGAATACTGTAAAATAGATGCTTGCTCATGTCTTTTCTATTTTGGGCTTGACAAATATATTCTTACTGGTCTCTTTTGAACAGTAGTAGAATACCAATGTGTTGCGTGAAACTTGCTGTTTGCTTTTCATTCTGCTGTGTGAATATAAATGGAATTGAATTGCCGTCTAGACTTCTAAGTAGAAGTCTAAAAGCATTTCATGGGGCCGGTTCAAATTCAAATTCATCGAACTCGAGTTGGGATTGTAAGGGAGTATTTAATTTTGAAAACCGACTCACAAACACTTGTACGAGACTAGAGCATCTGCCTTATTATCTTTGTACCTGTAAATTCAGTGATGTGCTATCTGAATAACACAAAATTTAGGAACATGGATAGACATAGAGTACTCATTAATACTTTCAAGTGGCTTTGCATTTGTTTGCAAAATGTGTTCAGGCATTACTCCCTGGTCTTTGATGCTGTTTATACCCATAAAATAAACAGGCTTTTGAGAGAAGCACAAGATCATGGAGCAGCAACAGTTTCAGGATTAGAGATGTATATCGGGAAGGCATATGAACAGATTTAGAGGTTTATTGGATTACCTGGTCAGTTTCTTTTTCTTGCTTAATATATCTCTAGCCTCTCTTATTATCCACAAAAGTCAACTGCTCTACATGTTTTGAAACCGTCCTATTTACCCCTTGAACTTGCATAGAGTGACGTATTGAGTCTCTAAAATTGACCTATTGCCTACTGAACTTGCTTAAAGTGTGCCATTATACTGATGAAAAATCATAATTTCCTTGTAGCATAATCAATAATTTACATGTGTTCTGGGGTGGTGGCTCTGTATCTAATCTTCAAGTTACTTCTTTGCTCTTAGCTATTAAGGTAGAGACTGATCATCATCATTTCTGCAGATTTCAAGCAACATAAGTTCAGCTCTAGAAAGAAGTCACAATGGGGGAATAAGAGGGTTATACGAACGATAGAAGTCGTGATGACGAGGAGCGTGACCAGGATGAAGAAGGAGGAGGGAGTGATATCAGAAGAGGTATGAATTCTTCTTCCAAATTGATGTGTTTGTGGTAATGCGTTGGTTTTACATGCAATTTGGTTGTTTGCACACAAAACTACTTGGTATTAACATCATGTTGCGCATAGTTGTTTGTCATAAATTTGCTGTGGACCGGCTGCTAAGCTTTTATTATAGATGGCTCCTTTTAATGCTCTTGAGTTGGTTAATTGGATTTCACTACTGCGGTTAGGCTTTCTAGTTCCAGGCTGGGTAGGGGAATGGTTCCTTGCTTATGTATGCTCGGGTCTGGGTGGGTAATCTCTTTTGTTCCTCGCTTACATATGCTCGCGTCTTTTTAGTAAATGTAGAAATTCTGTTGTTAATTTCAATCCATTCAAAAACTCTAATGGACTTGGCATTCAATATGGAATCTGAGATGGAAATATCCATCTAGGATGCTTAATTCCAAAAGTTAACATATATTCACCCATCAACCCCTTCCTCCCAAGTATTAATTAGATGGGAAAAACAGATGGGCATAACTCTGGGTAGAGCCTGCTGAATCTTTTATCTCCATCAAGACTCTAGATTAACAATCATCCACAGAGGATTTAAAGTCTGGTAATGCACTACTAGATGCAAATATGAATAGTACTTCATCCATAGTTCTTTTGAACGGAATCCGGCAAACAAACTCACCGAAAATGTTATGTGCTCTACATCATGTAATATTTTCATGTAAAGTTTTTTTTTTTTAATATGTTGCTAAACTACGAAAATAAATGGCTGATTACGTTAAAACACTGGTTCTAGAGTATAATTTCTAAAATTTATTTTTCTTTATGGTGAAAAAGTTACGTGATTTGGTTACCACATGGAAAAATTATGTGTTTTGGCTATCAAATGCATTTTCCGTAAGTTTATTTGTCGGATTCCGGTAAAAAACAACTATGGCTGAGAAATGATATTTATTGTTGAATGGTTTTTGTGTTAAAATTTAAACTTTTTGTTATTTCATTTCTAATAGTTGGAGTACGAGGAGCCTAGTTAACCCGCAAAAATTAGGCCTCGGATCCGCAAATTTACATCTCAGAATCCTAAAAATTCTTCATCAAAGCTGCAATCTTTTTTGCAAACTGCAAGGTAGAAGCAGTAGATGATGAATTGAGGCGGAATTACCAGGACCCTTTGAAGAAACAACACCATGGATCTACTCTAAGCAAACAACCCTTGCTCATATAGGCCTAAGAGTGTAATTACAATCTTTTTCCTAATAAAGATTCACTTAATGGAAGTTTTCGATTTCATCTAACTCAGAAAACTAAAGTAAATATGATTCTTCAATCTTGACATACCTTAGCAGTTCTTTTTGGACTGGAAGCTTTTGTTAGGGTGGAATTAATTTATGGAGTCTCTAATTGATAGGAACATTTCTTACGTTGATCGTGCTTCTTTTAACTATACAATGTTAACACTAACGTTTTATTCCATGTGAACGCCATTGGAGTTTAGATGACACCAACATTAAACCAAATTAGAGCAAAATGAGCTTCTATTGGATCTGCTGTTAATGGAGTCAGAAATTGCTCAATAAGTAAACATTGCACGGTTCTGTACATAGTCTAAATATGTCCTTTCCCAATAACCATAAGCTAAATTTTATATTTCATCTCAACCAAAATCCTTAAGATTTCTTTCACTTAGATTGTATTGGTTTTAACTTCTGGTGACACTTTTCAGCTTTCTACTCAGTAATTTTTCAGTTTATTTAGTTTCAAAAGTTAGGATAGTTAACTTGAGTTATCTATAAACCTTCAGGTATATTTCATATGTACCTTGAAAGTTGTAACTCAAGAGCATTTGTAGGCTTGCGATTTGCCACATTCAGACAACGATTACAGACAGACCACATCTTTTTTCATAGTGAGAAAAATTGCAACTTTATCATAAAACACCATTCGTAATCTTTCAATTCTTGGAATAAACTTTTTGCATGTATGTGGGATTTGTGAACCAACCTTTGGCTTCGTATATGAAAGTCGATTACCATTTCTGTTGCATTTTTATCATATGTGATATGTGATTACCAGTGTTGGAGACTACGATTTTGGAAACTGACTCACGAACACTTGTACAGGCCTAGAGCATCTGCTCCATTATTTTAGTATCTGTAAATTTCAGTGATGTGCTCCCCGAATAACGCACAAAATTTATTAGGAACATGCATAGACATAGAGTACTCTTTAATACTTTCAAGTGGCTTTGCATTTTTTTGCAGAATGTGTTGAGGCATTACTCCCTGGATTTGGAGATGTATATCGGGCAGGCATATGAACAACATATTTTAGTCCATTCAAAAGTTCTAACGGACTTGCCATTCAATACAGAATCTGAGATTGAAATATCCATCTCAAATGCTTAATCCCAAAAGTTAACATATATATTCATCTATCAATCCCTTCCTGGCAAGAAATTACATTCACCATAACAAAACTTAATTATCAATTACTCGATTAAAAAGAAAAAATTTAAAAACAACCACAATCTTGCTAATACAAATAATATTAAAATGGATGTGTCATATCCTTCAAACTCCAATGAAATTCTGAATATTGAGATACAGTAGGATAAGTTCGAATCACTGTAAAACTACGATCAATCATATCGAAGAGACATACAAATTTTCCCTTGTCCTTCAAGAAGTATACTGCGTTTTTTTGGACTGCCGCATTTTCTTGTGCAATAGCTATATGTGAAGAGATAAATATCGTCCAAGAACCAATGTCGTCTATTTCAATCCATTTCCTCTTTTCAAAATCCAACTTCCATATAACAATTTTATTTATTTCTCCATCCCCAGAAAGCATTAGATCTACAAATAAGAGCTCCCCACCTACTTCAACCAAATGGGGGTCGCTAGTACCAGACCCACAATCAAGAGATTGATTTATTAAAGATGGTGTAGTTATTAACCACTTCAACAGGTCAACCTTGAATCCTTCGGAATCAAATGCAACTTCCGAGAGATATGGTTCGCCATCGAACAAAAGAGCGTATCCCTTCCCACCAACAAACCAAACTGTTATGACGTCACCCTTTAGACATTGCTTGGTAAATTCGCTATCTTTAGGTTTACAAGAGAATAGAGTTTGTGTTTCTTCATCGAAAAGAATGACATGACAATTAGGGTTTCCGGGGGGTAGAAGTATATAGAAGGTAGGCATATGGCTACAATGTTTTGGTAATGGTGGGAGTCCAATAATTTCTAATGTGATAGGATCAAAAAGACAAAGATCTCTCGATGTAATATCTAGCAAAATAAACCAACCGAAACAAGAACAACATATTACTTTATTTTCAATCTCAGTGATGGTTTCTTTAGAATATTGCATGGATGCTACATCATACCAAACTAGATTTCTTGTATCACTAGCATCTTGAATGACAAGCCTAGGATGCAATTGAGCAATCCCTTTATCTGGTGTCTCCATGTCTCGTTCAGTCTGTTGTTTTTTAGCGAGTAAAAACATGTTAGAAAAGAAATAAAAAGACAGTTCATTCTATAAAAAATATCAAAGTCATTAATTGCGTACCGGGAATCCGTATAGAAGCAGTTGTTTGAGTAAACGAAGATTAAGGTAGTGAAATTAGCATGGTTGATAGAGAAGACTTATTTATAAGCAGTGCTTAATCCTATTAGCCTTAGGATTTCCAATTGCTTTCCAAATTCGAATTTGAATTCCTAAATTAATGAGCAAGAAAAGAAAAGACCATCTATAAAAGTTAAATAATAATGATATTAAATCCGAATAACAATAATTATTCCAATTTTGAATTACAATTCCTTACTAGTCAAATAATTGTAATATTAATCTTAATTAGTAAGTTTTTGTTAATTAGAGTCCTATCAGCCTTAGGATTACAATTGCTTCCTATTTAATTTTTCTATAGTATATGAGTATATATAACCGGAATTGTTAAGCCGGTTATCTTTACATCTTTACAAAAGTGGAGATTTGGGAGCCGTTGCTCTAATTCCGAGTGTCTGCAAATCCTGGAATAGTTTAATGGATAGTAGCTATACAGCTAGTCTTATTAGAACATCTCTATCACTTTACCCTCCTCCTCCACTCTCTCCTGAATATCCTTGCTTATTCACGATGTCAAAAGGGACTTTGTGTAAATTTTATCATCCTCATCACACTTTCACCATGGATTTCCCTGAATTGTCTCGCTCGTGTATCCAATTCTCCAAATTTGGTTGGCTTCTTTTACGTCGCTTACATGTTGATGATGATATGTACTATAGCTATTTTTTCTTCAATCCCTTCACTAGAGAAAAGATAGAGCTTCCCCCTCATGAAGTTGGTTTCCATGGAATGTGTTTTTCTGCTCCTCCAACTTGTTCAGATTGTTATGTCATAGGATTGGGATGGGTACGTGAGGGTTTTGGCGTTATTAAACGCGGTGAACAAGAATGGACAACACATGAAACAGACCCTGATGCAAAGTATTTTACTCAATCTCATCTCGTGCTTCATGAGGATCGTTGTTATGCGATTGGATATAAGAACAAGACACTAGTACTTGATGTGAAGATGGAGACAGTCGATTTTGTGGATACACTATTTCCTTTGTTGGTTGACGCTTTCCCTAAACGTAATACCACATCAAAGTTTTTGATAAGTGACGGAGCAAAATTGTTAGGTGTAATACGTTCATATGAACAACAAGAGATAAGCATCGCGAGGTGGAATGAAGCAGATGAAGAATGGGTGGATATCTCAACTGATCATTTAAGTAATAAAATGCTTTTTCTTAGTAGGACATCATCTTTACTCTTACCTGCTCCTGTCACGACATCAAGTAACAAGGTTTATTTTTCTAAAATTTTAAATAACTTATCATTTGTTCCTTATTGTCTTGCTACCAAAAATTATATCTCGTTTCTTGGTGATTATTCTAATCCTACACCTTGGCATCACCATGTAAAAGAATGGCCCAATTGTACATGGATTGAGACAATGCTGTTTGTAACGGCACCTTCTTCAAAACGAACAATTAACTGGTAATTCAATATATACATATATATATATATATGTATATATATATATATATATATATATATATATATATATATATATATAGAAAAGGGATCAGGTGAGAACACCTCCCATATGCAAGAACACTTCATATGTGAGAACACATTCAAAACTACGTAGTTTTATTAATAGTGGAGGACCAAAAGAGAAAGTTTTCCCTTTACTGTATAAAAAAACGGAGGAGAGAGAAATTGATAGATTTTTGAATTTTTATTTATTTCAGTTTGTTTAACTTAAATTTCTCGACTTTTTCGAACTCCGATTCTAATTTTTTTTATACCGTTGGATTTGTTACGACGAGATGTTTATTTTGAGTACCATTGTTGTCGAGTAAAGTCAATGTTTTAGCAATTTGAACATAAAGAGTTAAACTTTTGAACATACCTGTTAATGTTTTTGAGCATAAAGAGTTAAGTTTTGAACATAAAAGTTAACTGATCTTTAGACAATTGCTCGTTGTTTTCCTTGCAACCTTCTTTGTTACATACACAATATTGAACATCCACCACATCTTTTTCTTTTTTCTTTTTGTAGTAGTAGATTTCCTAATATTGAATTTGGCAACACTTGCATATGCTCTGTAGAAATCAATACCTTCATCAACAGAAATAAATTTCATTCCCCTGTAGGTTTTAATTCATTAGTGCATATGGATTTTTGTTCCTCCAGGAGTCAATTGGGGCATAGGGAGTCAATTGTTGTATTTTTTTCAGAAGTTGTAAGTTCCTCATTACTCAAAATTAAATCTGCAGAGAAGTAGAGATATGGTTTTAGACTTTGAACATCTTGAACATATTATAGTTGTAATTTTGAACATATTGTATAAATATTTGAACATGTTATATACAATTTGCAGAAATATCATTATTCTAATAACATAAATTAAACATCTGCAAATTTATTCCTGACATGGTAGAATTCTTCTAACTTCCCATGCAAATTCATTATTACAAAGTCTTATGGTACATAATATATGACAAAATGGAAGTCCCGTAGCTAATCAACCAGTTGAGACTTAGTTTTTCTCCCACAGGCAAGGATTTAGAAATCAATCCCAAAAAGAAAACCCTCTAATATATCTATCTCACGTTAACAAATAACTCAAGGCTTGTTATGAACAGATTTTGAAACCTTCGTTCAATAAGAACCATAAATGTAAAACCATCAGCATGGAGCTTTAACTTTAACTTTATCAAATTCACTAATTCAGTAATATATCTTCAGAGAGATTCATAAGCCATTCACTCCATGAAGTTATAAATATCACATTTCCTTTGATGAAAACCAAAGGCTAATTAATCCCAAAGACAAGCATTTACTACATGCCTCCACTTAAGTACAAAGTTAAAAATCTAGAATCAATAGATCAACTTGTAAGGTTTAGTTTGAGGTAAGCCAATTCCCAGAGAAGATACATAGCTCTTATTTTCAGCACTAAACCACCAACAACCACAAATAATAGAGCAACCGGTATGATGAGAAATATCCATCAAATAAGTTTGCCATCACAGAGCGGAGGGCTTCATAATGAGAACACGAGATAAATGGAACCATTTACAAAGGTGACATGAAGAGTTTATAGAACTCCCTTAAGTTACTTCCCCAGAGAATAAAAAGAGTAAAAAATACCTCCAATTCAAATCCAAGGAAATGTGCTTTATTTCAAAAATCATTCTAAGGTCAATAATCAACAAAATGAGCATCTGGAATTTGCTTTTAAAACTGTCAACACTTTGAACAACAAGGATACTAACACATAGATAGCAGCTTGACTTGACAATTGAAAAAAGGATATGTGCAAACAATTTAAGTTCTCATCTAAGACCACCAGTTATTATACAAAGGTGTATTGCAATAATTTCACATTTTATATTATGTGACAAGCACACATGATACATAAATTCTTCTGTATTATAAACACGTATGAACCCAAAAAACGTGTCATAAATTGTTAAGCAATGTATGAAGATGTTTACCAAATACTGCCTCTAAAAGTTGTATATATTGGTGACACTTGTACACTTTAGAAAACCGATTAGGATAAATCAAACTATCACCATTCATTGTGAAAACCTCCACTTGCTCTCTTGTGAGAGCTACCCCTGCATATTCACATATAAAGGCTCTTGCGTGTATCAAATCCAAGGACCTAACTCCCCATCCTGTTTCCCTGGACCTAAAAACTTTCAATCTATTCTTCAATCATATTGTAGTTATAATTTTGAACATATTATACAGTAGTTATAATTTGAACATATTGTATAAAATTTTGAACTTGTTGTATACAATTTTGAACATCTTTGAATAACATGTACAATATATTCTAGGCATACAAAAAGATAGAAGTACAAATTCTTACCTGGTTCTTTATTAGATGATGGAGCTGTAGAATCTACTTGGAGTTCATATTCAATTAGAAATCGAGATATTTCCATAGTACGAATCTGAAGCTCAAATTACAAACTTGAAGCTCAAATAGATCGAAATAGTGATCGAAATAGAGAAATTGAATATCAAAACGCGATTTGAAGCTCAAATTAAAGATCGAAATTACAAATCTGAAGCTCACAGATCGAAATAGAGATATTGAATATCAAAACGCGATTTGAATAGAATTCCAACTCAAATTAGGATTTGTGGAGTTGTAAGAGTGGATGTGAGATTGGAGAGTAAATCGCGATATATTGTATAGAGAAAATAACGATTGATTTGGAAAAGGAGCAAAACGACCGTGTTTTTAGAGTGTTCTCACATATAAAGTGTTCTCGCATATGGAGGTGTTCTCACCAGATCCCTCCCCTATATATATATATGTATATCTTATTTCCGTTTCAACATTAGTAGTTTTGTTTGTTTTTACATTTATACAGATGTCAACTGAACTGGAGATTATTAATATAGTTTTCCTCCTCTTTTTCTAATGGTGAGGTTAATTAATTAGATGTATTGTTAATTATTAATAATTGCAATTTGCAAATGTGGCAAGCATTCAAAACCAAAGTTTAGCAGTCTTTGCTGTACATGCATGTAAATTACATTTATATAATATAAACTTGACATGTTTCACACTTTGGAACATATATATATTGTTTACGTGGAAAAATATTAAAAAATTGGAGGATTAGTCGTATCACATCATCCTTTAAGATTTCTTATACTACGTACAACGTGTTGATTAATTTTACTGCATCATGATTAAGATTTCTTTCCAACTCACTTCTATGTATATTCCACCCTTCAAAGTTTTTGTCATCCATTGCCTTCAATATCTCATCCCAGTTTCTATCACTATCTTGAATGAAGACTGCGTAATCCCGCTTGACGTTCATAATTAAATATCCGATTGGAATCTTATCCGACCACCTACATACTCAAAAATCCTTGACTACCAAACTAGTGTCTAACGTCTTTTACTACACTAATTTTATAGTCTAAAATATTGTCTTTTATAACTTGAGTGGCTTTCATGTTTTAGTCTATCAATTGGTCAAAATATACTTTATCAACAATTTTAATATTTTACTTGATGTCTAATCATCTTTAAGTTCATGTGCTTTTTCCATACAAAAATGAAATATTTTTATCACCATGAGAAAGAAGATAAAAATTAATTTAGGTACTGTAAATGTAATTTACAATGCATTGTACGTAGCCTTTTAATATATTACTTTCTTTTCAAAAAGTCCACGTATCAGAGTAAATTGGGCCTGTTTCGCTACACCATATTTTTATAACGTTAAAACAAAACTCACAATTTTATTTTACTTTTTAAAGAAAACTCACAAATTCTTTACAATTTATATTATTTGTTTATGATATTTTTTTCATTATTATGTGAAATTTTTTATGTAAGCATTGAATTTTCTAAGAATATTCGGGTCCAATTTCTATCTTTAGCACATGGCACCAAAATTGTTTAAGACGGGCCTCTTAGAACATACGAATCAATTTGCAAAAATATATTCAACAAAAATCAACCTACAAAACTATTATAAATAACAAAAAAGGAAAAGTTTAGAAAATGAAAAAGGTAACAATAAACAAAAACAAGTAATATTTAGAGCAAAAGAATATTATTTTGAATCACTAGTCAATTGTTCGGTTTGGAGAAGGGCTCACAACGAACGACATTGTCTCGATCTATGTGCAACTGAGCCATTCTTTTATGCGGTGGTCGAAAGATGTAGGATGAGAATAATTGCGAAGAAACGAGATATAATTTCTGGTAGCAATACAATACAGAACAAATGAAGTGTCATTTGCAATTTTAGGAAAATAAACCTTGTTCATGTGAACATATTACATCTAACAATAGTGTTCCATCACTCATCAAACACTTTGATGTGGCATTCTGATAAGAGTTAAAAGCAAGATATCTTGAAGCTTAGTGAAAGTTTAGGAATCTCCCTCACCATAATTAAAACCATAAGTTTAAAAACTGAGTTGGATTGCTTGATCAGACAAGATTCGATTGGAACTAGAGGAATATCCGGTTACTTGAAAAATTTAAAATCATCGAAAATGCTGAACCGGACCCATTTGCAATTTAGGCAGTAAATATTTAATGCCAAACAATACCAAAAGCCCTAATTTTATCATGTCAAGTTTATTAAATTAAGCATTTTAATTTCATAAAATTTAGATTTTTAACAATTAACTTTAAATAATACTATATTTTTATTTTGTTAATGTAATGTAAGATTTTATAATGTGTGAAAATTTAAAATGTTATAATAAAACAAATATTATATCGTAGTAAACAGATTAAATTCGATTCGACCATAGAGGAACCCAGATTAGACTCTAGTTCACATTCGACAATACATGTCTAACATGCAAAGCATTCAATTGAAGACTATAAAATTATATCAACATTTAACAATGAAAGACCAAAATGCCTCAATATTAGAGAAGTGTTAAACGAGCGACTTACGATCAACTTCACTTACGTATTCATTCGCATGTGAAGTCAATATTATAGCCAATAAGCACAATTTTAGATAATTGAAAGAGTACAAAGTGACGAAAAATTCCACTCTCATGTTAAATATTAAATTCACAACCATATTTGTTATATAATCAAAATATTATATTCTTTAAAATCTCTTATATATTATACCATTTATATTTTAATCAATCAAATATTACTCCCTCCTTAATCTGAATTCCTTTCTTTTGCATTTTAATTAGTTTGCTTGATTAATTGTTTCCTAATTAATTAAGTTTTGAATTATTCCTATTTAACTACACTTTTCTCTACGCCTAACATAAATTTGCTCTCTTTTCCTACTATCTCTATATTTTGCAGGATGGTTTTTCAATGGTGGTGATTGGATATTCTTTTTCTCCGGTAATTATCTCAACTTTGCCATAATGTTTAATTTTGATTATTTCCTATATTCTGTTTTTGTAATCTAATGGTTATGATCTCATTCAATCTAATAACAATGTTGTTTGGATTATACAGTTGTTGTCTCTTCTTCTTCAAAAGGATCTCAATTATGATCAGAAATACTAATAAAAAAAATTGTTCAAATTCTTCATCGTGTGTTTTCTAATCCTAGATCATCGTTATTTATGTTAATATATGAATTCCACAGGTGTGCTTTCTTCCTCACAGTTCGTTAGTTTAGAATGGTCAAAAAAAATGATTTATCGTTAAGAATGACACTTAACTATTTTTATTTGCTTATAGATTGGTGAATAAATTTCTATGATTTCAACGTATTAGCGCCAAAGTATTATTGTCTAAAGAAATTATTTCATGTTTTTGTTTAATGGAACATATTTTGTTTATGTTTAATGATTAGTTTTTTCTCTCATCGTTATTTATATACATGGTGGAACATAATTGTTTACTTCATTATGGAGAGATGAGTATTAGACCTTTTGATGAGCATCTACTTTTACACATCACAATTGAACCATTCTTACATTTTCTTTGGTATACATCTTATCTATTTTGCAGGAACGTAAAGTTTTTATGTTGATAGATGGAATATATGAACGCGAATTCGCGATGACATATCGACTAAACTAGACAACTTCATCTACATTAATTACCATGTTTCTTGAAAGGATAAAATGTTGAGCAAACACCTAAAACTTAAAAGGTGAATGACATCTCACTAATTACAGAAATGTTCGTGATTTTCTAAGTTTCAATTTTTTTGTCAGGATGATACTTAATGTTGATGATAATTTAGCAATGTAACTTTATATAGTGATACTTGATAAGCTTTAACATTGTACAAATTTGATTAGTGTTGCAATTTTTATATTGTCGTGTATTTGTAATCAATAAATGTTTTTTTTCTTCTCTAAAATAGTTAATTACTTTTCTGGAATCATTTCAAATATATATCTTCATTATTTATTTGTGTATGTTCACAATATTTGATATGAATTGGCTAATAATATTATAGTTATTACTGTCATTGTTATTCTAACTAAAAAATAAAAAATGATAAAAGAAAATGGCCCGCAAATTAGGAAGCAAATAATGTATATAGATTTGAGAATAAATTTAATTCAATCTCTCTTCAATAAGAAATTAGTCATTTAGTATATAGATTGTTTTCCAAATATATAATTCTTTATTATTATTACTATTATTTATAAATGGTAAGTGGCAAGATTCGAATAAATTAGTTAGTTGTTAATAGCTAAAAAATATTATTTGTCCATCAAAGTAATAATTGACGTTTATACATTAATTTAAGTTACTAACTTTTTGTTTTAGTAAAAATTTGTTATTTAAAATAGAGAAATTTTTAAATATTAATATTTTTATCTCTTAATTTTGAACGTATAAATGGTGAGATTTAACCAAATTGATAGCTTAGTGACTAAATATAACTAAATTAGATAGACTCATGGTTAAATATGACCGAATTATATTTCATTAGCATAAAATACAAATTTTGAATAAATTTGTAGTTAAATAGTGTTTTTTTGCCTTTATTAATTAACATATATACTTTTGAAATTAAATAGTTACCTTTATTGAAATCAGATAATTAATTTGCCAATATGTTATTGTGTTCAAAACAATCTAAATTTGGATTAAAGTGAAATTTTATGGGTATATTATATTTTCCAATGATTAATTAAAAAATAAAAATATATATGAATTGAAGTTGTTATTCTTAAAAATAAAATAAAAGAGTAGTCACATATTAGTTGCACATCTGTTTAAGAAAAATGGTAGTGCTTCTTATCTTTGTTTTTGAGAAAAAAATTAAGATTTATGAAGATCACTAAAATAATTTTTATTTAATATTTTTATTAACCTTATTTTTTTTTCAATCACACATTAAACTGAACAACTCTCAATATATTGAAATTTCAAATAACGAAAAAACATAATCATCTAACTATATATTTATTCCGTGCTATATATTTATTCCGTGCATCGCACGGATCCAAAACTAGTATAAACAAATTTAAAAATACGAATAGAGTTTAGGCCGCAATACTACAAAAAATGATTAAAATATTAACAATCATAGAAGAAAAAAGTGAATGGATTAAGTTGCTAAAAACAATTAAGTTTTCTAAAAATCTATAACGAACTATAAATACAAAGGATTCTTGAACACACACTCTGAGGTCATCGTCTTTAGCTAGCTGTTCCCCCAATCTTCTTTCTTCTCAGTAGAGGTAAATAAACCCTAATTCCTCCAATAAATTCTGTAAATACTTCTAGATCCTTGTTTATCTACTAGATCCAGGTTTTTGAAATGTACATTTTCTGTTTGGTTTTATTAATTCAATACTTGTCTTAATAACGATCTGAGATGTATGGATCTAGAGATATGACTGATGAATTCCGTATCTATATATATATGTGTGTGTTAATATGTTTATCAGTTTTATCTTTCCAATTCTGTCCTTGGGGGATCCCAGCCCTAACTGCATTTTTTAAGCTAAGTTGATAGAGATATTTTATTAATTTTTTCATTTGAGGGAAGCATTATTCAGGATGGATTATTGTTTGATGGCTTTAATTAGCAGCAGCACAGAAGATGTTGAATATAAGTTCTTGCCAAATATCCCAATTTGCATCTCAGTGCTATATTTGCTACTTGATGTTGATTTCTGTTTTCTTTTTTAGTTGTTCATCTCTTCAATCTTTACCTTAATTGCATGATTATACTGTTGTATAAAAAGCTTGAACATAGAGTCTTGACAGTAGACTTCTGGTTGGGGGGTGCTTAATAGGTTTTCCAATTTGGTACTCACTCTTCTCTTCCTGCTTGGCTCTCTTCCCTCGCTGTGATTTTCTTCTTTTTTCTAAATATTTTGATAGCGTATTTTGTTCTTGGCAAAAAGGAGAAACAAACATGTCCAATCAATTATTTTCCAGATGCAACAGCCTTTCATCATAACATCTCCTTTTTGCCATAAAGAAGCTATTTAGACAACGATTCTATCAAAACAACTGAACCAATGGACTTGTGATTCTATCGATCGACCAACTGGTTCTTCTAATGTTTTATGGCTGAGATGCCAATGGAACTCAATTCCAGCAACTTAGGAAATCAATATTATGATTGCTGATTCGAGTTGGTTGATCTCTAATTGTGCTATTGCAAGTATAAACTGATTAGAGTTGGTTGATCTCATTCAATTCCACTTCTAATTGTGCTATTGCAAGTATAAACTGATTAGAGTTGCTTGATCTCTCTTATTCAAGTAAATTTTTAGATTAGAGAATGAAATGGAATTGAATGAGAATTCGTTGGAAATAACTACTCCAAACTTCAATTAAGGAATAGCTAACTATTCTGGAGTAGTTATTCCGTGTCTAACTATTACATATTTGAAACAGATTTCAATTTTTTTCAAATTTTTCGCAGAGATATCAAATATACCCACCACACTTTACAGAATGGCTCAAGATCTTGCCCTGCCTCCACCACAAGCTGCTGCCCTGCCTCCACCAGCTGCTGTTCTGCTTCCACCACCAGCTGCTGTTCTGCCTCCACCAGCTGCTGTTCTGCGTAAGACATTTATATTGCCTGAAATATAAATATCCATTACATTTCCTTCTTTAATGGTTTTTTTTTTTAATTTTACAGCCTTATGCGGCCTATGCGGCAATCCAAAAGTGGTGCGTAGGTGTGAAAATTGCAGACTTAATATCTGTGTATGTGAGTTTGGTACACATTGGAAACTGTCACACTACTACACAGAAGAAGAAGAAGTTTCACAAGTTTGAAGAGCACAAAGGAGCTAGAAGGATGCTAAAGAAAATGTGAATTGGCATCAAAGACTCATTTTATTATCAGCACTATCATGTAGTTAATAATCATTGAGACTATGGTCATTTGAGTTGAGTTAACTCTTTGCAGATCCTTATCATGTAGTTAATAATCATTGAGACTATGGTCATTTGAGTTGAGTTAACTCTTTACAGATCCTGTTATAGTCATTTGAGTTGAATTAACTCTTTGCAGATCTTTAATTTTAAATATAATGTGTAATATATAGATTGTACAGGAAAATTAACACAACTTAGGGACAGCATAACAACACAAACAAAAACTGTCACCGAGACTCAATGGAAAAGCATTAGTTATCGTTTCCACTGAATCTCAGTAACAAAATTATCAAAATCATTTATTATTGCTAGCACAATCCAATATGTGCACATAAACTAACAACATAAATGCATTTGCAAATACTATTTTACTGGTTATTTACTTTTGTCTAATAGTCAAATATTTGCATAGGTCATAGTTCTAATCAAAACAGAATGACAGCAATGGTGATATAGATCTCATCTACATTGCACAGACACGAAAAATGGACATAGACACAGATACAGGAAACATTATCTCTAAAATATAGCCTTCATATAAAAGCATAGAAATAAAAACAAGAATGAAATGGAACACGGACACGGACACGGACACAAACACTTGGACACATGAAGTGTTCTCTCTAAAATATAACATTCATATAATAGCCTACGAATAGAACAAAAATGAATTGGACACGGACATGCATACTCGGGCTACTGAATGTGGAACATAGGATCTCATGTAAAACTTTAAGCAAAACTGATCTAAAATGAATAGAAAACAGTGCAAATATAATAATTTACTAACAATTGAAAAATTTAGAGAGAACCGGGCTTGATAATTAATATAAGAAAACATAAGCAGTATAAGATCTAACCAAAATAGAGTGAAAAATTAGGCAAAATATACAGAAATTGGGAAAGAAAAAGGATCTAAAATGTTAGATCACAGAGAAATCAGTGAGATCTTAATAAAATGTGAAGAGGCCAACATAATTCAAGAAGATCTATTTGAGAAAATTAAAAACAAACTTACATGTATTCAAGAGAATTGCCAGTTTGGCATCCAAACCATAGTATGGTAGATCATCTTCTGAGAAAAAAGAAGAAATTTTTGATCGGTTGAATTACACAAAACAACACAAGATTTGAAGAAACAGGAGAGATAGATCTATATAAAGATTTTCTTTTACCATATGAATTACACAAAACATGTAGAAATTCAACAGGTCACTAGAATGAAAACAAAACAAGATATCAGCCTATAAAGAAAGCTATAAGGTAGTAGAGATGAAGATATCAAAGAAACATACATGTCCATGAATTTCTTCATATAGAGAGGATAAAAAATAAGGAAGAGAGGGTTAAAAAACAAGGAAGAGAAGATAGAAGACATGGGAGGAGATGAGAAGAAATACAGAGAGGTTATAGAGAGAGGAAGAGAGAGAGATAGATAAATAAGAGAGAGAGAGAGGTTAGTTTAGTTTTGTTTAAGGAGAAGAAAGAGAAGCATAAGACTTTTATTTCTGTCAGACTCTTTTTTACCTTTCACCCAATAAATAACCTTCCCACCCATACAATAAATATTCAACCAATACTTATTATTTTTTTATTAATTACAGTTACTGGATTTTCGTTCTTCTTTGACCGTTTCGTATTCCGAAATTTACTTGACTCTAATCACAATATGTACAAGATTGTTGGCTAGGGACATTTTTCTTTTGAAACTAACTATGAAAATTCTTTTCATTTTCAAAGTTGGAGCCTAAATACATGTTTGAACCCAAAACTACAAAGAGTGTAGTCATGCGAATCAATGGGCTGACTTTGATGTCTATGCGAAATTATTATTAAACAAACGTATACATAACTAAGTTATATAATATAATTCATATATTACTTTTGCGGGTGTAAGCTATGATTACTTTGTTTTTCTTTTACTTTGTTTACACTTTGTCTTATTTGCTATCAGATTGGTTTTTAACCCATAATCTAATGATGGACAAAACAAATTAATAGTTACTTTGTAAAAACAAAGTAACCATAGAATTTTTCCTACTTTTAATTTTGATTTGTAAAGACGACAAGCAATATATTACTAAGTATAGACAATTGACTATAAAATTATTTTTCATTTTCAAAGTTAAGATTAAAAACCTAACTAAGTTTGAAAAATTGTTTGATCAAAATTTAATGGAAGTGTTACCAAAACAATTTCTTTTAATGGAAGTTAAAAATTTGTTAAACGAAGAGGCAATAGTTTTTTTTTTTTGAAAACCAAGAGGCAATAGTTAATTACAGGAAAATAGAAGTATAGAAAGTAGTAAAAAAATGATTTTTTATGGTTTTGAAAAGTGTGCAAAGGTGTGTATTTCAAGAAGTGTAAAGAGAAACAATGAATAAAATAAGAGAAGGAATCCAATTTTAACTCCACCTTTATAAATTTAATAAATGAATAAAGTAGAAACATTATTTGCCTTCCTGTCAAAAAGTAACATTATTTCCCCTTCTATCACCACACGCGTACTTATACAGCTGTTCAAAAATAGCTCTACGTGATGTCAACACTAAATTCCTTTTCAATTCCACAATAATTTATTTCAATTTATTTATTTTAAATTTTTATATACCCTGTCAACAAATATTTTGCGAATATGTGTTGCTCCATTCTTTTAAGAGTTTAATTTTAGATAATAGTATCATCCCATTTTTCAAATAAGAAAAATAAAAGACTATAGTTCAAATAAGAAATTTGAAAAATAAAAGACTTTGCATAATTAAAAAAGATCGATTTTTTTTTTTAAATGAAGCCATAGAAGTTTTCTTTTTTTATTATTTTATCCTTAATTTTTTTTTTGATAGAAAACTTTACCCATAATTAAATACAAAACCTAGTCTAGCTGTTTCTATATTTGTTCTATAACTTTTTTAATGCAAAGACTAAGACTTCAAATTCAAAAAGTTTAATTCCCATGTGAAAGCTAGGTTATATATTCGAATAATCCCACTTGCTAACAAACATAATACTCCCTCCGGTTTATATTATTTGTCACATTTGACTAAATCACGAGTATTAAGGAAATGATTGGTTTGTATTAAATATATGTAAATTGGACTAGAATACATTTATTAATTAAGAGGGAAAAATTTACATTGAAAAGCTAACATACAAATAATAGGGGTATAGCGGGAAAAGTTTACATTGGAAACATAACATGACAAATAATATGGAACAAGACTTTTTCTTTAAATGTGACAAATAATATGGACCGAAGGGAGTAATAAATTATAAATAATTGCGAGTAATGCATTTTCAATAAATTTTATACATTTCTCATTTTTATATACGTTATCTATTTGGATTATTTAAAGGGGAGGAGTACAACATATTTTAAACCTTTAAACCTATTTAAAAAAAACTTATTTTTGTTACTACCTTCCTTTAATGGAAGATACCTAAATTAATTAGATGAAATTTTTTGACAGGTTATCTTACTTTTGGGTATCACAAGTGTATTGTATAGCTTGCATATCTATAAGATATTTTTATTATTGATACGAGTAGAAATAGCACATATTGTGTCGTATCTGTGTTTAGTGTTTTCCTTTTTCTTTTTTGTGTTTGTTTGAGGTTTGTAACCCATCCGTGTTACCAAGAAAGAGAGAATGATCTTAACTTTTTGACCTTACGAACTTTCATTCGATCTCAATAGCCTCTGAACTTTCTAATTTAATAATTCATAAATTTATTCACTGTCTGTTTGACTGATGCACATGGAACATTGGAAAAATTGAGTTGTTAAATATATAAAAAATTTAAAGCGGTCACGAGCAAGACCTTTACACGAAAATGTGGAAGAATTGAACATGCTTAAGATATAATTGCTTTTGAGAATGATTTTGGATGTTGGTTGGAGTACAGTGTTCATAATGTTTTTTTTCTTTTTAACACACTACAAAAGTATGGGCCTTTGGCAGAAATTCATGGAAGCCCATTACAAAACCATTACATGGGCTTTTAAGTAAAAAACAATGCTAGAGGCGGCCCATATGTATGTGGGAAGAAGTCCAGTTTGATCTGCTAATTAAGTGATTTTTTTTTTGCAATTCATTGTGTTTTTCCAGTTTAATCTTCCCATTATTTTCATAAGATAATTGTCATACTGATAATATTTAATTTCTCTTTGCGATTTGCTTGTAGATCGCAATGAAGTTCTACAACTGACTAATGAATGTTCAAGTCAAATGTCAAGATTGAAGAGCAATTAAGTCTTCCAAGACAAAATAAAAAAAATAAGATAACAATTTATAAATGTCTTAAGAGTGTGTGTGTGTTTTTCCATTTCAGGTTTGTAATCACAGGACCCATTTAACATCCCTATTTATTGAAGATTCTGCTCTATTTAAAGGCTAGATCAGTTGGATGCTATAACGGATCGATGTAGATGTGAAGATTGTAACTACTGTTTCAGTGTTCCTTTTATTATATGCTGTAAACATATATAGCTCAATTATTTTTCTCTTTCTATGTGATTAGTTCAGATTTGGTTTAGAATATGAAACATATTTGTGTTGCAGAATGACATTACTTTTAGATCCTTCAAGTTCTGGAAAGACTATTCTTTTGTTAGCTTTACCATATCGTGAGGCATGCTTATATCTCTAACATCTTGTCCTCAATCTCTATTAAATAAGCTATCAAAGTACGACCTCCATCATCCTTTGATATCTTTATCTCCAACTAGAATCATTTGGTCCAGAGCTTTCACACATTTAACTTTTCTGAGATCTCTGTCTTCTTATCTCTTAACATGGGTAACTCTATATATATTTTACTCCCCTTCATTCATATGTAATCCTGCATACAAATTCAAGTCACATTTGCTCTATCCTCTTGTTGTATATGACTCATATTTCGGTTTCCGTATAAATACATGTATTGTGTAACCGATTTTACTCACTTGATTCATAATAAAACTGCTCATCGTTTCCGAATATGTAGACATAATTGGTCGATTTCTTACTTTCGTATCTTGATTGTATCAACACCTCTCATATGACTTTCTTTGCAGATATCAAAAATAAATTATTTAGAGCAATGATTTTCAAGTTAAAAAGAAAATGGAAATCTCCAATCAGAGCCCAACTTTGGCCCAGTATTTGATAAATAAGCCCAATATTATCTCAAAAGCGGTAGATTCCCCACCAAAGCATTTCAAATTTTATATAGTATTTCTATGGGCAGGCACATAAATAATAAAATTTTTTGTTTTTATTTCATAAAAATAAATATATAAAAGAAGTGAGTGAATAAGAAATATGCCCACTACAATGTCGAATGAATAACCACACATAGAGGCCATTTTATAGAAGTGTTGGGAATTCAAGATTGCTTCGAGATGGAAGCACTCTCTTATGGATCATTCAACGCTCCACGACTTCAAGAAGCAGAAATAAATGATACAGATTAGGATTGTGCAATAGTGGACAATCTTAATACATTCGTCAAGAGAGCGGTATATAATGAATCTTTTCTTTTGATTTTTTACATTCTTCAAATTTCATTACGTTAATGGTAAGTAATAAATTATAAAAATGATTTTTAGAATATGTTGAATCGTTAAAAGCGCGACATTGGAATGACAATGATGTGGAGAATGATAACGATAAAGACGATGAAATCCGTCAAACTACCAATTAAGCTAATGAAAATACATGGGGAGATTTATACGACCTTCGAACTTCTTACAAACATGTTCCACAATCCACATTATATGAGGCTTCATTGTCATTAATTATTCTTCTCTCTCGGACTATTAATGTTATGCGGATCCTTTTATTTTCCAAGCTTTGAGGTTTCTTTGTCATTCAATCCTCACATGTAGCCGCACAATGATGTCTTAGAGCTCTCAATTTGCAGTTAGCTTCGAGTGATTCTTATACGAGTCTCGGCCTCAAATAATATTGGGGTTACTAGGCGTCATGCTCCTCCTGCAGGTTAGTTAAAGCTTCTTCACCGCAAACGGATGGCATGTTTCGATTACTGTAACTCATATTTACTGGAAAAGGAAATAGAACTGTGGATGCGCTTGCCAACTTTGAAGTTTCCTTGTCAGAGACAAATAATATTTTCTCTTGTTTCTTGTTAAACTCTTTCTTTTTGTTAGTCTAATAAAACTTGGTTGTGTATATCGATCGACCAAGTTGAGATGATCCACCTTCCTTTCAGTCTCGTTCTCTGTTTCTATTAAAAATCTTTTATGAGTCGTTTCATTTCTCTCCCCAAAATCTCTATTGGAATTACACAGTTCCAGTAATTTGTTTAATTTATTTAAGGAGTTGTTAAATATTTAAAATAATGGAGTTTGTGCTAATGATAGAGGGAGATTATATAATAAAATGATCTTGTTATACCATAAAATTTGTATTTAAATTTTTCTTTATTTTAAATTTTTTGTCATTGCATACATCAAACAATAAAGGAAAAAAACTTCCACCTTAATATGGTTCGAATCTATGACCTAAATATGATCATAAATAAATTCCTTAATCACTAGGTTAAGACATTTACTACATGAGATAGGATCAGGTGAGACAAGCTGCCTATGGTGAGACTGAATTTTATTGTGAGACAAGTGACAATTTTGCAAATTCAAAAACACGGAGGGGTATTATTGTCTTTTTACCTGTGGAGTATATAAGGTTTTTTTTTTTTTTTGTTGATTTTCCATCATTCTCTTTCTCCCTCTTTTCCGTCTGTAACCGATTTCTTAGGAAGCAGATTCTGCGATCGTGGTGATTTTGAGTGTTTGTTGTGCTTGAACGTGTTGATTTACAGGTTTTGTTGTCGTCGATCGTGGCTGGAGTGGTTTTTCTGTGTTTGATCGTAAGTTTTGCTGTATATATTTCTTCATCTTCTTTCTTTTTTGTTCTCTTTAAATTTATGCGTTCTTGTTTGCTTTGATTCTTTGATTTTGAAGTTGCTCGGTTTGTTTTCGACGCTTCTTCCTTGAAGTTTTGTTTAATTTTTCTTATGTTTCGATTTTCATGCGATTTTCATGTTTCTAAGTTTTTCTAGGGTTTTGTTTTGCAGAATTTATTTTTCAATGGCTAAAAGTAATTCCGATCATGTTGTTGATCCCACATTGCTGGATGATATAAACTCTGAGTACCTTGAAGATAATCCAAAGAGGTTTTTTGTTTGTGGAACATTTTGATTTGTTTGTTGGAACAATTCAAGTACATATGTACTCTGTTTTTGTTAGTGTTGTTTTGTAATTGTTTTTTTCCTGTTTTGTTCTGTTTTTTAGGGATGTTTCAAATAGGAAACGTACTTTGCGGAGTCATAAGTTGAATGTTGCTGCTATAGATTCTGAGGAGGATGAGCTTCTTTCTAACTTTATTTTGAAGAAGAGGAAAGATGTAACTTCTGGTGGTGATACAGCTGGTGATGATGGTGAAAGTAGTTCAGATAATGGAAGTGAAAGTGAAGATGATAGTGGGGAAGATGATGATGATGGGGATGGTGATGCAGATCCTAATTTTGTTTTTACTGCAAGTTCACCAGTATGTGGAGTGGGAAGTGATGATAGTGATAATGATGTTGTTGCTGATTGTAAAAAAATTGTAAAAGCTGTTGGAAAGTCTTTGGCTGCTTCTAGGTCTAAGAAGCAGGTTGTTGGAGTTTCTATTGTTAATCCAAAGTCTGTTCGTCCTAATAGGAATAAGGGCAACAAGAAGTCTGCAGAGGAATGTTTAAATCAGAGAATTAGGCCTATGGTTCTGATGGATTTTCTGAAGAGGATACCTGAGTCTCATAAAGGTGCTATTAGAGATATTGGTTTCGGTGGTTTTTTACACCTAGATATTGGGAAGCACAATGCATCTTTTTGTGCAAAACTTGTTCGTAGTATTGATGTGGATAGATGTTGTTTTCTGCTTCCTTCTGGTGAGAAAATAAACATAAGTGAAGAAGATGTGAATGCTGTTTATGGTCTGCCTCGTGGAGGGAAAAATATTGAAGAAGTACATGAACATAAGGGCGATAGTTCTGGAAGGTGGATTAGTTTTTTAAAGGAGTTTAGGAAGGGCTATGATATTAGGATTGGTAGTCCTCATGATACTACTGTTATGCAAAAGCTTGATATTCTGGTGAAAGAACCTGTTTGTGATGAGTTCATTTGGAATTTTTTGCTTATTGTTGTGAACTCTTGCATTTATTCTACAAATAATAGGCAACTGTATCTCAAGTTTTTGTATAGCTGCATGGACGTAGGACAAATTAAGAATCTTAATTGGTGTGGTTTCGTGTTTAAATCTCTGCTGAAGTGTGTTCGTGATTACAAGGATGGTGTTTCTTTTTTCTGTGGGCCATTACCTTTTGTTCTGGTAAGTATTTATGTTGGAACAAATGGTTTGTTTGTGTGAAACAAACGAATATCTGGTTTGGAACATTTTTTTTACTTGTGTTATAACTTGAGATTTTGCTTTTTTTACATTGCAGATATGTTATTTTGACCGTTTACAATGTTCAGATTCTGTGATGCCCAGACAGATTCCTCTAACTTCTGTGTGGGGTGAAAAACAAGTCTCGGATAGAATTGTTACAGAAGAGAAGTATGGTTTTGGTAATGGTATTGTTCTGGCAAGTGTCTTTGAATTGCAAGAAAAGATGAAGAAGAAAGAAGCAAAGAAGCGGAAACGAGAAGAAATGAATGATAAAGAAGATTCCAAGAAGAAGTTGCGTGTTGAAGAAGGAAGTGGGAAAAAAGAAGAACAAGTAAAACAGAAGTGTGGAGAAGATGTTTCATCAAATCCTACTGATTTAGTGGTATGTTTCTCATTTTTTGCTTCCTTCACAATATATTGGTTTGTTTTAGTACTTCTTTAATAGATTTATCATTATTTAATTTTATTCTCTGTATTTATTCAGAGTTTTGTGATGAAGTTTAAGGATTTGGCTACTAAATTAGCTGGAAATGTTGCTGAAATGTCTGTGGTTTTAGACCAAGCTGGTATGATGTTTGAAGAAAAGGATCTGTCTACGCAGATGGCTAACCTTATTGATAACATATGGAGTAAATATAGGATTCCGAAAGAAGTTAGGGTTAGCCAGCATTCAGAGAAAGGAGACGGAGTAGCAGAAGGAGTTATTTCAGGTGTTTTTAGCCAGGATGATTACTTTGATCAACCTGAGTTTTTGGCAGCTTTATCAGCACTCTGTTCACAATTTGATCATGTAGTGAAAGAGGATGTAAATGCCACAAAAAAGTTAAAAGGATTTACGTCGCCTACTTTTGATTTGTTGAGCCAGTCTTTTTGTTCGTTGGAAGGTGAAGAAAAACTGTAAGTTTTTTGTTGTTTTTTTTCATTTATTAATTTCTGTGTTTGACTACATTTTTATAGTATATACTATTGTTGGAACAATATAACAATCTTCCTGGAACAAAACATACTATTGTTGGAACAACATGTTTTATTGTGTGGAACAATATATTATTGGTGTTGGAACATAATAATTTTTTGATTTGTTTTTTTGTTTTTTGGTTTTATGTTGCTATGATAATCTTGGTAGTGAGGAGAATGTTGTCAAGGATGCTGATGTGAAAGATTATAATAAAAGAAGTGATGAAGTTGATGTTGGTTTGGATCATGGTGATGCTAATGTTGGGCAGGATGATTCTGTTAAAGATGAGGTTAAAAAGGGTAATTCTGATGTTGTTTATGCTGTTCATATAACGTAAGTTATACTAATTTTTCTATTTGGTCTGGAACAAATGTTTTAGAATGTGTTTTTTTTTTTATTTTTGTGAGTTGTTTAATAATTTTACAGGCTGTTAGATGATGGTCCAGTTGATGGACTTGAAAAAGAGTCTGATTTTGATACTGATGATTTGAAGTCGTTGCCAGAGGACATTCCAGATGAATTATTAGGACTGTGTAATTGGGCTTGTGCAAATTTAATTGATAATAAGACAATTTTTAGTCGCTTAGAGAAAGATGTTTTTGGTCATGAGGTGAATGCAGTAGTTCTGCGTTCTGATATACGCTCAGTTGTTGATAGGTCAGAGATTGGTTGTAGGACAATTGTTTTTTACATCAAGTACGTTCTTAACCTACCCTTTTATTGTTAAATAGGACAATTGTTATAGATTGTTGCTTAACTGTTTATTTGTTTTACAGATTCCTTTATGACTACCTAAGTGATTTTGAAATCAAAAGGAAGTTGTGTTTTATTGATCCAAACCGGACCTGTGAAAACAAAAAGAAGACGCTAGATGAAAAAGCTTTGGTGTTGAAATCTAGATTTGATGCTTGTGGTAATAAGCTTATATATTTGGTAGCTTATATATTTGGTTCCTCAAAACACAAGGTACTAATGTTTTTTCATTTTTTAGATTATGTTGTGATTTGTGTTATTTTAATATTTTGTTTTTTTGTTTTTCTCCAGGAGACATTGGACTTTAACTGTGATTGAGCTTGAGAAGAAGAAGGTTTATTGGTTTGATCCAGCAAAGCCTCGTTTGTTACCTGATGATGATGAATGGAAGATTGTTGTGAATAAGTATGTTTTTTAAGCTTTGTTTTTATTAATTAACAGTTTAATGGTTATTGAATTTTTTGTTATATGTTTATTGAAACTTGTAGATCTATTACATCTTTCTACGTTGAAGCTGGAGCAAAAAATTTGAAGGTTAATTGGAATTGCCCTCCTGTAAGTTTTCTTGGAACATCATAGTAATCATGTTGGAACAACATACTAATCCTGTTGGAACAAAATATAACAGTTTGATTTTGTTACCTAATCCTGTTTTCTATTACATTTTTTATTTGCTATTTTTTTTTAATTCACTTGTATTATTGCTTTGTAGGGTTATCCTAGGCAATCAGATGATACCAGTTGTGGTTATTACGTATTGAAATTTATGCGTGATATTGTATTTCATTCTAATTTCAACATGTCAACTCTGGTATAATAGAATTCTTTTTTGTTTTGAATTATAATTATGTTTAACTTGTATTTTTCAAAATGAAATGTGTTTTTTAATCTGTTCTTTAGTGGAAGAAGTTGCAAAGGAAGCCATTCAGTAAAGAAGAGATTGATGAAGTTATTTCTGAATGGGCGAGTATTGTTGCGGAGTATGGTTTTACTCAGTATTGTGAGAAAAGTTTGTATGTATTTCTCCTTCTCTGTGTTTTATAATCTTTTTTTGCATTTGTTGGAACAAGAAGATTGCCTTTGTGGAACATAGTGTTTTCTCTGTTGGAACATTTTTTTATGTAAGTTTTTGGTTGTTTTTTTACAGACTTAATTCTGGAGAAGAAGCTGGAGTTGTGGAAGGGGAGGAGGATGTTGTAAACAGGAATGAAGAAGCTGGAAAATGGCGTGCAAAGAGGGATGTTAAGGTTTCAAAATTTTTACGTTCTCCGTTTCTTGCGAACAATGATGATTTGCTGTTATCTATGGATAATAAGAAGAGAAGAATTGTTGAGTTTGCTCTACGCCCTTTGATCAAATGGTAAGAAAATGAACATTTGGTGTTAAGTTGATTATAAATGTTTAACTTATTTACAGTAATTTTTTGTTTATTTTTGAAGTGAGGATCTGCTGTATAATGATGGGCAGACCATCATTAATCAGAATGATTTTTTGAGTCTTGATACTAAGAAGATGGTTCTTAGTAATGTTATTGATGCTTGGGCTACTATTTTAAATTTTGAGGAGACTAAAAGGGATTGTCCAGGAGTTAAGAGATTTTTCTTCACTGGTTACCCCTTTGTATGTTTCTTAACTTTGTTTTTTCTTTTTGTTGTTTTTAAATTAAGTGTTTTTTTGTGAACTGATTTGTTTGATGATTTTTTGTAGGTTTTATTATGTTCTGATGATGGTAAGAGTGGTTGCAAGACAGAAATTGATAAGAAGATGAGCTTTATGACAAGGTTGCAAAGTGAACTGGATTTTGCAGGTGTTAAGAGTTTGCTTGGTTACGAATTGGTAAGTTATACTCTTGGAACATTATCATTGTCTTGTTGGAACATATTGTTTTGTGTGTTGGAACAATTCTGTTTTTATTGTTTTCTGTAATTATTAATTGTCTGTTTTATTAGGTGTTCTTTCCAGTTTGTCACGGTGCACACTATTATGTTTTGGTTATCAACAATTTGACGAAGGAAGTGGAAATAATTGATAATCGTCTTCTTCCTCCTGGTTTGGAAGAGAACCATAAGTATTTGGGTTTCCCAGAATATATTGTAAGTTTTACTGTTGGAACAATATCATTGTGTTGGTGGAACATATCGTTTTGTCTGTTGGAACAATTCTTTTTTTTTGTGTGCACACTTTTATGTCTTGGTTATCAACAGGTTGGTTTGATCTTTGTTGTAGGTTGGTTGTGTTGCTGAATTTTTGTATTGTGATGATCCTGTTTCATTGAAAGAATTGTCTCGTTACAAAACAAAGTTAATAAAGATGAAATGGAGAAATAACAGTAATGTTATTGATTGTGGCATTTACATGTTGAAGCATATGGAAAGTTATACAGGGCAGTGTGTAAAGGATTGGGATGTTGGTCTTTTCGATACTGATGAGGTATGTGTTGTACAATTTTCTTTTTACTTATTCTTTGTTCTTTATTTTAATACTTTTTTTTTGTGTTTGTAGGATATATTCATTAAACAGTTGCGAATTGAGTATTGCTATAAGATTTTGATGCATCCTATTAACAGTTTGTTTGAAGAAGTGGATAAAGAAGCTACAGAATTCTCAAGAGGTGCTGGATTGAAGTTAGATTTTGATTAGTTTAGTTTATTTTCCTTTTGAATATGGTTTAGGACAAATATTTTAATGTTTTTTTAGATTGTGATTTGTTTTAAATATTATTTTCATTTTTTTACAGCTATATTCTTTTTACTTGTAATTATTAGTTTTTATATTAATAGGTTTGAACAGCACATAGAAAGTGTTAATTGATTTTGTTGGAACAAACAGATAGTTCGGTTGGAACAATATTAGAATTCTGTTGGAACAATTTCAGAGCTTTGTTGAGATAATAGTAGAATATAGTTTTATTTAATGTATGACAAGATGAAAAAAGACTATATTATTTTGCAAGATAATACAACAGGTTGATACAAGTCAACATTGTTTTCCACTATAATAAAAATGGGTTGTCACACTTGGATTCTCCCCTTAACTGATGATTGTGTTTTGTGAATGTATAACAACATTTAATGACCGTCATGCATCAATAATAGAATTTTGAAAGTATAATAATTTCTTTGAAACAATGTAAGCACTGGAAGAAAACATCTATCCTGTTGGAACATTATAACAATCTTCCTGGAATAAAACATCTATCCTGTTGGAACATTATAACAATCTTCCTGGAACAAAATATCTATCCTGTTGGAACAAAAAGTAAATATGAATTTTTCGTTTTATCAAGAATGAAAATTGATAACAACTCTTATGTAACTGTCCACTTCATAGATCATGCGCCAGTTGATTGTCCACTTGCTTTTGCTGCTTCTTGTTCCTAAAAAATAGCAAATTAGATAAGTTAATAAAATAAAATAATATATTCCACTACTTCTTCCATAACTGTTATTTGGCAGTTTATTTTTCTAACTGCAGTGTCTAGTTTTTCTATAAATAACTTCTTTAAACACTCAGATTTCATATCATTTTTTTTTTTGCTGTTGTATAAACAATCTAAAAAATGAGAGGAAGTGGTAGTTCTTGTTGGCCCTAACAAGAACAGAATCACCTAGAGGGGGGTGAATAGGTGTCTAAGTTGTAAACTGAAGTTTTCTAAGTTTTTTAAGAAACTTAAAATTCAGAGTCAAATTTCCTCAGAGTCAGAAGCTAGCTTAAGGAAGTTGCTTCTGAGGGAAATTCTGCCTAAACACAGTTAGACTGTTTTCAGCAACAGAAGTTTTGATTTGAGAACTTCTGGACAGTCTTCTGAACAAAGACAATGATATTTCTAGAGAAAATCTGTTTCAGCACTAAATATGAACAAGTACACAGAAGCAAAAATAACAAGTATAAGAGGGAGAAAGAAGTTCAGGAGATCCTGAGTGAACAATTCGATTTATCCAAGTTCGCCACAGAAGTCCTGTGACTACGTCTTGTCCCCTGAGGTCGCAGCCTACAGAGATTTTATAAATCCACTATTCAGAACTTTTATGGCAAGTTCAGAAGCTCCTTTACATCAACAGAACTTAAGCTAATTTCTCACTTAGTTCTGACTAGCCTAAAAAGAGTTAAAGGATTTCCACCAGAACAAACAATACTCTGTTTTCTGGATTTCTCACCCAACTCTAATCTCAACTAGATTTCTCTCTTTAAATCTAACTGAAGATCACAAACGATCTCAGTTTACAAGATTCCTATTATGAACTTGTTTTTCTTCACTCTCTCACTTTACTAAGACTATGCTAAGAAAGATTGAGAATGGAAAAGTTGCTCTGTTTTCTTGTTTAAAACAGTGCGTTAAGATTTTGCTCGATGATCATGCGTGTATTGATGCATTGGAGCTTGGCTACTATTTATAGTGATTGAAGATGACCGTTGTGGAGTTTGAAACTTCAAAGAAGATGACATCAGTTGTTGTAGCCGTTAATTTGTCAAGTCTTCAAACGGTCTTCAAACACTTTGATTCCGTTATCCTTGTTCTTTAACTAAATCCGGTAAGTGATTTGAAATCAAGGATGAGGATGACAGAATCATTCTTCAATTAGATCAACAAAGGGTAGACAAGGAAATTCCGGTTTCTCTTGAACAGACAAGCGCGCTCCAGCAAAACAGCTTTTTGAACTTTTGGCGCCTTGCATTGAATGCAAGTGTCAGAGCATTAAATGCTCAAACAAACCCGTGACTAAGCTTTCAGAAGCTTATTTCCAGTTGTCTAGACTTCTGATCAAATTGGCATAACTTCTGAATGCAAAGAACTTCTGAGGAGAGCTTTAGCAGACTTTGGCTTCAGAGCGGAATATCCAGCTTCTGAGTTATTGAAACTCTGACTTCAGCAAACTGATCTTCTGAGTTCTTTAGGCAATCCAGAAATGATTCATTCAGCACCTGCTGAGCAACTTACACAAAGACTAAGAATAAAAATTATTAGTCAATAGAAAACTATATGTAAGGTACTGTTGAGTTTTCATCTTCTGAAACGTTTGAACATAATCAAAATACTTAGGGTTCATCATTCTCCCCCATTTTGGTTATGGACAAACCGTGGTCAGAAGGTAAAAGAAAACATGAGGATTAGAAAGTGACTTCCTGATGCAAATGATTCATTACTTCTGAGTAAATTAACTCCCCCATTTTAGTGTAAATGGTGAACTTCAGCAATCTGTATAAACTTAATAAGACTTAAGATCAAGTTGTTAGATTTAAAAGAAGTGTAATTTACTAAGTTAAGAAGAAACATAAGCAAAAAGTAAGAAGTCAGATATGCAAGAGAGTATAGAAAAGATTCAGTGTATATAATTTAATTCAGAAGACAACAAAAGAAACAAAATAATCAGGAGAGCAAGTCCTAAGACAAAGACTACCCAACCCAGAACCTAGCTAAGAAGCTTGAGTCCTATAGATTACATGTTCCTAGGTTTCTTCTTCTGAGGAGGAACAACACTGGAACCTTCAGCACCACTAGCTCTTTTCTGACCAGACTTCTCCCCCATTTGACCAGAACCAAGAGCAACACCAAGAGCACCCTGAGACTTCAACTTTTGCTGAACATTCAGAGCAGTCTGATATTGCACAGGAGTTGGTCGCACAGTATTGATCATATCCATTCGTCTTCTGAAGTCATCATCAATGGTCTTCATATGATCAAAGGTCTGACCAGACATAGGTCGCTGTCTCTGAACATCATCCAGAAGGAGCTTGATCAACCTGTTGTTAGCATACACAGCAGCAGTGAGATGCTCATTCTGAATATAAGTCTGTCCTCGAACAAACCTATAGCAGTTGTGAAGAGTCTTTTCTTGTTCACGTGCTTGAGTGTGCATAACCTTCAGAAGTTCAGTAAGCTCAGCAATCTGTGCATTCTGAGCAGATACAGTAGACTCAATGTTGGAGAGTCGGTTGTTGAGATCAGGAGTGATGTCATATACAATCTTTGCAGCTCCTGAAGATGAAGAACCTTGAGCAGAAGATTTCACTTCTCTCAGAATGTGATTTGCAGTACTTTGCAGGTCTTCAATCTTACTAGGGAGCATCTTCTCATGAGCCTCATAATGCTCGTTTGCTTCCTTGACTTCTTCTGTCAATATCTCCAAATTCTCATTGACCTTCAGAGAAGAAGCAAGAGCAATGTTATCCAGAGAGGGAAGAGTCAGAGCTAATTCTCTCAATTTGTACAGCTCTTCGTACGTAGCTAGATGAAGTGTAGAAAGATTGCGTATGTAGACAGAGGGGTCCTGCATTTGGAGCATAGTCATGAGCTGCAGGTTCTGAGCTTTCAAAGAATGTAATTCTTGCAGCACAATGCCCTGAGCATACATGTCAGCAGCAGAAGTCCTTTGCCCTATACCAGCAAATCTATTCAGCAGTTCATCTGAGCCACTCTGACTCATTCGTCTCAACTCCTCAACACTAGGAGCACCACCAGCTTCGGATACACCAGAAGCTCTGCCTATGAATCCAAAACTACCAAACCTGGTATCCAGATCATCCCGATTCATGTGTTTGCGCAGGAAGTCATAGTTGGATGACAACCCAGCAAAGCACGAAGTAGTGGAGGAGGTAGTTAAGGGATCACACACAGGAGGTGTATGTCCAGAGGTTGAGAGAGGAGGAATTTGAGTGTTTGAGGAAGGGATGGTATTGGTGGTAGAAGAGGAAATGGTAGGAGAAATGGAAGGTAAAGTAGATGGTAGTGAGAAAGATGGAGCAGTAAATCCAATTGATGGATTTACAGAGGAAGTAGGTAAGGAGGAGGTAATGGATGTGGCTATGGAATCAGTGAAGATGGGAGCAGAGTTTAGATTCACTTCTGAATAGGATCCAGAAGGAGGAATAGATGGAGGAGGGACAACCTCAGATGTTGAAGTTGTCAGAGGAATGGAATTCTGAGATTCACTCACTTCTGTGACAGAAGGTAGTGAAGGAGATGGATGAGGAGTAAGAGCAGGAGATGAGATAACCTGTTCAGAGGCATTAGGATCAAACGATGAAATCGGCTCAGCATATAAATGAGCCATTCTGAACAGCGTTTCAGAGGCATCCCTTTCACCAGGGTTTCTTCCTTGATTCAGAAGAACATTGTCAATGAAGTGTTCATTGTCAACATTCTCAACAAACTGTTTAGCACCTTCAAGAACCTCTTCATCTTCTGGTTCACTCTCTTCTGACAACTCTTCAATCGTAGGAGCGTCAACATCCTCTTCATCAGAAATCTCTGACAGCTCTTTATCAGCAGCTTCCGGTTCCTGAGTGACAGGATCCTCCAATTCAGCACTTGAGGCAACAACGAAGTCCTTCTTCTTCAGAACCCTTCGTCTTGCCACAGCCTTCTTCCCAATTCTGGTAGTGAGAGTGACATTCTCAATAATTCGAGAGGACAGAGAGACATTATCAAGATTCTCTTCTTCCTCTGAAGTCTCAACTACCTTTGAGAACTCAGCATTCTCAAGATTAGCAGCACATTCTAAAAGTTTGGCATCGGCCTTAGCCTTTGCAGCAATTTCACGCTCAGCAGCTAACTTGTCTTCAGTGTCTTTCTTCCTTCTTTTCTCTTCAGCAAGAGCCAGAACTCTTGCAACCTTTTCATCTTCAGCAGCCTTCTCTTTCTCAGCAAGGCGTGCTTCCTCAGCATCCTGAGCTTCTTTCTCAGGAACATCCTTTGGCTTCTCAGCAACAATCTTGCCAGAAGGTTCAACACTGATTGTTGTTTGAACCATTGTGGGAAGAGGTTCTGAGACAACCACCTTCTCAACATTCAGGACCAACTTACTTGATCCCTTCTTTCCCTTGCCCTTCTTGGCAGCAATCTTTCCTTTCTGAACAGATGCATCCACAATTTCCTTCTGAGCAATACTCACAGAGGAGCCTTTCTCAATCTTCTTCGGAGTAACACCAAAACTCAGGTTCCTGAAGGTATGCATCTTCAGAACCGTACTCCTACTCGTAACACCTTCTCCTGAAATAACCACAGAGGCTGCCTCAAACAACCTTGTCAGGAGTGAGCCATATGCTAATGCACTCACGGTCGTTACATTCTTCATCTGCCTTATCAGCATGGCAGGCAAATTGATCTTCTTCTGGTTGACCAGATGCCACATAAATACTCTTTCTCTGTGGGAAACACAATTGACTCCTCCAGCCTTTGGAAGAAAAACATTCGTAGTCAAATAGTGTGCCCACCTCTGGTGCTGAGTCAACCAGGTAGCATACGTTTCCTTGGCACTCAGATCTGGCCTAGCCCAGTTGGCTTCTGTAAAACCATCTGCTGAACCATCATCACCAATGATGATTCCTTCATCATCAATCCCTATCACTTGAGAAATGGAAGCCCTGCTGACTTCGATTTCAACTTCCCCAACCACAGAGTGAAGAACATCCTCCTCATTAGAAAAGAAATGGAGGTTCTTATAGAATTCTGTAACTAACTTAGGATAAATGAATTCTTCGAGAGAAACGAAAGAATTCCAGTTTTGAGCGCTAAGCCAGTGAGAGATTGGTTCAGTCGATTTGACAACATCATCTAGGAACCTAGAGGTGAAAACCCTAGATTCACTAACTTTCTTTCGTGATTCATCAGAGAAGATGTGTGTGACAGTGATTTCTTGAGCCATTTTGAAGAAATGCGAAATTAGGTTAAGATTTTTAGAGGGAAGAGAACACAGAAAAATCTATGGAAGTTCTAATGGCAAAGAGAATGAGAGTAAAAAGTTCTAAGTATGGAAATCCCTTATTTATACCCAAACACAGAAACCGTTCCAATTCAAAAAGCAAATACACACCGTTTAAAAGGGAACAGATAACCGTTAACCACAGAACAGCGCCGTAATAACCAGTAAATAACGCATGCTTTCAAGTCAAATCATGATTAGAATTTATTATAACTAAATTATCTTAAACGATCAAACACTTAAGATACTCAGAGATAATAATTCTAAGTTATTGAAGAGGATAAGTCATACCAATGCCTTCTCGTAAGTTGCTGAAAGACATACCAGCCAGAGGCTTAGTAAACATGTCAGCAAGATTTTCTTCAGAGGGAACATGAGTAATGATAATATCCTTCTTCAGAACATGATCTCTCAGAAAGTGATGCCTAATATGAACATGCTTCATCCTGCTGTGCTGAATAGGATTTTTTGACAGATCAATTGCACTTTTGTTATCACAGTAGATTGTAATTGTTCCAGGGATGACTCCATAGTCAGCAATTTGTTGCTTGATCCAGAGCATCTGAGAAACACAACTTCCAGCAGCAACATACTCAGCTTCAGCAGTTGAGAGAGCCACAGAGGTTTGCTTCTTGCTATGCCATGAGACTAGGCACTCCCCCAGAAAATGACAACCACCAGAAGTGCTGACCCTTTTCAATTTATCTCTACCATAGTCAGAGTCTGTGTATCCTATAGGAGTGAAATCAGAACTACAGGGATACCACAAACCAGCTTCTGGTGTGCCTTTAAGATATCTGAGAATTCTTTTGACAGCAACATCATGAATTTCTTTTGGCTTTGACTGATATCTAGCACAAAAACACACAGCAAAATGTATATCTGGCCTGCTGGCTGTTAGGTATAAAAGAGAGCCAATCATACCTCTCTAGGTTTTTATATCTACAGGTTTACCAGCTTTCTCTTCATCATCAATGTCTTTGCTGACATCCATTGGAATATCAACAGCATTAGAGTCCATCATGCCAAATTTCTTCAGCACTTCTCTAGTGTACTTGGCTTGATTGATAAACACACCATCATTACTTTGCTTGATCTGAAGTCCTAAGAAGAAGGTTAATTCTCCCATCATAGACATTTCAAACTCAGCCTTCATGTGGTCACTGAACTCTCTGCACAAAGATTCATTAGTAGCACCAAATATAATATCATCAACATATACCTGAGCTATAAGGATATCCTTGTTCTTCTTCAGAGTGAACAGAGTTGTATCAACACAGCCTCTGACAAAACCCTTAGACAGAAGGAACTTTGTCAGTCTCTCATACCAAGCTCTGGGAGCTTGTTTCAGTCCATACAAAGCTTTCTTCAGCTTGTACACATGATCAGGAAACTTAGGATCTTCAAAACCAGGAGGTTGAGACACATAGACTTCCTCATCAATGTAACCATTCAAGAATGCACTTTTCACATCCATTTGAAAGAGCTTAAAACCTTTGTATGATGCAAAAGCACATAAGATTCTGATGGCTTCTAATCTTGCAACAGGAGCAAAAGTTTCACCATAATCTATGCCTTCTTGCTGACTGTAACCTTGAGCAACAAGTCTTGCCTTGTTCCTCACAACATTTCCAAATTCATCAAGCTTGTTCTTCAGAACCCATCTAGTTCCAACAACCTTTATGTTGTTAGGTCTGGGAACCAAAGTCCAAACTTCTGACCTTTTGAACTGGTCAAGTTCTTCTTGCATTGCCATTAACCAGGAGTCATCGTCAGCTGCTTCATAGAAGTCCTTGGGTTCCAGAAGTGACACAAAAGCCACATTCCCCATATATCTTCTAAGCTGAGCTCTGGTCATGACAGGATTATGAACAGAGTCAATGATGTTCTCTAAGGAATGATTCCTATGAGCTCTAACTTCTCTTGGTACATCCAATGAGTCTTCTGAAACCTGTTCATCATTTGTTGAATCATAAATAGGAGCATCTTCTGGAAGGAAGTTGACTTCTGGAGTAGGATTCTCTTCTTGAGCTTGTTCAGCAATAGGAGGAACCACTTCAGCAGCTCTGGGAGAAACATCTTCTTCTTCAACAGGAGATGTAACTTCAGGAGCTTGAACTACATCTTCATCAGGAGCTCTACTATCTGCAGGGTTAGTCTCATCAAACTGTACATGAACAGATTCATCTAAAGTTTGAGTCCTCTTATTAAAAACCCTATATGCTTTACTATGTGTTGAGTAACCAAGAAAAATGGCCTCATCTGCCTTTGAATCAAACTTTGAAAGATATTCTTTTGTATTCAAAACATAACACTTACAACCAAAGGTTCTGAAATAACCTATTTTAGGCTTTCGACCTTTCCAGAGTTCATAAGGGGTCTTGTTCAGAATGCTTCTGATTAGCACTCTATTCAGAACATAGCAAGCTGTGTTCACAGCTTCTCCCCAAAAATACTTAGGAAGCCTTCTTTCATTGATCATAGTTCTGGCTATCTCAACCAGAGTTCTATTCTTCCTTTCAACTACCCCATTTTGTTGAGGAGTTCTGGGAGCAGAAAAGTTATGATCAATTCCCTTGGTTTCACAGAATTCTTCAAACCTAAAGTTTTTGAATTCTCCACCATTATCACTTCTGATATGGACAACCTTTTCATTCCTTTCATTCTCAAGTTTCTTTATCAGAACTGAGAAACATCCAAGTGACTCATCTTTGCTAGACAGCAAGATGACCCAAGTGAATCTTGAATAGTCATCTATAATGACAAAGACATACTTCTTTCCACCCATGCTCATTGGTTGAACAGGACCAAAAAGATCCATATGAAGTAATTCCAAAGGTCTTTTAGTTGAAATGACTTTCTTAGTTTTAAAAGAGCTTCTGGATTGTTTACCAGATTGGCAAGCATTGCATAAATGGTTCTTTTTAAAACTAATTTCAGGCAGACCCTCAACCAATTGATTTCTAGCAACTTTGGCCAGAAGATCCATGCTCACATGAGCAAGTCTTCTATGCCAGAGCCAGGAGGTATCCTCTTTGGACATCAAGCATATATTTTTGCAAAGATTCTCAAGGTTCAGCATGAAAACATTTTCAACTCTAGGAGCAGTTAGAATAACTTCCCTTGACTTACTGTCCAAAATTTTACATCCAGAGGAGCTGAAGACAACATCTCTACCTTTATCACACAGTTGTGCAACACTCAGGAGATTGAACTTCAGACCTCTGACTAGGGAGACATCTTCGATCGGAGGGTTGGTTCCTATGGATCCATAACCAAGTATCCTTCCTTTCTGAGCATCTCCAAAGCTGACTTTTCCACCTCTTTTAGGATCAAATGTGATGAATGCTTTTTCATCACCTGTCATATGCCTTGAGCACCCACTGTCAATGTACCACAGCTTTGACATTGATGGAGCACTCAGAGCCACCTGCAACACAATCAATTAGTGACAGGTACCCAATCCTTATTGGGTCCTTCAGAGTTAGATTTCTCTTCAGCAGGTTTTAATGATATCTCAGATTGCAAGAGATTCTTAATATGGTACTTGCAATCCTTTAACCAATGACCATCACTCTTGCAAAGCTTGCAAAAGGGAGGGTTCTTGGATCTTTCCCTTTGCTTCTTGGGAGATTTCTTCTTCTTCTGAGAAGGTCCAACATCTTCAGAGGCTATACCAGCACTCTCAGAGGTTCCAACATCAGGAGGAGAAGCTATCTCTTTCAGAAGAGAGGGAGTGACAGGTTTCTTCTTCTTCTGGGGTTTATCACTTCCCAGAGGCAGCTTTTCTTTGCCTTTGACCTTAGAGTCATTAGCAGAAGTGCTGAACTGTTTACACAGTTTTTCTTCTAACATTTTCATGTCAGAATAAACTTGAGTAAACCTAAGAAACTTGTCAGCCTCACTCTTGTCCAATTTCCTTTTCAGGTACTTGAACATACTATAGAGTTCTTCAAGAGAATCAAAGATATTTTGTTCAGAAGATATGTTTACCTCAGAATCATATGTAGCTTCAGGAGGTGCGGAAGTTTCTCCTGTGACATCTTCAGAGGTTGGCTCATCAATAGCCATAAAACAAATCTGAGCTTGCTCTTCCTTTTCTTCAGGATCACTGCTGGTCTCAGAGTCTGACCAAGCAGCCAGCATAGCTTTCTTGAACTTCTTCTTATCTTTCTTCAGCTCCGGACAGTTAGGCTTAATGTGTCCCGGTTGCTGACATCCATATCACACAATTGGCTTGTTTGGATCTCTCTTGAACTTTTCACCAGAATCAGGAGTTTTCTTATCAAAGCTCCTGAAAGGCTTCTTGTAGTTTCCACCTCTGCCTTTTCTAAAGGCCTTCTTGAACTTCCTGGTCAGCATAGCCAGTTCCTCATCTTCAGAGGATTCATCAGAAGATTCTGCTTTAAGGACTACTCTTTTTCCTTCTGACCTTTCTCTCAGGTCATGATTCTTGATTGCCATCTCATGAGTAATCAATGAGCCAATGAGTTCATCATACTCATAGAAGCTTAAGTCCTGAACTTCTTCGATAGCAGTCTTCTTGGCTTGCCACGACCTTGGTAAGCTTCTGAGAATCTTCCTTACTTTTTCAGATTCTTCAATATCCTTTCCCAAACTCTTCAAGTCATTGACAATCTTGGTGAACCTAGAATTCATACTTGAGATGGATTCTTTGTCAAGCATTTCAAATAACTCGTAGTCTCTCATCAACTGATTGACTTTAGATTGCTTCACTTTTCCTGTTCCTTCGTAAGTGACTTCTAGCTTGTTCCAAATATCCTTTGCTGTTTCACAAGAAGACACTTTGTTATACTCAGTAGCAGAAAGTGCACAATGCAACATATTTATTGCTGAAGCATTCGTTTGGAGTTTTTTAAGGATTTCATCTGTATATTCCACTTGAGGGATAACAACATGTCCTAAACCAGCTTCCATCCTAGTTGGGATGAAATCACCATTAGTGATAACTATCCATGCACTCATATTCTGAGCTTGGATGAAATACATCATTCTCTTTTTCCAGTAAGAGTAGTTATCACCATTAAATAGTGGAGGTCTAGTTGTGGAGGAACCCTCTGGAAGAATGAAATGAGAGGAATTCTCAGGTTGGTGTCTACTAGCCATCTCTATTGATTCTGATAGGATCTTACACTTAGATTGTTAGATCTTTAGTAAATATACGAAGTAACCTGGCTCTGATACCACTTGTTGGCCCTAACAAGAACATAATCACCTAGAGGGGGGTGAATAGGTGTCTAAGTTGTAAACTGAAGTTTTCTAAGTTTTTTAAGAAACTTAAAATTCAGAGTCAAATTTCCTCAGAGTCAGAAGCTAGCTTAAGGAAGTTGCTTCTGAGGGAAATTCTGCCTAAACACAGTTAGACTGTTTTCAGCAACAGAAGTTTTGATTTGAGAACTTCTGGACAGTCTTCTGAACAAAGACAATGATATTTCTAGAGAAAATCTGTTTCAGCACTAAATATGAACAAGTACACAGAAGCAAAAATAACAAGTATAAGAGGGAGAAAGAAGTTCAGGAGATCCTGAGTGAACAATTCGATTTATCCAAGTTCGCCACAGAAGTCCTGTGACTACGTCTTGTCCCCTGAGGTCGCAGCCTACAGAGATTTTATAAATCCACTATTCAGAACTTTTATGGCAAGTTCAGAAGCTCCTTTACATCAACAGAACTTAAGCTAATTTCTCACTTAGTTCTGACTAGCCTAAAAAGAGTTAAAGGATTTCCACCAGAACAAACAATACTCTGTTTTCTGGATTTCTCACCCAACTCTAATCTCAACTAGATTTCTCTCTTTAAATCTAACTGAAGATCACAAACGATCTCAGTTTACAAGATTCCTATTATGAACTTGTTTTTCTTCACTCTCTCACTTTACTAAGACTATGCTAAGAAAGATTGAGAATGGAAAAGTTGCTCTGTTTTCTTGTTTAAAACAGTGCGTTAAGATTTTGCTCGATGATCATGCGTGTATTGATGCATTGGAGCTTGGCTACTATTTATAGTGATTGAAGATGACCGTTGTGGAGTTTGAAACTTCAAAGAAGATGACATCAGTTGTTGTAGCCGTTAATTTGTCAAGTCTTCAAACGGTCTTCAAACACTTTGATTCCGTTATCCTTGTTCTTTAACTAAATCCGGTAAGTGATTTGAAATCAAGGATGAGGATGACAGAATCATTCTTCAATTAGATCAACAAAGGGTAGACAAGGAAATTCCGGTTTCTCTTGAACAGACAAGCGCGCTCCAGCAAAACAGCTTTTTGAACTTTTGGCGCCTTGCATTGAATGCAAGTGTCAGAGCATTAAATGCTCAAACAAACCCGTGACTAAGCTTTCAGAAGCTTATTTCCAGTTGTCTAGACTTCTGATCAAATTGGCATAACTTCTGAATGCAAAGAACTTCTGAGGAGAGCTTTAGCAGACTTTGGCTTCAGAGCGGAATATCCAGCTTCTGAGTTATTGAAACTCTGACTTCAGCAAACTGATCTTCTGAGTTCTTTAGGCAATCCAGAAATGATTCATTCAGCACCTGCTGAGCAACTTACACAAAGACTAAGAATAAAAATTATTAGTCAATAGAAAACTATATGTAAGGTACTGTTGAGTTTTCATCTTCTGAAACGTTTGAACATAATCAAAATACTTAGGGTTCATCAGTTCTGGTAAGAGGAAGAAGAGAGATTTATCTCCACGACGTTCTCCAACCAGTGAATTTAAAGCAACATTGGAGGAGAAGCCCGAATCTATTCAAAAAATGAATGACAAACTTGAAATTCCAAGTGAGTTTGTTTCTGTGATTCAAGATGTTCAGCGAGCATTTCGAATCAAGGATAAGGATGAAATCATGAGAAAGTTGAAAGGTATGAAGGCAACTATGTCGTTTTTCTGTGATGAAATGCAGATTTATCTTGAGAAGGTGTGGGATGAAGAACATGATCTTGTTGAAGAACTTCAGGAAACACAGGAAAAACTGGAAGCCAAAACAAAGGCTTATATGGAAGATATTCAGGATTCTTACTAGTTTGTTGTTTGTTTTAGTTGTTTTGTTGTTTGTTGTTGCTTTTCTTTCTTTTTTTTTTAAATGATGTATGTTTGTTTTACATTTCTACAGATTGTAATTGTTTTCTAATTCTATAAAAAAATTTGTTCTGCACAATGTTATAGATTTGTTGGAACAACATTGTTTAACGGTTGGAACATAACATTTACTTGGTTGGAACATGATATGTATTTGGTTGGAACAATATGTGACTTAAGAAAAAGTAAGAAAAAGTAAATTTAAGACAGTAAACTTACTTGGGCTGTTATTTTTGCACAGTTTCTTTGATCATGTGTGCACAGTTTTCCACAACCCTTACAATTCCTCATCCTTTTGTTGTTCTTCTCAATTGCTTTCTCTTTTCCTGACTTCAACCTTTTTTCGCTTTTTGTAAGTTGAACTCCACTACCTTTATTCTTTGCAATTTTTGGTTCTTTTACTATAATTTCAGTAGGCAATGTTGTCCCCATGAGCATCTCGATGTCTTGTATCTTTCTTGATGTAGTTACACTGCTGCAAATTTTTGCCTTCTTCCTTGCTTCCAATTCAGTCCTCAATTCTTTCATTTTTTTGATGAGATCAGTGAGGTTATCTTCGTCATCTTCAACCAATGTGACACACAAGTGAAGTTCAGACCATAAACTATTCAACATTCTTTTCTTATCTAATGTTCTAGCACATTCTTCAATGATAGTGTTGTCTAAGAAAAGAGTTGACTGTTTTGCCGCTAGAATTGTCCACCTATTTAGGATATACTTCTCAGGAAACTTTGTCATTAACTTTTCTTTCCATACTAGTATCATATGTCTACAAGTGATAGGCCTAATTATTACGTGTTTTTCCACTCTTTTTAACCTCTATTCTTGCATGTTTATATGGTTAAAAGTCCTTCTCATGAGGTTTAAGTGCAGATATCGCTCAATTGTGCAACTAAGCATGGAATCCGGGCATTGGAGGCCTTTTGGAGATTTGTGGCTGTTTTAGGTTGTTGTTGGACTGCTGGAGCATGCAGGCTGTGATTCAGGCGTAGGCTGCTGCTGTCCAGAGCTAAGGAGGCTGCACAAGTGAAGGGGTGGAATGCCACCTTGCCCTAGTGGCAATTCTGTTATTATCATCAACATTAAAGATATATTTAATTTCTGTGTAAAGGGTATTATGACCTCTACTTTTAGGGTCATTTTAGTCTTTTTGCCTTTTAGGGTTGCCTCCCTTGTCTCCCTATAAAAGGCAATGTTTTCTTTTGCTTTTCCATATACACTAGAATACTCTTACACTAGACATAACTTACATTTTACTTAGTTCTATTTATGGTATTTTATTTTAGTGCTTTCCTTCTTGCTTTTTGAGACATTGGGATCCGAATCCCAATCTCTCTTCTTCTTCCTTAAGCTTTATGATTTCAAGCTTTGATCTTTACACTTCCATGGAGATTTTAAGCTCATCAAGCATGAGTGAGTAGTCTCCTAGCATGGGTTATGAGTGAAAGGTGACGGATTTAGGCGTATGGTGAAGAGTTTCTACTTATGGTAACATTTCTTTACTCGGTTTTCTTAGATCTATGCTTATTGTGAGGTTTGGTTCGAAACAAACCTCCTAAATCATTAGTGGAGCTTAGAAATGAGCTATCTTGTGGTTTATTGTATGGATTAGATCTAAAGATGCATGCTTTTGTGGTTTAGAGAAATCTTGCCTTATTTGTATGTTGGTCATTTACTATTTAAGGAAACTTTTTAGTAAAACCCTAAGACAAACACACTCCTTAGTAGATCTAGACCAAATAACTTTGCTAGATCTACTAAGTTATCAACCCCTAGGCTTGGAAACGAGCTAGGAAGAGATATTTGTGGGAAAGGCCGAACCTTTTGTATTGAAATCGTTTGTACCATTTATGGAAACCCAGATCCAGTAGCCTATGATCCAGATCCAGACACTTGTAGCCTGTGTGTCTTTTAATATTGCTGTTATATTACCCTGCTGTAGATCTTTAGTTTTAATCATCCAAAATCAAATCTTGTGACTTTGTTAGACTCTTTACACTGAAAGTTGGTAACTTTAGCTTAGCCCGATCCCTTGGGTACGATAATCCGAGTCCTAGATACTCACTTTATTACTTGAACGATGGGTACACTTGCCCTAAAAAGCACGTAGGTTTCTATCGCCACAAGTTTTTGGCGCCGTTGCCGGGGATTGGCAATACGCTACTGTTATTAAGTTTTATTTTTGAGAGTTTGATTTGTGTGTTAAGTGTGCAGGCTGTGTTTTAGTGATTTTCTTGACAGTTTATGCCCACACGACGAGGCTCTCCTGACGTACCCTACAACCCTGAGATTGAAAGATCTTGTAGACGTAGGAACGCTATCAAGAAGGCCAAGCGTAGGCAGAGACTCCAAGAAAAGAGACTTGCGCAGGCTGGAGAAAGTTCTAACACACAGGCAGAACATGCTGTGTTAAACCCAGCTGTTTTCCCGTACCCTACAGCAGATCCTGTGCACCCTGTGCACGAAGTATCGCACCCTGCGATCGAAGAAGTACCTGAAGTTCCTCTGATGGCTGCTGCTAGGCCATGGATGGACACAGAAGCCCGACCGCCAGGACCACAATACTCATCTTGTATTGTCCTTCCGACCGATGAAGGAGATTTTGAGCTTAAAGCATCTATGCTTCATATGTTGCAGGCTACTGCTCAGTTTGATGGATTGCCGTGTGAAGATCCAAACGGTCATATCCATGATTTCATCAACATATGTGAAGCAATACGTCCCAATAGGGATATCTCTGATAATGTTCTTCGGTTGAAGCTTTTTCGTTTCTCACTCACGGGAAAAGCTAAAGTGTGGTTCAAGAATCTAGAACCGGGGAGCATTCGTAGTTGGGATGCAATGGAGAGAACTTTTCTGAACAAGTATTACCCTCCAAAGCAACTCATCCGGATGAGGAACTCAATTGCCTCATTCACACAAGGGGAAGATGAACCTCTAGCTGAAGCGTGGGAACGATTCAAGGACTACCTACGGAGAGCCCCTAACCACGGTGTTAAGTCCAAAATGTACTTAATTTAGCTATGTATTTCATATATATTTTCGTAACATTTCATATAGTTTTAGCTCTTTTAGCTTAGAAATATCTAGGATAGGGGCAATTTCACTACTTTGTGTTTGTTTTGATCTTCAGAGCTTAATCTTATGAAAACATAGCAATTTGATGTTAGTTCGAGCCAAAAAGAGCAATAGAAGACATTTGAGTTCATACAAGTTCATGCAAGGCCATGCGAAGAAGTTACGTGCAAGCTAAAGTTGGAAAATCGAAGAAATAACTCGAGACGTGCAACCTACAGGTCGCGCGCTAGAGGCAAGGATTGCCTCTGGCGCGCAGGGTGTTTTTTAAGCCTTGTCTCGACAGAGGCAATTCTTGCCTCTGGCGCGCCGGGTTACAGAAAGTTCAGAATCGATTTCCTTCGTCATTCTTATCCACACAACCCTTCCGAAAGGTCGTACGCCTTCCCAATGGACACGACCATTCCCTAAAGGTTGTAACCCTTTGAAACACACCTCTTGGTGCCTATAAATACACCATCCTTCTCTGAAATTCGGATGGTTGACATATCTTACAAAAGAACGAAACACTAAATACATACTTACATTTCCCGTAGACTTTACCCGTAAATTCACCCTTCGTTAACTAATTGTTCCCGCCGTGTATTCAGATCAGAAACACGGTAAGATTTCGTTCTTTCATAAGGCTTAGTAGTTAGATCGAGAGATCAACTTTGTTCATCCGTTCATCGAAGGAAATCCGAGCAAGAACGCCCCGAGGCTTTGACACGCCTTACGAGTAGAGTAAAAAGGATTGACGCTCCTGTTTCCTTATACTTGTTTATGTTCTGTCCAACTTAGATTTTCTGTTTACATATTGTATGAATATGATATTGAGTTTATAAAGAGATTTATGTTCTTCATATGCTTATGTTCTTGAATTGATAGTTTGCATGCTAAGTAATTAATTTGGATCAAGAATAGTTGCTTAGTATAATAACTTGTGTTTATCATTAACTTATAATCTAGTGATACGAATAGGTTCGGTTGCTTGGGTTATAATCTAGTTTTACATGTGTGATTGTAGTCGGTTATAATATTGATACGAATAGGTTCGGTTAGTATATAGTTGATGTTCATATGTGGTTAACTTGTTTGCATGTATCGAGAGATCGGAATAAGTTATATCGAGATTAGATTAAGTATATAAAGTTCACTCAATATTGTGTTTACGTGCTTAAATGAATTGTTGTCTTTGCCTTAGAATGAATAGAAATCCAAACATGTGCGTTTGGTGACTTGAAGTATATGTTATACGTGAATGGTACAGTAAGTTGTGTTTTATCAACCAAATCAATAAGGATTATCGTTTTATCTATTTGTGAAAAGAAAACGAACGCGAATAAGAGAAAGTTTAAGTATATTGTTCCATCTCTGTGGGTACGATCTTTTTATTACTACGAGTGACTCCGTACACTTGCGGAAATCACCCAACAAGTTTTTGGCGCCGTTGCCGGGGATGGCAATTAATGTGCTTTAAATTTTTGTATGATTATTTGTGTTCCGAATTTTTACTTATAGGGCTAATTTATTTTTAATTTTTGTTTTTCAGGTACTTTGATATTATATGCGTGAGACTCGTAGTCGGAAGCCTAAACTTGTAGATTACGATCTTTCGTTTGAGAAAAAGTTGAAAAATAAAAGAAAGTTTTTGAAAAATAAAAATAAAAAGGAATTAGAGTTTTATTTAGATTTAGGATTTAATTTAGAATTAGACTTAGAGGGGAATTTGGTTTTTAACGACATGGCAGTTCCACCGCAAAGGCTTATGGATTATTCCGCACCTGGCCTTGATGGATTAACGGATGGTGTTCGTCGCCCAGCGATTAACGCCGACCATTTTGAAATCAAACCCGCCTTGTTGCAAATGATTCAAAATAATGTCCAGTTTTTCGGTATGCCTAGTGAAAATCCAAATACTCATTTAAGTACATTTCTTGAAATTTGTGATACCTTTAAAATTCATCATGTGTCCTTAGAGGCTATAAGGCTTCGTCTTTTTCCGTTTACGCTAAAAGATAAGGCCAAGGCTTGGTTGAATTCGCTACCGCAAAATTCAATCACCACATGGGAAGCATTGGCTAGAGCATTTTTGGCCAAGTATTTCCCATTGGCTAAGACCGCTAAAATTATAAAGGAGATAACGTCGTTTACTCAACATGAGACCGAGCCACTTTATGAGGCTTGGGAACGATATAAAGAACTTCAAAGAATTTGTCCTCACCATAATTTGGCTCGTGAACTTATTTTGCAAACTTTTTATAACGGTGTTAGTCCGTCTACTAGGAGTCAAATAGATGCTATGGCAGGTGGATGTTTTATGAAGAAGACATCCGATGAAGCCTTTGAATTACTGGAGGAAATGTCTGCTAATAGTTGCATGTGGCCCGTTGAACGTGCCCAAGTTTCTAGAAGTGCAGGTTCGCCGCAGTCGTCTTCAGGATCGGTTAAGGGGATCATTGATTTGGATCCTTTAACTAAGATTGAAGCCCAGTTCTCGAAATTATATAATAAAATTGATACTTTGCAGGAGGAGATTCGAGGACCACAATCTCAGAATTGTGAATACCCGATTATGGAAGAACAAGTGAATTATGTCCAAGGGCAAAATCGCAATAATAATCCATATTCGAGTACTTACAATCCTGGATGGCGAAACCATCCTAACTTTGGTTGGAGAGACAACACGAACTCTAACCAAGATAGGCCTACCAATAATAATAGTAATAATAATAATAGTAATATTAATAATAATAGTAGTAATTATAATAGTAATAATAATGGTTATAATAATCAATCTCAATCCCGTGGCTATAATAATCCATTGGGAGAATTATCGTCTAAAATTGATCAGTTTATTGATGGCATTGGCGGTAAAATGAATTCCCAAGAGGAAAATTTTAAGAGGATTGAAAACAAGTTCGATCAACTTATTAAAAATAACTCTTCATCTATTCATAATTTAGAAGTGCAGATTGGACAGCTTGCTACGTCTATTCCGTTTCGTCAGATGGGAGATCTTCCGAGTAGTACCGAAAGTAATCCTATCCATAAAACTTAAGTATTTCTACCTTTTTATTTTTACTTAGTGTAGTATGTTTATTAGATTAGTTTATTTATTTTTGATGTGTTGTTATACCTTGTTATTTTATGTGTTATATGTTTAGTTTAATGTTACCACAGTTAGTATAGTTAGTGTTTTTGATTAGGAAGTTAATTTAAGGACGTTTAGATAAGTACGTATGAGTTAGAAGTTGAGAAAAACGAGTCGCACACCATTTACAGGTGGCGCGCCAGAGGCAACTTTTGCCTCTAGCGCGCCCTTCTTTATTTTAAGGGTGGCGCGCCAGAGGCAACTTCTGCCTCTGGCGCGCGAGTATACAGTTAGTTTGATAAGGTTCGTTTTCGGTTATTTTTGTGTTTTTTCACGAAAAGTTGCCATTTTGAACGGGTACACTCGTTCCAATTTGCACCATTTCGTATTCTAACTTATCTTAACTACTTTTCTGAGTCTATTTAAGTAGATTAGAGACCTTATATCAGTCACAAACACATTAACTTACTTAAGTATACAACAAAAGAGAGAAAACAAGTAAGTGTCATAATGCCAAAAAAAAAAAAAACCCGTTCTATGGTTCGTCGTCGTCGTATCGATATCTCCAGTAGATATGATGCCCCATTTCCCATCTATAATGAAGATGAGGGGCGCCGATACAAGAAGTTTAAGAGGTGCAACTATTATGGGATGATGTATATGGATGAATATTTCAATACCGAACTCGGTATTCAAGATCGTGTTGCACGATACATCACCCATCTTAGTTGGGACAAGTTTGTTGCTTTGAGATTTCCCATAATCGGGGATTGGATTCTGGAATTCCTTTCCACCGTTCGTTTTACCGATAAGCGTCGAATCCGCATGCGTCATCGCCATCGTGGGAAAGATTATACTTTTGGCTATCCGGAACTCCATAATTGGTTTGGTTTTCCCGTCAGAACCGCTGAAAGACCCCCGGGCCGTGATATGACGTCGCTGGACGTATGGACTAGCATTACCGGTCAAGAACGATACATCCCAAAGCTTTCTTTCAACAAGTTGATTTCTTCGGAGTCAATCTTGTATTTCCATAAGTTCCTATGTTATTCCATTTTTGGAAGAACTAATGGACATAAAGTCCGTTACGAAGACTTAAATCTCTTAGGAGATGTGATGCAAGGAACGGAAGTTGATTCAAGTCGGCTTTTGATGGATGGAATATTTCTTACTTCCCGATCTAAGAACAAGAATATAGGATTCGGGAATGTTATTTGTGGCTTAATCATAGGAGGTCTTGGCAATATTGAAGTACCTTGGACCGATAAGGAGTATTTTCCGGTCCTTGATTTCGAGTTCTTGGCTAAGGAAGGGCTAGTAAAGAGAGTCTTTCGTCGAGGGGCACGTTTTCTTCCTTATGAAGATCGTGTTTTGTCGATCCTTACCAAGCCAACATCGAATGGAAGTCGCTTCATAGATTTAGACGCCTAGTTTAGTCTAAGTTATTTTGTGATTGTTGTTTTCTTTATATTTTGTTGTTGTTGTTGTTGTTGTTTTTGCTTTTGTAATTTTCTGTTTTTATTTGTCATTTTTATGCTTTGAATAAATGTATTCGATCACCCACATATTAATTAAATAAAAGATCGAATTTTTATATACTTGTGTTATTTGCTTTTATTCATCGTTTCTCGGTTAACCATTTGGTTATTCCGAGTAATTACTAATGTTTAAGTTGTTTTGATGAGTTTCAGAATGTTTAGTTTTCAGTTGTGAAGTTTCAGTAGGGTCCGAGTTAGTGGAAATTGGATCGGGAATTAAAACGACATGGAAAAACGCGTACCTGTGAGAGGTACAGGTCGCGCGCCAGAGGCAACTTCTGCCTCTGGCGCGCTAGGCAAAATTTTTGCCTTGACTCGACCTTGGCTCGATCTTGCTCGAGCCAGCAGATCGAGCCAAGACACAGTGGGTTTGGCCGAGTTTCAAGTCCCTAAAAATCCAAATTTTTGCCTCCAAACCTCAAACTCAAATTCAAATTTCACCTTTTACTCTTCCCAAAACAACTTTAACTCTTACACACACATTCATTACCACATTTACATCCATAAATATTCCTATTTCACTCATCTTTTCCTTACAATTTCAAATTCAAAATCTCAAAACCCTTAACACACAAAACCTCAAATTTTCTTTCTTCCCACCTCTAAAATTCGAAGATGTCTAGGAAGAAGGCTCCCGTTCAACGAAATTTGGCACCGGAGGTTGACTTGAGGGAATCCTATGGCGCTCCATTCCGTATTGTTGAGCCATCGGAAGGTTCAAGGTTTAGTCGCCTAGTTGGTAAGGCTACTTTTGTTTCTATGAGATATATTGATGAAGAGGTGCTTGAAAAGTTTGATTTTGGTGATAAGATTGCTAGGTATCTCGAGCTTATGGGATTATCTAGATTTGCTAAGTTTAGATTTGATGTGGATGTGCATGTGTTGATGGAATTTGTTTGCTCTTTACATTATGATGAAAAGAAGAAATGGATTAGATTTAGAAATCGAGGAGAAGAATTTACCGTTTCTAGAAGGGATATTCAAAAATGGTTTAGAATCCCAAATAGTGGCGCTTCTATGCCGGATGATTATGATTTGAATGCGGGTTGGAAACGCATTTCGGGTATGGATGAATTTGTAGTTAAAAATTGCTCTAACAAGTTGATTAAGGATGAATGCTTGATGTACTTTCATAAGTATCTTTGTGGTGCAATTTTTGGTCGTGTTGAATATTCGAAACTTAGTGCGAAGGACGTATGGGTGCTAGAATGTCTTCTTGATGGTGTTCAAGTAGATAGTATAAGTTTGATTTTTGATGTGCTCAAAAGGTTGAATGCTAGGAGAACAAATACTTATCCTTTTGCTAACATTTTGACGGGTTTAGTTCAATGTGTTAGAGGAACTTTATCCGAATTTCAAAAGATTCAACATAATGATCTCCCGATGCTAGATATGGTGTTTTTGAAGAATAGTGGTTTACTCACCGATTCTCGGCAATTTAAGTCCTATGAGAAGAGGACGGCTTTACTTATTTTAGGTGAACATGTCGAGGCGGGTGATGGATCTTCGTCGGTACCTAGGCCGAAAGGAAAGGGCAAGGGAAAGGCCAAAGTGGGCCAAAGCCGAATTGATGAGGAGGAAGAAGAAATTGGTGGTGAAGTTCCGGGTTGGCAACGTGTTCTTGATCAAATGAATGCCAATCATGAGGTGGTTCAAGGACAAATCCGTGAAGTCGTGGAAGAAAATAGGCGAATGGGTTTACAATTGGGGACTATGCAAACCTCAATTGATCTTTGCTTGGAGAATCAACGTGGATTCCGGACCGAACTTGACGATTACGTTAACTACAAGTTCACTTCCGACTCTCCTAACTACTCTCCTCCACGAGATTGAGTACCGAGTTCAAGAAGTCCAAGATCAAGTTTTATTTCTTTACTTTATTTTATTTTCAAGTATTTCAATTTTTAGTCTTTAATTTTAGTAATTTTCTTTTCTTTATTTTATTTTTATGCTTATTGAAGAACTAATTTATCTTTTTATAAATTTCTTATGTTTTTAGTTATTATTTATCTTACATTTTTGCTCACTTAGTTTCCGAACTATGAGGACATAGTTCCCACTAAGTGTGGGGAGGTGGTACGTTTTCCTTTATTTTTCCTATATCGTTTTATTATTCATGTGTGATTTTTGTCATATGCTTAAAATTTTCGAAAAAGTGACATTTTTGCAATAAAAATGTCTTAGCTTTAGATTGACATACATATATTCATGCATTTATTCTCATGACTAGTAGAATGTCTACCAAATAATAAAATAGGAAAAAGAAAACGTATGCAAAAAAAAGTGATAGTTGACGAAAAAGAAAAATTTTCAAGTCACTTTTACATTTCCCCTACACAAGGATTAAGTACCTCAAATCCTATACTAAAGTTTTTATTATGTTCTTTTCTTTATGTTTAAACCAAGGTTTTTATGCAATCTCATATGGAACGTCATATTATCTAAAAGATATGCAAATATCTTGACTTGAAGTCCATCTCGAGATTAAATAAAAATGAGGTCATTAGGGAAACTATAGCCATAATACATGTTGATTTAAAAGTTAATATAGGTTGAGGGTATCTAAAATTTTTTTCTTGCTCAAATACTTTGTTCATTAGGAAGTGTCAAGTTGCGTACTTTTGGCCACGTTCAAGTCCACCCATGGCTCGAGCGAGGTATGAAAGGAACGTTAAAATTGAGTCTAGAGGTATAATTATTGGCATGATTGAAGTTTAATGTCACGGTCTAGTCCACCCATGTCAAGGACGTGACCTCTTAAGCGGAAAACATGATTCTCAAGTCGGTATTTTAACTCATAAGTCACGGTCTCGACCACCCTTATCAAGGACGTGACTAGGGAAGATTTACTTGACAAATTAAAGCAAGAAGGAAAATAAAGATACCTAGATATACCTTGAGACAATAAAAATCAAAACATGCGTGCTCGCTTTGTCCCGAAAGCCTTATATAAAATACGTCAAGAATGGATGATAGTCTTAAAGGTTCTTATAATCGTATGGCTTCATTATGAACGCATATTAACTTTCTCGATGAAGTTTCGCTTGATCAAAGTTAATTGATTTTCATATAAGGATAGGTTAATATAATGACTACTTTGGGAAGTTGATAGAGGTAAACTTAAGTTGGATCCTATATTTGCTTGAGGACAAGCAAAAGTTTAAGTGTGGGGATTTGTTAAGTCCAAAATGTACTTAATTTAGCTATGTATTTCATATATATTTTCGTAACATTTCATATAGTTTTAGCTCTTTTAGCTTAGAAATATCTAGGATAGGGGCAATTTCACTACTTTGTGTTTGTTTTGATCTTCAGAGCTTAATCTTATGAAAACATAGCAATTTGATGTTAGTTCGAGCCAAAAACGAGCAATAGAAGACATTTGAGTTCATACAAGTTCATGCAAGGCCATGCGAAGAAGTTACGTGCAAGCTAAAGTTGGAAAATCGAAGAAATAACTCGAGACGTGCAACCTACAGGTCGCGCGCTAGAGGCAAGGATTGCCTCTGGCACGCAGGGTGTTTTTTAAGCCTTGTCTCGACAGAGGCAATTCTTGCCTCTGGCGCGCCGGGTTACAGAAAGTTCAGAATCGATTTCCTTCGTCATTCTTATCCACACAACCCTTCCGAAAGGTCGTACGCCTTCCCAATGGACACGACCATTCCCTAAAGGTTGTAACCCTTTGAAACACACCTCTTGGTGCCTATAAATACACCATCCTTCTCTGAAATTCGGATGGTTGACATATCTTACAAAAGAACGAAACACTAAATACATACTTACATTTCCCGTAGACTTTACCCGTAAATTCACCCTTCGTTAACTAATTGTTCCCGCCGTGTATTCAGATCAGAAACACGGTAAGATTTCGTTCTTTCATAAGGCTTAGTAGTTAGATCGAGAGATTAACTTTGTTCATCCGTTCATCGAAGGAAATCCGAGCAAGAACGCCCCGAGGCTTTGACACGCCTTACGAGTAGAGTAAAAAGGATTGACGCTCCTGTTTCCTTATACTTGTTTATGTTCTGTCCAACTTAGATTTTTTGTTTACATCTTGTATGAATATGATATTGAGTTTATAAAGAGATTTATGTTCTTCATATGCTTATGTTCTTGAATTGATAGTTTGCATGCTAAGTAATTAATTTGGATCAAGAATAGTTGCTTAGTATAATAACTTGTGTTTATCATTAACTTATAATCTAGTGATACGAATAGGTTCGGTTGCTTGGGTTATAATCTAGTTTTACATGTGTGATTGTAGTCGGTTATAATATTGATACGAATAGGTTCGGTTAGTATATAGTTGATGTTCATATGTGGTTAACTTGTTTGCATGTATCGAGAGATCGGAATAAGTTATATCGAGATTAGATTAAGTATATAAAGTTCACTCAATATTGTGTTTACGTGCTTAAATGAATTGTTGTCTTTGCCTTAGAATGAATAGAAATCCAAACATGTGCGTTTGGTGACTTGAAGTATATGTTATACGTGAATGGTACAGTAAGTTGTGTTTTATCAACCAAATCAATAAGGATTATCGTTTTATCTATTTGTGAAAAGAAAACGAACGCGAATAAGAGAAAGTTTAAGTATATTGTTCCATCTCTGTGGGTACGATCTTTTTATTACTACGAGTGACTCCGTACACTTGCGGAAATCACCCAACACACGGTTTGGATATGGCACTCCAAGTGCAGACTTTTTATAATGGTCTCATCACGAGCCAAAAAAGAGTCTTTGAATCAGTTTGCGGAGGAGAACCGGATATGATGACACCACAAGATATGTACTCTATGATAGAGAAGTTGGTAGCTCAAAGCTACAAGTGGCATGCAAGCAGAACAGATACGCAGCCTACACAGAATATTTCCACAAGTTTTGATCCTATGATATCTTCCTTAGCCACTCAGGTGGCTGAGCTCACCAAGCAGATCGCCAAGATGAACCAACCGCAGCCTGTGGCATCGGTCTCACCAACACCTCCACCCATATCTTGCAACTTTTGTGGAGAGGCTCATAAGACCATTGATTGCCAGGCTACGGAACCTCCAGTTGCAGTTGAGTTTGTAGACCACATCAACCATCAGCGCCAACAGGGAGGAGGAGCGTACCTTATGACTGGTTATCAGAATCACCCAGCCTACACTTGGGATCCCAACAGGACACCCTACGATCAGCAACCACAGGACCAGAATCAACGTTACTCTGCGCAGTCCAGCCAACCTCAACATCAACAGCAGTCACAGTCTGCGAACCCATATCCACAGCCTCCAAACAACTATTCACAGCCTACGCAGCGGTATTCACAGCCCGCCCCGCCTTATGTACCGCCGCAGCAAAGAAAGGAGGAAATCAAGCTATCTATGGAAGATATGTTTACCCAATTCATGGAACACACTTTGAAAGCTCAGAAAAGTCAAGAAGACTCCATCAAGAGCTTAGAGACCCAAATGCGCCAACTCTCTAATGTGGTGATGCCAAAGAACAAAGGAGTTACGGCAAGTACATCCGAGACACACACTAGAGAAGATGTCAACTTTATTTCCTTGAGGAGTGGGAAAGAACTTCCTGAAGTTCCAATTACTTGGTCAACAAGAGATGGTCTTAAGGTTGTGCCTACACCCAAAGAGCCTGTGAACCAGGAATCGCAGCCTGTGCACCAGAAGTCACAGCATGTGTACCAGCAGACGCAGCCTACGACCTGGAAAGCAGAACTTGTTCCTCAACAACCAAAGGCTACGCCTCCACCAGTAGTTCATGTTTACCAACCAGAACTACCTTATCCAGGAGGGCTGCAGCAACATGAGATGCTCAAGTTAGAGAAGCAAACCAATGCGGTGATAGATACTTTGAGGAAACTCACCATCAACATCCCATTCCTTGAAGCCGCGCTTACTATACCATCCTACCGCAAGTTCTTGAAAGATCTAGTCACCAACAAGACTAAGATTGAAAGTGTATCCCAGATCAGCCTATCTCAAACATGCTCAGCCATACTCCAAAGCAAACAACCTTTGCCTAAAAAGCAAAAGGATCCAGGGAGTTTCACTATACCTTGCTCTATTGGTCCCACTGATATTGATAATGCATTGTGTGATTTAGGTGCTAGCATAAACTTGATACCATATTACATTTATGAGAAGCTAGGTTTGGGACCTCCACAGCCTACTAGGGTAGCTCTGCAACTTGCGGATAGATCCATAAAGTACCCTATGGGGATTGTGGAGGATCTCCTTGTTAAGGTGGATAAATTTGTCTTACCCGCGGATTTTATCATTATGGATATGGCCGAAGATTCTCATGTCCCCATAATTCTTGGGAGACCTTTCTTGGCCACGGGCAATGTTGGCCCTAACAAGATCAGAATCACCTAGAGGGGGGTGAATAGGTGTTTCAAACGAAAACTGATATTTTCAAACTTTTAATGAAAACTCAATTTTCAGAGTCAATAATCCTCAGAGTCAGAGGCAAGCTTATTGAAGTAGCCTCTGAGGGATAATCTGCTTTAAGACAGGTTCTGTCTTAAAGCAACAGAAGTTCTGAGCAAAGAACTTCTGGACAGTCTTCTGAACACAGACTTGTGATTTTTAAGAGGAAATCTGTTTCAGCACTAAATATGATACAAGTACACAGAAGCAATTAACAAGTATAAAGAAGGGAGAAAGAGATTCAGGAGGTCCTGATGAACAGTTCAATTTATCCAAGTTCGCCACAGAATTCCTGTGACTACGTCTTGTCCTCTGAGGTCGCAGCCTCCAGAGATTTTATAAATCCACTATTCAGAACTTTTATGGCAAGTTCAGAAGCTCCTTTACATCAACAGAACTTAAGCTAATTTCTCACTTAGTTCTGACTAGCCTAAAATGAGTTAAAGGATTTTCACCAGAGCAACAATACTCTGTTTTCTGGATTTCTCACCCAACTCAAATCTCAACTAGATTTCTCTCTTTTAAATCTAACTGAAGATCACACCCGATCTCAGTTTACAAGATTTCTATTATGAACTTGTTTTTCTTCACTCTCTCACAATTACAAAGTCTAAGCTAAGAAAAGATTGAGAATGGAAAGTGTGCTCTGTTTTCTTGAATATAACAGTGCGTTGAGATTTTTGCTCTATGATCACACACGTAGTTGATGCAGTGGAGCTTTGCTACTATTTATAGTGTTGAGTAGATAACCGTTGAGGATATTTGAATCTTCAAGGATGACAAGGTTGAAAGTAGCCGTTAATCTTGTCAACTTCTTCAAACGGTCTCAAAACACTCAACTCTGTCAACTTTGTACTTTAACCTAATCCGGTATGGGATTTAAGATAAAGGTGATGGAGTTGACTGAACTTGAAGATTGATTTAGAGGGAAACGATAAGAAAGCAGGTTTTGTTTGTTGTGAACAGGCGCGTCCTTCAAACAGCTTTTTGAACTTTTGGCGCCTTGCATTAAATGCAACTGACAAAGCATTAAATGCTTAACCAAACCCGTGATAACGAACTTCTGATGTCCGTTTTCCTTCTTAGCGCTTCTGAACTAAAACAACCTTAGTCTTCTGATTGCAAAAGAGAACTTCTGATAAAAGCTTTAGGCAGACAATCAAGACTTCAGAGCGGTTCATCCAGCTTCTGAGAAAGTGCTTCAGTCTTCAGCTTTTTGATCTTCTGAGTTCAATAGGCAAGCATGAATTCTTCATTCAGCATCTGCTGAGAAAACTCATAATAACTTAACAAAAATTGTTAGTCAACATTGAAAAGTATACAAGTTAATTTTCATTTTCATCTTCTGAAACGTTTGGACATAACCAAAACACTTAGGGTTCATCATTCTCCCCCATTTTGGTTATGGACAAACCGTGGTCAGAAGGTAAAAGAAAAGCATGAGGATTAGAGAGTGACTTCCTGATGCAAATATTTCATTACTTCTGAGTAAATTAACTCCCCCATTTTAGTATAAATGGTGAACTTCAGCAATCTGTATAGACTTAATAAGACTTAAGATCAAGTTGTTAGATATAATGAAGTGTAATTTACTGAGCTAAAGCAGAATAGAAGCAAGAAATAAGAAGTCAGTTATGCAAGACAGTATAGAAAAGATTCAGTGTATATATGATTATTCAGAAGATAACATAGGAAACAAAATAATCAGAAGAGCAGAAAGAGTCCTAAGACATAGACTACCCAACCCAGAACCTAGCTAAGAAGCTTAAGTCCTAAACGATTACAAGTTCCTAGATTTCTTCTGAGGAGGAGGAACAACACTGGAACCTCCAGCAGCACTTGATCTCTTCTGACCAGACTTCTCCCCCGTTTGACCAGAACCAATAGCAACACCAAGAGCTCCCTGAGACTTCAATTTTTGTTGAACATTCAGAGCAGTCTGATATTGCACAGGAGTTGGTCGCACAGTATTGATCAAATCCATTCTTCTTCTGAAGTCATCATCAATGGTCTTCATATGATCGAAGGTCTGACCAGACATAGGTCTCTGTTTCTGAACATCTTCCAGAAGGAGCTTGATCAGCCTGTTGTTAGCATACACAGCAGCCGTGAGATGCTCATTCTGAAGATAAGTCTGTCCTCGGACAAACCTATAGCAATTGTGAAGAGTCTTCTCTTGTTCACGAGCTTGATTATGCATAACTTTCAGGAGTTCAGTGAGCTCAGCAATCTGTGCATTCTGAGCAGATACAGCAGACTCAATGTTGGAGAGTCGGTTGTTGAGATCAGGAGTGATGTCATATACAATCTTGGCAGCTCCTGAAGATGAAGAACCTTGAGCAGAAGATTTCACTTCTCTCAGAATGTGATTGGCAGTACTTTGCAGGTCTTCAATCTTACTAGGAAGCATCTTCTCATGAGCCTCATAATCTCGTTTGCTTCCTTGACTTCTTCTGTCAATATTTCCAAATTTTCATTGACCTTTAGAGAAGAAGCAAGAGCAATATTATCCAGAGAGGGAAGGGTCAGAGCTAATTCCCTCAATTTATACAGCTCATCATAAGTGGCTAGATGAAGGGTAGAAAGGTTGCGTATATACACAGAAGGATCCTGCATTTGGAGCATGGTCATGAGCTGCAGGTTCTGAGCTTTCAGAGAGTGTAATTCTTGCAGCACAATGCCCTGAGCATACATGTCAGCAGCAGAACTTCTTTGTCCTATACCAGCAAACCTATTCAGCAGGTCATCTGAGCCACTCTGACCCATTCTTCTCAACTCTTCAGCACTTGGGGCACCTCCAGCTTCGGAAATACCAGAAGCTCTGCCCATGAAGCCAAAACTTCCAAATCTGTTATCCAGATCTTCACGATTCAAGTGTTTGCGTAGAAAGTCATAATTGGATGACAATCCAGCAAAACCTGAAGGAGTGGAGGAGGTAGTTAAGGGATCACACACAGGAGGTGTATGTCCAGAGGTTGAAAGAGGAGGGACAGAAGTTTGAGGAGAGGAGTTAATTTGTGGAGAGGAGGAGGAAAAAGAATTTGTACAGGAAGGTAAAGTTGAAGGAATTGAAAAAGGTATAGACAAAGGTATGGAAGGAGAAGGAGCAGTAATTCCAATTGATGGAAAAACAGCAAAAGAAGATAAAGAAGAAGTAGTGGAAGTAGAAATGGAGTCTGTGAAAATTGGTCCAGAGGACAGATTCACTTCTGAATAGGATCCAGAAGGAAGAGTAGATGGAGGAGGGACAACCTCAGATGTTGAAGTTGTCAGAGGAAAGGAATTCTGAGATTCACTTACTTCTGTGACAGAAGGAAGTGAAGGAGATGGATGAGGAGTAAAAACAGGAGATGAGATAACCTGTTCAGAGGCATTTGGATCAAAAGATGAGATCGGCTCAGCATATAAATGAGCCATCCTGAACAGCGTTTCTGAGGCATCCCTTTCACCAGGGTTTCTTCCTTGATTCAGAAGAACATTGTCAATGAAGTTCTCATTGTCAACATTCTCAACAAATTGTTTAGCTTCTTCAAGAACCTCTTCATTTTCTGGTTCACTAACCTCAGATATCTCTTCAATCAGAGGAGCTTCAACATCCTCTTCATCAGAAATCTCTGACAGCTCTTTATCAGCAGTTTCTGGTTCCTGAGCAGCAGGTTCCTCCAATTCAGCACTCGGAGCAATAACGAAGTCCTTCTTTCTCAGAACCCTTCGTTTTGCCACAGCCTTCTTCCCAATTCTGGTAGTGAGAGTGACAGTCTCAGCAATTCGAGAGGATAGAGCAACATTATCCTCTTCCTCTGAAGTCTCACCTACCTTGGAGAACTCAGCACCCTCAAGATTAGCAGCACTTTCTAAAAGTTTGGCATCGGCCTTAGCCTTTGCAGCGATTTCACGCTCAGCAGCTAACTTATCTTCAGCTTCTTTCTTCTTCCTTTTCTCTTCAGCAAGAGCCACAACTCTTGCAACTTTTTCAGCTTCAGCAGCCTTCTCTTTCTCAGCAAGGCGTGCTTCCTCAGCATCCTGAGCTTCTTTCTCAAGGACATCCTTTGGCTTCTCAGCAACAATCTTGCCAGAAGGTTCAACATTGATTTTTGTTTGAACCAACGTGGGAAGAGGTTCTGAGACAGCAACCTTCTCAACATTCAGGACCAACTTGCTTGATCCTCTCTTTCCCTTGCCCTTCTTGGCATCATTCTTTCCTTTCTGAACCGTTGCATCCATAATCTCCTTCTGAGCAATACTCACAGAGGAGCCCTTCTCATTCTTCTTTGGAGTAACATCAAAACTGAGGTTTCTGAAGGTATGCATCTTCAGAACCGTACTCCTACTAGTAACACCTTCTCCTGACATAACAACAGAGGCTGCCTCAAACAACCTTGTCAGGAGTGAGCCATAAGCTAATGCACTCACAGTAGTTACATTCTTCATCTGCCTTATCAGCATGGCAGGCAAATTTATCTTCTTCTGGTTGACCAGATGCCACATAAAAACCCTTTCTCTATTGGAAACACAGTTGACTCCTCCAGCCTTCGGAAGAAAGACATTCGTAGTCAAATAATGTGCCCACCTCTGGTGCTGACTCAACCAGGTGGCATAAGTTTCCTTGGCACTTAGATCTGGCCTAGCCCAGTTGGCTTCTGAAAACCCTTCTGCTGAACCATCATCTCCAATGATGATTCCTTCATCATCAATTCCTATCACTTGAGAAATGGAAGCCCTGCTGACTTCGATTTCAACATCCCCGACCACAGAATGAAGCACATCCTCCTCATTAGAAAAGAAATGGAGGTTCTTATAAAATTCTGTAACTAAGTTAGGGTAGATGAATTCTTCGAGAGAGACGAAAGAATTCCAGTTTTGAGCACTAAGCCAAAGAGAGATAGGTTCAGTTGATTTGACTTCGTCATCTAAAAATCTAGAGGTAAAAACCCTAGATTGACTAACTTTCTTTCGTGAATCATCGGAAAAGATGTGAGTGACAGTGATTTCTTGAGCCATTTGAGGAAATGAGAAAATAGGTTAAGATTTCTAAGAGAGATGATAACACAGAAAAAGCTATGAAAATTCTAATGGCAAAGAAAATGAGAGTAAAAAGTTCTAAGTATGGAAATCCCTTATTTATACCCAAACACAGAAACCGTTCCAATTCAAAAAGTAACTTCACACCGTTTAAAAGGGAACAGATAACCGTTAACCACAGAACAGCGCCGTAATAAGCAGTAAATAACGCATGCTTTCAAGTCAAATCATGATTAGAATTTATTATAACTAAATTATCTTAAACAATCAAACACTTAAGATACTCAGAGACAATAATTCTAAGTTATTGAAGAGGATAAGTCATACCAATGCCTTCTCGTAAGTTGCTGAAAGCCATACCAGCCAGAGGCTTAGTAAACATGTCAGCAAGGTTTTCTTCAGAGGAAACATGAGTAATGATAATATCCTTCTTCAGAACATGATCTCTCAGAAAGTGATGTCTAATATGAACATGCTTCATCCTGCTGTGCTGAATAGGATTCTTTGAAAGATCAATGGCACTCTTGTTATCACAGTAGATTGTAATTGTTCCAGGGATGACTCCATAGTCAGCAATTTGTTGCTTTATCCAGAGCATCTGAGAAACACAACTTCCAGCAGCAACATACTCAGCTTCAGCAGTTGAGAGGGCCACAGAGGTTTGCTTCTTGCTATGCCAGGAGACTAGGCACTCCCCCAGAAAGTGACAACCACCAGAAGTGCTGACCCTTTTCAATTTATCTCTACCATAGTCAGAGTCTGTGTATCCTATAGGAGTGAAATCAGAACTACAGGGATACCACAAACCAGCTTCTGGTGTGCCTTTAAGATATCTAAGAATTCTTTTGACAGCAACATCATGAATTTCTCTTGGCTTTGATTGATATCTAGCACAAAAACACACAGCAAAATGTATATCTGGCCTGCTGGCGGTTAGGTATAAAAGAGAACCAATCATACCTCTGTAGGTTTTTATATCTACAGGTTTACCAGCTTTCTCTTCATCATCAATGTCCTTGCTGACATCCATTGGAATATCAACAGCATTAGAGTCCATCATGCCAAATTTCTTCAGCACTTCTCTAGTGTACTTGGCTTGATTGATAAACACACCATCATTACTTTGCTTGATCTGAAGTCCTAAGAAGAAGGTTAATTCTCCCATCATAGACATTTCAAACTCAGCCTTCATGTGGTTACTGAACTCTCTGCACAAAGATTCATTAGTAGCACCAAATATAATATCATCAACATATACCTGAGCTATAAGGATATCCTTGTTCTTCTTCAGAGTGAACAGAGTTGTATCAACACAGCCTCTGACAAATCCTTTAGACAGAAGGAACTTTGTCAGTCTCTCATACCAAGCTCTGGGAGCTTGTTTCAGTCCATACAAAGCTTTCTTTAGCTTGTACACATGATCAGGAAACTTAGGATCTTCAAAACCAGGAGGTTGAGACACATAGACTTCCTCATCAATGTAACCATTCAGGAATGCACTTTTCACATCCATTTGAAAGAGCTTGAAACCTTTGTATGATGCAAAAGCACATAAGATTCTAATGGCTTCTAATCTTGCAACAGGAGCAAAAGTTTCACCATAATCTATGCCTTCTTGCTGACTGTAACCTTGAGCAACAAGTCTAGCCTTGTTCCTCACAACATTTCCAAATTCATCAAGCTTGTTTTTCAGAACCCATCTTGTACCAACAACCTTCTTGTTGTTAGGTCTGGGAACTAAAATCCAAACTTCTGACCTTTTAAACTGGTCAAGTTCTTCTTGCATTGCCATTAACCAGGAGTCATCATCAGCTGCTTCATAGAAGTCCTTGAGTTCCAAAAGTGACACAAAAGCCACATTCCCCATATATCTTCTGAGCTGAGCTCTGGTCATGACAGGATTATGAACAGAGTCAATGATGTTCTCTAAGGAATGATTCCTATGAGCTCTAACTTCTCTTGGTAAATCCAATGAGTCTTCTGAAACCTGTTCATCATTTGTTGAATCATATATAGGAGCATCTTCTGGAAGAGAGTTATCTTCTGTAGTTGGATGTTCTTCTGGAACATGTTCAACAGGAGAATCAACTTCAGCAGCTTTAGGAATAACATCTTCAACAGAAGGAGATGATATTTCAGGAGCTTGAACTTCATCTTCTTCAGAGGCTTTACTATCTGCAGGGTTAGTCTCATCAAACTTTACATGAATGGATTCATCTAAAGTTTGAGTCCTCTTATTAAAAACCCTATATGCTTTACTATTTGTTGAGTAACCAAGAAAAATGGCCTCATCTGCCTTTGAATCAAACTTTGAAAGATATTCTTTTATATTCAAAACATAGCACTTACAACCAAAGGTTCTGAAATAACCTATTTTAGGCTTTCGACCTTTCCAGAGTTCATAAGGGGTCTTGTTCAGAATGCTTCTGATTAGCACTCTATTCAGAACATAACAAGCTGTGTTCACAGCTTCTCCCCAAAAATACTTAGATTGTTAGATCTTTTTAGTAAATATACGAAGTAACCTGGCTCTGATACCACTTGTTGGCCCTAACAAGATCAGAATCACCTAGAGGGGGGTGAATAGGTGTTTCAAACGAAAACTGATATTTTCAAACTTTTAATGAAAACTCAATTTTCAGAGTCAATAATCCTCAGAGTCAGAGGCAAGCTTATTGAAGTAGCCTCTGAGGGATAATCTGCTTTAAGACAGGTTCTGTCTTAAAGCAACAGAAGTTCTGAGCAAAGAACTTCTGGACAGTCTTCTGAACACAGACTTGTGATTTTTAAGAGGAAATCTGTTTCAGCACTAAATATGATACAAGTACACAGAAGCAATTAACAAGTATAAAGAAGGGAGAAAGAGATTCAGGAGGTCCTGATGAACAGTTCAATTTATCCAAGTTCGCCACAGAATTCCTGTGACTACGTCTTGTCCTCTGAGGTCGCAGCCTCCAGAGATTTTATAAATCCACTATTCAGAACTTTTATGGCAAGTTCAGAAGCTCCTTTACATCAACAGAACTTAAGCTAATTTCTCACTTAGTTCTGACTAGCCTAAAATGAGTTAAAGGATTTTCACCAGAGCAACAATACTCTGTTTTCTGGATTTCTCACCCAACTCAAATCTCAACTAGATTTCTCTCTTTTAAATCTAACTGAAGATCACACCCGATCTCAGTTTACAAGATTTCTATTATGAACTTGTTTTTCTTCACTCTCTCACAATTACAAAGTCTAAGCTAAGAAAAGATTGAGAATGGAAAGTGTGCTCTGTTTTCTTGAATATAACAGTGCGTTGAGATTTTTGCTCTATGATCACACACGTAGTTGATGCAGTGGAGCTTTGCTACTATTTATAGTGTTGAGTAGATAACCGTTGAGGATATTTGAATCTTCAAGGATGACAAGGTTGAAAGTAGCCGTTAATCTTGTCAACTTCTTCAAACGGTCTCAAAACACTCAACTCTGTCAACTTTGTACTTTAACCTAATCCGGTATGGGATTTAAGATAAAGGTGATGGAGTTGACTGAACTTGAAGATTGATTTAGAGGGAAACGATAAGAAAGCAGGTTTTGTTTGTTGTGAACAGGCGCGTCCTTCAAACAGCTTTTTGAACTTTTGGCGCCTTGCATTAAATGCAACTGACAAAGCATTAAATGCTTAACCAAACCCGTGATAACGAACTTCTGATGTCCGTTTTCCTTCTTAGCGCTTCTGAACTAAAACAACCTTAGTCTTCTGATTGCAAAAGAGAACTTCTGATAAAAGCTTTAGGCAGACAATCAAGACTTCAGAGCGGTTCATCCAGCTTCTGAGAAAGTGCTTCAGTCTTCAGCTTTTTGATCTTCTGAGTTCAATAGGCAAGCATGAATTCTTCATTCAGCATCTGCTGAGAAAACTCATAATAACTTAACAAAAATTGTTAGTCAACATTGAAAAGTATACAAGTTAATTTTCATTTTCATCTTCTGAAACGTTTGGACATAACCAAAACACTTAGGGTTCATCAGGCAAGACCCTCATTGATGTAGAAAATGGTCAGCTCACCTTGAGAATAAATGGAGAGGATGTTAAATTCAAAATGAATGACCTCACTAAACACTCTTCCTCTAGTGATGATACTTGTTACTTCCTTGATGCTTTTACTGGTGCCCCATGTTTGAATGTGAAGGCTTACACTGGAAATAAAGCATTGGATGAGCTGTTAAAAGGTGAAGCAATAGATCTGGAACCGCAGCCTACGCAGACACCATCTGACTTGCAGCCTGTGGCTGACCCTGAACAAGACTGTGTAGTCATGTCTGGATCCAAGCCTTGGGACTTTGAACCTCTGGATAATACTCCATCTTTCATGGTCGATCCCCCCATTGAAGATCCTCCTAACTACGAGGATAGAAAAAGGTATAAGGACCATACCAAGTTGTTGCATGACCAAAAGACCACTAGGGAGAAGTTCTTTCCAGGCCAACAAGTCATTTTATTCAATTCCCGATTGAGACCTTCTTTGGGAAAGTTGAAATCTAAATGGTCGGGACTCTACACGGTTGTGCAAGTCTTCCCGCAGGGTACGATTGAGTTACATCGCCTTGAGAGTGGTAATTTCATAGTCAATGACCATAGAGTCAAATCCTACTACTCTTACCCACCTCAGGCCGCAGTTGATGCCATTAGGTTCATGAAGCCCCCTTGAGGCGTAGCCTACGCCTCTGTGTCTGCTCCTTGCACCCAATGGAGCCTTAGTACCCTTTGTAAATAGTTTTGTCTGTCGTAGCCCACGTCATGCTTTTCTTGATGAAATTTGACTCTGCATTTTGGATTTGTCCTTCCACAGTCCTATTCTTTTCCATTTCCATACCCTACCTTCGTACATTGAGGACAATGCACAATTCAAGTGTGGGGGAGGGAATTGCATGCATTTTATGGTAGTTTTATTGAAGTTTTGGTCAACATAAATTTTCAACCCCAATTTTTCAATTTTTCCATACTCTATGCAATTTTTGAAACTTGAAATTGAGAATCTTTGTTGCCATGCTTAATGATTTTACCTTATGTGAGCACCTTCTTTAAATTTCATGAAAAGCATTTGCATGACTTAAGCTATTTTATTTTTAGCTTTTAAATTTTAGTCTTCTTTTGTTTTAACCTTAGAGTAGATTAGGAAATATTTTGTCTTGGCATGTCTTTCCTTTTCTTTTTGCAGGCCCAATTGCCTCCAGCCTCTTCCATCCGTGCACAGACTGCACCTATTTCTTATGAGGCAGAGGCTACGAATCAAAAGGTCCTTGATGAGGTTGTGTTTCACTCGACGTAGGCTACGTTCTTTCAAAACGACCCTACGACTGGAACATCAAAGCCTACGCAGTCTCCTGTGATTTCCTTGAACATGACTCTTGAACTAGAGACCTCTCCAGCTAAGAATTCTCATGACCCCTCTCATGAGGAGGATCCTACCCACATGGCATGACTTCATTTTCATGTAGCCTCCAATCTGGTATGACTTACGTAGCCTTTGATTTTAATTTGGAGCTGCTTTTTTTGCGAATGGTGTTGCTGCTTGTGGTTAATTTTGAATGAGAATTGTGCTGAGATGTTTTTAAGCTTAGATTCTGTAAATATACTAAGTTAGAAGTTGAAAATTGTTGAAATTTGCATGATAGTTAAGTTTGTCAATTTGCATGACTCCTAGCTAGTGCACCCTGCATAGTTGGTGATAACTTTTACAGCTTTTTAATTGCTTAACTTTAGAGACCCCAAAGTAAGGACTATGTTTGCATGCTGTCTAGGCTACTACTACCTTTTGATTAGAGAAAGCTAGAATCAGTCAAATGTTTAGTTTAAGTTTGAGTAGACTTTAACAATCCAACCCTGCTTAGTAGAAGGGAGCCCAAAAAGTGAAGCTTTGATGCGAATTAAACTTGTGTGGAATGAAAGTGTTTTGAAAAATTGGTGAAACAAAGCCAAGAAATAAAATGAAATGTGAATAAATCTAGCCAATGTGCTAAAAACTCAGTCATTCTACTCCTATGCCAATTGGTATGAGTATGCAAAGCATTTTGATGTGGTGATGAGGTGTAGGCTTGGGAGTACGTATGACCAATACGAGACAACCAAGTTGTTTGCCCTTGACTGAATCAAAAAGGAGACTAAAACTGGAAACTAATTGGTACTAAAGGGAAATTCAAGTAATGCTTAAAGTTGTAAATTTTGAAAACAATTCTAGTCGGGTCAACAATTAAGCTTCCATTCGAAAACGTAGGGTGCGGTTGTTAAAGTTAGCTTGAGGCTAAAGTTACCGTTGACTATTTTAACTTCCTTGGCTCAAACATGTAGTAAGTAGGGAAGGGAGACATGGGTCGTAAGTATTGCTTTTAGGGGGATCTAAGGCCTATGTGCTTAAAGAGTTTTAATTGTCTAATCTTCGTGCGTGGGGACACGCACTAGCTTAAGTGTGGGGGAGTTGATAGGCCTAATTATTACGTGTTTTTCCACTCTTTTTAACCTCTATTCTTGCATGTTTATATGGTTGAAAGTCCTTCTCATGAGGTTTAAGTGCAGATATCGCTCAATTGTGCAACTAAGCATGGAATCCGGGCATTGGAGGCCTTTTGGAGATTTGTGGCTGTTTTAGGTTGTTGTTGGACTGCTGGAGCATGCAGGTTGTGATTCAGGCGTAGGCTGCTGCTGTCCAGAGCTAAGGAGGCTGCACAAGTGAAGGGGTGGAATGCCACCTTGCCCTAGTGGCAATTCTGTTATTATCATCAACATTAAGGATATATTTAATTTCTGTGTAAAGGGTATTATGACCTCTACTTTTAGGGTCATTTTAGTCTTTTTGCCTTTTAGGGTTGCCTCCCTTGTCTCCCTATAAAAGGCAATGTTTTCTTTTGCTTTTCCATATACACTAGAATACTCTTACACTAGACATAACTTACATTTTACTTAGTTCTATTTATGGTATTTTATTTTAGTGCTTTCCTTCTTGCTTTTTGAGACATTGGGATCCGAATCCCAATCTCTCTTCTTCTTCCTTAAGCTTTATGATTTCAAGCTTTGATCTTTACACTTCCATGGAGATTTTAAGCTCATCAAGCATGAGTGAGTAGTCTCCTAGCATGGGTTATGAGTGAAAGGTGACGGATTTAGGCGTATGGTGAAGAGTTTCTACTTATGGTAACATTTCTTTACTCGGTTTTCTTAGATCTATGCTTATTGTGAGGTTTGGTTCGAAACAAACCTCCTAAATCATTAGTGGAGCTTAGAAATGAGCTATCTTGTGGTTTATTGTATGGATTAGATCTAAAGATGCATGCTTTTGTGGTTTAGAGAAATCTTGCCTTATTTGTATGTTGGTCATTTACTATTTAAGGAAACTTTTTAGTAAAACCCTAAGACAAACACACTCCTTAGTAGATCTAGACCAAATAACTTTGCTAGATCTACTAAGTTATCAACCCCTAGGCTTGGAAACGAGCTAGGAAGAGATATTTGTGGGAAAGGCCGAACCTTTTGTATTGAAATCGTTTGTACCATTTATGGAAACCCAGATCCAGTAGCCTATGATCCAGATCCAGACACTTGTAGCCTGTGTGTCTTTTAATATTGCTGTTATATTACCCTGCTGTAGATCTTTAGTTTTAATCATCCAAAATCAAATCTTGTGACTTTGTTAGACTCTTTACACTGAAAGTTGGTAACTTTAGCTTAGCCCGATCCCTTGGGTACGATAATCCGAGTCCTAGATACTCACTTTATTACTTGAACGATGGGTACACTTGCCCTAAAAAGCACGTACGTTCCTATTCTGTTGAACTTCTTGCAATTGCAGACAGTTTCATTGTTCAGGGAGTTATAGACAACTTTATTCTCTACTGTTTCACACCCTTCATGTGTCTCAAATCTTTCTTCAACTGTTATTGTGTGTTTTTCATTGTCAATTTCGATATTCTTTACTCCACAAAAGAACGAAGCAGCAACAATTTGTTTTTGAACCTCATAAAACAGTGTTCTTGTAAACATTTCAGATGCATGCATTTCCATTTTGAGTGGAGTCTTACAGGTAGGTTTTGAGTATTTGGAGTCGGTGTCATTCTGACCTTGAGCATGTCTTTGTCCATCGAGTGCAGTCTCAAATCGCATATTAAATTCAACAAGTGTTAAGTGTGCATTGGTGAAACTAGTGAAAAAGTGATTTTCACTTTCTGACCTTGAAGTCGTTCTCATTAATCCTGCTAGGAAACAGTCGCGGAAATATGCCGGTATCCACATTGTTCTTTTCTCGTACAATGACGCCAACCAAGTATGTTGTTGTAAATTGTATTCTGAAATAACATGTGTCCATTCTGTTTCAAATTCTTCTGGCTCTGTTTCTACGTTCCACACGCATCTGTTTATCTTGTTTAGAAACTCATCTTTGTCTTTCAAATGATTTCCTGTTGTTTTTACATGACAATAATATCTGTAAGCATTCTTGGAACAACATAGTAATCCTGTTGGAACAACATAGGAATGCTGTTGGAACAAAATATAACAGTTTGATTTTGTTACCTAATTTTTCTGGAAATTTCTTCATAATATGCCACATGCATAGCCTATGTTCTGTCTTTTTGAAAACTGTTTTTATAGCACTTAGCATTGCTCCATCTTGGTCTGCATGCATGTGGGTTCATTGTTTTGCATGGCTTTGAGGAATGTTTTGAATACCCACTCAAATGAGACAATATCTTCATTAGATAGTAAACAGGCTGCAAATGTAATACAACGTTTGTGGTTGTCTATTCCAGTAAATGGCCCAAAAACCATCTTATACCTGTTCATTAATCATCCTAATAAGAATCATAGAACAACATATTCACATACTTGGAACAATTTTATTTGAAGTAAAGTATTTTGAATTACCTGTTTGTGCTGTATGTTGTGTCGAATGACACCATATCACCATAAAGGGCGTAGTTTCTTCTACATAAAGCATCTGCCCATAAAGCTCTACATAGTCGTCCTTTCTCATCTACTTCAAAATCAAAAAAGAATCCACTTGATGTAGATTGCTTATTCTTGAAATTATCCACAAACATTTGAGCATCAAAATCATAAATGTAAGCTTTCATGTCTCTTTGAAAATTTTTGAAATCATTTTTAGAAGCACCTATATTTTCGTATCCACCATATATTTCCTTGGCTTGTCTAAAAGTTTTGACTGGTCCAACATTTACCTGTTTAATCATAGCATAAATATTAATTAGATGAATACAAGTATTGCAGCAAGTATGTGCTTGTGGAACAATAAATATATTACCTTGGTATTATCGAATATCATTTTTTTGTGTATGAGACTTATGTTTCTGGCCTCCTTTTGATACTGTGCACAACTTGGAGTGTAAAGTGGATGGCTATGTTCTTCTTTGAACTTGATAATCTCATATTTGCCATCATCAAAAAGTCTTAAGATCATCATAGCCCTGCATCCAACACGAGTATTTGTTCTTTTCCTCCGTTTTTTGTCAGTGGATGTTGCTGTTTTTTTGTGTTCTTTGTACCCTTGTTTATTACACACAAAAAACTGTTCTCTTATAATATCTTCATCTTTTTTCTTTCTTAGTGTTGATTTCCTACAAGAAAACCCACCAGCAAGTGCATATGATCTATAAAATTCAAAACCTATATCTATACTGTCAAATGTCATTCCTAATTCTGGTTTTAAGTCAGTTGAACAACTTGGCAACCATTCTCTTGTTCCATTAAGTGTCTGAATTGGTGTTATTTCTGGTGTAGCTAGTACAATTGCTGTAGATGTGCAATTGCTTTGTTCTTCAGTGGTAGATAAACCTAGAATCATTATATAAGAGTGTTATTATAAGTTAAAGTTGTTGGAACAAATGTATTATTGGCTTGGAACAAATGCTTTAAGGGTATGGAACATTTGCATTTCAGTGGTGGAACAAAAATAATTGTGAAGTACTGATAAGAAAGTACCTGTAGAAGGTGATAGAACATCTGAGTGTTGTTCTTCTTCTGTATGACTCATAGTTTGATCTTCTGCATCCATACTATCTTATTTTTTGTATAAAAAACTCGATTTCAGCTGAAGAATATCAAATCGAAATCAGTTTAGATGCAAATCATTGAGAACAAAGACATAGAACTTGTTATTATATGCAGATGAAGCTTAGGTTAAATTCATCAAGATCAAAGAAGTTAAGATCTGTAAATTAGATCTTCAAATTTGATTTCAACTCGATTTTAATGAATATTACATTACAAAACTTCTGATTATAAGCAGAAGAAGCTTAGATCTAATTGTTCGTGATCACAGAAACTAATAGATGTAAAATACCTCGTTTTTTGTGTAAATTAGATCAGCAAAGTTGTGTTGAGTTGCAGATGAAGGTTAGATCAAAATTTTGCAGATCAAAAACGATTTCAGCTCGATTTCATCTCGATTTTCTTGAAATTTAGATCGGAAAGATTGTGTTGACTTGCTGAATCGCGCGATTGTTCGTAGATTGAAGAAAATCAGATCGAGCGGAGCTCGATCTATGAAGAATCTCAGTTTTTGATGAAGAACCGGTGATTTTTGAGAAAATTTTAGCTTTTGGCAGGCACAGTAAGGAACAGTACGTTTTTTTGGTAAACGCACTTCTGCGTTTTTGTCCAAAACGGTGCCGTTTTGGGTGTGTCTCACCCTAAAATTTTGTCTCAGCTTAAAGGCTTGTCTCATTTGAACTTGACTCTTTACTACAATTTAAAATTTAAAAGAAGTTAGAAGATAGTGTTTTGAATTAAGTCTAATATAATTGTATGATGATGTGAAAAGCACTCAAAATAAACTTTTCCCATTTTTCCAAGTCAACGGGGTAGACTCCACCTCAAAAATATTTGTTGATTATTTGCATAAAACGGAGTAAATTGGCTGATCTTTTTAGAGCTAGAGGGGTTAATAGAATGTCTCTAACGTCTAAAGGTAAATGATTAAAATAAACAATTTTAAGGGGCTAAATAGATGTGAAGCCTATTAATTACTAGACGGGCTATCCGTGCGTTGCACGGTTTCATATTATTTCTGGTAGATAAGCAAATTTATATATATAATTATCATTTTTCATAAAACATAAAAATAAAAAAACTTAAATATATCTAAAATTCTTGTGGACTAAATAAATAAAAGTACATATATAAAATATATATTAACTTTTCCTATCAAGGAAAAATAGTTAAAACATATTTTATTATTGTAAATTTTCACATCCAATATAATTTTCAAATTGAAAAAAATAAAGCTTAAAAAGAAAAAGAAATTTATAATACTTTCACTTAATTTTATATTATCAATTATATTGTTTTTCTTTATAATCTATATGAGTATTACATCTTCCTCTCATTTGTGTTCTTTGCTTTCTCTTTCTCTTTCTTTCTCTTTATGGCTTCAACCCGAGTTAGCAACTAAGTTCTTTCTTCAGTTCATCTTAGTTGAAGCGTTGGAAAAAATAATAATTACAAAGTAGATAATTCTTTATGAATCCATGCACAAACATTGTAACCACATCACCATTCTCCATATAAATTACTCCTAACAATAATATAAAAGTCCATAAATTAAATGAAAACGAAAAAAAAGAAGGTAAAAGTATGAATAGAAAGAAAGGAATATAGAGAAGTTTACACCCAGAGTAATCTTGCTCCAAGTATGTCTCAAAGGAAATAGAAGACTTTATACAACCAATTACAACAAATGCACATATTATCATTTCCTAGAGTCTCTTCCAATCCAAGCTATAACCAAATAGTTGAATAATGGAAATTTTAAAAATAGAATGACATATATAAGTAGAGAAGTTAAAATGATTGTAACATTAGTGTTGGGTAGATTAAGAGTTGTAACGTTTGTAATTAAGAGAATGAATACGTTATTAATTGAGTGAATTAATTATATGAGAGTAATATTATTTTTTGGAAGAAAAATTGAAAATTTTACAAAAATTACACATCATCTTTTAATGATGTAGAAGTATGTGGTGAAGGTGTTTGAGTTTGGCTTTTATATAGATATATAGATTTATAATTTATGCATACCACACTCACTTGTCGTTCTGCATTTATTTAATCATTTTTTAATGCAAATACCAAGATCACAAATTAAATAAGGTTTATTCTGTGTGAAGCCAAACGATGTGCATGTGCTACTTATATTATTTAAGGGTAAGTAATTTAGTAACTATATTTCTTTTTATATCTCATCTCATATATTGTTTAGTCTTTGATAAATTGAATTGTTTAGTCTTTCTAAGAAGGACCGAGAATGTTATGCAAAAATATAAATAGACTATAGAAAAAAGAGAATTACAAAATAGTTTATAGATAAAAATTAAAGACGGCAAAATTATTTACTTTCCATTTAACGATTCAAAACTAAATTTCTAGATGGATGATAGAAAGACACATACGTGATTCAACTTTGGACAACTATATATGAGATATGGCATATTATTTTTTGAGATTATCATGTCCCTTGAATAGCCTCCAAGTTTTCAGTTGAGATGCAAAGGCGATTAGACTTCTGTAGCTTTAAAAGTGAGTCATTCCAAGTAGCTTTGACTTCGTATTTTAAAGATGTAGCATGAGTTACAATGTCAATAGGTAAGCCACGACATTCTTCTACAATCTTTCTTGCTGTATCGTGCAACTTCAACATTTCAATCGATTCGTTTGCTATTTGTTTGAACAAACCCCAAGCTTCGTCATCTGTCAAAACAGTGACATCGAAGTTTGGTTCACTTCCCATTCTTTGGCACACCTTCACCTTTCTTGAAGTCAACACGATTTTCAGTTTTCCTTTCGGAATTCCAATTTTTTCAAAGTCCAATACCTCCTGAACATCATCGAGTATCAAACAGATACTCTCATCACCATTATTTATAAGACAATCAAATAGCTTATATGATGTTTCCAACTCTTCGCTATCAAATTTCCATCCTAGGCTAGACATGATATCGCCTCGTAACTTCCTCAAGTTAGGATTCTGAGACACCGTTGCCATCGCAATGTTATCAAATAACCGTTCACTTTCAACTCTCTGAACAAGCTTCTTTGCCAGCGTGGTTTTACCGATGCCTCCTACGCCACAAATACTTAACATCCTCACGTTGTTGTCCTGTAACGCCTTCCAAATTTGGTGCACAAGTAATGTCCTTGACTCGAATTCTATAAAACCTGTCATTAATCATAAAAATAACAAAATTAAATATATGAGATAAATTATAGATTTTTTTTTTCGAAAACTTGTATAGGTAAAATTACGAACCAGTAAGGTCGAATTTAGCTCCTAATTTCGGTGCTGGACGATCAAAATCGTTACCAAAATCCGGAGCAGATTTGACCTTTTCATCAATCTCCTGAGTCATCTCCCAAGCATGCTTACTAGTGGAATATCGCAAACATGGATTTAGACACGATATGTTATGTCTATCGAATAATTCCTGAGCCTTTTGATGAAGATCGTCAGCTTCAGGCTGCCAAAGACCAGCAGTAGAGCTAACATCTTTGTGCTGCCTGTGACTATCTTCGGCAAAACGACTCATATCATTCCTCTTGACATCCAAGGTTTCTACTGCAACTTCGAGATTGCTGAGATTTTCCTTGTAGTTGTAAAGATAGCCAATGTGTTTTTTTGTTTTAGCCAAACAGGAATTTACAGCTTCACCAGCAACTGAAACTCCACAAGCAACCAGACACTCCATTCTTTTACAGTCCTTGAAATTGCAAGAACTCAAACACCAAATGTTTAATCTTAACCAGTTGGTTTGATACTAATATTGAAAAATTACATTAAAAAATTAAGTGTTTTAGATGAATTTAAACAAGTAAACCAAAAGTCTTCTTAATTAAATACAAAATCTAATCTTGCTGTATCTATATTTGTTGTATCATTTTTTTAATGCAGAGACCAAGAGTTCAAATTCAAAAAGTTTAATTCCCATGTGAAAGCTAGGTGCTACTTACCTAGTTACATATTCAAATATTCCCACTTGCTAACAAACATAATAATAATTTATAAATAATTGCGAGTGTTACATTTTCCATACTTCTTTATACATTTCTCATTTTTATATATGTTGTCTATTTGGATTATTTAAAGGAAAGGAGAGGATTATATATCACACAAAGGCAACATATTCTAAGGCTTTAAATCTATCTAAAAAGACTCGGTTACTATCTTCCTTTAAGTTAATCATACCTAAATTGATTAGAAGAAATTTTTACTTTTGGTCATCACAAATGTATTGCACTGTTTCCAGATCTTTAAGATATTTTTATTGTTGATTTATGTGAAAATAACACATGTTGTGTCGTATTCGTGTCTATTGTTTTCCTTTTTCTTTGTTGTAATTTGTTCGAGGTTTGTAACCCCTCCGTGTTACCAAGAAAGCGAGAATGATCTTGACTTTTTGACCTTATGACTTTCAATCGATCTCAATAGCCTGTGAACTTTCTAATTTTAATACTCCCTCCGTTCTCGAATGTAAGTTGTTTAAGCAAGTTGAAAAATTCACAAATATATGTCGTTTTGTCATTTCTTTCCTGTTTTAATTTTTTGTTGTCTATATTACCCCATTTGTTTATGCTAGAAAAAAAAAAGTAATACAATTACCATATATATAAGACATCATTGCTCATTTTTAGGAAATAAAACCAAAAATTTAAGACTATTGGAGAAAAAAGAAATATATTTATTGAGATGCAAAGGGTATATTAGTATTGTACACATGATTCTTAATTTTCCACTTTTTAGCTTAAAAGACATACAGTCGAGAACGGATGGAGTAATTCATCGATTCATCCACTGTCTGATTTACTAATGCACATGGAACATTGAAAAGATTGAGTTGTTAAATATATAAAAAAATAATAGCGTTTATGAGCAAACGCTATAAAAATAACCTTTACATGAACAGGTGGAAGAATTGAACATGCTTAAGATAGAATTGCTTTTGAGAATGATTTTAGAAGTTAGTTGAAGTATAGTGGTCATAATGTTTTTTGTTTTTTTAACAAACTACAAAAAAATGGGCATTTGGCAGAAATTCATTGAAGCCCGTTGGAAAACCACTCCATGGGCTTTTAACTAAAAAACAATGTTGGGGCCATTACAATAAAAGTAGGCTTTAGCGGCCCATTTTAGAACCGCCGGAACATAAAAAGCCCAATATCTTGAATGCCTTCATTTTAGTTATTGGCATGTGCTTGCCTCAAGTAATCATTTTTATTGGCTCATGCTGGGCTCTTCGTTCTCAGCTCATATATGTTGTAGTCGTAATGAAATGGTATTTTGGCTCCTATGAAATTTTATTGTACCTCGGTTCTTTTTTTATTATCAGTGGCTGTGAAGAAGTGTTCAGTTTTGTATTTTAGTTTTGGGTAAAGTACAAAAACAACCCCTGTGGTTTCAAGTTTTTACAAAAACAACATATGTGGTTTGTTTTTCTCAAAAAAATATCTGTGGTTACAATTTTTAACAAAAAAAGGTCTGAGGTTTCATTAATTCAAAAAATAATCGTTAAACACATAGAAATTGGATTCGTTAGAGAAATAAGTATATTTTAAACAACTTTAATTCTTCAACTTTTTAATTTCGAGATCATTTAGGCAATGTTTGGTTAAGTGAGAGAAAGTAAACGTTAGAGAAACAAAATAGTTCAAATGATGATTTTGAAAAATGAAAATCGTAGTTGCATAGAAAATGTAATTCTAAACAACGTTAATGTTTTGAATTTTTCACTTTGAAGTCGTTTAACGGTTATTTTTTGAATTAATGAAACCTCAGACCTTTTTTTGTTAAAACTTGTAACCACATGTATTTTTTTTAAGAAAAACAAACCACAGGTGTTGTTTTTGTAAAAACTTGAAACCACAGAGGTTTTTTACTCAGTTAAGCAGATTGCTGGAGTGATTTTTTTGATCTACTAATTAAGTGATTTTTTTTTTTACAATTCATTGTTTCTTTCCAGTTTGATTTCCAGTTTAATCTTTCCATTATTTTCATAAGATGATTGTCATACTGATAATATTTAATTTCTCTTTGCGATTTGCTTGTGGATCGCAATGAAGTTCTACAACAGACTTATGGTTTCTATGTTTTTGTAGAAGACACTTTTAATGTGCTTTTAGATTGAGCTAGTCAGAATTGTTCATTGAATTAGCGATGTATTAAATTTTGGTTCCATTTAGTATCATGTGACGAATTAGCATTATATTAAAACTTCAAAATTTTGATTTTATATGCTTCTTTTTGGAATTATTTCGTTTTGTGGATTTTAATTTGACTAATTAGATTATAACTTTTATTTGGAAAACTTAACCATGTAGAAAAAAATGAGTAGGATCGTCCAAGGATAATTAGCATGATTTGGCAAGTCCATTCCCTTGGTTTTTTGAATAAAATTGTATCAATAAAGACAATTTGAGCCGGAACTAGGCGTTCTGAGATTAATTAATATTATCATTCCCTACCAGCGCCATAGTATTTAAAATTTAGAAACTACGAATGAACACTGATTCAAAAAGCACTAGCAGGGGGATTGGTGCCATGGTGGAGTTACGGAGAAATTTAACAAACTCGGCTAAGGTCGCCGGAGAAATTGTCAAGTATTCCAGCCTCCAGGTTCATCTCCTCGAACTTCAACTCTCTTAATCTCTTAGCCATTATTTGGGAGGAAGTTAACCGAGGTTAAATGGAGTAATGGAATGTAGAATTCTTATTTAACCTCGGTTGGGTTAACATTTTACCACCAATAACATCGTGAATTAATGGAAGTAACATAATTATTAGAATTATTTTACATTCATTCACCTCTCGTCAATTTTATAAACACCTAAATATGGTTAACTTTTAATTTTTATTTTCGTCACTTACATTTCTGGTCCGTTATTCTCATTAACACCCTCAAACTCTCACCTTCATTAACCTTCCAACTCTCAAACAATTTGAAGCGGTGCACAATTATAATCCTTGCTATAAACGAAGGCCGCTTGACCTTCTAAGCTCCGCCTAATCCCTCAAAATGAGTATCCGACTTAGATCGACTCGACTCCTTAGGTGTTCAAAATCAAACCAATTTCCAAATAGTTCTAATCACCGATTAGCAAAGGACCTCGACTACCCGACTAGCACCTAGCAAAAATTTCAGACATTGTAACGTGTGGACATTGTGGAGGACCGAAAATTCTAGCTGTGTTTAATTTGTGGCCAGACTAAGCTGTGTCAATGTGAGCGTCCAACACATGAATGCGCGTCCAACACATGAAAGGAACTGCAGGCCAAATACCAGGAAATAGAAGCGGAGGAACAATGTTGAAAACCACAAGGGAATTAGAAACAAGAAGTATTAGCAAGGTGAAGGTACTACCGATTTATTAATCGAATGAAAAAAAGTTTCATAATGTCTTTGGTGGATGTATTGCTTAAGACTTTGTTTGCATTACGACTTTCGTCCATGTATTGCTTAAGAGTATGGAAATATATTCTGCCGGGGGTGAATTAAGATCGAATGAAAATATTTTGAAAAGAGATTGTTTAATTGATAAACAATAAAAGCACTACCATAAACCCAACAATTCATAACACTATAAATCCATCAATTCATAAGGCTATAAATCCAACAATACTTAACAATACTTCAAATCATAAGTCCTGCTGTCTCAACAAATGAGATTTATGATGCATGCGCGCTTCTTTGTTATTTTCAAATTTGTTGCGGGTTATGGCCTTCTTCTGGGTGGTCTGACAGTTGTGTTCATGCTTGACGTAATTGCATTCACAAATCTTCAATCTGTAGTGCCTACATGCTCTCATTCTTAGGTTTTCCACAGAGTATATAGATATTTACCCTTGCAACACCTGTATAAAGAGGGGTTTAAATTTTATCATTACATAATTTGAACACAACCCTAGTGGAACCCCGATTAGACCCCGATTCACATTCGACAATACATGTCTAACATTCGAAGCATTCGATTGAAGACTATGAAGTTATATCAACATTTAACAAAGATGGACTAAAATGCCTCAATATTAGAAAAGAATTAAACGAGCGACCTACAATCAACTTCGCTTACATTTGTTCTCATGTGAAGTCAATACAATAGCGTGTAAATTTCCGTTATACTCAAAACATAGAGCCGATAAACACACATTTAAATAACTGAGAGAGCAAATAAACTGTGCTTTAAATTCAGTAGACAAAATGACCAATATAAACAAATTTAGAAAAATGAATACAGTTTAGGCCTTTATTTAATGTAGCCCTTATTATAGAAAATGATAATAAAATTAACAGTAAAAAAAATGACCCGACTTAAGTTACCAAAAAAAAATTAAGTTTTCCGTATTTTAAAATTTCTCCTATGCCTAACTATAAATAGAAAGGAAAGCTTGCTCTCTCACTCTCTCAGGTAGCTGACTATGCTCTACCGATCTTCATTCTTCGATAGAGGTAAATAAATTTGCGCTACTATAAATAGAAAGGAAAGCTTGCTCTCTCACTCTCTCAAGTAGCCGACTCTGCTCTACCGATCTTCATTCTTTGATAGAGGTAAATAAATTTGCGCTAATTCCTCCTATACATTTTCTAAATACAACTTCTAGATGCATGTTTATTTTCTCTAATTACATCTTCTAGATCCATGTTATGAAGTGTACATGTTATGTTTGGCTTTACGAATTCAATCCTATGAGTGCGGAAGAAATGAGAATAATTTTTCTTCTAATCAAATTCTAATTGCTATGACTGCAAGTATAAACCAGGAGAAGAAAATGATTGATATAATAAAAAAATTATTTTTAAAATTATAGAAAAAAAAAGTAGATTTTTCGATCAAAATAACATTGAAAAATTTGATGTGATCTACATAGTTTATCATTATCGGAATGAAATTTGATGTGATTACTCAGCTTATCTTCATCGGAATGATTTAATCAGTTTATCTCAATGAAATTTGAAATGTTAGGTGTTGGTGCGCAGCTGCGGACTTTTTAGACGTAATTTTTGTGAGTATGAGATGAATACTATTGTCTTTTTAAAAAAAAAATTAGTAAACTAGAACATGATCTATAGAAATTGTGCTAGATAATTACTGAATGTGTTTGGATCAAATATGGATGTTTTGGGTGGATTAAGGCATCAAATTCGTATAGATTATACGAATGAGTATGTATTTTCGTTACCTCAAATACAAACATCCAAACCAAAAACATGGTAAAGGTTTCTGAAAGAACGAAATATGAGACCATAATTCTCAACTGATTTCTTTCCTACTATTCTATTCATGCTCAACTGTGAATCACTCGGGAAAATGTCAAAATGCAACTTTGAGAATGAACAAGAAGCAGAGTGACAAAAACAAGAAGACACGAGAAATTAACAAGAAGAAACGTTAAGGTCTGATAAAGTATTTTGCAACACTTTCATTCTTTATTCATTATAATTTTTTTTAATGAAATATATGTCAAAGAACTCAAATGACTTCAAGCTTTTGAAATTACGTGAAAACTCCGAATATGAGCCATGAAAAATTAAAAGGCTTATGCATATATAATTAATATAAAGATAAATTTTGGCCCCTATCATGCCCAGGGACGCCACTAGATAAGTCAGAGGCCCAAGTGTTAGTTAGATATTAATGGTTAGTAATAGGAATATTGCGGTAGTTAACGAGTGGATTTAGGCTGACAACCCCATCCATTTCCTTCTTTCAAACATGTTAACGTGTGTTTGTGCAGGCAGAGCTACAACTGGAGGTGCAACCGCAACAAGAGCAGGAGCAACTGCAAGATATAATCAATAACTTGTCATAGTTATAAATAAGGTCATTTTGTAACATGACAACGTTCAAAGAAAATGTGTCACCAAGTAGAAAACTTAATCGTAAGAATCTGCACAAGATGGTACCCTCACGTGTGTACACTTATCTTTGGTTTGTTACAATGGGTGATAACATGTACACTTTACAAAACGGTAGCTCCAGATCCTGCTCTGCCCCCACCACCACCGGCTGTTCCTCTGCCTCCACCACCACCAGCTGCTCTGCATAAGACATTTGTATTATCTTAAATACAAACATCTAATGTTAAACTGCAAATTGAGTACATTTCCTAATTGTGTTTATGGTTTTTTATTTTGCAGCTTTATGCAGCCTATGCGGCAATGCAAAAGTGATGCATAACTCCGGAAATTGTAATCATAATTTCTGTCAATGTGAGATTAATAGGCATATTGGAAACTGTGCAACTATAACATAGAAAAAGAAAAAATTTAACAAGTTCCAAGATCACAAAGGAGCTCGAAGGATGTGGAGGAAAATGTAATTTGGTATCGTTTGTTGAGACTACCAAGTACCACAGTTATTTAATTTTGGTATCAGTTGCATGTTGAGACTCATTTTGTTATCAGCTGCATGTTTGAGACTATCATGTAGTTAAATCTACACGAAACTTCTTTAATATTCATTGAGACTATGGGTATTCATACGATCTTGTTTTAGTCATTTGATTAAACTTGTTATATACCATTGAATTGAATTATGATTAATCCACTCCAATGACTTGTTATATACCATTGAATTCATACACTATGTGAATGAGACTCTGTAATTATTATTATTTTTATTAATAACAGTTATTGATTTTTTTTTCTTGTTTGATCGTTTTACATGCCGAAATTTACTGGACCCTTTTTTTTATTTAGGAATCACAATATTTGAGTCGTGTTACGTCCAATTTTAATTAGTTGATATTAGGGTTGGGCACAGATACGAAATTAGTCCATTTTGATCAAATATTTAAGTAAAATATTTCGTGTTAAATTAAATTATTTGTTTGATTTGACTAAATTCGGTCCAATTCGGTCAAAAACGATTACAAATGTGAACATTTTTCTTTTAATACTTGATCCAATATTGAACCACAAGGATCCATACCCAGTCCTAGCCGGGATCTCTTTTTTATTTTGTTTAGAAATTAAAATCCATAATTTGTTGTGATTGTTTAGTTGACCTTTCACCACTCAATTATTGATGTGGATGGATAGATATGGTTTCTTTCCTTTTCTTTTCAATTTTACATTAATGCCTTTATTATAACTGTTGATTTATTTTAATTGTTTTTCCAAAAACTTAATTATTCAATTTTCAGAACTATTTTGTTTATGTAGGAGGCTCAGGCCAGGCAAATTGCGGTCACATGGCTAAATTGTGCCCGACCCAATTCATGTAATCTCTACATTTGGCTCAGCCATATTAAGAAAAATAATTCCAAAGAACGGTTTGTGTTTGGCCGGGCTAAATGTTAAATGTATATGTGCAAACTCAAACTATAAAGAATTGTGTTCGGGTAAGCTAATAACATGTTAATAATATATTATAAATGTAAGCAAAATTTTCGGGTAAGCTAATAACATGTTAAATGTATATGTGCAAACTCAAACTATATAGAATTTTGTTCGGGTAAGCTAATAACATTTTCAAAGTTAGGATTAAAAACCCGACTATAATTTAAAAATTGTTTGATCAATATTTAATGGAAATTAAAAATTTGTTAAGGTAGAGGCAATAGTTAATTACAGAAAAAATAGAATTATAAAAGTGAGTTGCTTATTTACAGCCCACTTATACATAAAATACCCCATGGGATAAGAAGAATAACTACCACAGGTCCAGTAGCATGCAAACAAAAAAAATGCATGATTCATACCATTGGGAGAGAGAGAGCAAGTTGTTCGCTTGAAATTATGGTGGGTCTTGGAAGTGGGTGGTGTTAATCACCCCTGTAACTTCATTGGCAAAGTATGGCTTTAGTTTTTGGACATTAGCCATAAAAGGTTCTCCTCCTGGCCTTACGATCTCTGCAGCTCCATGGGCAAACAACTTGTTCACTACAAAAGGTCCGGACCACCTGGGTTTCACTTTGCAAGGAAACAACCTCCATCTGGAATCATATAAAAGCACTTGTTTCCCCTCATACAACTCTTTGGATTGAATCTTCTTGTCATAGCACCGCTTGGTTTTCTCTAGCGAACAGCTTGTTCCTGCATCAGATTTTGCATCTTCTCCGAAACTTTCCTTCAAAGGGTCATGTTTAGGTTCCTGCAAAACAGATGTATCATAGCATGTGTCTAGAAAATAACATTTATCATCATTTGAAGTTGCATGATTTGAACCCTTATTCATTTTAAAACTTATTTCTTCACCATTTATTCTCAGAATTAACTTTCCTTCCTCAACATCTATCAATGCCCTACCAGTAGCTAAGAATGATCTACCTAAAATGATAGGAACATGCAAATCCTCATCTATGTCCATTATAACAAAGTCCACATGTAGAACAAACTTTCCTACTTTGACAAGCACATCCTCAACAATTCCCCTAGGATAATGATAGGGATGAAATATCCCTATCTTTCCGGTTTATTTACGATGTAATTAAATGTTATTTTATTACTTTTAGTATAGTTTTAAGTCTTTTTATTATACTTTGTGAACAAATTAATTCTCAATCACTTAGTTTGAATTTATCTCCGTAAAAGCACTATTTTCACCGAAAATCGTCAAAGTAACCCATGTTTATTTTGTTTATAGGTTTTACTTCAAAGATAAAAATTATCCATGGTAAAAGACAACTTCCAGACATGATTAGAGGTGTTTTTGTGCTAATAAAGAGCTAAGAGACAAGGAGTTTTGCAAATAAATCAAGGAAAAGTCAATCTGCCCAGAAATTGCTCTTGACACGGATCGTGTCAGGACAAAAATGGTCCACACGGTTTGATTTCAGGGGCGTGTAAATGGTGTTCACACGACTAATGGAGGACACGACCCCGTGTCACAAAGGAGACATTTAATTTGCGCGGCGTTTTAATTAGCAAAAATCCAACTTGTCGAGTACTTAATGCGACACGACCCCGTGTCAAGGGACACGCCCAAGGACACGCCTGAGCTGATTAAAGTCATTTTAATGCATTTTTGCCTTGACACGGCGTGTCAAGTGGCCCACACGACCCGTGTCAAGCTTTATTCTGCACTTCGATGAGATTTTCAAGCATGTGTTTTGAGGATTCACACTTGTTCACAAAGCCAACTTTTATGTATAAATATGGGGGTTCTCTAGCCAGAAAGGGAATCCCTCTCCACTTGTGTTTAATTCCTCTTTAGTTATGTTTAGTTCCATTTAGTTGTAATTCTCTCCATTTAGTTGTTTGAAGAGGCGATCCAAATACGATCCATATTCCATTTCTCCTCTTTTGCAAACTTGTAATCCATTTCCATTCCATTAATACAAAGTTACTTATTATTTCCTTCATCTTCATCCATTCTATTCAAATCTTCAAGTTGGCAAAGAGTTCCTCTCCGAGGACATAAGCGACGATCGTGTGTCCGGTGTAGTGCGATAAAAGGGAGTAGCTAAACTTTTATCTCGCTAAACTAGTTGTGACCCGTCTATGTGCTAGACTCGGTAGTATCATATTATTTCTTTACATAGTTTATACAATAATTTTGTATAAATTAGTATATTTGATTCATCATCATCATATGCTTCTCTTTATGTTTATTTATAAATACTTGATATGAACTTGACATTTCTACCGGATTTATATAGGTGTTGCCCCCACCGGAAGTGACGAGCCGGAAACCGTAGATATTGACGACATCACGGAACTTAAAGGGCCCTAGTTTCTAAGTCCATTGGAGACACTTAACCTTGAAATTATAGGATTAATTAAGTGTGTACCTACGAGTTCATACGTGTTGATAAAACATCATAAAAGCTAGCTATGATAGTTTGAGTAATCTTAAGACTATTTTATCTTTATTATTGTATAAAACTTACCATCACCATTTCATGCTAAGGAATATGGAAAGTATTTGTGTGTTGTAGTATAGGAGTAGTTAATTAATAAATCCAAAACTCTAAAGTATAAATTCGCTTAGATAACAACCCGAAACCGAGTAGTTTGATACTTATTGGTATAAATCCCGTGGATTCGATACCCGGACTTAAACCCCGGATTATTACTTGACAACGATAGGGTACACTTGTCCTCTAATTGTAGGCCTTTTTGTAGCACTAGCTCGAGGCCGCATCAGATAACGAATAGATCTATCAGCCAATTGGATTGACATCCTAACGGGTTGAGGTTCTCCTAATCCAAGTTTAGCATAAACTGAATATGGCATGAGATTTACACTTGCACCAAGATCACATAATGCATTTTCAATATTCAACTTTCCAATTGACAAAGGAATAGAGAAACTCCCTGGATCTTTCATTTTCTTTGGAAGTTGTTGTTTGTTCTGTAAAATTGAGGAACAATCTCGGTTCAATTGAATCACAGAGACATTCTCAAGCTTCTTCTTATTTGACAACAGATCCTTCAAGAATTTGGTGTAGTTAGGCATTTGTATCGCTGCATCCAAAAGTGGAATGTTGATGTGCAACTTGCTCAATGTATCACGAATCTTGGAATACTCCTCCTCCAACTTTCGTTTCTCAAGTGCTCCAGAAAATGGTACTGGAGGTACATATGGAGGTGGTGGAACATACTTCTCCACTAGTTTCTCCCGAACAAGCTCTTTTTCTTTAACAACTAGTTGTTTCTCTAGTGGAACAACCTGTTCCTGTACATTTTCAGCTTCTTTCGTAATTCCTGCAAGATCAGCAAGTTTGTCAGTTCTAATAGGGTCAGAGATTTCCTTACCACTCCTTAATTTGGCAGCAAATGATGTCTCCTTGGGATTCAGCTCCGTATTGCTAGGAAAAGCACCCTTGGGCATGGATCCTGAGCTTGAAGATAATTGGTGAATCTGAGTTTGCAAAATTTTCATGGAAGCCTGAGTATTCTTCATAAACTGCATGAGCATGGTCTCCAGGTCTGGTTTTCCTTCCTGCCCTACATGAACAGGTTGTTTGCACTGATTTGGCTGAAAATGAACTTGGCATCTTTGTTGTTGATGATAGGCTTGTTGCTCTTGCTGAAAAGGTTGTTGGGGCCAGGAAAAGTTGGCATGATTTGTGGAATCAGAGTTGAATGGGCTTGAGTATGGATTTTGTGGATATCCTTGATTATATCCCACAAAATGACATTGTTCATAAGCATATTCTCCCACTTTGACTCCTGGGTAGTTGGTACTGCAATGTGGATCACCATAAAAGTTGTAATCATCAGAGGTTGAGAGCTCCGTATGAATGAAAGAGACATTCATCTTGTTGATTTGCTTGGCAAGTTGTTCCACTTGAGTTGTAAGCTTGGAAACATCATGTGCTCCTGGATAGTCTTTCATCTTCCTTCCATCACTCCTCACGGACTGCCAATTGTAACTCGTGTTGACCACCCTCTCAATGAGATCATAGAACTCTTGTGGCTCAAGCTCCTCCGGGTTACCATTTGCAATGGATTCAATTTGTATCTTGTAAGCATTGTTGATTCCATTGTAGAAATTTCTGAACTTGCATCCACATAGGAATGCCATGGTTTGGTACCCTCCTTAGAAGCTCCTTGTAACGCTCCCATGCTCCGGCTAAAGACTCATCTTCTTCTTGGGAGAAATGAGAGACTTTGTTTCTTAGCTTGATGGCTTGCTTTGGTGGAAAATATTTCATTAGAAAAGTACTAGCCATCTTCTCCCATGTAGTGATAGATCTCGGTTGAAGATTTCTCAACCAACTCCTTGCTTTATCTTTTAAAGAGAAAGGAAACAGCTTCAGCCTTATGATATCATCGGAGGCACCCCTGTTTGCTCGAAATGTGTTACACATAGTAACAAAATCTTGAATGTGAGCATTTGGGTCCTCATTTTGGTACCCACTGAAATGGACATTTGCTTGAAGCATTTGTATCATGGATGCTTTGACCTCAAACAGGTTGTTCCCTTCATTTGGTAGCACGATACATGATGTGTGTCCTTCAGTAGTTGGCCTGGAATAATCTCTCATCCTCATGACAGGAAGATTGTTATTCTCGCCTTCACCTTCACGGTTGTTCTCTCCATTTCTGTTTTCTCCATTGTTACCGCCATTGTTTCCCCTGTTTTGACCGTTCATTCTTCTTCGTCTTTGCTACAGAAAAACAGGTCCAACTATGGCTACACCATGAACAAAACAGATTAAAAACACAACTGATTTATAAAACTTCCAAGAAAACTTTAACTTTCAATCCCCGGCAACGGCGCCAAAAACTTGTTGTCCTAAAAGGTGACACTAGCAAGTGCACTAGGTACAAGTAATATAATAGTAAGTAAATTATCGTCTCCACAGGGATTGATGCAAAGTTAACTGAAAATCTTACCAAACAGCTTGTTCGTGAGTAAAAATGATTGTTTTGTAGAAGTTGTGGATAGTTGCATACAAATGTAAAGGTAAATGAGGACAAAGACAATATTGTAAAGAACAAGCCAAACCAACCTTAAACAAGTGGTTTCAGTTACCTTTTACCCATTTAAACAAGAATGTTGATAAACCTTTGGGCCAAGGTCTCTACTTAAAGGTCACTTAAGTCAACTCTCGTATGTTCTTAAGATTCTAAGATTAGTTTCATTTAAGATCTCCTTAAATGATTTCTTTCTTGCAAAAGCACAAAGTAGCATCTCGTTTTACTGAGAACCCTTGGTATATTATCAGCATGATTCCATAGAAGATAATACATGTATAATGGTAGTTACATGCACTGAATATTGGTCCCCCAACAATCAATAACACTAAATACGAGTTGATCAAGCTCTAAAACATGAAGCATTCCATTACACACCCATTAAAACAACAAACATTCATTAATAAACGGTAAAAGGAACTTACAACCACCAGCCAAGGCTGGCTAAGCTTGAAGAACGACTACTCACTCATAATGGTGAGCAAACAGGCTCAAAAGTCCTAACTTCCGTTACCGACTAGAAAACGTTTACAATGAAAATGATACTAAGTCTGTGATCTGATGGATGGATCAGTTGAAACATGAATCACCACTTAAATAAACTAAAATACTAGAAAGGACAAAATTAACTAGCAAACAGGCTGACAGAAATGCTATTTCCGAGTTCTGACCACAAGAAGACAAAATACAGCTAAGCGCGCCCACTCAGCTTTCTCTCTTCATCCCAGGTCTGCAACACGTGATGGCTTGATGTTTCCCATGCACTTTTGACTCTCTTTGGCTCTTTTCAAGGCTTGATTGAATAAAACAACTTGATAAATCTGCACCACAACTATTGAATAACTCCACTCTCTCTCTTCAGCTGCTGCTTCAGGTGATTGGTAGAACCATTCATCTTTCTCATGCAATAATTGGCTCTTTTCTTCAACTAAACAGACTGTTTGTGCCAAAAATACATTGTTTGCCACTAAACTTGGGATGACTGCACTTTGCACATATTAGCTTCACATTTATGCATATTAACTTATTAAAAGCCCGAAATATAAGTGAAAATGACCTAAGAAATACCCTAAAATTATAGTCAAATATGCCCTCAACAATATGCTAGATCCATTTATCTCTAAATTATCATACTTATTTATTTTTCTTTTATTTTATTGTTTTAAATTAATAGTTAATCTTCAACAATCTTCCCCTTAACTATTAATTTAAAACTTTCACCTTTTTTCATTATGTATGATGTACTTTCCCATCATCACCTTCTAAACGGAGCACTTCCCCTCGGAATCAAAGTCTCGAAGTACTTCCCCTAGCGAACAACGTCTCGAAGCACGTCCTTTCCGCAAACAGCTTTCCAATGCACTATCTCATCAGATTCTTTTCGTCAGTGCACTTCTCACCAACCTTCTCGGAGCACTTTCTCTCCGTAAACACCTTTCCGATGCACTTTCTCACCGGATTCCTTTGTTGATGCACTATCTCACCAACTTTCCTTTATTGGAGCACTTTCTCTCCAACTAAACAAATTCTTCTTCATTAACTTCAGGTGTCAAATTGACACTTTCTTCTTTCTGATTAATTTTTTTTTCATACTTTGTTCTCATTTGTGCTAAATGAGACTAACCTATATCTTGAGTTCCGATTTCTATCTACACTGACACCATCGGCTCTGATACCACTGTTAGGAAATCAAGGATCGAACTCAGTGTAGACTATTGAAGAACTCGACTAAAACACGAACTAACTTTTAAAAGATCTAACATAATTTTTACAAACCTCACACAACACTGATACATACACATAACTCTCTATATTTGTTACATTTAGTAGCACTACAACACTCAATTGTCTCCTCACATTTTTTCTACTCTCGCACAACTCTAATTTGCTACATACTTCTACATTTTTGTTGCTCTCTCTCAAAATCCATCATCCTAAATCCATATTTATACTTGGTTTATGTGGTGATACGATGATTTATAGCCACAATTTTTAGCAAAAAAAAAAAAAATCTAGCTATCTCTAGAATTTTCTTTTAGTGACAAAATGAATTGTTGCTAGAACTTTCCATAATATGCTAGATCCATTTATCTCTAAATTATCATACTTATTTATTTTTCTTTTATTTTATTGTTTTAAATTAATAGTTAATTTTCAACAACAATGAGGGAAGCAGAATCCGCGGGTACAATTTTTCGAGCAGTTTCCTCGAGGACCAACATTGAACGAGCCTTATAGAATGGGGGAAGAACATCGCCATGACGAATCTGTGTACCGATCGTGTCATAGGCCTCCGTTAAACCAGAGATAATTTGAAGCACCATCGATCATTAGAAACGGGAGCGCCGACATTGGACAATTGATTGGATAAAGATTTAAGCTTATGACAATAGAAGGATACATCCGAAAATTCCTCCATCTTAATCTTGGAGAATTCTTCCTGAAGAAAGAGAGCACGGGAATTTTTGTTATCGGAGAAAATATCTTGCAGACGACGCCATGCCTCTGCCGTAGTAGAATCAGGTTCAATAATAGTATGAAGGAGATCATCGGAAATAGTGTTGTAGATCCATTGAAGAACGACAACATCAACCCGAGACCATAGTTTAGGATCGGTGGATTTGAGAGAGGTGGGAGAGGTGGTGGTGGGAGGACAATGTACAAAAGACAAGAAAAACTGATAATAGTTAACTCATACTTGGCTCACTCGCAATGAGCAAGTTTCTCTCTTTTCTTTTCTTCTGTTTATCTTTTGACAATTTCCGTTTACAACTATAAATGAGAAGGCTTCTACTTGGTCTTTCCTAGCACTTCTTACTTAGCAGTCGCTTAATCACTTTATTTGGATCTCCATGTAACTAACCCGTTAGGACCCAAAGTTCGAGTTTTTATAGTGAAGTTAGTAAAAGCTATATTCGATCAGCTACAAGCAAGTAAGGTTTCATTTCCGAAATTTCAGAATATAATAAAGCGATCTGCCTAATACTCTACTAGAATGGAATCATCAGATTCCATTGACATGCATGATGCATCAGAAACGAAGAAATGCACCAGAACTGAACAGGGTAAGATAAATTTTCGACCATTATACGGCTATCATAATGCTGGAGACATGGAACACAGTCTGATAAATTTATGAGTGAATATCAGAAAAAACCAAGGTCCATCACTTGACAATGTAAGAGGAACGATTTGCAGCGTTCCAGTAGGAAATAGTTTAATAAGAGAAACCAGCTCCCGGGCTGCCCAGAAACAGCAGCAATCGCAGCAGTAGAAACAGCCTCGTCTCCTACTATAATACAGTACGTTGGTCAACCATTCTCTAGCCTCTTCAACCACTTTCACCGCTTCCCAAACCGATCCGTCATGCACAAGTCGGTTCCGATTAAACCACAACATCCAAGAAACGATAATTATAAACCTTATATCATCCACCTGCATTTCATTTTTCACAAAATTAAACCAATCACCAACATTAAGAGCTGCCTTTCTCCATCTTTTATCGTTAGCAAAAACCAAGTTCCAGGAATCTCGAGCAACTCGGCAATTAACAATAGCATGAAAAGTATCTTCCACCTCCCATTTACACACCAGACAAAAACCAGTAGAATCAATACCTCGACGTCGTAAATTAGAGACTGTTGGGAGAATATCACAACTGCTCTCCAAGTAAAGTGCTTCCTCTCAATAAATGAATAAACTAGAAACATTACTTGCCTTTTGACAGTAACATTATTTTCCCTTCTATCACCACACGCGTACTTATATATATAGCTGTTCAAAAATAGCTCTACATGATGTTTCCTTTTCAATTCCACAATAATTTATCTCATAGTATTCATTTTAAATTTTTATACACCCTGTCAACAAATATTTTGCGAATATGTGTTGCCTCCATTCCTTTAAGAGTTTAATTTTAAATAATAGTATCATCGCGTTTTTCAAATAAGAAATTTGAAAAATTAAAAACTATAATTCACTTTGTTTGGATAATTAAAAAATAATCGATTTTACTTTTTTTTTTTTTGAAAAATGAAGCCTTAGAAGGATTTTTTCTTTTCATTTTATCCTTAATTTTGTTTTTTTGATAGAAGACTTTACCCTTAATTAAATACAAAACCTCAGTACTGTTCACTTACACATTAATGTGCATACACATTCACCCTAGAATTAATCTAATGGTCCAAAATTTATCTAATAAAATTTAAAATAAAAACCCTAAATACTAAAAACTAAACCCTAGACCCTAAATCATCGACCCTAGAAACTAACATCGATTATTTTTTAATTATCCATCCGTGTTACCAAGAAAGAGAGAACGAGATTGACTTTTTGACCTTACGAACTTTCAATCGATCTCAATAGCCTGTGAACTTTCTAATTTAATACTCCCTCCGTTCTCGAATGTAAGTCGTTTAAGCAAGTTGAAAAATTCACAAATATATGTCGTTTTGTCATTTCTTTCCTATTTTAATTTTTTGTTGTCTATATTACTCCCCTTTGATTTAGCTAGAAAAAAAGAAAGAAAGTAATACAATTACCATATATATAAACATCATTTGCTCGTTTTTAGGAAATAAAACTAAAAGTTTAAGACTATTGGAGAAAAAAGAAACATATTTATTGAGATGCAAAGGGTATATTTGTATTTTACACAAGATTATTTATTTGCCACTTTTTAGCTTAAAAGACATACATTCAAAAACGGATGGATTAATTCATAGATTCATCCACTGCTTGATTTGCTAATGCACATGGAACATTGGAAAGATTGAGTTGTTAAATATATAAAAAATTTAAAGTGCGTATGAGCAAACGACAAAAAAATAACCTTTACATGAAAAGGTGGAAGAATTGAACATGCTTAGTAGTTGTTTGGTATACATGTATTTACGTAGGCAATAAAAATTCCCATGATTTTCTAATTTGGCTAGTTGTTTGGTTGACATGAAATTGAGAAAATAGGGGCACTCAAAATTCATGGGAATTTCAAATTCTCACATAATGTGGGAAATTAATCACCTAGGCCCCCCTTGGTCATTCAAAATTCATGGAAATTTCAAATTCCTTAATGTCAACCAAACATATTTTGGCTATTTCATGGGAATTACACTAAGGAAATAATTTCCAATGAATTTGAACTTCCCACAGGAATTAAGTTTCCATGTATACCAAACGACCTCTTAAAATATAATTGCTTTTGAGAATGATTTTGGATGTTAGTTGAAGTATAGTGGTCATAATAGTTTTTTTTTAACAAACTACATAAAAATGGGCATTTGGCAGAAATTCATTGAAACCCATTGGAAAACAACTCCATGGGCTTTTAACTAAAAAACAATGCTTGGGGCCATTACAACAAAAGTGGGCTTTAGCTGCCCTCTTTAAAATCGCCGGAACGGAAAAAGCCCAATATCTTAAATGCCTTCATTTTGTGCATCATTCTGGAAACTGACTCTTCCATCGCCCAAATTTTGTGCATCATTCATGGAATGGATGGAACAGCTTCTTGGAGTGTGGACATTGAAAACATTGGAGGTATTTTCTGTTTCTTCTTTTATATATTAAAATGAAGGAATTACATGATGCCCTTGCTTTGTTTTTCAATAAACATATAAGACATGTCCATGCCTTTGACCATTCTAATTTTATTTCGGTGCATTTTACCTTATGATAACAAAAACAGTGAACCTGTAATAATCTCGGTTAACATTTCGTCATTTCATCTGCTTACAAATTGTGAATTTTTAATAGTTTGAAAGCTATTTTTTATGTGTTTATAGAGAAACTGGAAAATATAGAACACACATGAAATGAGTAACGCCTGTTAACCAAGATTTATGTTTATAACTAACTAATTTGGGAAACAATGGGTTAACATGACCATAATCGGAATGATCAGGGCCTCATGATGTTTTTTGCCCTACGAAAATGTGTTAGATAGGAAGAACTTGTTAGTTTTTGTGTAGGTTCTTTTCATTTTTGACGACTTTTGCATTCTGTTGTGTATATTACAGAAACTCTTGATCCAGAAGTGAAAATTCTTAGTCTTTCAATCATATCCCCGGGTAGACCTGACATTGTCCTATCGTACCTGAAGATGGAAACGTGAAGGGCTCTTGGTTTATGTTGAAAGAAGGTAGTCCATACAACTTGATGTTTACCATTAATCAAGTCAGCAACAACATTGGGTAAGCTATCAACATCCTAATACATTGCAGGGCTTATGTTTTTGGAAATCTGAATTCGTCTCTTAAAATTGGGCCTTATATTTCAGTGGACACCACAAAAGAGATGCTTCGAACATTTAGTCCTCAGCCAGAACCTTACACTCCTACAATGTCTGAAGAGAACACCCCATCAGGCATGTTTGCCAGAGGACAATATTCTGCAAAATCAAAGGTATTTTGGCTCCTATGAAATTTTATTGCAGCTCGGTTTTTTTGTATTATTAGTGGTTGTCAAGAAGTGTTCAGTTATGTATTCTAGTTTTTTACTCAGTTATGCATATTGCTGGAGTGATTTTTTTGATCTACTAATTAAGTGATTTTTTTGATCTACTAATTAAGTGATTTTTTTTTTGCAATTCATTGTTTTTTTCCGGTTTGATTTTCAGTTTAATCTTCCCATTATTTTCATAAGATGATTGTCATACTGATAATATTTAATTTCTCTTCGCGATTTGCTTGTAGATCGCAATGAAGTTCTACAACAGACTTATGGTTTCTATGTTTTTGTAGAAGACACTTTTAATGTGCTTTTAGATTGAGCTAGTTAGAATTGTTCATTGAATTAGCGATGTATTAAATTTTGGTTCCATTTAGTATCATGTGACGAATTAGCATTACATTAAAACTTCAAAATTTTGATTTTATATGCTTCTTTTAGGAATGATTTCGTTTTGTGGATTTTAATTTGACTAATTAGTTTATAACTTTTATTTGGAATATAAAACAGAACAATAGAGAAAAAAATGAGTAGGATTTGTAGACGCCCTCCTTGTGCTCCAAGGATAATTAGCATGATTTGGCAAGTCCCTTCAATGTATCAAAAAAGACAATTTGAGCCGGAACTAGGCATTCTGAGATTAATTAATATTTCCATTGAGGTCACCTGTTTTCTAGTACTGATTCAAATACCAATTTCCTCTCTTGAAAAGTGTACTGATTTGATCGTCGAAGATCTCACAGCCGAACCCAACAGTTTGATAGTCCTTGTCGATCAGATATATATGGTGGAGGAAGATTCATGGTTTATGATGTTGAATATTATTAATTGATAGCTTGTAGGATACATCAAAGCTTTTTAAATAAATTACGGATCGATTGACTACATTTAGCCAAATTCATGAAGTAGTGAAATTTTAGGAGAGAACTCAAACTTTTTTAACAAATTCAATAAGAACATAATGCATTAAGCCAAAGAGAAATATAGATTCGAATTAGAGAGTTCAGATTATATTAGCATGTCCTCTCAATTATTTGTAAATTGAGATCTAATCATTATTCTAATAGCAATTAAGTTGCCAAGTAGCAATTTCATAAATATAAAAGCAACAAGTGGTAACTAATTATATATTCAAACTCTTTAACTAATATTGGAAAAGTAGAATATTGACTGAACAGTGATTTGATGAAGTAAAAATATGTGGTGGAATGATCTGTGTTGTGCACGCTTCAATTTTAAGAAACATTCATGTGAGGAGGTGTACTTCAAAGATTAATATAAAAGATGTTCATTTCAAGGCCTTGTTTTTTGTGAACGATCTGAACTGAACTGAATATTACTGAACTGAATTGAAATGAATTTACTGAAGAGAAATTACTGAACTAAACTGATTAAACTAAGTGTAATAAATTACAGATAAAGCATGAAGAACAAAGTTTAACTATTAGCTAGAATATTTAATTTCAAATATTAATTTTTAACAGGAGAACTAAACAATGAGGAAGCATTAATTAACAAGGGTCTGGTTTGCGAACTAATCTTATTTTGTCTTTATCTTCTTTATTAATGACCCACTATACTTTTCAAATTCCCCCAAATTAATATAATCCAAACTAATCTCTTTTTGTTAGTATTTATGGTTTGATTTTATTTTGTTACAAATATTTTTCATTGACTCCACTCTTCACTCGTTTTCAATCTTGTTTTAGAAGTGTATAAATGCATTAACTCAAGCCATGTCAATAAAATCACAAGTCATAAAGAAAAGAAAAAGATAATAATACTTAGAGCAAAATATTGTCATCCAATTAAATTGCTTCCCCTATATTATCTTAATCATAATGGCGAGCATTGCATCAAATTGGAAGGCTCTGAGCGGCATTCAGAACAATTGGAATGGTCTTTTAGACCCTATTGACAATAATCTTCGTCGGTATCTCATTCACTACGGTGAAAGAGTTGGAGCGGTCCAAGAATCTTTCAACGACGTGCAACAATCCAATGGGCACGGACTATGCCGATTTCCACCAGAGGAATTGTTCGCTCGGACAGGACTAGAACGGGGGAATCCTTTCAAGTATGAAGTGAGTGAGTACTTTTACGGAAGATCGGAAGTGGATATCGGAGATTGGGAACATGAACAATCTTCGTTTATGGGGTATGTTGCAGTTGCAAGTGACGAAGGAAAGAGGTTTTTAGGGAGGAGAGACATTTTGATATGTTGGAGAGGAACAAGATTGCCTATTGAATGGTTGAAAAATTTTAAGTTTGCTCAAACTTCAGCTAATGAAGTTTTTCCGAATAATAATGCTAAGGTACATCAGGGATTTCTCAATGTCTACACCGACAAAAGTATTGATTCGGTATACAGCAAAACCAGCGCCAGAGAACAGGTATCAATCAACGTTGTTGTTATTATTTATTAATGTAACAAGTTCTTTTTTATGTTAACGTATTATGTTGACTTTGTTGATATAGCACTACTATATATACATAGGATCACATGTCAATTATAAGGCCACGCAGCAAAGTCAAAACGCATTGATCTAATATGTATTTTACAGGTTCTAGCTGTGGTTCGGAGACTTGTGGATAAATATGCTGCGTTACACGAAGATGTGAGCATAACAGTAGCTGGTCATAGTTTAGGCGGAGCACTTGCGACACTAAATTCAATGGACATCGTTTTTAACGGATATAACAAACCAACTGGTTCTAATAATATTGTGTATCCAGTCACAGCTTTTATTTATGCCAGCCCTAAAATCGGTGACAAACAATTTCTAAAGTTGTTCAATTCATTGCCTAATATTCGTCTATTGCACGTTCGAAACGCTAAAGATGTTGTTCCCGATCTTCCTCCAAATCTATTCTTGACTAGATATTCGAAAGTTGGTGTAAATCTTGACATAGACACACGAGATTCACAAGATATAAAGACACATAACATCGTGGACGCACATGATCTGAACCTTCATTTGTATGGAATTGCTGCTTACCAGGGAGAAGGAAAAAAGTTCAAGTTGGGATTTGATTTCGACATTGCAGTGGTGAACAAGAATGATGATTTGTTAATCGATGCTTACAGGGTGCCCCCCGCTTGGATGACCAATGTTATGAATAAAGGTTTGGTTCAAATGGAGAATGGAACTTGGAAGCTAAATGATTACATTCCTCCCCCTCCTCCTCCTACCATTGTTAACGGCCGCTTGGCCCGTCTCTAGGCCATGCTCAGAAGCCAAGAACGGAGAATTAGTTTCGATTTTTTTCTGTCAAATAAACCCTCAAGGCGTTTTTTGTCATCTATGTGTTTTTTGGCTGCCAACTCCGACGGTAATTCGGAAAGAAAATGTCTTTTATTATCAGTTTATATTTTATTTCTTTTGATGTATTAGAATTCATTTTGGAATATTATTGCATTAGCTAATGGTGTTTATTATTCTCAAATTTTTGTTTACTGGTCTTATTGTTTCCATGATATGATTTAGACTTAAAGAGCACTCTTTCAATGTATTATCTCATTTTTATCCTCATATAAAACTTTTGGGTAATTCCAAATTGTTGGTAAAAAAAGTACAGCTAGCCTCAGGTTCAGTTACTCATTGAGTCAAATTGTCAGTTAACTGAACCGAAATTCCTTATATTCTCGAAAATGAATCAAATTGAATACATTTGGTAACGGAATATTACCAACTTGAAAATATTCGGTTCAGTTTGGGAATAACCAAACCGATAATTAAGTAATTAACTACTGAATTCAACAGAAGTGAAGACCAAACCAAGATCTAAATAAGTTTGGTTCGGTTATCTGTCAGGTTTTCGGTTTTCGATCATTTTGCTCATCTCGTATCACATTCGCATATTTTACAAGTGCAACAGGTGGTATCATATATGATACCTAGAATAACCTCATACCGTCCATATCCTTTTAAATCGGGTTTGAGTATCGTCATTCGGGTTGGTTACCGTTGGGTACCCGGGCGAGTAGTAACATACTAACATCCCTACCCCTGAGTCCCCTTCCAGCGCCATAGTATTTAAAATTTAGAAACTACCGATGAACACTGATTCAAAAAGCACTAGCAGTAGGGGCATTGGTGCCATGGTGGAGCTACGGAGAAATTTAACAAACTCGGCTAACGTCGCCGGAGAAATTGTCAAGCATTCCATGCCTCCAGGTTCATCTCCTCGAACTTCAACTCTCTTTATCTCTTAACCCTTATTTGAGAGGAAGTTAACCGAGGTTAAATGGAGTAATGGAATGTAAAATTCTCATTCAACCTCGGTTGGGTTATATTTTACCATCAATAACATCAGGGATTAATGGAAGTAACATAATTATTTGAATTAATTTACATTCATTCATCTCTCATCAATTTTATAAAATATGGTTAACTTTTAAACTTTATTTCCGTTATTTACATTTGCGGTCCGTTATTCTCATTAACACCCTCAAACTCTCACCGTCATTAACCTTCCAACTCTCGAACAGTTTGTAGCGGTGCACAATTATAATCGTTGCTATTAACGAAGGCTGCTTGACCTTCTAGGCTCCGCCTAATCCCTCAAAATGAGTATCCGATTTATATCGACTTGACTGCTTAGCTGCTCAAAATCCAACTAATTTCTAAATAGTTCCCTAACTAATCATCGATTAGCCTTTAAAGGACCTCGACTACCGGACTAACACCTAACATCTTTACTACATAATTATATTTAGTTTTACTATTTTCTTCGTTTGCATTTGTATGAACAATTATTTCAAAATTACTATGATGCTCTTATTGCTTAGCCTACTGAACCAATAATTGCCATATTTTATGGAAAAAGACAATTCTTGGTGACAGAAATCATTATACAAAAATAGCAAGTAGGAATCTTTAAATATATAATTAGCTAAGTAGGACATGGAAAAACCTGTTTGTTTTGACAAGTCTTAGTCTTTGCATAAATAATAAAATGATACAAAACAACAAGTGGGTTAGTGTTTAATTGAGACTTTGGACTTTGAATCTTGTATGAACCTCTGTTTTCTCCCCATCAAAACTAAAGCATTCAATTCTTTCTTTCTTTTCACGGAATATTTTTGTTTTGAGATTTTTCATCTTGTAATTACTTTTATTTTTTAAAAATAAAAGCAGGGAACAGGACGGATAAGAAGGCCAGACATCCCAACTAGGTTCGCCCCCTCGCAGAATCCAAAATATTATTGGTAATTTCTATTTCCCTTCACTTATTACAATAATATAAACTCTTGATGAAATTATGTTGCAGCGATTTGATTAGATTAATATCAAGTTTGAGAGATTTTCAAACTGCAGCAGATCACTATATGCATAAGCTTGTTAGTTGTTACATTGACATGGTATAGAGCCTGTTAGTTCTAAGCTCAAAGACGAGATGGCACTGCTTATTGTTAATGAATCTGCCAAATTTGTGGTGCGGTTATTCTATCATTGTTGTTCGTAAAATCCGTTATGTCTAGACTCTAGATTGTTAGTGTTATGAACTTAAGCCATGTATTAAACAATTGGTGTGTCGAAGCTTGCAGTTTTAAAGAGTCGGCGGGAGATTAAAGCAAAATGGACCCTCTTATTGATTTGGGAATAGCAGTTGCTACTGAAACTACAACTTCGTTGTTGGCCAAAACAAAGAGACACATTGGCTACCTTTATAAATACAAGGAAAATCTCAATAGCCTAGAAGTTTCAGCAAAAAAGCTCGATGCCAAGAGGACTGATGGCATTCGTTTCGCTGAAGATACTCGTAGGAAGCTGAAAGATGTTAGCTCTACTGCTGCTCTTTGGCAGCCTGAAGCAGACAAGCTCTATCAAAATGCTCAGAAAATAATCTCTACAAATAACATGTTGTGTCTACATCCATGGTCACGTTACTCCACAAGTAAGCATGCTTGGGCAATGGCTCGGGAGATTGATCAAAAGGTCCAAACTGCACCAGATTTTGGTACTGCCTTTGATTGGCCAACACCGAAATTGGGACCTAAGTTCGACCTTGCAGGTGCGTGAAATTGATGAAAATAATTCTTCTAGTTTACAACTAAGATAGAAAATTAGGAGCAGAATAGTATACTTTTGATGGTATGTCTCATGCATATTGCATGTTCTCTACGTTTGTATATATTATATTTATATATTTTGATTGTGCTATTTTGCAATTACTGACAGGTTTTACGGACTTTGAGTCGAGGGCGTCAGTTGTGAATCAAGTTTGGGAGGCGTTGAAGGATGAAACGGTCAGGACGTGTAGTCTTTGTGGCATGGGAGGCACGGGTAAAACCACACTGGCAAAGAAGCTTATTCAAAGAGTTGAAACAGATCGTCTATTTGATAAGGTTGCAATGGTAACTGTGTCGCAAAATCCTGACTTAAAGAAAATACGTGGTGATATCATGTCTAGCCTCGGATTGAAATTTGAAACAAGAGAGCTTGAAACATCAGATAAGCTATACGAGAGTCTTATGAATAATGATAGCATCCTTTTGATAGTTGATGATGTTTGGGAGGTTTTGGATTTTGAAGCAATTGGACTTCCTAAATCAAGATTGAAAATCTTGTTCACTTCGAGAATATTAGATGTGTGCCAGAGAATGGGAAGTCGACCAAACTTTGTCATTAATGTTTTGACCGACGTAGAAGCTTGGGGTTTGTTCAAAGATATAACAGTGCAATCTATTGAAAAGTTGAAGCTACATGATATTGCAAGAAAGATAGCAGATGAATGTGGCGGCTTGCCTATGGTCATCGTAACTCTTGCCGGAGCTTTGAAGTACGAGATCAGAGCTACTTGGAATGACTCGCTCCTAAAGCTGCAAAAGTTGACCCCCCTTGGCATCTCAGAAGTTGACCAAGTGTATTGTCGAATTCAGTTGAGTTATGATCTTCTGAAGGATAAGGAAGCCCAATCATGCTTTCTTCTGTGTTGCTTGTTCCCTGAAGATCATAATGTCCTTGTTGAACATTTGGTCTGGTTCGGGAAGGGCTTGCAGTTGTTAGAAAATGTCGAAAGCATGAAGGAGGCAAGAGATAGGGTTGAGTCGAAAATTGATAAACTGAAGAAATCATTTATGTTGCTGGATGGTGAAGAAGACGGTACAGTCAAAATGCACGACATTTTGCGAGATTTTGCAATATCAATTTCTTCGAAAGATAAACATCCATATATTGTGGGATGTGAGAAGGTTATGGAGAAGCTGCCCGAGACCAGTCGGTTTGAAAATTGCAGTGCCATTTCATTTATGTGTGACAAATTGAATGAGGAGCCTCTTATTCTGAGATGTCCGAAACTTGAACTACTCCAACTCTGCTTTACATATTCATATGTGTCACCAATTGGCATTTTTGAAGGGTTGGAAGAGCTTAAAGTTCTAAATTTGGGATTCTTCGATTCAAAGTTACAATCACTCCCTAAGTTGAGGAAACTTAGAACTTTGATTATCAGCTCGAATGGTTGTCCACCTAACATTGGCGATCTAGAAAATCTAGAAATTCTTGTATTTTCTATCACAAAACCATTAAATGATTTTCCACAGGAGATAGGACGGTTGTGCAATCTGAGACATCTCAGTTTCCGCTATGTGCAAAACAGCGACGGGAGATTCAAATATTTGCCGCCAGGAGTATTGTCGAAATTTGTAAAACTAGAAGAGTTGGAACTGCCAATGGATTTCAAAAGTTGGGGATGTAAAGAAGAAGGAGGAGATAGGGTGAACGCAAGCCTTGATGAGATAGACTCCCTTCCGCTGACTACGTTAAGAATCAGTACACCAAATGGTTGAGTTTTGTCACAAAAGTTGGTAAGTAACCAAACAAGATTTCATATATATTTGGTAAGTGTAGTGAAATGGAATACTCGGTTAATACAATAGCAGAGCGGATATGTTCTCCCTGCTGAAACGTCTGCAACGACATTTTATGAATAGTTTGAAAGGAATACGGCCTTTTGTTATAAAGATAGACGCACCCTGCTTTAATAATTTGAGTTCTTTAGATATATATGAATGTCCGAAGTTGAAATATCTATTTCCGTTGTCAGTGGCTAGAGAACTGAGACAACTACAACACATAGAGATCAAGTCTTGTAATGAAATGGAGCAAATTTTCTATAGCAACCAACCAGACCATCGAAATTGGGTAACTTGACTCAATTTCCTTATCTTTTTTTCTTCTTCAATTAATTCTCATACTTTATATAAAACATTCAACTCCTAATTTCATTTTCAGGTTGCATCAATTGTCCGATTGAGTACATCAACAGTGTTAAATCCAATTGTTACTTATAATAATGATTATAAACTACGGCCCACTTGTCGAACACCAAGTTCATTCATTCGATGTCTGCGAAGAAAAGAAACAACACCAGGTATATGTCTTACATTTTTGCATCACGCAGTAGAATATGCCAATATTGTTTAAGAAGTTAGATAAAAATTTCCTTACTAGTAATCGTATTTCAGTTTTCACAAAAAATAGCGGTTGAGATTCAAACGAAATGCCCTATGCTATGCATGTTCAAATGAATATTACAAATTTCAAATCTTAAAGGAACCAAAAGCTTTAATTTGAAGAGAAATGTAGAAGTGCACAATTATATATCAAAAGTAACATGTGAACAATTTTATATCAAATGTGACGTGAACAATTATATACTTGTTCTAAAAATTTCTCTTCTTCGAATTAACTATGTTATTGTTTTGTGCATATTTTTCATTATAAGTTGATTCGAGAAAAAACTGGAAAATGGTAACGGCATTGAGGAAGGAGGATGATATTAATTAAGGCTCAATGCATAGGAGGAAAACACGGAACTTTAATGAATGTCTCACCAGGTCTCTGAATTTGCTTAACATGGTTAACCTCTATTGGTGACAGAGAAGAAATTGGCAAGTTTAAGCGTGCTTTACTTAGGTTGTAATACGTCATTTTAAAGGGTGAATAGATTTTTCAGGTTAAATCCAGAGAGGTTTTATGTATTCTGGTCTAGAGCCAAGTAACACCAACTCCCTTTTACACATTGATGTATGCTGAGAAGGATACAGTTAATAAACATATTGTTCGCTAACTAGTGCTAATTTTATTCTTACTATTATTGATGATTACTTTCGATCTTTTTTTAATAAATAACACGAGTCAGTTGATTGGACAAAAGTGTCTTTCATATGTTATCAACTTCATTAGTGATACCACGAATTTCCTATGACTTAGAGTGTTGTAATTGAAAATCATTTTTTACTATTATTTGTAACTTTCTAATAAATGAAAAACTAATTAAGAAAATCAAATAGTCACTTACCATAAAACAAGTAACAACTACAACAACGATAACAATTGAATCAACAAGTCACAAAACCTAATTCAAAGGTGACCCGTTATTGAAATTTAAACTTATAGTTGCTGAATGCGAGAAACATCTACTATGATACAGCTGCTCCGTGTAATGTACCGAATGCTAGAGAATCAAATGATTTGTGTTTTATGTTGGGATCCCAAGTTGTCTTACAACCACCAAGAATCAATGCCCGTGTCGGTAGAGTCTGCAAAAAAGAATGTAATAGTAACAAATAAATTAAAAAATTGTTGACAAGACCCCATATGATTACATATAGAGAAATGACACTGGGTTGTGTTGTAGGATAATGCACTTTGAAAATGTCTTTTTGGCACATAAATTATAATAAAAGGTTTGCTTTAAGATATACACGGAACTAATGCTTTGACTGGTATAAGGAATTATTGATACAAAAACCGAAGAACCATTTTCCGTTATTCAAAAATCGAAGATGGTTTTTTATAATTAAAAAATACAAAATATGGGCCAAAGTTGTCTGTTATGGGGAGGCAGAATGTAAGTTCGGTTTTTAGATAACCGAACCTGCATTCTTTAGCTTAAATATAAAAATAAAAATGTGCAGAAATATGAATCATGAAATAAGAAAAAAGAAAAAGAGAAAGAATAATACAAAAGGGCCATGGACAGGATCTGAATCGATGAACTCCTCCACATCAGAGGAAGACCAAGAAGGAAGGGGCTTATCATGTTTCACCAATCTTGAATAATTATCAACAAACCATAATCTAGATCCCAAAATTATTCAAACTGCTTCTTTAAGGACTCCATTTTTGAGATCTTTCTTTCTCTTTTTGTCTCTAATTCTAGTCTCACCGGTGTTGGGTTTCCCCCACCAACAGCCACCTACAATTTCGGTTTTTGGATAACCAAACCACAACTTCGGTTATCCAAAAACCGAACCTGTATTCCGCCTTTCCATGACAGGCAACCTTGGCCCACATTTTGTATTTATTAATTATAAAAAATGATCTTCGATTTTTGAATAACCGAAAATGATTCCTCGGTTTTTGTATCACCGAAGTCAATAATCCCTCAACCAGTCAAAGCATTACTTCCGTGTATATCTTAAACCAAGCATTTTATTTTGATTTATGTGCCAAAATGACATTTTTTAAGTGCATTATCCTGTGTTGTAGCGGTAGTCGTTCAAGGGCTAATTCAGCCAGTGGCGAATTCAGAAATTCATATAAGGAGAGCATGTTTTGAAGTAAAATTTTTTTTTGTCATGCACCTCTAATTTTGCATAAGAAATACTAAAATTAACGATACACGACTCTAGTTCCATTCAAAATAGCAAAATCAATTAACATTTGAAAAAATATTAATGACGCAAAATAATGGAATTGAAAAAAGAAAAAATATATATAAATTTGAAAAAAAATTAATAGCATGTATAATTGAAAAAAAATAGTCATTTAACCATGTTGTGTGAGTCCATTTTGTTCTTAATGTTTTAATCATTTAAATACTGTTTAGTTGGCGAGCGTTAGCTGGCTATCTCCCGACCCAAGATCACCTTGCTCGTAAAGGCTTCCATATTGTCTCTAGATGTGCCTTGTGTCATCGTGCTTCGGAGGACCTAAATCATTTGTTTGTTTCGTGCTCTTTTTCTCGTCTTTTATGGGATAGTATCTCTAGTTTGTTTGGGCGACAAACTATTGCTCGTGGCTCCCTAAAAGATTTAATCTTGTTGGCTTCAATTCAAAAGTTTAGTTCTCAAGTGCAGAAGCTTTGACATGGTGCTATTATGCACACTATATGGGTGATTTGGTTCACGAGAAACCGCTGCATTTTTTAAGATGAAAACCCGAACATCCATCTTTGCCTTCGTCGTCTGTGGTCTTTCATTCGAAGTGTTGATAGAATGAATTCGGGAACAGTTTGGAATTCGACTATAGAGAATGGGATTTTGTGTTCTCTGGGCATTCGACCTCGGCTAAACAAGGCTCCTCGCACTCTCCACGTCAAATGGATGACTCCACCTCGAGGTTGGTGGAAAGTGAACACAGACGCTTCGGTTCTGAATTCTGAAGGGCCGGCAGGTTGTGGTGGCATCTTTCGTGATTTTTCTGGTCATTCAGCTGGTAGTTTTGCTTTTTCTTTCAGTTGTGGTTTTGCACATATAGCTGAGCTCAAGGCTGCCATTTATGTTATTAAAGCTGCTGCAGCAAAAGGGTGGAGTAAGCTTTGGGTGGAGAGTGACTCTACTTATGTGGTTTTTCTGATAAAGAGGCGAAGTCTGACTGTTCCTTGGATGGTTAGACATGAGTGGATGGATTGTCTTCATCTTATGACTTCCATAGTTACTCATATATTTCGTGAAGGTAATCAAGACGCTTTAGCTAATTATGGTCGAAATTGTTTAGAGTTAGAATGGTGGGAGTCTTTTCCCTCCTTTTGTACTTGTTTTTTTGCTGATAATTTCAGCGGACGCTCTTTGTACCGTTTCTCTTAATATTTTTTCGTCTCTTTAATATATTTGGGTCCTGGTGTTCGTCTTGGTGTTATGGGGTGCCAACCTAGTTGGAATTGCGTGCCTTAGTCGTTCCCAGTTCTCAGCTTTTCATTCAAAAAAATACTGTTTACTTGTAAAATGTTTAGGATTCTAAATAATATGAAGATCACAAATATGATTTCAAACAAGTTAAATTTACACGTCGTTTTAGTATTTTTACACAAATTTAGAAACATAATTAGTATAAGTTGCATTAGTTAATTTTAAAATTTTTTCTCTCTCATATAATAATTGGTCAATAAAGAGTGAAATATTAAAAACACACATGAATCAAGATAAATATTCAATGTGTGGACCAAAAACTAAATTAAACATTATTGAAAGCGAAAACGTCATATAAAAAAAAACACGATTTTGTAAAACGACATATATTAAAAAACGGAGGGAGTACCAAAGAAGTAGAGGTAAAGTTTAATATTTTAATTAAAAACTCGGTATGGAGATATTCTAAAGCGCTCTCGAAGTACAGTACTCCTTAGTTATAAATATAATTTCGTTTTTTTATTATACTCTAAATAGCTCTTGTATCAACCCAGTGTTATAAGTACAGTTTCGTGTTTTTTTTATTATACTCTAAATAATCTATGTATTAACTTGTCGTCTTTTATATTTTGTAAGAAGTACCTTACTCTAATAGAACTGTAGAATTTATTATTTTGGATATGGAAAGGAGAAATGTGGAGAATTTCAATTAGATCGTCACCTTCCACGCAAGCTCCAAGAACCAAACTGGAAATATACGCATATAAGTATAAATTAAGAGCAAGAAAGAATCTTTAAATGTATAATTAGGTCAGTGCTAGGTTATTGCTTCACATGGAAAAACTTGACTTATGTAGAATCTTTATTTGTCTTGGTGTTAATTAAAAATTGAAAAGATGTATGACAATGATTATAGAAATAGCAAGTGGGATCCTTTAAATATATAATTAGGTTGTTAATGGAATCATCCAATTAAGATAAAACATCAAGTTGGAGAATTGGAGACTCGGTCTCTTTGCAAAAAAAATTGAAACTGTTTTATTAATACAATTTGATTATTGTGAATAAAGTTTGAGACGAAGCTAAAGTAAGAATTTAGGGTAATATTTAATATTTTTTTAAGTTGTGAAGGGTCATTTTCTACAAAATTTATCTTAAAAGTATATAACTCTTTGAACTTACATAATGTTTTGTTGGCTTTTTGAATTTTTTTAAAGTTATATAATTACTTTAATTCCATGTGGTAGAATTTTAGTGAATTTTTATAAATTTATAAAGTATTATCATTTCATGTAAAGTTTAAACAGCTAAAATATGAGCAGACACAAGTTTGATAATATGAACATGTCACTTTAAGTGTTTAATAAATCATTTTAAGCAAGTTTAATGATATAACTACATAAATTAAAGTTTAGGCAATCAATGTCCTTTTTGAGCCGACTATAAAGACCACTTTAATATATTAAGGCTTTTTTCTAATTTAACAAAAAAAATAATAATTCGAATTCTTCACTTTTCTTCATCTCAGACTTCATTGACAAAACAAAAGCAGTCTCTCTCTCTCAACTCAATGCTTGTTTAGCTTTGAGATTTTGCCTAATAATTTTTTATACTTTGTTAATTGGTAATTAGTAATTACTAATCACTTTTATAATATCCTTTAGTGATCCAATATAAAAAAACATTAACTTTGTGATGAAATTAAAATTATTATGTCTTAATTCTTTTTCCTCTTTACATATTACAGGAGCTGGAATCATATAAACTTTCAGAATCATAGCTTTACCTGGATTGATTTGTAAGTAAGTTATTCTATCAATCTATCATGTTGTGTTTAAATGTTCTCATGAATATATTTTGTTAAAACCGTTGGTAATCCAGTATGTTTGTGAATAAAATCCAATCCCATTTAATCAAACAAGTGATTTGAATCCATGGATTAATGGATTGTTAAAAACAGGCATATGTGTTACGAATCATCATCTATTCTTATCTAGTTGCTCTTAATAATCCCTAATTTCAGAATTTGTTGTATCAAATGGTGTAAAGTATATATAGGCGTAAAATTATGGTACCGAAAATGAGAAATTAAGCTAATATTTTATATAGTTTACATCTTTTGTACCGCCAATTTTAAAATTAAAGATTTATTGCGAGTAGTCGAACAAGAGTAGAAGGTTTTTTTAACTTTTGAATGAAAATATAAGTTCATTTATAACTTTTGGATAGAATAAAAAGTCATATAATGTTGAGACGATTAGTGGTACGTATTTAAAATTTTGGCACAAAATTAGAGAACAATTTGCGTATAAGTGATAATTATTAGTAGGTCTAAGCGTAGTAGTTAAAACTTCAATGGTTAAGATTTTACTTATCATCACGGTAGTTATAGCTAGGTTCAATGGAAGGTTCAGTGGAGATTTTTCTTTGTTATTTGATGGAAGCACAATTGCTCAATTTTTATATAAATTTTTTTTAAGTAATAACAATTAGTTTAGCCCACTTAGATGCCCCCATGGGTTGGGTTTAAGTAATTTTTTTGAATGAAAGACGGGAAGCTAGAAACAAGGAAGGTGTCTGGACATCCCGACTAGGTTGACACCCCTAGCACACGAACCTGATAACTCTTTTTTTATCATTCAAATGAATTTTTTAAATTGAGGCAAGAAAAATGATTATAACATCTATTGTAAAAATCCATGTTTTTTAAGTTAGATCATACATGTTTTATGAGAATTAGTAGAAATATAAAATCATTGCTATTTAAAAAAGAAATACGTGTTTCAGATCTTGCTATTTCAAAGAATGGACATTGTTACTTCAGCTACTACTGAAACTGGAAAATACTTGCTGCCAAAAATCAAAAAACACATTGGCTACGTGTATAAATATGCCGAAAATCTCAGCATCCTTGAAGTTGCAGCAGAAAAGCTGGATACGAAGAGGATCGACGCGAGTCGTTTCGAAGAAGATACCTACAGGAAGCAGAAAGATGTTAGCTCTGACTCAGCTCTTTGGAAGTCTGAAGCAAATCAGCTTCATCAAGAGGCTCGGAAAATGATCTCCGAAAATAACATATCTTGTCTCCATCTGTTGTCGCGTTATTCCATGAGTAAGCATGCTTCGGAGTTGACTCAGGAGATTCAGAAACAGCTGCAAAACGCACCAAATTTTGGTACTGCATTTGATCGTCCATTTCCCGAATCAGGAGCTAAGTTCAACCTCAGAGGTTTTATGGACTTTGATTCGAGGCTAACTGTTATGATCGGAGTCTTGGAGGCATTGAAGGATGAGAAGGTGAGCATGTGCAGTATATGTGGCATGGGAGGCGCCGGTAAAACCATGCTGGCAAAGAAACTTATTCTAATAGTTGAAGCTGAGCACTTATTTGATAAAGTTGCAATGGTAACGGTGTCCCAAAATGCTAATCTGGGAGCGATTCAAAATGAGATCATAGAACTGTTGGGGCTAGGAGTTAGTGAAAGCACTATGACAGCACGAGCGAGCAGACTCAATGCTTGGCTTACAAATAGTAGTACCCTTTTGATATTGGATGATGTTTGGTGGCAGTTTAATGATGAAGATTTCGAGAAAATCGGAATTCCTTTAGCGTGTAAAGGGTGCAAGATTGTCGTCACTTCAAGAAATGAAGATGAGTGCAAAAATATGGGGAGTCAACGAATCTTTCTTATCAATGCTTTAAAAGATCGAGAAGCTTGGGATTTGTTTTCACAAAATGCAGGAAAATGTGTTGAAGATTTGAATTTGCAAGAAACTGCAAGGAAGGTTGCAGCTGAATGTGATGGCTTACCTATTGCTATAGTAACTATTGCTAAAGCGTTGAAAGATAAGCCCAAACCTTTATGGAATGATTCTCTCCGTCAACTGCAGGGGTCGAACCTTGTTGGCATCTCAGGAATGGAGAAAGTGTATTCTCGGATTCAGTTAAGCTATAATCTTCTCAATGATCACGAAGCGCAGTCGTGCTTTCTCCTTTGTTCCTTGTTCCCTGAAGATCATGGCGTGGAAGTTGAAGATTTGGTCTTCTTCGTCAAGGGCTTACAATTATTCGAAAATGTGGAATGCATGGAGGAAACAAGAGATAGAGTTGAATCGAAAATTGATAAACTAAAGAAATCATTTTTGTTGCTTGGTGGTGAGGAAGAGGGTTGCGTAAGAATGCATGACATTTTACGTGATTTTGCGATATCAATTTCTTCGAAAGACAGGCATTCATATATAGTGGGAAGTGAAAAGGTTATGGAACAGTGGCCAGAGAGCAGTCAATATAAAAATTGCGGTGCCATTTCATTTATATGTTACAAAATCCACAAACACCCTGTCGATCTTAGATGTCCAAATCTTCAACTCCTACAACTCATATTGTATCATGATCAAGTCGGGCTTCCAATTGGTATGTTTGATGGGTTGAAAGAGCTCAAAGTTCTAGTTTTGCAAGTCTCACCCATGCTACAATCACTTTCTACGCTAACAAAGCTTAGAACTTTGATTATAAATGAGATGCCAAATGGTCGGGATGAAAACAAGATAGCTAATATTGGAGATTTGCTCGGTCACGGTAATATGAAAAATCTAGAAATACTTGTATTCCGTACATATAGATCTTGTAATGATTTTCCAGAGGAGATAGGGATGTTGTGCAATTTGAGACTTCTTAAATTCAACGAAATTGAATTTAATTATATGCCCCCGGGTGTATTGTCAAAACTGGTGAAACTAGAAGAGTTAGAACTGTCATTGAATTTCAAAAGTTGGGGATGCAAAGAACAACAAGGAGAAAGAGTGAATGCAAGCCTCGGTGAGCTGGAATTCCTTCCAATAACTACATTAAAAATCGGTGTAGCAAAGGGTTCAATTTTGGCCGAGAACTTAGCCAAACGCCTAACGAGATTTCATGTTTGTATAGAAACTTATCCTGAGCAAGTTTTTCTCAACTCAAATGCAGTGTTACAAGTAAATGATATCGACGCATGCGATATTAGAGTTAGTTGGATCAGTGATTTGTTGAGCAAATCCAAAACCTTGACATTGACAAAAGTGAGAAACTTGAAGAATATTAGGTGTCTGCAATCTGATGACGAAGACAACGGGTTTGCCCAATTGCAGGATATAGAAATTTGTGAGTGTAATGAAATGGAATACTTGGTTGATAAAATGGCAGAGCGGATTCCATCTACTTTCCACGCCCCTTTATGCTTCGGTAATCTGAGTTCGATATATTTAATTTGTTGTCCGAAGTTGAAACATGTGTTTCCGTTGTCCGTAGCAATTGAACTGAGACACCTGCAAAACATACATCTAGAGAATTGTGCAGAAGTGGAGGGTTTTTTTTACAAGGACCGAGTGGATGACGAAAATCAGGTTAGTTTAACTTCGTAGTTAATTATAGAATAATTATTTCAACTCTCAAGTTATATATGTATATATAATTATTTCAATGACAGGTTGCTTCAAGTGTTCAATCGATTACTCCAACACTTGAAACGACATCAACACCAACAATATCAAACCCCAAACGGCAATTCATTTGTCCGACACAAAATTCATTCATTCAATGTCTACGAGGAAAAGCAAAAAACCCAAAAATGGTTTCTACCCTGCAGGTATATATGCATAATAAACAGTTTCCCTTTTCTTGTTTATATTTAGTATCAATTTATCGGGACATGAATGGATAGTTTTCTTGTAAGTAAATATGTTTGCAATTGTTGACAGATTATGGGAGAAAATATTGCAAACGTTGATAACAAAGAAGATGATCATCCAAAAATATTCCCGCAACTCGCAACCTTGGCACTTTATGATCTGCATAAGCTTAGAATTTTGTATGATGTACATTACGCAATTGAATTTCCTTCATTACAGTTCTTGATGATAAGAGAATGTAACAAGATGGAAGGTCTCTCACACGGACCATGCAATGCTCCAAGGCTTATAAAACTAGAAATAAATTGTATCGACTATCCACCACAAGGGCTGGATCTTAATGCAATTGTGAAAGAGGTACAAGAAATTAATCTTCACTGTATGAATTATACTATTCTATTTTAGCATAATTAACAATATGAAGTATTAATTTATGATTTTATTTTGTAATTACTTGAATCATGAAAAACAGGGCACTAGAAATCACATTGATGATGATGATGATGATGATGATGATGATGATGATGATGATGATGATGATGATGAGAACAAGGATGATGATGAGGACGAGGACGAGGATGCAGAATGATAATGATGATAAAGTGAAGCCGGTTACACTAACAAAGTCGAGGGTGACAAGGTTTTATGAAAGGCAGAAGCTTCAACGAACATAGATAAGAAAGGCAAACTATATGTATCATTTGAATTAGGAAATATAGGATCAAGAAGATGTTTGGAGCCGGGCACCTACATGTTGCATATGAGATGAATGACATTGATCAGGAAGGAGAATGATATTAAGGCTGGATGCATTGGAGGAAAACACCATTTGGCTCCCCGAATTTTAAGGATGTCTCACGAGTTCTTTGAATTTGCTTAACATGAGATTTAACCCTCTATTTCTATGGGGCAGATTCTGAATATAATGGTAACTTTAAGCGTGCATTACTTAGGTTGTAATACGCCATTTTAAAGGGTGGAATCAGTTTTTTGGGCTAAATGAAAAAACAAAATAGAAAATGAAATTGTCATTTAGCATATAAAAACAACTACAGTTGAATCAATATAAGTCACGAAATTTAAATTTGACTCGTTAATAAAATTTAAACTCATAGTTGCTGAAACAGAACATATGGTATAATTTAAACTTGCAATGTACAGGATGCTAAAGAAATAACAAAATGGGTAGACGAACCATGTAATACCCGATGTAACGAGAGAACGGATCTTGGGAACGCCTTGGAGGTATATCCGCAACTAACCCCAATACTACAAATATTAAAAATATAGTACCTGAAAGAAAAGTAAAATAGAAGAGCCACGGAACTTTCCGATCCGAAAGTTGGACCGCTACATAAAAGGCAATGGCCATCATTGTAAGCGCGACTCCAAAAGATCTAACTGACAAAAGATATGCATTTTTGGCGACGATAGCGTCACCATACTTTGTGAAAAGGCAGAAGAGGATGCATATAATAGAGCAATAAAAAGCACTGCTGTTTGTGATCACAAACATTTGAAACAGAAAACTGTCCAACAAAATCGGCATTCCCTTATTCGGGTCGTTGCAGTCATTATTACCTCCTGGCACGGTGAAACCTGCTGTAAAAGTTCCCGTCGCTACAATCGTTGCTACTGTTAAAAGGGGCCCAACACTGTTTTTGATCCATTCAACTTTTTGAGGCTTTTTCTCGTCAAATTCTTTCTTGATTTCTTCATCAGGTGATTTGTGTTTTATCTCCGGATCCCAAGTTGTCTTACAACCACCAAGAATCAATGCCCGTGTCGTTAGAGTCTGCAAAAAAAAAAATGTAATGATAAATAAATTAATAAATTGTTGACAAAACCCCATATATGATTACATATAGAGAGATGATCACACTGCTTACGTGTTGTAGAAGTAGTCGTCCAAGGGCTAATTCGGTGGCCTCGAATCTTGCAACGAGATCAAGAGGGGTTAACCCTTGGTTATTGTGTGGATTAAGGTCTATTCTTCTATCCCAAGTTAAGGTAAGTGCGATTGCGGGATGCGAATGCTTTGCAGCTATATGTAAGGGTGTATTTCCATCTAAATCTTTTTCGTTCAATAGTGTCTCCATTTCGGGATTCTCAAGTATATATTTCACAACATTCTCTTTTCCCCATTTTGCCGCTATATGAAGAATATTCTCACCACCAAATTCAGTTAGCAAATCAACTGGATTGGGGCAATGATCAAGTTTAAGCAACTCCTTGATCACTTGAACATGTCCATTTGCAGAAGCTCTGTGAATAGGTAAGTATCCTTCGAGGTCCGTTTGGAAACAACTTTGTATAGAATGAGATAAAATTAGACGAATTGCGTTAATGTCGCCTATAGTTGCAGCCCAATTAAGTGGAGTTCGCCCTTTTCCATCTTTTAGTTGTACGAATTCTCGATACTTCTTCGCCATTAGCTCTAACATACCTAAGAAATGAGAAAGATTCTACACATTTTTAGTTTACAGAAGGATAAAAAGACCTTGAAAAGGAGAATGGCCTCACGTGTATTATCAGTGGGTAATCCATCATTAAAATCTACCTCCGATATATGTAAAATTCGACCTAAGATAAAATGTGTCAAGCTTTAGAAAAAGCAACAATATAATTGTAGAACATTATTTAGAAATTTGCACTCGTCAAATAATAATCAAGTATATTGTTAAAAGGAACAAAAAAGGTTTATTTTTCCGGCAAACTTTGTTTATAGCGTTTCAATTTGCAAGAAAATAAGTTTTTGGTATAAACCTTTTGGCCTTTCAAGTTGGTTTTTGACTTGTAGTCAATTTAGTCCGAAAGACCAAACATGTTTTGATTAATAATGAACGTAAAAAATACTAATTATATGTTGACACGTTTTCACTTTTGGACTCAAATGATACTTAAATTTCGCGTTGAGCTAAATTTATCAGACGAATCAAGTTTAAAGGCTAAATTGATCTTTTATCTTCAGAATAATAACTAATTAAAGCGCCATGGTTAACAAGGGATGAATTTTTAATTTGACTTTGAATGAGTTTCTTCCGTGAGAATTCTATTATTTCTAGTAAAAGCAGATCCCGACGAGGAACAGACAGATAATGTGGCAAAATTCTATTGAATGCCCAAAATAAAAGACTAACTTGACACACAAGATTCCAAGTCCAAATACTAAATTGATACTTAAAACTCACTCTAGATCAAATTGAAAGCCATCGAACCTTTACCGTTTATCTCATGAACAATGTACCTATATTTCCTTCCCAAATGGCGACATGAGCAGGCGGGTTTGCTTTTAGCTCCTGAAGATTGGGGTATTGTCGGCGTATTTTTTGAAGTAGAATTCCAAGCATTTGCATATCATCATTCTTTATGGCAATATCTAATGGATACCAACCTTGGTTGTTCTTATTACAATTTGGCTCCATATGTCTATCTACGACAAAATATTCCGCGATGGGAACATGTCCATTACTCACCGCCTCATGCAAACCCGTGTTTCCATACGCATTTTCCATCCTCAGTAAACTTTCGTTAAGGTGCACGAGGATCCGAACCAAGCTTAGCATTCCGCGTCTAGCTGCAATATGAAGAGCAGTATCGCCTTTGCGATTCGTAATGCTAATTAGTGAGGAGAAGTTTTGTGTGATGAAAGATGCTACATCTTCATTTCCTGCACTTACTGCTGCGTGAAGTAAAGAATTCCCAGAAAGTCTAACTCGACCAATAATGGTCAACATGGATTCATTCCTTTCTTCTGAAACATTTTTTAATACTTGTTGAAACCGCCCTAGAGTACATTTTCTTGCAGCTTCATACAATTCGAGATGCACAAATTCATCCAGTTTGCCGTCATCCTCATCTAGCCGCATTGTTGTAGCAATCGTCGCCCTTTCTTCCCCGTCAACATTTATTTTCAGATCCATGAGAGCTAAGAAACGTTTCCTACCAAATTTTATGAAAGAAATTGTTATGAATAGACGAGTTTAGAAATCTTGATGTTATAACTGAAGAAATGAAGATTCAAGAACAATAATAATAATATTATTTATTATTGTTATAATTATTATTATCATCATTGTTATTTCTACTATTATTATTAGGAAATTGCTTTGGCTGACACATGCAATGTGTGGAATATTATTAGTAAATTAATAATGGATGAACAAGGGACCAACTGGTAGACAAGTTACTTAATTATTTGATAAATAGAGCTCAAAGATGAATATAGTGATGGAATTTATATTCCATTGCAAAAATATAGAATTCTAGACATAATATCAAAATAGCTTCAAGGTTTTTGAAAGAGAACTAGTTCATCCTCCACATACAAAACAATGTTATTTTAGTATTGTCATGTAATGGGAATGATATATTTCCTTTCTTAGTATTTGGTTAAGTTAAAATTGGTATGGAATGGAATCTCATAGCCTTAAGATTGTATTGCTTTCAACCTAAAGGCAAAATGCACTTTCAACTATAGAGCTAAATTTGTAATATTATTCCCTATTTATATTGAATAAGATAAAAAAAAAAATAATGGCTATATATCATGTATGATTATAGGAGAGACCGAACTTCCATGCAAACAATATAATATTATGTGTAATAAACAATTTAAATTTCAAGTGAGCCCACTCTAAATCTTCTCGCCAAAACATGTATGATTGTATATTCCCTCCGTTATATTATGTTATTTAAGATTTTTACAAATATTATAAACTTATTTTATTTTTTTTGATCTAATATTATAAATTTATTAATTTTTACTAAAAAATGTTTAATTTGACCATACTACAATTCAATAATTAATGCTCAAAGTGACTCAACAAACTTCTACCCAATCATTATGAAGGTAAAGTTGAAAAAAGTTCATTTTAATACCTTTTGAGAAGTGTAAAACGTCAAACATTTTGAAAAAAAGAAAAGAAATTCTCCAAAACGTCAAATATTATAAAAAGAAGGAAGTATTAAATTTGTATTATCTTTTACGAATATATGGATGGAGATGCCAAACATCTAGTCCCGCTCTTACAAATTATAAAAAGAAATTTTGATGATTGTTTTGTAGTAGTTATCCAACTTTATTTTATCTCAATAAAATCATTCTACTTTCTATTTTATTCAATAAGTTACTCTAATCAATTTAAGCATTCAAAAATGCAAATTTATCGCATTAATAAAAATCAACTTTAGCCATTAGCTTTAATTGAAACGCTATAACCACCTAAATGGCACTTGTAACAAATTTTTAGTCAAAAATATCTAAAAAAAAAAGTGGTGATATGTGTGATCCATGTGGCATCGGTTACCTATCCGGATTAAGGAAAAATGTCCATAGCTTTGCTGCCAACAATGGCGACTCTTCCCGCCAAATTGGGCATATTTTTGAACAAACCACTAGTTTTAGGTCCTCAACTTGTAATTTCCACTCCCAAACCTCAATTCTATTGCTATTCCACCAAAAATCAGATTACTCATAATCCTACTCAGGTATACCCTAATCTCATGCTTTTTTTTCTTTATTTTTTTCCACTTTTTAGGGTTTTGTTCTGTTTATAAACTTGGAAGATAACCCAGATTAGATATGCTAAGCTTTTGGGATTCAGCCCTTTATCTTTTTGGTTTTTGTTAATTCAGCTTCTAATCTTTCAATTTTACACATTAAACCCCTACTTAACTAATTAATTCACTTAAAGAGACTCATTTCTCCTGCATCTGAAATTGCAAATTGTTCTTTTTTTTTTTTTGTAGTTTATCTGTATGGCTAAATCAGACGTATAAACATGTAAAAAGATGTTTTTTGCACGGAATTTTTGTATTCAGATGAAGTGGATAACGTTATATTAGTCGACTTTGATGTTCAAAGCCGACTTTCTTCGTCACTAGGGGATTAATGTGTAAAACTATGACTAAACAAGAGCTCAATGTGTCGAATTAAAAGATCAGGGGCTCAATTTGCAAAACTTTTGAAAGATTTGGGGCCTTGGAAGACCATTAGGTTAATTGGAATAGTTTTGTTTCACCATTGTTTATAATGTAAACACAATCAAATTATGTTGATTTCGGGTAAATTGAAACAGGGGTTTTCAGCCCTTACATCGGATATTGATATTCCATGGGAAAGAGGAGATATATGGAGCACTATGGCAATGTATATGTTCAATTTGCATATTCCTTTCGGTATTGGAGGCTTATCTGTAGTTTCCTATCTTTTGCATCAGCCTGTCCTTGATCCACAGACTAAGGTAAGTTTTCTTCTTTTTCGTTTGTAACTATCCGTATGCTTTTATATCTCTACTCTTTGTCAGGGTTAAATCACACCGACAATCAATCAAGTTCAAATAGCATCCTGATAACGTCATAAAATTTCATTTTCTATCAACAAAGTGTCTCATTTTTGCATTTCGTACCAACAAAACTACTTTGACCATTTTCAGGCGAATCATTGTTAGAAATGCTGATTAGACCGCTTAGTTAATTCAATCAGGCCATGTAATTGCCAAAGGTGTTAATTTACTGCTGTGTAACACCAATTTACAGTTAGGTGAAATGAAGGTTCAGAGGTAAGAGAATTTGGGTACTATTGGGCAGTAAACTAATACACACGTAGCACTTACTTATTGGGACATAGTCTAAGCTTAAGCGTCCGTTGATGAAATTTACGTCTGAGTAAGTTATTTGACCATCATTAAGAACTATCATTACAAGAACTCATGGAAATACTGGGTATTTATAGCTTCTTATTAGAAAATTAGTCTTTGATTCAACTTGCTTAGTGTCGATTGAAGTGATCGTCAAACCTTTCTTCATTCATGAGTTTGTACGACGTTGTTTTCACTAATGCAGGTGTTATCTCTACTCTTCATCCAAATTTTAGAACTTTCCGGAGCTGTGTTTTTGCTCAGATCGACTGCCAAGACGGAACATGAGCTGTTGACCTTCTTCAAATCGATCATGTTGGGAAATGAGAGGAACTGGATATTTGCATCAGCTGTAGGTTTTGGGTTCTTAATTTTATTGGTATTTCTCACATCTGCGATTGCTGATATATTATTTGGGACCCAGGTTGGTTTCTCCCTATTATCTAATTTCTTCAGTCCGTTAAAGTTTCTCTATTCGGGGATGAGCATATTAAGACCTAATGTCTGAAAGTGTTCAATGTCAGGCCTAACTTTATATGAATGGAGCAATTTCAGGTGCAACTAACAGCACAGCAAACCATAGCTTGTTTACTGTCAACTCTTTGTCAGATCTGACTATCAAATTGACTTCCACTTATTGATGATGTGGCATTCAACGAGAACCAGAGGAGTGAGAAAAGGAGTCGGTGATATCCGATAGTTGATGTTCATTGACAAGTGGATGTCAATTGATGTCAGGTCTGATGAAAGGAGTCAATGTGCTGCGCAGTTGGCAAGGAGAACGGGCTTTGGTTTCCTCTGTGCCATCAGGTGTGCCTAAAATCACTTCATCCCCATACACAGGGATAATGTTGTCTGATTTTGTATGTCCGTTCTTAATCTATTCTTCCCGGATAATCATAAGGCGAAAATTGTACCTTACCTTCAAAACCTGTTTAAAATGAGATGTAGAAATGATCATAAATAAAACATTCCTAAACTAACCATGACATAGATAGTTGCCAACTAAGGCCTAAATCTAGATAAAAACATCTAACCGAGATATTTTGGGCTTGTTCTTGAGTCATGATATAACTCTTGTTGTATCATATCCATCTCAAGTCGAACATTAGCTCTGACAGCAGGGGCGAATACAAACTTCAGAGGCTGAGGGTGCCAATTCGCATCCCCAGCAGCCTGGATGCCCGCCCCTGTTGCATCCCCACATGTTTTCACAGTATAACTCCAGCAACATGGTATTCGATCTAGAATTCTCAGTTCTGAATATCTTAATACTTCTCTTTCCAAATATTTGCAGGATGTGAACAACCCGATTCTGAAAGAGATTCTTTTAACCAGCAACATATCAAAAACGGCTTGTGTTCTTGTTTATTGCCTTATTACACCCTTGCTAGAAGAAATCATTTACAGAGGATTTCTCTTGACATCTCTCGCATCGACGATGAACTGGCAGAAAGCAGTCTTTTACAGTTCAGCCGTTTTCAGTGCAGCTCACTTCTCCGGTGAGAATTTCTTGCAGTTGTTTATAATAGGTTGTGTTCTCGGTTGCTGTTATAGTTGGACCGGAAACTTGAGTTCTTCCATTGCTGTACATTCCTTGTATAACGCTTTGACATTGATAGTAACTCTGGCATCTTAGATTCAACTTAAATTATCTTAATTTGTACAAAATAAGAAAATTAAGAAATGCGCCCAATTGTTGATGTGTGTATATCATTGCACGGAAACAAAACAGACCGGAAATGTTATTAAAACCGAACGAAACAAAAACAGCCATAATTGTCAGGTGCTGTTAGACATTGAATTACTGATTTAAACATTGAAGTGGATCCACCGGTTTGGAACCGGTGCTTCTCTTATAAATGAGAAAATTAATGAAAAATTAAACTTATAATTGTCATTTATAAAAACAAAAAGATAACTAATATGTTTACCAAACAATAATTATGTTTCTATGATCAGCAACTACAACAATTGAATCAATCAGTCTCTAATTATTTAAGTTATAACTTTTAGTTGCTAATATGGATCACATGGCATAATTCCCGTTCCAACACTGCGATAAGTCTACTGTGATCTCCGTGCTTATATTGTGCCGAATGCTAAAGAAAAAAGAGAATAGGTAGACGAACCATGTAATAGCCGATGTAGTGAGAGAACGGATCTTGGGAACGCCTTGGAGGTATATCCGCAGCTAATCCCAATGCTACAAAAATTGAGAAAATAGTACCTAAAAAGAAAGTACAATATAAGAGCCAGGGAACTTTCCTGTCAGAAAGTTGGACTGCTAGGTTAAAGGCAACAGCCATCATCGTAAGAGCTAGTCCAAAAGATCGAACTGCGAAAAGATATGCTTTTTTGGCAACGCCTATGTCATCATACTTTGTGAAGAGGCAGAACAGGATACAAATAATTGAGCAATAGAACGCACTACTGTTTGTGATCACAAACAATTGAAACAGTAAACTGTGCAAAAATATTGGCATTCCTTTTTCTGGGCTATCGCAGTCGTTATTACCTCCTGGCACGGTGAAACCTGCCGTAAAGGTTCCTGTCGCTACAATTGTTGCTACTGTTAAAAGGGGTCCGACACTATTTTTGATCCATTCAAGTTTCTCAGGTTTTTTCTCATCAAATTCTTTCTTGATTTCATCAGATGATTCATTTTTAATTTGTCGATCCCATGTTCTCTTGCAACCACCAACAACTAATGCTCGTGTTGTTAGAGTCTGTAGAAAGTAATAAAAATAAAAATAAATCAAATGATTGTTCTTTAAAATAAAATAAAAAAGGCCGGTAGCTCATCCGGTTATTACACGTTGATGTGATAACATGACAAATTGATTTAACTTAATGATAAGTTGCCTTCCTATGAGGTATATTTACTTTGTTTCCTAGGAGGTATATTTACTTTGTTGATATGGCAATTCATGTATATGTCATGTTAACTTATTGATACGACACATTAACTTGATAACATATCAATGCCATATCAGTGAAATCGAAACTTTGAGCTAACAATCTAAGTAAGAGTCTCTTTCAATATATTATCAAACTCACAATTAGGAAAGAAAGGTCTCGATAGATAGATAATAGATAGAGACGAAAGGAATATGACGTACATGTTGTAGCAGTAGCCGTCCGAGGACTACTTCGCCTGCCTCGAATGTCACAGCAATATCAAGAGGAGTTAGCCCTTGATTGTTGTGTGGATTAAGCTCTATTCTTGTATCCCAAGTTAGAGTAAGAGCAACTGCTGGATGAGAATGCTTTGCGGCCAAATGCAAAGGTGTGTTTCCATTTAAATCCTTTTCATTCAAAAGGGTCTGCATTTCGGGATTTCCAAGTATATATTTCACCACATTCTCTTTTCCCCATTTCGCTGCTATATGAAGAATATTTTCACCACCGGATTCAGTAACCAAATCGTCTGGATCGGGGCAATGATCAAGCTTAAGTAGCTCCTTGATCACCTTAAGATGACCATTTGCAGACGCTCTGTGAATTGGCAAGTATCCTTCATGGTCTGTTTGAAATGAGCTTTGTATTGAATGAGATAGGAGGAGACGTACTGCTTTGATATCGCCTATAGCTGCAGCCCAATTAAGTGGAGTTCGCCCTCCTCCATCTCTTAAATGTATGAATTCTTGATACTTCTCCGCCATTAGTTCTAAAATACCTGAGAAATGATAGGAGTTCTACATATTTTGTTAACAGAAAAGATAAATAGTACATCAGATGAGAGAATCACATCGCATGTATTATTAGTGTCCATATGACTCATTAATTAAGAAAGTTGTGATGCTTAACACACCCCTTTCATGCTCAAAATCATATGGAGAATGATGTAAATATCTGTAGTATTGAGATAGATGCCCCTGATGCTATACAAAGTTTGCTCCGAAATTAAATGTAAGATCAAATTAAAAGCCGAATAAAACCTTTATCGTATATCCCATGAATAACGTACCTATTCTGCCTTCCGATATAGCGACATGAGCAGGCGAGTTTGCTTTTACCTCTTGAAGGTTAGGGCATTCCTGTTGGATATTTTGAAGTAGGATTCCAAGCATTTGTATATCATCATTTTTTATGGCAAAATCCAAAGGATAGCATCCTTCATTGTTCTTATTACAATTCGGCTCCATATGTCTCTCTACAAGAAAATATTCCGCAACAGAAACATGCCTATTATATACAGCCTCATGCAAACCCGTGTTTCCATACACATTTTCCATCCTCAGTAATCTTTCATTGTGGCGCACGAGTATCCGAACCAGGCTTAGCATTCCATGCCTAGCTGCAATATGAAGAGCAGTATCACCTTTGAGATTCTTACCATAAATTAGCAAGGAGAAGTTTTGTGCAACAAAAGATGCTACATCTTCGTTTCCTGCACTTACTGCCGCGTGAAGTAAAGAATTTCCTGACAGCCTAACTCGACTAATAATACTTGACATGGATTCATTTCTTTCTTCGGACACTTTTTCCAAAACCTGTTTAAACCGCCCCAGAGTACCTTTTCTTGCAGCTTCATACAATTCAAGATGCACAAATTTATTATGTTTGTCATCCTCATCTGGCAGTGTGGTTGTAGCTATCATTGCCTTTTCTTCGCCGTCTACATTTATTTTTAGATCCATTAGAGCTAAGAATTGCTTCCTGCCCAATTTTATGAAAGAAACAGTTATGAATACACCGATTGAGAGACTGAAAATCCGGAAGTTACATCTAAAGACATGAAAATGCAAACTGTATATTGTTAATAAAACTTGAAATTGCACCATTAGGTAAACGTTAGACTTAAGCTTGCATAAATGGGCTTGAACCAAACGAAAGAACTATCACAATTTGGGGTGCCAATGAGCCAAATCGGGACTGAACAAGGGCATGCTAGAGTCTAGAAGAGGAGGGACAAGTCCAGCTCATGCTCGAAACTCGTCAAGCTTGAAGCTTTTGAGCTCCGCTCGAGCTCAAAGCTTGTTGAGGATTTATCGAGCCTTATTGAACCTAATATTCTAGGCTCGAATGGAAGTTTAGAGGGATCTAACAATTAAGACCCGTCAACCTACTTTTCGGGCCGTGAACAAGAAGCTAACTAGAGATGTGATTAAGTCCCAATTATATTGTGAAGAATATTAAATAAGATTTAGATTCTAAATATATTCAAGTAATACACAGTAAGTTCACTGAATATGAAGATATAAAAATATTGCAGATTTTCTTACAATCAATATTAAACATTAGTCAGAAATTAAAAGTTTCAGTTTGAAGAAAAAATAAAGATTCATAAGAAAAACTAACCTGTCATGATGGAAATAGAATGACCGGAAACGGAGTTGGCGGCGGTGTATAGAGCCTTGGGCAGGATGCTGGTAAGAGTGAGTATTAATGGTAGGACCTGTCACCCACTGTTCTTGACATAATACTTAAATTTAAAAAATTGAAAAGCATTTCCACTATTATTATTGAGGTTTGGATTGGTGTGCTATAAAAAAAAAAAAAGTTAATTGAAGGTCGTGAGTTCGATTCACGTTTCCTGGTGAACTAATGATGTTGGTGAATTCTAGTAGATGACTTGGAATAGAAGGATCATGCAATGATGAACAAAGTGTGATCTAAATGGAGTCAAGGACTGTAACGTTAGTTTAAGGATCAAATTAGATAATGATTAAGGGAAAACGATGAATATGAATAGTGAATATATAATTTTGAAATGTTATTTTACCTTTTATAAGAATTTGAGGTGTACCCTAAACACATGTCAAAGTGTGATTAGTACATACAAAGATTCAATTAATATAAGATATATAAGATAAAATGGAGTGTATATTGTTTCTTTTCATACTTTTCAAAACCCTAAAACCTTGGCATTGTGGTCTCAAATTGTGTAATACAGTTGAAGTTCCAAATTTCATGACGATGGCATAATTTATAAGTTCAAAAGAAAATTGAGTCTGGTCAAAAGTTTTTCGAGCCGAACAAAAATAAGTTTGGATTCATGCTCGTTGATGCTTGAGTTGATCCCAGTCAAACCGAGCCATTTCAAGTCGAGCTTTAACCGACCTAAACTCGAACAGTTTGTGACCTAGTTGGACTGGAAACTTGAACTCTCCCATTGTTGTACATATATTCATTGAATAATGCTTTGACATAGATTATAACTCGGGGATATTAGATTTAACTTAAACCATCTTAATCTGTATAGCAAAGATTAAGAAAATGCCTCCAATTATTAATGTATGTATACCTATATTGTACGAAAACAAAAACAGGAACATGAACAAAACAAAACATAAACGGGTGTAGGTGCCAAGTACCGTTAGACGAGGCTATAAATAGTTATTTTGTACGTGCATGGAAGACAATTTGGCTCTTTTTCGATAACCTTAAAGTCGTTTTAGTACCTTACCCTCGTATTCGATCTTTATACGTACCTTCTATTTTGTGTTCAATGAGTCCATTATTTTAGACATGGAAACATTCAAGAAGCTTCCAGGTGACTATCAAGTAGGCAAAAAAGAATGTTAGGGAGACAAAGAATGGTCCATATAATGATTCCCATTTCTCAGGAATTCATTTGTTGACATTTTTTGTCATCATCGGTATCAAGTGTTCTTTGCTTGTGATATACTAATAAACTATAGTTGCCAATTTTACCAGTAAAGTTAAGAGAGAACACGTTCAATTGTTGTCATTCATTATTTGTTATTGCTGATAGCTGATTTTATATTAACGATCTTTTGACAAATAGGGTATTCTACTGTTTTCGTTTTCTTCAATTTTAAATTCAAATTGATGAGCTTTCTATAGGATTTTTATCTTGCACAAAGTGGCTAAAAGATAACATGATTCACTCTCTTTATCAAACTTTTTGTATTAATGGAATAATAATATTGTTTTAGAATGGGATGCTGATTTTGACATTTTTATGAGCTGTTTTTTATGCACTTTCTTTACTTATTATTTATCTTATCATATTTGAAAATTTTAAAGCGCTCATTTGAAGTTTTGTTTATTAAGTGATTTTAATTAACTATATAATATTATTAACATCAATTGTTTGTATCTTAATTGATATAATCGGCATTGTGTGAATGTGCAATTCGAACTTTAAATCATTTTCTTTATATGTTTATTTAAAAAGAAAAATGAAAAGGGTAAATAATTTTAAAATTCCAAATTTTTACTATTTAGTTCATTTATTTTAAAAAAAAAGTTATATAGTCTATGTCTTTTTTCAAAATTAACTTTTTAGTTATTTTCTACATTTTTTAGGGTTATAATCGTTTTGTTTGAACATGAACATATAAATAGGATACACCAAAATTACAAAGTCATTTGAGAGATTTTGGAAAAATAATCACTGTCGTCAAAAAGAAATTTTAATAATAATAATAGTAATAATAATGTCAAAGAGAGATGTCGGAAAATAAAAAAAGAAAATAAAAATCAAGAAAACTACTTGGTTTTGATTCCAACAGCTCAACTCATATTTCACTTATTGAGGCTTGAGCTCATATATGCTGTTGTATGGCCCACAATTAGCTTAGTGGTCCATCATTGAGGCCCACATTTTTTAAACCCATAAATAAAGGATAATAACAAATGATAGCTGTTTGACAATTATATTAAACATAATTATTTCCAAATTTATCTTTATTTAATTAATAATTTGAGAAGATAAGTATTAGAATTATTCTAGTTTAACTAGATAAAAGTATGATTAAAAAATTAGAATGATTTCTTTTTTCTTTAAGGTTGATCATAGATTAGTTGGAAAAGTATTCTTTTCTACCTCTTGACGAGTTTAAGAAGTTTTAGATGTGGCCATATCTTCCTTTACAATAGTGGATATATCTATGTACAATAAAAAGACATTATTTTAAATCAAAAGATACCATTCGAATGCTTATAAAGGAATAAAATTCTTTTTAACTAGATATTTTACTTTTTAGGAGAAGTTTTAGTATACTCATAGAGCAGGGTGACGTGGTATTTTAAACTAATAAATGGTTGGCGTATGTTATATTAACCAATAAGATTTTGAAAACGTGTAATTACTTAAAAATTTATATTTTAGTTAATAATTTATATAAAATTCTAAACTAAAAATAAAAATTCTAACCCTAAAAACTAAGCTTCAGACTTTATGTCATCAATTTTGAATACTAACATATGTAACGTGTCATCAAATGATTGGTCCGAAATACCACATTATCTACACTCTATAAGGCCCCGTTCTTTTGGACTGAAAAAATCTGAACTGAACTGAACTGAACTGAATGTTGCTGAACTAAACTGAACTGAATTTTGTTAAAACTGAAAAATAAATATTGAAACTGAGTTGAATAAATAATAATGTTGATGGACGTTGAAGGAGTTAGATAAGATGGAGTTTGCGAATGTTGATCATCAAAAGTGAATTTATTTGAAAGATCTTGACGTGGATCATGTTGAGCATTAGTTTGATAATTATGTTGGAAGTTTGAGTTTCGTTCTTTATTTTAGTTGGACTTGTTTGAGTTTTGTTCTTTATTTTATGTGTTTAGTTAGACTTGTTTGAGTTTTGTTGTTTAATTTAAACTTTCTGTTATGCTTTTTATTTTAGTTGAACTTATGTTGTGCTTTTATATATTAAATTCAAATTTATATAGTAGAACTTATTAAGTTGGTAGAACATTGTAACGTATATTGGTAATAATATTTACTTACATCCAGGAACTTTTGCAAACATATCAACTGGTTAAAGCTATAATAAATATTAACATATTATATATAAATGATAAATAATTATTTGTAATTTATTAACCTGAACTAAATTGAATGTTGCTGTATTGAACTGAACTGAACATTATTGAAATAAATTAAATTAAATGCCATTGAAAATTGAACTGAATGTTGCTGAACTAAACTGAACTGAATGTTGCTGAACTGAACTGAACTTAAAATAAATTTTAATAAGTCCAAAAGAACGAAGCCTAAGTTTTTTAAAATTTCACATTTTTTAGATAGTTTAAATTAAAGGTTTACGTAACTATAAAAAAAAATAATATAATTCGGCGCAGTCGACATTCAACGCGTAAGATCAGCCTAAAAGGACCTCGAAACCACCAGATATCCGCCACGTGGCATGCGAATGTGCTGGCTCCCACGTCATAAAAAGAGAATTCCAGAAAAGAAATTCTTTCCTTGTCTCTCACAACTTGTATAAAAATCACAGCTCTCTCTTTCTCTCTCTAGCAAAATCCTCTCAATCTCTCTCTAAATTCTCGCCGGAGACAATTTTCCGATGGCCGGTTTCGAGCAGCAGGTGAAGCAGAGAGCTAAGGAGCTCAAGGTTCTCTTCAAGAAAGGAGTCAAGATCGTCGGAGGTTACAGTAAGAAAGGATGGAACAAAGTCAAGCATATCAAGAAGTAATTAATTTTTTTTAACTGTTGAGATTGGTATGATTTTATGTAAAAAAATTGGGGTTTATGGGTTAATTCTGGTTTTTGATTTGGTGTTAATTTGATCTGTTTAGTTATTAATTTTGTAGTTGAAGAATGTTTTTATTTTATTTTAGAGTTTTATTTGATTTAATACAGATATTTATTTTGATGAATTAATTTTGTATTACACGGTAAATTTATGTTTTTATTTAATTTGTATATTAAGGTAGCATGTACTGGAGTGAAGAAGTATAGCCATTAGATTTGTATATCAAACTGTTGATCCTTAGCTTAATACAAAGTTAACAAATTCGAGAAGAATTTTGGTTTGTTCATCAGTTCGATAGGAAATTAACGAATTTGAATCGAGCTTTGAGCTTCACATCATGGTAGAGCTCGGTTAATTAAAATAAATTATCTAGTATTGAAGGATTTATTCAAGAGGTTTACCCGTGGGGATCTCGCAAACTTTGTTCACGAGTTCATGTTCCGCGCATAAATAAACAAGTTGCTTACTATACATTTTAAATAGAATAGTATCAAGTAATTTAGGTGCTCGGAGAAATGCTCAAAACCATGTAATTTGGTCTTAAAAGTGTGCTTGAGGTCGATTAGTTTACAAATCGAGTTGAACCTTACGTGCTTGGTTGTTGTAATTGTAAACCCGTCATCAACTAAAATAGAATATTCATATATGGGTTATTAGTGAGGCAAACTCTCGTTAACTAAAATAGGATACATCAACTTATAAAAACTCTTCACAACAATGGAGAGGAAGTTCTATAACTCGAAGTATATTGTAAAAATATTGAAAAAAAAACAAAATGCAAGGATAAAAAATCGATTATACCAAATTCTCTGAATTGAATCAAAATATTTTCTGAACTTAGAATTTCTTTTCCTCAAAGGGTGAAAATGATTGGAGAATTGGTATTCTTTTCCTTGATTAAATTTATAATCTATCTTTCCATTCTGTAATCTCCCTTCTTGAAATAATTCAAATAAATTAAAGCTAAATTATGAAACGGAATCTTTCTATCACTATCCTTTTAATTGGGCTAGGTAAGTGGGCCTAGTTTAATATCCGATCGAATTAATTAAAAATCAAACGAATTAATATCAGTTTTATCAAATTTGATTTGATTAATGATGAACAAATCCAACACTCTCTTTCTCAGTGCATATATATAGTTCATTATTTCTCATTGCAATGAAAAATCTATTTGAACAAACATTCATAAACAGCTTGACCACAAAAATCTCATCATGAAAGGTCAATGAAAAGAAAAACTAAGCAAAAATAACAAAAGAAGAAAAAACTGCCAACTCTAATCAATCACGACGGATTTTGGACAGAAAAAAACAGATACAAAAAAATTGTACCATAGATTTTATATATAGATAAATGAATATTTCTATCAAAATCCAATGCTTTGTCCAATCAGAAAGTTCATCTATAATCAACTAAAATGACGTTTAAGGAAAAAGATTGTGCCAGCTCCTCGAGAAATGCATTAGCATCTTCCCCTACTGGATGTGAAATTTTATTTATCTGCATTTGTCGAAGTATTGATGTGCTACATGACCCGTAAGAAAAGGCTTTCATCAATTCTCAATGATTCCAATGAAGGTAATGTTATTGCATGATTGCCATCATAGAAAACTCTAAGATTAGGCGTCTTTCGTCGTTTCAACACCTTTAGTTGAGGTAACATAACATAACCACTGCATCCATGACTACATCTACTTTCTTTTCATCACTTTTGGCACTATTTTCTTCCATCTGCTGGCAACAATCGTAAGTATCGTCACTTGTAGCTTAAACAAAATTTAGCTACGATATAAGAACGTCACAAATTCGTAGCTACATCTACGTAAGCAAGCAACCATTCTCCTATAACTTCAATTGATTTGTAAAACCAAAGAACAGTATCAGAGTTTGTTAGACCAGCTCCCTGTTTGGTTATCCTTTATGTAACTCTTTTACTTGAAAGAAAATAGATATCTAGTGTTTAATCAGTGTTGAGAAAATGTTGCTTATAACTAAGGAAAACCAACTAATATCTACTAGTTGATGGTCCAATCTGTTTTCTTGGCCAAATTGTGCAAGCTAGATTGTCTAAGGTTTCTAATGTATTTATGAGATTATTAAATTGTCTGATTTATCTTAATATGTTTTTTTAGAACTGACGAACATCAAGGAAAGATGAAGTTTACTAATATCAGATTATTGTTATGGGAGAAGATACAGGATGATGTGCAGAAGAAGCTTACAAAGCAAAAACAGAAAACTTAACTAACTAAAATATAGTCATCAATCCATGTGATGACACCTTCATCGAAATAGCAAGAAAACTCAACATATGTTGGATCGGTATCTCTTCCTGCACAGCAAAAATCTGAAGTTAGAAAATACGCCAAGCCTTCATAATCACGGAAACTGTAGTACCTCCAGATTATCTTCCTAGGCGGAGAGTCGCCTGGAACGTCCTTTCTCAGAGTGGAATCCAGTGATCCAAGTGCAACAAACCCCGTTCATCTCCTCATTCCGCCATTGCATGAAATGAAAGTGTCTGGTTGAGTAGCAGACTAGCAGTGCATCAAGCTTTACTATTTCAAAGAGCTAGATTAAATTCATGGAATATGTTAAAATTTGATCTAATCCCAATCTTTCTACAAATACAACCAGTCCCGTGACTTGAGAAATTAATTGCTCTAAAAGTTTAAGTTAATTTATAAGGTCTAATAACAGTTTTTATTGTTATATCTCTGACTGTGAAAGCCCCTTGGACTTAACACACGTAAACACGACTATGTAATTACCGTGTATTGAGATTTCATTATCAGATATAGTTGTTAGGATTTCAGTAACTCACCATGTATTTTTCTTCATCAGTCATCAAGAATTTCATCTTTCCCAGCTTATCTTTGAGCTGACAAAAAAAATCATGAGCTTGCTAATGTGAACTCTCTAAAAATTCCTGATCAAAACCATATTGATCATCGAACCGTTTCTTTCTCATTGCAAAATATACTTCATTATTTCTCATCGCAATAAAAAATCAAATTAACAAACATTCAAAAACAGCTTGAGCGCGAAAATCTCATAAAAAAACAAGAACAAATCAAGCAAAAACCACAAAGAAAATAGAAAAACATGAACTCTAAGGAACATCAACAATGCTCATATCATGCAAACTGCATAAGAAGGATGACAGAGGAAACCATTGAGCATAATAAGAAAGCATAGCTGAGACAGAACAATACTCAACAAGAAACACATATTGACCAAATATAACATACACGAACCACTCAAAAGCCGGACAAAATTTCAGGGACGAAGACACACTGACAACAGTTTCAAACTGCTTAATAATACTATTATCAACTCCAAAAAAAACACCTTTTCAACATTTTCATCCTTCTCGCTAACTTCCTTCTTTGGTAAAGTGTAATTGAGCTTAAAACTCTTCCTCTTAAGTAGTTGAACATCATTGGAATCAAGATAACACTTCAAATCATAATTCTTTACCTCCCCCCTTGGATTTACAATCTAAGAAAAACTAAATCAACCTCAACATTACATCTAAAATTTGATTTCCTACGACTCCCTCATCTACCATCATCGCTCACAACATTTTCAGAATTCAATTAGGCTTATTGTACTTGAACCATCTCCTTCAGGAATGCATTAACATCTTCCTCTCCTTGATGTGAATCTTATCTATCTGTACTTGTTTAAGTATATGAGTGTTGCACGGTCCGGAAGAAAAAGCTTCCATCTTATCGCATTCATAAAAATTCCCAATGATCCCAATGAAGGCAATTGAATTGGATGGTTGCCATTGTAAAAAACCCGAAAATTCGGCATTCTTCCAAGTTTCAAGACATTTAATCGAGGGAATATAATTGCATCCATGACTACATCAACTTCCTTTTCATCACCTTTGGCACTATTTTCTTTCCATCTGTCAACAATGATAATTACTTTAACTACTTGTAGCTTAAACACAACATACTTTACTATATGTGTGAAATTTTAACAATAAATTGACTATCAGGATTTGAATCGTTGATGCAAAAAACCTCGTCAAGGAATCAGTCTACCTAATAGGTAATACATATTTAAGAATATAGCTTGTATTGTATATGTTCATTTGACATGGTATGAAAGCGAGAAAAAGATTAAAATAGTTATATATGTACAGTGAAGACCTGTTGCTGATTGGGAACACTTTTTGGCTGTTACCCTCTTCCGAATAGCTCACGAATGATTGAATTTGGTGTTGGACAAACGAGTTTTGCTTTGTCATGATTAACAGTCAGATTCAACGTACGCTGTTATGGTTTCCGGTGTTGGACTCAACTGATCAATTTCTCCTTCTTGCATTTCAGATATATGTTACATGTCAACGTAAACCAGAAGTGGAAAACGACATACACTGAAAATGTTATTAGCATTCTGAAACACACAATAAAATATGAATGAAATCAGTTAAACCTAGATATATGAATGAAATCAAGCTGGAAACCATTAGACTGACAACAGAATTCATGATAAAATATGGAAGCGAATATGAATTTAGATTAAACAAACTTGATCATTCCTGAGGCACACATTGCATCCTAGAAAACGAGTTTCCATAATCAAAGAAATATTATTGAATTAAGATTAAACTAACTAATTAACTTTATATTGCCAAATCATCAACTTGTAAACCAAGTTTGTTGAATGAACTTTCCTAATTATAAGTAAAACCTATGTTACACGGACACTTCTCCTTACTAGCGTACCCGACACCATTTTTAGGCTATTTTGTGAAAGTTGTGTTTTAGAAATAACTTTTATGGTATCCGATTCAGTATGCGTGCCCAAGCAACATAGAGTAAAATCGAAAGGATATTAATTTCATCAAACATGTGTTATAGCTAGGCATGCTAGCAATTAGATACAGAGGACCGAAATGTGAGTTTTAATTAAGGATTTTAAGCAAAAATGTAATGTTTAATTACCATTGATTTGAGTTTTAACATCTACCATGGCTGGAATCTGGATGAAGGTTGTTTAGACTTATAATTAATTGTAGTAAAAGATGACAGGAGTTAGCCAGACGTCAAATTCGTTTGGAGACTAATCGGAGACAAGTCAGGAAAATTAGTTGGAAAGTTATTGGATTTCAAGTGCCTAAATGGTCCAATAAATCTAAATGAGATTCCCGATTTTGCACATCCACACAGTCAAAACATTAATGTTAATATTAACAGTTAATTCATAGGCATTAAATTGGATAAAAACTAATTTAATTGGAGCAAAGGGGATATTGGCCAGAAATGAATAATTTGTGGCGTGCTAATCCAAGGCTCCGTTTGGTGTTGCGGTTAGCTGTTACTGTTAGTGTTAGCTGTTGTTGTTAGCTGTTGCTGTTTGTTGTTGTTGTTTGCTAATAGTTGTTGGATAATGAGTCTTTGGAATAATTATAAAAAACAGTTGTTGTTGACATGTGAAATTAATAATAATATAAATTAAAAAATATACAATTTACCAATATAAATTAATAATAATATAAATTAAAAAAATAAGTTGGGATAGTTTTGTCAAAGTCCACTTGTGGTTTAAAATACAAACTAGCGTTTCACGAAAAGCTCCAAATTGGAGCTTTTCACGAAATGCTCCGTTTTGGTTTCAAAACTCTAAATGTTGTAGTTCCAAAAATATAACCAAACACCTATTTGTGAGCATATTGAAACAAAATTGCAATATGCTTCTACGAAACGTTTTACCAAACGGACCCTAACTTCAGAATCAAAGACAATTTGGTTGCATTATTGAAAGTTTGAAGCAGCCTTGGTCACTTAGCATTAATGGGGGATTGGATTCATTGAAAGAGTTAGTTAATAAGATGATGATGATAATGATGATTTATTGGCCTAAGTTGGTTTTTCTTTGGATGCTTACTAATAATATCAAGTGAATTATATATTTGGTTTTATTATCGCATATTATTATATATTAAGTAGCACTCTGGAGCACTAGATAAGACAAATTAATATATAATTGTCACTAATGATGAAATAAATAACATTCATTTTTCAATAATAATAACATTAATTATGAAATTTCAAATAAATATTACTCCTCAAACTCGACTCTAAATTATAAATTTTTAAACCGAATTAATCTTAACATAAACCTTGTTAGCTTTTGCCTATATATTAGTTAAGTTTTGATGGATTAAAAGTAGTTGAGGGCAACCAACAAGAAAGGTGGCAGTGCATTTATATCTTTGTGATTTTGAGAATAATTGTAAAATAAGCAGTGTTCTAAAGATCGATATACGGCCGCGGTGCGGTCAGTGACCCAAACGATGAATCGGGAATTAATCGGTTTTGTATTTTTTTATTTTTTAATTCTTTTAAATAAATTATATAATTATTTTTTAGAAAAACATAAAAACCCATGTTAGAAAATAAAAAATATTGACCAAACTACCTAAAAATAATAACTATTTTTGTCAAAAATGATAATAATAAATATACCAAAATGACGACAAATATAAATATTTTGATGTTTATTACATTAATATTCTAAAAAAAAAAATTACCAACAAATTAACGTAACATATTTAGATGTTCTTATTCAACCATATCTTGTTCACCAAATTCATAATTTTCAATTTGTTGCTAGTTAAGATGTTTGTGATCGGAGTATTTTAGGAAATTTTGTTTATTTTGTTATTTTTAAAAATTAATTATTTAATTAAAATTGTATGGGCCATTTTTATTTGGACCAAAATTTTCTTAATTGGACTAATTTTTCCTGAATCGGTCATAAATCGGTTCTAAATCGGTCATAAATCGGTTGACCGATTTAAAACGACCTATTTACTAAAATCGGTACGGTATACTCGATTTTACCGATTAATCGCCGATGAATCGGTTAACTTGGCCGATTTTTAGAACACTGAAAATAAGTAAACGCTGAATTATAGAATTAGGATTATTTTTGAGTTTGTGTGTTACATTACATGAATCTCTTGCACTTTGTTTGGATTGTTTCAATAAATAATACTCTTCATCTCATATGGTTTTTTTCATTTTGAATTTTCTACATAAATTTATGTATTGTTTATTTTAATTAACTATTTCAATTGTTTGAATTAATTCACATAAATCGACCTTAATCTCCTAACAATTAACTTATTTAGTTGGAAGACGGCTAGAGAAGTTGGTTTAATTAATAGATTCACACCCCTCCTGAACTATATTGTTTTCGCCAGTTTACACCCTCAACTATTTTTGGATTCTATTTACCCCCTGATCTAATTTAAAGTGGAACTAATTGCCCTTTTTTGGATATAATTTAGATGCTATATATAGCTTTATTTGCAAATAGTTAAACCATATACCTCTATTACTTTAGGACGCCAGCTTGGTTTTAGATGTGTATTTATTAGTTTTATAGTCTCGTGATTAGCAGTTATAGTTTGCTATTATTATATCTTAATTATGCTATCTTCTTAATTTGACCAATGACACTATATATATGTGCTAGCATTAAGTATGTTATCTTCCTACAGAGTTGGCTAATTGTTGAAGCATGTCACAAATAAAATCCATAACATCTCCGGCCACCCTAAGGTTCAAGGTCCGTAGGGGTACATCGAAACTAATTGCCCCGGTGTCCCCTACACCTCACGAACTCAAACCATTATCGGACCTAGATCAGCTCGATGGTGTTAGAACTCAAGTTCCAATAGCACATTTTTTTCCCCATAATCCTTCCATGAATGGGGTAGATCCTGTTAATTTGATAAGAAAAGCAATTGCACAAACACTAGTTTTTTACTATCCGTTTGCAGGTAGGCTTAGAGAAGGACCTTCAGGCAAGCTTATAGTGGAATGCACCGGTGAAGGTATCTTGTTTACCGAGGCAGATGCTGATGTTACGCTTGACCAATTTGGCCATCCGCTCGTACCTCCTTTTCCATGCTTTGATCAACTCCTTTTTGATGTCCCTGGCTCTTCTGACATTCTCAATTGTCCACTCATGCTTATTCAGGTATAGTAAATTCTTGCCTTTTACCTATTAATATAAAATTTTGTATCAAATGGTTCTTGATATAGTGTCAAAGATTTATTTATAAATTAAATGTCCGAGGGTGTAAGTATCGGCTGTAGTTGGCACTCATGGAATTTCAACATATAGCTAGCATATGTGTTGTACACACACCAAGAGCAAGAGGAATTCGCATGCGCAGAGGTAATAAAAGCCGTTTTTAAGAGGGTCCATTGACCCTGACTTCGGGAGAAATTTAAGAAAAAATAGATTCATCAATGGAAAAATTTGATCGTTTAACGTCAAATTCTATAGTAATTTTGTTCTCTTACCACATCTTTTTATTCTAGTTCAATCACGATTTTACGAATTAGCGTAAACTTTTAGATAAAATATAATGTCTTGACACTAGTGACTAACATTCCTAAAATATATAGTTTATATAAAGTAACTTTAATGGATGGGCAGGTGACGCGATTGAAGTGCAAAGGTTTCATTTTTAGTATCCGTCTCAACCACACAATGAGCGATGCCCGAGGCTTAGTTCAATTCTTGTTTGCAGTTGGGGAAATCGCAAGAGGAGCAACTTGCCCCTCTGTGCTTCCAACATGGGAGAGACATATCCTTAATTTCCCGAATTCACAAAAACTCTCATTTCCGCTTCCTAAATACAATAATGATGTTCCGGTGCACACTGCTCTAAATGATATGGCATCTCTTGTTGGGAAACTGTGTAATCGGGGTTTCGTTTTTTCCCCGACTGAGATCTCAGTTTTACGAGCACATGTCCCTCCTCATCTTAGGCATTGTACTTCTTTCGAAATAATAGCTGCATCTGTTTGGAAATGTCGTGTCATTGCTCTTCAACCGCACCCTACACAAGAGATGAGTTTTGTTTGTACAATTAACTTGCGTAGCAAGCTTAATGATCTAATACCCGCCGGTTGTTATGGGAATGCAATTGTGTTTTCAACAGTGAAATCAACAACTAAAGAAATAATAGAGAATCCATTGAGTTATACTTTACAACTTGTACAAAATGCTAAGAACAAGGTAAATAATGTTGAAAGTTTCACCGAACCAGTAGTGAATACATTGTTAAGTATGACAAGCTACACAGTGACAGATCTCAGACATGCAAGGTTTAAAGAGGTCGATTTCGGATGGGGTAATGCTGAATATGCGGGATTAGCTATCGTCGCGCCAATGGTAGGCTTTCATCTCCCATTCACAAACGAAAATGGAGAAATTGGGATAATGTTGCCACTTTGTTTACCAGAACAAGTAATGGAAAGATTTGAGATCGAACTTAACAATATGTTAAACGACAATCCATTTACAGGCAATGAAAATGCTATTGTATCTAAGTTGTAATTTGTTTTTTGTTTTTTTTATTTTCATTATGATTCAATAAAAGATTGCAACCATTTTATTTTTCTCTGTTGAAACTTTATTATAATTTTCATTTTTGTTCGATGCCCCACGTCTGATTAAATAAAACTAAATGACCATTTTTTTGAAAAAGAAAAAAACTTTTTACTTTCCAACTTTTTTCCTTAGTTGAACAATCATACCATATGTCAATATGTTTTATTTTTGCATGAAATATTTGATCTTTTGTGAAATGTTTAGAGCTTTTATATGTACAAGACAATAATGAGAAGTTACATGCAAATATCTCAATATCTACACTACTTTTCGATAAGCTTTTTTAGGACATGATAATATACCGACTAACCACAATAATAACCTAAGCCCGATCAAGATGAGTACACACACCATCAAAACCATTAAAATCTTTATTCGTGTTGTTGTTACCATTTGAAAAGCCATTATTCTTTATTGCCTCACTATAGCTTCCTGCTACACCATGTTAGAAACTAATAATGTTTAGGAATCGTATTAGTATTTGACCTCGTTTAATGGTGAATCAATCACTTCTTGAACCATATAAGCTATGTTCTATCTCAGATAGTAACATTAGAATAAGCTTGCTCTTACGCTCTGTTCTTTATGTCTTATCAGTAATCTATTTCAGTTCAGTTCAGTAGTATTTAGTTTAGTTCAGTCATTTTACTTCAGCAAATGCACATTAATTCTATTCAGTAATTTCACTCATATATGACTTTAAGGTCCTTTGTACCAATCCGAATGCCCTTCAATTCGAAGCAACTTATTAGTATGCCTTGGATTCTTGCAATATTCACATAAACAATCATCCGACTTCTTCCTCCTATTATGAGATTGTTTATCTTTGACACTCAAGTTTTCATTGGGGTGCCCATTAAGGCGACTCTAGCATTTTGAAGGTCCTAGGTAATTTTAAGTTAAAAAGTAAATAAATTCTACTACAAATCATATTAATTATACATAAGTGTTAGTACAATAAGCAAAACCAAATATTGTTATAAACATAATCATAGTGCAATAAGCAATAATCACATTAAGATTTTCCATATACTTTAAGAATTGAATTAAAATTAAACGACAGAGACTATTACCACTCAAACGACATTAATTAATAAAAATTTGTTCTTTGTATTGTGATTATAACATCAAATTTATTTGAATAAATCAAAGAAATAAAAGTAAAATTCAAAACTTCATTTATATTTCAGCACTATTAATGTAATTTACCACTGTTTTATGCGGTATCAAATGTCCGAAAATTCGAATCTACTTGTATCCATCAACCAACTCCAATCCTAACCGTTTAATACCAACCTCAATCTCCACCGTGCATCCCAACGCCAACCATCCAACGGCACATAATCATCCATCACACATCGAACCGATGAATCCCTGCCACGTGTTCTCACAGCAATTGATCTGATCGTAATCCCAATCTTATTACAAAAACCCGCTAATCTCGCATAAATTCTCTCTTTAATAACCAAAAATATCCGTTAAGAGTCGTTTTATTCGTTTCATATTCCCAGAATTTTCTTCCAATTTTCTCGCTCGATTTTCTCTCTATCCAAACAGCTTGGAATTCTCAGATTGGTGGTGCTCGGGCGCAAATGGAGATGTGGTCAATGGAGGATTCATGCGCTCATGCTCTTATGCTTTCCATGGCTCGCGTCTCGCTCTCTGTTTCCGTACGTACTCGACGGTCTCTTCCCAATTCTCCTATACCCTTTTCCATACGAATATGTAAAGTTGGAAACTAAATTTGATTTAGGGCTTTCTTTATAGTTTTTTTCTTTCATTTTCTTGTGTTTTCAAGCTGAATTTGTGGAAATTGGGAATTGATTAGGGTAATTTTAATTCGGGGATTTATTGAAATTTAGGGTTTCTGTGATGTTGTTCTGTAATTGGAGCTTCTTAGGGTTTGATGTTCTGTTGATAGTTTAAAGGGGTTCAGTTGACTTATTGGAATTTGAATCTTAGGGTTTAGAGACGTAATTTCTTGAATTTGCTCATTGAGTAGTGGTTTTCTTGCATTTGAATTACCTGGTTTGAGAGTTCTTTGGTGAGAAGTTTGGGGATGGCGGGAAGGTGGGAGTTGGGATTGCCGAAGACGGGTGCTTGTAGTTTAAAAGAGCAGTTGGCTAGAAGTACTTTGCACAATGTGAGATTGCAAGGACACCCTTATGTGGAACTCCGCGAGGATGGGAAGCGGTTCATTTTTTTCTGTACATTGTGTCTTGCGCCGTGTTATAGTGATTGTGTTTTGTTTGATCACTTGAAGGGAAGTCTTCATTCTGAAAGGTTATCGGCTGCTAAGCTTACTCTGTTGAAGCCAAATCCGTGGCCTTTTAGTGATGGAATTCATTTCTTTGACAATTCAAGTGATAGTGCAAAAGAATTGAATGAAAGAAATGGTAATCATAGTAGGTTGTTGGAGCCTCAAAGTAATGGAAAAAATCTGGCTCTTGTGGAATATGGTGGCAACGGAAATGGTGAACGTTATAAGGACACGAAAGGCAATGGCGGAACTTATGATCTAATTATTCCTGATGTAGTCGTTAAGGATGAAATTTCGAATTTGAAAGCCAGGTTTGTTGGTTCTGCACAAATTGCTGCAAGATTCTCTGAGAAGGGTAAAGTGTCAAATGAAATTAGTAGGATATGGTGTGAATGGTTAGGGGAAAATAGTTCTGATGATGAGGACAAGGTTAAAGTTTCGGACCACGATTTTGCTATTGTTACATTTTCATATAATTATGATTTGGGAAGAAAAGGGTTGCTTGATGATGTAAAATTGTTGCTCTCATCTAGTCCTCCATTAGACTTGGAGAATGGCAAGGGAGCTAATAAGAAAAGGAAGAAATCCTTTTCTGATCCGGGGGATATCAGCGAGTCTTTGGGTCATCAGTATGATTCATCTAGTGAAGGATCTTCTGCTTCAAATGGTAGCCATAGATTGCTGTTGGATCCATTTGATGATCAGCTTCTGCATTCAGGGATCTCAAGCAAGACAGTAAGGCGAGAACTGAGACGACAGCAGCGCATAGCAGCAGAAAGATTGTGTGACATTTGTCAGCAAAAAATGCTTCCTGAAAAAGATGTAGCAACTCTTGTGAACTCGAAGACTGGAAAACTTGCTTGCAGTAGCAGAAACGCCAATGGGGTAATCATTTCCTGTATTGCCTATGTTTCAGTTTTGGGTCTTATGTGCTAACCGCTACTACTTGCCTCTTCGCCCCTTATTTTTTCAGGGCCATGGTCCGCATGGATTTATTTTTTCTAAATTGATTGAAGACAAACATTTCAAAAGCTTGTTTAATTCTAAATATGATATTCATCGTGTAGGCATTTCACGTTTTTCATACTTCCTGCCTCGTACACTGGATACTTTTATGTGAATATGAAATGGCGAAAAATCAACCAGCTAGTCTGAAAGGGAGAAGGAGGTCTAGGAGAAAGAATGTAACTAAAGCCACCACAAAAAGAAAGATTACATATTCAAATGGCCAAATTGAGACTGCATTCTGCCCGGAGTGCCAGGGCACTGGTGCCGTCATTGACGGAGAAGAAATGGAGAAGCCAACCATTCCTCTTTCAGAGGTTTGATTTCCATCTTTTATTTGAGTGATTTAGTAGTATATGGCGCCGACTTACAGTTTTTGATATCACGCTTATTTGTGATATGTCATCAAATTCCAGTTTTTGATATCATGTTAATTCCTTTGGTTGAATATCAATAATCAAGTTTCAGTTCACGTTTATTTGCCAAAATTTGCGAGGGGAAAAAGACATTATTCAAACTTCTAATTTGAGACTGAAAAAGCAGCCATCATTTGTATGTAGAGGTAGCAATTGTGTACACGACCTGACAAACATGACACTGACTCAACTTGATTTTCGTGGCTTTGTGATATATTAAACATGCGGTGGATCTTTTTTGGGTTGATACAAAGTTGAGAACCCACCTTTTTGTTGGGTTAGAGTTGGTCTACTAACTCGAAAATGAAACAAATCCTTCAAAGTAATATTATAGTTCTCTCATGTATTTGTATGTGACCTTAATAAAAATAACAAATTTTTACCTGTCACCTGCAAACATGTTTCAAACTGCTCATACTTTTACATGTCATCCTCAGTTGAGTATAATACTTAAATTACACATGAGCTATGAACATATTACTCAAAAACCAACATAATATAAGCGGATTAGGGGGTTCATTGAATATATTAAGGTCAATCTTTTGGACGGTCTAGTCCAAAAATAACATCAATATTAAGAAGTATCACTATATCTTCATATATTTTAAAATTTCACAATTAACGAAGGTAGGAAATTTTTACATGTGACCCACGAGCACAAAATGAAAATGGCACTAACCCAATTGGGTTAGCACGATTATGACATGGAATTTTGTGTTCAATTAGCGTTTGATTTGACACTAACTCAATAATTGACGCGACATAAACACGATATACTTAGACGAATTGCCACCTCTATTTGTATGGTAAAATTTTATGAATCCTCATTCAATCAAATGGTTTTGTTTTTGTTTTTATTTTCCTTATTTCAGATGTTCAAATATAAGATAAAAGTGAGTGATGGGCGCAGGGCTTGGATGAGAAGTCCTGAAGTGTTGCAGAATTGCTCCATAGGTTTTCATTTTCCTTCTGAGTCCGAAGAAAACATTCAGGTTTTTGAATCTCTTCTTAAGCCTTTGCATAAGTTCTCCATATACTTCATGTTTCTGAACTTTCTTCTCAATGTATTGTCTACAGGAAAAGGTTTCACCTCTCAAATTGCTGAATTTCTACAAAGCCAATGAATGAATATAATCTGTGCAGAACGTATATTTGCTGAACCTGAACCTTGAAAGTAGGATGTAAATTTTTCATCTCTAACAAAGGTAAGTAACCTGTTTATGAAGTCAATTTCGACGGACCTTCCGAAGAACATGATAAATTGTAGCTTTTGTGTATACCTCTGTCCTATATTGAACAAAGAATACACCTGTTGTCTAACTGGGTGATTGCATATAAGGTTGTACATTGCATTGCTGACTGTCATTTGTCTGCTCTGTAAATGAGTTCTAATTCGTGTTGGAATAATGGCTACTTGTCGCCTCAAAAACTGTTTCTACTTTTGTCCCATATTGGAAAATTATTAGTTCGTATATCAGTTTATGTTGACATGATGCTTATGTTGTGTTCGAAGTGTGTTCAGAAAGGTTTAAGAAACTAAACCTCCTGTACGACCTGCTTGGCTTGTGCTCGAATCATAGCATTTTTGGTGGGACAAAGTTTCTTTATGGAAAATAGGAAAACCTTCATATTCTTCAAGCAGATTGTTTCTATTTCTCTTTTAGGCATTGGGATCTTGTTGTTGCCTTAATCTTCTACTTCCAAGTTTAGGAATTGATATCCTAATCTTGGAGAGTCGGTCTAACGAGAATTGCTTTCAAACCTTTCAAAGCAGTGGCTCGTCCACGTCACGTCTTTTCTATTGGATATGTTTTCCTAATTATATCCAACAACTATATTGAAGAATTAATTGTCAGGCTAGCCTGTCTGGAATGGCATAATCCAGATTTGAGGTTTGATTTCACAGTTGTTTTGCTAGCTGTTACTGTTTATGCAATCATGGATGACAGGGTGAAATATTTTTCATAATTTTTATATGATCAATTGAAATAATTAATTAGTTTAAGGTTGCTTTCTTAATATGAATAACCTTGTCATGATTTATTTTTTGGTTATAACAACCTTGTCATGATTTACCATTAGTTTTAATACATTTGGTTCATTTATATATGGGCTTGAAGCACCATTAGTTTATGATATGTTCAAAATCTAATCATCTGGCCTCGATCTTTTTCAGTTATCACTCATTTTAAGCAGAGTTTTGATATTGTCGTTATCCTCCTAACCTGTGACGATGTTTCTTGAATTTGCTTCTAAAGTTTTTTTCCCTGTGGATTCTACTGTGGCGAAGTGATTAATTAGATTAAAAAGGTAAAATGTGTATCTCTAGGCTAAATTCTATGAACAAAGTAAATAAACATGTAGATACAAGTAAAGCGAGCAAGTTTTATATTCATAATTGTCTTCGGCCATCAAAAGTGTTTTTTAAGTGAAAGTAGAGGCTGTCTATTAACGCCGGCCGAAGATCCAGATAGTGTTGTTTGCAAACTCGGCAAAACACCAAACTTAACCTTTTTGAAAATATAAAAATACTAATTCAATTAGTACAAGCTACCACCATATAAGCTCGGTAGAAGATAACTTATGCTTGTTACATCAAACTTAGCAGCCTTCAACTGCGTAACATAAACATACATTGAAGCAACGGGGAAAGCAACATCACCAACAAGAAAACCCCAAACAAACTGAAAAACTCCTTAACCCGTCAAACCCAGACTGCATTTTGCTAGGCATTTGTATTAACTTTCCACCAATCAAAAGCTGATAATTGTTTTTCAGATACAACTTTTTACGATTTATTCTCGAATGAACATTTATTAACATTTGTTCTGTGCTCCGCCCAAAACAATTGTCCAATTATTTTTATAGCATGAATTAAACTAGTTTATTAAATTAACAGCATAAAATAATAGAGGAAATTTTTATTTTTCTTCAACCAAAAACATTTGTGAAGTTAAGAGACTCTAATTGCATTTTATGCTAAAAACGGCCCATAAACGTGTGAAATCAATTGTCCATTTTTAAATGAGAAGTCGTCTGCTACCTGTTCATGAATCAGATTCTATCAAAATAATCAATCAATAAAATAATAAATAGTCAACTAAATTTTTATCCAAATAAACAAATCAAAGTCAATGGTTTTACGTTTGCAGAAAGTGACTCATAACCATGATCAAGATGAATTTGAATACTATTCAAATTTTCCAAAACTTAGATGTAAAATTTGTTTTAATACTATAAAGATAATATCCGTTTTAATCCAATTTTTTTTTTTTTTTTTTTAGTTTTACGGTTTGAAAACATATGTACCCGTATTAGAAACACATTATATAGAAGTAATCAAATCACTTTGTTTTTAACATAAAGTTCAGTTTATTCATTCATTGTCATCTTTTAAAGTCATTTATTGTTCAACTCTTATACCTTAGTTTATGAGGTCAGCGCTACACAATAGTTAGTAAAATATGTTAGACGCTAGTCGAATACTTTATGATTTTTTGAAAACTAATCGAGAACTGGTCAGGAACAATTTGGATATTGAGTGTGTAGGCGGATCTAGATCCAAATCCAACCTCAATTTTAAGCGCCTAGGTGGTCAGACGACCTTCATTTACAATAGAGTAACACAACCTTTAAAACTCGACTGTTATTAGAGGAGTCAAAACGACTTTTTTATAAAAATATTAATTGACCACTCAAGACATAAAGTACTCCTAGTATCTCTATTTCTGTCATTGAATTCTGAATTTGTCACTTAATCATAATCGTGTTACATCTTACATATTTTAATAAAACAAAAATAATAATCATATCAAATCATAATTTCTACGAATTGTATTATCGTGTCAGAAAATAACGTACTTACAAAATGTCAACAAATCTTCAACATATATATCAGCCGGCTCATATTCAGAATTCTTCAAATCCTCTTTATATATATTAAAATAAAAAAAAAAAACTTAGCTCAGGCGGATAATTTCAGCCGATCAGATTATCCAAGCCGGCCCACCTTTCATGCATGCAACTCCCCACAGACTATTTCGCACCACCAAACCCTTTATAAACAAGCTTCTACTTCAGTTTTTACTCATTATTTCAACACCACAAAAGTACTTCTTTTTGCTCTTCTTTCCGAGCGAACTCTCATCGATCTCTCTGTTCGGGGTTTAGTCACAGTTAGTTAGTACTCGATCTCGATACAACACTTAAGGTACTGAAAATGGTGCATTCAAGGAAGTCCAAGATCAATATTACATGTTTATTCTTGATTGGTTTAGTTCTTGTTCTTGGTTCGGTTATCGGTTCTCAAGCTCGGCAACTGCCACCGCCACCACCCGAGAAGATTTTGGGCCTTGGAAGTGAGCCTATGAGAGTTAATTATAAGGAATTTCTAGCAATGCTTCCAAAGGGACCTTTGCCTCCTTCTGGACCTAGCCCTGGTATTAATCAAATATCATCTCCATAGTTTTTTACAAGCTCCAGACCATACTAAGAGGACTAATATTTTTATATGTATAATTTTTTTATTTTTTATTTTCAATATTTATTTTTGATACTTGAGGAATTTATATATTGTTGTGGTGAAAGTAGTTCTTTCATTTTGTTGTTAAGGGAAGATTAATTAGAAAATTATGATACATGTACGATATTATACAAGTGATATCTTATCAAAATAATTATTAGTAGCTTTTGAGAATTATGGATTGGATTTGTTTATTCCTTTAATGTACTTTTTGAGATTAGATAGATATATATAAGTTGTAATTTAAAATGGTATCAGATCATTTTTAATCCAAAATCGAGTCACACGTATATTTCTATTAATTGACTACAAAAAATTAGATGAATTATCCCACCAAAGTTCGTGGTTAGCTAATGCATGCAACTACATGATTCCCCTTTCAAAATATAATGTGCATTTAATTGCCTCAGCTACAGCATACAATCAAACCATAAAGCCTAAATCTCCGAAGGAACTGTAGTTGTCCGATCGTTTAAAATAGTCACCAATATAGTTCTAATCGCATTCAATCCTTAGGTTATGCCACCACTTTTCCCAAGTTGTTTTAACTATGAAAATTGTCGCACCAAGTTGATCCGCCAAAAACGTGAATGGTTGATGTCTGAACTGGGAAAAAAAAAGACCATCTAGGAAATACGCTTCAGTGTGCGAAATACACGACCAGCTCCACGATCGCAGGAATAGAGAATTGAACTGTCTATGTTAACTGTAATCCAATTAGGAGGAGGTGCATGTCAAACTTAAAGGTATGTTTATTATCCCACAATCGCTATTGAATCATCTATAGATTTTAATTTTACACTTTTAGATGTTGAACTATATGAGATGTAATGAAGGTATGTTTATCATCCCACATTAACTAAGATCTCCCTTCAAAACATATACATTTTGAAGATAAGTTACCTAAATTTTAAGGTGAATACTTTTTTTTTTTTTTTGGATGCAATAAGGTGAGTACTTTTGAATTGAATTTGCATATTGACATTATGCACTAATTTAACAAAGTTTGAAAATCAGCTTGAAACTTTTTTGAGCCTTAATAGAAAATTAGTTGACTTTGGTGCCTAACAACCCAAAATAAGTTTTATAAAAATAAATAAATTAAACAACCCAAAATAAAAACAAAGTCAGCTTTCCATATCAACATATGTACGTTTATGTATACATACTTACAGACACATTTTTATATAGTTTAATTATATATCCATTCACTACAATCCTTAACAATAAATCTCATATTCCATTATACAAGTACAAGCAAAAATCTTATATCTGTTCTAACATGAGTGATTTCGTTCTGATCAGGATTGCAATCACTTGTTCCCTGCTATCAAGGATTTTTGGTCATCAATATCCGGCGAGCAGTCGCCAGCCGTTTAGCAACAATAGCAGTGGTTGGGATGAATAAAGAGGGTTGTGATAAGTTTAACAAATGTGGGAAAATGTTATACCATTTTTCAACATTTGTTAATAGAATTTCAATTGTTCGTAAAATATTTTCTGTTAACTTAGTTTCTTAAATCGAAATAAAAGCTGTAAAATTGTGAGAATATTTTCCTGTAACGAGTACGAGTCTATGTTCTTTTAATAGACTTGTTTTCTCAAGCCCTAACTGGCCTACAATTGATTCTATTGAAGACTGGGCTCATATTTTGAGATTAATTCTCAAGCCTTACCCAATTTGGCCCATTTAAATTTATTTTGTTAAAGTTTAGGATGTTGATCAGTATAAGACTAGTGTTTTTCTGTTTTTTTAAGCAAAACTTACTTCAGTTACCCTCACTGTATGTCAGTTCAGTCGGTCAAAATTCAGCAGTAAAATTCTTTAGGCATTCACATTCAATCATTTCTTCTGATTCAATCAATTCAGTTTAGTTATAAAGAATCTAGCTTAACTCTGATCCAAGATGAACAAAAACTTCAAGTCTATTAAAGAGATTTATTATATAATTTACGTATTATTTCATTTCACAACCCTTTTTAAATCGGTTTCCAATTTCTATTCCGCCTCCAATCACCACATTACGTCATATTGTCTCAAATTGCAAATAAGTATAAAATTGTAGTACGATATTGTTTGCTTTGGCCCAACCTGCATGCATGGATGTCTTTGGGCATCTTCCCAAAAGGTGGCTACCCTTTTGAGTACTGAGTAGCTGTGATGCTTGTCTCATCCCCAATTTTACTTCTTTGATTCTCAGAATTGTTTACATTGTCCTACTTTGGGGATTCTGCAATGTGGTTACCGAGTCGTTGCTATGCTTGTTTAAATGCTGAGAATTCATTCCTCATTTTACATCTTTCATACATTTCAGATTCTCCGAATGCTGCATTGCTTTCTTCACTCTGAGTAATTGACTAGTTGTGATGTTTGTTTCGACGGTGAGAATTTTTGTTATGTTGCTCAAACTTTTGAACACAGAATGGAGAAAGATTAAGGCTTCACCTATATATAAAGGCGCTAACTTTTGTTCAGTAACCTGTTATTTTTGTCACATTAACCCTTAATTGTATAGCAATCAAATCTTATTTTATCCAATTTCGATGGAAATTAGCGCATATATAACAACACTTCATATATTTTGGGTGTTATTGAACCCAATATTTTGATAATTTGTTTAGTTACCTCTCTGCTCTAGTTTCCAATTTGACATGTTTGATACTTTTGGGATTCTCTGAATTGTTGTGTTGCTTTAATTAAGTGAAACTTTGGGGTTTCTTCAATGTGAGCACTGAGTAGTAGTGGTATTTGTTTAAATGGTGAGAATTTCTGTTATGTTGCTCAAATTCTGGAGAGGAAATGGAGGAAGATTTAGGCCTGACCTATAAAACGGTTAAGTTTTGTTTACGGACCTATAGTTTTTGTGACATTAATTCTTAAATGAATAGCAATCTAATCATATTTCATTTTAGATATATATTTTCCCTTTCATGTAGCATATGTTGGAATTTTATGATAATAACATAAAGGAATGGTTTTGTTTGTTTTATTTCAGATATCAGATTGGATAATTAAGAAGAAGTGTTATAAATTATCGGCCGGAGATATTGCAATGTGGTTGGATTTGATCTCAAAAATTCATGGTTTAGAAAAGGCTGAGAAGTATTTTAACAAAATGTGTGCTAGGTTGAGTGACTACAAGATCTATGGCTCTCTTTTAAGTTGCTATGTAAATGCTAAACAAGAGCAAAAAGCAGAGGCGGTGATACAGAAAATGAATGATTTGGGATTTATCAAACAAGAATATGTTTACACTGAAATGTTGAATCTTTATTACCAATTGGGTAAGTGCGAGAAATTTGACGCACTTGTAAAGGAGATTGAAGAAAAAGGCATCAAATGTAACTACATGATGTACAACATTCGGTTGAATGCTTACGCTGCCTGCTCCAATATTGAGGGTATGGAGAAAGTTCTAATGAAGATGGAGGTTGATCCCCATATAAAAATGGATTTTTCTATGTATTCTGTTGCAGCGAATGGTTACTTAAAAGCCGGCCTTCTCGACAAAGCTTATACATTGTTAAAAAAATCAGAGCTGCTGATTCGCAGCCACTCGAGAAAGTCTAATTATGAATATCTCCTGAAACAGTATGCTTATGTTGGGAAAAAGTCTGATGTTTACCGCGTTTGGGAACTGTATAAGGAGATAGGAAGTCAATTCAACACAGGCTATATAAGAATGATAAATTCTTTACTTCAACTCAATGATCTTGATGGTGCTGAGATGATATGTGACGAGTAGGAATCTAAGAACACTCTTTTTGACATCCGTGTACCCAATTTGATGATCAATGCCGAAAAGGGTTCTTGGGGAAAAGCTGAGGCGTTCGTGGAAAAGATAGTCAAGAGAGAGAAGGAGCCAAATGCTATCTCATGGGATAATTTAGCAGTCGGGTACCTACATAGCGGTCAGATGGTGAAAGCTGTAGAAACGATAAAAAAAGCGATTTTAGCGAGTAACAAGGGATGGATACCCAAGATTGATACTTTAATGAGATGTCTAGAGCATTTGAAAGGTTTAGGAGACTAGGAAGCGGCCAATGAGCTTTTGAAGATATAAACGAGCAAAGTCGTTTCGAAACCGTTACCTCATGGGATCATTTGGCAGCTGGATACCTACTGAGTGGTGAGACGAAAGAAGCAGTAGAAATGTTGAAAAAAGCGATTTTAGGGAGTACACTGGAAAGGCAAATGAGGTTTGATACTTTGGCTGCTTTTCTTAAGTATTTGAAAGGGCAAGGAGACATGGAAGCTACAGAAGAGCTTATGAAGATGATTAACCAGCACTGTCATTTCTCAAGATTGGCTTACAATAGATTAGTTAGTTGTGTTTATGATGAGAAACTTAATACCAAACCGCTTTACCAGATTGAGGATGACGACTGGAGTTTCGGTTAACCAGTCTGGATAATTGGAGCTGAGATTAGTTATGGCGGATTGCTGTTTTTTGTTTTTTACAACACTGCCATTTAGTTGAAGTGTAGTGTTGGAAAAATCTTTTTTTTGCAACTTAGCTAGTATTAGGACGTTAATCGTGTCATTTTAAGCTAGTTCAAGATACTAAGAAGACATTCTTAGGTAGTAAAACATATCAACTGGCAGTCAATCCTAAACTGTCTGTGGAAAGGTCAAATTATTAAAGTTACCTCTATCATTCATGAGAAAGTAGACACGAAAGAGTAAACTATTACTTTTACACCGAAAACACGAGGTAGATTGAACTCTTAGTAAAAGACTATCACTTGGCAGTGAGTTCTTGATCATCTGTGGTGATGGTTAAGGGGGCTACATTGATTGAAGCATATTGAAGAAGCTCGTCATCTTTCTCTATAACAACTACTATGTCTTGAGGTAGATAACACCAAGCCTCTACTCCACCTCCACTTCCCGTATCAAAGAGACAAATCAGATTATTTCTTGTTATCTCTTCAGAATCATTTATGGCAATGCATGGAGTTATCCAAATCGGTTTCCCCCATCCAAAATCTGAATTATTGTACAGACCGAAGTTGCACCAACTGGTAACCGCCATTAGTTCCATTTCATCCGAGGAGAGCGAATTCACCATGTCTTTCATATCTTGGATGAGCTTGGAAGGTCCGTCGGCTTTTGTAGAATTCTTCACAAACTCGCTGTTTACTTTCCTTATTGCAATATTCCTTAATTGGTATACTAAATTACTTAGCTCGGTTTCCTTCTTTGTAAATATCGCTTGCGTAGGCCATACAAAGTTCCCAATTGCAGAATCCGGAAACGGTGGTGTAGCTCTCCGCCTCATATTAACATCAAGGCTGATGGCTATTGCCTTTTCAATGCCTGACTTTGCATTGAAAGCAGGAACCATAGTTTTAGCTATGATTGAAGTAACAACCTCAACCCGAGACGGATCTTCCACTCTACTGTTACTTGATGATACAGCTTTGGCTTTAAGTTTATCAATGCCCGACGCATCAAACATCAGCCTGCTTAGAGCATACTTATCTTTCCTCGTGAACAAACTCCATATATATGTGAAGAGTGCCTCTTTTGGGATGTCCCCATCATAGTATGGAAACAAACATCGAGAATCATAATCCGGGTATGTTATCATTTGTCTATCCAATGAAGACGAAGACGAAGATGAAGATGCTTTATCAGCCCAAGATTTGATGAAGAAAGCGAATGAAGTTCCATCAAGAACAAAATGTGAAACAGATAGACCAATGACTAAACCACCACAAGCAAAAGTTGTTAGTTGAATCAAGACAAGGAATGATCCAATAGGATTTTGTTTCAAAGAGGACACATCTGGGACTAGTTTAGGCAGAAGTGTCGGATCAGGTTGTCCGAGATATTCGGACATGGATATGTTAGCCGTGGCCTCTATGTAATATGCTCCTTCGTCGTTGCAATCGATCGAACTATAGTCTTTGATCTTTCCAGCGAGAGGGTAGAAATCGGATAGTGTTTCTGATAAAGATTGTTTTAGAACAGATGACCTTTGGGAGATTATGAAATCACATTCATGGTTAGTGTTCGGATAGAAAAAGGCAGTGGAAAAAAAGAGAGGGGGAATAAATTGATCCAAAAGAGAGATCTTGAATGTTTTAAGGTGAGATGGTGTTAATGAACTAGGTTTGATGCATTCTTTGGTGTGAATTTTAACCTCCATTTTAGTTTCTTTTTCTCAATATGCTCCAATATTGTATTACCTTCCATAGGACATTTGTAAATCCTTTTGGTTTTTTATCCGGTTTCCGAACCACATTGGGCTGACTAATCCAGATTCGGGGCGGGTCCAAGGATTATGGTGTTTAAACGTCTCCCAATCGCGGTTGTGGGGGATCGAACCGCAGACCTCCGTACCAAGCGCAACCTCATGCTACCACTGCGCCAACCATCGATTGGTAGACATTTGTAAATCCAATCACAGGGTGTATGATAGAGTGGTAAAGGTCCATCTTTTTTAAAATAGAAAGAATATTTTTAGACAATAATTTCATCTTTAGAGATGCAAATCAATGAAAAACATTGTTATGCGATAACGGAAGATTAGAAACTTTTTCAAGTAGAGGTTCGTTTATAAATTGTACTATTATCTAAAAGATTAGAGACTCATTTCATCAAAAGAGAATAAGTCAAAGATGAAGATGCTAAAGAGACTACTCCTCTGTCTAAGAGCTTGATCCACCATGAGTATCTTGTGTCACCTCTTTTTCCATTTGCAAACAAGGTTTTGTGATTAAATTTTGAAAAATAACGTTTATTGTATGCAATATTTACAAACAAGATCCAAAATATTATCGGTGTTAAAAAATGACTTTGAATCATTATAAGATCAAAAGATGTATCCTTTATTTGTTCTTTTAAATTAATTCTTTATATATTCAAATTCACAATTTAAAACTGTTTCAAAACAGTTTTTCTACAAAAAAATATTTATAATTTAAATTTATAAGCAAAAATTTATTAAGTTAATTTTTTTAAAAAATAAAATAAGCATCATACAAAATTAAAAAGAAAAAAAAACACTCATTTAACTATTTTCTTCAACTTTTAATATTTTGAAAGTTTTTTTTTTTTAAAAGACAAATATTTTGAAACCTTAAATACTACGAACCACAAACATTCATTTTAAGGTGAAGACGATGTGTTATTCTATTTCATCCACCATTTAATCAACTTTCATTCCAATAATCTAATGATAATGTAGAGCAAATAGTGAGTTATTTTTTAAAAAACTTTATTAAAAACAAAATAACAATATAAAACCCTTCATTTTTAATATTTTAAACAAACGCTACTTTATTCCCCACTTATGATTTCAACCACAAGAATTAGTGGGCAATATTGTTTGGCGTTTTCTCTACTTCTAACAATATTATTTTCAGTTTGCGTTTTCTTTGACTCATCATCAATTATGAAGTTGTTGATCGTAGATAAAAACAACTAAAAATCTAAGGGCCTGTTTGTTTTAACTGCGGGTTGCTGTTGCTGTTTGCTGGTTGCTGTTACGGTTTGCTGTTTGCTGTTTCTAATTCCTGGTTGCTGTTTGCTGTTTGATTATTAGTGTTTGGTAAAATTATGATTAACTATTACTGTTACGATGTAAAATGACATATATGGACATGTTTATAAAATCAATTTTAAAAATAATATTAAAATAATGAAATTTTGAAGGACATATAAGAGATAACACATTTAAACCGTAAAAGATGTTTGAAAAGTAGGAATTCTCTACTTTTTCTAAAAGTACTTTTTGGATATCAAAAAGCAAAAAATGGATACTAACCAAACACTTGAAACTCTCCTTTTTAGTATGGAAAAGCAAAAAGTAGTTTAAAAAGTAGTAAACAAACACCCTCTAAGTTACACATTATAATTAAACAAACAATTATGTATAATTTTTTTGGGCTTACTTTCAATAATTTTATTTTGTTATTTTGGGTTCAGTACAAGTTTATTAGACATGTAATTATGCTAGTAATTCAGTCCGGTTAAGCAAATTTTAGTTCACCAAAAAGCACACAGCCTTGATATACGTCTAGCATACCATATTATGTGTACGCTAATTAATGATAAAATGACACATAAAATATTTTATCATTTAGAATTCATGATTTAAGATTTAAAATTTATTTTTTAGTATTTAAGGTTTTATTTTTAGTGTTTAATATTTTCTATTATTATTTGGTTAAAAAATATGTAGTCTACTTGTTGCGTTTGTTGCTCTTTTTGTGTTGTAGCATTTTATCATTATTGTGGTCGATGTCATATGGTGATTAATCGAATTATATTTGGTCAGTTATTAAATAGTCTAATTATCAATAAAGTAAAATTAAAGATAACTTCCCAAAAAAAAAATTGAAAGTGTCTAATTCAGCATGCATAAGTTAATACAGTCTTAGCATGTAAACCAGCTATAACAACTGCTCTAATTTGTAGTTACCGTCTTTTTTTTGTTTGTTTCTTTGGTTTAATAACTCATGAATCAGTAACCCTATATCACTTTGACCGACCACGTTAAGCTCTGTTTTTTTTTTGTTTTGTTTATGTATGATGAACATTGTTCTCCGACACCTATGGCGGCGGCGCGGCGTGAGACCGGAAATATTTTCCGGTGATGCATTAAGTCGTTCATTATGTTCGTCGTCGTTGTCTCCTCCTCTTATTGGTAGGCTTTCAAGGTCAGTAAACCCTTCGGTTTCGATTGTTCCGATTCTCCAGCAATGGGTCGACGAAGGCAACAAACCTAACCTAATCGATCTTCAGAACTCTATGAGGCTGCTTCGCAAGAACCGCCGTCATAACCACGCTCTTCAGGTACCTCGTTTTCTTGCATTCAACATTTGGGGTTTCGATGACTCCAAAATCGACTAAGGTTGTCTGATCATTGTGTTTCAACACTTATTATAGCATTTATAAAATACTAACAGTTGGGGTTTCTTCCATGTAAGTAGCTGTGTTGTGATGTTTGTTTGAAGGGTTTAGATGACAAAATGCGCTATCTAGAGAGTACCGGTTTAACTTCTATGTAGAAAATAATGCCAATTTAACCTCAATGCTATGAAATGGTGTGATTTTAGCCTTGCCTAACTACACGGGTTTGTGCTGTTTTGTACGTAAAGGGTCAAATTGGTACTTCCTTGAGGTCATTTTAGTGTTTTATCTTGTTTACATGGTGAAACTTTATTTTATGTTTCTTCACCTATAATATCAATCACTCATAAGAATATGATTAAACATGTATTCTTAAAATTTTGAAACTCATGGCTTGCCTCATTTATTTCAGATATCAGATTGGATGATTGAGCAAAGCTGTTATGAATTGTCGGCCGCAGATGCTGCATTTCGGTTGGATTTGATCTCAAGAGTTCATGGTTTAGAAAAAGCCGAGGAGTATTTCAACAAAATTTCTGCTACTCTGGGTAACTACAAGATCTATGGCTCTCTTTTAAGTTGCTATGCACATGCCAAACACGAGCAAAAAGCAGAGCTGATGCTGCAGAAAATGAAGGATTTGGGTTTTATCAGAGAGCAATTTGTTTACAATGAAATGCTGAATCTCTATTGTCAATTGGGTAAACATGAGAAATTCGACGCCCTTGTAAAGGAGATGGAAGAAAACGGCTTCAAATGTAACAACATCACCTACACCATTCGGTTGAATGCTTATGCTGCCTGTGCTAACATTGAGGGTATGGAGACAATTCTGGTGAAGATGGAGGCTGATCAAGAAATTAAAATGGACTTTCATGCTTATTCTAGTGCAGCAAATGGTTACTGTAAAGCTGGCCTTCTCGACAAAGCTTTGATGATGTTGAAAAAGTCGGAGGAGCACATTCGCCCCAACTCGAGAAAGTCTATTTATGAACTTCTCCTAAAACAATATGCTGATGTTGGGAGAAAAGACGACGTTTATCGCATTTGGGAATTGTATAAGCAGATAGGAAGGCAATTCAACACAGGCTATATAAGGATGATAAGTTCATTACTTCAACTGGATGATCTTGATGGTGCTGAGTTGATATTTGAGGAGTGGGAATCTACGAACACTTTTTTCGACATTCGCATACCGAATTTGATGATCAATGCCTATTCCGAAAAGGGTTATTTGGAAAAAGCTGAGGGGTACGTGGAAAAGATAGTCAAGGGAGAGAAGGAGCCAAATGCTATCTCATGGGATAATTTAGCAGCCGGATACCTACAAAGCGATCAGATGGTGAAAGCTGTAGAAACGATAAAGAAAGCAATTTTAATGAGTAACCCGAGATGGGTACCCAGGATTGATACTTTAACAGCATGTTTGGAGCATTTGAAAGGTTTGGGAGATAAGGAAGCTGCTGATGAGCTTTTAAAGTCGATAAAAAAGCAGAGTGATTTCAAATCGGGTACGTCATGGATTCATTTGGCAGCTGCACATTTATTGAGTGGCGAGACGAATGAAGCAGTGGAAATGATTAAAAGAGACATTTTAGCAAGCACACCGGAAAGACAAACGAGGTTTGATACTTTGTCTGCATTTCTGAAACACTTGAAAGTGCAAGGAGACAAGGAAGCAGCAGAGGACCTTTTGAAGATGATTAACCATCACTGCCATTTCTCAAGGTTGAGTTATAGTAGATTAGTTAGCTGTGTTAATGATGAGAAACTGCAAACCAAATCAAATGACCAGATTGAGGATGATGATCAGAGTTTCGGTTAACCGATTTCCAGAATGCGGGAGCTGTTAAAAGTACTAGAGATTAGTTACGGAGGCAGATTGGTGGTGATTCTTGTAAGTCTTGAATTATGTTGCACGAGCACTCTTTTCGGTAGCCTCTACATCTGTGTCCATTTTGTTTTTGTTATTATTTTTAAGTTACATTATAGAAGTTATATTTTAGAGATAACGAAGACATCTTAATGGTCGCTTGTAATTAATGATAATAAAACCAATTTTATTTATTTAATTGTTCAAAATGAAGGGAAATAAAGTAATTAATATAATAATAACAACAAAGCCTTAGTCCCGAAAACATGTGATTCGATAATTCACAACCTTGAATGAGGATCCAGCTGAGTTGAAAACATGTTGAAGAAGCTGATTATCAAGCTCAAACATAGCCATGTCTTCCTCCTTTAATGTAATCACCCATCTATTGTTGGAATTAGAAGGACAACATTTTTAGTGGGAATCGGAGTTGCTGTTACCGGATTTTTCCATCCAAAATTGATTTCATGAATACATAAGTTTATGAGACTAGAGAAACTTAATGAAACTACATCTTCATTGCTGAAAGCTCCAAACATTGTCTTAATGTAATTTATTTGTTCATCCTTGCTCCAAGGCTTCGTTAGGAACTCTACATTTATGGTAGTACCCAAATCTACCATCGAGTACTTCGCAAATGTGACCATAGGCAGTGCGGATCCATTTTCGCCCGAAGTTTTATAGTTTGGGTCACATTATACTTCTTATTCTTGTCTTGAGTTGTAGACACGAATTGACCGTAAATAAAGTCTTTTAAAGCCTCCACACGCGATAACCTCTTGCCACGAATCCCCGTATATTGAGCTTTCAAATCCGCGATGGCAGCACTATCAAACATGAATGTCTTCGCCACGAGCTTCTCCTTGGCTGTCAATACGTCGTAATCAACTTTGACATGTCCATATCCAAGGGTGGAAATAGATCAATGGCTGAACCAAAAGGAGGAAAAACGTTATGTACAATATGATCATTAGTGTCTGTATTTTGTGTAACAATAAAGGTGGTCCAACTTCTGAGGATTGTAATCATCAATAAAAAGTCGTGTACCTTATGCAACAGTGAAAATGAAATGGCTATTCCACCACACATGAAGGAGGTGGTTTCGCAACAAGCTATTGTTGGAAATCGAAGGTTTACGACAACAGTAGCGGAATTGAAAAATTTCAATTTCTTAAACCAAGATCTCTTAGCTTATTTAATAACAATTAAGAAATTTGTTAGTTTACTGAATAACAATTAAGAAAATAGGTCAGATAATACCTCTACAAGATTACTATCTAATGTTATTGTCGTCCCCACAAGTTTTCTTTAATTTAGTCTCGCGAGTGCTGATGTGCTGAATATTGACTCCATAAAACACTATATTTTAGCACCTATTATTGACTTAATTCAGCCTAAGCTAAGTGTTTTTGAGTATTATAATTGCTGATTATGGTTAAAATGTAGGTAGTGGAAGTTGACACAAGCATGACATCATTTTGAGAAGAAAAGGCCAAAAATGCATGCAGAAACAGCCAACTTGGAGTAGAGAGCCATGCATGTGATGGAGAGAGAGGGAGATGACCGTGAGAAGAGATTGGTGTGGAGAAAAATCTGCCTTGGAGACCATTATTGACTCAGAAATTCATCAAACAACTCAAGCATCTTTGACTTTATATTATTTTATTCCAGAACAGTCTGTTCTTGTGTGTTAGTGGCATAACTTAGGTTTTTGTTGTTTTGTGCACTTTGAATCTTTAAATACTGGGTTGGGAGACATGTTTAGGGAGGAATCCCATACTCAGTCATCTTCTCTATCTATCTCTAAGTCACGAAAGTGTTTAGTGTTAGTTGTTCTTTTGTTTTTGAGGCTACCACTCAACATGATGAGTGAGTAGTTCTCTTTAGTCAAGTCCGGTCAGTCAACACCGGCAATGTATGTGTGTTTGTCCAATGTTTAATGAATGTTATTTTCACAATTGAGTGCTTAATGATATCAGCTTCCCATTTTAGTGTTGATAGTTCACGAGGGATCGGTTTATCTTCACTTAGTATCATTATGCATGCAAGATCATGGTTACGGGGACGCGATTGGTCTTAGTATCAAGGGTTTTCATGTTTATTGGAATGCTACTCGAGTTGATGCAAGAAAGAACCCACTTGGAAGACGTTTTAAGTGTTAGTACATCTTAGAATCTTTGGGAAAATACGACCGTTGACTCAAAGTGAGGTGCATAGTAGAAACCTTGACTCAATTCACTTAACATTCATCTAAAATTAAGGATTAACATACATGCAATTGCTGGTTAGTACTGTACCAGGCTTGCCTTTCCCAAATCATTGAATTACAACCTTTAAAATTCTGTTTTCAAACTGTGACAATTACAAACAACCTCAAAACTGAATGAAACAATCTGTTCTGAACAAGAACAAGCTGTTCCTCTGTAAATCTCTAATACACTTAACTTACTCCATGTGGGATCGACACTTGTATGCTTCCACTTCTACTGTCTGACCTAGTATACTTGCTAGTAAAGTCACAAAGACCCGCAACAAGTTTTTGGCGCCGTTGCCGGGGAGTACAAGTTAAGATAATTAAAGTTTTATTTAGAAACAGTGTGTTTTAATCTGTTTGTTCATGGTGTAGCCATAGTTGGACCTGTTTTTTTTAGCAAAGACAAAGAAGAAGAATGAACGGTCAAAACGGGGAAAACAATGGCGGTAACAATGGAGAAAACAGAAACGGAGAGAACAACCGTGAAGGTGAAGGCGAGAATAATAATCCTCCTGTCATGAGGATGAGAGATTATTCCAGGCCAACTACTGAAGGACACTCATCATGTATCGTGCTACCAAATGAAGGGAACAACCTGTTCCAGGTCAAAGCGTCCATGGTACAAATGCTTCAAGCGGATGTCCAGTTCAGTGGGTATCAAAATGAGGACCCAAATGCTTTCATTCAAGATTTTGTTACAGTATGTAACACATTTCGATCAAATAGGGGTGCCTCCGATGATATCATAAGATTGAAGCTGTTTCCTTTCTCTTTAAGAGATAAGGCAAGAAGTTGGCTGAGAAATCTTCAACCAGGATCTATCACTACGTGGGAGCAGATGGCTCGTACTTTTCTATTGAAATATTTTCCACCAAAGCAAGCCATCAAGCTGAGAAATGAAGTCTCTCGTTTCTCCCAAAAAGAAGATGAGTCATTAGCCGAAGCATGGGAGCGTTACAAGGAGCTTCTAAGGAGGATACCAAACCATGGCATTCCTATGTGGATGCAAGTTCAGAATTTCTACAATGGAATCAACAATACTTACAAGATACAAATTGAATCCGTTGCAAATGGTAACCCGGAGGAGCTCGAGCCACAAGAGTTCTATGATCTCATTGAGAGGGTGGTCAACACGAGTTATAACTGGCACTCCGTGAGGAGTGATGGAAGAAAGATGATAGACTATCCAGGAGCACAGGCTGTTTCAAATCTTACAACTCAGTTGGAACAGCTTGCCAAGCAAATCAACAAGATGAATGTCTCTTCCATTCAAAAGGAGCCCTCGACCTCTGATGATTACAACTTTTATGGTGGTCCACAATGCAATACCAACTACCCAGGACTCAAAGTGGGAGAATATGCTCATGAACAATGTCATTTTGTTGGATATACTCAAAGAAATCCACAAAATCCATACTCAAGCCCCTATAACTCTAATTCCACAAATCATCCCAACTTTTCATGGCCCCCACAACCTTTTCAGCAAGAGCATCAAGCCTACCAAGGACATCCAAGAGATCACTACCAAGAACAAGCTCAACAATGGTTCGAACAACCTGTTCCACAGAAGGAGGAAGTCAAACCAGACCTGGAGACCATGATAATGCAATTCATGAAGCAAACTCAGGCTTCCATCAAGAATTTGGAGACCCAAGTACATCAAATTGCTGCAAGTTCCAGTTCACACACCAACAAGGGTGCATTACCAAGCAATACTGAACCAAACCCTCGAGGAGATGTGATGGCTATCACAACCAGAAGTGGTAAGGGAACCTCTGACCCTGTTAGAACTGATAGAGTTGCTGATGTTGCAGGAAATACGAAAGAAGCTGAAACTGTACAGGAACAAGCTGTTCCAGTGGTGAAACAACCAGTTGTCAAAGAAAAAGAGCATGTTCCAGAAGAACCAGAGCCAGAATATGTACCACCACCTCCATATGTACCTCCGCTACCATTCCCTGGAGCACTTGTGAAACGAAAGTTGGAGGAGGAGTATTCCAAGATCCGTGATACATTGAGCAAGTTACATATCAACATTCCACTCTTGGATGCAGTTATACAAATGCCTAACTACACCAAATTCTTGAAGGATCTGTTGTCCAACAAGAAGAAGCTTGAGAACGTCTCCTTGATTCAATTGAACCGAGATTGTTCCTCAATTTTGCAGAACAAGCAACAACTTCCAAAGAAAATGAAAGATCCAGGGAGTTTTTCTATTCCTTTGTCAATTGGAAAGCTGAATATTGATAATGCATTATGTGATCTTGGTGCAAGTATAAATATCATGCCATATTCAGTTTATGCTAAACTTGGATTAGGAGAACCTCAACCCGTTAGGATGTCAATCCAATTGGCTGATAGATCTATTCGTTATCCAATGGGAATTGTTGAAGATATGCTAGTCAAAGTAGGAAAGTTTGTACTACCTGTGGACTTTGTTATAATGGACATAGATGAGGATTTGCATGTTCCTATCATTTTAGGTAGATCATTCTTAGCTACTGGTAGGGCATTGATAGATGTTGAGGAAGGAAAGCTATTTCTGAGAATTAATGGTGAGGAGATAAGTTTTAAGATGAATAAGGATTTAAGGCATGCAAAATCAAATGATGATACATGTTATTTTCTAGACACACCCAATGTATCATCTGTTTTGCAGGAACCTAAACATGACTCCTTAGAAAAAAGTTTGGGAGAAGAGGAAAAATTGGATCCAAGAACAGGCTGTTCTCCAGAAACAGTCAAACCACCTTCCCAAACCACCATTCAAACTCCACTCAAAGAGCCTCTTGACATACCAAATACCCAAATGTCTACCCATGAGCTAAAACATGAGGATGTTGGCAAACAAAAGAAAGTGAACATGAATGAGATGAAGAAGTTTAGGTTGTCTGCGTCTAATAATGGAAACAAGTGCAAGGAGAAAAAGAAGTTGAGGCATGATAAGAGTACCAAAGTGAAGAACTTCTATGAGGGGCAACAAGTGCTTTTACATGATCCCAGAATCAAATTGTTGCCTAGCAAAGTGAAATCAAGGTGGTGTGGACCTTTTGTGGTGAACAAGCTGTTCACTAATGGAGCTGTGGAGATTACAAGGCCTGAAGGAGAACCATTCATGGTTAATGGCCAGAAACTGAAACCATACTTTGCCCATGAACTTCCAGGGGTGTTCGGTACCACTCATCTCCAAGAACCACCATGAATCAAGGGAACAGGGTGTTCGCTGTAAACACCAATTGTAGCAAAGTAATTGGGAAACCCCCAATTTTTCTATCCTTAGTTAGTTTTTAATTTTGTTTTGCATGATTAGTGTAGTCTGTCAAGATGCAATTTTGTTTTCCAAATTTTCATTTGCAAAGATCAAAAACTTTGACCCTAACAAGAATTGTCATCAAGAAATTCTACAAGAGTTCAAGTTTTAAGTTTTTGCTTCTGAATAAATTTGGGGGTGAGGTGAATTTTCAGGAATTGTCCACGTTCATCTAACTTTGCATAAAGCTCTCTCTCCTCTGGTATGATTTCTGAAACACTCTCTCTAGTTAGAAAATTTTTGCCATGGTAAAACTCTTATCCCTTGCATTGAGGACACTGCAAATTTTAAATTTGGGGGTAGAGTATATTGTTTTTGCTGCTGCTGATATTGATGTTGTCAACGAATGTGCTTAGTTGAACTTGATTGAGAAAAATGGCTAAATTTTTGCTGTTTAACATTTGATAAGAAGCACATGTAAATAATTTGAGCTTAAGCTGTGAATAGTGTTAAATGGAGTTAATCAAAACCCAATTTGTTGAAGCATGCTTTGATGTTACTTTTGTTTGCCCCTTGTTTATTTTATGTTTTGTCTAGGCTGTAAAAGAGCAGCCTGTTTGCATGTTTGTTGTACTTCTTCTTTAAGCAACAAGTAAATAGTTTAAGTTTCATCTTTGAACAAATTGACTAAGTTATTAGAGCCTTGAATTTAAGTGCGGTGAAACCTGATGAACTCTAAACGTCCAAAAATGCAGAAGTTCTAAAAATCTTAAGACTATAACTCAACCTTCAACCAAAACAGTCAATGTCTTACTTGCATAAGCCCAGTGAGAACTTGAGCCTACACTAGCATGTAAATGCAATCTTTCTTTCTGAGTGGGCTTGTACAAATTAAGTCTAAATGGGTTTTGCTTTGGTTGCCATTGTTAGAAGTGCATGAAACTTAGTAAGAGCATAGGATGAAAAAGGCATTAGAGAACACCATTCACTTCCTTAAATAGCCTACCAGTGCTTATGCACCCACATTCTAGGTTAGCCCCTTTGAGCCTTAACCTGTTTCTTGATCACCCACATTACAAAACCCTTTCCCTTCACTTTGATTCCAAAAATCACCCTGAATTTGTCACATGTCAAGGGAACAGTCTGTTCCAGAATTGAATTTATCAACTTTTGAGAAGAAGCTTGAATAGTCTTGAAAATTTGTCCAAGGCATGACAATTTAGTGTGATAGTGAAACAAAGTGTTTGAATAAAGTTAAAAAAAAAAATAAATAAAAAAGAAAAAAAAAAGAATAAAAAAAAAAGTAAAAAATAAGCATCCAATGCTCTCAAAATTCTAAATTTAGGATGGATGCAAGTTAAAAAAAAAAGGGAAATTGTTCTGTTTTTGGTGTGATCAATTGTAAATTTGGGGGTTATACTTGTATGTTAGGCTGTTTGTACATAAATTGATGGGTTCTAATTGGGGTACACTTGTGAAACAAGCTGTTTCATGGGAGAGAACAAGCTCTTAAAGCTTTATCTTGCATGTGGCATGTTCTTATTACACTCATTAATAGCCAAATCTTTTTCCATACCGATAACATTGGCCTTACATTACAACCCTAAGAAAAGACCTTTGGACTATGCTTGAATAGGTGTAAATGTATTAGGCAATGGCCGATAAGCAAAAGGCAAAATGATTTAGCACTTGTTTGTACATAGCTGAGGAGTGAAACACTTTACCCCTTTTTGGCAACATTACAAGCCATTGAGTGTTTGAGTGAACTTCAATCCCAAGTGAGGCAAGTAGGATAAACTGTTTTGCTTGAATGTTGAAGTCTAGCCTTAAGATTTGAGGAATTTCTGAAAATTAAACTTTAGTTTGTGATTCAGCTAACCATACTTGTTCATGTGCTCATATGACTAACTCAAATTGTTCCTAGATGAAAGTTAAATTGATTCCTTGTTGCTATAGTTTGCATGCTTGTTTCTGTAAAGATCTTGTTCTTTTTCTGTTTCTTTTTCTTTTCTTTGCTTGGGGGCAAGCAAAACTTCAAATTTGGGGGTAATTGATGTGCTGAATATTGACTCCATAAAACACTATATTTTAGCACCTATTATTGACTTAATTCAGCCTAAGCTAAGTGTTTTTGAGTATTATAATTGCTGATTATGGTTAAAATGTAGGTAGTGGAAGTTGACACAAGCATGACATCATTTTGAGAAGAAAAGGCCAAAAATGCATGCAGAAACAGCCAAAAGGCAGCAGAAACAGCCAACTTGGAGTAGAGAGCCATGCATGTGATGGAGAGAGAGGGAGATGACCGTGAGAAGAGATTGGTGTGGAGAAAAATCTGCCTTGGAGACCATTATTGACTCAGAAATTCATCAAACAACTCAAGCATCTTTGACTTTATATTATTTTATTCCAGAACAGTCTGTTCTTGTGTGTTAGTGGCATAACTTAGGTTTTTGTTGTTTTGTGCACTTTGAATCTTTAAATACTGGGTTGGGAGACATGTTTAGGGAGGAATCCCATACTCAGTCATCTTCTCTATCTATCTCTAAGTCACGAAAGTGTTTAGTGTTAGTTGTTCTTTTGTTTTTGAGGCTACCACTCAACATGATGAGTGAGTAGTTCTCTTTAGTCAAGTCCGGTCAGTCAACACCGGCAATGTATGTGTGTTTGTCCAATGTTTAATGAATGTTATTTTCACAATTGAGTGCTTAATGATATCAGCTTCCCATTTTAGTGTTGATAGTTCACGAGGGATCGGTTTATCTTCACTTAGTATCATTATGCATGCAAGATCATGGTTACGGGGACGCGATTGGTCTTAGTATCAAGGGTTTTCATGTTTATTGGAATGCTACTCGAGTTGATGCAAGAAAGAACCCACTTGGAAGACGTTTTAAGTGTTAGTACATCTTAGAATCTTTGGGAAAATACGACCGTTGACTCAAAGTGAGGTGCATAGTAGAAACCTTGACTCAATTCACTTAACATTCATCTAAAATTAAGGATTAACATACATGCAATTGCTGGTTAGTACTGTACCAGGCTTGCCTTTCCCAAATCATTGAATTACAACCTTTAAAATTCTGTTTTCAAACTGTGACAATTACAAACAACCTCAAAACTGAATGAAACAATCTGTTCTGAACAAGAACAAGCTGTTCCTCTGTAAATCTCTAATACACTTAACTTACTCCCTGTGGGATCGACACTTGTATGCTTCCACTTCTACTGTCTGACCTAGTATACTTGCTAGTAAAGTCACAAAGACCCGCAACAAGTGCCCATACTAGAACATTTCTAGCGTTAAAGTCCATACGAGCAAGAACGAATAAAACGGTAAATCGACACCCTAATTTTGGTCTAGTAGCCCTCAAGAGAGAAAAATAGATGTCTTGGCCGAATACCCCCTATGGGGTATTTATAATGTTTCAATTGTTTATGCAAAATAAGAATCTTAAACAAAACAGAATTAAGTTAACTCTTATCTAATTAATAAAACAATTCTTATTTGAACTAGTATTAGTTAAATTAGTCTTTGGCGCGTGCTATGCACATATATAATGTGAGAACATATTTTTTTAAAGTATTATATTAACATTATAAATTTTTTTATTACGGTTCCGGTCCAGTTGACTCGACCAACAGACATGTATCACTCGAACACTTTTTTTTGTTACACCAATCATCTTCCAGTGAGATGATATATTTCTCCAATGTCATTTGGTTGAATTATTGCAACTGGTAAATAGTAAAATTTCTTGAGATTTATTACTTCTTTTTACAGAGACCACATCCACTACAAGAAAATAACAGTTTACCAATGACATGATGTCGTTGGTAATTATCCATTTTCCATGGGTAATCATAATTACCGACAACATACCAATGAAATACATGTCAGTGGTATATCACTCGTCGGTAAAATAAATACCAACGACATACACATTGTCGTTGGTATTGCAGATGACAAAGTCGTTGGTAAATTGTAAACAACCACCCAATAGAATTACTTGTCATTGGTAATAGCCACAACTTTTATTCTCGTAGGTTGTTGGTAAAGATAAGTCGTTGGTATGTCGTTGGCATTTTGTAAAATAGTTTGGTTTCGTTGGCAAGACATTAGTAAAGTGAAAGTTGATGGTATGTTGTCGATAATATTTTTACTCTATGCTCTTGGTAACATATATTCTATCGGCTAATATATAAACTATAATATCACGTACAAGAACATTGTCAAAAATACTTATATTATTTATTAAATGATCTTATACATGAACATAAATTTATAAATTATATCCATAATAGAATCCCACAACTTTCTATTGAATTTGGAGCTTCCATAACTTTCATAACCAAAAAGACTATTCCTAATACCCCAACTAACTTTCCTAATGTTGCCAAGTTACTTGCACAAGTCAATCTGATTTCCCAATCACAGTTTTGTTTCAACACGTAGTCCCAAAGTTGCAACAAGAAAAAGAAAAGACCTGTCCGAAACCCATTGGGAGATAAATCCTCAGGTATGATACAAGAAAATTGCCAGAAGCACCATTCAACAGAATATCATTCCTTCCAAATTCTTGAAAAGCTGATCCCAGAACACTTCCTTAGATCCCCAACAAAACCAGTGATTGAATTTCAAAACCCCGTTCCTAAATTTACGTGTAACAGAATCAATCCATTAGCTAGTTGTTAGGAAAAATTGTTCGGGATCGATTACGGGACACTGGAGATTAGAATAAAAAATAAACACACAATGCGAAAACCCAAACAAATTTCGGGGAAAAACACAGCAATTGTAAAGATATCTAGAGCTACACCAGCTCTCAATTTTATAAGAACAACAACAACAATTTTAACAAATTCTCTCTTATAATAAAGAGTATAACAACAATATGAACTCTTTAGTATTTCTCTAGCTCCCGCTCACTCAATACTTGAGTGATTATCACACGCCACATATCCTCACCATGGTGGTACCTACTGAACGGCCTCATCTCAGCTCACAAGTAGAGCCTTTCACAACTCTCTTACATCTTATGTAATAATGTAATAAGCCTGGACAGGAACAACCAATTCTTACGTGAGGATAACTTTCGTCCACCATATAGCTCCTGAGCTAAGGGATTGGCTCTGCCTGTGAATGTCCATGTGCTTTGGTAAGAATTTTGCTTATACTTTTTAGTTTCTGATGTCCTGTCAAGAGCATGTTAGGGATGACGATAACCGTATGTAAACAACAAGTGATGCTAATGAAACTAAGCAAGAAAGGTAGCGTCCATGAAGTGAGAAATGTTAAATAAATATTGCAACATCAAGCAATCTGAATAGTTCAAAATGGACCTGCCACTAATTTCTGATTTGGATATCCACTCAAGATCTAGTTGAACTCTGGTTATTGTGTTTTCTTGGGTGATAACCTTATTTCTTGGTCCTCTAATCGCCAGCCTACTTTGTCTCGTTCCATTACAGAGGCTGAATTTCGTGGGGTGACGAATGTTGTATCTAAATTATATTGGCTCTGCAATTTGTTACTTGAACTTTAGTGTCCTATTCAGAAAGCCACCTTAGTTTATTGTGACAATGTGAGTGTCATCTACCTTTATGGGAACCCCATGCAACATCAATGCACCAAACATATTGAGATGATTATTCATTTTTTTCGCGAGAAGGTTGCTCGAGGCCAAGTTCAGGTTCTTCATGTTCCATCTCGATATCAAATCGCCGACATATTTACTAAAGGTTTTCCGTCAGTATTGTTTGATGATTTCCGATCCAATCTTAGTTTTCGTCCACCTCCTATTTGCGATTGAAAGGGTGTATTAGATATACGCAATATGTATTTGTATTTATGTTGATTAGTTGACACATTGTAATTGTAATGTATATATACCTATTTGGGTTACGAAATACAATCAAGAAATTATAATATGTTAGATGCAAAGATAAGATAATAATTTGGTTTTGCCGTCCGCAAATCTTTATAAATTAGCAATTGGACTAGTCAATTAAGTTGCAACTTGCAAGTCACATTGAAATACTTGTAATAAAACAAAACTTGAGAAGTAAAGAAAAAAGCAAGTGGGTGTTTGGTATGTAATATTTAAATTCTTCAACTAATATATATATATATATATATATATATATATGGGAGAGATCAAGTGAGAACACCTCCATATGTGAGAACACTTTTATATGTGAGAACACATCAAACTACGTAGTTTTATTAATAATAGAGAACCAAAAGGAAATTTTGTCCCTTCTTATTCATTGTTGCGCATGAGAGAGTAAAAAGAAGGTGTAGGCTATGATCACTTTGTTTTTCCTTTACTTTGTCTATACTTTGACTTTTTCACCATTGGATTAGTTTTTAACCCATGATCCAATGGTTGACAAAACAAAGTAATGGTTACTTTGTGAAAAACAAAGTGACCATAGAATATCCCTAAAAAGAAATGTGGTGCTGTTGACTTTTCATTTAATTTTATTTTTATTTAAAAACATTTTCTCGACTTTTCCAAACTCAGATTTTGACGATTATTATACCGTTGGACTCGTGTCGTCTAGATGTTCATTTTAAGATCCATGATGCTCATGTAAAAACGATTTTTTAACTGCTGTAAACATGAATTTTAAGTTCTTGAACATGCAGGTTATTTTTTTGAGCATACGTTTTAAGTTTTTGAAAATATGAAGTATTTTTTTAACATAATTTTTAAGTTTTTAAACATGTGTCAATTGATAGTTTTGATGGAAAAATAATAATATTAGTATAATGTTTCATGAAATTATCTAGTTTTCGTGATGATATGTTAAAATTAAGGATCGAAACATGAAAAAATTATCCAATTTTAGTGATGATATTAGTTTTTTTAACATTTTAACAATGAAAAAGTGCAAATTAACTACAATTAATACTTATGCTCAAAATTACAGCACATATGTTCAAATTATTAAAATCTCGACTTTACCTAACAACAATGGTACTCAAAATAAGCGTCTCGTCAAAACAAATCCAACGGTATAAAAAAATTTCAAATCGGAGTTCGGGAAATTCGGAAAAAATTATTTAAACAAAATGAAATAAACAATAATTAAAAAAAGTACAAGTTTCTCTCTCCTGCTCTTAAATTCCATACGTGTCTATTAAGAAAAAATGACAAATTTCCCCTTTAACCTCTCTCATTATTAATAAAGTGTATATGGAAGGTGTTCTCACTTGATCCTTCCTCTATATATATATATATATACACAAAATATGACTTTGCACTCAACAATTTGAATCTAACTAGTTTTGAACCTCATTTTTCTCCCACAAAACTAAAGCATTCCCTTTTTACTTTGAGATTTTCTGTCTGATAATTTTGCAGACTTCAATTTATTTGGTAATTAATTCTATTTATGCTACTTTATTTTACTACTTTAAATTCTAATATTTCTAACTTATGTCTATCTGCTACTTTATTTTACTTTTTTTTTTCTTTAAAGGAGTAGAATTCGGGATCTCAACTAAGGAAACTGTAAGTGAATTCATATTTGCAGTATATATATTTCTCTCAATTAATTTTTAAGTTGTTCTATATGTGTTGTCAATGATTTAGTTAATTAAGCCAATTGTAATCAAACAAATACTGGATGAATCCAATAGGTGTTAAGAATAAAACCCAACCGAATTCAATTAAAGAAGGGATATGTGGATTGTATCGGCTATTAATTTAAAAGATGTTGTTAGGCTTAAATCAGCTCAAAATTTTAGTTCAATTGATTAAGTATCACGGTGAAAGAGATTATGTATATGGGAAGATTGAAAGGTGTTGAGTTTAGATTGGTTTTTTCTTTTAAGGGCTAAAAGTCCAAAATTTATTTAAAATATTTGAGCAATTTGAAGTGAGTAATTGTTCAGCTGTCTATCAATTTGATCCTCAAAACATACTGGCTTAAACTTGTTCAAACGTGAACATGAGAGAATACAATTTAAAATATCACTACAAGAAATATGAGTTTGGCAATGGAAGATGTCGTTACCAAAAATATCTTAAGCAACAATATTTGATTTACAGCAACAACCTTAGTTTGTAGTATAGGTAAATTACACCATTGGTATCCAAACTATACCATCTTTCCCAAACCGGTACTTAAACAAATTTTTTTTCCATCCAAGTACCTAAACTAACGGTGACCTCCCATTAAGGTCCAAATGACCGGTTGGTGGTGAAGTCAACGGTCGTTTGACCAAATTTGACCAAGTCAAATCTAATTTAAAAAATTTCTTGACATGAAATGTCCATTTTACCTTTTTTTATCTTTTCCCACCAAACATTTTCACTCTCTCCTCCTTCTTCGTCTTCTTCTTTCTCTCTCTATTATCTTTCATCATTTCCCCTTTCTAACCTCCATAATCAAAATTAATTATATTTCTTTTATTTTCTTCTACATCTTTCTCCATCTTTCTTTTCTTTTCTTTTCTCCTTCCTCTACCTTTTTCTTTCTACTTCTCTTCTCTCATTTTTTCAACTCTTTTTTTTTTTAAAAAGAAACAACCAACGGAATCCGGAGGTTCCAGAAACCGGCGACGGTTACTGCACTCCAGAAACCGACTAACCGGAATCTGGAACTCCAGAAACCCGTCGCCGGTTTCTGGAATCCAGAAACCAGCCATCAGTTTTTGGGATCTAGAATCTGGCTAACCGGAATCTGGAACTCCAGAAACCGACGACTGGTTTTTGGAGTCCAGAAACGGTCGCCGGTTTCTGGAATCCAGAATCCAGCAGACCGAAATCTGGAACTCCAGAAACGGGCGACCGTTTCTGGACTCCAGAAACCGGTCGCCGGTTTATGGATTCCAGAAACCGGCGACGGGATTCCAGATCCGTCGCGGGTTTTCTGGATTCCAGAAACCGGCGACAGGATTTGGAATTCCGTTGCCGGTTTCTGGACCAGAAACCGGCGACATATTTGGTATCACATCGCTGATTTCTAGAACTTCCAGAAACCGGCGAGGTCTCCGCCGGTTCTGGACCTCGCCGATTTCTGGAAGTTATCGGAAATGGAGGAGAGAAAAATAAATAAAAAGGAAAGAGACGGGAGGAGAGAGAGGAGGAGAGAGGGAAAATAATAAAATAAAAATGAAAGAAGAGATATATTAAGGGTATAATTGTCTTTACACATATATGGTCAATACAGTCAACAAAAAAAAGGTTAACCTTCTGGTGACCGGTCATTTGGACCTTAATGGAAAGTCACCATTAGTTTAGGTACTTAGATGGGAAAAAATTTGTTTAGGTACCAGTTTGGGAAAGAGGGTATAGTTTAGGTACCAATGGTGTAGTTTACCCGAAGTTCCATTATTACAAGTTCTACAACGACTTCTTGCCAAGTATGATATTTTTACAAAACAACTTTCTCTTGTCACTTAGATATTTTGTTTTTACTTAATGTTTTGTTGTTGCTGTAGATGTTGTCATTAACAATAACAAAATGTAGTTGTTGAAAACTCTTGCATTTACAACATCTACACACGGTTGTTGCCCTATAATATCTTATAGGGCGAATACACAAATAACTCCCTAAATTTGGTTCAATGTTGCTACTGACCCCCTAAACTTTCGATTGTGACAAATACCCTCTCCAACTTGTTAATGCTAACAAATAACCCTTTGAACTTGGCTCATTGTTGCTATTGACCCCCTTAACTTTCAATTGTAACAAATATCTCCTCTAACTTTTTTAATGCTAACAAATAACCCCGAATTACTGAAATGATAGCAAAAGTATGAATCAAACTCTCATAGTTGCGTAAATGGTTTTAAAAAGAAGAAAAATCAATTAAAAGAAATTAAAAACATAAAAAATAACCTAAATAAAATACAAAAATTCAAATTTTTCCTCCAACTTTTTAAATGCTAACAAATAATTGAAATTAAAAAAATGAAATTGAAATTCTATAAACACTTAAATTCCAAATAATTGAAAAGTACTACTTTTTTTAATTACTTCAAGAATCAAATTCTCCATTTAAGAATCAAATTCTCAATTCAAAAAAGGAAATTGAAATTCTGTAAATGCTTAAATTGTAAATACAATAAAAACTTTATAGTAAGCTGTTATCCAGAAAAATTTGTTTTTGTATTTTATTTTGGTTATTTCTTAGGTTTTTAATTTTTTAAATTGACTTTTCTTCGTTTTAAAGCCATTTACATAACTTTGAGAATTTGAGTCATACATTTGCTATCATTTCAGTAATTCGAAGTTATTTGTTAGCATTAAAAAAGTTAGAGGGGGTATTTGTTGCAATTGAAAGTTAAGGGGGTCAGTAGCAACAATGAGCCAAGTTCAGGGAGTTATTTGTTAGCATTAACAAGTTGGAGGGGGGTATTTGTTACATTTGAAAGTTGAGGGGGTGAGTAGCAACATTGAGCCAAGTTCAGGGGATTATTTGTATTTTTAGCCTATCTTATAGCAACAACATGTTCTGTTGCTGTAAATAATTTAATTACCACAAGAAAGACCTTGCTGTTTGAATGGAAGAATGTTTTAATTTTGGGGTTAATTTTAAATAAGTGTTTTGTACTTTCACTTTTTGCAAATAAAGAATTGTAGTTTGCCTTTGAGCAAATAAAGGACCGTGGTTTGCTTTATTTGTAGAATTAAAGAAATTATCGATTTTGTTGACGTACACGAAGACATTTTGTCCTAATAATTTTTCAAACTTTTGACCGAGTATTTAAGAGTTAAACTCAACTATCATACACTTTTTCTGGACAAAGAAAGACTTCGTTCATATTAACAAAATCGATAATTTTCTTAATTTTTTAATCAAAATAGGATTTAGAGTTCAAAATTTTCTCAAGTCAAACTAGTATATCTTATGATTTCAAAAATTGATTTTTTCCAGTTTTCCAAATTGCCCCATTTTAGAAGAGTCAATGTAACAATTTTTGACCATTGCCCTATTTGAGAAGGTGATTCAATATAACAATTTTTTGAACCGAGTTTATGAATTTGCCAAGTGCAAAACTACATATATTTTTCAAGTCATTAATTATGATGAGGAAAATCATGAGTTCGTGTGAGGAGAGATTTATTCTTTATTAATTTAACGATATTTCGATATATGCAGCCCTAAGGATTGTATATAAGCATTTAATAGAACTGAATATGATATAGAATTAAATACACATGTATTTATTAATCAAATTAATTTAAAACCATATATGTTAACAAAATAATCAAAATCAAAAAATCTTAAAACAATATAACTTGCCTAAATAAAAAATTCTACACTCTAACCCTAAACTCTGAACCTTAACTCTAAACCCTGAAACTTGACCCTAATTATTCACCCTAAACCCTAACCCTACCCTAACCCAAGACCCTACCATTGAACTCTAACCCAATACCTTAAACTTTGACCCTAACATTGAACCCTGACCCTAACCCAATACCCTAATCTTAAATACTGACCCTAATTTCACAATAGGAAAGTAATTTTATTAAAATAGTATTTAACTTATATTTAAATTGTTAACATATATAACACTCAATCAAATTAATTTAATAAATATAAAAATATTTAAAATAATACTATATTTAGTTCTATTAAAGCTTATATGCAGCTGCATATATCAAAACACTAAAAAAAAGTGCAGACCATATCCAATGGATAAGACTTTCATTATTTTATTTTACATCTAACTAGAAGAGTCACCCTCGCGTTGCTTCGGTAACACTTTTTCTGAACTGTTTTTTTTTAAATTGTTTATTAGTTGGTAGATGTGTAAGTTATTCTTAATATGATTTGTTAATTCCTCTAAAAGGAACTTTTTTAGATCATTGTTTTTTTTGAATCTCATGTGTTAACAAAGACCTAACTAACTCCAAAAATTAATTTAAAAGTATCTTATATTAAAAAGTCATTGAGTTTTCCCTTTCGAGGATGTGTGATATTTTAATAAGTCCCTTGTATGCCTAATTGATGGAATGTTCGTTATTTTAAAAAACTACATTGTAAAAACTACCTTGTGTGATATTTTAATAAGTCTCTTGTATGCCTAATTTTTTTTTTTGAGAATTTACTGTCTACAATCATGAGATTTGATCCCATGTATTGTTACAAAAGATCAAAATCAGTATTATCAAACTACATATTCTTTATTATCATTTATAAGAGATTCTAGAGTACACTTAGTGTACGATGACGTGGTACACCAAACGAATAAATGATTAATATGTATAACTTCAACCAATCAAATTTTTACACCGCGTAAATAATTAATAGTATATTTTGTAGTTAATCATTTATATAAAAAATTTAGATGGCACAATAAAAACTCTAGACCATTGAAAATGAACTCAAAACTCTAAATTATAAACCCTAAACTCTATTAATTATGACATTTTACTAAATTATTGATCCGATATACGGATGACGTGATACACCGAATATATTCTAGAAATTCTCTATCTAAGAGAATCTAGAATGCGAAAATTAGTTTAATATTCATATCATTTGCCCAAAAGATTAATAAACTAAAATTATATATCAAATGTGGGGTTGAGTAAAGAATTTAATAACACTATCAAAAGAAAAGAAAATTTAATAAAAACCAAAGGATAATCCTATCAAATGGGTTGACCAATGCTCAATTTTGACCCAATTCAATTGAGCACTGTTCAACCCATTCAATTTTATATATATACATAATACATTGTCATTAATTTCTCAGCTACTCTGATTACGCCTACAACTATTTTAAGTTTGGCTGCCTAAATTATAATAAAACTTTTAAATGGTATTAGTTTTAGACCCATGCCACGCACGAAAATTCTTTATTTGTAATAATAAGGACAAAATAATTGTATGGAGACAATTTCTTTTGGATGTTTATAAAATTAAAAATTATTAAGGTAATATAAAATTTTTTGGTTGAAATCATTTAATATTTGAATAATTTTTCAATTAATGATAACGATTCATTAAATAAAAAATATAACAGATTTAATCATTGATTCTCCTAATTATTAAGGGGCGTTTGATTCGTACAAAGTAACAGGAAGGGGATAAAAAAAAGAAACAAGATGAAAGAAAATTGATCACTTTGAAATTCATTATATGTTTGAATTGGTCCCAAAAGAGAATGCATTACTTATTTAATATTTTTTTAAAAAAAATTTTAAAACAATTTTTTATAAAATAATATTCAAACTGAAATTAAATAATAAAATGAATAATTTGGTGGATGGGAATACAATAATATAGGAGGAAAGGGAATCCAAAACTTTAGATAGTTTGAGGTAATGGAGTTAGAACTTAGAGGAGTTTGGGGTGATGAGAAGGAGAAAATGAGATATCTGGTTCCATGTAAACAAACAAAACATGAACAATTTGATCTCTTAATGCGTTTTCCTTTCCCTTTCCCTTTCCTTATTCCCTTAAACCAAACGCTCCCTTATTGTATAGTACCCCAAGTTATTTAATGAGTCATTATTTGATTTAATAAAACACATGAAATAAGAAAAAAACGTTCAATTTCTTTTTTAAAAAAGGAAAAAAGTTCAAAGTAAAATGCATGATAATGAGAAGAGAATTTCTCTCACAGTTAGTGAGAATAGATATAAACCATAAAACACCAAAATGAGAACTTTAAGCCGTAAAGTCTACCTCTAAATGGAAATGCAAGAAGACTGTTAAAGTTGAAGCTTATTTTCACTTAAACACATGAACTTTGGAGTTTTTCACATAGAAACTTAAACTCTATAGAAACACACCACTTACACACATTTTGTCTATGTGGCATCATATTGGTAACACCATATTAATGAAGAGAGTGAAAATGACTAAAATGGTAAAAAAAACTTATGATAAATTACAAAAATGCACCTAATTAATTTCATTCGTCTTCTTCCTCTTCTCCTTTTTCCCTTCTTTTCTTTCTCTTTTTTTTTTCTAATTCTGATTTGAAATTCCATAAAATCTGAAATTTCCAGATTTTATAATTCGAAATTCCGTATCAAATTTAGAATTTCCATATCATAAATTCTGGAAAATTCTAAATTTGAAATTTGGAATTTCTAGATTTTATGATCTGGAAATTCAAATCTGGAAGAATCAGTAATTGTCTGGATTTGAAATATGAATAAAATCTGAAATTCCAAATTTTGTATAAAAAAAAAAAGAGAAAGAAGAAGAAAAATGAAGGGAAAAGTGGAGAATCAAAAATGTAATTTTTTAAGCGATTGTATTACAATTTCTCTAGTGAAAGTGAGATTGGGTGCAAAAGAGACCAAATGTATGTGAAAAGCCAAGTTGAGTGAACTAAGTGAAAAACTCCAAAGTTCGTGTGTCTAAATGAAAAAAGTGTCAATTTAAAAGGTCTAAAATAGAGTTAAGCCTTTAATTTTCTGTGTCCGATGTCCATGTCCTCCAATATGCTAGAGGACCTCCAAAAATGTGTTATAGTTGTTCAAAATTCAACTTTTAATTATGCATGAAAGAACGTTTTGTAAATGTACGTGACAACCAAACTTTTATCATATTATTCGTGAAAACGGGAAAAATTGTATATGAAGTAAATGTAAGTAATAGCACAAATAATGCGCCATGACAGGGAGTATAAAGTGTTCGATCAGAGAGGTCCTCCAATTTCGAAAGGCTGCTATTTCATTAGTAAAAAAGGATTTTTTTTATTTTGTGTGTCTTATTTTAGGGTGCGAATCTAGTTGGGATGTACAGCTTCTTACGTGCCAACACTAGCTTTTAATTAAAAAATTAATAGAGTATTTTTCCAATTTAATTTATATAAGAGTTCTTGCAATTTGTTTCAAAACAAGTGCATACTCCGGTTATACAATTTCTATTAGTAATGGCTATGTGAAAGCATTAAGATTGTTAGCTTAGTGGTTAAACACTCTATTTATAATCAGGGAGGTCATGAGTTCGAATTCCATCAGGAGCGAGGGAGGTTTTCTCTCAATTGATGTCATTGATCATCAAATTGAATTTAATTGATACCGTTAAATCCTTAAGTTCATGTGGCAAATAGTGAATTATACTCAATATGTGAATATATCATTATAAGCATGTTTGGGAGGAAAATAAGCCATTCCAATGACTTGTTAATTTATAAAGAGTCAATTTTTTTTTTCTTTTAGGACAAAATACAATGACTTGTTAATTTATACTTGGTCTATCTAAACTCATAGATAGTCATTATATTTCTCCAGGTAATGATCATATACTTAACAATTAATATGGTTATATTGAGTATCTTTGTTTAATTCCTTATAAGCAAAATAAATCATTTGCCTTATTCTTAACAAAACATTAATTGGTATTTCAGGTCTTGCAATTCCAAACATTTAGTGCGAAACTAAAGAAAGAAAAAATGGAGGTTGTTATCGGTGTTGCTACTGATGTTGCTGCTGAAGGTACAATTTCGTTGCTAGGTGAAACCAAAAAACACATTGGCTACCTCTATAAATACAAGGAAAATCTCGAGTGTCTAGAAGTAGCAGCAAAGAAGCTTGATCTCGAGAGGGCTGATGCGATTCGGTATGAAAAAGATACTAAGAACAAGCAGAAAGATGTTAGTTCCACCTTTGCTAATTGGCAATCTGAAGCAGACAAGCTTCATCTAAAAGCTCAAAATATTATCTCTGAAAATAAAATATCGTGTTTGTTGCTATGCTCACGGTATTGCACGAGTAAACATGCTTTGGAGTTGGTTCAGAAGATTAATGAACATGTCCGAACTGTGCCAAATTTTGGTAATGCCTTTGATCGAGAACCACATAAATGGCGATACTTTCGACCTTGAAGGTGAGTGAAAATTCTACAAGAATGACTTTTTTAGTTAATTAGAAGTCTTTTTGAGAAAATTGTTTTGCAATTTACAACTAATAGCTTAATAGTACAACTAATTATGCGCTAGTGTGATTATTAACAGATTTCATCGAATTTGAGTCGAGGGAATCAATTGTGAATAAAGTTTGGGAGGCATTAAATGATGAGAAGGTGAGGATGTGCAGTCTCTGTGGCATGGGAGGCATCGGCAAAACGATGCTGGTAAAGAAGCTTATTCAGAAACTTGAAATGGCAACAGAGCTTAGTCTCTTTGATAAGATTGCAGTGGTGACTGTTGGCCCTAACAAGATCAGAATCACCTAGAGGGGGGTGAATAGGTGTTTCAAACGAAAACTGATATTTTCAAGGATTTAATGAAAACTCAATTTTCAGAGTCAATAATCCTCAGAGTCAGAGGCAAGCTTATTGAAGTAGCCTCTGAGGGATAATCTGCTTTAAGACAGGTTCTGTCTTTTCAGCTACAGAAGTTCTGAGTAAAGAACTTCTGGACAGTCTTCTGAACACAGACTTGTGATTTTTAAGAGAAAATCTGTTTCAGCACTAAATATGATACAAGTACACAGAAGCAATTAACAAGTATAAAGAAGGGAGAAAGAGATTCAGGAGGTCCTGATGAACAGTTCAATTTATCCAAGTTCGCCACAGAATTCCTGTGACTACGTCTTGTCCTCTGAGGTCGCAGCCTCCAGAGATTTTATAAATCCACTATTCAGAACTTTTATGGCAAGTTCAGAAGCTCCTTTACATCAACAGAACTTAAGCTAATTTCTCACTTAGTTCTGACTAGCCTAAAATGAGTTAAAGGATTTTCACCAGAACAACAATACTCTGTTTTCTGGATTTCTCACCCAACTCAAATCTCAACTAGATTTCTCTCTTTTAAATCTAACTGAAGATCACAACCGATCTCAGTTTATAAGATTTCTATTATGAACTTGTTTTTCTTCACTCTCTCACAATTACAAAGGCTAAGCTAAGAAAAGATTGAGAATGGAAAGTGTGCTCTGTTTTCTTGAATAACAGTGCGTTGAGATTTTTGCTCTATGATCACACACGTAGTTGATGCAGTGGAGCTTTGCTACTATTTATAGTGTTGAGTAGATAACCGTTGAGGATATTTGAATCTTCAAGGATGACAAGGATGAAAGTAGCCGTTAATCTTGTCAACTTCTTCAAACGGTCTCAAAACACTCAACTCTGTCAACTTTGTACTTTAACCTAATCCGGTATGGGATTAAGATAAAGGTGATGGAGTTGACTGATCTTGAAGATTGATTTAGAGGGAAACGGTAAGAGAGCAGGTTTTGTTTGTTGTGAACAGGCGCGTCCTTCAAACAGCTTTTTGAACTTTTGGCGCCTTGCATTAAATGCAACTGACAAAGCATTAAATGCTTAACCAAACCCGTGATAACGAACTTCTGATGTTCGTTTTTCTTCTTAGCGCTTCTGAACTAAAACAACCTTAGTCTTCTGTTTGCAAAAGAGAACTTCTGATAAAAGCTTTAGGCAGACGATCAACACTTCAGAGCGGTTCATCCAGCTTCTGAGAAAGTGCTTCAGTCTCCAGCTTTTTAATCTTCTGAGTTAAAATAGGCAAGCAGGAATTCTTCATTCAGCATCTGCTGAGAAAAACTCATAATAACTTAACGAAAATTGTTAGTCAACATCGAAAAGTATACAAGTTAATTTTCATTTTCATCTTCTGAAACGTTTGGACATAACCAAAACACTTAGGGTTCATCATTCTCCCCCATTTTGGTTATGGACAAACCGTGGTCAGAAGGTAAAAGAAAAACATGAGGGTTAGAGAGTGACTTCCTGATGCAAATATTTCATTACTTCTGAGTAAATTAACTCCCCCATTTTAGTATAAATGGTGAACTTCAGCAATCTGTATAAACTTAATAAGACTTAAGATCAAGTTGTTAGATATAATGAAGTGTAATTTACTGAGATAAAAAGAAACATAAGCAAACATTTAAGAAGTCAGATATGCAAGACAGTATAGAAAAGATTCAGTGTATATATGATCATTCAGAAGATAACATAGGAAACAGAAAAAGTCCTAAGACATAGACTACCCAACCCAGAACCTAGCTAAGAAGCTTAAGTCCTAAATGATTACGAGTTCCTAGATTTCTTCTGAGGAGGAGGAATAACACTGGAACCTCCAGCAGCACTTGATCTCTTCTGACCAGACTTCTCCCCCGTTTGACCAGAACCAATAGCAACACCAAGAGCTCCCTGAGACTTCAATTTTTGTTGAACATTCAGAGCAGTTTGATATTGCACAGGAGTTGGTCGCACAGAATTGATCAAATCCATTCGTCTTCTGAAGTCATCATCAATGGTCTTCATATGATCAAAGGTCTGACCAGACATAGGTCTCTGTTTCTGAACATCTTCCAGAAGGAGCTTGATCAGCCTGTTGTTAGCATACACAGCAGCCGTGAGATGCTCATTCTGAAGATAAGTCTGTCCTCGGACAAACCTATAACAATTGTGAAGAGTCTTCTCTTGTTCACGAGCTTGATTATGCATAACTTTCAGGAGTTCAGTGAGCTCAGCAATCTGTGCATTCTGAGCAGATACAGCAGACTCAATGTTGGAGAGTCGGTTGTTGAGATCAGGAGTGATGTCATATACAATCTTGGCAGCTCCTGAAGATGAAGAACCTTGAGCAGAAGATTTCACTTCTCTCAGAATGTGATTTGCAGTACTTTGCAGGTCTTCAATCTTACTAGGAAGCATCTTCTCATGAGCCTCATAATGCTCGTTTGCTTCCTTGACTTCTTCTGTCAATATTTCCAAATTTTCATTGACCTTCAGAGAAGAAGCAAGAGCAATATTATCCAGAGAGGGAAGGGTCAGAGCTAATTCCCTCAATTTATACAGCTCATCATAAGTGGCTAGATGAAGGGTAGAAAGGTTGCGTATATACACAGAAGGATCCTGCATTTGGAGCATGGTCATGAGCTGCAGGTTCTGAGCTTTCAGAGAGTGTAATTCTTGCAGCACAATGCCCTGAGCATACATGTCAGCAGCAGAACTTCTTTGTCCTATACCAGCAAACCTATTCAGCAGGTCATCTGAGCCACTCTGACCCATTCTTCTCAACTCTTCAACACTTGGGGCACCTCCAGCTTCGGAAATACCAGAAGCTCTGCCCATGAAGCCAAAACTTCCAAATCTGTTATCCAGATCTTCACGATTCAAGTGTTTGCGTAGAAAGTCATAATTGGATGACAATCCAGCAAAACCTGAAGGAGTGGAGGAGGTAGTTAGGGGATCACACACAGGAGGTGTATGTCCAGAGGTTGAAAGAGGAGGGACAGAAGTTTGAGGAGAGGAGAAAATTTGTGAAGAGGAGGAGGAAAAAGAATTTGTACAGGAAGGTAAAGTTGAAGGAATTGAAAAAGGTATAGACAAAGGTATGGAAGGAGAAGGAGCAGTAATTCCAATTGATGGAAAAACAGCAAAAGAAGATAAAGAAGAAGTAGTGGAAGTAGAAATGGAGTCTGTGAAAATTGGTCCAGAGGACAGATTCACTTCTGAATAGGATCCAGAAGGAAGAGTAGATGGAGGAGGGACAACCTCAGATGTTGAAGTTGTCAGAGGAATGGAATTCTGAGATTCACTTACTTCTGTGACAGAAGGAAGTGAAGGAGATGGATGAGGAGTAAAAACAGGAGATGAGATAACCTGTTCAGAGGCATTTGGATCAAAAGATGAGATTGGCTCAGCATATAAATGAGCCATCCTGAACAGCGTTTCTGAGGCATCCCTTTCACCAGGGTTTCTTCCTTGATTCAGAAGAACATTGTCAATGAAGTTCTCATTGTCAACATTCTCAACAAATTGTTTAGCTTCTTCAAGAACCTCTTCATCTTCTGGTTCACTAACCTCAGATAGCTCTTCAATCAGAGGAGCTTCAACATCCTCTTTATCAGAAATCTCTGACAGCTCTTTATCAGCAGTTTCTGGTTCCTGAGCAGCAGGTTCCTCCAATTCAGCACTCGGAGCAATAACGAAGTCCTTCTTTCTCAGAACCCTTCGTTTTGCCACAACCTTCTTCCCAATTCTGGTAGTGAGAGTGACAGTCTCAGCAATTCGAGAGGATAGAGCAACATTATCCTCTTCCTCTGAAGTCTCACCTACCTTGGAGAACTCAGCACCCTCCAGATTAGCAGCACTTTCTAAAAGTTTGGCATCGGCCTTAGCCTTTGCAGCGATTTCACGCTCAGCAGCTAACTTATCTTCAGCTTCTTTCTTCTTCCTTTTCTCTTCAGCAAGAGCCACAACTCTTGCAACTTTTTCAGCTTCAGCAGCCTTCTCTTTCTCAGCAAGGCGTGCTTCCTCAGCATCCTGAGCTTCTTTCTCAAGGACATCCTTTGGCTTCTCAGCAACAATCTTGCCAGAAGGTTCAACATTGATTTTTGTTTGAACCAACGTGGGAAGAGGTTCTGAGACAGCAACCTTCTCAACATTCAGGACCAACTTGCTTGATCCTTTCTTTCCCTTGCCCTTCTTGGCAGCATTCTTTCCTTTCTGAACCGTTGCATCCATAATCTCCTTCTGAGCAATACTCACAGAGGAGCCCTTCTCATTCTTCTTTGGAGTAACATCAAAACTGAGGTTTCTGAAGGTATGCATCTTCAGAACCGTACTCCTACTAGTAACACCTTCTCCTGACATAACAACAGAGGCTGCCTCAAACAACCTTGTCAGGAGTGAGCCATAAGCTAATGCACTCACAGTAGTTACATTCTTCATCTGCCTTATCAGCATGGCAGGCAAATTTATCTTCTTCTGGTTGACCATATGCCACATAAAAACCCTTTCTCTGTTGGAAACACAGTTGACTCCTCCAGCCTTCGGAAGAAAGACATTCGTAGTCAAATAATGTGCCCACCTCTGGTGCTGACTCAACCAGGTGGCATAAGTTTCCTTGGCACTTAGATCTGGCCTAGCCCAGTTGGCTTCTGAAAACCCTTCTGCTGAACCATCATCTCCAATGATGATTCCTTCATCATCAATTCCTATCACTTGAGAAATGGAAGCCCTGCTGACTTCGATTTCAACATCCCCGACCACAGAATGAAGCACATCCTCCTCATTAGAAAAGAAATGGAGGTTCTTATAAAATTCTGTAACTAAGTTAGGGTAGATGAATTCTTCGAGAGAGACGAAAGAATTCCAGTTTTGAGCACTAATCCAAAGAGAGATAGGTTCAGTTGATTTGACTTCATCATCTAAAAATCTAGAGGTAAAAACCCTAGATTGACTAACTTTCTTTCGTGAATCATCGGAAAAGATGTGAGTGACAGTGATTTCTTGAGCCATTTGAGGAAATGAGAAATTAGGTTAAGATTTCTAAGAGAGATGATAACACAGAAAAAGCTATGAAAATTCTAATGGCAAAGAAAATGAGAGTAAAAAGTTCTAAGTATGGAAATCCCTTATTTATACCCAAACACAGAAACCGTTCCAATTCAAAAAGTAACTTCACACCGTTTAAAAGGGAACAGATAACCGTTAACCACAGAACAGCGCCGTAATAAGCAGTAAATAACGCATGCTTTCAAGTCAAATCATGATTAGAATTTATTATAACTAAATTATCTTAAACAATCAAACACTTAAGATACTCAGAGACAATAATTCTAAGTTATTGAAGAGGATAAGTCATACCAATGCCTTCTCGTAAGTTGCTGAAAGCCATACCCGCCAGAGGCTTAGTAAACATGTCAGCAAGGTTTTCTTCAGAGGAAACATGAGTAATGATAATATCCTTCTTCAGAACATGATCTCTCAGAAAGTGATGTCTAATATGAACATGCTTCATCCTGCTGTGCTGAATAGGATTCTTTGAAAGATCAATGGCACTCTTGTTATCACAGTAGATTGTAATTGTTCCAGGGATGACTCCATAGTCAGCAATTTGTTGCTTTATCCAGAGCATCTGAGAAACACAACTTCCAGCAGCAACATACTCAGCTTCAGCAGTTGAGAGGGCCACAGAGGTTTGCTTCTTGCTATGCCAGGAGACTAGGCACTCCCCCAGAAAATGACAACCACCAGAAGTGCTGACCCTTTTCAATTTATCTCTACCATAGTCAGAATCTGTGTATCCTATAGGAGTGAAATCAGAACTACAGGGATACCACAAACCAGCTTCTGGTGTGCCTTTAAGATATCTGAGAATTCTTTTGACAGCAACATCATGAATTTCTCTTGGTTTAGACTGATATCTAGCACAAAAACACACAGCAAAATGTATATCTGGCCTGCTGGCTGTTAGGTATAAAAGAGAACCAATCATACCTCTGTAGGTTTTTATATCTACAGGTTTACCAGCTTTCTCTTCATCATCAATGTCTTTGCTGACATCCATTGGAATATCAACAGCATTAGAGTCCATCATGCCAAATTTCTTCAGCACTTCTCTAGTGTACTTGGCTTGATTGATAAACACACCATCATTACTTTGCTTGATCTGAAGTCCTAAGAAGAAGGTTAATTCTCCCATCATAGACATTTCAAACTCAGCCTTCATGTGGTTACTGAACTCTCTGCACAAAGATTCATTAGTAGCACCAAATATAATATCATCAACATATACCTGAGCTATAAGGATATCCTTGTTCTTCTTCAGAGTGAACAGAGTTGTATCAACACAGCCTCTGACAAATCCTTTAGACAGAAGGAACTTTGTCAGTCTCTCATACCAAGCTCTGGGAGCTTGTTTCAGTCCATACAAAGCTTTCTTTAGCTTGTACACATGATCAGGAAACTTAGGATCTTCAAAACCAGGAGGTTGAGACACATAGACTTCCTCATCAATGTAACCATTCAGGAATGCACTTTTCACATCCATTTGAAAGAGCTTGAAACCTTTGTATGATGCAAAAGCACATAAGATTCTAATGGCTTCTAATCTTGCAACAGGAGCAAAAGTTTCACCATAATCTATGCCTTCTTGCTGACTGTAACCTTGAGCAACAAGTCTAGCCTTGTTCCTCACAACATTTCCAAATTCATCAAGCTTGTTTTTCAGAACCCATCTTGTACCAACAACCTTCTTGTTGTTAGGTCTGGGAACTAAAATCCAAACTTCTGACCTTTTGAACTGGTCAAGTTCTTCTTGCATTGCCATTAACCAGGAGTCATCATCAGCTGCTTCATAGAAGTCCTTGGGTTCCAGTAGTGACACAAAAGCCACATTCCCCATATATCTTCTGAGCTGAGCTCTGGTCATGACAGGATTGTGAACAGAGTCAATGATGTTCTCTAAGGAATGATTCCTATGAGCTCTAACTTCTCTTGGTAGATCCAATGAGTCTTCTGAAACCTGTTCATCATTTGTTGAATCATATATAGGAGTATCTTCTGGAAGAGAGTTAACTTCTGTAGTTGGATGTTCTTCTGGAACATGTTCAACAGGAGAACCAACTTCAGCAGCTTTAGGAATAACATCTTCAACAGGAGGAGATGATATTTCAGAAGCTTGAACTTCATCTTCTTCAGAGACTTTACTATCTGCAGGGTTAGTCTCATCAAACTTTACATGAATGGATTCATCTAAAGTTTGAGTCCTCTTATTAAAAACCCTATATGCTTTACTATGTGTTGAGTAGCCAAGAAAAATAGCTTCATCTGCCTTTGAATCAAACTTTGAAAGATATTCTTTTGTATTCAAAACATAACACTTACAACCAAAGGTTCTGAAGTAACCTATTTTAGGCTTTCGACCTTTCCAGAGTTCATAAGGAGTCTTGTTCAGAATGCTTCTGATTAGCACTCTATTCAGAACATAGCAAGCTGTGTTCACAGCTTCTCCCCAAAAATACTTTGGAAGCCTTCTTTCATTGATCATAGTTCTGGCTATCTCAACCAGAGTTCTATTCTTCCTTTCAACTACCCCATTTTGTTGAGGAGTTCTGGGAGCAGAAAAGTTATGATCAATTCCCTTGATTTCACAGAATTCTTCAAACATAAAGTTTTTGAATTCTCCACCATTATCACTTCTGATATGGACTACCTTTTCATTCCTTTCATTCTCAAGTTTCTTAATCAGAACTGAGAAACATCCAAGTGACTCATCTTTGCTAGACAGCAAGATGACCCAAGTGAATCTTGAATAGTCATCTACAATGACAAAGGCATACTTCTTTCCACCCATGCTCATTGGTTGAACAGGACCAAAAAGATCCATATGAAGTAATTCCAAAGGTCTTTTAGTTGAAATGACTTTCTTAGTTTTAAAAGAGCTTCTGGATTGTTTACCAGATTGGCAAGCATTGCATAAATGGTCTTTTTTAAAACTAATTTCAGGCAGACCCTCAACCAATTGATATCTAGCTACTTTGGCCAGAAGATCCATGCTAACATGAGCAAGTCTTCTATGCCAGAGCCAGGAGGTATCCTCTTTGGACATCAAGCATATATTTTTGCAAAGATTCTCAAGATTCAGCATGAAAACATTTTCAACTCTAGGAGCAGTTAGAATAACTTCCCTTGACTTACTGTCCAAGATTTTACATCCAGAGGAGCTGAAGACAACATCTCTACCTTTATCACACAGTTGTGCAACACTCAGGAGATTGAACTTCAGACCTCTGACTAGGGAGACATCTTCGATCGGAGGATTGGTTCCAATGGATCCAGAACCAAGAATTCTTCCTTTCTGAGCATCTCCAAAGCTGACTTTACCACCTCTTTTAGGTACAAATGTGATGAATGCCTTTTCATCACCTGTCATATGCCTTGAGCACCCACTGTCAATGTACCACAGCTTTGACATTGATGGAGCACTCAGAGCAACCTGCAACACAATCAATTAGTGACAGGTACCCAATCCTTATTGGGTCCTTCAGAGTTAGATTTAGCTTCTACAGGTTTTTCTGATACTTCAGATTGCAAGAGGTTCTTAATGTGATACTTGCAATCTTTCAACCAATGTCCATCTTTCTTACACAACTTGCAAGAAGGAGGATTCTTGGATCTTTCCCTTTGCTTCTTAGGAGCATTCTTCTTCTTCTGGGAAGGTACTACTTCTTCAGAGGCATTAGCACTCTTAGAGGTTCCCACTTCAGGAGGAGAAGAGATCTCTTTCAGAAGAGAGGGAGTGACAGATTTCTTCTTCTGAGGTTTATCATTCCTCAGAGGCAGTTTTTCTTTACCTTTGACTTTTGAGTCATCGGAGGAAGAACTGAATTGTTTACTTAGTTTATCTTCCAATATTTTCATATCAGCATAAACTTGAGTAAACCTAAGAAATTTGTCAGCCTCGCTTTTGTCCAACTTCCTTTTTAGGTACTTGAACATGCTGTACAATTCTTCAAGAGAATCAAAGATATTTTGTTCAGAGGATATGTTTACCTCGGAGTCATAGTTTGCTTCAGGAGGTGCGGAAGTTTCTCCTGTGACATCTTCAGAGGATGGCTCATCAATAGCCATGAAACATATCTGGGCTTGCTCTTCCTTCTCTTCAGGATCACTGCTGGTCTCAGAGTCTGACCAAGCAGCCAGCATAGCTTTCTTGAACTTTTTCTTATCTTTCTTCATCTCTGGGCAGTTAGGCTTAATGTGCCCAGGTTGCTGACATCCATAGCACACAATGGGCTTGTTTGGTTCTCTCTTGAACTTTTCACCGAAGTCAAAAGTCTTCTTCTCAAAACTTCTGAATGGCTTCTTGTAGTTTCCACCTTTGCCTTTTCTAAAGGCTCTTTTGAACTTTCTGGTCAGCATGGCCAATTCTTCATCTTCTGATGATTCTTCAGAAGACTCTGCCTTCAGGACTACTTGTCTCTTTCCTTCTGACCTTTCTCTTAGGTCATGATTTTTTAGTGACATCTCATGGGTGATTAGAGACCCAATGAGTTCATCATACAAATAAAAGCTCAAGTCCTGAACTTCTTCAATGGCAGTCTTCTTGGCTTGCCAAGACCTTGGTAAGCTTCTGACAATCTTCTTTACTCTTTCAGACTCTTCAATGTCTCTGCCCAAACTCTTTAAGTCATTGACTATCTTGGTGAATCTAGAATTCATTTCTGAAATAGATTCTTTGTCAAGCATTTCAAATAACTCATATTCTCTCATGAGTTGGTTGACTTTGGACTGCTTCACTTTTCCTGTTCCTTCATATGTGACTTCCAGCTTGTTCCATATATCCTGTGCAGTTTCACAAGAGGAAACTTTGTTATATTCAGTGGCTGTAAGTGCACAATGCAGCATATTTATTGCTGAAGCATTTGTTTGGAGCTTTTTCAGAATTTCATCTGAATATTCTCTCTGAGGGATAATAACATTCCCTAGACCTGGTTCCATTCTGGTAGGAATGAAATCTCCATCTGTGATGACAAACCAAGCACTCATGTTCTGAGCTTGAATGAAGTACATCATTCTCTTTTTCCAGTAGGAGTAATTGTCACCATTGAATAATGGAGGTCTAGTTGTAGAGGATCCCTCTGGGACAATGAAGTGAGAAGAATTCTCAGGCTGGTGTCTACTAGCCATCTCTATCGATTCTGATAGGATCTTACACTTAGATTGTTAGATCTTTAGTAAATATACGAAGTGACCTTCGCTCTGATACCACTTGTTGGCCCTAACAAGATCAGAATCACCTAGAGGGGGGTGAATAGGTGTTTCAAACGAAAACTGATATTTTCAAGGATTTAATGAAAACTCAATTTTCAGAGTCAATAATCCTCAGAGTCAGAGGCAAGCTTATTGAAGTAGCCTCTGAGGGATAATCTGCTTTAAGACAGGTTCTGTCTTTTCAGCTACAGAAGTTCTGAGTAAAGAACTTCTGGACAGTCTTCTGAACACAGACTTGTGATTTTTAAGAGAAAATCTGTTTCAGCACTAAATATGATACAAGTACACAGAAGCAATTAACAAGTATAAAGAAGGGAGAAAGAGATTCAGGAGGTCCTGATGAACAGTTCAATTTATCCAAGTTCGCCACAGAATTCCTGTGACTACGTCTTGTCCTCTGAGGTCGCAGCCTCCAGAGATTTTATAAATCCACTATTCAGAACTTTTATGGCAAGTTCAGAAGCTCCTTTACATCAACAGAACTTAAGCTAATTTCTCACTTAGTTCTGACTAGCCTAAAATGAGTTAAAGGATTTTCACCAGAACAACAATACTCTGTTTTCTGGATTTCTCACCCAACTCAAATCTCAACTAGATTTCTCTCTTTTAAATCTAACTGAAGATCACAACCGATCTCAGTTTACAAGATTTCTATTATGAACTTGTTTTTCTTCACTCTCTCACAATTACAAAGGCTAAGCTAAGAAAAGATTGAGAATGGAAAGTGTGCTCTGTTTTCTTGAATAACAGTGCGTTGAGATTTTTGCTCTATGATCACACACGTAGTTGATGCAGTGGAGCTTTGCTACTATTTATAGTGTTGAGTAGATAACCGTTGAGGATATTTGAATCTTCAAGGATGACAAGGATGAAAGTAGCCGTTAATCTTGTCAACTTCTTCAAACGGTCTCAAAACACTCAACTCTGTCAACTTTGTACTTTAACCTAATCCGGTATGGGATTAAGATAAAGGTGATGGAGTTGACTGATCTTGAAGATTGATTTAGAGGGAAACGGTAAGAGAGCAGGTTTTGTTTGTTGTGAACAGGCGCGTCCTTCAAACAGCTTTTTGAACTTTTGGCGCCTTGCATTAAATGCAACTGACAAAGCATTAAATGCTTAACCAAACCCGTGATAACGAACTTCTGATGTTCGTTTTTCTTCTTAGCGCTTCTGAACTAAAACAACCTTAGTCTTCTGTTTGCAAAAGAGAACTTCTGATAAAAGCTTTAGGCAGACGATCAACACTTCAGAGCGGTTCATCCAGCTTCTGAGAAAGTGCTTCAGTCTCCAGCTTTTTAATCTTCTGAGTTAAAATAGGCAAGCAGGAATTCTTCATTCAGCATCTGCTGAGAAAAACTCATAATAACTTAACGAAAATTGTTAGTCAACATCGAAAAGTATACAAGTTAATTTTCATTTTCATCTTCTGAAACGTTTGGACATAACCAAAACACTTAGGGTTCATCAGTGACAGTCTCCGAGAATCCTACTCACAAAAAAGTACGACGTGATGTCCTTACAAGCCTTGGATGGAAATATGAACCCGAAGAGCTAGAAACATCAGTTAAGATGCGTGAGTGTGTTATGAATAATGATGAGAGAATCCTTTTGATACTAGATGATGTTTGGGAGGTATTGGATTTTGAAGCAATTGGAATTCCTAAAGGAAAATTGAAAATCTTGTTGACTTCAAGAAAGAAAGATGTATGCCAGAGAATGGGGAGTGAACCAAACTTTGTTGTGGAAGCTGCAACGGATGAAGAAGCTTGGGGTTTGTTCAAAAAGATAGCAATGGAATCTATTGAAAAGTCGCCGGATACAGCGAGAAAGATTGCAAATGAATGTGGAGGCGTACCTCTTGTCCTTGTAACTCTTGCTGCAGCTTTGAAACACGAGGATAAAGCTACTTGGGATGACTCGCTCCTAAAGCTAGAAAAGTCGAATCTCCAATGCATCTCAGGAATGGAAAAAGTGTATTCTAAAATCCAGTTAAGTTATGATCTTCTGAAAGATCCGAAGCACAATCATGTTTTCGACTTTGTTGCTTGTTCCCGGAAGATTTTGATGTTCCACTTGAACAGTTAGTCTTATATGGGAAGGGATTACAATTATTTGAAAATGTGGAAAGCATGAAGCAAGCAAGAGACAGAGTTCGATCCATCATTTCTAAACTAAAGAAATCATTTTTGTTGCTTGCTGGTGAGCAAGGTGGTACTGTCAAAATGCACGACATTTTGCGTGATTTTGCAATATCAATTTCTTCTCAAGATAGGCATCCATATATAGTGGAATGTGTGGACGTTATGAAAAAGTGGCCAGAGAGCAGTCAATATGAAAATTGCAGTGCCATTTCATTAATATGTGATAGAATTGAGGAGCACCCTGTTGATTTGAGATGTCCTAAACTTGAACTACTACAACTCGTGTTGGAGGATGATGAAGCTGTCCTCCCAATTGGCATTTTTGATGGGTTGAAAGAGCTTAAAGTTTTATTTTTGCTTGTCCCGTCATTGTTTCAATCGTTTAAAATGCTAAGGAAACTTAGGAGTTTGCTTATTTATGAAAGCTTGGGTGAAAATGAGGCACCTAAACTTGGAGATCTGCTAGGTGACGGTGATCTGAAATATCTACAAATTCTTGCATTTTCTACAGAACGTGTGTATAATGAATTTCCTCAGGAGATAGGACTGTTGAGTAGTTTGAGGTATCTTCATTTCGATAGAGTGAAATTTAAATATCTGGCACCAGGTGTATTGTCAAAATTGACAGAACTAGAAGAGTTGCTCCTGCCACAATCGTTCGATAGATGGGGGTGCAAAGAAGAAGAAGGAGAAAGAGTGAATGCCAGCATCAATGAGATAGAATTTCTCCCGCTGACTACATTAAAAACCCACATACCTGACGATTCGACTTTGGCAGAAAAGTTAGTAAAAAACTTAACAAAGCTTGAACTTTCTGTGGGGAGTGATGGTAGTCTCTCGTTTGAAAATGCGAAATTGGAAGTATCTGATGTGGATGCACGCGACGAAACAGGGAAGTGGATACATGTTTTGTTGAGGAATTGCGAAAATTTAAGTTGCAAGGAGTGTCGAGTTTGGAGACTGCTATGTTCCTGCAATCAGCTGAAGACAATTGGATTCCAAAATGGAAGGATATCGGTATGCGCTGGTGTGAAATCGAATACTTGGTTGATACAATAGCAGAGCGGATTCCATCTTCAGTTTTCTCTCACCTTGAAACTTTGGGCATAGCAATTGCACATAGACTCAAGGACATATGTCCTATCTCGAAGATAGAAGCTTCTTGCTTTAGTAATTTGAGTTCCATAGATATATATCGATGTTCAAAGTTGAAACATCTGTTTCCACTGTCCGTCGCTAGAGAACTGAGACATCTACAAGTCATGAAAGTTTCCGGTTGTGAAGAAATGGTGGTAATTTTCTACAGAGATGAAATAGATGATGGAAATGAGGTGATTTTACTAATTGATTTAATTATCTTTCTGCAATTAATTTTCATGTTTTATATATAACCATTTCGATCACAGGTCGTATCATCAATTACTCCAACACCAACAGCATCGAACCCAAATACTAGTACTGATGACAAACCGCGAGTTATTTGTCCAACACCAAACTCATTCTTTCGATGTCTACGCAGAAAAGAAAAACAGCCAAAAATGGTTTCCACCCAACAGGTACATATATAAACGAACTTAACTTTTTCGGATTTTATATACAAGTAATATTATTATTGGTGATTTCTTGACAGATTACGGAAGAAAGTATTGCAAAAGTCAGAGCAAAACAAGTTGATCATGATGCAATTATATTCCCCCAACTAACAACCTTGAGACTTCGAACTCTGCATAAACTTCGAACTTTGTTTGAAGGCAATCATACAATTGAATTGCCTTCATTAAAAAAATTGAAAATTGTTGAATGCAATATGATGGAAGCTCTTTCCTACAGTTCATTCAATGCTCCAGTGCTAGGAAAAATATACATAAATGGAACCAGGTATCCAGTAGCCACAGTAGAACGGGAGGACCTTAATGCAGTTCTGAAGAAAACGGTACAATTAATGATCTTTAGTTGTATAGTTTTCATTCGTCTAGGATCAAAATTAACGTCAAGTTTATGATTTGATTTTATAACAGGACAATGATAATAATGAGGATGAGGAAATCCATCAAGTTACCAATTAAGCTAATGAAGATACATGGTGAGTTTATACATTCTTGATCTTCATATAAATATATAGGGTAACTCTTTGTATTTTAATTCGGTGCAAAAGCTTATAAGTCTTGTATTATAATTTGCATGTTGAGTGGTTTATTTGAAGTTGGGGAGTTTGGGTTGCTAAAACACCAACTGATTAACTTGAGTACATTTCGTGTTATGTTATCATTTTATATTGTTGTGTTTCAATGTAATTTTTTTATCAAGACTCAATCTTTTTTTTTTACATCGTTGGCTCGCCTGTCTTAGCTTCATGACTCAAATGATATGTGGATTGCAGATGCCTTCGCTCTATATATGGTAAGGGCTTCAAGCAATTGTGTTGGGACAGAACCAGACTTTTGCGGATCTTTTATTTCTGATTATTTCGATAAAGTGGAGCCATTTCGCTTTTGTTAGTTAGTTGTTTCTTTTCTTTTGGTTTTTATCTTGTATGAACCTCACCATGAGTGTTTGCATTCTTTGCTCGAAACAGAGAACGCATAAAATTGATAAGTCATCCAATTTTTACACAACACACTCTTAAGTTTTCTATTTTAACGTCTTGGTGGTTATTACATTCCACTAAAAAGTGTGAGGTCATGAGTTCAAATATCATGATTATAGAAAGTGAATACTAAAAAGAAACGTCTTCTACAGAAAATATATTTTCAGGTTTGTGTCTTCTGCCATATTATGTTTTTGGTCTTTTTGTCTATTCTTTTTAGAGTTGTAATCGTTATATTTCGGCATGAACATGCATACAGTACAAAACAGAATCACAATAGTAACCTAGCAATGCATAATTGTACACTCTAAACAAGTTTAATTCTTGTACTTCTTGATTTGATGTCACTTAGTGATGTCTAATTGTAAGAGAGAAAATAATTATCTGAGAGGAAATACTAAAGTAATTTGAAAAACAAAGAGTTTATAATTCGATATCATAAATGTAATACGTAGACTTTTTCATTTGTTATTTACATTTGATTAACAATAAAATACGTCACAACGGTAACTGGAAGAAATTTAAATACCATAATTTTTAAACTCGTCGCGAATCTGGATTAGTCCGTCCAATATAATTCGAAAACTGGATGGAAAATTAACCACATCAATATACGTCCACAGCGGCCCTGCCGAGGTCACCTGAACGACATGAGAACTTTATCCTTTTTGGTTTCTCGTAGCGTACGGCATGTCGTTTCCTAAAACCCTTTTATAGTATCGTTAAACTTAAACCCTCTCTTCATCCATCGTCCCCAAAACAGAAAAATGAAAAGTATAATCAGAGAAATTAAGAGCAAATTGGTTACCAGATCACTCCAAAGTTGCAATTTTGACCTATCTTCTAGGGTTGCATCCTCTACATCAGCCCAAATCCTACCATACTCATCATCTTCTTCTTCTCCGGCGGCGGAACATTCTCCATTATGGAAACGACTCCAAAATGTCACCGACTCAGTGGTACCCGTGCTCGATCGCTGGATCAAAGAAGGAAACACTGTTGGAAAACCCCTTATTCGCTCTCTTATTTGGCTTCTTCAGCGGGATCACCGCTATCATCATGCTTTGGAGGTACATTTCATGTTTTTCTCATCATTCCTCTCATATATTGATGTTGTTAGATATGTTTCCCGGACGCGGATACGTTACTAAATGGCCCTAAGGGGCATTCTTCTGGTAGTTGTTAACGCCGTAAGGCGCTAAGGGTCCTAGAGCCTGGTCTATATGCTCTTGCAATCGTTGAATGGCTCTAAGGTTCTTCCGTAGTTAGTATAGGCGTGAGGCCCCAAGGGGTCCTAGAGCCTAGTATGTATGCTCTTAGGATTGTTGAATGGCTCTAAGGTATATGCTTCCGTAGTTATTACAGGTGTAAGGCGCTAAGGGGTCTTAGAGCCTAGGCGCGTCTCTATTGAATGGCTCTGAGGTTCTTCCATAGGTATAAAAGGCGTGCGGTGCTACGGGGTACTAGAGCCTTGGGGCGTCTCTGTTGAACATGAAGGCAGAAAATAAAAATTTCCAGAATCTAAATATCAATTTTGATATTAATGTCATAAATATTCTATTATAGTTAAAGCACAAGTCATTATAAATCAAATAAAACACTTATAAGTTATAACCATACAAACATGACAAAACAACATGAAAGCGTAATGTTATGAGTTGAAACACCAAGTTAAGTTCATGGACACATGTACTGAAAACTAACTAATCCTAATAAACTATTAAATGCTCATTGTCCATAAAAACAAACATCAAAAGCTAATAACCATCATCAAGATTGTTGTTGGCTTCTTGTTCAAAGTGGAGACTGAATGGTTTCTTTTACGCCTTACGTCTCTTCACGTTCCTTGGTTATCTTTACTCTTTTACTTAGATAAGATAAGATTAACGGTTAAATATAAGTACTTATATTAGATCAGTGGTCGAGATTAATCAACAGTATATTTTACAGAAAACAGTAAAAAACTAATCAAAATTGACTTTTAAAGTGATCCTTGTCGGGTATTAAGGCTCCCTGGATTTTGAATCTGTACTTCATTATCTACTGCTCCCAATTTTGACTTTTTTCATGTTGTTCAGGTATCACATTGGATGACTAATAGTCAGTCTTTAACTTTATCTCGTTCTGATGCTGCTACCCGGGCGAGCTTATTCCAAAGAACTTCGAGATTGGAAGATGCAAAAGCATGTTTTAACAATCTTTCAAAAAACTTAAAAACTTACGACGACTATGTTACTCTTCTCTGCTGCTATGTGCAAGAAAATTCTGTTGAAAATGCAGAAGTCCTTATGCAGAAGATGAGAAGGAAGAAAATGTTAAACTCGCCTCATCCTTACAACTTGTTATCTAAACTCTACGCTCGAAATGGAGATATTGACAAAACCAAGATATTGATACAAGAAATGAAAGGTAATGGGATCAGTCCAGATAAGTACACAATGAGCAACTTACTGGCAGCTTGTGTTGCTGCATCTGACATTTCCGGAATGGAAAAAGTCTTGGATCAGATGGAGAAGGACCCGAATCTTGTTCAAGGATGGAGAACATATTCAATAGCTGCAAATGGGTTTTTGAAGGCTGGGTTGATCAAGCAAGCTTTGACAATGTTAAGAAAAATGGAGGAAACGATGTCACTTGGAATGAACACAATACTTTTGGGTGATCTACTTACTCAAAATGCAAAGACTGGTAGAAAAGACGAGGTTTACCGGGTTTGGAATACGTACAAGCTACTAGTTGAGCTAGATTATAAGGTGTTCTGTTGCATGATATCATCTCTTGTGGAGCTGGAAGATATTGAGGGTGCTGAAACAATCTTTGAAGAGTGGGAGTCTCGAAGCACAACCTACGACTTCCGAGTACTGAATAGCCTTCTTATTGGTTATTGTAAGAAGGGGTTATTTGAAAAAGCCGAAGCAGCTGTAGAGAAAGCTGCAGGGCGAAGGACGCCTTGCGCTAGCACCTGGAATATATTGGCAAGGGGATATGTAGAGCGAAATGAAATACCGAAGGCAGTTGAAATGTTCATGAGAGCGTTATCTGTGTCAACAAAAGGCTGGAAGCCAAAGCCCATCATGTTGAATGCTTGTTTCGACTACTTGGAGCTACAAGGAGATGTTAAAGGAATGGAGGAAGTCATCAAGTTATTAAAGAGCTTAGAACTCTCAACAACGGATATGTATCGCAGATTAGTAAGGACCTGTATTGCGACTGAAAAGGTAGAGGATCTTGATCGGAGTTTGATGGAAGATTTTTCTGCCGATGAAGAAGTAAACAAGATCCTCAGAGTAGCATAGCCCATCAAAACTTCAAGCATTCGAGTTCAATTCAATTTTAATCTTCTCTACTAGTGTTTTGTTGTTCCGTTCGTGTGCATGAATTTAGGCACCATGGGAGTGACTGGAGTTCTTAGATTGCACCTCTGTCTACCCAAGTGGCTTGTTCACGGCTAAGCTTTTCACCCGATAAGTTGTTTCTTTACTCTTTTGGTTCCAACCTTGAATTCTTAGTGAATTTCTAAAATTTTATGCGTTCGATTGTGTTCAGTACTAATTTTTCTTTCTTTGATATTTTGCTTGAAAATACAAGTAATCTTTGAAATGAAGCTCATTAACGCACTACTTCCAGCTGCTTGGCTTCAAGAACTTAAGCAGTTTTTATTCCTAATGTTGGCAATGAAGGGCAGTTTTATCTTTAACATTTGTACAGGGTCTGAAAATGCTAAAAATCTGCACTTCAGTTTGACTTCAAAATCACAGCTTTGCCATCCAACTGGAAGAACTGCTAAAGTTCTTGAAGCCACCTAACTGGAAAGGGCCGTGAAGAAATACTCACATATTTTTCAGACACATACACAACGAACACCAAAATGAAAATGGACAAGAAAGTTATTTTTAAAACATAGCTATCATAATATAACTTTCAAATGGAAAGATGTGGTAACAACATAAAATGCATGCTACTGAAGAGGAGTGTATGCAGAATAGATACTTACGGATTAACATACTTACACGCGAATGCACATAAGAGGAGTGTATGCTGGCTCACTGATTGATATACTTACACGCGAATGCAATACATATCTCTACGTTGTTGTCATGGTAATGGAGTAAAAAATTTAGAATGTTCTTTTTAGCGGTCAACATAGTTATTAAAGGCTCATGGTGCACAATCACAATGGCGCAAAGGGGTCCTGGAACCATGGCACATGGCGTGCGCCAGAATGACAAATGGCGCACTAACACAAATAACTAGAAAAATTATGAATCCTTCCTTAAAATTGAAATAAATAATAAGCTATGACAGAATTCTAAAATTTGATGGGTTCACTTCTCTTTAGATTCTAATTCAAATATGACTCTTCATATTCCTGTTTAATATTAGGTTTTCTTTTTATTTTGGACACTTAGAGCATCTCTTATGGTTGAACACTTTCAACCCATATTTAACATTATTACAAAACAATTTCACAATTTAGTACTCTAATAGTTGTCTCACCATTTCTATTATTCAAAAAATACTATTAATTAAATTATTGTATTTTTTATATTTAATTATAGTAAATGGATCCATTAGATTAAGTAAAAATAATAATTTACTTGAATTTACTCACTATTTTTCCATTGTGAATGTCACACTTCAATTAAAATGACATGTGGCATTTTTGAGCATTACTCATATTTGAGCATTCTCCAAGTTCATGGGGGGACTATTCAGCAATTTTATACTTTATTAAATTGCTGAATAGTCCCTCTTTTGAACCAGTAGAGATGCTCATAGATTAGGTCAAATCTGATTGTCAGTATTTATTCCTGCAATAAATACCTTAAAAACCCTTCATCTACCTTTAAAAAAAAAAACCATACATCTTTCAGTTTGTTTACTAAGGCGCGCCACGCCTTGATAACTAGCAAATGGTGCAGAATAGCGCTCTTGGCATGCGCCATGGCGACCCTGACCGGCATAGCCAAATGTTCATGAGAGCGTTATCTGTGTTGACAAAAGGCTGGAAGCCAAAGCCCATCGTGTTGAATGCTTGTTTCGACTACTTGGAACTACAAGGAGATGTTAAAGGAATGGAGGAAGTCATCAAGTTATTAAAGAGCTTAGAAAATACAAGTAATCTTTGAAATGAAGCTCATTAGCGCACTACTTCCAGTTGCTTGGGTTCAAGAACTTAAGCAGTTTTTATTCCTAATGTTGGCAGTCAAGAGCAGTTTTATCTTTAACGTTTGTATAGGGTCCGAAAATGCTAAAAATCTGCACTTCAGTTTGACTTCAAAATTACAGTTTTGCCATCCAACTGGAAGAACTGCTAAAGTTCTTGAAGCCACCCAACTGGAAAGGGCCATGAAGAATGCTCACATATTTTTCACAGACACATACACAATGAACACCAAAATGAAAATGGACACTTGAACGTTATTTTTAAAACATAGCCTTCATAATATAACTTTCAAATGGAAAGATGTGGTAGCAACATAAAATGCACGCTACTAAAGAGGAGTGTATGCAGAATCGATACTTACTGATTAACATACTTACACGCGAATGCACATAAGAGGAGTGTAAGCACGCTCACTGACTGATCGATATACTTACATGCGAATGCAATACATGTCTCTACGTTGTTGTCATTGTAATGCAGTAAAAAATTTAGAATGTTTAGAATGTTCTATTTAGCAGTTAAAATAATAGTTGATCCTTCAATTCTATACACTGAAAATTAATCTTATTTGGAAATGTTAAAGGTAAAAACTTTTACTATTTCGTGTTAAATCTATACTTCTGGAAAAACATGTGATAACTTTAGACTTCTTTTATCTCTATTTTTTTTACTTTAAAGATTATAGGTGCTGCTGTTCGGCTCGGCGTGATTACAGGGACCAAAATGATTATACAAATAGCAAGTTGGGAATCTTTAAGATATGTAATATTGGAACAAGGTTGTTTGCTATGGAGTCTTGGTCTTTGCATTTCCTCATAAGAAATGATGAAATAAAACTTTGATTAATACAAAAGCAACAAGTGGGATATTATTTTAATTACTTTAAATTATTTAATCGATATAATATTGACAAATTAAGACTTGCTATTGAACACTTTGAATCTTGTTTTCTCACTAACAAGCTTTCTTTCTTTCTTTCTTTCCACTGAATACTTGTTTTTTGTTTTAGCTTTGATATTTTGACTGACTCTTCTAGCTCCTTCCTGATAATCGTGGTGAGTTTATCTGGTAATTACTTCTATGAATTCCCATTCAGTATTAATTATTGATTTTGTGGTTTTAGTTATCTTGTAACCTCGAAATTAACAGTCATGAATATTTGTAACTTTTTACATATTTGTATTCTCAACAGCACACTGTTGATTTGTTATTTCTCTTCCTTGAATCTTTTGAATGTTGTAAGAATTAATTCACTTTGTATTTTACCACTGGCGAGTCCAGATCTTGCAATTTCAAAGACTAATCCGTTTGCTTTTGGTTGTTGTTATTTGTTGTTTGTTGTTAGCTGATGGAAGTTCTAATCGGATGCGGAAGTTCAGTTGCTGCTGAAACTGGAAATACCTTTCTAGCCAAAATCAAAACACACATTGGCTACCTCTTTCACTACGACAACAATATGAAGGGCCTAGATGATTCTCGAGTTAAGCTGAATGCAAAGATTAAGGATGGCAATCAATTTGCGAAGGATACTAACAATAGGCTTATGAAGCTTAGCTCTACTGCTAATCATTGGCGATCTGAAGCAGATAAGCTTTTTCAAAAGGCTCAGATAATCATCCCTGAAAATAACAGAAGAAGATTGTTTCCAAATCTATGGTCTCGTTATTCCTCAAGTAAGAATGCTTGCGAGTTGACTCAGGAGATTAATGAAGTGCTCCGAACTGCACCAGAGTTCGGTACATCCTTTCATCACCCATCATCAAAACATGGAGATAAATTCGACCTTACAGGTTTGCAAAATTTACCTAGTATGAGAAATTTTCAATTTTTTTTGTTGTAATTTGCTAGCTTTGTGATGCATACATTTTGTAAATTATACTATTTTTACAATTATTGACAGGTTTCATGGAATTTGAGTCGAGGAAATCAGTTGTGAATGAAGTTTGGGAGGCATTAAAAGATGAGAAGGTGAGGATCTGTAGTATTTGTGGCATGGGAGGCGCTGGTAAAACCATGCTTGCAAAGAAGCTTATTCAGAGGGTTGAAAGCAATCATTTATTTGATATGGTTGGAATAGTAACAGTGTCCCAGAATGCTGAATCGAAGAAAATACGAGATGATATCATGTGTAGCCTAGGATGGAAATCTGAAAGCAAAGATCTAGCTCATTGTCTTCTGAATAACAATGAGAGAATCCTTTTGATACTAGATGATGTTTGGGAGGTATTGAATTTTGAAGAAATCGGACTACTTCTTGAAGCAAGGTTGAAAATCGTGTTGACTTCGAGGAATGTAGGTGTGTGCCAAAGAATGGGAAGTGAACCGAACTTTATTATCAATGTTTTGACAAATGATGAACCTTGGGTTTTATTCAAAGAGAGAGCGGGGGAATCTATTGTAAACTTGAAGGTGCAAGATACAGCAAGAAAGATTGCAGAGGAATGTGGCGGCTTACCTATTGTGATTGAAGCTCTTGCAACAGCTTTGAAATACGAGGTCAAAGCTACTTGGAATGTCACACTTCTACAGCTACAGAAGTCGAACGTCCTTGGGATTTCAGAGTTGGAGAAAGTCTATTCTCGAATTCGACCAAGTTATGATCTCTTGAATAAGGAAGCTCAAGCATGCTTTCGGCTTTGTTGCTTGTTCCCTGAAGATCATAATGTTACAGTTGAAGATTTGGTCTTCTGTGGAAAGGGATTGCAGTTATTCGAAAATGTGGAAAGCATTAAGCATGCAAGAGAGAGAGTTGAATCAATCATTGATAAACTGAAGAGATCATTTTTGCTGCTTGACGGTGACAATGATAGTTGTGTCAAAATGCACGATACTTTACGTGATTTTGCGATATCAATTTCATCGAAGGACGCACATCCATATATAGTAGGGTGTGAGAAGGTTATGCAGAATTGGCCAGAAACTGGTCAGTATGAAAATTGCAGCGCCATTTCATTTGTGTGTGATAAAATCAAAGAGTATCCTCTTGATTTCAAATGTCCGAAGCTTGAACTGCTACAACTTAGTACAAGTAATTGTGTTGACAGGCTCCCAGTTGGCTTTTTTGAAGGGTTGAAAGAGCTAAAAGTTCTAGTTTTGCATGTCATGTTACCGTCGCAGTCACTTGCCATGCTAAAGAATCTTAGAACTTTGGTTATTATATCAGGGGAAGAAAAACCGCCACCTAAAATTGGAGATCTGCTAGGTCATGGGGATATGAAATATCTAGAGATCTTTGAATTTGGTATGGGATATCCGTATGATGATTTTCCAAAGGAGATAGGACTGCTGTGCAATCTGAGGCGTCTTAAATTATATATGGATTTTGATTATATGCCCCCAGGTGTACTGTCAAAATTGGTGAAATTAGAAGAGTTGGAATTGCCATGGGGGTTCATTAGTTGGGGATGCAAAGACAGAAGAGGAGACAGAGTAAACGCAAGCCTTGATGAGATAGAATCTCTTCCGCTAACTACGTTAAAAATCAGTGTACCGAACAGTTCAACTTTGACAAAGGAGCTGGTCAACAAGTTAACAAGATTTAATGTTTTTACGGGGAGTACTTCTGCTAGACGCTCAGCATATTTTTACGATTCAAATGCAGCTTTGGATGTATCTGATGTGGATGCTACAACGAATTGGATACGTGCTTTGCTGAGCAAATGTGAATGCTTTACATTGAGAGAAGTGAGAAATTTGAAGAATATGATGTGCCTGCAGTCTGTTCAAGGCAATGGCTTTCCGCAGTTGAAGTATATATACTTAGAAAGTTGTAGCGAAATGGAATACTTGGTTGATACAATAACAGAGCGGATTTCACCTACTTTCTTTTCTGAGCTGAGAAGGTTGGAGCTACGGTACATGCACAGTTTGAAATCGATATGTCCTAATTTCGCAACAATAGAAGCAACATGGCCATGCTTTAGTAATTTGACTGAGATAAGGATCAAAAAGTGTTCTAAGTTGAAAAATCTGTTTCCTCTCTCAATGGCTAGAGAATTGAGACAACTGCAATCCCTTCACATAGGTTATTGTCCAGAAATGGAGGAAATTTTCTACAGAGATGAAGCACTAGATGATGAAAATCAGGTTAATTAATATTCCAAATGATGAAATTATATATATAAATTTTATTTTTTTTAGCAATTAATTTGCATATATATTTGCAATGATCACACAGGTTGCATCATCAAATCTCCAATTGAGTACTCCAACAGTTGAAGCGTCCACATCAGCAGCAACAATATCGAATTCAAGTACTAGTGTTGCTTCAATTGTTGATGACAAATCACACCTAGATTCTCCAACATCAAATTCATGCTTTCCATGTCTGCGTGGAAGAGAAAAACAGTCGACAATGGTTTCCAGCCCACAGGTTTATACGCACGCACTTAAATTGCAAGCTTAGTTAGTAAAATGGGGAATATGGTGTCCATGGTCCCTGATATTTGGGGCCTGCTTGAAAAAGGCAACTGAACTTTATTTTGTTTCAGTAAAGTCGTCTAATTTTCATTTTTTCATTTCAATAAAGTCATTCCGTCCAATTCTTAGTGAGTGAATATTGTGATTATTGACAGATTGTGGAAACAAATATTCCAGAAGTTGAAGCGGGTGAGGCAGAAATTGATCATGTGAAAATGGATGCAATTATATTCCTTCAACTAAAATCCATAGACCTTGTACATCTAGATAATCTTAGGGTTTTGTATGATGGAAATCATACTATTGAATTGCCTTCATTAGAAGATTTGAGAATTGTTCGATGCAAAAATATTGAAGCTCTCTTTTATGGATCAATCAAGGCTCCAAGATTGGAACATGTAAACGTAAATAATTACATGTGTCGAGTAGGGGAGGATCTCAATGCAACTGTGAAGAAATATGTACGTTTAATCTTTTCTTTGAACTTTTTACTATTTTTTTTTATGGGATAAGGTATAAATTTAGGTCTGTGGTTAATGGAGGATAGCGGATTCAGTCTCCACGTTGAAAATAATGCTATCTTAAGTTTGATATTCATGAGTTGGTTCAATTTAAAGCTTAATTGACGAAAAACAAGTTCTTTTCTTTCACAGAAAATGTGCATTTTCAAGCCTTATTAAGTTATTAATGACCACAAAGCTGGTGTCTGGAGAGCTGATAGAACACGAAATTGCACATTAAAAAACCTCAAACTTTAAGCTTAAGATTGTATTATTTTGTACATGGAGGTTAAAATCACTCTTCCCTATAATTACCATAATGTTAAATTTTTTTGCCATTCCTTATTTTATTGTCTTACCATTAGAAGTTAGAGATGATATACAAATTTAATAATATGATTATTTAGAAGAGCGGATTTAGCTTCCACGACTAAATCATTGAAATCTTAACCCTAATGTTTACGTACCAAGCGGTATTTCATGAAGGAAAGCTTATCTTTTTGTTTATGAGATTTGTAGCTCCACCGTTTGGTTAAGGTTAGACTTAAGACTGCTTTGTTTTATATGTGGAAACTAAATCAGCTATCTCCTCATAACCATTGGTTTAAATTTATAACTTAACTCAAAAAGTTATAAGTAGAAATTACATTTTGTTGTGTTACTACCAGATGAAATATAATTGAGGATGAGGATGATGACAAGGATGCTGAAAGCGCCATGGTAAGTTTCACACAATCTTCATCTTCATGCATTATTTGAAGTGTAGTTTTTTGTTTTTTGCTTTTTTTTTTTAAGTGTAGTTATTAATAAATATTAATCCCTCCATTCTGTTCTGAATTATATGGTTTTGAACTGTAGTTGTTAATATTCCCTTCATTTTCTTGGCACGTGGGTGTGTTGAAAGAGGTTTTAGTTGGTTTAAATCCACTGGATTTAGGTCTGGTGAAGCTGTAACCGTCAAACACTAATATAAAACATGCCGGAGGCTTTGACTATAAGCTTAAGGTTTTAGTTATAGTCTAACACATCTTTTATATTAACCTTTGACATGTAAGGAACCAATTGAACTTCAAGCTTCAACTTTTAGTTATACTTCAGGTCTAACAACATTTTTTTACATTAATATTTGATAGTAACAGTGTTGGGGCTAGCAAAGGAAACTCGAAGATTGCCTCAATGATTGTCTTTCTCGAGATATTCATGGTGGGTGGCTATGTTGCTTTGCAGTTAATATTGGAGTGTGTAGTCGCTGAATTATGGGGCATTTTGTTCGGGATGGAGCTCGTTTAGGCTAAAGGTTTTAGATGGGATGTGTTTTAATTCGATTCTCAAGTTGTGGTTCGGTTGGTGAAAAATGGCACTGAGCATTGCTATCATGTTTATTGGATTGTTGATAAATTCTGTTGGATGGTTGCTCACGATTGGGAATTGAAGCTTCATGAAGGCAACAAAGTTGATGAGTGGATGGCTACTATGCAAAACAATTGTCTCTGAGTTGTACCGAGTGTGATATCGCTCTTGCAGACATTTGAAATATTCTTTTCTCTGGCATGTGTGGCTCCTATCTTCCTCGGCTGACTCGAGGATAGTGTATGTTTGTTTTTTTTTTGTTTCTGTTATCGGGTTTTAACCATCTTAGTTATCGTTTATTCTTTCATATTTGAATTGTATCCAGTATCAACATTATTACTATTTCTTATTAGCAGCTGCAATTAAGAGAAATGAAAAGGAAGCATGAGTTTTGGATATGTAACTATTTTTTCTAATAACAGTAAAAGGAGTTGGGTTCAGATCTTGCAATTTGAACGACCAACTCGTCTGTTTAGTTGTCATTGTTAGCTGATGGATGTTTTTAGTCGGATGCGGAAGTTCAGGTGCTGCTGAAAATAGAAATTCTTCTCTAGCCAAAATGAAAACACTCATTTGCTACTCTTTCATTATAATATTGTGGAGGCCTTAGAAGATTCTGGAGTTAATCTGAGGTGCTAATTTATTTTTGGATGATGCTAACCAGATGTTTAAAGATGTTAGCTCTACCGCTCGTCTTTGGCAATCTGAAGCAGACAAGCTTCTTCAAAAGGCTCAGATAATCATCCCTCAGAATAACAAAAGAAGATTGTTTGAAATCTATGGTTTCGTTATTCCTCGAGTAAGAATGTTTGCGAGCTGACTCAGGAGTTCAATGAAAAGGTTCAGAAAGCACCGGATTTCTTAAAATGCCATCAGAAACATGTCATGTAAATAGCGTCTACTTTGAGTATTCTTTAAGATTTTCTTGAAGGATACCCTGCAACTAATTCTAATTATTTATATGCAATATGTCTAAAAAAAGATTATTGATGAATTTGACTTTTGTATCCAGAGAATAGAAAACCATTGACAAAGTGGAGATTGATTCGAATTCGTACAGAAGTGAAAATGGCTGAAAAGATGCAGGTTGAGGCTGAGGTAATTTCCAGAGATATTGTTAAGCCATCTCCAAGTAATCACCCGAAAATTCATACCCTTTCTCTCTTTGATCGTTGACTCCTTGCATTTATGTGCCTTCACTTTTCTTCTACACAACTAGTAAAGATGGTGGAACTGATAATCATTACCATCGATCTAGTGTGCTCAAGCTTTCCTTATCGGCTACCCTTCCTCACTATTATCCTCTGGCCGGAAGGATGAAAGACGGCGCCACCGTCAACTGTAACGATGAGGGTGCTTTATTTCTAGAACCAAGAATGGAATACGGTCTGTCTCAAGTTCTAATGAATCCTCAATCTGAACTTCCTCATAGTGTATGCCTTAACGATTCATTCGGGACCGCTCCTCTAGCAGTTCAGGTAACATAATTCAGTGTGGAGGAATGTCGATTGGGATATATTTGTGTCATAAGACAATGGATATGGCAAGTATGGCTTGTTTGATCAAGGATTGAGCTTCCCTGGCTCGAAACTCCAACGAAACAATCAGTCCTCCTGAGTTCAATATAGGATCCTTATATCCGCCTCGTGATCTGCCATTCCTGCAACAGAACCTGGAGGCTGCTCCAGCAAGGAAGAACTGTGTTTCGAGGAGGGTTGTTTTCGATGGCTTGAAGATTGTAAAGCTCAAGGAAATGGTGGCAGATCAAGTTCTAAATTCTACAAAAGTCGAAGTTCTGTCTTCATTATTATATAAATTAGCCTTTTCTGCAAATGCTAAGACGATTTCTTTAGGTTGTGTAATGCCAGGTTTTATACATCAGGCAAAGGGAATGGAATTGCAATCTTTCAAGTATCCGCAAGGGAGGAGAGGGAGGTAGATTAGGATTTTGGTGAAGGAATTTAGGAAAGCAAAAACTCAATTATAAAATCCCTGTGCTAGTATAACAAATAGGGAAGATCTATGTCATTGATCCTGAAACTTTTTTTTTTTTACATTATCTGAAGACATAAATCTTACAAATGAAATACATATTTGTAGCAGCTGGTGGATACCCCTTTTACCAATCAGATTTTGGGTGGGGAAAGCGATTATGGGTCGCCACAGACTTTTCGAGTAAGAACAATACGATTGTTCGGATAAACACAAGAGAAGGAGATGGAATTGAAGCATTTATCAGTTTGGATGAAAAAGCTATGGCTGTGTTTGAGAAAGACCAAAAGCTTCTTCCACTTTCCTGCTTCAACCCGAGCGTCTTGGATTATCCATCATGCCCTGGCTTTTAATCCATTTTTCAATATATGCTGCAGAAATAATCTGTTTTTATGTTTCAAGTTATACATGTTACATATCAACTAATGCGCGTTTGCTAATGTATATAACTGCAGAAATAATGTACTGGTTTTGTTGCTGGATATTACTATAGTAAAAATGTCGTTTTAAAGCTAGTTACACGACACATACTATATGTAGGGATAGAACCCGGTATGCATCAAATAATGTTCTTTTGCTTCTACATTTTCAGAATTTTCCCACTTTCTCTTCTACTTTTGTGTTTCACCGACAACAGCCTTTCGTTGCTATGTTTAATAGTTTCTTACTCAACTGCTATCGGATACTTGTAGATTTTGATGCTGATGTCTGTACTGTCCGAACATCTGCAGATACTAATGTCTGAGGTTGTGCTACCCGATCACAATCAGTGCCTACTCTTTGAGGTTAAGGTTGTGCAGTACTACTTCCAGATTTTGATGCTGATATCGGCATTTGATGCTGTGCTATTGGAACATTAGTAGATGCTGATGTCTGAGGTTGTGCTACCTGATCATGATCAAAATCCCCATCTGATGTCTCAGGATGCAATGCCAAAATACTGGGAGATGTTGAAGCCGATGGCATCGAGCTTGCTATGAATCAAACCTCGAATGGTCATGTTAGGAATAAGGTAATCAGTTGCCCCCGCAAACAAAGATATTCGATCATATGTTTACAATTAGGGATGAATGACTGAGAAAGAATTTCATTAAAGGGAAGCCCGCAATTGCCAAACTCGTATTTGAAAAATCCGCTTATCATTTTCAAGCTACTTGTTTTCTAGAAAACAGCAGGGAAGCATCATCAACGAGGCATGGATTGGTTAACAAATTTGATGAGATTGTTAACAAACTGTTGAATATCAACATCTTGAATTTTGAACAACTGCTTTGATGAGCTGCCTTCAGGGCAAAAAAGTTCTGATCATCATTAGTATAGATGATTTCGAGCAATTAGAAGGTTTAGTTGGAAAAAGTAGTTGGTTTGGTCGTGGAAGTAGAATTATTGTGACAAGTAGAGATGAACAAGTGTTGCAGAATAAAGTTGATAAGATATACAAGGCTCAAATCCTATGTCAAGCTCTTTGCCTTTCAATCGGAGAAACCAAAGCCGGATTACATTGAGCTTCCGGAAAGGGTAGTGAGATATATATGTTAATGGAATTCTATTAGGCCTTCAAGTTTTGGGTTCATTTTTATACGATAGGAGCAAATAAGAATGGAAAACTGCATTGGATCAACTTTGGAAAACACCAAACGTCAAACTACAGAATGTATTAAGGATAAGTTACAATGGGAGGAGCAGAAGATTTTTCTAGACATTGCGTGTTTTCTCAAAGGACGGTCTTTGTTCTTGCAAAGAAATTACTCGAGTCACGTGGTTATCATTCATTGATTTCCTCGAGAGTTCCTGCTGATAAAGTATTTTTTTTTATAGTACTGTTTAATGAATCTTTTACTTTGACTGTATTTTCTGTTAGAATATCAGTGTACGAGGTGGGGGAGCGATATTTTTCAGGATTACTGTATTGTGTATGCAAGTGTTATGAATGGAAGGGAGATGCATCTCTTATTTTGCTCTATTATATTATCCTTCAAATTCTTAATTCAGCGACTTATAGTTTCAGATTCTAATTTGATCTCATGTTCTTTTTTGACAAATCTTATTATTAGTTTAAATCCTAAATGTGATTTTCATGTTTCCAAAAATGGACAACAGATACGATCAGAAGAAACAATGGTAAGGCAGGGATAAAACTGGGTCCGTATATAAGACCATGTATTAGCTGTAAAACCATGCAGACTGCCCATTAGTCAGATCTTGACTTTCTTTTATATTCACCATCAACAATATGAATCCTGCCATAACATTTGCATATACATACATAGGGGAGGGTTCAGGTGTGACACTTTTGAGGTGGTGTGACAAGAATTTTAGTGTGTGACAATAGATGGCAATTGTGTAATTAAATGAAAAAAAATGGCATAATATGAGGGGCATACACGTGTATGGTGAGGGGAGGGGCTGATGATATCAGCGTTGATGTCATCACAGGAGAGAGAAAAGTCTTTTATTTCTTTTCTTTAAAATACATTTTTCCGATGATCCCGAACTCGGTTTTCGAAAAATTTTATACCGTTGGACTCGTATTAATTAGCCGGTCATTTTGAGATCCATTGTGGTCAAATAAAAACTTTTTTAGGAATATTCCAAAATATAGACCAGAATATTTCAAAAGGCATAATACAATATTCCAAAACGCATACTACAATATTTCACACATAATTTATCCATTTAATCACTTTCATAATTTATTGGGACTAAACTGTGCGAAATTTGGACTTAGTTCGAGAATTAAAGTTTCTTAAAATTACAATGTACGTTTTCTGGAATTTTTTCAGAATTTTCTGGGCAATTTTTGAATTTTTTTATCCATTTAATCACTTTCATAATTTATTGAGACTAAACTGCGCAGAATTTGGGCTTAGTCCGAGAATTAAAGTTTCTTAGAATTACAATATACATTTTCTGGAATTTTTCCTGAATTTTCTGGGCAATTTTTGAATTTTTTATCCATTTAATCACTTTCATAATTTATTAGGACTAAACTGTGCGGAATTTGGGCTTAGTCCGAGAATTAAAGTTTCTTAGAATTACAATATACATTTTTTGGAATTTTTCAAGAATTTTCTGGGCAATTTTGTGAATTTTTTATCCATTTAAACACGACGGTTGATACGATACTACCTAGGGTATAATAAAAAAACAAAAAACACGACGGGTTGATACGAGACTACCTAGGGTATAATAAAAAAAACAAAAAACACAAATAAAAACGATTTGAGATCCATTGTGGTCAAATAAAAACGAATTTTTTCATTTTGGAATATTCCAAAATACAGACCAGAATATTCCAAAAGGCATAGTACGATATTCCAAAACTTATCAACAATTTGAGATCCATTGTGGTCAAATAAAAATGATTTTTTTCATTTTGGAATATTTGGTAATGACTTTTGGAATATCCGCATGTTTTGTTTGGAATATTAATGTATTCTGATATCAACATGTTTTTTGGATTATAGTCTTCTTTTGAGACATTTAGAATCTGATTTTGGAATATTAGAGAGATATAGACATAACATGTCACCTCTTTTCTTTTTATAAACCGTCTTGAATTGTAGAAACTTTAATAAAAAATTCAAAAATTGCTCAGAAAATTCTGAAAAAAATCGAGTAAATGTATATTGTAATTCTAAGAAACTTTAATTCTCGGACTAAATTCAAATTCCGCACAGTTTAGTCCCAATAAATTATTAAAGTGATTAAATGAATAAAAATCAAAGAAATTTGAAAAAAAAATCATTTTTATTTGCACAAAATGGATCTCAAAATGACCGGCTAATTAATACGAATCCAACAATATAAAAATTTTCGAAAAACGAGTTCGGAATCATCGGGAAAATGTATTTTAAATAAAAGAAATAAAACTTTTTTCTCTCTCTTGTGATGACATCAGCGCTGACATCACCTTCCTGCTCATCCCTTTTGTTCATGCGTGTAAGGCGTTTCTATATATTTACAAGTTTGCCACCTTCCCCTAGTCAATTACTAAATTGTCCCTATTGTCACACCATAAAAGTTGTCACTCCAAATGACCTTGTCGCACTGGATCCCTCCCCTACATACATATATATGTTTATGTATTTCTCTTATTTAGTACAAAAGAGGGAAAAAAACTTGTATGTTATTAATACACAGTTGTTTTTGGCGGATAGGACATCTAAGGAAGACCAACAAGTGTCATTTCCCACAGCCACTGCGAAAGTGTGTGCCAATTATTTTGGTTAAAAATGGAGCTATTTGACATATTATTGTTTAACTTTGTTAATGCGAAATTAACTTCTCGCTTGATCTTCCTAGTCGAATGACATTTATCTTTAATATGGTAAGGGTTAATTGTTTCAATGTGTTTATCTTAACTCTCATTGTGTAAGGGCCGTTCAAGTTACTTTGAGTATTAATACACATTTTAAGCTTTTATACCCCTTTTTACTGCCTGTAATACTTCAGATTTTAAATACTAGCATAGCGGTCTGCTTTTTCGTGAGTTAAATTTGTAGTCATAGATTAATTAGTTTGTATTCTTGTTCTTCTGTTTGGATGCATATGGCATTTGGACTTGTTTATTTACTATAATACAATATGGACATAGGATATACATCAAATAAGTATGATTATTGATCATGTCTAGTTTAATATATACATGTTTCAGATGTACCTTCTTTCCTTGTACAATTCACAAGGACCACTATATTACAAGATTAGGATTATAAAATCTAACAAGCACACACAATTATGATCTGAAATTACTTATGAAAGATACTTGAAACCACGATTATGACCACCGATATTTTCCTTTTTTCCCATCTCTTATGATTGAGCACGCATGAACTTTTGAAGTCCTTAAATTTTCTTTGTTATTTAGGAGGGTGGATATTCTAATGATATCCCAACCACATTGCATGGTAGTAAAGTTGATTGTACAATCCCAAAGGTTTGTTTATCAATTACTTTTGCCTTAATCTTGTTGGATAAACGGTGGAAAACAAGTTTGATTTCTTACATGGTTTATAGGAATTGGTTACTGTTTGTGTTGATGGATCTGTTCTGGATCGAATAGCTAAGATTATGCATATCTTCACTTTGGTGTAAAATCTGTTTTAGGACATTAGAAGAGAATAAGTTGAGTGAATACATGTATTCGTCAGTTCTTAGTTTATATTATAACAATAGCTTGTAATTCTTTTGTTATTTATCTATGAACCATTCCTTGAGTGGTCTAATACAGTATAACCTCTATATAAGAATAACCTTCCAATTGTTATACAAAAGTTCGATTCCAAGTACTGGGAGTCTTTCTTGTATCTACCTCTATATAGGAATAACCTCCCAATTATTATACAAATAGTCCAGTCTCAAGTGTATGTTAAGTAATCTAGGATCGGACTCAATGTAGACTATTGAAAAACTTGATTAAATAAAATTCTTTTATTAATCAAATATAATTATTAAAATATGTAAACAATCTTGTATTTTAGGAATTTGATATATTAATTGTAAGCCCTTGACTGTAATTATATTAGCATGATTCTAGGCTTTGACCATTGTGTTCCTTGATGATTTTCACTGAATTGAAGAGCATAAATACAGAGAACACAATTAATTTACATCATGATTTACATCCTATGATATAGGAGATATGAATACACAATAAAGTCAAATATATGCTTTCCTATATATAATTAGAGAATAGTTACATATCTAACACAATAAAGTTTAGTGTGATTTCAACCTTTTGCAAAGAAAATCATGTAGCTTCAAAATGTACAAATGAGAGACTTGTAGTATAAAAAGTTTATACCACATGTCTATCAAATGTATATATGTACAGTTCACGGCATCCAAAAAATTATCTTACTTGCTAACTATTAATACCACAGGTCCCTCATTTGTATATTTTGAAACCACATGACCTTGTTTGCAAAAGGTTGAAACCATAGAACCCATTATTGTATTTTACCCTTAATTCAATATAAAAACATTAAACTAGCATAGCAGGCAAGGGGAATAGGGAAGAAAATCCTAGTCGCGGTGAAAGTTGTCGTTTATCATTTAGGTTTTGGAGTTTTCTTCCGGCTTTTAGCCAAAAAATAAGCCATTTCTTTTCTTTTCCTTATTGCTTTTTCTTTTATCGTTCTGAATAAAAATATGGTAGGACTATTAGATTCTTTTTTATTTGAAAATTTTTGTTTGATCTCTTTATATGGGTGGTTGTGGTTTATTTTTCTATATGAGGAGGTGTCGTTTGTTTCCCTTTATGTGTTCTCATGTTTTTGGTTATAGAAAACGAAAGGGATTTTACTACTATCAAATTTTATTTTTCTTATCCAATTTTATTTTTTTCTTTTCGTGTTCTCGGAGTTTCATAATCCCTCCTTGTAACAAAAAAAATATTAATCACAATAATTATCATAATAGTAATTGTTATCACCTAATATTTCGTATGACACGTGGACCAATAGTCATTTAGCTTTCAACCACGTAGGACGGTTAAACTATGTTGAATAGTCTTAATGTCCACGTAGGCGTGCGTTGAGTAGTCAAAGTAAGGAGAATATTTCTCCTACAAAGAAAGTATTTCTCTTTAGGTCTCCTAATCCAATTAGGACGATACAAGCTAATTGGGATTATAAGTCTAAGACTAAAGAGGGGTAATTCAAGTAAAGTCCTAGTTCGACTAGGATTAGGATACATGATCAAACACTATAAATACATGGGACTTACTACAATCGAAGGTACATTATTCTTGACTCATACTCTGAGTAAATTACCTTTCCGGTCACAAGTTCTATACTGACTTTAGCATCGGAGAGGGGTCGCCGGTCAGCGGCCTCCTTAGGCTAACGTTTTCTATCTTGCAGTAAACACAGCTTACGTGGAATTCAAGTTACAATTTCTCGGTAACAAATTGGTGCGGTGAGCGTGGAATCTTTAAAAGATTCTATCAAAGAACATGGTAATCTTAGAAGAAAATCAGGCCACTAATGCTCAAGAAGAAGACATGGAACATGATGAAGACACAATGGCTCTAGACGAAGAAGTTGCTTTACACCGAATGTTCGAGTGGTCAGGAACTGTTGATCCAGAGCAAAGAAAATGGATGGATAGAGTCGCAGCCAAGGTGGCGGTTAGAACAGTTGATGTGCACAGGCTGTGCGTGTATTTTGATAGTATTTAGAGCTGTTTCTTTGCATTTATTTGCATCTTTTCTCTTCTTTTCGTATTGTTTTCTTATAAATGCATTGGAGCAGGTCTAAATTGCTTGTTGATGAGAAGCTGTGCTTAAAAGGATGATTTTAGTAGCTGTGCTGCTGTTTGGCGCAGGCTGTGCATGGCAGGGAGCTGTGTCATTGATGAAAAGGGAAAAGATCAAGCTTAGTCACATGGGTGACGTCACTAGGGCGCTCCTCTTTATTGTTTTTGTCCTATGTCAGAATATTTGCTTTATTGTTGGGTATTTTGGGGATTGCCATGCATTAGGGCATCCTTTTGTTTGCCTATAAAAGGAACACTAGTCTTATCCCCCAAGATAACCTTTTAACCTTTTTACCATATTTTATCTTTCTTGTAACAAACTTTGGTGGCTGGAATCCTTCTTCTTCCTTGGCCATTTCTGCCATAAAAGAGTTGGAGCTCCTTCCTCCATTATCAATATAATATATATGCTTTCTTCTTCATTTCATCTTTGTTGCTTTGTGGATAAAGAGATATGAAGTGTGAGTAGTTTTATTTGCATGGAGTGAGCTGGGAAGGCAATGCTGGAGCTCTAAATATCTTTGTTAAGTTGTTTTTACGTGGTTAACTTGTAGATCTATGCTTAAGAGATCATTATATATTAAAGGCCTTGATATATATGCATGGTTTGTCTATATTTCGAGAGAAAATAGGTAAGATCTGGATCTAGACTACAAGGTCAAGCAAATAATATGCTAGAGATGGCTATTAACCTTGCTTGATGTGTACGGAACTCTAGAGAGATCAGAGTGACCCTGTTCCGGTGCATAGACCTGTGCAAGTTAGGTGGAAGTCCGCAGAGATGCTATTTCACCTTGCTTTTATTCGTTCTCGCCATGGAGACGTGGGAGAATGATACTGTTGGGAACCACTTGACCACGTATTAACAAATATAACCTAGATCTAAGAGATCTGTGTTGTGCTGGACCCTGTGCTCATTCCATGTGCCCTTTTATTATTGTTTTACAACACCCTCTTCTTAGCCTTGTGCTCGAGAACCCTGTTCTCACTGGATCTGTCATTTTACTGCTTTGTTACTTGCTTGATTTACTTTTCTTGTTATTTCTTGCTTTAAAACTCACCTGGTTACTCTTTACTCTTTTAGATCTGAACATTAGTAATAATCTAACCCATTTTCTCTGTGGATCGATACTCGGTTCTTACCGTTTTATATACTATTGATGACATGTGCGTAATCTTAGATATTACGTGGTGCTAGTCACGCATCAACAGTTAATGACAGATCGACCATAGATCGTTTGCAACAACAATTAGAGGATTTGAGTAAGCGAATTCCCCCAGATCGACCACGAAGTGAAATTCGGGGTGTAAAACGATCTCGGAATTCGGGGCGTTCTCGAAGTTATACAGCGTCTTCAGCTGGAAGAACTCGAACCGCGGATCGCGAAAAAACTCCAGTTCGAGGAAGATCTGTAGAACGATCTCCAACTCCTCCGAGGCGCAAACCTCGTATAAAGTCACAAGCAAGAAAAGTTTCACCAGGGATTGTAAGGAGACTGTCTTACGAGGATAGATCAGCGTCTTCGAGGAGCTCCTCGGGAAGTAGAGACCCTAAACATCGGAGGTCCCGAAGAGATAATTCTGAAGTTGAAGAACTTAAACGTAAACATAAAAGACTTGTCGATACGTTCGATAGAAGTTTAGCCGAAGGAATCGCTAAAGCTCTTAAGGAGCGAGATGAGGCTACGGGGACTAAGAATTTGGGGTCCAGAGAAGGGAGGAGACACAGGAGAAGAAATCGGAATCGGGATTACTCTGATGAAACTTTACGGGGCGAAGAAGGACCTATACAGGATAAAGACAGTCCACTCTGTGCTAAGATCCTGGCAGCTCCTTACCCGAACAATTTCAAGTATCCCAATTTTGATAAATACTGTGGAGATTCTGACCCTGTGATGCACGTCAAAAGTTTTGGAAGGGCGCTTCTTGCAAGTCCGGTTAACGAGGCACTTATGTGTAAATTATTTCCAACAACTTTGAAAGAAACAGCGGCACAATGGTATGATTGTCTCCCTACTGGTTCAATCAGGAGCTGGAATCAACTTTCAGAATCCTTTAAAGCACATTTTGTCACGGCCATACCAGAGAAGAAGACGGTCGATGATCTAATGAGGGTACGACGAGGAGAAAACGAGACCTTAGAATCATACCTGCACAATTTTAATAATGTGGCTTTAAAAGTTGAACCCTTGATTGTATCCTCAGCACGGAAGACACTGGCGGAAAATTGCCGAAATCGGGATCTTCAGATGAAACTTATGACTGAACGCCCGAACGACTTTCATGCTTTGATGACCATGGCAAAATCGTTTGTGGTGTGGGATGAGCACCAAGATGATCCCACGAGGAGAGTAAAGGCAATCAAATCCGAAGTGCAAGAAAGAGATCGAGGCAGTGGCCGGAGCACAGATAGATGGGAAAGGACTCGTGAGGTTCCAAGGAAGCCTTTTGATAAAAGAGATCGTATCCCATTGCCTGCACCTCGTGCTCAGGTTCTTATGTGGGTTGAAGAACAAAAGGAGCAAATCAGATATCCACCCAAAGGTGGGAAGCCAAAATTTAATGGCAAGTATTGTGCTTTCCACAAATTGCAGGGTCACGATACAGAGGATTGTGAACAACTGGCTAAGGAGCTGGACAAATTGGCAGCTAAAGGAAAGTTAAAAAACCTCTTCGAGAAATATAAGGATCAATTCCCAGATAGAGAGGGAGCAAAGACTCCTCGGGGTGTCATTAATATGATTATGGGAGGTTCTCCCATTGACAGGAGCGTTAAAAGGAAACGGGATTTCGCCGAGCGAATACGAATCGAGCAGATTTCAAAAGTTTTTGACTTCGGGTCATTGAAGGGTCGTCCAAGTGATCCACATGATGATGCCTTGGTTATCGATATGCAGGTGGAAGGTTTTACCGTTAGAAGAGCTTTGCTAGATACAGGAAGCTCAGTCAATATCATCACGAGAAAGGCTTTCGAGGCCCTCGGCTTGGAACAGGGACGTTTGACACCTTCCGCGTCACCTTTAGTCGGTATAAGTGGACATCCCGTACTTCTGTTGGGAGAAACCCAGCTCGAGGTCGAAATAGGGAATACCACGAGCAAGTGGAGAACTATTACTGATTTTCTAGTAATTGACACACCGATCGCTTATAATTTGATAATAGGCAGGCCTTTGATTTCAGGTAGTCGGGGTGCCATATCCCTTTATTATTTAGCTTGGATGATCCCGACGGAGCGAGGAATGGCAGTGGCGCTTGGTAGTCAATCAGTTGCGAGGCATACTTATATGACCTCGTTGGAAATAGTTCCTCAAGAAAGTGTTTTGGTCGAGGAGGTTAAGGAGCGTGGCGAACCAGTTGATGCAATTGAAGCCGTAACCTTGGAAAAAGGAAAGGTGGTACAGGTTTCAGCAGAGTTGCAAGAGAATTCGAAAAAGATCGTTATCGCAGCACTCGAGGAGAATAAAGATGTCTTTGCATGGACATCGGCAGATATCTTAGGAGTTTCTCGTGAGGTCATGGAGCACACGCTAGACATTGACCCAGAATACACTCCTGTGAAACAGAAGAAGAGAAATCAAGGAGCGGAGAGGCAGCAGTTCATCAAGAGCGAGGTTGAAAAGCTGCTTGAGTTCGGGAGGATCAAGGAAGTTCATTACCCACAGTGGATTTCAAATGTGGTCTTAGTCAAAAAAGCAAATGGAAAATGGAGAATGTGCGTCGATTTTTCCGATTTAAATAAAGCTTGCCCTAAGGATTTCTATCCTTTGCCATGTATTGACATGCTGGTAGACTCAACGGCTGGTTACGAGGTATATTCTTTCCTCGATGCAAAGGAAGGTTTTCATCAAATCCCGCTAGCAGAGAAAGACATGGAAAAAACTAGTTTCATTACACCGGAAGGTACCTATTGTTATCAGGTAATGCCTTTTGGTTTGAAAAATGCTGGAGCTACTTATCAAAGATTAGTTAACAAGATGTTCAAGGAGCTCATTGGCAAGAACGTCGAGATTTATGTTGACGATATGATTGTAAAAAGCAAGAAGGCAGAAGAGCATGCTCGAGACCTCGAAGTGGTTTTTAGGATTCTGAGGGAATATAATCTGAGGCTCAAACCTGAAAAGTGCACCTTTGGGATCAATTCTGGCAAATTTTTGGGTTTCATGATTTCTAAACGAGGCATCGAGGCGAACCCAGAAAAAATCAAGGCTATTATTGATCTTCAGCCACCAAAAAACGTGCGCGAGGTGCAGGTTTTAAACGGTAAGATCAATGCTTTGGGTCGTTTTATCTCTTATTCCGCCAAACGATGCATGCCTTTTTACAAAAGTCTTAAAGGGGTAAAGGACTTTGTGTGGACTGATGAGTGTCAAACCTCGTTCGAGGATCTCAAGAAGTTTTTGTTCTCTCCACCTCTCTTAAGTCAGCTGGTGAAAGGAGAAAATTTGTATTTATACATAAGCGTCGGAGAAGAGTGCATTGGTATGGTTCTAATTCGAGAAGAAGAGGAAGGAAAAGTTCAATATCCAGTTTATTATGTAAGCAGAGTGCTTCGAGGGGCAGAATCGAGATACCCTAAAATGGAGAAACTGGCTTTCGGGGTGTATATTGCTGCTCAGAAATTGAGACACTATTTCTTGAGTTATACCATCGTAGTTCGTACAGACACCCCACTCAGGAAGATTCTTTCACGACCTGAGGCCTCGGGGAGACTGACGGAATGGTCCATAAAACTCACGGAGTTTGATGTAAGATTCGAGCCAAGGCCATCAAAAAAGGCTCAAGTTCTCGCTGACTTTTTGATCGAGGTCCCACCTGAAGAAGAAATTGAGCCAGTATTAAATACTTGGGAAATCTTCGTCGATGGGAGTGCCAATAAGAGTCAATCCGGGATTGGAGTTTTTTGCAAAAGTCCAGATGGGTTGGTGTTCAGGCACACTGCGACTTTGGGCTTTGATTCCTCAAATAATGCTGCAGAGTACGAGGCAATATTGCTCGGGCTGCGTTTGGTTAAACTAATCAGGGCAGACAAGGCCATCATTAAAAGTGATTCAGGACTAGCAACCAATCAGATAAGAAATTCTTGGGAAACCAAACACGCTCGAATGAAAAAGTATCACGAGATGGTAAAGCGTACAATTGAGGAATGTAAGCTCATGGGATGTAAAGTTGAGATCGTACAAATCCCGCGGGAGGAAAATATGGAGGCTGATCACTTGGCAAAGTTAGCTTCTGATCCTACTAACTTAAATTTGTGTCCTTGTGATATACAGGTTATTCCATGCGCGAGTATCGATTCCAAAGAAGTGTTTGCACTCGATCGAGGAAACGAGTGGTATTGGCCGATCTTTGAATATCTGTACGAAGGAAAATTGCCGGAAGATAAGTCTCAACACCCGAAGATCGTGAGAAAGTCGAGTAGATACACAGTCGTGGATGGAAATTTATTCCGAAGATCGTATTCCCAACCATGGCTCAAAGCAGTTGGGATCAAGGAAGGAGCCAAGATTTTAGAAGAAATCCATGAGGGATCATGTGGGGCTCATGAGGGCTGGAATGTTCTTGCTCGAAAGGCGAGGTTATTAGGTTATTACTGGCCTCAAATGAACAATGATGCTGCGGAGTTTGTAAAGAAGTGTGTTGCGTGTCAAGCTCACGCTCCAGTTTTGAAAAGCCCGGCCTCGGGATTAGAAGGTATAAAGGTAGCATGGCCATTTGCGACATGGGGAATTGATATCGTGGGACAGTTTCCGATGTCAACTAATCAAAGACAGTATGTTATCGTAGCAGTCGATCATTTTACAAAGTGGGTCGAGGCCGAAGCAGTGTCCTCGATAACGGCCCAACAGATTGTGAAATTTGTCAAGAATAGCATTGTATATCGTTTTGGGGTCCCCAATACGATAATCACAGACAATGGCAAACAGTTCGACAGTGTTTTATTTAGACACTTTTGCGAGAGAGAAGGGATCAAGCTAAGGTTTAGTTCTGTCTTCCACCCACAAACAAATGGAATGACCGAGAGGACTAATCGAACGATCATGGAAGGAATCAAAAGGCGCTTAACTCACCTCGAGAAGTTAACGAATTGGGTCGAGGAGCTGTATCATGTGTTATGGTCGTATCGAACGACGCCGAAGACAGCTACTGGAGAGACCCCATTTTCTTTAACTTATGGAACAGAAGCTTTCATTCCGGTCGAGATTAAGGTACCAAGTACGAGGGTTCTCCATTATACTGAAGAATGGAACGAACTGAACTTACGAGACAACTTGGACGATCTTGAAGAAAAAAGAGAAATGGCGCTTGCACGGATTGAGGCGTATAAAGCTAGAACAAAAAGAATATATGATAAAAGCGTACGACCAAGACAATTTTTCAAAGGGGATTTTGTCCTTCGTAGTACAGCAGCATCAAGCTCGAGACAAGGCAAAGGTAAACTGGGCATTAAGTGGGAAGGACCGTTTCGGATCATAGAATGCGTCGGAACACACACTTATCATTTGCAGCATCTTGATGGCACTGAGGTTCCGAGGACTTGGAATGCAATCTCTCTCAGGAAATATTATTTTTAGCTTTTGTTATTTTCTTTTACTTTTTGACGACATATAAACTCAGAATTCAACTTAGGAGTTATTATGAATAAAGGCCCACGGGGCATCGTTTTCATCTATGACTTTTAATTCGGATATTACTTAGGAATTATTTGTTTATGAAAAATTCGGGACACGAAGAGAATTCACGATTAAAACTAATTGTTATTTTGAAAGTTTGTTCTAAGTATTCGACACTGGACAATTTGGTTAGAACTTGAAAATCAAGCTTATGCATGCTAGAAGGCTTCGATTAAAACCAAATCCATGAACGTCGTGGTAAGAATCCACCCTACAAGAGTTAGCCCAACCAGAAAATAAGGGGGGGCTACTACGAGGGCTGCGAACAATTAAAGTTCAAACATACTGAAATTAGTACGAGAATATTAGAAAATTGAAGCATGAACAAACTTTAATGAGTAAACTTGCACACAAGATATTAGACGTAATATATGTAAAGGCAAAATAGGATAAAGTTTTGTCATTTCATTGAACGATGATTACAAGAGGGAAACGAGCTATTCTACAGGTTCAACTGGGGATATTGGATCAACAGGGATTCCTTCCTTGGGAGAATCAGGCTCGGGAAAGGAATCATCAAGGACAGCATCTGCTTCTTCATCGTCCTCGGGAGGATTCACATTCACAAAGAATTTGAGATCTTCCAAGGAGATGTCAGGGAACCTTTCTCTAATGGACTGTACGAAACGAGTTTTGAATCTGGACATACGCCAAATCTCGTTCTCCTCCATTTTTGCAATAGTTTCCTCGTGAGCAGCATCCTGGTCCTGTCTGGCTTTCTCGGAAGCCTCGAGCTGAGATCGGAGTTTTTGAGATACCTCCCGTCCTCGAGCTCTCCAGGTCGCCTGATCAATTTTCTCCAAGGCAAGTTGGGCTCGCGCCCCCTGATGAAGACCTGCTAATGCAAAGCAGGAGTCGTACCACTGCGACTGGATCTCATCCTCGAGCTCTAGTAATCGTTGCTTCGAGGCCTCGAGGGCTTTGTTTAGTTGAATGCATTCAACCTTCAATCTCTCACACTCAAAGGTTTTTTCACGACCGATGTGTTGAGCAGATTTAAGGATTTTCGTTTGGGCACTCAAAGCGTCTTCCGCCGTATCGAGTTTGTCGGAAACTACCGCCCACTTATGACGGTAGTCTTCGAGAGACGCAGATTTTTGGAGGTATCGGAAAGACATGATCTCCGTCGCAGCCATGGCCTGTATAAACGAAAAAACCAAGGATGAGAAGCAGGTCAAGATAATTTTAAGAACGATGCTAAGATTACAACTAAGATCGTTACCTTAGCCTGTCTGACATGTACGAGTTTAGCCAACTCCTCATCAGTTAGCTTCTCGGCAAGTTTAACCTCCTCGGGAACGAGGCAGGCTTGAGCAACGTCTTCCGCAATCGCAGGGACGCTGAGAGAAACTTGAGGAAAGCGCTCCGACCAGAACTGATTCAAGATCGAGCGGTTAGGGCGATAAAATATCTTAATTTCAATGGCACAAAATAGAGAAACTTACGTTATAGAGTTTGTATCTCTCATAGCCGTCCAACGAGGCCTCGGGTGGCACCCTTCCCTTGGCATTCGTCATCTCGGGACAGTTGGAATAAGGATGCCAGTTTGGATCCCAGGCCGAGGGATGAGGAGGTGAGCTCGTGCCCTCGATCTCTCGGACACGTTTAGCCTGGGGACCTTCAGGATTTTCGGTCTCCATGGCATTTCCGTCCTCGAGAGTCGAGGTGTCGACATAGGTGGAGGAAGCTTTCCTCTTCGAACGAGTCTGCTTTGGGACCCCTTGGTGTTCGAGGTTTTGGATTTTGGGGTCGTTGGGAACAGGGACCTCGGGATCTTTGGCCTCAGGATCATCCTCTGATGAGAGGTTTTGGATTTCTACATAGAAATTATGAAAAATTAGCTTAATAAGCAGAACAAAGAAGTACGAAGAGTTTCATCCAAGATTAGATAGAGTTACCAGGGCCCTCGTCCTGTTGTTGAGGCTCGGGAACATGCGTCTCCTCTATTGGAGCCACCTCGGGCTCACGAACCTCGGTGATGGCAATATTACCGATCGACGAAGCTCGGACCTTCTTGGTCGTGGCCCGAGGACCTTTTGGGGGAACGATGACAGAAGGAGCTTGTCTTTCACCTTCTAGGGCCTTCAGTCGGGCAGCTGCAAGGCGTTGTTTGTAAGATAACTTAGGGGCCATGATAAAATGCCTGCAAATAACAAGTTCATAGTTAAAATCAAGAAAGCTTACAAGGATTTTTTGGAAGAGAAATGGGCTCCCCGAGGTGAGCCCGATTAACTTCGGGAGCAGGGTAATAAAATATGGTTCCATCCTCCCCCACTGTAGCAATTGGCATGTTGCCTCGATAACGGGTTAAAAATTGCTCGAGGGAGATGGGATTGGAAGGTTTGTATTTTTGGAGTTTTTTGAGGGAGCATTCTTCCTCTTCGTCGAGGACCACGGTCTTCGTAGGGCTCCTCCATGTGCTCGGGTCGGTAGGAAACTCATTGAAATCGATCCTCCAGGGCCATCGGAGGTTGCCATCCTCGGGACCAACCCAGATCCATCGTGATCGATGGCCACTGTGCGACGAAGGTTTGCCACCGACTAAGCCTTTGGGCTCGTGGACTTCCTTGAACGAGACACACGGGTGTTTTAGAGCCTTGATAGGAGTCCTGAGATATTTGAAGAGGTTCCCGGTTAGCAGAACACCGAGATCCTGGCATACCCGTACGAGCGCAAGCATCTCGACCCACGAGTTGGGAACAATCTGTGCAGGGCAAAGATTGAACTCGTTGAGTATATCATTCACCACCTCGGGAAAAGGAAACCTCATCCCATATTCAAGATGCCTCTCAAGAACGGCCACCTTGTGGATTTTTCCCTTAAACATCCTGTCTTCGGGCGTGGGGACCGCACAGACGAAGTCCTTGAGACAGGGGAACTTCTTCTTCAGCTCACGGAGTGCCTCAATTGTGTTGATCTTGGTCGCTTCGTGAGGAAGGTCTGTCTTCCAAAGACCCTGTTGAGGGTGTGGCGCACGTGCTGGCATTTGGATCGGAGGGTTAGGGTTCCTAGGGTTTGTGCGTTGAGTGGTACTAGGGTTCGGATTTTGTGGTCTGGGTGGGGTTAGTTCTTCTTCGGACCAGTCCATAATGGTTTGGCGACGTCGATGATTTAGTTCTAGATCTGAGTTTTGGGAAGTTTCTCCCGAGGAAGTAGGATTTTGCTTGCGATGAAGAGGCCATTTCGGATAGCGAATTCGGAATAAAATAGAAGGAAGATTAAGGATTACGTACACTTCGCAGAAATCTGGAAAGCGGTTTGCTGAGAGAGTTATGAATTTTGAAAGCGTAAAGAGATGAAATGGTTTCTGTGGATATTTATAGACAGACTTGAAGTTTTCGAATTGCAAAACCCTTTCACTTGCTTGGAGGGAAGTTAAGTTTGAGACCACGCTTGATGACAAGTGTAGCAATTTGAAATCAGCGTGCGATCTGGGTGGTTGGTCTTGATGGTAAGCTAATGGGCTGACAGCCGAACTTGCTACTTGGGCCTGTGAGCTGGGCCGTGAAAATTGTTTGGTAACTTAAAGATTGTTAATGCATAAGTCCTAAAGGAGCTTGTTTATCCTTTTGAGGGGGCTTCTGTTATCACCTAATATTTCGTATGACACGTGGACCAATAGTCATTTAGCTTTCAACCACGTAGGACGGTTAAACTATGTTGAATAGTCTTAATGTCCACGTAGGCGTGCGTTGAATAGTCAAAGTAAGGAGAATATTTCTCCTACAAAGAAAGTATTTCTCTTTAGGTCTCCTAATCCAATTAGGACGATACAAGCTAATTGGGATTATAAGTCTAAGACTAAAGAGGGGTAATTCAAGTAAAGTCCTAGTTCGACTAGGATTAGGATACATGATCAAACACTATAAATACATGGGACTTACTACAATCTAAGGTACATTATTCTTGACTCATACTCTGAGTAAATTACTTTTCCGGTCACAAGTTCTATACTGACTTTAGCATCGGAGAGGGTCGCCGGTCAGCGGCCTCCTTTAGGCTAACGTTTTCTATCTTGCAGTAAACACAGCTTACGTGGAATTCAAGTTACAATTTCTCGGTAACAGTAATAATAATTTATTTTTTTTACTCGATCCTAAAATTGAATACCTTTTTAGTCAATTTTTTTAGTTTCTTTTCATTCCCAAACAATTAAATAAAAGTGTTTGGTTAGAATCTATATGTGAAGCTATTTAAAAGGGAAATCAGTACATATGCTTTATCCATTTCGAAATATTAAATGCTTTAGCATGCTTTCATAAAATAAAATTGTAATTTAACAGACAATGACTGTCTTATCTTTTATTCAAAAATATTTCTTTGCACAACTGAATTAATATAATTCGTATAATCTTATTTTGTTGATAGAAGCACAACCGTATATAATAATCTAAGTAAGATTTTGTTATTTTTATTTGACGGGCTTAAATGTTATTAAACTGAAATGAATTTATTTACCAAAATCTAATTTTCTCTCAACATATACATGAAATACATGAATAAAGTAAAAGTCATGATTTCATACATATAAGAAGTTAGTTAGGAAATTATTTAATCAAAATGAAAGAAATCTAGTATTGTACTTTTGCTTTATAATTTTGATTGTGATTATAATTTATACTAATATTCAATTTGTGTGAATCGTATGACAGATTTAAATATTTTCCATCAAACTCTAACTTGTCGTTTTGTGGATGGTTGTTGGATTACAGACAATCTTCAACATTTAATCATGATTAAGATGCACAATAACATGACGTTATATATGGGCGTATAATTTATTGTTGTCTGATTTTTGTGAAAATTTATTATTCACTTTTTATATTTTTGAAAAACTTATTACAAACTTCTTATCTTTAATTATAATTAAATATTTAATTTTTTATCTATTTTTTAAATTTTAAACATAATATATTTTAACTTTCAAGACATGGGAAATTTTATGGTTACTTTGTTTTTTACAAAGTAACTATTACTTTGTTTTATTCACCATTAGATCATGGGGTAAAAACCAATCTAATGGTAAATAAAACAAAATGAAAACAAAGTAAACAAAAAAGAAAGTGACCATAGCTTACACCTTAAGACATATATACTGCAATACATAATGAACTTGTAATTCTATTATGTAACGTCTATCTGTCTATGTCGAAATATAAAAGTTACATATCTAAAAAAATCGACAGATGGACCAAAGAGTTATTATAACGAAGTATAAAGACTTTTGTAATGAGTTTTTCGAAATATAAAAGTCAAACAATAAGTTTTGACAAAAGTTAGAAACAAATAAATTATTTGCCCAATCTATAATGCTTAGGTGGTGAACAAATATTATTCATATTAGAACTTAAGGAGAGGACTCAGGTGTGACAATGCGTTTATTGTGAGACAAGCTCCTTAAAATATGACAAGAGAAGGAGGTGGGGGCATTAATATTATGTTGTTCCAAATTAATATTATGTTTTTCCAAATGAAATATTCTGTTGTTCCAAATTAATATTCTGTTAATTCATATGCTATATTGTTTCGACAGAATAATATTGTGTTGTTCGAACTGAATTAATTGGTTGTTCCAAATGGATTATGAAATTGTTCCATATGAACGTTCTGTTGTTCCATTTGGTAATAATTTAATACTTTAGATTGAATGGAGCTCTATAAATATTTGTACTGTACCAATTATTTACAAAAGCAACTCCAATTGTGCATAAGTCATTCCGTTTATAAAAGGGATTGATATTTAGAATAAAATTAAGATTGAACGTTAATTGATTATATAATAAAGACAACCAAAGTAGATAGACACCAACTTTAATTATGGACAATATTTTTCGTATATCATTGGAAATAACTAACACCAGCATGAAAACCATCCACTTCACCGTATAAAAAAAAATCAATTGATAAAATAGAATACACAAGGATCCGAAAAGGAACCTAAGCCAATAGAACAACCGAAGCTGTATTGATGATCAAAAGGTGTCCAAATGATATAAAGATAATGGATATACTAATCCCACAACCATGGGAAGTGAATGGCTCCAACGAAATGATTTCTAAATTATTTGCTTCTAGTCCTTCACTTTTCATCATACAATTTACGTCATCGACACAAAACAAACCTTCCAAGATGGACACATTCTTTTCTCCAAGAATCGCAGGTTCGGGTTTGGGTTTCACTACCAACAGATCAATTCATAGATATATTGGCATATGGTTCAACAAAATTCCAGAACTTTTTGTAGTGTGGAATTTGTTTCAGTCATGACGAAAATCCAACAAAAGAACAAAATTGAACAGATATGGGAGAGGCCGATGGAATGGAGTTGTGGCCAAGGGAGAATTTGGGAGAGAAGAGAGAGCGAGAGCGAAAGAAGAAACAATCGGGATTTAGGCTCATACCATAAGAGAAATCAATCTATTGACTATTCCATTCAACATATACCATATAAATACAAATCATATAACATCAATCTAGACTAGAAAATATTCTATAATAACTACCTACCATATACAAACATGGACCAAAACTTATACATTAATATTTACATATTCTATCAAGCCCGAAGGGATCTAGAATTTCTCTTTTGTCTAGCATCGATAACTTGCTGCCACTACCAACACAACAAAAGGGCAGATAACTAATGATATCTTTAAATGTCATTTTTTTCATATAGTTCTTATGCCCCGTTATTTATCATTTAACTGAATTGTATTGGCTTAGTGTAGCTGAATGTTTAAGGAATTTGCTGAAGTTGACTGAACAGAACTGAATTTTGTCGAAAGTAAAATAAAAGAACATGGCCTTACTCTCTCCAATTGTTATTGTTAGTGCTAAATGATATTTTGAGGTCTGTAAAAGTCAAATACCAGATTTAATAATCTTTTTTTGGTAACCTAGATTTAATAATCTTGAACATTAATAAACTATAGGTAGTTGCAAGCAAATCCAAAACCCATGACTCGTCATTATATTGTAAATTAGAATACATGGTTGCATTAAATTAAATAACGTATAGAAGAAGCCATTTTGAGTAAGGGAGATGCCGTTCTCATGAATCAGGGAGATTCCATTTCCTTAGCTTTCACAGGATTTGGATCTAAGCTATATATATATATATAGATAGATGAAGTCAAAATTGCAATAATTTAAGATTCTGAACATGGATATCATGGACTCTGTGCCAAAAGATTATGTATTTCCACCTGATCTCAGACCAGGAAATTTCACATTTTCTGTATCTGATTCAACTCCAGTTATTGATCTCGGAGGACTTGATCGAGCCGCTACTGTTCAGGAGATCGTGAAGGCCTGCCAAGAGTTTGGAATTTTTCAGGTATGAAGTACTTGAGACTTTCCCTGTTAAAGAATTCTTTAGTTTTTTCTTTTTTAAAATTTTTTTGTGCAATTGCACTTTCATTAAATAACAAAGGAAAACCTCCCGCTTCTGGCCTGATTCGAACTTATGACCTCCTGGTTATAGATACAGTGTTTAACCACTAGGCTAATATTTTCACCACAAATTCTTTAGTTACATCACAATAGACACTATAAAGAAATAGCCGCATAGAGGAGGAGGGGCTCAGATTTGCGGTTTGTGGAGAAATATGGATTTACCCGATAAAAATATGAAATGCTTAAATTTCATTCTAAGAATAATTTCATCTCTATACAATAAAAACAAAGAATAAAGTAGCATTAGGACCAGTTTTTTTTTATCACATCGTAATAAAAAGCGCTAGGCGCTATTAAAGTAGCCGAGAACATTTAAGGACTAGCCAAAAAACTATTCGAAAATAAATCATATTTTAAGCGTCTAGTTTGGTCTAAGTGTTCGAGTCTGTTTAAATCAGATTCTTAAAATCGCCTAGATGGGGCCTGCAAAGTCAGACTTCACAGGTAATAACATTTAAATTTTAAATCATATTTTGAACTTTTATGTTTCCATTTTTATGCATTGGACGCAAATTTATGGTATTGCTAAAAGAAGTAAATATGTAGCATTTAAAAAATGATAGGACAAATTTAGATCTTATTTTTTTGATTGTTTGCCTCCCTTAGTTTCGAAGTCTAGCTTTGTCTGCGTGCAGCAATCCAAACCTGACAACAATTATGAAATTGCCACCGTTCGTTTTGAATCTCTCTGCATCATTTGTAGACACTAACAAAATAAAGGAACAGGTAATCAACCATGGAGTAGATCAAGAGTTAATAAAAAATGCAGGCATGGTGTTTAAGGACTTCTTTCAGATGCCTGCAGAAGACAAGGCGACATTTTACTCAGAGGATCCAAGTAGAAGCTGCAGGATATGCAAGAGCAGTATAAGCTATGCCGGCGAAAATATTAGACTCTGGCGAGAAAAATTGACACACAAATGTCATCCTCTTCACGAACACATTCAAGAATGGCCCCAAAAGCCGCATACATACAGGTTTTAATAATAATGATAATATGCTTATTCCTTATTTATTTGGTCTAAATATTATAGAACTGTATAGTAGTCAAATCAATGTTTACTGTGGCAGAGAGGTGATTGGGGATTATACAGAAGAAATGACCAAATTGGGCTCGAGGATTCTGGAGCTGATATGTGAAGGATTAGGATTCGAGTGCGGGTATTTTGACGGTGAAATAAGTGAATACACCTTTCTTTCAGTTCACTATTACCCGGCATGCCCAGACCCGACTTTAACTTGTGGTATTCCTAAACATTGTGACCCAAGTCTTCTAACAATTTTACTCGAAGATCATGTCGGGGGCCTTCAATTCTTAAAGGATGGAGAATGGATTAGCGTTCGACCTCTTCCTAATTCATTTGTTGTTAACATTGGATTTCCACTACAGGTTATTTCTGTACCTTCTTTTTCCTCGTATGCTACTACTAATCTTTGCAACAGCTTGAGAATAGTTGCAAGTGTAGCACAAGCAATGTTGCAACTAAACGTGTTTTGTCCCTAACAACTGATATTTTGTCCCAAAACGCGTCTAGCAGCTGTTTTATTCGTTCATTATATATGATATGTTTGTTTGTGTCTTTGGGGTTGAATCACTTGTAGCTGAGTAAAATTTTTGTTGCTTTTGGATATAAGATTATCAGCAACAGCATTATAAGACCTGCGGAACACAGAGCAGTGACAAATTCAAATGAAGATCGGATTACTGCTGCGTTCTTTATAAATCCGAGTAGTGAAAGCATTATACATCCTGCTAAACATCTCATCAATTCCTGCAATCCTCCACTCTTTAAGTCTTTTGGCTACAAAGAATTTCTTGACCACTTCAATGCCAAGTACAATAATCCTCCTCAGCTTGTGTTGGAACGTTTCAAACTCCAACCTTAATGTTGGAGACTTAATTGGTATAAGTTTAATAAGACGATCACATGTATATGTATATTTGATTGTTGGATTGTTTTCCTTGACATGATTGTTTTGCATCAAGTAATTTGTATAAATTTGATTTGGATAAAATTCTGCTTTACTTTATTTGAAAAATGTATCTGAATAGTAAATAGAGAGTTCTTTGGTAATTAAAAGGTATCTTCCGTGTAAATCGGCATGGTTGATCGCAGCCTGCCAATACCTTCCGTGTTAATTGCCATGCTTGATATGCAGCCGGAAAGACAAGAATGAGTTCATAATTGTTTTGGTATAAATCCCAAGTAACTAGAAACTTGTGGTATGCGTATGGGATGTCAAGCATCTTATACTAAACGTTCTTACACACCCGGGTTTTACTTTAAAAATATTAGGAACATGTGGTACAGAAGGTTATCATGGTGTTCCTCATGCTCCAAGACATTCTTTTTGCTTATTGCACCTGTTCAGCTCAAAGTCGTTCAGTTATATGTATTTTTCGTTTTTTGTTTTCTTTTTTGTTCTAAGAGCTTTAAGCCTTCCAACTCGATAAAAAGTAAAAAATCTAAACGATACTAGCATAGAAAGTTGAAGAACATATTAAAAATACTTGAATTTCATTAATTATTTGAATATGTCGTTTTTTAAGTTATGGCTGATTTTGATAGTTTTACTTTAAAAAAAAAATCTATCATTTTACTAAAATGTAAATATCTTAGTACTTATTTTATAAAAAGTAAATAATATACATCCATCTATAAATCAATGAAATAGTAAAAGTAATTAAACCACGGGCACCTAGCTAGTTGGAATTATTAGATATGTAAATGTCTTTATTTGTATTAGCCCATTGTATTGTATTAGCCCATTACTTTGTGTATATATACACACCTAATACTCAATGATAAACCAATGATTCCATTCAAATACTCTATCATGGTATCATCAGTCAGAACCTAATTGGAAACGCCCATTATCTTGCTTTACAAGATCCTAATTGGAAACAAGCCATGACCGAAGAATACAAGGCTCTTATTGAAAATAAGACGTGGGTCCTTGTACCCCGTCCCCCTAATACTAATGTTCTTCGTAGTTGGTGGATTCTCAGGCACAAATTTAAAGCAGATGGATCTTTTGAGAGATACAAGGCGCGCTTAGTGGGGAATGGAGCAAATCAATTGGTAGGTGTCGATTGTGGGGAAACATTCAGTCCAGTGGTCAAGCCTGCTACCATTCGTGCAGTTCTGAGCATTGCACTTTCAAAGAATTGGGGTCTGCATCAACTTGACGTGAAAAATGCTTTTCTACACGGGGACTTACAAGAAACAGTCTACATGCATCAGCCATTGGAATTTTGTGACCCTATGCATCCGGATTATGTCTGTCTACTTCAAAAATCTCTCTACGGGCTCAAACAGGCACCAAGGGCTTGGTATCAACGTTTTGCTTCTTATTTGTCTACATTGGGCTTCTCTCATAGTCGTTCAGATCACTCTCTCTTTGTATTTCGTCGAGGCAATGAGACAGCTTACTTGTTGCTTTATGTTGATGATATTGTCCTTACTGCTTCTTCTGTTGCACTTCGAGAATCTGTAATTAGAAAGCTAAGCGTTGAATTTGCTATGAAAGATCTGGGTCCTTTAAGTTACTTTTTGGGTATCTCTGTTTCTCGGCATCCTGGGTCTCTATTTTTGTCTCAAAAGAAGTATGCTAGTGAGATTATTCAAAAGGCTGGTCTTTCTTCTGCTAATGCTTGTGCTACCCCGATTGATACTAAGCAAAAGCTCAGCCTTTCTTCTGGTACTCCTTATCATGATCCATCTGAGTACAGGAGCTTAGCCGGTGCTTTACAATATTTGACCCTCACTCGTCCTGACATTAGCTATGCGGTCCAGCAGGTGTGTTTATTTATGCATGCTCCTCGGACTCCACACATGGCTGCTATCAAACGGATCCTCCGCTATGTTAAAGGAACTATGGATTTTGGCATTACTTTCACATCATCCTCTCTTACCTCTCTGGTTTCGTACACTGATGCTGATTGGGGGGGTTGTCCCGACACTCGCCGCTCTACCTCAGGATATTGTGTGTTTCTTGGCGACAATCTAATTTCTTGGTCGGCAAAACGCCAACCTACTATGTCTCGTTCTAGTGCAGAAGCGGAGTATCGTGGGGTTGCTAATGTAGTTTCCGAGACTTGTTGGCTCAGAAATCTTCTTCTCGAACTTCATTGTCCTATTCAGAAGTCCACCTTGGTGTATTGTGACAATGTGAGTGCCGTTTATCTCTCTGATAATCCTGTACAACATCAGCGTACCAAACACATCGAGATGGACATTCATTTTGTTCGAGAAAAGGTGGCTAAAGGTGAGGTTCGCGTTCTTCATGTGCCATCCCGATATCAGATTGCAGACATTTTTACCAAAGGCCTCTCTCAAATTCTTTTTGATGATTTTAGAGCTAGTCTCAACGTGAGGCCTCCTTCCGTTTCGACTACGGAGGTGTATTAGATATGTAAATGTCTTTATTTGTATTAGCCCATTGTATTGTATTAGCCCATTACTTTGTGTATACATACACACCTAATACTCAATGATAAACCAACGATTCCATTCAAATACTCTATCAGGAATATCAGCCCTTCCTTTTCCTTAGCATAAACCGTGCAGGCCTTAAAAAATAATAAAAAAAAATATCCACAATCAATGAAATCATAGAACTCTTCTTCCCTTGTTCTTTTCTCCTAATTTTATATTCCTAATTAGTCTCAACTAACAAGTTAGGAACAAAGAGTGATAGCATACGGGAGTGGTGCTCATATGATCAATGATTGACACCATTAAATTAACATCTAAGGGTGGAGATTAGATACTAATAAAACCACCAAACTAATCTCAACCTAGTAGATTTGATGATAATGTGGTGATGATAATAATTATCATAAACAGTTACAATAATTTATTTATTTTACTTGCTCCTAAAACTGAAAACCTTTTTATTCATTTTTGTAGTTTCTTTTTACTCCCAAAAAATCAAAAATAAAAGTGTTTGTTTAGAATCTATATACGAGTAGGTATTTAATGGGAAATCACTAACATATATTCTATCTGTTCCAAAATATTATTGGACGCTTTGTTTTTTTTTTAGAAAATAAAATTGTCATTTAATATAAAGTTAATTTCAAATAAGTATCATGTGACTTTGCGGTTTTGCAAATAAAAGACTGTAGATTCCCTTCGAGCAAATAAAGGATTGTGGTTTGCATTGTTTGCAGAATTAAGAAAATGATCATATTTGTGGACGTAAAGATGACAGTTTTTGCCTAAAATGTTTTTCTGGTTTTTGAGCTTAACTCTAACTTGACTCGTGAAAGGTCAGAAAAACATTTCGGATAAAAAATGTCCGCGTTTACATCAACAAAATCGACAATTGACTTAATTCTGCAAACAATGACAATCACAATTTTTTTTTTGCTCGAATGCAAATCACATTTTTTTATTTACAAAATCACAAAACCATAAGACACTGATTTGAAATTAACCATTTAATATATCTAACAATAAGTGATTTATCTTTCATATTTTAAATATTTCTTTGCAAAAACAAATACAATTAGCATAATTTATTTATTTTTTTGTAAGCACAACCATGTAAAGTGACATACAATAATAATCCAGGTAAGACCTTAAAATAGGTAAGACCCCTACTTAATCAAGATGAATAAAGTAAAAGTCATGTTTTTATACACCTGAGAAGTTAGTTAGGAAATCACTTAATCAAAATGAAAGAGATCTAGTATTTACTGTTGGAAATGGAACACATAGTGTTAGAAATGGAACACAGAAAACTGTCAAACAAATAAAAGTGGACTGAGTTGCGGACTAGATTGCTCTCTTTAAGACGTTCTCGGAACTGCCGGAAAAGTACAAGCAGCTCGAAAAATAGAGCTGTTATGCTCTCTGATTATGGAGAAAAAAATCTGGAATAAATGGCAGTCCATAGGAGATAAATCAGGGAATAATTGTTGGCCAAACCAGATATTCGAAAAAGGAAAAACTGAAATAGAAGTTTTTATCAAAAATAATAATGGATCCAACACCAACCCAGTTCGGCCCGATCGGTCGACGCACGTGTGGAATGGTGATCAAGTAGGTCCTCTCCTTTTTACAAAAGTGGGGTACTTTTTAAGACACACTCCTTATGACAAAAGTCTCTTATAAGCACTAAATAATTCCATCTCCTAAGCAATGTGAAATAGATATTTAAAAAGAGATGACAATAAATTTTATACAAATAATTTTTAAATGGGGTAAAGCCCAACACTTACTTTTGCTTTTTCATTTTGATTGTGATTATAACTTATATTAATATTCAATTAGTGTGAATCACATGACAGATTTAAATATTTTCCATCAAACTCTAACTTGTCCTTTTTGTGGATGGTTGTTGGATTACAGCCAATCTTCAGCATTTAATCATGATTAAGATGCACAATAACTTAAACCTCGATGAAGTAATATTCGATAAAGTAATAACCTCGTTTAAGTAATAAATTTTGTCGGTCTCAATTTGGGCTAATGTCGTAAAGTAATATTCTCGCTAAAAGCATAAGATAATAAAAAATTTGAAAGTCCTAAAGGACCCAAGTAATATGTAAAGTAATAATTCCAGAATTATACGTATATATAATATGTATGAGTTACAAAATTCAATTTTTTAAAAATATATGATGAATATATAATATCTTGTTTCTTCTTTCCACCAAAGCTAAAATTAACATCATCGTTGACTTTACGTAAAGCATAAATAACTCTTGGTATGTTTTGATTGTGTTGTAACAAGTAATTGTTTAAAGTGTTGATTGCTTGAACTGCTTTCTTTGATGACAAGCTTGGGATGACATTGCTATCGTTTGGTTCAAGATCAGTCTTTCACCAATGTTCATTACCGACTCAAAAATTTGTTCATCCGTGGGTGATTCTATTACTATTGTCCGATTTAGGACTAGTCTCTTTATCAGTGTTCATTATCGATAAAGTAATAAATTCGATAAAGTAATAAATTCGATAAAGTAATATTTTTTTTCGATCCCAAGAGTATTACTTTAAAGAGGTTTAACTATATATACAAATGGTTAGCTTGTGAACAAACATTTATTCAGATTAGTATTAGTACTTTAATAATAGTTGCTTTTAGGTAGTTTTGTCTCATCGGTACGAGGTGCTGTTGAATCATTTTGATCTCAAATTCAAAAAATTTGAATCAATTTGTTTTATAATAGTCCTGTATATATCCGTTATGTTTATACCGTTGTGCTTACCTAGGATCTAATGGTGATTGACCAGATTGTATTTGGTTAATCATTGACTAGGTGAGCACCACTCATGTTTTATATATTGTTATTATATTTTTTTATTATAAATATTTTTTGTATTAACTCGTTTTGCTTAATATTCTTAACGAAACCGTACTTCGAAAGGGTTCTGAAATTTTTCGTATATATAAGACAACAAAAAAGTAAATCAAGATGGACATTGAAATTGATGTAAGATTACCCTGATTTTAACTAGTTACCGACTTAGGCTGGGTTCTTTTTGGCATATTTTCATTAAAATTTAGTTCAGTTCAACAAAGTTCAGTAAAATCTCTTCTTCATTCAGTCAAAATAAGCAAATTTAGTTCAATAAATTCAGAAGTTCAATATAAAATAAAGAACAAGACATATATAGTTATATGAGGGCAATATTGACCTTGTTAAAAAATATTAAACTTAGCCGATTAGATATTTAACTATTCAGAAGTTCAAATCATTAAAGTAATATTAGGTGGGAGTGTGTTATTGGATGAATATGCCGAGAATTATGGAGATGCTCTTCATGGATAGTGGTTTGTCTCTTCATAGGAATCAATTGACTAGTTAAGGATATGACTTACGCCCCATCTTTTTGAGCTGAAAAAACTAAATTAAATTGAATTAAACTCAATGTTGTTCAACTGAATTAAACTTAACGTCGTTGAACTGAATTAAACTGAACATAATTGAATTGAACATAACTGAATGTTGCTGAATTGAACTGAATGCTATCAAATTGATTTTTGAACTCTTTATATAGTCCCTTAATTTGGTTAGATTTAAGGGAAAAGTTTAAAAATAATGATCGTGGTTTACTCAATTTTTAAATAGGGATATGTAGTATGATATTGTACAAATAGAGATATGTGGTATGAATATTTATACAAAACAGAGAATCAGAAATCACATTATTGAGTTTTGATGATATTTTTATCTTCTAAACTAACTTATATTTATACATTAACAAAAAGTGTAAACCACGTACATTTGTTGAGTATGTGAAAAGTAGTTCATTGTCATTAAGACGTTGATGTACCAATATTAGACTCCATAAAACATTATATTTTAGCACCTTTAATTAATAAATTTCAGCCCAAAGTAAAGGTTTTTGTGTAGTATTGTTGCTGATATTAATTAATTATAGGTAGTGGAGTATGACATGGCTGTGACATCACTTTGTGAAGCTAAAAGACAAACAGCCATGCAGAAACAACCAATTCCCAGCAGAAACAGCCAAAAAGCCATGCAAATGAAGCCAAACGAAAGAGTCTTGACTCAAACATGTGAAGAAAGAGAGAGGGCTGGCCATCGGGAAGCTAATAAAGGAGGATAGCTGCTGAAATCACCAGCCAATGCATGCACATGCAAAGCATCTTTGACAATTTCAATTTCTGCCCAAAACAGTCTGTTTGTTACTGTTAAGCTGCATAATTTAGGAGTTTGTTTGTGTTATGTGATTTTCTCTTTAAATTCTGGGTTGGGAGATATGTTCATCATCCCATCTCATACTCAGTTACCTTCTCTACTTATCTAAGTACTCTTTAAGCTACAGTTTCGATTAAGTTAGTTTTCTTTTATGTTTTTAGGCTATCACTCAACATGATGAGTGAGTAGTCTTCCTTAGTCAAGTCCGGTCAGTCAATACCGGCAATGTATGTGTGTTTGTCCAATGTTTAATGAATGTTATTTTCACAATTGAGTGCTTAATGATATCAGTTTCCCATTTTAGTGTTGATAGTTCACGAGGGATCGGTTTATCTTCACTTAGTATCATTATGCATGCAAGATCATGGTTACGGGGACGCGATTGATCTTAGTATCAAGGGTTTTCATAATTATTGGAATGCTACTCGTGTTTAAGGCTGGAGAAGAACTCATTTAACTGGCCATTAAGTGTTAGTAAGTTCTTAGTATCTTTGGGAAAATACGACCGTTGACTCAAAGTGAGGTGCATAGTAGAAACCTTGACTCAATTCACTTAACATTCATCTAAAATTAAGGATACACATACATGCAATTGTTGGTTAGTACTGTACCAGGCTTGTCTCTACCAAATCATTGAATTACAACCTTTAAAATTCTGTTTTCAAACTGTGACAATTACAAACAACCTCAAAACTGAATGAAACAATCTGTTCTGCATAAGAACAAGTTGTTCCTCTGTAAATCTCTAATACACTTAACTTACTCCCTGTGGGATCGACACTTGTATGCTTCCACTTCTATTGTCTGACCTAGTATACTTGCTAGTAAAGTCATAAAGACGCGCAACAGACGTAAAGTTATGACTTAGGACACATTTTTTTACAAAAAGCTTCATACCACGTACATTTATTTTCAAAATGTTAAATCACAGACCTTTATTTGTAATCTGAGTAAACACGAGCATTATTTTTTAACTTATCACTATATTTAACTCTTTAGTCGTTTTGTTTAAGTTTTCTTTGTCAAAACAGTCCTTATATCGTAATGGTAAATAATTTAATAGTCCCTATCGTATGCCAATTACACACTAGTTTTTAGACCTTGTATTGCATCATAAAGTCTACATTTTTTATATTCAACAATTTAGTTTATTTTAAATTACTTACCTTTACATGTTCGGCGAAAATTACTTTTTTGGTACATAAATTCTTACATGTTTAAACTTTGATGCTTAAACATTATATTCACACTTTAAAATATTATTTTAAATATTAAAAATATCCTTTTTTATTTTTATTGTTATACTCTTTGAGAGAAAAAAAAATTATAAACCATGTATGAGGCATCAAATAGTACACATGTTAAAGTTCACGTACTAACATGTAATTATTCTTAATAAATAAATGATAAATCACTAATTCAAATTTATTGATAGATTAAAATGTTGAATGTAACAAAAGTTAAGGACTTATAATGTATATATTATTTAAAATATTAGCACTAAACAATGTATTTAGATTATATATGCACTATTAAATTATTTACTAAATACTATTGAACCAAATGTTGTTAAACTGAATTAAATGTTGTTGAACTAAACGGAATACTATTGAATTGAACTTAATACTGTTAAATTAAACTGAACTGAACTTTGCTGAGCTGAATTGAATTTAACTAAAAATAATTTTTTTTTGTTTTAAAATTTTCCCTAATTTATATTGAAAAATTATTAGCACTTCAACATTGTTCTATGATAGAAGAGCTTCCTTTTTTCTACTTAATTTCAGTCCAATCAAATTCCTTATTTATTCAACAAAATTCAATTCATTAAATTCAATTCAGTTTGTTTAGCCATAAAAAAAATTGGAACTTAAATTAAAACAATGTAATCGAGAATTTAATATCCACCATAAAAGAATAAAATTCTTTCTGACTTTGGTTGTATGTTATTTATAATAATGCATTGTAAGAGAAGTTAGCTCTTATAATAAGAAATAATTAAGAGGTTCTGGATCTTAAGAAAAGTTAAAAGATCTCTCATTGGATGTTTGACATGTGTAATAAGATCCGTAATATTTTTGTACTTGTGGACCGTTAAGAATATTGCGGATCGTTATTACACATATCACACATTAAATAGAGGTTCTTGTAACTTCATTAAAAATCATAATCTTCTAATAATTTCTCTTTATATAAAACAAAAACAACTCGACTAATTTTTTTTATCTTTTTTCGAAGAGCAACTTGACTAATTAATTCTCGTTAATTCATAAAAAAAAAACAAAATTCTTACTAATTAATAAAATAAAAATTCAAAAAAGTTGACTTGAGAATTGCATAAAGAAGTAAATCAAACTCTGTAACTCTCTAAAAAAAAAAAAAAAGTAAATCAAACTCTGTAACTCTCAAAAAAAAAATAAAAATAAATCAAACTCATCTTCATCCTTAAAACACAATCAAAATATCCAAAATCAAACAGAAAATTGAAAAAGAGAAACATGGTTTCTCAAGAGAACCTGAAGAAAATATGGCAAGATTGGAACATAAGAGGTGCTGTTCTTTTTAGCCTTACGATGCAAATAATTCTAATATTTCTTGCTCCCTTCAGAAAACTATCTTCAAACCGAATTATAACACTTCTAATATGGTCTGCTTACTTGCTCGCTGATGCTACCGCAACTTCTTCTATCGGTCTCATCATAAAAACCACACGATACGATGATTCTTCTGAGGTTCAGCCGACCAGCGAAGACTTCTTAGCATTCTGGGTTCCATTTCTTCTCCTACATCTTGGTGGACCGGACACTATTACTGCTTTTGCACTAGAGGATAATCAGTTATGGGTCCGGCATTTGCTTGCCTTGATAACTCAAGGTATTGCCACGGTCTCTCTATTTCTCGGGACATTTTCGAGCAATCAAATGCGTCTCCCGACACTGCTCTTGTTCGTTGCTGGAATTATTAAGTACATGGAACGAACTTGTTCCTTGTATTTGGCTAGTAGGGATAGATTTCGAAATTCTATGATCCGAAAACCGAAAGTGGGAAGTGTCAATTGGGCCAAGTATGGAGATGGAGCCGAGTTGGAGAAGAGTACAGGTATTGTCTCCTACTCTCCATCGCTAAATTTCTGAATGTAATGAATATATTCGTCGGTAAAAATTTTGCTGCCAACTTATATTGGCGACGGAATTTAAGGGAACCTTTCCGCGGCTAATTCTTAGTTCAAAATAATTTATTAACTTTTAACGTGTTCTTTCTCATTTATCCTCAAAGCATTTTGTTGTGAATCCGTCACCGCAGGCAAAGCAGAGGAGGCTGAATCTGGAGTACCAGACAAGAATAAAGGAACTACATCTGTTGTTGTTGTTGTGGACGGTGAGGGCCCTAAAGTTTTGGATGAGCTCGAAATCGTTGCAGAAGCTCATAACTACTTCAAAATCTTCAAGGGACTAATTGTGGATCTTGTCTTTAGCTTTAGAGAAAGGGATGAGAGTCGAAAGTTCTTCCATGCCTTAACTCCACAAGATGCTTTCAGGGTAATAGAGGCCGAGCTTAACTTCATGTACGAGGTTCTCTACACCAAGGTAGCCGTGGTTCATTCCTCTTTGGGCTCATGTTTTCGGCTAGTCGCCTCAAGCTCAGTCATTGTAGCGATTGTGATCTTTCATTTCTTCATAAAAAAACATGGATTGGATAAGATTGATGTTGGAGTCACGTATGCTCTCTTGCTCGGTGCCATAGGACTTGATGGATTCGCCTTGTTGATTTCAATCTTTTCTAATTGGACACTGGTCACTGTTTTCAGTAGATCGTCTCGACAAGATAAATCTTTCTTATCCAGATTCTGTTCTAGGGTATTGCCAGTGTATAAATACTTGCTAGATTTCAAGAAACCACAGTTATATGGTTGTGAAACAAAGAAGCATACCGCATTGAGAACACCAATTATGTTTCGCAAGTGGACCGAATGTGTTCCATGTTTCAACTTGGTAACATATTGTCTCAAAGGATCTCCTGTTAGAATCCACAATCATATGTCACCTGTTTCTGCTCAAGGAACAATTTCTTCTACTGATGACGAAGTTGGTAAATTTTCTTGTGCTACTGCTGATGTTTCGAAGAAGGACAGTTTTTTTCTTCATGATCAATCCAAGAAGGTCCGTTATTTTCTTGGCATCGATCAAGCAGTAAAATACTGGTTTTTCTATAAGAAAATGTTCATCCAACTTGTACACCTTACCGAGCTTTTGGATGAGCTAACATACATCTCCAGGGAGCCACTTACTATGGAGCTTTGGAAATTCATTTTTGATGAGCTCAAAAAGAAGTCTTCACTAATAAACGACAAAGAAGAAACACCAAAAGAATACTTTTCGGCAAGAGGAGACGTGGCACTTAAGGCAAGTGGTGCAGACGAAGATGGAATCAAGCTTATGCATTATCTTGTGAATGTGAGTTACGATGAAAGCCTTCTGTTGTGGCATATTGCAACCGAGCTATTGTACAACGGAGAAAAGAGAACTACGACTGACGCTGCAGACAACGAAGCTCGAGGGTTCAGCAAGATCTTGGCGGATTACATGCTATACATCCTTATATGGAGACCAACAATGATGTCAACAATCGCGGGTATGGCGAAGCTAAGGTACGAGGACACTTGCGCGGATGCGAGACGGTTTTTCAAGAGAAGAGGATTGAGGCCACAGAAAGTCAAGACGGCTTGTAAAATGGTACTTGATATTGATACGGACTTTCAATCAAGCGATCTTCCGACGGAAAACGAAAGCTTGTCAGTATTGTTCAAAGCGTGTATGTTAGCGAAAGAGGTGACGAAATTGGGAGATAAGAAATGGACGATTATAAGCCAAGTTTGGGTAGAATTGTTGTCATATGGTGCAAGTCATTGCGGTGCAACTGCTCATGCGCAACAATTAAGCAAAGGAGGAGATTTAATTAGTTTTGTTTGGTTGTTAATGGGACATTTTGGGTTATTGGATAAGTTCCAGCCTAACTCGACCTTACTTTCACCAGAAGAAGAGAAGACGTTAGCTCGGATCACGTTTTCAGGTTTTAAGTAAGGAAATTTAGCTAAATTGATTGCAAAATTTATCACATGTTTGAGCATCATTATGAAATTTACTTAGATTGTGTGAAAAATCATGTTTAAATGGTCCAAGAAATGTACTGAATCATCAGAATCATATTCCACTAGAGTGAGAATTCTAGATATGAAAATATAGATATAATCTATGAATATATTAAAGCTACAAACATATTTTTATTTATTTTCTCATTAGGCATTTTCTAAGAATTTTGCCTTTTTCTTTCTTTTAAATTGTTTTCTCGGATTTAATTACTAAAAAGAAAGATGCGCATCAGAAATCCCTTGAACTGCTCCTTAAGTGGTACTTACCTTTCTCATCTGCTTCTCTCCACTCTCACGATGACTCAATAACCAATTGATTAGAACTGCTCCTCTTGTCTCCATCTATCTATTTAGCTTATTTTTTCATATCAGCTTTTATAATCGATGTCGTCTGTAGGTAATTGATTTTGGTAAACTTTGTTTGCAGATATGATCTTTTTATGTTCTTGATTGATTTTCTTACTATTGTTTTCTTTCGGTTATCATAATTTGTTGCTCTTGTAGTATGTAAATGAATATTATCCTTACAGTCTCTCCAATGTTTACGAACTGATCTGTAAGTCCTTTTTCGTTTCGTTTTGGGCATATCTCTTTTTAGTAAATTTGATTCCATCACTCTTTATTCAGTACTAAAAAAAGTGCTATCATCTACACATTTCACCGACGCAGAGGAATTCTCCTACACGTTCACCGACCCATTTCTAGATTGGGTAGGTGATTATTGGTGGGATCAACCCTGCCCCAACTACCAACATTTATGGTAGGTGAATTTAAATGTCGGTCATTACACAATTTCAGTCGAAAATTCATAAAATCACCGAGGTGTAAGGGACGGTGAAGACGTTGGAATGCCCAACCCAAAGTAACCGAATAACAATTGTTGGTATTACAACACAAAACCACTGACAACATAAATGTGTCGGTGATTCTCTGCATCGGTAACAATTGTATGCGTCTTACCTACGAGCCCTATACAGACACAGGTGGATCCGTCAGTCTTCAGTAAGATTCTTTAAAATCTTATGTGTCTTCTTTCCCTAATGCTACACTCCTATAATCACATGATATATTTTCATAATATATATTATTCTCATAATATCATAAATATCTCAATACCCTCCTTAAGTCGAAGGTGAGGATCTCGAACATCCGACTTGGACACAATAAAAAAGAAATTCAAATTTCAACAAATCATGTTGTCGATCATAAAAAAGTGAAAAAATTTGACCTCTTGAAATAATCTTCATCTTCATGTCATCCCGACACGATCTTCAATTAATCAGCATCTTGTTCTTCATTATGATCTTCACACGATTTTTTCAGCCTTCACAAACTCTTGTAAGGATTTTACTTTCAATTGCTCTCCACAAACTCTTGTGAAAGGTTTTTTTCCAACTAATCTCACCTCACAATTCATGTAAAGGTGTTTAGTTCAATCTTCCCCTCATGAGCTCTCACGAATATTTTCTTATATTTCCGATGATGCCTCAACACTCTGGAATTCAGCAAAGTGCGTACTTCTCAACCGATTCTGCTTCGTAAGATTCTTTACCTTTTGCTTCCATATTGCCAGATTTCCAAACCTTAGCCCACTTAATAATCAAAACTCCCATGCACCAAATTCAGGTCAACCCCTCCAACATTATACCACAATTATGACCCACTAGCATCCTCTTTTCTAACTTCTTTTGTAAGTATACGGTGGGCTACTGATTCAGAATAGCTTGATAGCTTTATACCCAATAACTGTCCAAAATAGGTATCCTTTAACTTATTTTGTTGACTTGGGGTCAATACTTGTCTGATCACATACCCGCTTTCTCCAGTATAACACGTTGATGTATGTGATTCTGAACCAATCATACTTTCATACAAGAAACTATATGGGCCATTTCTAAAATTCCACCATCCGAAATATATATGTAATTGTTGTCTTCTTTTGCATGAAAGCGGAGTATTCTGTATATAAGGAAACACAACAATAATTTACTTATTGATTACACAGGACGTCAGGGCAGCACGACAACAAAATAAACACCTGAAACTGCTCCTTAAACCAGACTATAAACAACACGACACAACGATACAATATAACCTATATAAATCACCTAATCAGCATACATCCTGATTACCTATTTTCAGTAACACATAATTTTTACACTTTAAACCATTAACAACACCATGAAATCACGTACATACAGACAATAACATCGGCATGATATACGATGGAAGCACTTTGAAAATAACATGTGTTACCTCTGAAATGGGACTCTCTAGCAAGTATACTAGGCACAAGTAATAAAATGATAAGTAGATTATCGTCTCCACAGGGATTGAGATGAAAAGATTATTGAAAAGACCTATGGAACAGTCTGTTTACATAGCAAGTAACATTAAAAACTTGGATTTGAGATTGATTGATTGTTATCTGAACTAGGAAACTCTACTAAAGACAGATCTAAAGAGTAAATGATGATCAAAGATGATTTACAACAAGATATTAAAAGGAACAAGCTAAACACAGCGGGGAACTGGCATTGCAACCTCCCTTCTCTCCTTTCTTAACTCATGAATGTTTATAACTATTCTGTCAAGGTCTCTACTTTAAGCTAACTTGGTTCAAATGGTCATATTCCCAAATTACTAAGTATTACTCACACCCTAAAGGCCTTTCAGGATGCTTTACTACTTGATTAAGCACGAAGTAACATCTCATTTACATGAGAACCCTTGATACACATCATTCAACTGTTCATATCAGATGTATATGTTTATATAAAGAACAAGCATACATAAAAGCAATGGTCATGTCGGTTATGCATACTGTAACAGGCAGTTTAAGACCTGAAATCTACAGAACTTCATTAAACACCAAATAGAAACAACATTCATTCATTAATTAAAGAGATAAGGAGACTTACAACACCAGCCCAAAGGCTGGTTTAGCTCGTAGAGAGTACTACTCACACATGGCGAGTATCAAAACATTAACTACAACGAACTCCATTAAAGGAGCTCAACTACTGAATCTAAAGAAATTAAAGATACTAAAAGCTATGAGGAAAACAGATACTAAGAGGTGATAATTGAAGATGATCCCTCTCTCCTCAGAATTGTTCTACTTAAAGAAAGAGAAAAGCAATTAAAAACTACTTAAAAGTACCAAAGTACAACATCCAGCTAATAAAGTGAAACTTCTTATATTACAGCTGTTAAAACATCTCTTCTTGCAAGACAAGAGACTCCTTTTGAACGGCAAAACACTTATAGACTGCTACTTTCTCTCTCCAAGCTGCCGGCACTTTTACCCCTTCTTCCTTCTGATGTGACTTCCACTTTTCACTCATGCAGGCTGCTTTTCAGCAAATATCCCTTTGATAGCTCTTTAAACTGAAAATATCATTGTTAGACCCACAAAATATACAATTAAGGTCTAATTGACCCCTAAATACATGAATAATCAATTATATACATAGTCAAATTCGAGCTTATCAAACACCCCCAAATTAAGCTTTTGCTTGTCCCCAAGCAAAGACAAAAAGGAAAACTATCTAAACACAGACTCGAATTTAAAACTAAAGAAAGGATAAAATTAAGAGAGAAACAATTTGTACAAGACAATGGAACAGAAATCCTAGACAACTACAACATTCAACAGCTTTTTCAATTAAAATGCCCTTCAACCTTTTCATCCTTAGATTAAGCACACAGGAGCTTTGTTTCTTAATGTGGTTAGACTTTACCTTAATTCCATTTTAAGTTCCCAGAAAGTTCTCAAGGCTTTAAATCAAACTTCAACATTCAAGTGAACAACCTGCTCTGCCCTTATTACCTCACTACGGAGTGTTTGCACTAAGCTCTCCTATGGTAACTAGATTACCATAAACAGGGTTCCTAAGATGCTTTAGAATACACTCCTCAGCTAAGTTCAGTTAATCCTTAGGATGTGACCTTGCTTATTGGTCCAAACTTCCACAATTAGACAAGTACTAAGCACAGTCAAAAGGTCTTTCCAGGGTTATAATGTTAGGCTAGGGTTCAAGGTATGGAAGTGAAATGGCTTTTACAATGTGTGGAACATGTCATTATTTATCAATTAAGCTCTTTCCAACATTTTCATTTCTTTCCCAGCCTGTTCCTGGTTATTTACAATCACAAACTACTCAAAACAGCCTGTTTCACAACGTAGGCACAAAACAAATCAAAAATTTACACAACATTAAAACAAAAGCAATTCCAACTTTCAATCCTAAGGCCACAATGTGCAACCTCAGAAATAAAAAGACTTTATTCACTATATTTTTTTCATTTTTTCGAAGAATTTCTTTGAGATTTCCTTCAATTTTCAATTTTTTTTTTTTTTTTTTCTTTTTCTTCTTTTTTTTTCATTTTATTCAGTCAACACTTATATTTTCCTCAACCTTGGAGAATCTACATCAACAATATTTCTTAAGTTAAGCTCTTTTAGACTGCAAAGCAGTCTGTTCCTTAGACATGCAATTCAAACAAGGGTATTTGGAATCAAAGTGAGGGGAATTGGCTTAAAATAATGTGTGTAAACAAAGAAATGGTTAAGGCTCAAGTTGGATAACCTAAAACAAGGGTGCAATGCACTGGTAGGCTTTTTAAGAGTGTAAAAGTTGTGAATTCTAGTGCCTTCATCTTCCTATGCTTTTCCTTAGTTTCATCATGAAAATTTGGGCAACCAGATTAGATAACTAAGTTTGGAAGTTAAGTTATCAATTTTGGTGACCAAAGCAAACCCTACCTAAGACTTCTTTGAACTTAGCCCTCTCATTCATCTCCTAAATGCATTTGTGAATGCAACAGGCTCTACCTTTCATGAATTAGGCTTTGCAACAAGGGTTTACAGGTTCTAAATTGCTTATTTCACTTGAATTTTGACTTTCAACTTAAAAACTTTTGAACCTTCTTTCTTTTTCAAACTTCAATTAGTAATAAAGGTTCACCACACATTTTGATTAAGGTACAAGTGTGCAATCTTTGGTTGTAGGTTGAAAGGCAAATTTCTACATTTTAGGCAATTTTTCATTTTCAACTAAGCTGTTGTAAACAAGGAAAACAACTACACTATTACAGACACAGGCTGTTTCTCAACAAGAAACAGCCTCACACTTTAACACAAAACTAATTACAAACTAACTATAAACAACTATATTACAGACAACATTTACATTGGGGACAACTGGGGTTTGACTATGGTATACGATTTAGCAAGTTAACTTCAGAGTTTCCTCTATGTCACTTAAGCTTTTATTCACATTTTCAGCAAAAATTATTCAATTTCTGGGCTCAATTCATCATGCTACACATTTTGTTCGAATCAAAGCAGGCATGGCATTTCAATTTTCAGTTTATCAATCAAGTTTTACCCCACCCCCAAATTAGAGAGAGACATTGTCCTCAATGTCTGTAAGGGATGACATAAAACAAGATGAGCACAGAGCAGCAGCAAGCACAGCAATATATACATTCAAACAAAAGTAAAGAGCAGAGATCAAGGGGTACCAACAGAAGGAGGGAACCGGAACAGACTGTTACTCGGGAGTAACAGGATTACGCTCAGAGGTCACAGCCTCTGGATCCTTGGGAGGAGTAGCAGCATCTCCTTGAACCTCACTTCCCTTAGCCTCACTTTCCTTGGCTTCACTTTCCTGGAGCTCACTATCCTTGCCAGCAGTGTTGTTCAAATTCAGAGGTCGGCGAAAGGCAGCAGGGGTGGAACGATCATGAAACTCCGGTTCATAATTGAGGGTCTCCTCATTGAACCTATGTTGAATCGGGAGCTCGGAAAGGTGCCTCTGGACTTCCATGTGTCCATGAAGCCAGGCAACAGACTTCTCCAGATCCTGCAAAGCCTTTTTCAGCAAAGCAACCTCTTTCTCCAACTTGGCAGACTTCTTACTTTGAGCTTTCAACTGAATGTACATCTCTTCATTGTTCAGGCTCAGGCATTTGCGATAGTAGGCAGCATCCTTTGGTTCATCATCCTCTTCACCTCCATCCTCAATTACCAAGGGTTCTACCGGAATCTCAAGCTTTCGCTTCCGGGTCTCAGACTTGGCAGCCACATCAATCTCACTTACCAACACCCATTTCTTGTTCACTTGCTTGCAATAACCCATATATTGAAGGGTTCGAAAGTTCATGGGGTCAGGATGGCAGGACAAAGTAAGCCTTGATCGATCATCGGGCTTGAAAACACCAATGGCTTCAGCAATTCGAGTCACGAGATTCCCACAGTAGATTCCATTCAACTTCTTGCTATGGTAGCCCAGCAAATACTCTCCCAGATAATGGCCCAAATTCAACCTTCTTCCGGTCACCATACTCCACAAAGCAGTTAGATCAAGCAAAGTGACATTAGCTTGATTTTCTCTGGCAAAGATTGTGCCAGAGACCAACTTATGCAGAATCCGCATAGGATACTCCAGAATCGATGAACCCCGTGCCAGCTTGCTATCAAAGTGGGCTTCTCCAGATATCTGCCTCCAGAACACATGAGGATCGAAATCCTTAGGAGTGGCTGTGAGGAAATGAGAGTACTCCTCGATGGCAGACTCATCATCAGGCACACACCCTAGCAAGACATTGAAGGTGTTGAGAGAAGGGTTTTGATGATGTCCCATGAGCCTGAATTGAAAGTGAAAGGCAGCATCTGGATTGGTGACTTTCGGATCAACCTTGAAGGTGGACAAGAACTCCAGAGTGAGTTCTTTGTACGATGGCTCCTCCATTTCGAAGAAAGGTTGAAATCCTCCCCTGTCTACATGCTCCTTAACAGAATCGGCTAACCCCAACCTTTTGAGTGAATCCCAACATACACTCCGTGGAGATCCAAACGGAATGTCAGCGATGAACTCAAATGTCTCCTGGTCAGTTAGGTCAGAGAACTTAGAAAGCTTTTTAACCAGTTTTTCATCCGGAATAACCATAACTGAACTTGATGTGTTTCCCTTGTTTCGATTGGCAGCCCTCTTTACACCTTGCTCTTGTTTGATCACAACACCACCACGAGTTTTCATTCTGCAAAAAGTTTGAACTTAAAGAGAAAGTGAAATGTGAGAAAGTTAGAGAGAAGAAAATCCGGCTAAGTGTTTGGATTGGAAAAGGACAACTGATATCCTTGGCATTATTTTATAGCTAAAAGGAGGTGATTGTGACGGTTTGAAAAAGGAAGTAGTTGTGGCAGATTTTTGGGAACCGAAAAAGCAGGAGAGAGAGGAGTTATGAACAGTTGAGGGGCGTGGGAGAGAGAAAGTTCACCACTGGGTGATTAGACCTCTCTCTTCTCTCAAACGGTTATAATTTTAACCATTAAGCCCTCTTTTACTCTTCATCAACGGTTAGAAATTTCTTTTAACCATGATTTGACAATTCACTCTCTCTAATCTTCAGTTTCAATTTAAAATCCTACACCACGGTGACTCACTTTTTACTTCAAAAATAACTAAGTCACAAACTCACAATGTATTACCACAGAGATGACCCCCAAATTTTATTTTCCTAAGTAAAAATTCAAACTTTTAGCTCTATGGAAAGAGAACAAAAGTTTAAACATTTGCTTAAAATAAAATTTGAATTTAACAGCTTGCAAAATTAACTGGACACTTCACAAAAAGTCTAAAATAAACTAACTAAAATTAACAACTTAAAAACAAAAACTAGCTAAATTATACTAAATTTCCCTTTTAGGGCACTGCAATTGGTGTTTGCAGTTGACACAAGTCCCATTTTAAGCTTATGGTGGGTCATAGAAGTGGTGAACTTCAACCACTCTCTCCACATCGTGAGCAAGATAAGGTTTTAGCCTTTGGCCATTAACCCTGAAAGGCTGTTCCCCTCGCAAAAAGATCTCTACTGCACCATAAGGAAACACCTTGCTCACTTGAAAAGGTCCACTCCACCTGGATTTCAATTTTCCAGGGAACAACCTTAACCTTGAATTGTACAAGAGGACTTGTTGTCCCTCTTGAAATTCTTTCTTCTGAATTCTCTTGTCATGCCACATTTTTGTCTTTTCTTTGTATTGCACAGCATTTTCAAAAGAAAACAGCCTAAACTCTTCCAGCTCATTCAGCTGCAGCCTTCTTTGTTCACCTGTAGCCTGTTCCTCAAAATTAAGAAAAGTTAATGCCCAAAGGGCCTTATGTTCCATCTCAACAGGCAAATGACAGCTCTTCCCATACAACAATCTAAAAGGAGACATGCCTATAGGTGTTTTGAAAGCAGTCCTATATGCCCACAAAGCAGGCTCTAGCTTTTCTGCCCAATCTTTCCTAGAGGTGCTAACAGTCTTCTCTAGAATTCTCTTGATTTCTCTATTGGAAACTTCCACTTGACCACTTGTTTGTGGATGGTAAGGGGTAGCAAGCTTGTGTGTGACCCCAAATTTGCTCAAGAGCTTTTCAAAAAGCTTATTGCAAAAATGAGTGCCATTATCACTGATTATGGCACGGGGTACTCCAAATCGGGCAAAAAGCCTTTTAAGGAATCTTACTACCACCCTAGCATCATTTGTGGGGCTTGGAATGGCCTCCACCCATTTACTTACATAATCAACTGCCACTAGGATATACTTATTCTTTTTAGAAGAGGGAAAGGGGCCCATGAAATCTATGCCCCACACATCAAAAATTTCACAAACAACTATGTTATTCAAGGGCATAGAATTCCTGGCAGAAATGTTACCTGACCTTTGGCACTCATCACATTCCTTCACAAATCTATGAGCATCTTTGAATATGGTAGGCCAGAAGAAGCCTGCTTGGAACACCTTAGAGGCTGTTCTACTAGCACCATGATGTCCTCCAGATTCTTGTGAATGGCAATGATGAAGAATGAGCTCTCCTTCCTCCTGGGTCACACACCTCCTTATAATCTGATCTGCACATAACCTGAAAAGATATGGTTCTTCCCAAAAATAGTATTTAATTTCAGCATAGAACTTTCTCCTTTGGTTAGTGGACATTTAAAAAGGTTTATATGATCCTGCAAGGAAATTAGCAATGTGAGCAAACCATGGAACATTCGAAGCTGAATATAACCTCTCATCAGGAAAGATATCCCTGATCTCAGGTTGTTCCTGGTGGTCTCCCCCTGCTATTCTAGAGAGATGATCGGCAGCAACATTTTCAATGCCTTTCTTATCTCTGATCTCCAAATCAAACTCCTGAAGAAGTAGCAACCATCGGAGCAGTCTTGGCTTGGCATCTTTCTTTGCAAAGAGGTGTCTCAAAGCAGCATGGTCAGTGAAAACTACAACTTTTGACAAGACCAAATAGGATCTAAACTTGTCAAAGGCATAAACCACAGCGAGAAGCTCTTTCTCTGTAGTTGTATAGTTTCTCTGAGCATCATTCAAGGTCTTGCTGGCATAGAAAATGGGTTGAAACTTCTTGTTAACCTTCTGACCCAAAACAGCTCCCACACAAGTGTCACTTGCATCACACATCAACTCAAAAGGCTGCTCCCAGTTGGGTGCAATCAAAATAGGTGAGTTGATGAGTTGTTCCTTCAAGATGTCAAAGGCTCTGATGCAGTCTGCTCCGAATTCAAACTCAGCATCCTTGTGGAGTAATGCTGAAAGTGGAAGAGCAATCTTGGAGAAGTCTTTTATGAATCTCCTGTAGAAGCCTGCATGCCCCAGAAAGCTTCTAACATCCTTGACTGTGGTAGGAACAGCCAGCTTTTCAATAACTTCGACCTTTGCTTTGTCAACTTCTATCCCCTTCTCTGAAATTTTGTGCCCAAGCACCACACCTTCAGTCACCATGAAGTGGCACTTCTCCCAGTTCAACACAAGATTGGTCTCTTTGCATCGAACCAAAACAGCCTCTAGATTCTTCAAACAGCTTTCAAATGACTTCCCATAGACTGAGAAATCATCCATGAAGATCTCTACTGTCTTCTCTATCATGTCATGAAAAATAGCCATCATACACCGTTGGAATGTAGCTGGTGCGTTACAAAGACCAAATGGCATTCTTCTGTAGGCAAATGTCCCATAAGGACAAGTGAAGGTGGTCTTTTCTTGATCCTCGGAGAAGATTGGAATTTGGTTATAGCCTGAGTAGCCATCTAAGAAACAATAAAAGGCATAACCAGCGAGTCTCTCCAACATTTGATCCACAAATGGCAAAGGAAAATGATCTTTCCTTGTGGCATCATTAAGCTTTCGGTAATCAACACATACCCTCCACCCTGTGATCATTCTTGTTGGAATCAACTCATTCCTCTCATTCTTTACAACTGTTGTGCCCCCTTTCTTCGGAACAACCTGCACTGGACTTGTCCATTTGCTATCGGAAATGGGATAGATGATCCCAGCTTCAAGCAACTTGACAACCTCTTTTCTGACCACATCTCCCATGACCGGATTAAGCCTCCTCTGTGGTTGAACACAAGGCTTGTAATCCTCCTCCATTAGAATCCTATGCACACACATAGTGGGGCTAATTCCTTTGATATCACCAATTGTCCAAGCTATAGCCTCCTGGTTTTGTTTAAGGATGGTTAAAAGCTGGCTTTTCTGGTCCGGAGTTAATTGTGATGAAATGATAACTGGCCGGCCATTTGGTGGTTTAAGGAAAGCATACTCCAAATGTGATGGTAAAGGTTTTAGTTCTGGAGTGGAAATGGATTGATTTGGTAAAAAGGGTGGTTCTGTGGTGGAAAGGTCATTTGAGTTTGGTGGGATAGGTGATAAGTCTGGTCTTTCAAGAGAACAGCCTGTTTCATCACATGTGTTTAACTCTTCTTCTAGAACAACCTGCAAAACATCTTTTTGAGTTTCCTGCAAGTTAGTCGGGTTAGGACAAACATCTATAAAATAGCAAACATCAGAATCAACAGGTCTCATCAGCATTTCATTCATTTTAAACACGACCTTATCACCATTCACTTCCAAACTTAACTCTTTATCTTTCACTTTGAACACAGCACTACCAGTGGCTAAGAAAGGTCTCCCTAGGATAATTGGAACATGCATATCTTCAGCTATATCCATTACTACGAAATCAGCAGGCAGTATGAACTTTCCTACCTTAACTAGGACATCCTCCATTATACCCCTAGGGTAACAAACTGATCTATCAGCTAGTTGGATAGACATTCGAGTGGGTTGGGGTTCTCCTATTCCTAATTTCTGGTACAATGAATATGGAATCAAGTTTATGCTAGCACCAAGATCACAAAGAGCATTCTCAACATGCAACTCTCCAATGGAACAAGGGATAGAAAAACTCCCTGGATCCTTCATCTTTTTAGGAAGTGGCTGCCTGTTCATCAGGATTGAAGAACAGTCTCTGTTTAGCTGCACACATGCCACATTCTCGAGCTTGGTCTTGTTAGACAGAATATCTTTCAAGAATTTAGTATAGTTAGGCATCTGATTAAGAGCTTCCAAGAAAGGAAGATTAATGTGAAGTTTCCTCAAAGTATCAAGGATCTTTGAGTGCCTTTTTTCTAGTTTCTCATCTACCATGGCTCCGGGATAAGGTGCTGGTGGTTGATAAGGAGGAGGTGGAACATACTTCTCCACAGGTTCCTCCTGCACAAGAACAGGCTCCTTAGCCTTTGCAATTGGCTTTTCTTTTACTGGAACAGCTTGTTCCTTTTCAGCTTCAGTCTCCTTAGAAGTACCTGCATCACCAACAAACTTTTTGATCTCATTAGGGTTAGAAATTTCCTTACCACACCTGAGAGTGATAGACATCACATTCTCCCTTGGGTTAGGTTCAGTGTTGCTTGGTAAAGTTGATTTTCCCTTCGAGTTGGAGGATGAAGCAGCCAACTGGTGAACTTGAGTCTCAAGACTCTTCATTGTTGATTGAGTCTGCTTCATGAATTGTGTCACCAGAGTTTTGAAATCTGGCTCCTCCTCTTCCTTGGTATGCACAGGCTGCTTGTAAGAGCTCTGATTGTTCTGTTGGTAGTGACCTCTCTGAACTTGTTGATATTGAGGTCTGTCATTCTGGTACTGAGGTCTTTCCTGATTGTACCGAGGTCTCTCTTGGTTGTACTGAGGTCTCTCCTGCTGATCATTTGGTTGTGACCATGAGAAGTTTGGGTGATTTCGAGTGTTAGAGTTGTAGGTGTTGGAATAAGGGTTTGGTGGATTTCTTTGGTTGTAACCTGCATAATCACACTGCTCCTGGTTGTCTGAGTCTCTCCTGGTACCTGTGCAATTGATATTTCGATGGGGACCTCCACAAAAACTACACTCCTCCCCAAATGGGGGTTCACTGTTAATGGATGAAACATTGAGCTTGCCAATCTGTCGAGCAAGCTGTTCAAATTGGTTTGTGATCAATTTGGAGATCACTTCTGTTCCTGGAATGGTAGCTTGCTTCCTCCCATCAGTTCCCACTGAGTGCCAGTTGTAACTTGTGTTGACCACCCTCTCAATAAGATCGTAGAGAGCTTGTGGCTCTAAATCTTCAGGATTGCCATTAGCAACTGATTCAATCTGCATTTTGTAGATGTTCTGAACTCCATTGTAGAAGTTTTGAACCTGCATCCACATAGGTATACCATGATTTGGTACTCTTCTCAACAGCTCCTTATACCTTTCCCACGCTTCTGCCAAAGATTCACCATCTTCTTGTGAAAAATGAGAAACCTCATTCCTGAGCTTGATTGCTTGCCTTGGAGGGAAATACTTCATCAAAAAGATTCTTGCCATTTCCTCCCAAGTTCTGATGGAGTGTGGTTGGAGATTCTTCATCCAACTCTTTGCTTTATCTTTCAAGGACCAAGGGAACAGGGTCAGCCTTATGGTATCGTCAGTAACTCCTCGATTGGATCGAAAGGTGTTACACAAGGTCACAAAATCCTGGATGTGAGCATTAGGATCTTCATTTTGATATCCTCCAAATTGAAATGAGAGGAGCATTTGGATCATAGAGTGCTTCACTTCCAAAGGGTTGTTTCCGGGCCCAAAAGGTGGAAGGGCGATACATGAAGAATGACCTTCTGTAGTAGGTCTTGAATAGTCTCTTATTCTCATCACAGCTGGGTGATTGTTCTCACCCTCATCTTCGAGGTTGTTTCCTCCATTATTTCCTCCATTGTTGTTGTGGGCACCATTGTTTCCATTTCTGTTACCGTCATTGTTACCACCAACAGGTATCTCTTCTTCCATCCCTCTCCTTTGTCTTTGCTGAGCTCGACGAGCTGTTCTACGATTAGCTCTACAAGTTCTTTCTATCTCAGGATCAACTGGAAGAGGCTGCAGCCCTGCTCTTCGCATGGACTACAGGAATCGGAACACCCTGTGGCTACACCATGAACACACAGATCAAAACACACTATTTCACAGAAAAATTTCAAGTAAACTTTTATTTTCAATCCCCGGCAACGGCGCCAAAAACTTGTTACCTCTGAAATGGGACTCTCTAGCAAGTATACTAGGCACAAGTAATAAAATGATAAGTAGATTATCGTCTCCACAGGGATTGAGATGAAAAGATTATTGAAAAGACCTATGGAACAGTCTGTTTACATAGCAAGTAACATTAAAAACTTGGATTTGAGATTGATTGATTGTTATCTGAACTAGGAAACTCTACTAAAGACAGATCTAAAGAGTAAATGATGATCAAAGATGATTTACAACAAGATATTAAAAGGAACAAGCTAAACACAGCGGGGAACTGGCATTGCAACCTCCCTTCTCTCCTTTCTTAACTCATGAATGTTTATAACTATTCTGTCAAGGTCTCTACTTTAAGCTAACTTGGTTCAAATGGTCATATTCCCAAATTACTAAGTATTACTCACACCCTAAAGGCCTTTCAGGATGCTTTACTACTTGATTAAGCACGAAGTAACATCTCATTTACATGAGAACCCTTGATACACATCATTCAACTGTTCATATCAGATGTATATGTTTATATAAAGAACAAGCATACATAAAAGCAATGGTCATGTCGGTTATGCATACTGTAACAGGCAGTTTAAGACCTGAAATCTACAGAACTTCATTAAACACCAAATAGAAACAACATTCATTCATTAATTAAAGAGATAAGGAGACTTACAACACCAGCCCAAAGGCTGGTTTAGCTCGTAGAGAGTACTACTCACACATGGCGAGTATCAAAACATTAACTACAACGAACTCCATTAAAGGAGCTCAACTACTGAATCTAAAGAAATTAAAGATACTAAAAGCTATGAGGAAAACAGATACTAAGAGGTGATAATTGAAGATGATCCCTCTCTCCTCAGAATTGTTCTACTTAAAGAAAGAGAAAAGCAATTAAAAACTACTTAAAAGTACCAAAGTACAACATCCAGCTAATAAAGTGAAACTTCTTATATTACAGCTGTTAAAACATCTCTTCTTGCAAGACAAGAGACTCCTTTTGAACGGCAAAACACTTCTAGACTGCTACTTTCTCTCTCCAAGCTGCCGGCACTTTTACCCCTTCTTCCTTCTGATGTGACTTCCACTTTTCACTCATGCAGGCTGCTTTTCAGCAAATATCCCTTTGATAGCTCTTTAAACTGAAAATATCATTGTTAGACCCACAAAATATACAATTAAGGTCTAATTGACCCCTAAATACATGAATAATCAATTATATACATAGTCAAATTCGAGCTTATCAACATGCAATAACATCTACATACACAATAAATAATATAAAGCAAGCAATTTGAAAAAACCAAAGGCAAAATTCACATCATGCAAACACTATTAAAGACCGAGTTACAAAATGCATGTACCTTCTTCTCTGGGCTTTCCTTTTCATTTTTCTTTTTCCTTTCTACTTCTGTTGTTTCCACTGTTTGCCATTTATAGATCTTACGAACTTACTCGTCACTAGGTTTCGCCTCTGTATAGTGAAGATACGCAGTGTTTGTACATCGCATAAACAAGAAAAACAAAGTCGAAGTCGTTGTTGTTTGTCGTCACCGCTGTCATCTACGTCGCCGCCGTTATGTTACTATGGGTTACAAGAACTGAAGAGCGGGAACAATGGAGGAGGAGAAGTTACAGGTGTGGGACGGGAAGCAAGAAGAAGGAAATAAGAGGGAGGGGAAAGGGCTTGAACGGTTTTATTACGTTTCAACTACGGGTATTTTTCCCTTTAAAAATTGAAAGTGTCTAGTTTGGTACACGTAAGTTAAAGTAATCTAAGGGGGTGTTTGGCATAGCATGTTGTAGAAGTATTTTGTGTTTCGTTTCAAACTGCAGATAAAAAAGTGTTTGGTTAAGTTTGTACACAACATCATATAACATTTTTTATGCAAACAACATTAAGCTTTTCACAAAAAGCTCCAATATGAAGCTTTTTATGAGCTTTTCGTGAAAAGTTGTTTGTAATTATTCAATTAATTATTTTCTGATGATATTTTATATTATTTATGTATAAAATATATTTTTTATTCGATGGACTCAAAATATAACTACGCAATTTTAGTCGATTTACGTATATATGTTTGTGGGTCTTATACCTCAAAGTTATAATCGACGTCATTGAGAAAAAATAGTTTTTCTGACGATTTTGGAAAAAGAATGTTTGCTGAATTTGCTAGCCAATAAAGCCAAAGGACTTAAATACCGGTTACCAAAAGAAAATCTATTTAAAATATATCCTTATTCAACATTTCACATTAACATTACCAATTTGTCATAATTTTATCAAATATGTCATAATTTTATCAAACACTAAAAATTGAACAGTTAATTACAAACAGCAGATAACAACAACAAATTATAAATTACGACAATTAAAAACAACAACTAACATTAACAACTACAGTTTTTTTTACATGGTCCATGACTGACCAAGTTAATTTGGTCAGTCCCTGTTAATTACCGTTAGATCTAATATCATTACACAGATCTAATGGCGACTGCCAATTAACTTAATCAGTCATGGACCATGTGAAAATTACTCTTAACAATTAATAATAACTGTACCAAAACCCTACGTATGTAAATGTCATATAACGAGTATTATTATCTCATTGAATATTTATTAAAATTTTAAATGTTTTTTATGTTGATGTTGTAGATAATGATTCTTATAATGCTAGTAGGTGAACCGGCACAAGTATTTTTTTTTTTTTCCTTTTCTAGAATTTCCCTATAAAATACAATAAAGTCTTAATGTAATTATTAAAATATTTGTTCATCCTTTTGTAAAGTATATATTTTTTCACCTGCCAAATTGATAACATCGTATTAATTTAATTTTGTACTATTTTATATATATTGCGTTGTCTTATATATATTGAATTTAAGCTACATGCATAATTTTAATTTGCGATTAAAATATTAATTTAACGACCTCGTACCAAAAAAAAGAAAAGCAACTATGTTAAAATAGTAATATTTTTTATTTGTTTTTATAATTTCAAATAAGTGTCATGTGGTTTTACTTGGTTTGAAAAAAAAAAAAAAATGTTATTGGCCTTTAAGCAAATATTGAACTGTGATTTATATTGTTTGCATAATTAAAGAAAATGTCAATCTTGTTAATGTGAATAAAAATGTTTTCTAACATTTGACCAAATTTTACATAACGGATCAAAAGTTTGAAAAAATATTTACACAAAAAATATCATCGTTTATGTCAACAAAATCAACCATTTTTTTAATTCTGTAAATAATACAAATTACGGTCTTTTATTTGCTTAAAGTCAAACCGCAATCCTTTATTTACAAAACCACAAAACACTTATTTGAAATTAGCTTTATATTTTTTGAGTTAATTTCAAATAAGTGTGACTATGGTCTCACTTTGAGCAAAAGAAAAAATCATGGTTTGTATTTTTTGCAAAATAAGGAAATGATCGATTTTGTTGAATTAAACGATGACATTTTTTGCCTAAATATTTTTTTAAACCTTTTATCGGTTATGTTAGAATTAAGGTCAAAGGTCAGAAAACTTTTTTGGACTAAAACGGTGCTCGTTCACATCAACAAATACGGTCATTTTCTTAATTCTGCAAATAATGCAAATCACAGTCTTTTATTTGCTTCAAGCAAACCACAATTCCGTATTTATAAAAACGTAAAACAACAAAACACATATTTGAAATTAACCCTATCTTTTTTCTGGAGAATATTATAGTATTTGATATTAATTAAACAATAAAAGTGATTTTAAGCTCACCCGTGATCATTGTGCATCTTAATCATGATTAATTATTGAAGAATGACGGTAATCCAACAACAATCCGCAAAAAGACAAGTTAGAGTTTGATGGAAAATATTTAGATCTCTCATGTGATTCACACATTATAAACGCAATCAAATTTAAAAAACAAAAGTAATACTAGATTTCTTTCACTTTCTTTTTCTTGAAAGAATTTCTTTCACTTGATTAAATAACCTCCTAACTAACTTTCTTCTCATATACGAAAACATAACTTTACTATTTTAATGACGTTTGCGGTAATTATGATTTTTTAACTTTGCCCTGTCGTTTACCAAATAAACAAAGTTGGAAAAAAAAATCTTGAGTTTCACTTTTTTTTTTTTTTTAAATAAAAGACTGTAATTTATTATTATTTATAAAAGTTGTGGTTTTACACAATTATTTGAAAAAAAAAATTTAGTTTGACATTATTAAAATCAATATGATGACTTTAAAAATGACATATTCAAATTAATAATAATTTTTTAAAAAATTTTAATTCTTCAAATTTTTTATTTCGAAATTATTTAGATAGCATTTTACGAGGAGAAAGAAAGTCGATGTTAGAGAGAGAAAAATTAAAAAATGATGAATTTTGAAAACAATAAATGTAATTTTATGGTAAACATGATACTGACCAACTCAAATTCTTCAAAATTTTCATTTTCAGATCGTTAACATAGAGTTTTACAATTTCGAAAAAAGTGTGAAATTACGGTCTTTTTTTGAGTAACAATAAACTACAGTTTTTTATTTGGTAGAAAGTGAAACCACAGCCCAATAAACTTTTAACGACAAAAAATTTGAACAACAACAACCATTTTAAAAAAACAATTACACCAAACTAATGTTTAATATTGAAAAGATTAATTTCAACCGTAAATTTGTAAATTTATAGTCTTGTAAATAAAGGATTGTGGTTTAATTTTGAATAAATAAAGGGCTGTGGTTTACATTGTTTACAGAATTAAGGAAATAAGTCCTTTTGTTGACATAAACGAGGTTAATTTTTGCCTAAATATTTTTTCGAATCTTTGATCAGTTATGTAAGAGTTAAAGTCAAAGGTCAAAAAATATTTTTGGACAAAAACGGTCTTCTTTTACCGTTAACAAAATTTACCATTTTTTTAATTCTGCAAATAATGCAAACTACGATCTTTTATTTGCTCAAACGCAAACCAATATCTTTACTGTGAGTAGATCTTCCTGAAGCAGAATACAAAGCCATAAGCACAATAGTCTAATATCTTGGAAGTCTAAGAAACAATCTACTGTGAGTAGATCTTCTGCTGAAGCAGAATACAAAGCCATGAGCACAATTGTCTAATATTTGCTGCCTGAATTTCTTATTCCAGTTCACTTGCCAATTGCTTTGAGATGTGATAATCAGGCTGCCATTGCTAACCCAATATTTCATGAGCAGGTTAAGCACATAGAAATTCAAACACCATATGTTACTTCTCAAGATCAGCTAGCAGACTTGCTCACAAAGAATTTGTCCAGCTCTCAGATGAAGATACCATTGTCCAAGTTGGGAATGTTGTCTATAACTCTTCCAACTTGAGGGATGAGTGTTAAGTTTACAGTTTCTATCTTTACTTTACTGTACCGCTTATATTTGAATAATTTCATATAAGTTAATTTTCTGTTTTACTTCTACCAATATTATGCTGACATGTGGCATAAGTGGTTATACACAATTATAGTTTTCACCATAATTATTTTTTAATCTTTCTCTCTACCGTCAAACAGAATCAAACTCCAATCTTTTATTTGAAAATATGTGAAACATATGGTTGTTTTTTTCGGAAATATTCTAAAGCTAATTAGTAGAATCAATTAAGATTAATTTGAATGATTAAAGGTCTCAATTCGCTTAAACAAATTTGGATTTGATTCTTAATGTATGCAGAAAATTTTAGTTGGAAGAAGAGGTACCTAAAGGGGTCTGAGCCTCAAACCAAGAAACTTGCGAAAATTTATATATTATAAAAAGAATGTGTCGCAAACATGATCTCAATTCTTAGAACTAATATTAAAGGATTTCAGATTTTCTTACTGATTCCCAATTATAAATTTTGGATATTGTTGGAATTTGACTTGTGAATGTATCTGTAGTAATTTGTTTAGTTTATCTTAACTCTATTAGTGTTTGTTATTATAATTGGTAAACATTAACTAATTTTTATATTTAAAAAGAATAACTAATTATGTTATCTATATCCATATAGATATATAAAAGGGGAGCTTAGAAACTCTTCCCACAAGCATCCACCTCATCTTATCACCACAAAATTTCACAATTTTTAATTAAAAATTTAAAAGTTAATTTTGGCTATTAAATTTTTTAATTGATTATTAATAACATTTTATTGGATACTTTTGAGAGAAGATAAAAGGTTTATAATGTTACAAAGATTTATGCCTACAATAATTTTAGTCATTAGTATAGGTTTGTTGAATCATTAATAATTTAAAATGTTACAAAAAATATCACCTATATATAGAATTTTTGTTGTTTTCAAATATTAATAGTTTTTTTTCGTCTCCATTATCTCTCATTTGCTTAAATTTCCTATAAATTTGTATATGTCATATGTTAGTACATGGTTCTAGCTTGGAGGCATTTACATGATTTCATATTCCAATGACATGAGTTTCAAAACAGATTTTGAAGAAAAAGAAATCAACTAAAAGGCTGTTAATATTTCCAAATCACCATCGACATTCGGTAAGTAATTTCATATTTATTATATTGATCTCCTTTTCTGTTTTCTTCCAGACTCCTTCATAGAGAAATCAATGGATTTTAAAAGTCTTTTGGTTCACCAAGATATCGTGATGTCTACCTTTCAAATAGTAGTCATATTATAATCAAGATTTTTTTCAATCCCACCTTTGTATTTCTGTAATATTATTCAATATGAAAAGTTTTTTTTAATAATTAGCGAGTTAGCTAACACGAAAAATCGAATACATACATGATGTAATTGCATATTAGTGTTTCTTTTATTATTATTTTTTGAGGGAAGTGTTTCTTTTATTATTGGGAAGTGATATATCCAATTTTTTTTGTTTATCTTTCTCTTTATGTGATAATAGTACCATAAACAAAATGTGCATATAAAACTATTATGTCTAAAAATATAAATAATTAATAATGTTAAATTTAATATATATATATATATTTATTAGATTTACTTCATGATAAAATTTTATTTTTAAAACCGATTATTGTGCATAGAGTAGAAAAATTACTCTGATTAAATGTTCTCTAGATTTTAATAAAAAAATATTAAACGATATATAATAAAATGATATAGCCAATTTTTATTTATACTTTTATAAATATTAAATGAATCCGTGCAACGCACGGGCAAATGACTAGTATATATAAAAGGGGAGGAAAAACTCTCTTCTCACAATGAGCCACATCATCAAAATCCTATGTGTCATTTTTATAAAATTTTCATATTTTTTTATCTTTTACTCTACCAAATAATGCATTGTTAAAATTTGATATCATGTAACTTCTAATTTAATATATCATTTCATTAAAATAATCCTTTTAATCCTTATAAATGTTTTTAAAGGTTAATTATGATTACAACTTTTATTTTCATGGTTAACCTTTGATATTCTAAGACATGTAACTTCTAATTTAATATATCATTTTTAATCCATATACATGTCTTTAAAGGTTAATTATGATTACAACTTTTATTTTCATTCATGTGGCCGTTACTATTGCATGAGAAGATCAATCATCCTCAACTTTAGATCTTTAAATTGAACGAGAAAGACAACATGATTGTTTGCTCCATAAGAGATGAAATAATAGGCGGAGACTTCAAGCCAAGCAATACATAGTCTGCAATATGAGTTTCGTTCGCAAAAAGTAAGATCTTTGTGGGTGCTATACTAAAATAACGTTCATTTTCTTTTTGATTCATGAATAGTGGAAGTAAATGTTATCTTTTCAATTTTTAGAACATATGCAAAATAGTTATCTTATGGTGAAATTGTTTGTTAATGTTTTTTTATGTAGATCGATTCGTCATTCATTGCCTAAATTTGAGAGATCACGGGTTCGGATTATATATGGAGCATGTGGTAAAGATTTCTATGAAATTTATATTAAATGTTCTATTGTAAATCTATTTCTTAAATTGAACCTCAATTGTGCATTGCAGAATATCAAATGTAATTCAATTCTGTCTTTTCTAATTGTTGATATTTTGCTCACACAAGAAAATTCTACCAAAAAAAAAAACATTATCTCAACAAAGCTATTTTATTGATTTCTATGATATATTGCTTTAATTTTTTTAAAATCCTTTCGAATTTTCAGGATTTCCATGACTTATAAATTCACGAAGTAGACGTGTGATCAAAACAAAGGTGTTGAATTATGATTTAGTAATATTCGTTTTCATTTGCTAATCAATATATAGTTGTATTTGTCGTACACAAATTAGAACAAAGTCAATCTAGATATTTGATTTGATATGAAGCAATTCGTACCCACATCTACACTTTTTTAGTCTATAAACAACTATTGATGGGTGATTTTTTCACTATAACTACTAAATAGATTATCTTTACATCAATTAATTAACTTTTAAATTTGTAATGAACACATTTTATTTAGTTTTTAAGAGTTTGACAAAACTTATTTTTACCAATAATTTTAAATACTATACGACTAGTTTTAGATAAATAAGTAAAGAGAAATTATCCCTTTTAAAAAAATGAAATAAAGAGAAATTTTAGCAATTAAGATTGTTTCCAATAACAAATATGTCTCTCGGCGCTAATTCTCGTGTTCGAAGGGATTTCGGTAATATGTTTCGTGGGAGCATATAGCATTTCATAGTAGCATATAACATTTTTATTCCAATATGGTAGTATATATGTGTTTGGTTAAATTTTTTAAACTATCACCAAATAGCAAGAACTGGAAAACTAACAATAACGCCAAACAGACCCAAAGTCTAGGATACCTAAAAAAATTCTAATTGAAAGAGAGATGACTAAAAGACTACTTGAACATCATCAAACCGAGAAATCACTAAAAGACGACTACTTGAACATCCTCAAACCGAGGTTCGGATAAAAACAAATATAATAATAATAACGAGAGATTATAATTCTATATATAGATTAGAATAGAAGATGTTCCTCTGCAAATTAATATTTGCTTAATCATATTGAGAACAATCATGAGTTCAACAATGGCAGACTCAGAAAAGTCCTCAGAAATTATCGAAGTTGCAAAAAAGATAGATAAGTTCCTCACTAATTCAATATTCTTACTATCAATCCATTGCATGGAAGGCATTGATAAGTTTGAGGATCAATGTTTCTCATTTAAGGCCATGTTCGGAGTCATTTTGGAGAACACCAAACTGATCGTCTTCGAGCCATCTGAGACGACGAAGAAGTCACTTTCCGAACTTGCAAACCAGTTGGAACTGGTATATAATGCGTTGGATCAATTGTTCGACACAAAAGAGGTATGTAACAGTTGCTTTTCTTCTCGGGGTCGACTCAGTTTCGGTCAGAATAAGGGTGGAGCTATCAAATTCCTGAGTTCTGTACTAAAACAAATGAGTCAAAATGAAGTACTTAGAGAATTAGAGTCTTGTTTGGCTACGAGTATCAAAAGAGTTGTCGGTAATAGTCCACCAGAGTCGAATTTTAAAAATACCAACGGCGGGAGGGAGAGGGATAGGAAAATCATAATAGGACTTTTGCTGGGTGATTGTAGTTCCACTTCTAATGTATCATCAGATTATGTTCCGGTTATAACCATTTTCGGTCCGGGGGGATTAGGGAAATCGAAACTAGCTCGAACCATATTCGATCATAGTTCGATTGTAAATGAGTTTGAGTTAAGGTTATGGGTCAATGTCGGGGAAGAATTTGATGTGAAAACCGTAGTTGAGAACGTCGTAGAATGTATTGTGGGAAGTAGGACGGAATATCTACCATTGAAAACACTGAAAGAGTTTCTTAACAAACTTATTTTCCAAAAGAAATTCTTGCTGGTTTTGGATGACTTTTCGAGTGATGTTCAGGATGACAATGAAAAATGGAATGAACTGATGGAGTGTTTGGAGGGAGGTAGTGACGGAAGTCGGATGATGGTAGTTACTCGTAGGGAATCCGTCGCTAATAGGATTAGTAGTGCCCCAAACAGATATGAGCTTCGAGGTTTAAGTCTTAACGAGTCTTCATTTTTGTGGGATCTAGATGTGTCTAAGGGGATAGAACCAGCTAGGAATAAGGAAACTAGAGACAAGATTTTAAGAAAGTGCAGTCAAAATCCTCTCGAAGTAGAGCTCATAGGGAAGGTTTTGCAATATAGGCCGTCTGAAACCGAGTTAGGTCCCTTCATGTCAGAAGTACTCGAAAAACTAGATGATCCCATTTGTCAATTTGTAACAAGAGATGAGAAAATCCCACCAGCTCTTTTGTTGAGTTATAGTTACCTCCCTATACAATTGCAGAAATGTTTTTTGTATTGTGGATTGTTCCCGAAAAGCAAACATATTGATGTCAACAAACTGATCCATCACTGGATTGCTCAAGAGTATATCATTAGGCCGGAGGGTGGGGATGAGCGTTTGGAGGAAATCGGGTTGGAGTACTTTGATTATTTGGTGAGGAGATCGTTTTTGAAAGAGGGCGAAAAAGATTTATTAGGAAAAGTAAAAAGTTGTTGGTTGGACAATTTGATGCATGATCTTGCAACTTCAATGGCTACTAGTTTGGGTCATAAAATGTTTAAATCATTAGAGGTTGAAACATTCGATGGTACTCAGACCCGACATGTATCATTTCTCTGTCATTTCAATACGAAATCGATTGCGGAATGCTCCTTAGATGCACACCGTCTCCGAACATTTCTTTTGCCAGGGCAACAAATCTTGAGAACCAACGAAGGGAAATTCCGAGACTCCTTTTCTAGAGACATGTTGACCAAGTTCAAGCATTTGTATGTTTGCGATCTCCATAGTTCAGGGTTGACGAAAATTCCATCGTGTATCGGGAATCTGATATGTCTAAGGTATCTTGACATTTCGGAAAATGATGAGATCAAGGCCTTGCCAAATGCCATCACAAAGCTCCGGTTTTTGCAAGTGCTCAACGTGTCCGGTTGTGGGATGCTCGAGGAACTTCCGAAAATGATCCGAAAGCTCATTGATCTCCGACATCTCTATTGCAATAGATGCTGGAATTTGAAGTACATGCCATATGGAATTGGGGAACTGACTCAACTGCGCACGTTGAGTTGGTTTGTCATAGCTGAAGATAGTTCTTTGTTTACACATATCGGGGGATTGGAAGAACTCGGACCGCTACTAAATTTGAGAGAAATAGAGATAAGAAATCTCAAGTATTTGAAAAGGGGGAAATCAAGATGTGAGAAAGCTAAGATGGAGGAGAAGCAGCATCTTCAATCGCTAACTCTGCGTTGGAATCATGATGAAGACGACGAGGATGAGGAAAATGCTCTAGCTGGTTTTGAACTTGTTCTGCATCAGAATCAAAACCTGAAAAGGCTCAAAGTGAGGGATTATAAAGGTGAAATAATTCCATTTGTGTTTTCTTTTCTGATAAATCTAGTCCATATCTCGATAAAAAATTGCGGAAGATGCAAGTCACTCCCACCATTCGATCACATCAAAACCCTCGAGTTCTTAACCGTTAGAAATATGCCTTGCTTGGTATTTATGGATTATAACAAGGATAACATTAATCCCAGCAACGGTACTCTGTTCAAATCACTGAAAAAACTCCTTATCTCCAATTGTCCTAACCTCAAGGGATGGTTGAAGTCAGAGAATGAAACAACAGCACTAGGCATCGAACAATTTCCGTCCCTAATTTTGTCAGAGATCAAGGAGAGTCCGAAATTCAAGCCAGAATTCCCAAATAGCGAAGAAAAGCCAGCACCGGAGAATGCCAGCATAGAAACTTCAGTATTGAAGAAAAAAGCACACAAGGGACAGGGTATGTTGCGGAAATCGGCCATACTTAAGCTTATAAAATCCGATCACTCTCCTCCTCTATTGGAGAGAAAAGTCATTAAACTTCCGAACAAATGGAAATCGTCCGTAACAATTCGAGGTGTTGAAATTTTCCCAGAGGAGTTGCTAAAGAATCTCAGTTCTTTTCAGAAATTGCACATCAAAGACTGTCCGAAAATGTTGTCTCTGCCCCAGGCACTGCAGCATTGCACCACTCTGCAAGAACTGGAAATCAGTGGCTGCCCAGAGCTCAAAACAAGATGTAGAAACAGAAAAGCCGCGGATTGGCCTATCATTGCTCATATCCCGTTTATTCAGATTAGTTCCCGATTTATTCAAAGGGATGGCCATTTTCTACCAAATCTTTTTAAAGCTTCAGAACCAGGTTTGTGCTTCTCTTCTCAACTTGTTGTGTTTTATCTTATTCTAAAAGTTAATCTGATATGTATTATTTTATTCAGGTGCACTGCGAATAAGGATGTTTCCTCCACAGGACATACGACATTAATCTTGAAAAAATGTTATCTATACTCATGCGTCATTAATTTGTTGCTGATGAGTGATTATACGACGCGCAGATGGAGTGGAATAACATGATTCATGACGAATTAGTAGGGTTTCTTAATTGTGTTAAAAATCTATTGCTAAAATGTAAAAAAATGTTATTGATTGTGATCAGGAGAGGTATTTCTTGTACAATATTTCTGTAATATTTAGGACATCTCATATTATATATTTTTCTATTTTGTAAGAACCAATTAATTATGAAATCAATTTACAAGCTCGTTTTGTTCGATCTTTTGAGAACGTCTGTCAAACCATATCTCTTTCAAATGAGAAAAACGTCAAAATTATCCGCTAAATTTAAATTTATTCTATGTCATATTCGAGATGGCATTTTGTTTTGTGATATGGTGATCACACAATGATGGCATTTTGTTGTACTTACGGTTTTCTAACAATTTTGCAACTATTGGTAGAAGTTATTACAATTTCCGTTCGTAAAGTCATAAACATTCGTTGCGAAAGGCACCGAGGAATCTGGTAAATATTATACCGTAATGGATAAGTGAAGGTTACTTTTCTATCAAATAGTAAATCTTTAAAACTCGGATTGATTTTCTGAACTTATATAATAAAAAATTTATTGAAAAGAATAGAAATATAGATTTTGTTTGAGACTTACTAAAAGCGTCGCCTAGATTCGTCTCCAGTTCTGTACCCAGTGCTGAATGAATTGCAACTATGGACGGATTCATATATTTAATGACGGACATTGCAAGATTGTTAACTGTTGAGTACAAAGTGCTAATTTTGTCAATATTAATTAAAGAATTTAAATAATTAGCTACCAACCCACTTGTTTTATTTATTTATGAAGTTTTGTTTTTTGGAAAATAGTTGTTAATGAGGAAATGCAAGGACCAAAGACTCCAAACAAAACAACTTTTTTCCATGTGCAGCAACTTTTTTTTAATTTGTCAATTTGATGTTCCCCATTAGCAGCATAATTATTTTAATCCTCATTGATATTTTGATAATGATTTCCGTCATTTTCGCCACGAGAGACCGAAGTATCAAGAGAATATCTTTATGTGTCCGATTAATAAATATTTTTGGTAATAAAAAAGTTGAGCTAAAGGTATGTCTATCCACTCGCAAGGCCATAACAAATCACAGACTTTAATGAGGATTTATTGTGGTGTCCAACTAATAAATAAAATAGTGAAAAAGAAGCATAGAAGTTAATCTAAGAGTAGTTGAGGAATTCATTTTCTGCGAAAGGTTTGAAATGTGAGTCTCTATTTGTTAAAATTTAATTTTTATTAACAGCCAATTATATATAAACTTCAATTTATACATTTATCGAAATTTGTAGTTTATTTTGGCATATTCTTACCTAAATTTTAATCTTACAAAAAAAAAAAGCATTGCCGTTTTATTGGAATACAATTTGCCTAAAGAAAAAAATTTATACATTTGTTATATGTTTAGTAGTTGGGTACACTGGATTCGAACCATTGAAATTTCTTAAGTATCAATTATAATGAATTAAGTGTTAAAGACTGAGAAATTTAAAGGGGTGTCGCTAGCTAGAGGCGGCAAAATAACCGTGACCCAAAGACATGACATGAGTTCGACACGAATTTTTCATATAGTGTTGAGTCTAATTAATAGGTAATGTATCATTTTGGGCTCAACCCGAAATTGACACAAAAAGTTAGTATTACATCTTTTTTGAACAAAAGTAATGGATTCCACATTGATTTAAATAGTCATTTTGGTTTTATTTTGAGTTGTTTATGATTATATATATAACCTTTTACATTCTTCATATAAATTGCGTCATGTCGTGTCAAGTTGTGTTATGTCGTGTAAATAAGTCAAGTCACACTAAGTTGACTTGAACGAGATACATTTCTTTATATTTAGACGAGATAAATCAAAATTTGTCACTCTTTATTATGTATTAAAAAATGGTATGAAAGTTTTTGTTATAACCTAGAGCAAATGATTTATTAGTCCATGACGGTTGTCAAAACTCACTGTTTGGTTCTCATATTTTGAAAAACTCACTACAGGGTTCTCATTTTTTGTCATAATTAACTATTTAGTTTTTTTCATCCATTTTTAAAATTTTAAACATAATATATTTTAAGTTTCAAGACATCCATATTGCAATACAATATGACCTTTTGATTATGTTATAATGTTTTGTCTGTCTGTCTGTATATGTCGAAATATAAAAGTTACAGATCTGAAAAAATGGACAGAAGGATCAAAATATTAATTTTATGATGTGAGATTAGAGACGAGCTAACAACTCAACAATAGTAAGAATGTTGAGAAGCATTTAGAATAAAGATCTTTAATCAATATTGCCTACTTTTTAATTGCCAACTTTGTAATTTGTTTTTTTTATTTGTAGTAGGGGAAATTCTATGGTAACTTTGTTTTTGACAAAGTAACAATTATTTTGTTTTGTCCACCATTATATCATGAGGTGAAAAGTGATCTAATGGTGAATAAAGCAAAGTACAAACAAAGTCACTCAAAAACAAAGTCACCATAGCCTACACCTTGTAGTTGAATTATATAATAACATTTATTGCAAAGCCCCTCCTTGTAACGACTCCTTAATTTGTCCTTGGTTATGTTTGTGTTTAAAGATTTGACATTAATTTAAAATTTGATACGACATGAACACAAATTCGTGTAGTCTGGCTCTTCCAACCAACGGAAACCATCTATTAATCCATCTAACCCAAACGTGTCCTTTTGCGGATGGTGGTTGGCTTACTTCCAATCTTCAACCAACCAATAAATCAGGGCTAAACTACACAATTAATCAAGGTTAGTCTCTAAAGTCACTTTATTTTAATTAGCATTGTTTTTTTAAGGAAGTTTTGTCTTTCCTGTGTATAAGGTGGTTTAAGTAGGTCCCTGCTGAATCAATATTATAATGTCCAATTCGAATTTTATAGTTCAAGTTGATGTGAATGGATTATATAATTAAGAGAAAAATAATCTGTACAAATAACAATAAATTAACATAATGTTGTAAGCAATGCTTAGCATGTAGAATCAATAATATTTCTCACCAAAAAAATTATTTTAATAATTAGTTTAAGACTTTTGTCAAAAAAAAAAAAAATTAATTAAGACTTCATGGTACAATTTCTATGGAAAAGATAATCCTAATTATGTGATAGAATAGAAAGAAATTCTTTGCAAAACATGAGATTCAATAGTTTACAACAGCAAAAAAATAACGATAAAAGAAAAACATAATTAGAACTTGTAGGATTTTACATGCTTCAATATTCATATGGTTATTTTGGAAAATCTTACTAATTTTATTTACTTTTTGTAGAAAATCAAACCAAATAATCGTACCAACAAAAACATAATTTTGAACTTCATAATTTACTGAAGTATATCAATATAGATGGATAACTTCTAATCTTTTTCTTCTAGATGAAGTAAGTTATGGCTGATATAAGCAAGTTAAATATGTAGGCCTAAAAAAACAAAAAAGAATTCTTAAAAAAAAAAATATTAGACAAAAAAGCACTATTGTTAGCCACTGATTTATTTAAAATTTGTGCATTTGGCGACTAACGTTTTATTTAGTCATATTTGGCACCGATTTTTTGTAATTTGGTAAACTTTCACCCTTATTATGTTTATTGACATTCCTATATTTGTATTATTTAGCAAAGTTTTGGTTTTATTTTCAATTTCTTATTTGAAATAGAGTTTACCTTTATAATCTCCTTTTAATTTTGATCCAAAAAAGGTAAAATTTCACTAAATTTATAGATCAATGGTCAAATATGACCAAATTACAAAAGATCAGTGGTCTAATGTGACTAAATAAAACGTAGTGACCAAATTTTGTATATGTGAATATAGTTATTATAAGAACTTGGAGGTCCAAAAAATATGAGATCCTAAGCATCCCTAAACTCCCCCTGAAAATGCCGTTGGTTTTTTGTAGTGGTGGAATCCCATACCTATTATACCCGCAGTGGACAAGTCCAGGTTGCTTTTCCATCGATTAGTCAATATTTAAAAACTTGATTGGGTTTCTGAATTTATATAAAAGATGCAGTACAAAGTAAAAATCTATTGATTTTGTTGAAGAGTAAACAATAGCGACGACTATATTCGTCGCCATACTATGGACGAATTCATATAGCTAGCGACGGAAATTTCAAGATTGTTAAATGTTGAGTACGAAGTGTAAAATTTCTCAATGTAATTAAAGAATTTAAATAATTAGCTACCAACCCACTTTTCTTTTTATCAAATTTTTGATGAGGAAATGCAAAAGACCAACACTCCAAACAAAACAACTTTTTCCATGTGAAGCAACAACCTAATTATTAGAGGTGGTGTCAATTTGACAATTGATGATTCCAATTAGCAGCCTGATTAATTTAACCCCCCATTGCTACTTTTTATGATTTTCGTCTATTTCGCCACGCAAGAGGGAAGTATCAAGAGAACTTCTGTATTGATTTATTGCAGTGAATTCGGTTAATAGAAATAGAGAAACATATCATTTCATGGAAAAATGATTACTTGTTCAAAAGAATGTATGTACACTTGTTAATCTTGGCCATTGGAAATGAATTGAAGAGCTAAGATTATACCAACATCTCTCTTGTTTGATCAGGACAGGGAAGGATCCTGATCCGAGAAACTAAAGGGTACGTTCTCGCCCTTCCAAGCGTGGAAACTATACATATTATTCCATCGAATCCGAACATGTCCTTTTTTCGGATGGTTACAGCCAATCTTCAACCAACCAATACAGGGCTAAAATACAAAATAAATCAAAGCCAGTCTCTAAAGTCACTTTATTAGTTAGCATGTTTTAAGGTAGTTTTGTCTTTCTTGTGGTGGTTTAAGTAGGTCGACCCTGTTGAATCCATATTAGTTAAATATCAAATTCGAATTTTATAGTTCAAATTGATGTGAATGGATGATATAATTAAGGAAAAAAGCTCTGTAAAAGGACAAAATAGCAATAAATTAATATGATGTTATGATCAATTAATGCTTACCATGTTGAATCAATATTTAGATAATGCTAAATTAATGTGATAGAATATAAAGCAATTCAATGTAAGTTGATATAGTTTATTTTTTCGGTAACAAAAAGTTTAGCTAAGGGTAGACATACCCACTCGTAAAGCCAGGGCAAACCACAGACCTCGATGAGGATTTACAGTGAATATAGTTTATAACAATAAACAAAATAAAGGTAAAGTTAAAAAAAAGAAAAAAAAAATTAATGTGATTTCACTTATTTACAGAAAAATGATTATGGTTTACTTTTTTTAAAACGAGCGTCGAGGGTTTTACATTTTTCTAAAAAATGGACATTTTAGTTTGACCTTATAAAACTCATGGTTAATCACCTTAAACTGAAAATTTTCAAGAATTAAAATTGTTTAATACCATAATTTCCATGGAACCACATTTTTAAGTTTTTGAAAATCATCGTTTTTTAAACATTCTCTCTCTAAAAGCTTATTTTATCTTTTTTCACTAAACACCATCTAAATGATCACAAAATCAAAAAGTCAAAGAATTAAAGTTTTTTAGACTATCAATATTTATTGAAATATCTCATTTTAAAGTCGTAAACGATGACTTTAAAGAGCGCCAATAAAAAAAATCTATTTTATTAAAAATTTGAAACCTCAATCCTTGTTTTGACAAAAAAAAAACTACAATCTTTTCTTTGAAAATAAGTGAAACCATATGAGTTTTTCTTTTAATTTTACTAAAAAAATAACAAAGAAAGTTGACCTAGAAAATTAGCCCCTAAATTTATGAAGTAGAAATAAAACAAAATACATTTGAACAAATTGAAATCATTTAAAACAAGTTCAACAAATAAATTTATAATGAAATTAATTTAGAAGGTCAATATATCCTTTTAAATATTTCATATGTTTAATGTAGCTTTTGAACAATTGTATTCTTTAGCAATCAAGACAGTTTTATCCTTAACATTTGTATACTGGGTCAAATTTAGAACATCTATATGTTGGCTCAGTTTTAAATATTTTGTTTTGTTGTCTACACCAGTTTTATCCATGAATATTACTGGATAAATTATCAAAAAAAGAAAAAATGACCATTCTGGAATGGGGCAGATTTTATGATCTGTACAGTACACAAAATGGATAATGAAGTTGAATTAAACATAGATGTATTAGAGGAACAACAATAACATCAACCGAGATTACAATGAACACACTGAAAATGTTGAGAAAAGTGCTCATAATATTGAATTAAAGCCTTTAAAATGTGTTTAAATAAACTAATTGCCCATCCATTCCACATTCTTCAACAAATCTTGCTCGTCTTCAACGATAATTTTGCGAGCTTTGATGATCTCAGGATTCAGAGGAAACTTTCTTAACGTTGGACAATCAAACACCTTAATCCTCTTCATACATGGCAATGGCAAAACATTGCTGCATATTCTGTCCAGTTGTGGAAGTTTCTCCAATTCCACAACTTCAAGTTTCGAAAATGTCACCAGATTTGTACCCGAATCACCCTTCATCACTTCTCTCATTGTTTTACAATCTTTAATCTTCAAGACTTCCAAATTCAGGGCCTGAACAAGCCAGTTTAAGTTGAGTAAACAAGGGCAGTTCTCAATAGTTACCTCTCGAAGACTGGCGAAGCACGAGAACTTGGGGCTGAAATGAATCTGTTCAAGATGCTCGCTTGCAATGATCTGTAGCTTCTCAAATTGGTTCATGTTCTCCGTTGGTGAAAACTCGATTGACTTCGAGCCTGGTAAATGCTCGAGAGATAGTGCTCGTGTGCAGTTTGGGAGATTTTTCGAACTGAGATAGATTTGAAGAGCATCATTAGATCCTATTGTGATGCTCACTACATTCAGATTCTTGAGCAGCTGCATTTCTTTTATATGTACATTGTTGAGCTCTTCTCCGAAGGTAAAACCGGAGCAAAACATTCTCAAAACTTGGAGAGATGGGAAACCAGATATGAATCCTTTCGAGATCATATGGCTGAAATTATTGTACTCCAAGTTCAAATAGATCAACTTTTTCAGGTTTTGCAGCGCCTTAGGCAGTTGTTTCATCTTCGTACATGATAGATTAAGGTATTGCAGCGAGTTCAAGTCGGAATCTTCTGGCAATTGATCAACTTCCGTGCTGGAAAGATCTAGAACTGTTAGAGCGCCCGCGATTGAGCTGGTGATCTCTCGCAAAGGATTGTGACATAGAAGCAAAGTACTAAGATTGGGGCAAATAGATAACCCGGGTAGTTGTAGATTCGGGATGGAATTTTCCATCAATGATGTTCTTTTTACCCCTTTCCATTTTTCGACTTCTGGTGCTTCAGTTAATTGCTTACCAGGTTGAACCAAGAAGTTGTATTTCGCCTTCTCCAGATCACACGATATCCACAAAGCCAACTCGCGAATCATGTTATGCATTTTCACATATCTGCTGCCTTCTTCTTCCAACAAACATACATTGACAAGATGGTGAATAATGTACCGCGCCCTAGCACGAGTAAGATTCTCTTCAGCACTTTCGAGTTTCTCAGAAATCAAATAATCTATTAAATCATCCTTATAAATTCTGGATTCAGCAGGGAACAGGGCAATGAATATAAAACAAAACCTGAATATATCTTCAGGTAACTTGTCATAACTTATCTTCAATCGAACGAATAGATCAGCCTTGACTTCTGAAGCCGATTGTTGCAAGTCAGCAAGAGTGACCCTCCATTCTTCAGCTGTCTTGCTGAAAGTCATGGCGCGAGCAATGACATTGATTGCCAAAGGCAAACCATCGCACTTTTCGACAACTTGTTTAGCAAGGGGACAAATAGCTGGATCCAAACAAAGTATTTCCTTTCCAACTTCTTCTTCAAACAAAATCCAAGCTAACTCTGGTGGCAATTTGTCGACTTTGATCCTTTTTCTCGCACCCATCTGGCTGCATATTAGCTCAGATCGTGCAGTGATAACTACCTTCGATCCATTTGGTCTTTTTGGAACCGGAACCCCAACAAGTTCCAGATCAATTTTCTCCCATAAATCATCTAGTAACAATACAAACTTCTTTTTCCGCAGTATACTGTAGATTTCTTTCGCCTTTTCACTGTCCTCCTTCTCTTTCCAACCACTCACAGAAATGCCTATCCTCTCTCCGATTTGTTGCTGAACTGAAGAGAGTTTGTAATCTTTCGACGCCAGAACCCATATCACAAAATCGAAATCACTTGGAGTATAAAGAAACTTGTTGTTGATGTGTGTTAACAGGGTCGTCTTACCAATTCCTCCGAGACCATATATCCCCAAAATCCCGACTTCTTTCTCCATCAGAATGCTCCAAGCGTCATCTAGCTTGCTCTGCAGACCCACCGCACGCTCCCATTCGATCTCAACGACTTGTTCTGGGAGTTGTGGAGCAGTTACTTCCCTGAAAACACCTTTGCTCTTGAGGACAATCACATCCTGCAGCATTTTCGACACCTTTTCCCCGAAATCACTCAAATCATTCCCTCCACGAAGCTTCTCGATCTCAACCTGAGGCTGATGTAGCATTCGATCTACTTCAACTAGCTTGTATTCCGCAAGGTTACGCCATATATCAACGGATTTCAACCTTTTCCGATCATTCTTTTCCTCGGAATTCACCCTGGATATCAGATCATTTTTCAATTCCCATAGCTCCTCTCTTTCATCTCTCAAAACCCTGAGATTTTCCTCAACTAGCCGTAGCTCCTCGGCGGATTCTGAATTCTCCGCTTCTACATATTCCCTCTCAACAAGCACTGGAAATTCCCCTTCTTCTATCATTGACATAACTTGTTTCAACCCACTCTCGAGCGCCTGATCATCAAAACTCGAGTCTGGTGACCCCCCGGAGCTCCACTTATCAATCTCCACCTGGGCGTCGGATAACAGCTTATCAACTCGAGTAATCAACGGATCAACATTTGTAAACCAAACCCCAAGTTTGTCAATCTGCTTCATCCCTCCATCTGCCAAATCATCCTTCAGTCGTCCCATCAGATGATCACGTAATCCCCTCAATTCGTTACTGGCCACACGTAAATTCTGAACATCATGCCTCAACAAAAGAACATAATCAGGCTCGGGGACAACTCGTTCAACGAGATCCTTCAATTTGTCTCTCTCAACCCGTTCAAGATCAAGTTTGTCCTTCATTTCAATTATTTTTTCGTTTAGCATGGTGCTGCAGTTAGACTTCTGTCGTCCGGCACGATTTACCTGACGGATTTCATGTTCGCCGCCGGTAATCAGGGCGTCGGATTTTTTGAGCTTTTTCTCCACACGAGTTAGCCATTTTGAAACTTGTTCAACACGCCTCATTGATGTTCCTTCCTCGTCGGTGAGCTTTTGAGTTAACCTGTCTTTTGTTTTGTTTAACCGCTCTCTGGCGAGCTTCAGGCCGTCGAGATTGTTCTCGAACTCCGATATCGGAATCATTCTATCTTCCGATTGGGTGTTACTGGAGTTGATTGACAAGCAGTTCCCCATTTTTCAAATTCTTCTTTTTTTTCTTTTTGCAGAAAGCTCGGAGAGAAAGAGAGTGAAGGAGGACTCCGAGGAGACTGGTGCAGTATGACGTGGCTCGCCGGCCAGGGTAAATTACACATGTGACCTTCAACTTTTAAAAACTATTTTGTTGACCTGCTTATTGGGGAACGTGATTGATTGAACATTGGCTGTAACAAAATTCCGCAAAAGGACAAATTGGGGTTAGATTCAGAATATTAAATTTTGTTTGACGAGTCTATACTACAGTCTCATTCAAGTGGTGGATGACTCTCCAAATTAGATGAATGATATTTTTAATATAATGGTCTATAATTAAGGAGAAATCATCATTAAAGTGAAAATCTCCCTAATCTAATGGTGACTTTCAAATTAATTTAGAGAATCACTCACCACATAAATAAAACTGGTCTACACTATAACAATTCAAATCTGTCATTTGATTCACAGAACAGAATAATTTAACTATAAATGAAAATGGTGTAACTTAGTGCTCTTCATGGTTGATTGGAAATATTTTAAGCGTTATTAAAACATCTTTGGAGCTAGTTTTAAGTATGTTTATGTATTTATCATAGATAAGTCAAATTTTGTGTACTTAAATGGTTTGACAAGTTTAATTAGAGTTTCTATTTCAATACTTGTACAGTTATGCCATCCTTCATCTAAAATAATTTTTGGAAGTAAGCACTACTAATACAAATACATATACTTCTTCCAATAATAAAAATTGAGTAAATTACTTATATTTTTATTTTGTAAAAGGATAAAATAATTAATAATTTTAATTATCTTCTATATATTAGAAATCCAGCGGAATTTTAATCTAATATATATAATAATTTTAATCTATACCGTTAAATTCTAATCTAATGGTGATTGACTAAAATTTAGACCTGGCAAAATGCTACACGACACGAAAATTTCATGTTCGTGTTTAGGTTTTCTCGACACGACACGACTTGGAAACACAAAGTTGACACGAAAATTTATATAAAATTTCAAATATAATTTTAAGGTTTGGAATTGGAAGGAGTTTACTCGTGTTTAGGGTTGAGAATGGAAAATTTACTCGTGTTCGTGTCGTGTTTTTTCGTGTCAAACCCGTGTCGTGTTCGTGTTTGAGATTTTAACACGAAAATGTTTTCGTGTCGTGTTCGTGTTCAAGTTTTTGTGACACGACACGACACGAACACAAAAATTGTCAAATCTACTAAAATTTGGTCATTCAAGAACTAGAGCCTTTTTAAATACAAAAGTTTCTTTGAGAAAAATAAAATTTTCTTCCTTCAAAAAAAATAAATATAAAAGTTTATTTTTTGAAAAAAAAAAAAAAAAAATCAAATTCACGCTTTGTTTTTGTCCGAGGAAGAAGAGGAGGTTGAAGTTGAGGCAAAAGCTGACAAGCTTAAAGCAAAGAAGAGAAAAGTTGACTCGTTGCGACTAGAGTTGACTTGATTTTTGGAGAAGAAATCATCATCAATGGCGTTGGAGATAGTAGCAGGATCACTCCTCTCAGCTTTGTTCGACTACTTATTCCAAAAAATGGAATCCCCTGAGCTCCTCGATTTCTTCCGAGGCCACGACCTTGACGAAGAGCTTCTTATCAAGCTCAAAATCACCATGAACACCGTCGCCGGCCTTCTTGACGAAGCCGAGGAGAAACAGATCTCCGTTCCCGCCATCAAGCGATGGCTCGATAACCTCAAACACGCCGCCTATCAAGCCGACGATCTCTTCGACGACATCGCTTACGAAGATCACCGCTCCAAGATCCACGGTGGAGGACCTGCTTCATCTCTTAATCGAACGGTGCGTGATGCTATTCGTGTTTGCTATTTCAGGAATGGATTTGTGAGAGATGTGAATCGGAAGCTTGGAGAGATTCATGATGTCATTGAACATTTATTGAAACAAATGCAATCCCTAGGTTTGACTTTGAGGAAAGGCATTGGGGAGAAGTTGGCTTCTCAGGCGACTACTTCGCTCCCTGAGGTCAATTATGATTCTGATATTAGGTTTTCTGACAAGGAGGCTATTGTTAAGCGTTTGTTGCTTGATGGGAAAGGAATTTCCGGAGTTTGTGTTGCAGGTCAGGGAGGGATTGGGAAGACTACTATTGCTCGACAGGTGTATAATGATACTCGGGTGGACTACACGTTTGATCGTAAAGCGTGGGTTTATGTGTCTCAGGAGTTTGATGTGTTCAAGATTACCAATGACATTGTCATCCAAGTTTGTTGTCCTCCGTCCCCGTTGAATTTGAATTCTATACAGATGCTGCAAAACAAGTTGTGTGAGGAGTTGAAGGGGAAGAAGTTCCTGCTTGTTCTGGATGATGTTTGGGGTGTAAAAGATGCTGAGTGGGATGATCTGTTGAAGCCTTTTAAGTCCGGGGACAAAGGAAATCGACTTGTCATTACCTCCCGCAACCAAAATGTTGTCTCGGCTAAGCATGGTGTGCAGAATTATGTTCATTTGGATAAATTAGATGATGGAGATCGCTGGAAGTTGCTTAAACAGTATGCATTTCCTGATGGGAATCAAACTGTGGATCCGGGATTTGAAGCTTTTGGTGCGGAAATAGCGAAAAAATGTGTCGGTTTGCCATTAGCTGTGAAGATGATGGGAAGCCTACTGAGATGTAAAAGTTCAGTTGCAGAGTGGAAGAGCATATCAAGGAGCAATGTATGGAATTATGTGGGAGATGATATTCTTCCAGTTTTAAAATTGAGCTACCAATTTCTTCCGTCGCATGTTAAACAATGTTTTGCTTATTGTGCGATATTCCCGAAGGGTTTTGCTTTTACAAAGGAGCTGTTAATCAACTTATGGATGGGAGAAGGTTTTCTGCTCCAATCGAAAAGGAAGGGAAGCATGGAGGAATTCGGTGGTCAGTGCTTTGATTCACTTGTATCCATGTCGTTTTTTGATCCAGGCAATGAGGCGTCCTTCACTATGCATGACATGGTACGTGATCTGAGTAAATCTGTGTGTGGAGACTTCGGCTTCAGCATAGGGGATGATGATTCAGGCAAGATTCCTGTTAAGGCTCGTCATTTGTTTGTCAAACGGGAACGTGTTCAAGATGCAGGTAACAGTATTAATCAAGTTCAGTTCTTGCGAAGCTTCTTGCTTGCAGATTGTGGTGTTCGTCCATCCCATCATGACGGAAAGGATACGCTTGATTTGCTGCGAAATCTCAAGTCCTTACGAGTTCTGCATTTGGAAAAACAATGGGGTATGTATAAGATGCCTAACTTCATCGGGAATTTAAATCATTTACGATACTTGAGTTTGCGCGGTGCATCAATCACAAGTTTACCTGAATCCATATGCCGCTTGTATTATCTGCAAATTTTGATCCTGTGGGACTGCAAAAAACTCATTGAGCTCCCGGAAAATCTGAGGAAGTTAATCAACTTGTTTTGTCTGGATATTAGAAGAACAGGTTTGAGAGACATGCCGCCTCGACTGGACGAACTCGCAGAGCTTCAAACACTGTCTACATTCATCCTGGGGAAAAATGGAAGGTCTAGAATTAAGGAGTTGGGGAAACTTCAGAATCTGAAAGGAGAACTTACTATTGAGATTCGACAAGATTTTGTCAGCAATGGAGATTCCTGTTCATGTCCTAAGCTCCTCAACAAGCTCGAGTTCAAATGGGATGGAGAAAGCAGAGAGTTGGATCAGGAAAACCAGTTAAAGGGATTACTCCCTCATAAAGATTTGAAAAATCTTTCAATAATTGGTTATAAAGGTGCACAATTTCCAGATTGGTTAACCGGATTGTCAAATGTGGTATGTCTGAAGCTCAGCCAATGTAAAAAGAGCAAAAGCTTGCCACCACTAGGGCAGTTAGCATCTCTCGAGGACCTCTCAATCATTGGGTTTGATAGTGTAGTATCAATAGCTTCCGAGTTTTATGGAACAAATCAACAGAAGGCGTTTCAGTCCCTCCGAGTTCTGAGATTTGATAAGATGCCAAGCTGGCAGATTTGGGAAACTAAAGCTGGCGCTTTCTCTAAACTCGAAAAGCTTTATATAGAAGAATGCCCTGAGCTAGAACAAGCCTTACCAAGTGATCTCCCGTGTTTGTCCAAACTAGATATCCAGCAATGTGAACAACTGGTTCTTAAACTTCCAAGAGTTTCAGACAGTTGTGATATGGAATTGTCTGACAGATCTCGTCGTATGAAGTTAGTTAAAAAATCAGCTTGCTGGCAGTATCTTAGCATTCGCAATTCTGAAGATTTCCTAATCAAGATATTAAAGCAAATTCATGGTGTCTCCACTGCTTCAATGGAAATTGAATTTGGAAATTGTGATTCACTCCGCTTCCCACTTGAGTCGTTCCCCAAGATTAAGACTCTTCGTATCAGAGACTGTCAACAACTCCAATCTTTTTCTGCTACTGCTGGCAGCGCTTTGATCTTTCCTTGCAAAGACATTCATGTAGTTGATTGTGCAGAACTGAGTCTGCCACCCCTTCTACGAACCCAAGCCATCGAGACGATAATGGTAGAGGATTCAACCTTTATGTTGAGGTTTGTGAGATTGCCTTCCGGGTTTTTCTGCCTACAAATTAGCTTCTCGACAGATCCTGCAGCACTGAAAAAGAAGCTGAAGGGTGGATATTCCTTGACAGTCCAAGAGATTGAAATCCGAAAGAATGTGAAACACTTGAACCTGTTAAAGTGGTTCCCTAAGGTGACGAGCTTCAAAGTCGTTGACTCATGCAAATCACCCAAATATCCTCTGTCAGTGATGGAAATGGCGAATCCTGGAGACTCGGCGTATTTGAATTCCTGGGAAATTGTCTCCCACAGTGATGTAGCAATCTTCCCGAAAGGTATACAACCTGCCAAGAACTTGACAAGTCTTACACTAAGGAATTGCGACAAGTTGAAATTGTTGCCCGATTGGATGAATCATTTATTCCCCAGTCTTGTGAATTTGGAAATAGTGAAGTGTAAAGAGCTCTTATCGTTTCCAAAAGGGAGTCTGCCTTCCCAGCTAAAAATGCTCCATGTCAAAGAATGCAGCAAGCTTCCCTCTCTTGCAATATCTACATACAATTCGGTTCTTGCTACTCTTAAACTCGAAAACCTCCAAAAGCTGCAGTTTTTGCATTATGAGGTTCTTAACAGCCTTATAAATCTGGAGATGTCGGACTGCCCTGAGCTTCATTCTCTTCCTGAGGGGATAAGCAACCGTCTACCTTCTCTTAAACATATGAAAGTCTCGATATGCTCTAAACTCAAGTCGTCTTTTCTGAAAGGCGGCTTTCCATCCACATTTGAATCACTTGACATCCAATACTGCAAGGAAATCACTGGTCAGACCATGCATTGCGATTTCCGAAAGTTACCAAACTTTTTGAAACTCGCAGTTGATGGGTTTCAGAAGGTGGAATTGTTGCCCGAAGAGAAGTTGTTTCCTTCCACTCTCACCTCTCTTACACTACTGCGTCTTGAAAGGTTGACATCTCTGCAATTGAAGGGTCTTCAACACCTTACACAATTACGGATCACTCACTGCCCGATGCTTCGGAATGTTCCAGAATGTATGCAAGACCTTCCTTCACTTTGCATCTTGGCAATTTATGATTGTCCGCAACTCGAGTCATTCCTAAAAGGAGGTCTTCCCTCTAGATTACAAGAGCTTTACATTTGGGACTGCGACAAAGTAGTAGCTGGACTCCTGCAGTACAACTTGAGAATACTGCCATCTCTGTCACTTCTTAAAATTGGCGGGTATAATCATGTCGAATCCTTGTCAGAAGAGACACTGCTACCCCCTACTCTTACTTCACTTGAACTTTTGCAACTCGGAAAGCTGAACACTTTGAAACTTGAGCACCTCATCTTGCTTCGGCATTTGATCATTCAAGATTGCCCTCAGCTGAGTAGCCTTCCAGATAAGCTGCTGAACAGCAGTTTCACAAGAATCAGCGGCTGTCCTTTGCTACAAATGAAAAAAAGAATGGCATCCTTACGTTCTATTAAGTCTGCTCGGTACAATGCCAATACGCCATAGATGAGTCTCTCCGTGTTCAATCCCTGGTAACCCTGAAAGCTGAAACTTGAGCACGGTACCTCTCTTCAACATTTGATAATCTGAGATTGCTCTCGGCTGAATAGCTTGCCAAAAGCTGCTGGACCGCAATTTTTCAAGCATCAGTGGTTGTCTATGCTACGACCGAGACAAAGGATGGCGCCCTTTTTTTCTCTGACGTCTACTCGGTACAGTGGCAATATGCCATAGATAACTATCCTTTGTTATTCATTCTAGGTAATACTCACCCCTAGACCCTTTTGAATAGTTTACTGCAAACTTTCTTTCATTTTCGCTTGCAAATACTCATCATGTACATTTCGTAGTTACTAACCCTTTGTGGATTCCTTGTGGACGACTGGTGCAGGCTTGAAAATTCTGAAAGGTGGACTGCCTTCCTCCAACATCTGTCCCCATGCCCGTTTACTGCAAAGTTCGTAGTTGAACTCGAAATCCCCTTTTCATCGTCGAGGTTTGCTATAGAAGCAAATAGCCCATCGAAGGGGGAAAACAACTACCACTTTTCGAACGGACATCTTATTTAGTCGTAATTATCTTACCTGATATGTATATATTACACATGATTATATATCATATATATTACACGATTGTGTAAATCACGGTCAACGCTTCTTGTTTGTTCTTTACCTTAAACTTAATTCACTCCCTTGTAATGATTGAAAGAACATTATGGTAACTGTATTAGGCTTTCGAAGGGAGTATAAATGCCTCTCTTCACTTGTAACATTGTCATCATTTATAAAAATTGGAGACATTGTGCTCTAAGTCTCTTAACCATTCTTGGATAGTTGGACTACGATCCAGTTATGTTTTGTTGAAATGGAAATAGAAACTGAGAAACGATATTTATATGACTATTCATTTTCTTTAGCTATAAATGTATATGGGAATTTTCAATACAATGTTGTCGTAACATGTTAAGCTCATCACTATTATATCCTCAGAGCTCATTCCACTGCGACATTCTCAGCAGCTCATATAATATTCAATATTAACTTTTTGTCTATAGCTGTTTTTCATCAAACCAGTAGCTAATTTACAGCCTCATTAACCCACAGGAAAATCTCGGCTTGCTAGCATTCGTTGTTTGGCATGTGTAGTCACTAATATTATCTGTTAAGCTAGGAATCTGATGTGATTTCAACAGGTTCAGCCGGTTTCTAGAGCGATGATTTGTGAAGTGGCTCATGTATTGGGTTATGATGCATCTGTTGGTATTGTTGTATGGGAGAATTGAGCTGATTAGGTTGTTTTTGATTGCCATTTTGTTGTTTTTTGGTGTACTGATGTTTGTTTTGGAGCAATGTAAGAGTTCACTGATAAAGAAAAATAAAATAAAATTACAGAACTGTTATAAAAGAAAGCAAAAAATATGATCATAAAATTATATGCAAAACACAGTATTTAAGTGGTTTGGATAAAATTGTATATTTTCGTGGGAGATGAGGGATATTGTTGAAGCAGTTGGTCGGATGTTGAGAATGTGAAAGAGCAATTCTCTTAATTGACGTTTGATTTAGGAAAGTATATTAGGGAATGAGGAATAAATTATCAAAGGGTCACAAAAAAAAGCATGAGATTCTTTTAATCCTTCATCTTCGTTTTCATCTTCACGACTTTACTTTTGTTCTTCTAGTATTTCTCCTTCATTTTCCTCCTCCATAACCTATGCATTTTCCTCCTATAGTTCTTCTGCAGAAAATTCACTGTTGTGGAAACAAATCAAAGTTGTAAAAGATTCAGAAACCTTGCTGGTACCAGTTGCTCCATTGGTGGATCAGCGATGCAAACACTGTTAAGAAATCCTTACTCCAGCCTCTCATTTGGCTTCTGCAGCGAGAGACGCGATGTAATCAGCAAGTTGTATTAGCTAATTAACTCAGTAGCAATATTTTGATTCATACAAAGTGCAAAAAAAAAGGTGACATTCCAGCATTTGATTTGTCAACAGTAATTATGAAATCCACAGAAAAGTTAAATTGCCAGAGATGCATGCTAAAAGATGGTGAAATTTATGTTAAATCACTAGACTGGATTCTAAATTGGTATTTATTAAATTTTGATATGAAAGTTCTGACCCTTTTTTTGTGTTACGCAGATATCACATTGGATGAGTAAGCGTTTTATTTCTCTTTATCGCCCAAAGATGCTTCTATGGTGCTCTTCTCTGCTGCTATGTGCGAGAGTCAATAGAGTGGAAGAAATTGTGCAGAAGATGAGAGAGAAGGGAATGCCAACGTCGTCTTTTGCATACAACTTCCTGATTAAAACCTTTACTCAAGTTCAACAAATTCAACTTACTGATGCAAGATGGAATCGATCTAGATAAGTACACAATGAGCAACCGCCTAATGGAATTCGTGTTTTTGCATCTAACGTTCTGGAGAATTGGAAATATCTGGCATCTGATCAGCAAGGATCCTCAACTTCTTCAAGGATGGATGAACAACTGTCTTCTGAAGGTCTTCTTACTCAATATGCAAAGACTGGGAAAAAAAGACGAGCTTTGCCGAGTTTGGAATAAATACAAGCAATTAGTCGAGCTGAGTAATGGAACATTTTTCTGCATAATATCATCTCTTTTGAAGCTCGAAGATATGGAGGGTGCTAAAAAGATCTTTGGGAGTAGCATGATTAGACTGCCTGTACTCCTGCAAAAGCTCAACGAGAGACCAGAGTAGAGGTGACCCAATAAAGTTCCCTTCACAGATACAATAGAGTTCCCCAAACATTTGATTCTTCAGGCATACTAAGTGCTTGTATGTATTCCAAATTCGGATAAGCTCATCCTTACTACTAGTCTTTACATAAATAATAAATGAAAAATCTGTTGAGTGCCTGGGTATTATTATCTCCATTATTCTTAACGCTGTCAAAGCTGGGGTCAATCAACCCAAAAATCAGATACCTATTGGCAACCCTCGCCTACTTATGCTAGAATTTCTCTCGCTTTCCTGAAAAATAGATGCATATTTAACAAACATCAATGAACCTCAAAACATGAAGAAGTGAGAGAGATTTGAGATAGGGATTGAGACTTTATAAGTTCCATGAGATCTGAAATAGGCAGCAATTAGTATTTCACAGGTGATCAATGCTTGAAGTTCTGACGAGCTATGCACTTGCCTAATTATCAGCTTCAAGGATCTTGTTTATTTCTTCATCAGCTGAAAAATCATCCATCAAACTACAATCAACGCACTCAACCTTTCCAGTCGAAGCATAAGTCCTTACTAATCAATGATACATATCCCTCGTCAAAAGTTTTTTGTGCTTAAACAACTTGATAATTTCCTCCATTGCTTGAGTGTCTCCGTGGGCTTCCAAGTAGTCCAAACAAGCATTCAAGACAACAGGATTTGGCTTCCATTCTTTCGCAGAAACAAATACAGCTCTCTTAAACATTTCGATTGCCTTGGTCATTCGATTTTGATCCAAATACAACCCCCCCTGTTAATACAGTGTACGTGTTTGCATAAAGCTTTCTTTGCTTCAACGCTTTTGCTACAGCTGCTTCAGCCTTCTTAAACAACCCCTTTTTGCAGTAAGAAACAAGAAGCATATTCAGTAGTTCAGAGCAGCATTTTGTGCATCCGGATTCCAACTCTCCAAAGATCCTTTCTGAACCTTCAATGTCTTCCATCTTCAAAACAGATGATAACATGCAGGAAAATATTTCATCATTGAGCTCAACTAATGACTTGAATTTATCCCATACTCGGAAAGCTCGTCTTTTCTACCAGTCTTTGCATAGAAAGTAAGAAGACAATCAAAATCCACTGTGCACCTTCCAAGGCGCACCATCTTCTCCATTTTTCTTAACACCAAGGCTGGTTCGATCAACCCGAGTTTTATATATCCATTCACAGCTGTTGCATAAGTTCGCCATCCATCAAGAAATTCAGGATCCTTGTTGATCTGATTCAAGATCTTTTCCATCCCAAGAATGTTAGATGCTGCAACATAAGCTGCTATTAGGTAGCTCATTGTCTACTTATCTGGACAAATTCCATTTTCTTCCATTTCTTGTACCAATATGTTGATTTTGTCGAAATCATCATTCTTCGTATAAAGGCAGATCAGCAAGTCATAAGGATAAGGTGACTTTGTCATTCTCTTATCTCTCATCTCCTCCATAATGGCTTCAGCTTTATGAACAGAATTTTCTTCTACATAGCAGCAGAGAAGAGCATAATAGACATGGTGACTTGTCATTGAAAAATCGTTCTCTGGAAGTTCTTTGGAGTATTTTTCTGCATATTCTAATCCACGAGTTCTATAAATTACGCGCAACTGAACAGAAGCATGGTAGCAACTAGATGATTAAGTTGCAGAATGACAATCACACATCCACTGTGAAATCTGAACAGTAAGAGAATAGGTAAGAAATTGCCAAAAAAAAGAGCAAATAGAAGACACATGAAATCTAGATTTTGCATATGAAAAATGCAATGGTTCAGGAATTAACTTTGAGAGAAGAAGATCCATTCAACAATGACAATAGAATAGATACAGATAACATTCAATTTGCATGTAACACTGTCAATCAGTAACGTTTCTAATGATCATCGCTTTCAGAGACCCTCTAAAACTTGAGACTGTTAATAATTGAAAAGAGTAAGAACAATATTCTGGAATTGATGATCTTCAGCCAAGACAACAGCTGATTATATACAGCAAATACAAGAAGGAGGACAGAAATCAGCTCCTGTAAAATATCTACAGCTATACAAGATTCTGTATTTAATTCGATATCATACAAAGATATCATACAAATAAGGAAAGCAAATATCTAATTGCTAACAATCTTTGACTGTCCAACACTCCCCCTCAAGTTGGAGAGTGAATATCTTGAACTCCCAACTTGCGAATCATTGGTATGAACATATCCTTCCCTAGAGCTTTCGTCAGCACATCGGCAAGCTGATTCTCTGATCTTACAAACCTTGTTTCTACAGCTCCCTCTTGAATCTTATCTCTTATGTAGTGACAATCCATCTCAATATGTCGTGTACGTTCGTGGAAAACAGGATTAGCGGCAATGTGTAAAGCAGCTCTATTGTCACAATAAAGTAAAGCAGATTCTTGATGAGAAGAAACCCTCAAATCTTGAAGAAGATACTTCAACCATGTCAATTCACAACACGCTACTGCCATTGCTCGATATTCAGCTTCCGCCGATGACAAGGAAACAGTTTTCTGCCTTTTTGACCTCCACGATATTAAAGAATGACCCAAGAATACACAGTAACCCGTGGTTGATCTTCTAGTGAGAGGACATCCTGCCCAATCCGAATCACAAAAAGCTCTCAGTTTAAAGTCATTAGTTGCAGAAAAGAAAAGACCTTGACCCGGGGATCCTTTTAAGTAGCGCACAACACGCAAAGCTGCATTCCAATGATCTTTTCGAGGTTGATGCATAAATCTACTCAGAATATGAACCGCATAGGTGATGTCAGGTCTTGAGACTGTTAGATAGATCAGTCTACCAATAAGTCTCCTGTACTTTCCAGGGTCAAGGTCTTTTCTTTTCTGCAACTAATGACTTTAAACTGAGAGCTTTTTGTGATTCGGATTGGGCAGGATGTCCTCTCACTAGAAGATCAACCACGGGTTACTATGTATTCTTGGGTCATTCTTTAATATCGTGGAGGTCAAAAAGGCAGAAAACTGTTTCCTGTAAAATATCTACAGCTATACAAGATTCTGTATTTAATTCGATATCATACAAATAAGGAAAGCAAATATCTAATTGCTAACAATCTTTGACTGTCCAACAATAATATACATAAAAGACCAAATATTCATTCCTTGAAAAAACCATATTCAGAATACTTAAAAGTGGGAAAAATATAATACCTCAGCAGCATGATTATAGCGCCTGTACCTGCACAGAAGCTGAATGAGAGATCGAGCAGAGGTTCTCCTATATAGTTCCGTTCACAAATCCATTGATCAAGCACTGGTACCACTGAGGTGTTCGGGTCTTTCACATTTTTTATACATTTCCATAAACCTGAATGTTCTGTGCATTTGAAATCCTACTCTTCAACGATCCTCTCAGCACCCTTACAATCTCTCATCTTCAACACAGATGATATCATGAAGCTAAATGTTTTATCATCCAGGCAAACTAAGTGTTTGTATTCACTCCAAACTCGGTAAAGCTCATCTTTTGTACCAGTCTTTACATACAAACTAAGAATAAATTGAAAAAGCCGCTGAGCTCCTGGATATTATCGTCTCCATTTTACTTAAAACTGTCAAAACTGGCTCAATCAACACAAATTTCATAACACAGCTAGTTTTGTTATCTGAATAACAAGAAAAAATTGGTAAGGAATTGCAAACAATAGTTGATATATCACACATATAGTTAATAAAATAATAGTAAAAGGCGTAAAGCACTATGGTCCCGGACCTATGTAATCTTGGTCATGGCCTCCCATCATATATATGATTTAGTGACATTTTCCGCCATCCGTTAAATTGATGAAATCTCAACCAATGTGACCATTTAATTTAACACAATTGTTAACGTACCATCCACATTGCTCGAGATTTCACTAATTTTGATAGGTCGGGGATCAAATCTTACCAAACAATAGATGAAGTGGCAAAGTCACCATTTAGGATAGATCGGGGAAATGTTATCAAGGCTTAAAGCATTAATTATACAGTCTGGTATTTGATGTATCCAAAATGTAGGTGCTGGCACTCCAACCAAAAATTTGGTTACACCCATCTATAGCCTGCTAAAACTAATAAAATGTGAATCACCTAGCATAGAACTATCACATATAAATTATTATCATTACCCACGACATTAAACTTTTGTTTATAACGCTTTCAATTGGTGTAGTCTGTAGTTACAACATATCTGGATTTCATTTGTTACATACTTTTCGATAACCTATCCTTTGATAGACAGTTTGTTTGTAGTGTATTACACGTATTCTCTTAAACAGTGAAAACTTTTTCTTCTGATACTATTCAAAGTTCGTTACATTTTCTTTCACTGATTTTGTTACTGGGTAAAGCGGTTAGATCACATGTAGACAAATGTAGTTTATCGTGTCATATGATGTAGTAGTTTGATCACATGAAAGATGGAGAAAATGAATCTCCATGGAAGTATAGTGCAAAGACCGGAAAAGAAGACGAAATTTTCTGAGTACTGAATACATACAAGTCATTAGTTGAGTAGAGTGTTGAAACATTTTGCTAAATGACATTATCACACTCTCCAACCTGGGGTGCCGAATGGATCTTTAAAGAGTGGTAGTTCCAATGCACAAACTACGACATTCGAGAGTTGAAAAAGCTTCTTACTACAAAAAGGGGTTACTTGAGAAGGCTAAAACAACTATGGCGAAGATTGTGAACGATAAAACGCTGTATCCAAGCACATGGAATGTATTAGCTTGGGGATATGGAGAACATAAACAAATGTCCGAGGCAGTTGAAGCAATATCTGTTGCGCGGAATGGCTGGAAATTGAGCCATGGAAGGCCTAATTGCCTAGTTGTTATTAATAGTTTTTATGATTAAACTGATTCTTCATTTCGTATATATTACTCGCGTCTTATGCTAGAGTTTCTATTCCATTTAATTGGCTTTAGAGCATTAATTTTTAGTTTCCAATTTATCCCTTAATCTTGAAATAACAAAGAGAAATTTTTTCAGTTTTTTTCCTTTTCATGTTTCCAGAGTCATAAAAAAATATTAATTTTGATTTAACCAACCAATTTGAGTAGTAGCACTAAAATATTTTGCAGTACTAAAAAGGATGGGTACTGTCATGAGAAATATTGGGTCAAGATCCATGGCCCATATATAAACCAAAGACATGGATACATGTTACATAGAAAAGACATAAGGCTCATGGCCCAATGATTCAACACTGAACTGATGTGAAACCTCATCATTATTGATACATACGAATGAATTCTTTGTCTTAATTTCTCTATATATATTCATTTACTTTTAATTTGTGTCACCAAGGACAGTTCCTCGAGCACAAGATGAGTCGACTTGCCTAACACATTCAGGTTGGAGTTTGATGTACTATGAGGAAATAAACAATATCCTTAAACCTAAATCAAGTGCATAGCTTATTAGAACTTCAATTGATGTTTCTTCCAAAATAGCCATGAATTGTTGTTTTCAAATCCAACCCAACCGAACATTTACATCTATTACTCGTCATATTCCTTATTGGTTGATGTTTTAATAATTAGAGCTTTTGTTCCATTTAATTGGCGTTATAGTATTAAATTTTCAGTTTACCTGTGATTTTGACATGCCCAAGACATTAATTCATTTTGATTTGACCAATCCAATTTAGGGTAAAATACACTCATGGTGTACAACTTTTAATTCTTTTCCATTACGGTGTACAACCAATTTTTTTTTCCCACTAATATATACAACCTTAGTGTGACTTGCCACTAATGTATATAACTGGTAAAAAATACCAATCAAACCGGTCAAAAGTCCACATCAATATTTTCAACCATTTATTAGGAAGAATGAGACCCATTAATATTAAGTTACCATTTTTTACTTACTTTTTAATTATTAATTTCTCTATTCTTCAACCTTTTGCTCCAATTTTTTCTCAACAACTCTTCCTTTTCTCTCTAAATTTATCTCTATTCTTCAATTTTCTACCCCAAATTTATCCAGACCTTGCAACATTGAATCAGAAAAATCACGGAATTTTTTAACCTCTACCAATTCATCAAACCTCAAATCCAGCTTTCTCCCTACATGGTTCTCATCATCAACCTCGTGAGGAACAATTTCAAATGAATTTTTCTTTTGGAAGACTTGAAAGAAATGACCATAAATATACAAGACATAAACGGTGATTGAGAGTGGTGGAGGGACAATTTACAGAGAGAGAGATGAAACGTTTGTAATTGTAGTGAAGAAGTTAATCAACAGTGAAATAGGAGACTGTAGGGGACATATTTTATTGGGGACAAATTTTCTTCCATTTTTCCATCAGATTTAAAACTAATGGAATATTAAGAGCAATAGGACAATCTCGAAAAGTTATCTCTAACTTTTAAATTAGAAGTTCTTAGTGCAATTTAACATTTTGGGACAAATTCAAAGAAAACACATGCATTCGTAATTCAATCTCATAGTTCTTCAGGAACCTTCATAAATTTTTTACCTGCAGCGAATCAAATGATGTCAATAAGGGTGAGATATTTTAATTAAGACTATTAACAAACTATAACATAACCTATACAGAATTTGGCAGTAATTAATCTAATATAGATGAATGCTTGAAATTCTGATGAGCTATGCACTTGACTTGTTAGCTTCAAGGATCTTGTTTATTTCTTCATCGGCCATAAATTCATCCATCAAACTTCGATCAAGACACTCTATCTTTCCAGTCGCAGCATAAGTCCTTACTAATCGATGATACATATCCCTCGTCACAAGTTCTTTTCTATTAAATGACTTGATAATTTCCTCCATTGTTTGAATGTCTCCTTGTGCTTCCAAGTAATCCAAACAAGCATTCAAGACGACCGGGTATGGCTTCCATTCTTTCGAAGAAACGAATACTGCTGTCTTAAACATTTGGACTGCCTTGGTCATTTGTTTTTGATGAAAATATCCTCCTGCCAATATAGTGAAGGTGCTTGCAGAAATGGGTCTTCGCTTCAAAGCTTTCGCAAAAGCTGCTTCAGCCTTCTTGAACAACCCATTTTCGCAGTAACCAATAAGAAGCTTATTCAGCGGTTGAAGATTATAATCCACGCTTTGGGATTCCCACTCTCCAAAGATCCTTTCTGCACCCGCAATGTCTTTGAGCTTCAAAAGAGACGATAACATGCAGAGAAATGTTTCATCATTCAGCTCAACTAATGACTTGTATGCATTCCAAACTCGAAACACATCATCTTTTCTACCAGTCTTTCCATACAGAGTAAGAAGATGTTCCAAATCATTTAAGCTCCTTTCACGGAGCATCATCGACTCCATTTTTCTTAACACTGTCAAAGCAGGCTCGATCAATCCAAATTTCAGAAACCCTTTTGCAGCTGTTATATATGTTGCACATCCATCAACAAGCGGAGGATCCTTATTCATCTGATCCAAGATTTTTTCCATTCCGGCAACGTTAGATGATGAAACATAAGCCGTCATTAGGTAGCTCATTGTGTACTTATCCGGAAAAATACTATTAATTTCCATTTCTTGCATCAATATGTCGATTTTGTCAAATTCTCCATTTCGAGAGTAAAGGCGAATTAGCAAGTTGTAAGGATAAGGTGACACTGTTTGATCCTTTTTTACGAAGTAGAAAGAATAAGGTGGCACTGTTTTTTCCTTTTCTCTCATCTCCTCCATAACAGCTTCTGCTTTTTGAACAGAATTGTTTTCCACATAGCAGCATAGCATAGCATAATAGACAGAGTAATCAACACCATATATACTCCCTTGTTGCTTCTCTGAAAGATCTTTGAAGTAAGTTTCTGCATGTTCTACTCCAAGCGTTCTGTGAATTACGCGCAGCTGAACTGCAGCACGATCTGAACCAAGAATCGCATACTGACAATCACGCATCCAATCTGATATCTGAATAATAAGAGAAAAGCTCAGAGAATGCAACAAGGAGCAAATAAAATGCACATGCAAAACAAAGGTTTTGGCATATGAAAACTTAATTATTCAAGAATTAACTTTAAGAGAAAAAGAGCCATTCAACAATGACAAGAGCATAGATACAGATGGATTGAAGTTGCAAGTAACTATGTCAATCAGTGAGAGCTTTCTAATGATTATTTGGGTTCATATAATCACAATGAAACTTAAGATTGTTAATTAAATGCAAAAAAGAAAAAAAAAATACAAATCCAGGATACTCTGGAAAGAAGGAAAAAGCAAAATACCTCATTAGCATGATTATAGCTCTTGTAACCCCGCAGAAGCCTAATGATAGACTGCAGTAAAGATCCCTTAACAGAGTTCCCTTCACAGATCCATTGGTTGAGCACTGGTACCACTGAGGTGTTTGGGTCTTTCACATTTTTGATACGTTTCCATAAACCTGAATGTCCTGTGCAATCAGAATCCCACTCTTCAGCAATTCTTCCAGCACCCTCAACATCTCCGAGCTTCAACAGAGATGAGATCATGAAGCTAAATGCATTATCATCCGGACATTCTAATTCTTTGTATGTATTCCACACTCGGTAAAGCTCATCTTTTCTACCAATCTTTACATATAGATCAAGAAAAAAATCCAAACATGAAGAGAGGTTTTCTATCTCCATTTTTCTTATTACTGTCAAAGCTGGCTCAATCAACCCAAATTTCAGATACATATTTGAAGCCCTTACATATATTGGCCATTCCTCATCAGAAACAGGCTTACTTTCTCTTAATCCTATTTGATCCAAGATTTTTCCAATTCCAGAAATGTGAGATGAAGCAAAACAAGCTTCGAGAATGACCTTATCTGGCTTAACTTGATCTTTTTCCATTTGTAGCAGCAAAATGTTCATTTTCTCAAATTTCCTTTCTCGAGAGTAAAGCTTCATCAACAACTGGTAAGGAAAAGTTGAGCTTTTCCCTTTGAGAAATCTCCCGTGGCGCAAGCACAAGAGAAATCTCTCGTGGCTCAACTTGTGCATAATGTTTTCTGCTTTCTCAACATAATTTTCTCCCACATAGTAGCATAGAAGAGTAAGATAATCATAGCGAGTTGTTCTGCGATTGAAAACATTGTTGAAGTATACTTCTACATCTTCCAACTGGCAAGTTACTCGGAATAAATTCGCCCGGATAGAAGCATCAAAATTAGATTGTTGCCAATCTTGGTTTGCCATCCAATTTGATATCTGAATAATAAAAAAAGACATAGCAAACAAAAGTTGAAGTTAATAAATAATAGTAAAACCCAAAAGAGAAAAGTGAAAGCAATAGTCTGAAATGGAAGGAAGAAAGAAATGACCTCCAAAGCATGTTTAAAGCGCTTTTGGTGCAGAAGAAGGGAAATGATAGACCTCAAAATGGTTTTGCTTTTCTCAAGAGGGTGTCCTTGAAGAACCCATTGACGGAGCATTGGTAGCACAGAGGCATGAGGATCTGTCACACTTTTGATGGTTTCCCATAACTTAGAATCGTCCTTGTGCACTACGATGCTAGGATCTATTTCGGTTCCTCTGGAGGCTAACCAATTCCGTAAGTGTTCCAATCGAGAAGAAGAAGAAGAAGAAGAAGAAGAAGAAGAAGAATTCCCTAAGTGTGGAACTTCAGATGATGATGGTGGTGATGATGATGGATCAAGTAGGGTTGTTGAGGAGGAAACCCTAGAATTACAAGAGTAAAATTCAGGAATGCGAACCAATCTGCTGACCAATTTGGGGTTAATTGCTCTCACTATCATTGCCATTTTCTCAACCACAGAGAGCACAACAACGGTTTCAAATATAAATACACTATTTTTACTTAGACGTGGGCACGGGTCGCCTGACCCGCCCGGCACGCCCAGGCCCAAGCCTATTTAGCCGGGCTTAGACACACAAAAGTTATGTTAAGCCCGTGAAAGCCCGTTTATAAATGGGACGGGTTTGGGCTTAGGGTAATTTAGCACGGGTCGGCCCGGCCCGGCCCGTTTATATAATATTTAATTTTAAAATATTAAAATATTATATATAATTATTTATGAAAAAATATAAATACATATTTAGGAAAGGAACCCCAGTAAATACGGTCCTTTTATATTATATTATTTTTAAAATATTAAAATATTATATATAATTATTTATGAAAATATAAATACATAATTAATATAATATAATTATATATTATATATTATAATTTATTAGAGATACGGGCTTTGGCGGGCGGGTTTGGGATTTCAATTTTAAGCCCGGGCCTGACCCAAGCCCGGCCCGCCTAGATTTACTACGGGCTTGGGCTTAGTAAATTTTAGTAAAAGCCCGTTAGGTCCGGTCCGGGCCCGCCCAAGCCCGGCCCATGCCCACGTCTATTTTTACTCTACTTATTTGTGGGTCCTATACGTCAAATATGGAAAACTTTTAAAAAAAAATGCTACTAGTTTTCAACTTTTGTAAATAAAGATCCGTTTGCAAATAAATGTACGATATTTCATTCCGTTAGCAAAACAAATGTATGGTCGCTATATTTTTGTTGACGTGGCACTTGACCACAATTTGATCAAAGGGTAATTTCGTCATTAAAAAATAAAAATAAAAGTAAAAATAAAAGAAAATGTTTGTGATTTGTTTTTGTTTTGCAAATAACAGCCGGTGGTTTGATATTTTATTAAAAAAGATGTATGAGCTTTGATTTAATTACCAAGTTTTAGATTAATTTATAAATCAAAAAATTACCAACAAATATTCTTGTAAAAAACAAAACCAAAATGTTGAGAACAATAGTTTTTCATAATGTTTTATTTGGATTTGTATGTACTGTTATGGATTTGAATATTTTTTATTTTGAAGGTGATCAACTTTATTCACACCATTTTCATGAATTTAGGTATTTCCTTTCTCTTTTAAGGAATGAGAATTTTGGTCAATAAACATGAATATTGAAACTTCATCATTGACCTTATAATCAATTTATTATTTTGAATTATAATTTTGTCGATAATTTATTTTCATTAAAATTAAGATTTTGTATAAATGGATCAATTCTTTTAAATACTAGTCTTACATGAGAAGAAAATTTGTTTTTTTGTTTTTTACAAGAATATTTGTAGGTATTTTTAATTTATAAATTAGTCTAAAATCGTATTTGGTAATTAAATCAAACCTCATACCTCATTTTTAATAAAATATCAAACCACATGCTGTTATTTGCCAAAAAATCAAACCACGGACATTTTCCTTTACTTTTACTTTTTTTTATTTTTTTTAATGACAAAATTACCCTTTGGTCAAATTGTGGTCAAAGTGCCACGTCAGTAAAAATAAACGGTGTTAGTTACCGTACCCTTTTTTGCTAACGGAATGAAACTTCGTACATTTATTTGCAAACGCTGAAACCACAGACCTTTATTTGCAAAAGTTAAAAATCACAAGCATTTTTTTAAAACTTTTCCCTCAAAAATATAATCATATTATTGACATTGACATTGACAACAGAAAACTTTTAAGGCTAAGGATGACAATTTTTACTGTAGTTCTCGAATTAAAAGTTTCAAGAATTAAATTTTATTTAGTGGCGCATTAATCATGAGACTATCGTTCTTATTTTTCAAATCACAGTTTTTATAACTTTAGTTCACAAAAAATTAAAACAAAAAAAACTAAAATATGTAAGAAATAAGTTTTCTTGGCGATTTTGGAAAAAAGGTAGGGTGAATTTGCAAACCGGCAAAATCACGAGACTTAAATTTATAAATTTTCTACTTATTTTTAAAATTTGTGCTTTGATCCATTTAAAACAATCTCCTTATTCGATATTTACACATAAACTCGTCATAATTTTACAAAACACTAATAATTGAACAACTAATAACTAAGAAAATAATAACAGCAATTTGCAAACTACAACAGCTATCAATTAACAACTACACCAAATGAACCTATAGTGTAAGAAAATTACAAACATATAATATTGACAATTTTAAAATATTATAATTTAACAAACAAATATTGAGCGTTTACATCTAAGCAATGTTATATATAGAGCTTATTTAGGTCAAATTTTATGATTTTGTCTTCATTATTTTCAACTCTCTTTCTACTATCGTTCACTCTCTTTGCCTTAATCTCTATGAGATCTTGGTTGAAAATTCCATGTATCTAACTAATTCTCTTCTCAATTTATCTTTTTCACAAAATATTTAGATCAATATTTTAAAAAAATTCAAACGCTAAACAATTACCACCGTCGCGTTAAGTTGCGTCTTCTTAGTCGATAGTTTACTTTGAAAAAGTTCTGTTAGAAATTTTTCACTATTATTCCAATTCTTCCTCTTATCCTCTCATTTTGAAACTCTCTAATTCAGATGTACCAACTCATGAAAGCTGATAGATGATATTATTTTACAAAATTTCACTCTCCATATTATAAACTTACACATATAGTATGTATAATTTATAACTTGAACATTTTGATACATCAACTTCAAATGAATTATTTTAAAACAAATTTTAGATGGATTATTTGTTACTTTTGAACAAGTCAATGAATCATTTGCAACTTTTGAAAGTTCAAAGAGTAAGAGTATTTGTATTTTTCATCCTTATCAATGAAATTTTTTTTAAAGCCTTGATCCCTCTACTAATCCCTCAAGTTGACACTTTTTCAATCTAACCCCTCATGTTCAGCCCTTCCTAATTTAACCTTTTAACTCGGAAAAAACAAGTTAGTTTAACACTTTTCAGGTGATGATCAATCTCACCTAAGGTGACTATAATACATTCTCTAGTAAATATCAATTTTGATCCTTATTTTATTTTATTTTTGCCATTTTTTTACTTTCCTGTCTTTCCTTCTTTCTCTTCTTCTTCTTTTCTTTCTTTTTTCTTTCATTATTTTTCCTTAAATTTCCGCCGGATTTATAAAATTTCCAAAAATTTCCCAAACATCTTCTAAAATTCCAGAATTTTCGAAATTTTCAGGAAAAATCTGGAAATTCAGATTTTTGGAATGTTTGGATTTCTGGAAAATTCTAGAAATTTGGAAATTTTGAGGAAAAATTTGAATTTTCAAGAAAATTTAGAAATTTCCAAATTTCTTGAATTTTCCGAAAATATGAAACTTTTCGAAAATCTGGAAATTTCCAAATTTTTCCTGAATTCTAGATTTTTCCTGAAAATTTCCAAATTTCCGGGATTTTCGGATTTTAGGAAAAACAGGAGAAAGAAGAAGAAAATAAAGAAGGAAAAAGAAGAAAGAAAGAAAAAAAAAGAAAGGAAGAAGACAAAAAAGAAAGAAAAATAATAATTTAGCAAATTGTCAAATAAAAAATTTGAAATTACCTTTCCACTCTCCTTATTTTGCCCCTTTTAAAGTTAGATTTTGTATTTTTCTGAATCTTAAAGTTAGTACTTTTCATAATAATTATAGGGTGTTGTTATACACCGACCTCCCTTTTGTTAAACATCGACCCCGACCCACCACAAATCCACTTTTTCATTTTTTCAAATATTAGTTTTTATATAATATATAAATAAAACATAAAATAATAAATAAATATAATTAGATATATAACTTTTAGGTTGAGGGGTATTAAAGTCTTTTATAAATTAAAATGTGAGACGGGGTCGGTGTTTAACAAAAAAGGAGGTCGATGTATAACAATCTATACAATATATAAAAAGAGAGTCTTGCAATTTCATATAAGCTTGCCACCTCAGCTTTTTGTTTCTCAATTCTATCAGTACGAAATCATGTTAGCTAGACATTGATTTTCAATTATGAATTTCCTCTCTCTTTGTGAAAAGAAAACTGAAAGTTGGAGTTCTTAATAATAATAAATAAATCAGTTATAACCCTTAATTATCCTTAACAGCTATACCATTAAATAAGGAAATGGAACGTTTAATTTCCAACATATGTTTCTCTTATAGTTTGTATATATAATATAGTTAAAAGAGTCATTGGAAACCCATATATTTCCTTCATCTTCATTCTTTTGTTATCTCTTTTGTTCCTCCTTATCAATCTCTAATGATTTTACAAAGGGCTAAATAAATCCAAACCAATTTGTTCATCTTCATCTTCATCTTCATCTTAAAGGTGTTACGTGGGTTTGTTTCTCCATGATTTCATACCAATTGGTAGCTCTAGAATTGTATCAACAATCTATTGTATAAGAGGCTTTATGATCTGCTATTATTCTTTAGACAATTTCTTTAATTCTTTATGGTTCTGCCACTTTACTACAAGAATTAAATTATCAACTGAAGCATACTTTTATATTTTCTTCTCTAAGCATCCTTCGAATTCCGAATGAAATCATTGATTTTTTTGGATTATACCAAGTTAATTTGTTTCATATAAGAAAAATACAGTTTAATGTATCTTGGATGCAGTTCAAACAAATACATGCATGTAGATTCAAATTGAGGAGTTACTTTGTTAAATAGTGTGTATGTACCTGCTTTCTTTCAACTTTTATTTTGGCGGACATGTTTTATGTATAAGATTCAACAACAAATCTGGCACCAGTTTGCATTTTCTTTTTACTTAATTTTCTTTCAATTTATTATATATTGATGTGAAGCTATTTATAACTTTATACCTTTTCAATAACAAATATATACATTTGATATAACCAAGATTTGGAGGTTAGAGACATATGTTTACTAGCGGTTGATAAATTGCTTTTATATAGTTAATTGTTGAATTTGCTTTATAAATTATTTTTACTTTGTAATTTTTGATATTTTGGATTTCTCTCAAAGGTATAACTAATGGTGTTTTTTTTACAGTGGCTTGCTTTTATTTCAATGCAATTAGATTGAGTACCACATCTTAAACTTTTGGCACATATGAATCAGAATGGGTTATGAAACATAATGCAAATTGACTCTTGATGTTATACTATAACATAACTTGTGAAGCACATTTTAAATCAATAAGTTTATCCCGCGCAACGCGTGGGTATAGCTCTAGCTCACTAATTATAACACAAAAAACGAATATAGGAAATCAAATAAGCATGCCTTAACTGTTTTATTTATACCCATCCAACTTCCTTCCTTTTTTCACAAATTGCATAAACAACACTCTCTTCTCCGTTCCATTTCCATTTCAGAGCTTCATGGCGGATCATCACGAGCCAACCCCGCGATTTATCAAGATCGTTCTTCAGGCTAATGTTGAAGAAAACATGTTGGTAATGTCTTTAATTAACACTCTTAATTAACTCCTCTATTTTACTTCTTTAATTGTTCTTCATTTTCTGTTGATGCAAATTTCTGATCATAAAGTTTTCAACTTACGGTGCCTTCCACCAAAGTTCGCCTTGGAATACGGGACTCAACTTTCTGATGTAGCGAAACTCACTGTGCCCGATGGCCGTGTTTGGAAGATGAAGATGGGGAGAGATGGTGAACATGTCTTGCTTCAAAATGGGTTAAAGGAATTTGCAAAATACTATTTGATTCGCCATGGATATTTCCTACATTTCAAGTACAATGGTATGTCGAGGGCACGAAGCTCTGAAATGGAAATGGAACGGAGAAGAGAGTGTTGTTTATGCAATTTGTGAAAAAAGGAAGGAAGTTGGATGGGTATAAATAAAACAGTTAAGGCATGCTTATTTGATTTCCTATATTCGTTTTTTGTGTTATAATCTATATATATATATATATATATATATATATATATATATATATATATATATATAAGGGGAGCTAAAACTCTCTTCACACAACGTGCCACCTCATCAAAATCTTACGTGTCACTTTCATAGAATTTTCATTTTTTTTTTCATTTTTTTTTCCACCTAATAATGCATTATTAACCTTTGATATTCCAAAACATGTAGCTTCCAATTTAATATATCATTTTATTAAAATAGTCCTTTAATTCTTACAAATGTGTTTAAAGTTTAATTATGGACAACAATTATTATTTTCATTCATCTGCCCGTTACCATTACATGAGAATATAAATAATTCTCAACTTTAGATCTTTAAATTGAACGAGAAATGCAACAGAGTTATTTGCTCCACAAGAGATGAAATAATAGGCGGAGACTTGAGGCCATTGCATGAGAAGATAAATCTTCATCCAACTTTAGAACAAACACTCTAGCTATTTTATTGATTTTGAAGGTGAATTTATTTGCTGATATTTTTTTATTTTTGTTTTTTTATGTAGATGAATTTGTGCTTCACCGCCTGAATTTAAGGTCTCATGTTCGGAATAAATGGAACATGTGGTAAAGATTTGTGTGAAATTTATATTAAATGTTCTGCTGTGAATTTATATATCAATTGAACCTCAACTATACATCAATGAGTAAGATTTGATCTAAGCACAATATATATCTTTCATCTCATTATTCTGTTTTATTTTCTACTCTTACTTTTTTGACATATCTAAATGCATTTGCAATAAGTTATTTTAAATTTTTTTAAGAAAATTATTATTTTTTTCTTTTTTATTTGTTATTATAGATTAAGTATAGTTACCATTTTGAAGATTAATTTGTGAAGTGTTTAAATTAGTTGGGGTAATTTTAGAATAATCCCTTTTATTTTTATTTTTTTTATGAAATAGATTTTATTATTAGTATTTCATTTGCTAATCAATATATATTTATAGATGATTTATCATACATAAATTATAACCAAGTCAAATAAATACTTGGTTTGATGTGAAACAATAATCTTACTTCAAATTGTGAAATTTGTACCCACGACTACACTTTTTTTAGTCTATTAACTACTATTGTTTGATGAATTTTTTATTGTGGCTATTAAATTGATTATTTTTGTCTCAATTAATTAAATTTTAATTTATAAGGAATGTATTGTCTTTAGTTTTCAAGAGTTTGACAAAAGTAAAAAACAATTTTGAATATTATATATAAATATGGTTTTGAGATATTAAGTTTAACCCGTGCAATGCACGGGTATACGACTAGTACAAAATCTAAATTTCAAATATAGAGGTCTTTAGAAGGGTAAGCTTTTTCTTTAAAACAAATTTAACTTTAAAATTTCTAAGATATAAAGAAAAAAGATTGCAGATAATCATTTGCTGCAATAGTATAACTATGGCAGTTGGTCTGGATTTGGGGATCCGCCTCCATCTTGGTTAAAAAATTCAACATACCCTTAATTGTTAAATCTCCTGCATTAAAAGTGATAAACAAAACAAGAACAAAATGACCATAATTTGATGCACCCGTATTTTTGCAATCAAAGCTGCTCTATTGCTCTTAGACTGGGAAATATTTTTACAAAATACACTTTCCAAGGGTTCCCCAAGTTTACTAGTAAATCAAACTAATTTTAGTAGTGTTACGTAACTCCATCTACATTTTTAAAGAAGCCTCATAACCCTGCAGTGAATCAAATGATGTCTATAAGGGTGAGATATTTACTAAAGCCTAATAACGAACTTTAACTAATTGGCAGAATTTGGGCAGCAATGAGCTATGCACTTTACTTATTAGCTTCAAGGATCTAGTTTATTTCTTCATCCGCAGAAAAATCATCCATCAAACTCCAATCAACACATTCTACCTTTCCAGTCGCAACATAAGTCCTTACTAATTGATGATACATGTCCTCATCACAAGTCCTATGCACTTAAATGACTTGATAATTTCCTCCATTGTTTGAGTGTCTCCTTGCATTTCCAAGTAATCCAAACAAGCATTAGACAACCGGGTATGGCTTCCATTCTTCCGAAGAAACAAACACTGCTCTCTCAAACATTTGGACTCCCTTGGTCATTTGATTTTGATCAAACTATCCGCCTGCCAATATAGTGAAGGTGCTTGCAGAAATGGGTCTTTGTTTCAAAGCTTTCGCAAAAGCTGCTTCAGCCTTCTCGAACAATACCTTTTCGCAGTAAGCAATAAGAAGCTTATTCAGCAGTGGAAGATAATAATCCACGGATTGGGATTCGCACTGTCCAAAGATCCTTTCTGCACCTGCTGCAATGTCTTCTAGCTTCAAAAGAGACGATAACATGCAGAGAAATGTTTCATCATTCAGCTCAACTAATGACTTGATGTGTTTTAAACTCGGAAAAGATGACTGGTATGTGTTTCAAACTCGGAAAAGATCATCTTTTCTACCAGTCTTTGCATACAGACTAAGAAGACAGTCAAAATCCTTTGTGCTACTTTCATGGACCATCAACATCTCCATTTTTCTTAACACTGTCAAAGCAGCTGGTTCAATCAACCCAAATGTCAGATACCCATTTGCAGTCGTGGAGTATATCCTCCAACCTTCAACAAGATAAGGATCCTTACTCATCTGGTCCAAGATTTTTTCCATTCCGGAAATGTTAGATGCTTCAACATAAGCATGATAGAGATCCCCAATTTGCTCTCTGAAAGTTCTTTAAAGTGTGTTTCTGTATTTTCTAATCCACGAGTTTTATGAACTAAATGTAGCCGAATAGGACTGGTACGAGGTGATAAATTCGCATACTGACAATCGTGCATCCAATGTGATATCGAAACAATAAGAGAAAAGCTTAGAAATTGGCATCTCACACAAAAAGCAAAAAAAAAGAAAATACATATATAAAATCTAGGTTTTGGCATATGAAATTTAATGATTCAGGAATTAACTTTAAGAGAAGAAAACAATGAAAAAAGAATGCATTGCCTTCGCATGTAACTCTATCAATCAGTGAGCTTTCTAATGATTACAAGTGTCAAAGAATCACAATGAAACTTGAGATTGTTAATTAAATACACAAAATACTGAATATTGATTGATTCAAAAACCCATTTTCAGTATATCACAAAGGAGGAAAAAGCATCAGTCAGTGGCATGATTATAACGCCTGAATCCCTGCCAAAGCCTAATAAGAGACCAGAGTAACAGAGTTCCCTTCACAGAACCATTGATTGAGCACTAGTACCACTGAGGCGTTTGGGTCTTTCATAATTTGACACGTTTCCATAAACCTGAACATCCTATGCACTTGGAGATCGACTCTGACCAATCCACATATTCCAATCCACAAGTTCTTTGGAATAAGCTTGCCTGAATAGCAACAATCTGATGGAATACATTCTACATATGACAGCTCATTTGATTTCTGAATAACAAGAAAAAAATGGTAAGAAATTGCAAACTATAGATAACAAAATACACTATTGGCCCCCTACCTGTCTATAACATTGGTTTTTCCACCTAACATATTATTGGTAACATTTACCTCTGACCTACCAAAATCGATAAAATCAAAACTGATTATGATGGAACTATCATATTAAGTGCGAAATTGAGCACTCAATTTGATACGGTTTCAAATGCATGTATTCTGAACATTTGGATTTTGTTTGCAAAATGTTGTGTCTGTCATTTTCGATTCGATGGTGTTAAATTAAAAGACGTTGTTGAGTCTTAAATAGCTTGAGCTTTTAGTTCTAGCGGTTAAGTAACACATGGTATACAATCAAAAGCTAAATTGTCAGCGAGTAAAAGTTACCAGGTAGGGGTGTAAAAACCAACATACATTCTGGTTAGGTCAGGGCAAAGTAATGCTCTTCAAGACATGTTATCAAATAATAGGTAATAGTGCTTTAACCCTCAGCCCTAAACCCTAAAATACAAATTTCACCATGGCAAAGACATCTAGCAATACAAACTTTCTTGCAGATTAAAATACAATTAGAAATAGAAACAAAGTATGATTATAGCACTCTTCTCTTTTCTACTTCAATTGAATTTTCCCTATTTCTTCTATTATCAAGACAACCCACCATAAAGGGAAAGATTGGGCGGAAAACCAGAGATACCTGAGATAAAACTGACCAAAGATTTAGGGGTTTACAGTCTCTCTCTATACGATCAGTCAAATCAAAGATTCCTCATAAATGACTCCAAAATAATAATAATGCAAAAAAATTACTTCGACGAGAGAGAAGCCCCTAACTACAATTGGGAAACTAAATTGCATCAACAAATTCACAACTCCTATAAACAACAACCAGAAGTTAAAAGAGGAGAAGAAAATAGAACCTTAACCTGTTTGACGTGATTCTCATTTTTATTGCATTTCTTTCTTATACAATCATGTGCGACATATAGACCAACTAACAAAATTATGCAAGTCAATTAAAACACTGATTATGACATAATAATCCATTTTACACGTCTAGTTATACAAAATGTTCCAGCAGAACTAACTTTATTTTCTGCCTGAAACCAACTTTCTAGGAGCCTAAATGGATCCTTTTCACCAGTTCTACGAACATTATGGTTATTCATCAAGAAAAATCAAACCTTTATACAATTAAGAAAATGCCAGTCACCCAAGAAAAACAAAATATGTGATGATCAGGCATAAGTATAACCAAACTGAAAATTCTGAATGAAGACAGCATAAAGTAAGCAGAAATTTTGGACAACCAGTATAAGCAAAAGCTAAAGGAGCTAATAAGCCACTTTCTTAGAGAGTCAAAAGGTCACTTTAAGCAAGTTCGTGGGCGTGATAGGACGTTTACCAAAGTATAGGGGGAAGTTGACTTTTACAGACAAATGCATGGACGTTCACACGCCCAATTATACAAAACTTTCAAGCACAATCAAAAAAATTTCTCCTTTATCTTCTATCCAGAACAAACTCTGTAGGAACTTAATGGAACATTTTCACCATCTCTACAAACATCATGGTTTTTCTTCAAGAAAAATCAAACTTCTGTACAATCCAAACAATGCCCGAGTCACCAATCAACCAAAATGCTTCATGATAGGGCATGAGGACAATCGAACTGAAAATTCTGAATAAAGAGAGAGATGTGAGTTACCTGAAGAGGATGCTTTTAATCGACGATCTTGTGGAGCTCCTCGATGCATCTTCGGTGCGGGCCACAAACACTTGTTCTTCAAGCCATTGATTCAGAATTGGAAGTACCGAGAGTGAAGAATCTTGTCCAAGAGGTTTAAACTATATTAGGCTCTAATCACGTGAGGTGATGTGAGAGACAAGAAGATGAACAAGACAACCTTATTTCCCTTTAAGAAGTTGAACATGCAAGGTAGCAAAATCCATAAATATAGTAGGCAGTAATCAAAATTCCTTTTGCATAACACCCAATTCACAACATTTAGTTAAAGAGCAGACAAATGATTAAAGATAATTATTCAGAACGTGATCAACAAGTCCGTAGTCAACTAGTTAGTAAACCTTAACTTAAGACGCTAAACACCAAATTAAATGCAATAAAAAGCTACAGAAGCTCTGCATCTGCATAAGCTCCGAGTGAGTTAAGAGACCAAGATTGCACATTTATGTGCAAAATAATTTAAAACGGAGTGTTGAAATTATAGTACAAAAACACCCGTCAGCACTTACAAATCATTCATTCATTCCAAAGAGAGATTGATAATAAAACCTCCCCAACAATCCATCAAAACGAACTCAAGTCTGACATCAATTACCCTTCCAACTCCGAAACAAATGAAAAAATAAAGCAATTCAAATCCCAAGTAAGTGTTTTCTTAAATAAAAATAAGCATTGAATTATAAACAAACAAACATCTAACAACAAAATTGTAAAAATGGGGTACAGATGTATACCTCACGTAACATCTGGATGAAAGATGAGGAGGAGGAAAGGATAGCAGTCTGATAAGAGCACAACGTTCATTCCCTTCCTAAAATGGATTCAATTTTATTCGAGAAGAAGCCATTTTAGGAAGAGGAATGAACAATGTGCTCACAGGGCCCTTTCTTATGGATCTCCTCCTACGATGATGACGGAAGTTCCGCTCAAGAAGAAGATGGGGATGTTAGGGTTTTTGAGGACCAAATTGGAGCTGAATCAAACCCTAAATTAGAATCAGAAGAAGGAAGAGTATAAATAAGAAATCCCAAGCAACCTGCTCACTAATTTGGGCTTAATTCAAGGGGATGGGCCCCGGCCCACTAACTCTCCAAACCAATCGTACTAAGACCATCTTCAACCTATTACATCTAATTGTTAACACCAAATGGTATTTTGCTAGTGTGTTTCTACTCCAACCTATTTCATCAATTTTCTCTTTAAAGTAAAAAATTTCATTAAGATAATATTGTTTTAACATTATTAAATTAATATTTATATAAAATGATTTGATATGTTAATAATAAATAAAGTGGTGAAGGTATTAGCCTATTGGATAAACACTCTACTTATGGTCGTGGAGGTCACGTTTCGAATCACATCAGGGGCGGAGATTTTCCTTTTTTATTTGATGTAAGTTTACTTGATCAAATTTTTTTAAAAAAATAAAATGTAAAAGGTAATATTATTTTATTAAATGGTGTTGCATCAAAAAATTTGATGCAATATCAAATTTTATGAAATTTTGACATTTTTTATCTTGCATCAAAATAATGCATATAATTTGATAATGGATTGGAAAACCAAATATCATTATTTGATGTTGGATTGGAGATGTCCTAAAGGTGTTTTTAGTTATTTTATCTTTATAATTAATTGTTGTTACTCTTTTAATTATAAAAATGTATAATAAATGTTGTTCTTCAACAATAAATTTGTTAAAAATTTGTAAACTAGTGTCAAAAATATAAAATTTTGTTTGAAATCTAAAAGTTTTGGTCAAAATTTACAATGTACTTCCAAAAAATTCGTATATTTGTTAGTTTTCGAAAAATTGCATGTTACAGTAAAAAAATTTACTCTAGGAGAAAAATCTTACTCTATATTTTTAGAGACTAAACAAAAGTTTCGCTATAATTTAACGACTGTTAAATTATTCATCCTATATTTATTGGGTAAAATACAAATAAAATTACAAGAATGTGTTAACGTGTATTGACTATTATTGATGCACAAGTCTCATGATTATTGATACACATGAAGTCGCAACCTTATTTTTTTTTATATTCATGCTTCTCATTAACTTAGTGTCGGAGAATCGGGAGGGACCGTTTCCCACACAAGATGAACCCCGCATAAAGACAAGACTTTCCCGACACATTTTACTAGGAATCTCAAAACTCTCGTATTCACATTAAGCATACCATTATTAAATGTGATTAAAGGCCGAAAAACAAGAAAGATAATGGTCACCATGGTAAAATTATCATACAGAGTATAGATAGTTAAGGAATATAAACAAATAAGCCTTTCTCATAAGAAAAATGACAAATGTTTCTTAACTTATCAATTGCACTTCAGGTAAAAAAAAAGAATTCATCGCTCCTGAACTACAAAGCCATTGCATTTAAATTAACTTCACTTTCTTTAACGTTAAAGTTTGAACAAAATCCGCTGAAAACGACCATGAAAAAGCCTCTCCATTTGAAATTTAAGATTAAATCCTGTAATTTTCAAGCATTCTCAAGTCACGAGATCATGTTTAGAGTCAATAATTTTGAATGCGGTCGTGAATGTATTTTACCCGTTACACTTGCCCAAGTTTCCCTTTTCTGGTAAGGAAGTTGGTATTGCATATCTACGGTGGTTCACAAAAAATGTGATCTCCATCTTCTATATAATTAGACAATCTATAATATTCATCAACACATAAATGGCAATGCTTGTTTATCATCTTCAAAAGCTCTTCGCTGCTTCCTTGTTTCCCTGATCCTTCAAATGGACATTTTACCCGAAAATTCCCTAGTTGGTATCCATACTTAAAATAGGCGAAAAGTTGTCTAGACACTTAAAATCCTACAAAATAGGTGAAACCCGTCTAGACATTAAAATCCTACATAATTTTGAATAGTTCTCCAACTAATTTCCGTTTAGCCCTAAAAAGAATCTCGATTGTCCACTAGTGTCTAGCACGTTAGACTACGGTTAGTCTTTATATTTTATCAAAAACTAAAGGCTTAATACATACATAGCCTCTGAATTTGTCTTGAAACTACAATTCCCTTCCGAATTTTTAAAAGTTAGAAATGACTCCCTAAACTTGTCACGATATAACAAATAGCCTCCTAGTTTCGGAGTTGATATATAAAAAACATACAAATTTTAAATGACACATACTATTGGTGAAAACTTATGATATAAGAAGTCGAAAATTTTATGAATGATATTTTTGGATGTTTCCACGTTTTGATGCATCAATTTTGAAGTAAAGGGTTATTCAAACAATTTGATAAAATCAAGGTTCATTTGTAACAGTTGACAAAAATAAGGAATTATTTATAATAATTGAACAAAAATAGGGAATTATATGTTACGTTTAAACAAATATAGGAGGTTATTTGAAACGTGCAAAAGTTTTTAAATAAGTTTTTAGAAAAGTTCGAGGAGCTAGATATGTATTAAGCTAAAACAAAATTTAGTACTCAGGTAGAAAAGACTAAAAACTATAGGGTCTAAATAGAAGATTTATCGTAGATGCTTATAAACCCTTCTTCAACCTCAAATTGCACATCTTGTCGTTCGATGAAATGAATGTGCTTCGGCGATGGAGTTCTAATCTCTGGAATCGCGTCGAGGGTTTGTTTAAACCTAGTTTAGCTGAAACCACTTCACCTCGAATCGATTCTCTGTATGGCAGAATCATCTCCACGGCGACACGAGATGATTCTTCACTCTCCATCTCACGTCTTCTCAATCAATGCCATCAACAACCCGGCTTCGGGGTTCGTAAACTGCGCAAATGCATCGATGAGCTCCGTGACAACGGCTCTTATCAACACGCTCTTCAGGTAAACTACTTTCTGTTCTGTTACTACTCTCAATATTTGTCGTTTAAGGTTTCTACACATATTAAACAACGAGAGAATCAGACAAGCTAATACGTGTTTCATTCTAGACAATTTCAACCTCTTTACGGGGATCAATAGGTTACATTAAAGTCTTTAAGTAAATTAGGGGCTATTTGATCATTGTAAGCGAGTTGAGGCGGTCAATGAGGTATCTCCCAAGTTCACGGACAACTAAAATAATCTGAACAAGTAAATAGGAATTAGCCATTTTATTTTTGCTTAATCATTGTCTCCTATACTTTAATAAATCCTATTAGGCCTCCAAACTTGCTTAAGGTGATCTATTTGCGTATTGGCCCCTTTAAACTTCCTTACAATGATCCATCTTAACTTGTAAAAAATCTCTGCTTATGCTTCTATCTCTTTATTCAGAATTTTTAATTTGATTACTCTTCTTCCCTGCCATTACTTATCTCTTCTAATACGGGTTTGGTTTTCCTTAATGAATAATCATCATGTTTGTAGAAATGGTGAAATGATCTAATTTAGCTAGTAAAGTTGGTTATGGACAGAATATTATGGAGGAAAAGCTCAATTGTGCTGGGAAGTTCTGTATAGTTGGTGTGTAAGATGGATTATTGTGTCATAATCCGTGAAATTATACTGGAGTATCATATATCTGATTTATATGTTGCACAATTATTATATAAGAGAGATGTGTTTAAAACCCGAGTAATATCAAACTGGTCAAGGTTTTATATTTTCTTTTCTTTTTGAAGCCATTTATGAGGAAGCCTTTGATTTTAATGATTATATAGAGAGAGACTGTGAAATCCTAAATCTTTGGTCATTTTTATCTCAGGTATCAGATTGGATGACTAACCAAAAAGGCTTTCAATTATCAAGTAAAGATATCACTATTCGACTGCATTTGATCTCGAAACTTCATGGCTTGGAAAAAGCTGACGACTATTTTAACAGCATTGCCAAGATTAACCCAGACATAAAGAATTATGATGCTCTATTGCATTTCTACGCACAAACTAAACAAATGGGAAAATTAGAGGCGGTTTTCCAGAATATGAAAGATAGGGGGGTGTGAACATTGCAGTTGCTTACCGCACAATGGAACACCTCTATCTTAAGCTGGGTAAACATGAGAAAAAAGACTTGTTGAGGCGGGAGATGGACGAACGAAACATCGGCGTCAACATTTTCACTTTCAATAAGCAGTTGCAAGCTTATGTGGAGTGTTCTAACATTGAGGATATGGAGAAAGTTTTAAAAGACACGAGTCCCCTAATCAAAATGAACTTCGACAGCTGCATTCTTGCTGCTAAAGGGTATCTAAAAGCTCGACGTTATGACGAAGCCATGACGATGTTAAAGAGATCTGAGAAGTTAATCAAAGATAAGTTTAGAATAACTTCTTACCAAACTCTCATTGGTATATATGCTGCTATTGGTAATAAAGCCTGTGTCTATCGCGTTTGGGATTTGTATAAGCAAACTGGGGTGGTGTCAAACCGAGGATATAGCTACATGATAATTGCATTTCTGAAACTTGATGATTTGGAACGTGCTGAGAAGATCTACAAGGAATGGGAGTCAGGAAATAATGCATTCGACATTTGCGTTCCAAAGGTGATGATTCTCCTTTGTTCGAGAAAAGGTTCACCAGAAAAAGCTGAGACATACATAAACAAGATACTTGAGAAAGGGATGAAGCCTTATTCTACCTCGTGGGGTCAATTGGCGATCGGATATCTAAAACGTGGTGAGATGAAGAAAGTAATTGATTGCGTAAAGAAGGCACTTTCAACACCAACAGTAGATTCAATAAAGAAACAAGTATGGATGCCCAGCTTGGGAGTTTCGGCGAAATGTCTAATGTATTTGAAGGATCAAGGAGACAAGGAAGCAGCAGAAGAGCTTTTGAAGATGATAAATAAGCATCGTCATTTATCAAGTGATGAATATACTAGATTGTCTAGTTGTGTTAAAGATTAAAACTTTGCACTTTTGATTAGATGGAAGATGTAGATCAGATTTTTGGTGAATCACCATTTCAATGCAAGACCAGATGCCTCGCTGGAAAACAGAAATGTCTGCAAGTGTAACTGGTAAAATACATTCATGTCCTCTTGAACAATAGTGCTACTAATTTCGACTCTCAACTTGATCCCATGACTTGAGAATCCTTGAAAATTAGAGGATTTAACCTTAAGTTCCAAATTGGAGAAATACTTCTTTATCCATGTTACCATAGTATTATGGTTAAATATCTATTCTCATGTTACCATTATATCTTGGTTAATTAAGCTTTGATTTACTAAAGTCTGTAATGTGAATACAGGATTTTTGATTTCCTAACTGAATGTGTCAGGCGAGTTTGGTCTTTATGCGGGCTCATCCTGCGTGTGAAATTTTTATTGGGCCGAAAATACGGGATCTTGGGAAAGCTAGTATCTGGCATGTATAATGTATTGGCAAGGGGATATGCCGAGCCAATAAATGGTTAAAAGATAAGGCTAACAGGTACAAAATAAAATGTTCAAGGCAGTTGAAATGCTTAAGCAAGCGTTATCTGTTCCGCTGAAAGTCTGAAGGTAAAATCCCGTCATGTTGAAAACTGTTTCAGATACTTGGAAGTACAAGGAGATGTTCACGTAATGGAGGATCTTATCAAGTCATTAAAGAGCTTAGACCTTTCGAAAAGGGATATGTATCACAGATTAGTAAAGACTCCTATTGCCACTGGGAAGGTTCCAGTCTCTTGATCAGAGTTTGGTCGATGATTTTCCTGACAATGAAGAAATAAACCAGATTTTCTTAAAGCCAAGTGCGTCGTCCATTAGAATTCCAAGTGTGAAGATACGTTTTAGACATGGATGATTCTCATAACTGATTCCCAAGGCTGTACTATTAAACCAACATTGGGGCTATCTGCTAAGAGTTAAGGTAAGGTAGGAGTAAAAGAAAGTAAAAATGCATTAGATGATAAATTATTTGCAATTAGTTATTGATTACTAATTTCTGGTGAGCAATATATTGCCTTCTCTTGGAGATTTATTTATTAGTTTTTAGAAGTCATGAATGCTTCTTTCTAACATTTGTGGACACCATTGGATTCATAGCAAGCATAAAGTTATTTGTAGCTTCTTTGTTCTTAAATGATGTCCTAATACATGTCTAACCTCCAATTGTCTTTTGAGTTTGAAAACGAACAATTCGTCTTTTGAAGTTTTTTTTTTTATTCAATTACGCCACTGACAGCCTTTTAGTTTTTTGATTCAATTAGGTCACTTCGATCAATTTAAAGAGTTGTCTCAATTATGTCACTTCTGTTTGAAATTGAAGATTTACGACGTTCGTAGCGGAATTAAAGTTTTTCAATTTCTTAAACCAAGATATGTTAGTAGATTGGTTAGATAAAATACCTCTAGGAGATTACTATCCAACTTTGTTATGGCGTCCACAAGTTTTCTATCTAACTTTATTATCGCGCCCATAACTTTTCTTTATTTTAATCTCGCGAGTGCCTAAAGTAGAACACCTCCAGCGTTAAGTTCACATGAGCAAGAACGAATAAAATCGAAACCTTAATTTTGGTCTAGAAATTTCGTCTTCTCTAAAGAAAATTAAATGTGTGTATCAAATACTCCCATAGGGGCTGTATTTATAGTGTTTAGAATTGTCTCTCCTAAATAAAAATTATATTTCCAGAAGGGATAGTCAACTCTTATTTAATTAATAAAACAATTTTATTCACACTAGTATTTCTAATTAGTTAAACTAGTAATTTATATAAATCCATATTTATTAAATTACTCAATTAGCTAAATAATAATCTCAATTATTATACTAGTAGGATTTAATTAATTAACATTATAACACATGAGATAGGATTAATTAACATTATAACACATGAGATATGATTAGGTGAGACAAGGTCATTATGGAGAGTCTTTTCTTAGTGGGAGACAATTAAAAATTGGTGGCAATTTTGAAATTTTAAAAACATTAAAAGGCATTATTGAAGGGAAGATGATGTGATGTCAGCGCTGATGTCACATCTAGAGAGAGAAAAAGTTTTTATTATTTTATTTAAAATACATTTTCCCGCTCTTTCCGAACTCATTTTTCAAAAAAAAATTATATCACTGAACTCGTATTAATTAGGCGGTCGTTTTGAGATCCGTTGTTGTTATTTATAGACGATTTTTATTTTTTTTATTTTTGTTCCAAATTGGATACTCGATTGTTCCAGCAGAATACTACATTTGTTCCACCAGACTACTCCAATTGTTCCAGTAGAATATTTTCATTATTTGTTTTCTAAATGCACTCTGGGAGTGTAAAAAGATGTAGTGTTCTGGTGGAACAATTGAAGTAGTCCGGTGAAATAAATAGAGTAGTCCGCTGGAACAACCATAAAAAAACAAAAAATAAAAAAAGTCGTCTATAAATAACAAAATGGATTTCAAAATGACCGCCTAATTAATACGAGTTCAGTGGTATAATTTTTTTTTGAAAAATGAGTTCAGAAAGAGCGGGAAAATGCATTTTAAATAAAATAATTAAAACTTTTTCTCTCTCCAGAGGTGACATCAGCGGTGACATCACCTCCTCTTCCTTCTCTTCAATTCACACATGAGGAGTGTTCCTTTAATTACAAGTTTGCCACCTTCCCCTGTTGAATTACAAAAATACCCTTTGTCTCACCCTAAAAACTAGTCTCATCCTAAACCATTGTCTCATTTGAACTTGACTCTATAACACATTATAGTTTAATTCAATTAAACTATATATATATATATATATATATATCAACACTATATATAAATATTTCGGCCAACATTACCAAATACACATATTTGGTATATTTACCAATTTACTATTTTATCCGTTAATACTCTTAGTGTGTGACCCACTGGTTTCTTACCACAACTGGTCGTATATTAATCTAATCTCTATTAATTAATATAACATAGAATAACGTTGACTCAAATATGGAGATACTCTTCTAATCCGGAGTCATAAGGAGTCAAGATTAACAGTTGACTTCTTTTAACTGTTAGTGATAGTTGCAATGTAATTCGGTCTCTCATCAATATTATCTTTAATGAATCATGACCACGTAAAGTCAATCATATAATTCATTATTAATTTACTTGCGCTCAAATAAATATTCTCCATAAATTGAAAACCATTTTCAATTTATCATATTATCTCGCACAAGAATATAGAACTATTTATTCACAAGAAACCCAAGATAAATCTCTCTAATACAGAAGTGATGATATCCTCAATCTAACATTAACTGTTTTGCAATTACTTTATGTGTTACCCAAAGGACACCCGAATACTGGATCGTACAGATAGTAGAATCGAAGTAACATACCCATAATTGAAAGTCACATGAATGAATATTTGAGTTCTAGGACTACTTTATATCTATTACCACATATGAGTTATAGCTAGTTGACATTTATGTATTTATTCCGTACTATTAACTCAAAGCGGGATCTCCAATATATATATAACATCATTATACATATCCATATAATTATTCAGGGATAAATTATACTAAAGTACATAAACTATATTCATTTTCCCAAACTGATATCCAAAAACTATTTTTTCACATATAAGTTTTCAAACTATCCAGTTACCTCCTAAATTGGTATCCACTAACCTGAACACTATAAACTATGGGCTCTAAATAGAAGATTTGTCCTAGAGCGTCATAAACCCTTCTTCAACCTTAAATTGCACATCTTAGTCGTTTGATTTTAGCTTCCAATGAAATGAATGTGCTTCGACGATGGAGTTCAAATATCTGGAACCGCGTCGAGGGTTTGTTTAAACCTAATTTAGCTGAAACCACTTCACCTCAAATCGATTCTCTGTATGGCAGAATCATCTCCACGGCGACACGAGATGATTCTTCACTCTCCATCTCACGTCTTCTCGATCAATGCCATCCACAACCCGGCTTCGGTGTTCGTAAACTGCGCCAATGCATCCATGAGCTCCGCGACAACGGCTCTTATCAATACGCTCTTCAGGTAAACTACTTTCTGTTCTGTTACACTCTTAATATTTGTCGTTTAAGGTTTCTACACATATTAAGCAACGAGAGAATCGGACAAGTTAATTCGTGTTTCATTCTAGACAATTTCAACCTCTTTACGGTGATCAATAAGTTACATTAAAATCTTTAAGCAAATTAGGGGCTATTTGATCATTGTAAACGAGTTGAGGCGGTCAATGAGGTATCTCCCAAGTTCACGTACCACTAAAATAATCTGAACAAGTAAATGAGGTCGCTAATTTACTAAGCCATTTTATTTTTGCTTAATCATTGTCCCCTATACTTTAATAAATGTCCTATTACACCTCCAAACTTGCTTAAAATGAGCTATTGACTCGCTAAGAGAAGTTGCGCATTGGCCCCTTTAAACTTCGTTACAATGATCCATCTTAACTTGTAAAAAATCTCTGCTTATGCTTCGATCTCTTTATTCAGAATTTTTAATTCGATTACTCTTCTACCCTGTCATCACTTGTCTCTTCTAATATACGTTTGGTTTTCCTTAATGAATAATCATCATGTTTGTAGAAATGGTGAAATGATCTAATTTAGTTAGTAAAGTTGGTTATGGACACAATAATCCATCTTACACACCAATTATGTCATAATCCGTGAAATTATACTCGAGTATCATATATCTGATTTATATGTTGCACAATTATTATATAAGAGAGATGCGTTTAAAACCTGAGTCATATCAAACAGGTCAAGGTTTTATATTTTCTTTTCTTTGTTAAGCCATTTATGAGGAAGCCTTTAATTTTAATGGTTATATAGAGAGAGACTGTGTATCCTAAATCTTTGGTCATTTTTATCTCAGGTATCAGATTGGATGACTAACCAAAAAGGCTTTCAATTATTAAGTAAAGATATTAGTATTCGACTGCATTTGATCTCGAAACTTCATGGCTTTGAAAAAGCTGACGAGTACGTTAACAGCATTGCCAAGGGTAACCCAGACATAAAGAATGGTTATGCTCTATTAAATTTCTACGCAGAAACTGAACAAATGGAAAAGGCAGAGTCAGTTTTCCAGAATATGAAACAGTCTTCGAACATTGGAGTTGCTTACCGCACAATGGAAGTCCTGTATCATAAGATGGGTAAACATGAGAAAAAGGACTTGTTGAGGCTGGAGATGGACAAAAAAGACATCAGCATTGACATTTTCACTTTCAACAAGCGGTTGCAAGCTTATGTGGAGCGTTCTAACATTGAGGGTATGGAGAAAGTTATAAAATATATGAGTCCCCAAATAAAAATGAACTTCGATAGCTGCATCCTTGCTGCAAAAGGTTATCTGAAAGCTCGCCGTTTTGACAAAGCCACGGTGATGTTAAAGAGATCGGAGAAGTTAATCAAAGATGAGTTTGGAATAACTTCTTACGAAATTCTCATTGGTTTATATGCAGCTGTTGGTGATAAAGCCCGTGTCTATCGCGTTTGGGATTTGTATAAGCGAACTGGGATGGTGTCAAAACAAGGCAATAAGTACATGATATTTGCATTACTGAAACTTGATGATTTGGATGGTGCTGAGAAGATCTACGAGGAATGGGAGTCAGGGAAAAATGAATTCGATATTGGCATTCCAAATAAGATGATTCTCTTTTGTTCAAAAAAAGGTTCACTGGAAAAAGCTGAGGCATACATAAACAAGATACTTGAGAAAGGGATGAAGCCTTACTCTACCTTGTGGGGTCGATTAGCATTTGGATATCTAGAACGTGGTGACATGAAGAAAGTAATTGATTCCATAAAGAAGGCACTTTCAACACCAACAGAAGATTCAGTAAAGAAAGGAATTCGAAATCCGAAACAAGTATGGATACCCAGCTTGGATATTTCGGCTAAATGTCTAATGTATTTGAAGGGTCAGGGAGACAAGCAAGCTACAGAAGAGCTTTTGAAGAGGATAAACAAGCATTGCCGCTTATCAACTGATGAATATACTAGATTGTCTAGTTATGTAGAAGATGGAGATCACATTTTTAATGAACCACCAAATCCAACACCAGCTGCCTCGACGGAAAAGGGAAATGCCCGCAAGTGTAACGGGTAATGTACATTCATGGCCTTTGATTCTAGTGCTACTAATGTTATTGATCTCAACTTGATCCCGTGACTTGAGCATCCTTGAAATTACAGGATTTAACCTTTAATTCCAAATTGGAGAAAGACTTCCTGTCCATCTTATGGCAGGATTATGATTTTTGATCTATTCTCAGTCATCACTATGGTCGATTTAACGGATTTTCTTTAAACTATAACAGTAAATAATGTTAAGTTAAAGGCAATGGCACTATAATTCAGGAGCCATGATGAAACATTAGTGATGTTTCATTTTAGAAAACACCACTTGTGTAGACTAGTTATCTATGATAATTTCACCATATTGACTATTATTATTCTTGTTTTATTGAGCCTTTAATCACTTTCAGTACTGGTACTGGTACTTGATCTTTGAATTGCTGAGGTAGTGATTATGATAAGTTTCTGCAGTTCGTGTATTCTATTTACTTAATCTTGTATTGCCATAATATTTCTTTCGCTGAAGACGCCCTATGAACTTATTCAAAAACTTCAATGTTACAGATGACCAGTATACTTGTCTACACGTTTCCAATAACTCCATATTTTTATTCAACTATTTACAAACCTTGTTCAAAAGTAACCCCAATTTAAAAATGCCCACAAAATTGACTTATGGTGATATGACAATCATTGATTGAAGTGACCTAATTGAGACAACTCTTTAGGCTTCTAAATTGATTGAAGTAGCCTAATTGAATCAAAAAACTGAAAGACATCTAAATTGATTGAAGTGGCGTAATTGAATCAAAAAACTGAAAGTTAAGCGACTATTGAGGAATTGAAATGAAGTTCAAACAATGTTAAGTGACTAGTGGTGCATTTTAACCTGTTCAATAGTACATTTGACCCGCCAAAACTCCGAAATAAATCTACATATGCAAATTCCGAATAGCAATTTCCTCCCTTTTTTCAGTTTATCGTGGATAATAATCTTTTCAAGAGTAGAGTAGGTAGAAAAAGCTCTTGGAGTGAAATTAGGCTCATCTCTGGCTAAGATCCAGAAGGTAATAAATCAAATTACTTTCCGATGAATATCGAGTTTTTTTAATTTTTTGTTTTTTTTTTTTTAACGAGGTAGGAGAAATCTTCATAGGATAGGAAATAAGGATGATGAAAGAAATTAGATACGGAATGTAGAGATGCCATGGCGCAAATTTTCTTTCAATTCACAAAGCAAAATCGATTTAATAATTGTCATAGCGTAAACTAATCTTGACCCGTGGAAGTATGAGTTTTTTCTTTTGCAAAAATAGTAAACATAGGTTAAGGATGAGTTGTTGGCCCGCGATCACACTCTGATGCTTCAGTAACAATGGTTGGAATAAAGTGTAACTTGAGAGCTTGAATCCATAAATAACAAATATTGAGATATGAATCAAAATTTCAACCCTAATTGAATTTTTAACTCTCACCTTCATTAACCAACTCTAAGTAAAGGAGAAAAAACCATCAAAAGAACTTTTAGTAGTGGAAGCCCAAATAATCAGATTTATCTGATTTCAATATTTAAAATGAAAATACTCAGTTACCTATATATGCATCCAAGAGAAAAAATACCTCCTAATTTCAATTTGATTTCAAAATAACCATATATACACAGCACTTTTTCCCCGAGTTTTGTTGGCCATGCCTATAATAATATCATCCAGGCCCTTGCTAGAAAGGAACTACCCCTTTCAAGGTGGTTCACAATGGCCGGAGGAGGTGTCACAACACCGCATATTCCCTGCATCCGTTCTGTGGTACACACAAACCTTACACGAGTGATTAATACATAGAGTAACCTATGGACTCTGAAAATCGCAAAAAGGATCTATTAACATCCCAAGCTTCTTAAACTGATGCGCTTCAACTTGTATAAATCTTTCATTGCCCTACACTTGAGAGAATAAAGGGGCACTCTAAGCAACTTCAAAAGAATTGTTCGTTTTCAAACACAAAAGACCAGTGGAGGTTAGACATGTATTATGCCCTGATTTAAGAAGAAAGAAGCTATAGATAACTTTATGCTTGCTATGAATCCAATGGTGTCAACAAATGTTTGAAAGAAGCATTCATAATTACTAAAAACTAATAAATAAATCTCAAAGAGAAGGCAATATATTGCTCACCAGAAATTAGTAATCAATAACTAATTTGCAAATAATTTATCATCTAATGCATTTTTACTTTCTAATACTCCTACCTTACGGTAACTCTTAGCAGATAGCCCCAATGTTGGTTTAATAGTACAGCCTTGGGAATCGGTTATGAGAATTATCCATGTCTGAACCGTATCTTCACACTTGGAATTCTAATGGACTACGCGCTTGGCTTTAAGAAAATCTGGTTTATTTCTTCATTGTCGGGAAAATCATCGACCAAACTCTGATCAAGAGACTGAAACCTTCCCAGTGGCAATGGAAGTCTTTACTAATCTATCATACATATCCCTCGTCGAAAGGTCTAAGCTCTTTAATGACTTCATAAGCTCCTCCATTACGTGAACATCTCCTTGTACTTCCAAGTATTTGAAACAGCTTTCAACAGGACGGGATTTTGCCTCCAGACTTTCAGCGAAACAGATAACGCTTGCTTAAGCATTTCAACTGCCTTGAACATTTTATTTTGCTCGGCATATCCCCTTGCCAATACATGCCAGATACTAGCTTTAGGGTTCAATAAAACAATAAAACAAGAATAATAATGGTATGGTAAAATTATCATGTAGGAATTTCAGCTAGAATCCCAAAATCCCGTATTTTCGGCTCAATAAAGGTTTCACACGCAGGATGAGCCCGCATAAAGACCAAACTCTCCCGACACATTCAGTCAGGAATCCAAAAATCCTGTATTCACATTACAGACTTTAGTAAATCAAAGCTTAATTAACCAAGATATAATGGTAACATGAGAATAGATATTTAACCATAATACTATGGTAACATGGATAAAGAAGTATTTCTCCAATTTGGAACTTACGGTTAAATCCTCTAATTTTCAAGGATTCTCCAGTCACGGGATCAAGTTGAGAGTCGAAATTAGTAGCACTATTGTTCAAGAGGACATGAATGTATTTTACCAGTTACACTTGCAGACATTTCTGTTTTCCAGCGAGGCATCTGGTCTTGCATTGGTCTCTTGCATTGAAATGGTGGTTCACCAAAAATCTGATCTCCATCTTCCATCTAATCAAAAGTGCAAAGTTTTAATCTTTAACACAACTAGACAATCTAGTATATTCATCAGTTGATAAATGACAATGCTTGTTTATCATCTTCAAAAGCTCTTCTGCTGCTTCCTTGTCTCCTTGATCCTTCAAATACATTAGACATTTCGCCGAAACTCCCAAGCTGGGCATCCATACTTGTTCAGGAATTGGAATTCCTTTCTTTATTGAATCTACTGTTGGTGTAGAAAGTGCCTTCTTTATGCAATCAATTACTTTCTTCATCTCACCATGTTTTAGATATCCGATCGCCAATTGACCCCACGAGGTAGAATAAGGCTTCATCCCTTTCTCAAGTATCTTGTTTATGTATGTCTCAGCTTTTTCTGGTGAACTTTTTTTCGAACAAAGGAGAATCATCACTTTTGGAACGCAAATGTCGAATGCATTATTTCCTGACTCCCATTCCTTGTAGATCTTCTCAGCACCATCCAAATCATCAAGTTTCAGAAATGCAATTATCATGTAGATATATCCTCGGTTTGACACAACCCCAGTTTGCTTATACAAATCCCAAACGCGATAGACACAGGCTTTATTACCAATAGCAGCATATATACCAATGAGAGTTTGGTAAGAAGTTATTCTAAACTTATCTTTGATTAACTTCTCAGATCTCTTTAACAACGTCATGGCTTCGTCAAAACGTCGAGCTTTCAGATACCCTTTAGCAGCAAGAATGCAGCTGTCGAAGTTCATTTTGATTAGGGGACTCATGTCTTTTAAAACTTTCTCCATACCCTCAATGTTAGAACACTCCACATAAGCTTGCAACTGCTTATTGAAAGAGAAAATGTTGACGCCGATGTTTCGTTCGTCCATCTCCCGCCTCAACAAGTCCTTTTTCTCATGTTTACCCAGCTTAAGATAGAGGTGTTCCATTGTGCGGTAAGCAACTGCAATGTTAACACACCCCATATCTTTCATATTCTGGAAAACCGCCTCTAATTTTCCCATTTGTTTAGTTTGTGCATAGAAATGCAATAGAGCATCATAATTCTTTATGTCTGGGTTAATCTTGGCAATGCTGTTAAAATAGTCGTCAGCTTTTTCCAAGCCATGAAGTTTCGAGATCAAATGCAGTCGAATAGTGATATCTTTACTTGATAATTGAAAGCCTTTTTGGTTAGTCATCCAATCTGATACCTGAGATAAAAATGACCAAAGATTTAGGATTTCACAGTCTCTCTCTATATAATCATTAAAATCAAAGGCTTCCTCATAAATGGCTTCAAAAAGAAAAGAAAATATAAAACCTTGACCTGTTTGATATGACTCGGGTTTTAAACACATCTCTCTTATAAAATAATTGTGCAACATATAAATCAGATATATGATACTCGAGTATAATTTCACGGATTATGACACAATAATCCATCTTACACACCAATTATACAGAACTTTCCAGCACAATTGAACTTTTCCTCCATAATATTCTGTCCATAACCAACTTTACTAACTAAATTAGATCATTTCACCATTTCTACAAACATGATGATTATTCATTAAGGAAAACCAAACCTGTATTAGAAGAGATAAGTGATAACAGGGAAGAAGAGTAATCAAATTAAAAATTCTGAATAAAGAGATAGAAGCATAAGCAGAGATTTTTTACAAGTTAAGATGGACCATTGTAACGAAGTTTAAAGGGGCCAATGCGCAACTTCTCTTGGCGAGTCAATAGCTCACTTTAAGCAAGTTTGGAGGTGTAATAGGACATTTATTAAAGTATAGGGGACAATGATTAAGCAAAAATAAAATGGCTTAGTAAATTAGCGACCCCATTTACTTGTTCAGATTATTTTAGTGGTCCGTGAACTTGGGAGATACCTCATCGACTGCCTCAACTCCCTAATTTGCTTAAAGATTATAATGTAACCTATTGATCCCCGTAAAGAGGTTGAAATTGTCGAGAATGAAACACGTATTAACTTGTCCGATTCTCTCGTTGTTTCAAGCTGATTTGCGTGTAGAAACCTTAAACGACAAAAAATTATTAAGAGTAGTAACAGAACAGAAAGTAGTTTACCTGAAGAGCGTACTGATAATAGCCGTTGGCGCGGAGTTCCTTGATGCATTTGCGCAGTTTACGAACCGCGAACCCGGGTTGTGGATAGCATTGATCGAGAAGACGTGAGATGGAGAGTGAAGAATCATCTCGTGTCGCCGTGGAGATGATTCTGCCAAACAGAGAATCGATTTGAGGCGGAGATGTTTCAGCTAAACTAGGTTTTAACAAACCCTCGACGCGGTTCCAGAGATTTGAACTCCATCGCCGAAGCACATTCATTTCATTCGAAGCTAAAATCGAACTTCAAATCTGGAATTTTTGAGGTTGAAGAAGGGTTTATAACCATCTACGACAAATCTTCTGTTTAGACCCTATAGTTTTTAGTCTTTTCTACCTCACTACTAAATTTTGTTTTATCTTAATACATATCTAGCTCCTCGAACGTGTTTAAAAACTTATTTAAAAACTTTTGCACGTTGCAAATAACCTTCTATATTTGTTTAAACGTAACATATAACCTTATAGTTTACAGCTTTTTCTATCTGAGTACTAATTTTAATTTTAATAAAGGATAAAAGACTGACTGACTGTAATCTAACGTGCTAGACGCTAGTTGGATGACCGAGATTTTCTGAGAACTAAATGAGGATTAATTGAAGAACTATTTGAGATTAAATCGGATTTAAGCGTTTATATAGGTTTGACTTACTTTTTAAATAAGAACTGTGGTTTACTATTTGTCAAATAAAAGATTGTAGCTTCACTTACTTTCTCTAGTAACCCCTTTCTGCAGTAAGCGATAAGAAGCTTCTTTTCAGATCTTTTCAGCACCCTCGATATGTTCCAGCTTTGATAGCAATGATATCATAAAGCCAACTTTGGGTATTTAGCTCAATGAATTGCTTGTATTTGTTCCAAACTCAGTAAAACTCATCTCTTCTACCAGTCTTTGCATATAGAGTAAGAAGAGATTTGAAAGCAGCCTTCCTTTTGTTGTTTCCTAGGGGCATTACCTCCTCTATTTTTCTTAACCTTGTTAAAGCTGGCTCAATCAACCCGCTCTCCAGATATCCATTTGCAGCCATTGAATATGTACTCCATTTGTCAGCAAGCTTAGGATCATATATAGTTGATCTAATTCAAGATTTTATTCTGATGCAGAGCCATATCTGGACTGATCCCATTTCTCGTATCAACAAGTTCATTTTCTCAAATTCTCCATTTCGAGAGTAAAGACTAGCCACCCAGTTGTAAGGATAAGGCGTCTTTGGCGTTCCCTTCTCTCCCGTCTCCTGCATAATGACTTCCACTTTGTGAAGAGAATTTTCTTTCACATAGCAACACAGAAGAGCACCATAGACATGATAAGTTCTTAATTCACCTGAAAGTTTGTTAAAATATGTTTCTTCTTGTTCCATTCTATGTGTTTTATGGATTAAACCCAGCCGCATAGCAGCACCACTTGGTTTTAAACTAAGATGCTGACGATTAGCTATCCAATGCGTTATCTGAACAACAAGAAAAAGGTCGGAAACTCTGAATGGGAAAGCAAATAAAATACACATAATATCTATGTTTTTGCCTTTTTGGGTACTTGTTTGGACCAATTCCCCTATCCAGAATAAACTCTGAACAGTTTTGATACGCTTCCTTAATCTTGAGCATACAACATGAAGCCCTATTCATTACTTGAAAATCATACTCTTTGCATCGGGAGTCCCACTCTTCAGCGATCATTTGAGCACCCTCAGAATCTCCCAGCTTCAACATAGATGCCATCATGCTACAAAATGTTTCATCGTTCAGCTCGACTAAATGCTTATATGTATTCCAAACTCAGAAAAGCTCATTTTTTGTTCTAGTCTTTTCATATAGACTAAGAAGGTGTTCAAGCCCTTGTGCTCCTTTCAATGGGCAATAACTTCACCGCTTTTTTCAACATTGTCAAAGCTCCCCCAATCAACCTAACTTTCAGATATCCATGTGCAGCCCTTGCAAATGTACTCCATTCTCCAGGAAGCTTAGGATGGTCGTTAATCTGATTCAAGGTCCTTTCCATCCTAGACATGTTAGATGCAGCAATATTGTTAGGATCGAGTGATTAATATAATTAAAATAGAGTAACGAAGATTAAAATCGAGCAATAAAAGCATTTCTACATAATCTTCTGTCATGACCAACTCTACGAACTTAATTGGATCATTTCTACAAACATCACGATTATTCATTAAGGAAAATCAAACCTTTGCATAGGTAAAACAATTCCAGAATCAACTAATCAAGCAAAAAAAAAAAGTGATGATAGGGCACATGAGTAATGGAATTAAAAAAATCTGAACAAAGAGACAGAAGCATAAGCAGAGAATTTTTACAAGTTAAGATGGATCATTGTAAGCAAGTTTAAAGGGTCAATATGCAACTTTTATAAAGTGTCAATAGATCAGCTTAAGCAAGTTTAGAGACATAATAGAACAAGTATAGGGAACTTTCTTGCAACGAAACACACATTAAATTTAAAGGCTAAGGTTGTAAAAAGCGCTAACCACCAGCGAAAATAGCTAGTTTTGTAAAAGGATGCTAAACAATAAGAGGGTGATCAAAGGTTTTTTCAAGAGTAACTAGGAATAAGAATAGTTGTAGAACTATTCACAAATAAGCCGAATTTTAAGCATTTAGATGAGAGAAATTTCAGGGGCTCTTAGAATAGTAGAGTAGTCTTTAAAAATATGAAGGATGACGGGGAGAGCTATATATAATATAATAAGAAATATAGAAATACATTTATTATAACTAAGGGAGTATGCAATACCAAAGTGATCTAAAATCTTTCCATAGACAAGGTCTATACGCTCAAATCAGTTCAAATTGAATACTCAAAAACGCCTAAATAGTTAAGCAGCTTTAGTATACAAAAGCAAAAATACCCATATTATCATGAATCAAAACAAATTCTGTTACTAACCCCTATAAATGATAATAAATGTGGGATAAAGTACTAATATAGATCTAAGATTTTCTCATAAAGTGTGGTGTCAAATTAAGCTCAACATTGGCAATCAATATTTTATATCTATTACTATATTAAAATTTGGAGAAAGTTTGATAATGTGTCGTCGTAGAAATTTTTTGAGAGTTAAGCATTAATACTAATTTCTTTTAAAATTAAAATTAAAATTAAAATTAAATATTTCAGTCTATTTATATTAAAACTCTTATAACCTCTGCTTTAATTTGAATAAAACTATATATCTGTTTGTTTTATGTAACTCTTGCAAACTATATTTAGTTAATTATTAAATCATCTAAATCTAATTAACACTAGAAGTTTCATTCTCTCGTATTGTTTGCAATATTAATCCACCCTTTTTCGGCTTTCTATAATTATGTAGAATCGTCTTCCCCAACAAAACATTTTTTAGTAATTATTTCTATTAGTTTAATTATTATTTTTCCTAAGATTCAGATATACACATTTTTGTTTCAGTGTTTTGATGCAAAGTCTGAGATTTAGTTTAGAAAGAATAAGGTCTCAGTTGTTTGAATCTTTCCATGTATTTAGTTGGTTACTCTTTTAAAATTAGTCGATAAATATGAGTAATCACCACATTCATCATCAACATAAAATGAAAACAAGCCAACCATCAGTGTCGTAAGATCACGGAACTTGGGTAGACCGATTCCTTAAAAGATTAACAAAATAAGTGAAATCACATTCTAACCCATAAAAGATGCCAACCTTTCTCCCATGCCAACATAATTGTGTTAATTATGCAGCAGCAAGTTCTGTGATAAACGCCAACTTGTTGGAATCGAAAAGAAAGAGCTCCTCTGCAAGCCCTCTGGGGGTTCAAAGTATTTGTTTTATAAATTTTTTGTTTCAATTTACAATTTCTATACCAATAAAAAAAACACTCAATACTGCATATATATGTATAGTTATTTTGTATATAGACTAGCATGTGTATTGAACGTCCACAAGTCTAATTAAATGAGAGTTAAGTAAAAGATTAACAATACAAAGAAATATATGATCAAGAAAAGAGTTTTATTTAAAATTTGTATTAAACAAAAGACATCATAATGAAAACATAATACTAAAAATATTTCTATAGATTAGAATATAAAGTTATACATAACGTTGTGTATTAAAATCAATTAATTAACTTGTTGGTGTCGATGTTGAGTTCAATAACACATCGTATTTTGCAATAATTTTCGCAGTTAGTAAAAAAAACAATTGAAAGGCACACACTTATCAATCAAAGACAACCGCATAGTGCATGACAGTGTAATGGGCATCTTCCACCAGTCCTAGGTCTAAAGTAACCCTCCCATTTGTCCCAGCTCCAACCATTGTTTTTTCCTTCGGCAGATGCTAAAAGTAAAACAATCATCATCAGTATTGTAGTTATTATAACTCTTGGTATTTCCATATCTTTTTCGTCTTGATATATTCTTTTTAATTTTATTAATTAATTATCTTCATCATTCAATTTTATAATGAGTTCAACCTAAGTAACTCCATATATAGATTGTCTTTTAATAGAGTTTGTTTTTAACTGAAGTCTACGAAAAAGTGTATATGACATTGACATGTAGCTGTTTTTTCAATGATAAGTAGATTGTGATTTGGATATGAATGTTGTTTGAGTGTGTTAATTTTGTTGTTTTGTGTAGTTTAACTTGTTTTTGCTTAGTTGACAATACAACGAACTCTTTGTTTAACTTGTTTTGTTTGTCATTTTACTCTTTGTTGATTCTAATATTAATTGAAAGATACTAGTTGCCTTGATTGAGGAGGGCATAAGTTGACTAAAGAGAAGAAATTTCAAACTATTAGTCACTATTTCCAAGTAGCTAGGAACATATAAGATTTACTTGACTCATTCCACATTAATTGATTAAGACCTTTGTGATTGTTAGTCATCACCCTTAGCTGGAAGGGGATCTTTAGATGTTCTTGGAGTTACCATTCATGGTACTTACATGGACGTGAGCTAAGAGGAGTTCTTGTTTGATGAAGGTTCGGTTTACGAACCTCTTGGGTTTTTCCTCTTAGAAAACGCGGTCGGAAAAACATGGGTGTTGGAATAACTTCAGGGTATTGGTTTTATAAAATGCCCACCATCATGAAATATTGTTCTATAGTCGACTTTTTATGATATACACCGCACGGTTTTAACCAGAGTCGTAAATCGATTAGCCGTAAAAAAGATGTATCAATCAAAACCGGTCTTTTAAACACAACTCTTTTTGTTTGAGGATATAGCTTATATTAGTCTTCACATCTTTAATATTTGAAAATATTAAACCTAACCAAATTGTTATTTTTGTACTTTTATAAGTTTTAATGCTCACACAACATAAAATATATACGAAAAAATGAAACAAAAATTATTATTACAATTATAAAGATTTAAGGAGTTGGGAACACATAATTACAATTTGAATTTATGAGAGGAAATGTTAGTTAATAAATGGGTTAGCTTCAAATAAGTGTCATGTAGTTTCTTTGTTTTTGTAAATAAAGGATTGTGGTTAACCTTTGAGCAAATAAAAGACTATGATTTGTATTGTTTGCGGAATTAATGAAATGGTCAATTTTGTTGACGTGAACGAAGTCATTTTTAGTCCAGAAAAATTTTCTAACCATTGAACTTGGCTCTTACAAAACTGGTCAAAGGTTTGAAAAAATATGTGCGCAACATATGTTATCGTTTACGTCAACAAAATCGATCATTTCTTTAATTCTGCAAACAAAACAAATCACGGTCTTTTATTTGCTTAAAGGCAAACCACAATCCTTTATTTAAAAAATGCAAAAACTTGGCTCTTACATAACTGGTCAACAGTTTGAAAAAACGTTTGCGCAAAAAATGTCATCGTTTACGTCAACAAAATTGATCATTTTCTTAATTCTGTAAACAAAGCAAACCACGATCCTTTATTTGCTTAAAGGCAAATCACAGTCCTTTATTTAGAAAACGCAAAGTCACATAGTACTTATTTAAAATTAACTCTTAATAGATGAATGAAAATCTAAAATAAATAAACAATATTAACATATTATCATGTAAAACTTCAATATTGACTCGGAAACACTTTTTTACAAAACAAAAAAATAACTCAAGAGCACACTTGCATACTTTCACATGGAAACATGATATTATCCCCACATCCCGGCCGGGCATGTATATATCATAAAAATGTAAACAGTCATAAATACGTCTACTCGAATCGGAAAAAGGGACTTGAGATGGTGCTAAATTACTTCATTACATTTCTTTCTCTAGAGTCATACATTGATAATAAACGTACGACTCATCTTTGGTGAGAAGATAACTTTATGTCTTTAACCGAGGGGATTCAACTTCAAATGAAAACTTGAAACAACAACAAAAATGAACTAGCAAATTTTCTATTTTGATAAAAATATGACGAAAATAGCCAATAAAAACTCTTTAAAAAGTAATTTCATTTTAAAAACATTTCATTAATATATATAAAATTGTAAACTCAAAACAATAGCCAAATAAAACTTTATGTAGTTTTCCCTTGTTGCATGATAGTGATGAGGAACCTTTTAGAATGAGACAAGAAAATATATGAAGACACGGATATGAGCTTTGAAAATAGATAAAAAAGACTCGAGAAACCCGTTTTGGTTTTGAAGTTGTTCAAACGAAAGAATTCAGATGAGGAACTACATTCTTCTCGTGTGAATGCCAACAAATTTTTTGATATAAATGGACTCGAATTCGGTTTATGGATTCTTAGTTTTCGCAGTGAAAAGTTGTTGTACCTTAGTGTTAGAGATTAATATAAAACGTGTTGTTGGGCCTTAACAGTCAATCCGAGTTTTTGCTTCGGTCAGTTAAGTAACATGATATCAGAGCTTTAGTGACGGAAAGGTCCTAAGTTCGAATATTAGCAACCCCATGAATTAAAAACACATGGTAGGATGGGCATGTGTTGTGCACGCTTTAGGCCCAAGGGCATTTGAACGACGAGGTGTGTTATAGATTAATATATAAAACATGTAGTTGGTCCTTAACTATCAAAGCGAATTTTTGATTTGGTCGGTTAAATAACACCTAGCGAGAAGTTTTTCAGTGGCTTTATATCTCTTTCAGGAAGGGATGAAAAATCAAAATATAGTCTTTTGTGTATTTAATGCATGAAAGACACTTTTTTAGTGACCTGGAAGTAAAATTGCCCCACCCAGAATTTGTCTTCTTCACCCTTATTTTTCATAATGTAGTTTTTTCAATAAAGATAAGGAGGGTGATGAGTGCGTAAAATGACATGTATTTATGCTTCCGTCTTGCGTTAAATCATGGTTAACTTAATTATTTTGGGAGCATTTTACTTGTTTTGTTATATTTACCTCTACAGGAGCGAACTTGGAAAAAGGAAGCATTTGGGACTGTTTTGGAGCAGTTTTACTGAAGTTGCAGATTCAGTGCAGAATTGGAGTTAGTCTTGCCCAAGACTAAGGGCCTGACGAGCAGAATTATTCCCAAACAGATCAAAACGAAATTAAACTTGTCCAGCAAGTATCCAACTGTATCAAGGAGTCTCCAGCCCTCTAAATTTCGTGGAGAAGGAAGAAGTTCAGTTAAATTAGGATTTTAATTAGCTCAAGTTCAGTTAAATTAGGATTTTAATTAGCTCTTTCCTATTTTGATTATGCAAGGAGTCTAACCTCTATTTAAGGAGCCTTTGTATTTCAATTTGAGGAGAGTCAGCTTTATCGAGTCTAGTATTAGTCTTTCAATCAGTTTTTATAGAGTCTTTTTAGTTTTTAGGTTTGTTCATAGCCATGATCGGCTAAACTTTGTTATTCGGTTAAGGAATTAATTCAAAGGCGGATTTTCTTTCATCTATTGTGAGATTGTTATTGTTCTTGATGTTCATGTATTGTTTATGCATTTGTTGAGTTTAGAGATTTAATCTCATTGATTATTTGAGTGAATGAGTAATTATGGCCAATTATTTAGTTTGTTCAAGTGTCAATTAACTAGTTAGAATTTAGGATCTGTAATCATCTGAACGTTCTAGCATAAGTAGCAAATGAATGCATAATTGAATTTGAATCGGAGTCGCTGAGAATTCGATTTAGTCAGATTAGGGTTCTTCTATTTCTTAAAGCTTTCAACAGATTAAATTCAGCCGCTGAGGAAGAACTGTCTGTTTGATTAGAGATTAATTGGTTGTCTTACTTGATTAGTCTAATAATATGGAAGAATAAGGTTGGGAGTGCTGAGCCGACAACTATAACCAATCCAATTCATAACTTTAAGATTTATCGATTATGTCAATGATCAATAGAGATTGAGAATCTTGCCTGCGAAATTCCTTAGCTGAAATTTGAGTCTTCATTTACTTTTATTCAATTCAGTTTGCTGCAATTTCTTTGTTTTCAATCCAACTTCAAAACCCCCCCATTTACTTTATTTATTTGTTTTCTTGATTATCAACTTAATTAGATCGATACTAATCTCTTGGGTTCGACCCTGCTTACCCTGTTTGCAGTTTATTTTGTTACAGAGAAAGTTAGGATTTATTTTTGGTGGTTCCGACACCCATCAGAGGGATCAAGGAGAGCAAGCGAGAAATCTCAACTAGGCCAATATTCCTCGACGAGCGCTCCAAATGACCCAAACCTGATATATTAAAAATAAAAAGTTCGAACAAGACAAAAGAAAATCAGATAAACAAAATCTCAACTGAGTTAAAATCGGCATAAATAAAGGACCTAAAAACCTCCGGCGAAGTATCCCATCATTGGACCGAATCCGTAGAAGCACCAAATCATGCTAAAGAATCTACAACCCGATTTCCTTCTCGATAAATCTGAGTAATCACCACATTCATCATCGACATAAAATGAAGACAAGCCAACCATCGGTATCATAAGATTCACGGAACTTGAGTAGACTGATTCCTCAAAAAATTAACAACATAAGTGAAATCACATTCAACTCATAAAAGATGCCAACCTTTCTCCCATGCCAACGTAATTGCGAGAATTGCAACAAGTTTCGTGATAAACACAAACGTTGTTGGAAACGAAAAAGCAAGAGTTCCTCCCGCAAGCCCTCTAAGGGTTCGAGGAAGTATTTGTTTTATAAATTTTTTATTTCAATTTACACTTCGATTTGGGGGTGCCGACTTAGTTGGGATGTCCAGCTTTTCTCCTAAGCTTTTTCCCCCGCCTTTTAATAAAAAGAAAAACAATAAAAACAACAATCATCACTGTATATATATTTATAGCTATTTCGTATATAGACTAGCATGTGTATTGAAGGTTCACTAATATAATTAAATGAGAGTTAATTAAAAGATTAACAATATGAAGAAAGAAATACATGATCAATAGAAGAGTTTTATTCAAAATTTGTCTTAAAAAAAGAGCATAATGAAAACATAATACTAAAAGTATTTTTATAGATTAGAATATAAAGTTATACATAACGTTGTGTAATTAAAAACAATTAATTATCTTGTTGATGTCGATATTGAGTTCAATAACATATCGGTATTTTGCAATTATTATCGCAATTAGGAAAAAAAAAAAACATAATTGAAAGGCACACACTCATCGATCAAAGACAACCACATAGTGCATGACAGTATAATGGGCATCTTCCACCAGTCCTAGGTTTAAAGTAACCCTCCCAGCTGTCCCAACTCCAGCCATTGTCATTTCCTTCAGCTGATGCAAAAAGTAAAACCATCATCATCAATATTGTAGTTACTATAACTCTTGGTACATCCATATCTTTTTCGTCTTGATATATTCTTTTTAATTTTATTAATTAATTATCTTCATCATTCCATTTTATAATGAGTTCAACCTAAGTAACTTCATATATAAATTGTCTTTTAATAGAGTTTGTTTTTAACTGAAGTCTATGAAAAAGTGTTTATGAGATTGATATATATGTAACTGTTTTTTTAATGATAAGTAGATTGTGATTTGGATATGAATGTTGTTTGAGTGTGTTAATTTTGTTGCTTTGTGTGGTTTAGCTTGTTATTGCTTAGTTGACAATACGATTAGCTCTTTGTTTAACTTGTTTTGTCTCTCATTTATCTCTTTTAAGTTTGGCTTAATGTATATGCAACTCTCTTAACTTGTCTATTTTAGTCACTTCTCTAATTTACGGGCAACCATTTTACCTTCTCAACTAGCAAAAAGTAAGGCTTAATGTACATCCAACCGTATTAATTTATATCTTTTAGTTATTTTAGGGGAACTTTCCTTTCACCCGCTAAACTCTTTAAAGTGATCCGTTTTGCCTCCTTTCCTACAAATCATCATCACTTGCTTTGAGGGTGGTTTGCACGCGTTTGACTAAGAAAAATGTGGGGGAAAGTTCATTTTCAATACTTTCTTTTTTTGAGAGGTATTTTCAATACTTTCCACATCATCTAAATTACATTTATGGTCATTATACTCTAAACTTTTATCAAAAATACCATCTTCAACAAAGAAACTTAAATCTAATTTTCAACAAATCTAAACCTAATTTTTCTCATTTTTGCTATATATGTCAATCAATATCATTCTCAGTTCAATCATCATCGGTCTTCTTCCACTCTGATTAAGTTCCAATTTTAGTAAGCTTCAATACGTTGTGCTACGATTAGTTTTTTCATGTTCTTGCGAGTATGATTCAATAATGACGGAACTCAAATCCACATGACTATCGGTTGCTAGTAAGCTTACATGGAACTAAGCCGTAAATCAATTTGCCACTTTTTGCTTACATGGAATTGAGGTGGCATATTTTTGATTAAAAACATATATAATACGCGTGATCTTTGTGCTTTATTTAAAAAAATAATTGGAAAAAGAAAAACAATTATTGTTTTTTTAAAGAAAAAAAAACCAATTAATTTTTGTTATCTCACCATCAGATTTCTTCCTCTGTCAACTTTCTTCGCCATATTTTTTTATTTTGCTCCACTTGTTTTTTGAGAACTCGATCACAGTAATTGTGGGAATATTGGGTTTAGGGAATTGAAGATCTTGGAATTTAAGATATCGATAATGGAAATAGCCATCAAGAGTGGGAGAATTTTATGGCTTTCTGGGAAATTGAAAATAATCGAAGCCGAGCATTTTGGGCCTGTTTGGTGCAGCTGTTTCTGTTTGCTGTTTGCTGCTCATGCTACCGGTTTGCTGTTGCATTTTGCTGTTTGATTATTAGTGTTTGGTAAAATTATAATTAATTGTTGCTGTTAGAATATAAAATGAGAAATTTGGACATATATAATTTTTTTTATTAATGTAAAACAAGGATAATAAAGTAAAATAAGATCTACAGTATTTCTTTTTGTTGGAAAAACAGTATTATTCTGTTGCTTCTTGAAAAAACAGTTGCTTTTCACCTAAAAAGTAAAAAGCAGCGTTTATTAATTTCTAACCAAACACCAAAGCAACTACTTTTTGAGGTGAAAAGGCAAAAGGCAACTTCGAAACGGAGAAACAAACGCCCCCTTTAGCTCCATCGCTGAAGGAGCTTCATTTCATTTAAAAGCTAAACCGGAAACCGTTCGAGATGAATTTTCAAGGTTGAACAAGAATTTATAAGCATCTTTAAACAAATACACAATTAGACAAATTTTGTTTTCAGTAAACAATTACACACTTCTTATACTTTTACAAAAATCCAAACTCATTTTGATTGTTTATTTTAAAGGATTTAATGTTTACAAGTTTAGCTAATTAGATAATGTAAACACTTATATTTTAATAATATAGACTAAATTATATTTGTCATCTATTATTAGATTTAATTCTGCGACTCTAAATAAAATATGTTTTCAGATTACGATGCTCCTTAAAAATATAAATGGCAACGAATTAATACGAAAATTATGTAGGAAATAATAAAAATATGAATTTTTATTTAAGATTAAAGATCAAATATAGTTTGGTTACGAAGGTGCAATATTAAAAAAATTTAAATTTAAAAAACATTTAGGAAGTCGAACGACACCGTATTAAGGAGGGTGAAATCAAAAGCCCTTAAACCCTCGTTGAACATCAGAAAATTGATTAGTCTCCGATCGATTTAGGGTTTCCTCCGATGAGTATCCCTATTTTGCGATCATACATTTGTCGGCGTGGCCATCGATTTTTACGAGCTCAATTAGCTCCAACATATGCTCTATCTGCTCCATTTTCATCACAAGATTCATTGCAGAAGAAACTGTTGGAGGTACAGATCGATTCTTTGCAGAACCGAATTTTGGGGGCTAAAGAATCTAACGTTTCTACGTCTTCTGTCATCGACAAATGGCTTCAAGAAGGCAAACAAATTAAGCTATCTGACCTACGAAGTATCATTAAAAAGCTTCGCTTTCATCGCCGATTCATTCAAGCCCTTAAGGTAGCTACCTATCCCAATACTTTTCTGATGTTAGCTTGAAAATCTGCCAAACTTAGTAAATAAGAGTACCAAAGATCCAAAATTGATGAGTTTATATGTGTGATGTGTACCATACAACTATAGGTTCAATGATTCAAACGACAAAAGGGTTACAAGTTTAGATGTATAATTAAGTTCTAAGCTACGTTCTTGTGGTTTAGAAGTTTGTGAATATAGATATGAGGTTTTGCAAATATATGAAACCATAAGCGTTGTGTTGTACTCATCACTTGTTTCAATTTTTGTAAAACATGTTGGTTTACGATTAAATAATGCACGATTTAGATTGTTTTGTGTTTAAAAGTTCAGTAATTTGGTGTTGCTAAGTTGCAATGGTTGTAGTTCTCAGTTTTAATTGCTAATTTGATTGATGATTTTGAGTTTTGAATTTGTATATGAAACTTGTTTCCATAATGATGAGGTTCCATCCGTAGTTAATTTTACAGACCTTTACTCTTTTTGACAAATGTATGCTTTTGTCGTTTTAAGGATTCAGCTCTTTCTCATTAATTCTACCAGGTTAAACCTATCCTTAAGATTGTGAAAGTTCAGGGACTTAAATCATGCGTTTCATGTTTTTCAAAGAAACTTGAGGGATTTTTTTTTTTGTTTCTATGTTATATAGATTGAAACTCATAAATCTTCTATCATGTTTATGTTAGATATCAGACTTGATGACTGACAGTGATAGATGGGGAGATAAGTTAGCATGCGTAGATATTGCAGCTCGATTGGAATTGATTTGGAAAATTCATGGCTTAGAAGAAGCAGAGATGTATGTTAACAGTTTGTCTGAAAGTTCACTAGATCGCCATGTTTACGGTGCTATGTTAAACTGCTATGCACATGCTAAACAAGTTGAAAAAGCAGAAGCCCTGATGCTGAAAATGCAGGATTTGGGGTTCATGGAAACTGCAGTATTTTACAATGCAATGCTAAGGATGCATTCTCAAATGGATAACAAAGAGAAACTCGACATGTTGATGCTGGAAATGGAGAAAAGGGGCATCAAACGTGATTTGTTCACTTATACTATCCGGTTGCAAGCTTATGTAGCATCTTCGGACTTGGAGGGTATGGAGAAACTTTTAAGCATGATGGAAGCGGATCCCGGAGCCAAAATGGATTTCCATTGTTGCATCTCCGCAGCAAATGGTTATCTAAAAGCCGGCTTAGATGAGAAAACTTTGATGATGTTGAAGAAAGCGGAGCCGTTAATCATTGCTACACGGAAAACTGCTTATGAATGTCTCATCACTTTATACGCTGCTATTGGGCGCAAAGATGAAGTTTACCGCGTTTGGGATTTGTATAAACAGATGGGGAAGTTTATCAACACAGGCTATATCACTATGATAGGTTCTTTAACGAAGTTGAATGACATGGATGGTGCTGAGAAGATCTGGGAGGAGTGGAATTCCGGAAAAACTAATTTTGAGATGCGCATTCCGAATCTGATGATTGGTGCTTATTGCCGAAAAGGGTATTTAGAAAAGGCTGAGGCTTTCATAAATAAGATGATCGAGAATGGGCACGAGCCTGATTCTTCGTCATGGGATTATTTGGCTTCTGGATATCGAAAGCGCCGGCAGATGGGAAAGGCAGTGGAAATGGTAAAAAAGGCGATTACTAGGGGTAAACAGGGACAACAGGGACGTAAACCAGGTCTTCGTACTTTGGTAGCATGTCTTGATCATCTAAAGAACTATCAGGGAGACAAAGAAGCAGCGAATGAGTTTATGAAAATGATTAAGGAGAATTATAAATTCTCTCGAGGCGCTTTTGGTCGATTAGAAAGTTGTATTAAAGATGGTGAGAATGTCTGAAATAGCCCAAACTTACTTACTCGTGGCAACCTTCATAAAGATAAAGCGAAGCAACTAGTTTACGGAGCAACCAGTAGCGGAAGAAAGCGATGTAAAGATGATTTTTTTTCTTTTTCATTGTATTAAATGCTACAAAGCAGGTATTTTTGCAATCTACTTGATGTTTATTGATAAACTTTAGAGAAGTGATTCTCCAAAATTCTCTGTAAACTTTGGCTGTGTTTGGCAAATAGCGGTTTGGTCTAAAATGAGAGATTTTGCAATAGGATTTAGTGGAGTCGTTTCAGCTAATTTGTGCATAAACACTTACCAATTGAAGTTTGAACTGTGACAAAAAATAACAAGGGCAATTTTATTTATCTCCATTATGTAATAGCTAATTAAATTTGGCGAGATATTCTATTACATTCTTAAATTTGTTTAGAGTGCATTAATTAACTCTAAAAAAAATTCTATAAAAACAGTTTGATATTTATTTTTTGGTAACAAAAAGTTTGGTTAAGGGTGGATTTACCCACTCGCAAAGTCAGGGCAAACCACATACTTCGATGAGGGTTTACAGTAGAGTTTACAGATTTTCTACCAATAAGAGCTAAATTTTAACGAAGTGGAAACTCGAAACTCAAACCTTTCAAGTAGAAAATGGTATATCTTACTACTAGGACCAACTTTTATTAGTTAAAAACAATTTGATATTGATGTGGCCAAACCTTCAGCTTAACTTATGTAAGCAAATGCAATTTTCCAAAAAACTCTTTTCCTTATAATAACTTGTTTAAAATGAAAGAAATTTAAAATTTAAATACTCTTTTTAGATTTTAAGAAGCAACGTCAAAAGTATCTATAGCACTCGATAATTCGAGAAATTGATATGCTTATAAAAGAAATAGAATGTTTTCTATAATTTTCGAAATAATGTTCGGAATTCTAAACAATATAATAAAATATAGAAATTGAGTAGAATAAGTTCTATATCAGGCCCATCAAAGCCCGTACATTATTTGGACAGCCCAACCCAGTTGGAATCCGAAACTCCTTAAACCCTTAGAAGAAACGACGCCGTTGTATATGGGAATAGGAGCTTCCTTAAACCCTTGATCTCCGATCATCTTTTTCATCTTTTTGCGATGAATGCACCTCTTTTCCGATCAATTTCATATCTATGGCGTCGTGGCCATCGAATCTTAATCTCAGAATTAGCTCCCACAAACACTTCAATTGCTTCCTTCTCTTCCTCTTCCCAAATCGATTCGTTGCAGAACAGAATTTTGGGAGCCAAAGAATCTTCAATCTCGACTGACTCTGTGATCCACCAATGGCTCGAACAAGGCAAAAAAATTGAGCTATCTGAGCTGAGAAGTATCGTCAAAAAGCTTCGCTATAATCGCCGCTTCATTTATGCCCTTGAGGTGACTATTATGACATATTTGTTTGATTTTGGGATTGATTTTAACGGAAAATTACGAATTCTACTCTTCAATAGATTCTGTGTCCATTTTACGAAACTCAGTGTTCTAGAAATAATGTTTCTCATATTCGTGTACCGTGAAACATTGATGATTACACATTTAACTTGTAACATTTTGTAGTAAGTTCTTGATCATTTGCTATACTAAGCTTTCCTATGCCCTTAATTAATGGTTCAACGTCTCAAAATTGTAAGGTCATGGGTTTGATCAAAGAGGAAAAATAAATGAGTAAAAGCTTAATTCTAAGAGATTTAATGTATGTGAAAATGAAAACTAAGTGGCTTAATCCTTATAACCGCAATGCTCAAGCGCTTAACGAGGAAAAATAAATGAGTAAAAGCTTAATTCTTTGCCCGTGAAAGTTCAAGTGCTTAATTACCCGTAATACCTTTTCTTTCCCTGTTAAGGTTAATGAGGGAAGTTTTTGTTTCTATGCTATTAAACTGAACTGCATGGCCGCCTAACGAGGAAAAATAAATGAGTAAAAGCTTAATTTTTTACCTTTGAAAGTTCAAGCGCTTAATTATCGGTTTATGCTTTTTATTTTCTCTTAAAGTGAGGGAAGTTTTAGTTTCTATGCTATTAAAGTGAAACCCTTAAATCTTTTGTTTTGTTCATGTTAGATATTGGAATTCATGGTTACCCGATGGGGATCTGAGTTAATGAACGTAGACTTTGCAGTTCGTTTGGAATTAATTTCGAGAGTTCGTGGATTGAAGGCAGCTGAGACGTTTTTTAACAGTTTATCTGGAAGTTCACTAGACCAGGGTGTTTATGGTGCTCTATTGAACTGCTATGCACAGACTAAACAAGTAGAAAAGGGAGAAGCTACTGCGCAGAAAATGAAAGATTCCGTGTTCTTAGACACTGCAATACCTTACAATGTAATGCTAAATCTGTATTACCAGACGTGTAAATATGGAAAACTAAAAATGTTGATGCTGGAGATGGAGAAAAGGGGCATTGAATGTAACACGTCCACTTATATGATCCAGTTGCAAGCTTATGCAGCCTGTTCGGATACTAAAGGTATGGAGAAACTTTTAGGCACGATGGAAGCGGATCCAGTGGCCAAAATGGATTTCCATTGTTGCATCAACGCAGCAAATGGTTATCTAAAAGCTGGCTTAGTTGAGAAAGCTTTGATGATGTTGAAGAAATCGGAGTCTTTAATCGATGATTCAAGGAAAAATGCTTATGAAATTCTCATCACTTCCTATGCTGCTATCGAGCGAAAAGATGAAATGTATCGCATCTGGGATTCGTATAAACAGTTGGGGAAGTTCGTGAACACGGGCTATATCGCTATGATAAGTTCACTAGTGAAGTTGAATGATATAGAAGGTGCTGAGAGGATCTGGGAGGAGTGGAATTCCGGGAAGATTATCTTTGACATTCGAATCCCGAATCTGATGATTGCTGCTTATTCCCGAAAAGGGCATCTAGAAAAGGCAGAGGCTATGGTAAAAATGATTGAACAGAGTGGCAAAGACCTTGATTCTGCATCGTGGGATCATTTAGCTGCTGTATATCGATCGCATGGTCAGATGGAAAAGGCAGTTGAGATGGTAAAAAAGGCGATTACTACGTGTAAACCATATAAACGTGTACCCTCTCTTCGTACCTTATCAGAATGTTTTAAGCATCTGAGAAATCGCGGAGATAAAGAAGCAGCAGATGAGTTTCTGAAGATGGTTAAAGAGCGTTATCATTTCTCACCAGGTGCTTTGGAGAAATGGTTAAGTTGTATTTGAGAAACACTTCGACTATGTCAACTAAGCGTCTGTCATATCGAATAAGAAGGTGATTTTATTTCTATTCTAGAATGTGCTATATATGATCAACATGTTTTCATCGGGTCAATTATAAGAGTCGCACTGAATAGAAATGACTCTTTATTAGCATATAGACTAATGTTCATTATTGTCTCGTGAATGTTGTATATAAGAAACTAAACTTAAATGATTTTAGTGAAACAAACTCATTCTATAATGATGACTAGTATAACTTTTTTATGATAAGACAACTATCTAAGAAAAATAGGTAGAGTTTATTACAAGTCGTATACAAGAATTTATTCCTATAATGTCAATTTTTCTCACAGCGCTCTATAAATGTACTTGGATAGTGTTTCGCAGAATTGGCTATTTGAAACAACGTGAGTCGTTACACCTGCTAGTTGATTTGAACGCTGTGTATAAAATGTCAATTGTGTATAAAATTCAGATGGTCTTTAATTAATGTATGTTTTAGAGTTCCATATATGCTTAGTTCCATTTGCAACTTTAGTAGTTGGCATACTGATGCATAACAAAACTATAGCTTTCTTTGACTCATATCCAAGTTTTCTTAAAAGTATTTGAAACATGTAAGGTCAGCTATCCCATGATGTATTACCCAATACTTGAAATCACTCAAAATCACTTTCACAACTCGAAGAATGTTACCGCATTTTGTTTTTTTGCTTCTCCAAATAAGTTACCCTCCACACAATAATTCAAGAGTACATAGCATGTATTGGTATGTGTTACAAATTTATCCATTATATAAATTTCATTGAATTAATTTTAAGACATAAAAATGTAGTTTACATTTTAATTGGACTTGACAGTAATGTTCAAATGGTCCTTGAATGTCCAAATTGAATTTGGACATTGACCTTAAATTTAACAATTTCGTTCATATGCACATTAAAAACTAAACCCTAGACACTAAAAACTAAACCCTAGACCTTAAATCATCAACCCTAGATACTAACATGCGAATTATTAGTCCGAAGTATCACATCATCTAGGGTCGATGGTTTAGAGTCTAGGGTTTAGTTTTTAGTGTCTAGGATCGATGATTTAGGGTCTAGGGTTTAGTTTAGTGTCTAGAGTTTAGTTTATAATGTGAATACAATCGAAATTGTTAGATTTAACAGTCAATGTCCAAATTCAATTTGAACATTCAAGAACCACTTGAACATTACTATAAGAAATCAACAAGATAAGATCTCCGCAAAATTTAAAAAGAAATCTGTTTAAATATTTCAATTCCATTAATTATTTTGGCAAACTGTTTTTAAATCTAAACTTTCATTTGATTTCAAAAAAGTCCAAAAGTTTAATTTATTTTTCAATTCACATTTGATGACTTATAAATACTTTAAAAACATATTTGGATTGTGTTTTTCACTTTTATTGATTCGTGTTTTTAGTATATAAACTTATAATCTTTTTAACATCACTTAATATTTGAGAAAATATGAACCATATAGTTCAAAAATTTTAATAAATTAAGCTCGACTATGTATTGAAATATAATTCTTAAAAAATCCTAACCCCCTTCTCTCTCAAAACCCTAATTCTAAAACCTTTGTTTTGAGTTTGAAATCGAAGAGGAAGAAGGAAGTTTTGCTTCTTTCTTCCTCCTCTCAACCCTAAATCTGATTTAGTTTTCTCCTTCTCATCGTTCTTTTTGTTTAACATCATATATCTCAACAGTATTCTTTGGTCATCAGTTATATTTTCTTCATTTATAGCTCGTTCAGATTTAGCACGGGCGGAAAAGGTTGATTTAATCCATAGATCTGTAGATCTACGGGAGTGCAATTTCAGGACGGACATAGATCCGATTTTCTGGCGAAGCATAGGTGTTGAAGAATGGTTTTTGATTGCTTTTCTGCAGATCCGGAATCTCAAGGAATATATGATATATTATGTCGTCTTTTTAGTACCTTTATGGTGTATTAGGCTCTTTGTAGCGTTTTTTTGCCCTATATGCGGTTTATACTGGCTTTTGCCTGTATATTTGTGAGGTTTAGTTCCTCATTTTTCTTTGATTATCATCGTGCTGTAATTTTCTATATTATTCAATGATATGGTAACTCTTCTATAAAAAAAATAAAAAATTCAATAAATTAACCACATGCACCATTTTAAAAGGGTAAAGTCTAAAATAAAAATCCTTGCAGTTTCTCATTTTTCTAAGAAAAATAAATGACAGTGGTTTACCATTACTTAAAAAATGATTGTGATTTTACACTTTTTTTTTAAAATTGTAAAACTCTATGTTAACGACTTAAAAATGAAAATTTCCAAGAATTAAAGTTGTTTCATATCATGTTTACTATTGAATTACATTTATGATTTTTGAAAAATTATCATATTTTAATCTTTCTCTCTCCATCGACTTTCTCTCTTTTCATCAAATTCCATCTAAATGATCTTGAAATAAAAAGACTCGAGAATTAAAGTTTCTTAAAGCATTATAATTTATTAAAATATGTCATTTTTGAAGTCATTGATGCTTATTTTAAAAAAATGTGAAACCACTGTCCTTTTTTTTTAATAATAGTAAACCACAGTAATTTTTTGGAAAAAGTGAAACCACGAGGTTATTTTTTTACTTTACCCTTTTAAGAAACAGTAGGTAACCACAATTATTTTTGGTGTAATTTTCATAAAGAACCCATGTGGTTGCATTATTTATCAAAGGGTAATTTTCTAAAAAAACTCGTGTGTTTACCAATTTTGACAAAATGGTGTATGTGTTTATCTTTTTGATAAAAAGAGGATTGTGTTTATCACAATTACCCAACAGGCGGAAAATCTATTAACGGTGTTAAATATAATGATGTGGCAAAGGATTTTCGATCTTAATTTATTGGTAAATTCCTAAAACAGTCACGTATTTACAACCTTAAAGTGCGGAAAATGAGTTTTTTATAACATAACCAATAAATTAAGATTAAAATACCCCTTGGTACGTCATCACATTTAACACCATTACTGGTTTTTCATCTTTTGGGTAACGGAAATAAACACAGTCCTTGTTTTGTCAAAAAATAAACACAGATACTATTTTGACAAAATTGATAAATACAAGAATTTTTTTAGGAAATTACCCTTTATCAAAATAGTGTTTGTGTATTTTTGTTTTTCTTTCAAAATTGCACCTTGTTACACGAATTTTCAAATTAAGGACTTTTCGTTGATATCATCAAAATGACTGTTTTTTTTTTTGTTCGAAAGTCAAAATGATTGTTAATAACCTCAAAAATGAATAATTCTTAAGTTTTGATGATAGTTTAAGCAACTTTAATTATTCTCTATTCGTTTGATATCATCTAAGAGTCGTTTAGTGAGAAGAGAGGAAATGAGTTTTTAGAAAGATGAAGTACTGAAATGGCGTTTTTTCAAAAATCGAAAGTGTCATTTCATAATTTAGTGTTGAACAACTTTAATTTTTGAAAAAATCTGTTTTGAGATTATTAATGATTATTTTATTATGTCAAATTATAAAGGTCCTCAATTTGAAGAAACAATGTAACAACATGAGTTCTTTTTAAAATTTACCCTATTTATTTTTAGTCTTAAACAAATAAGAAAACTAAAACTCGACCTCAAATACATTGTCTATTTAACTTTTTAAATTTGACATATTGCATACTTTTTGCTTGTGATAATTTTCATATTTATTCAAATCTTAAGTGATGTTAAAAAATTTAAAGATTAAATACACAAAAAAATGTCAATAAAAAGTGAAAAACACAATTAATTTCTTTTTTTAAGCACTTATGAGTCATTCAATATGGATTGAAAAATAAATGAAAGTTTTGGATATTTTTGAAAGCAAATGAAAGTTTTGGGATTTAAAAACAGTTTGGCCAAATAATTAAATGGAAATTAAATTTACTTTAATTGAAACTAAATAATTAAACAGTTTTGGATTTCACATTTTGCGGCATATATTTAAGTTTTATCTATTTGTTGATTACTTACTAAATCCTATGTCTTTAAATGAATTTAATGGAATTTATATAATGGATAAATACGTAGTACATAGCAATACATGCTATGTACTCTAGAATCATTGCTACCCTCCACAATGATATAAAATAGTTTTTTTTCTATATCATAAAGAGAGGGAAGGAGCCTAATGCTGCTTCATGGGATGGTTTAGCAACCACATATTTACTCATTGTGGATCATCCATAGTAAAATCATCTCAATCAACCAAATTTGTTTCTGAACTTGGTACTCGGTTTTGCCAAAACAACCTTAGCATGAAATGTAAAATTTCTGGAAAATACTACTATGTTTTAGAAATGTCAGGCTCTCTTCTTTCTCCGTCCTTGGAAAACAAATTTTTTCAAAATGAGAACTGTTACGACAATGTAACATCCACGTCCGAAGTGGGTGGTACTGGGATAGCAGAACCGACCAAAGAATGTGACATGGACAAAAGTAGACATTATTTACATGATATTCAGACAAGGATGCGACATTTATAATCTTTTGTGGCTTAGGATGTATCACATGGTTGTACATTTTTGGCACATCGCTCATAAATGTGAAACATATCAGCAATAACGTTTAGTTGATACAATGATGCAGGGATTTCCAACAGGAGAGGTTGCTGATGATAATGAAAGCTTAGGATCTTCAGTTACAGTTGAACTACCTCCAAATTGGCTTAGCTGTAACTTCCTAGGTTTCACTGTCCAGGCGTTCCTTATAAAAAAAAATGGAAAGGAGATTGACGATGATCTTGGTATTACATGGAAATGCAGATTCAAACACGTGATCAAGTTCATCTCAGTTCTGTGTTGTATCAGTATCTTCCACCTATCTACTTACAGAGTTGCAACATCTTTGCCTATGGTGCCCTTACAAATCCTTTGCTGACACACTTAATGAAACTTGGTTTCGAAAACATTGCTGCAATGAGGCTTCTTTCGAATGTGTCTATTATTATCTTCTCGGAAAACTATGCATCTTCCACTTGGTGCTTGGATGAACTTGTGAAGATCATTGATAGCATGAAAACACTTGGACAGAAAGTATTACCTGTTTTCTATGAGGTAGACCCTGCAGATGTAGAAACAAATCGGAAGTTTTCAAGATGCATTTGCTGAATATGAAGAATCAATCAAAACATGTTGAATAAATTCCTGCAGAAACTTGGTTTTATCAAATGTCGTTTCAAACATGGTGTGTACACCAGAAGGGATGGAGATGAGTCTTTGATCATTGGGGTATATGTCGATGATGACTTGTTAATTACTGGTACGAGTGTGTCTGCCATAATCAAGTTTAAAGACAGATGAGCAAAGAGTTTAACATGAGTGATATATTGACCAAGGCGTTGTCTGGAATAAAGTTGGAGAAAATAAGGAATCTGGTAGGAGTTTAGATTAAGGGAGAATATTATATGTTGGAATTAATGTAAACATTTTATTTGCTTTATTTGAATTTGAATAAATCAACTAGTCTAACGAGCGGAGAAAAAACAGGTTGTGTTGACTTGAAACTTAGTAGATCAGTTGTGTTTAAACACTGCTTGTTTTCTTCTTTTATTATATTAAAGGGTAGAATAGTCTTTACATCTTTTATTTGTGTGGTATAAATAGAAGCTTATTTTTCAGGTTTTCGAAGGGATCTTCCAGCCGGCTTATCTGTTGTTTCATTTGGGATTTTATCTATTTCGATTTAGGGTTTCCTCCGATGTTTATCCCTATTTTGCGATCACACCTTTGCCGGCGTGGCCATCAATTGTTACGAGCTCAATTAGCTCCAACATATGCTCTATCTGCTCCATTCTCTTCCTCCTCCGCCGCACCGGAAAAGAAGAAACTGTCGAACGTTCCGTCAAAAAAAAAAAAAAAAAAAACCGTTGCACATACGTTATTTGCAGGAGCGAATTTATTGCTTTAATGAAGAGGTGAGTCGAATTTGGTACGCTAAAGAAAATAATATCGATCCGACCTTCCAAACGGCTTCTGTCATGATCGAGCAATGGCTTCAACTAGGCAATAAAATTAAGCTATCTGACCTAGGAAGTATCGTTCAAATACTTAGCGGTGGTGACCGATACATTGAAGCCCTTGAGGTAGGTACCTATGGAAATACTTTTCTGATTTTACTCTTTCATTACTCATTGGCCTTGAAATTATACTGCTTGTTAATGTGGAAATTGACCACCCTTATATCATGCTCATACCATCAACCAATGCTACCTCTAAATTTTACTCCACTGCTACATTAGACTACCCACGATCCAACTTTTGCTAGTTTAGGTGCGTCATGGATACCGTAATGATGTGTGGAATCACAAAAATTTACAAGTTTTGAATCATAATGATGTTTTCAGCTGAAAGTTTGACTTGAGTGCCATGTTAGCTTGAAAATCTGCCAAACTTGGTAAATGAGAGTTCCAAAGATCCAAAATTTATGAGTTTATATGTGTGATGTGTACCATACTAGTATAGGTTCAATGATTCAAACGACAAAAGGGTTTGAAGTTTAGATGTATAATTAAGTTCTAAGCTAGGTTCTTGTGGTTTAGAAGTTTGTGAATATAGATATGAGGTTTTTCTGTTTGTAGGAAGAGCACTTTTTCATTAAAATTATCCAAATTTATATAAATATTCAACACGAAAATTACAGGAAGGTAGTTGCAATTGCAAATATGTGAAACCATAAGCGTTCTGTTGTACTCATCACTTGTTTCAATTTTTGTTAAACTTGTTGGTTTACGGTTAAATAATGCACGATTTAGATTGATTTGTGTTTAAAACTTCAGTAATTTGGTGTTGTTAAGTTGCAATGGTTGTAGTTCTCAGTTTTAATTGCTAATTTGATTGATGATTTTGAGTTTTTAATTTGTATATGAAACTTGTTTCTGTAATCATGAGGTTCCATCCGTAGTTAATTTTACAGACCTTTACTCTTTTTAACAAATGTATGCTTTTGTCGTTTTAAGGGTTCAGCTCTTTCTCATTAATTCTACCAGGTTAAACCTATCCTTAGATTGTGAAAGTTCGGGGACTTAAATCATGCGTTTCATGTTTTTCAAAGACATTTGAGGGATTTATTTTTTTTGTTCCTATGTTACATAGATTGAAACTCATAAATCTTCTGTCATGTTTATGTTAGATATCAGACATGATGACTGACAGTGATCGATGGGGAGATAAGTTAACATGCGTAGATATTGCAGCTCGATTGGACTTGATTGGGCGAGTTCATGGCTTAGAAGAAGCTGAGATGTATTTTAACAGTTTGTCTGAAAGTTCACTAGATTGCAATATTTATGATGCTATGTTAATGTGCTATACACTTGCTAATCAATTTGAAAAGGCGGAAGCCCTGATGATGAAAATGCAGGATTTGGGGTTCATGGAACCTGATGTATTTTACAATGCAATGCTAAGGATGTATAAATATTCTGAAATGGGTTTTAACAAAGAGAAAGTCGAGATGTTGACGCTGGAAATGAAGAGAAGGGGCATCGAATATGATGTTTACACTCGTATTCTGCGGGGTGGCACCGGCTGTGTTAGTAGTTGGCTATGGCATTCGTTGAGAAATCAGAAAAACCGGACCCAGTATGATAATCTTGACTTATACAAAATGTGGGGTATAGATACCCCATGGTTGGCATCACCATGGCCAAAACACTTGCAAAAACATTTTAACAAAGAGAAAGTCGTTGATGCTGGACATAAAGAGAAGGGGGATCGAACTTGATGTTTTCACTCGTATGATGCGGTCTGGGGGCTTGAGTTTTAATGATATGCAATGTTTTTCGTTGAGATTTCAGAAAAACCGGACCCAGCATGATACGTTTGATGTATACAAAATGTGGGACCATGGCCAAAATGGAGATCAATTGAATTTCATCTTCATGAAGGGCCCATTTCTTTTATTTTAATTATTTATTTATTTTTATCATTTACCTATTTATCTTTTATGTAATGTGTTAGACATTTATATGTTTGGGCATTTATGTAACTTTCAAGTCTATGTTTTGGATATAAATACCTAAAATTTTTATTGTAATACAATTTTTATCATTGAACTATAGAGATAAGGGTTTATTCCTTTCAAATTGAAGATTTTTAATTCCTTCAAGTTTTGCTTGTAAATTTATCCTTTATTGATTTAGGGTCAAAATTAATACTTTCTTTCTCTCAATCCCTCTCTATATCATTGTACTATCGATTGCAAGCGTATGTAGCATCTTCGGACTTGGAGGATATGGAGAAACTTTTAAGCATATTGGAAGCGGATCCCAGAGCCAAAATGGATCTCCATTGTTATATCTCCGCAGCAAATGGTTATCTAAAAGCCGTGCTTAGATGAGAAAACTTTGATGATCTTGAAGAAAGCAGAGCCGTTAATAATTGCTACTCGGAAAACTGCTTATGAATGTCTCATCACTTTATATGATGTTATCTGGTGCAAAGATGAAGTGTATCGCGTTTGGGAAACACATGCTATATCATTCTTTAACGAAGTTGAATGACATGGATGGTGCTGAGAAGATCTAGGAGGAGTGGAATTCTGGAAAAACTAGGAGTGGAATTCCGGAAAAACTAACTTTGAGATGCGCATTCCGAATCTGATGATTGGTGCTTATTGCGGAAAAGGGTATTTAGAAAAGGCTGAGGCTTTTATAAATAAGATGATCGAGAATGGGCATGAGCCTGACTCGTCGTCATGGGATTATTTGGCTTCTGGATATCGAAAGCGCCGGCAGATGAGAGAGGTAGTGGAAATTGTAAAAAATGCGATTACTAGAGGTAAACAGGAACGTAAACCGGGTCTTCGTACTTTTGTAGCATGTCTTGATCATCTTATGAACTATCAGGGAGTCGAAAAAGCAACGAATGAGTTTATGAAGATGATAAAGGAGAATTACAAATTCTTTCCATGCACCTTTAGTCGATTAGAAAGTTGTAATAAAGATGGTGAGAATGTCTAAAATAGTCTTCAGTGTAATGTAAAGATGATTTTGTTAGATGTGGCACGTTAATCTAAGCAATATACAGAGACAAAAGATACTTATATATATTTATCAATCTAACGATTACAACAATATATTAATAAACTCGAATTGAATCAGAATTGACAAACCCGATTTACCGAACCGTTTAATCTGAGGCCTTTTCAGTTTCCTTAAGACAGATTGCACCCCTGTTGGTGACCATCTCCCAAGATACAACGGATTACGTAAACGAACTCTAACCGTGCGTAGTTGTTATTACCGAAACAAAAAAAACAATTGACTCAAAACAACCAAACCAGTATAATCTAAAAGAAAATAATTTCAGAAAATGAAATTATTCTTTCGAACTTTTGGAATTAAGGTTTGAAGCTTTTTCCAAATTGAGAGTAGAAAATCTTGTAACTATTGCTCGTATAAAAGAAAAGCAATAATCAGTTCTCCATTCAAAACGTTTCTAAGACATTAAAACAAAAATTAAATAAGAATTAACTTTTGATTTTAATATAAAACGTTTTAAATTTAATTAAAAAATAACAGAAAAATACCAATTTAATTCACAAATTTCCAACAATTCTTTTCTTTTTTATTGTATTAAATGCTACAAAGCAGGTATTTTTGTAATCTACCTGATGTTTATTGATAAACTTTAGAGAAGTGATTCTTCAAAATTCTCTGTAAACTTCGCCTTTAGGCCGTGTTTGGCAAATAGCAGTTAGGTTTAAAATTAGAGGTATTGACAATATTTTTTAGTGGAGTCGTTTAGGCTAGTTTGTGCATAAAAACTTACCAGTTGAAGTTTGAACTGAGACAAAAATAACAAGGATGGTAATTTCATTTATCTCTATAATGTAATAGCTACCTAAATTTGGCTTAAACAATTGTGTGGTTTTCGAATTTAGGGATATTTTATTATATTTTTAAATTTGTTTAGAGTGATATAATTAAACTCTATAAGACAGTTTTCTATCTACGGTAATGTTCAAGTGGTCCTTGAATGTCCAAATTGAATTTGGACAATGACCCTAAATTTAACAATTTCGTTCATATGCACATTAAAAACTAAACCCTAGATACTAAAAACTAAACCCTAGACCCTAAATCATCGACCCTAGACACTACAAACTAAACCCCAGACCCTAAATCATCAACCCTAGATACTAACATGCGAATTATTAGTCCGGAGTATCACATCATCTAGGGTCGATGATTTAGGGTCTAGGGTTTAGTTTTTAGTGTCTAGGTTCGATGATTTAGGGTCTAGCGTTTAGTTTTTAGTGTCTAGGGTCGATGATTTAGGGTCTAGGGTTTAGTTTTTAGTGTCTAGGTTCGATGATTTAGGGTCTAGCGTTTAGTTTTTAGTGTCTAGGGTCGATGATTTAGGGTCTAGGGTTTAGTTTTTAGTGTCTAGGGTTTAGTTTTTAATGTGAATATAATCGAAATTGTTAGATTTAATGGTCAATGTCCAAATTCAATTTGGGCATTCAACGACCACTTGAACATTACTGTTTCTATGTGTGTTATTAAAGTGAAACCTTTAAATCTTTTGTTTTGTTCATGTTAGATATCATATCGGAATTCATGGTTACCCGATGGAGATCTGAGTTAATGAACGTAGAATTTGCCGAATTAATTTCGAGAGTTGGTGGATTCAAGGCAATCGGAGTCTTTAATCGATGCTTCCAGGAAAAAAATACTTATGAAATTCTCATAACTTCCTATGCTGCTATCGAGCAAATAGATGAAATGTATCGCATCTCATGGGATTCGTATAAGCAGTTGGGGAAGTTCGTGAACACGGGCAATATCGCTATGATAAGTTCACTAGTGACGTTGAATCATACAGAAGGTGTTGAGAGGATCTGGGAGGAGTGGAGTTCCGGGAAGATTATCTTTGACAGAGTGGCAAAGACCTCGATTCTGCATCGTGGGATCATTTAACTGTTGGATATCGATCTCATGGTCAGATGGAAAAGGCAGTTGAGATGGTAACAAAGGCGATTACTACGGGTAAACCATGTAAATGTGTACCCTCTCTTCGTACGTTATCAGAATGTCTTAAGCATCTGAGAAATCGCAGAGATAAAGAAGCAGCAGATGAGTTTCTGAAGATGGTTAAAGAGGGTTATCAATTTCTCACCAGGTGCTTTGAAGAAATGGTTAAATTGTATTTGAGAAACACTTCGAGTATGTCAATTAAGCGTCTGTCATATCGAATAAGAAGGTTATTTTGTTTCTATCTTAGAATGTGCTATATATGATCAACATGTTTTCATCGGATCAATTATAAAAGTCACACACGATAGAAATGACCCTTTATTAGCATATAGACAATTTCTCATTATTGTCTCGTGAATGTTGTATATAAGAAACTAAAGTTAAATGATTTTTGTGAAACAAACTCATTCCATAATGATGAGTAGTATAACATTTTTATGATAGGACAACTATCTAAGAAAAATAAGTAGAGTTTATTACAAGTCGTATACAAGAAATTTATTCCTATAATTGTCAATTTTTCTCCTTACAGCGCTCTATAAATGTACTTGGATAGTGTTTCGTAGAATTGGCTATTTGAAACAACGTGAGTCGTTACACCTGCTAGTTGATTTGAACACTGTGTATGAAATGTCAATTGTGTACAATATTCAGATGGTCTTTAATTAATGTACGTTTTGGAGTTCCATATATGCTTTGTTCCATTTGCAACTTCAGTAGTTGGCATACTGGTGCATAACAAAACTCTAGCTTTCTTTGACTCATACATGAGTTTTCTTAAAAGGATTTGAAACATTTAAGGTCCGTTATCCCATGATTATTACCCGATACTCGAAATTACTTTCACCACTCGGAGAATGCTACCGCATTTTGTTTTTTGCTTCTCCAAATAAGTTACCCTCCACAATGATATAAAATAGTATTTTTTTCTATATCATAACGAGAGGGATGGATCCTAATCCTGCTTCACGGGATGGTTTAGCAACTGCATATTTACTCATTGCGGATCATCCATAGAAAAATCATCTGAATCAACCAAATTTGTTTTTGAACTTGGTACTCAGTTTTGCCAGAACAACCTTCGCATGGAATGTAAAATTTCTGATAAATACTACTGTGTTTTAGAAATGTCAGGCTCTTTTCTTTCTCCGTCCTTGGAAAACAAATTTTATCAAAATGAGAACTGTTATGACAATGTAACATCCACGTCCGAAGTGAGTGGTACTGGGATAGCAGAACCGATCAAGGAATGCAATGTGGACAAAAGTGGCCATTATTTACATGATATTCAACGAGACTATTACACATCGGATACCGCTGCATCAGACATTCCATCTTCCACAGAAATCCCGCTAGAAATACATGATTATGGACAGGTATCAGTGAATCCAAGCAGTGGAAATTATCAGGCAACATTCAACGATTTTTCATTTTTTAACAAGGAAAAAATGTATGAGGAAACACAAGAAGCCATTGCAAATGACTTTCTAAGGACACTCAAGCTTTTTGTAGACGCATCACATGTACTAACTGAGGTTAGTTCTACCGTTCCCTCTCTCTTTGTGGTTAAAGTTACATTCCAGTGCCTGAATTATTAGGGGGTCAATAGGTTAGTTAAGCAAGTTTATAAGCTAAATAGGATGTTTTTTAAGTATAAGAGCAATTGACTGTTCTCGAGAAATAGTAGAGTTAAAATAGGATTATATTTAGTTCTTAAAAAATACTAAATTTTGATAATAATAATAATAATAATAATAATAATAATAATAATTATGCAGGGTTTACCTACAGAAGAGATTGGTGATGATTTTGAAGGTTTAGGATCTTCAGTTACAATTGACTACCTCCAAATTGGCTTAGCTGTAACTTCCTAGGTTTCACAGTCCAGGCGTTCCTTATAAAAAATGGAAAGGAGATTGACGATGATCTTGGTATGACATGGAAATGCAGATTCAAATCCACATGTGGTCAAGTTCATCTCACTCCTGCATTGTATCAGTATCTTCCACCTATCTACTTACAGAATTTCAACAGCTTTGTCTATGGTGTCTCTACAAGTGCTATGCTGACGCTTAATGAAACTAATTGGTTTCAAAAAATTTTGCTACAATGAGGCTTCTCTTGAAGCCTTTGTTGAGCATTCATCTTCCGAGTACTGTTACCAAGTGAAGAAAATGGTGGCCCGAATGATGTACCTCGGTGATGAAGAAGCAAATCCTCCCATAATACATCATGTAGGAGACATGAATATTCCAGGATCATCTGATGACTACAACAAGTGCATTGAGGCTGGAGGGCCCAGTGGTGTATTCAACTCGGGTAGTGAGAATCAGGGCTAGAGGGAGCCCAAGGCACAAAAACTCTGTCATTGTAGACGTCTGATTAAAATGCCTGACTTGTCAAAGGCACAAAAACTTTGGACTGTAGATTGTTGAGGCTGCATAAATTTCCAAAGGTGTCTCCGTCTATCGGATGCCTGAACAACCTTTTGCACTTGGTTTTACAACTCTGTAAGAAGATCAAGAGTGTTCCAAGCACCAAAGCTCTCACATTTATTGACCATGAAGGTTGCTCAAGCCTTAAAAAGTTTCCTCAAGGTTCAAGCACTCTAGAAAGCTTCTTTTGCGATGGAACATCAATAGAGAAATCATCTGAATCAACCAAATTTGTTTCTGAACTTGGTACTCAGTTTTGCCAAAACAATCTTAGCATGGAAAGTAAATTTTTTGGAAAGTACTACTATGCGTTAGAGTTGTCAAGCTCTTTCCTTCCCGCGTCCTCGCTAAACAAAATTTATCAAAATAAGAACCGTTCTAACACTATAACAACCAGTTCCCGAGCAGATGGGACCAGGTGTTGTATATGGCTCATAATATACATGACGGAGCGGAGCGATTGGAGCCGAAGGCTTGGAGGACACGTTTGGATTAGTGGACCGGGGTGCGGGAGAGGATTCCCCGCGGTATGAATTAGGAAGAATTCTAATTTGGAAGAAATTAGAATTAGGAAGAATCTAATTAAGTAGAATCCTTAGTGAAGAAGGATTCTAATTAGGAAGGATTCTGGTTCTCCTAGTTAGTTAGGGATTCGAATCCCCTATTATAAATACATGTGATTTGTATTCTTTGTAGACACTTGATTCATAAAATAAAATCGCTCCCGGAGACGTAGGCAATTTGCCGAACTTCGTTAACAAATCTTTGTGTCGTTTTCTTGCTTTATATTTTGTGTGATTTAGCTTGATTGTCAACAAGTGGTACCAGAGCCAGGTTAAAGGAAAGTTATGTCAGGAGGTGCAAGATTCGAGGTTACAAAGTTTAATGGTCATGGAAACTTCAGTTTATGGCAGACGAGGATGAAAGATATCTTGGCGCAGCAAGGGCTTTCGAAGGCGTTAAAGACGGTAAAACCAGAAGCGATGGAGGAGGATGATTGGAAGGAACTGCAAGATAAGACATCCGGGACCATACGGTTGTGCTTGGCAGATGAGGTCATGTATCACGTGATGAACCTTAATCATCCGGTGGAGATATGGAACAAGTTGGAAAAACAGTTTATGTCGAAAACTCTAACGACTAAATTGTATCTCAAACAGCGGCTGTATGGGATGAAGATGCAAGAAGGAGGAGATCTGGGACAACATATTAATAACTTCAATCAGATTGTCTCAGATCTAGCGCAACTCGAAGTAGCAATTGAAGATGAGGATAGAGCAATGATTTTGCTGTGTTCATTACCCTCTTCCTATGAACACATGGTGACTACCTTGACTTATGGAAAAGAAACTATCAAGACTGAGGAGATATCTTCTGTATTGTTGGCTCATAACCAGCGGAAGCAGAATTCAGGAGAGGTGAACTCTCAAGGAGATAGTTTATTTGTTAAAGGCGGCCAGGATCGTGGTAGAAGGAAGGAGAGAGATCAATCTGGAAGGGGTTCTTCTAGGTCGAAATCAAAGAATAAAGGGAATACGTTTCATTGTTACAAGTGCAAAGAACCAGGTCACATCAAGAGGAACTGCCCGATGATTAAGAACCAGGCCGACAGCCAGAATGGTTCTAAATCTAAATCTGTCAACGTGGTGCAGAATGACGGTTCGGATACTGATGGTGACATGCTTTCTGTTGCAGATACTCAGATGGCAGATGCGTGGATTCTTGATTCAGGTTGTTCTTACCATATTACTTCTAATAAGGATTGGTTTACCACATATAGGTCAGTTAATTCTGGTTGTGTCTATTTGGGTGATGATAGATGCTGTAATATTGCTGGTATTGGTGATGTCAGAATTAGGATGCATGATGGTATTATTAGAACTTTAATTGATGTAAGACACATTCCTAAGGTTAAAAAGAATTTGATTTCTGTGGGTACTTTACATAAGAATGGTTTTATCCCTAAGGCAGATGAGGATAGAGAGACCATTAAGATTGTAAAGGGTGCATTGATAGTTATGAAAGGGAAGTTAACTGCTGGAAACATTTATAAGTTGTTAGGGAGTACTGTTGTAGGTGGAGTTCAGTCTGTTGAGTCTGATGAAGACAACACAAAATTGTGGCATATGCGTCTAGGGCATCTTAGTGAAAGTGGAATGACTGAGTTGCATAAAAGAAATTTATTGCATGGTGTTAAGAGTTGCAAGTTAGATTTCTGTAAATTTTGTGTCCTTGGGAAGCAGACTAAAGTCAGTTTTAATACTGGAAAACACACTACTGAGGGTATTCTTGATTATGTGCATTCGGATGTATGGGGTCCTGTCAAAGAGCCTTCAATGGCTGGGTCTGTGTACTATGTTACTTTTACTGATGATTTTTCTAGGAAAGTTTGGGTATATTTCTTGAAACAGAAATCTGAAGTCTTTGCCAAGTTTAAGCTGTGGAAAGCTGAGGTGGAGAATCAAACGGGGAGAAAAATCAAGTATTTGAGGACTGATAATGGCACGGAATACACAGATTCGCAGTTCATCAAGTTCTGTGAGGAGAATGGGATTCAGAGGCACTTCACTGTGCGCAAGACACCACAGCAAAATGGTGTTGCTGAAAGGATGAATCGAACTTTGACTGAAAGGGCTAGGTGCTTGAGATTGAATGCGGGGTTGCCTAAACGCTTCTGGGCAGAAGCGGTAAGCATGGCGAGTTATCTTGTCAATAGATCACCAAGAGCATCTTTGGGAGGAAAAACAGCTGAAGAGGTATGGACTGATAAAGATATTGATTTTAGTTACTTGCGTATCTTTGGTTGTCCTGCTTTTGTGCATGTGCCTGGAGATGAGAGGTCAAAATTGGATGCAAAGTCGAAGCAATGCATCTTTCTGGGCTATAAGAAAGGTGTGAAGGGCTACAAGTTTTGGGATCCAGTTGAGAAGAAGATGGTGATTAGCAGAGATGCTGTTTTTGATGAGAAATCCATGTTGCAGCAGAATGTGGAGACAATCCAGATTGATTCAGTACAGAATCAAGAGCAAGCAGTTGAGAGAGTTGAAGAAGTTGAGATGGGTCAAAGCTCAGATTCTGCATCAAGTGGTTCCAAGACCACGGATTTGCAAGACTATAATTTGGCCAGAGATAGAGAAAGACGCATGAATGTGAAGGCTCCAAACAGATTCGGGTTTGAAGACATGGTCTCTTATGCACTCAACGTTGGTAGTGATGATCCAGCCAATTTTCAAGAAGCAATCACTAGTCGAGAGAAAGAAGGATGGATGGGTGCAATGGTAGAAGAGATGGAGTCTTTACATAAGAATGAGACTTGGGAGCTAGCCAGACTTCCAGAAGGAAAGAAAGCTCTTCGTTGTATGTGGGTCCTTAAGAAGAAACCAGCAGTATCAGAAAAAGAGGGGGAGAAATTTAAGGCTAGATTAGTAGCCAAAGGTTTTACACAGGTGAAAGGGGTAGATTATGATGAGATATTCTCTCCTGTGGTTAGACATACTTCGATCAGGTCAGTACTTGCTCTTGTTGCCACTCAGGATTTGCATTTAGAGCAAATGGATGTTAAAACTGCTTTCTTGCATGGTTATTTGGAGGAGGAGATTTATATGCAGCAACCTGAAGGTTTCGTTCAGCCTGGCCATGAACATTTGGTGTGCAAGTTGAAGAAATCTTTGTATGGACTCAAGCAGTCCCCGAGGCAGTGGTATAAACGGTTTGACTCCTACATGAAGAAGATTGGATACAAGCGATGTGAGTATGATTGTTGTGTGTATGTGAAAAACCTTGATGATGGTTCTTCTATTTTTCTGTTACTGTATGTTGATGATATGTTGATTGCCGCCAAGAACATGAATGATGTTGTGGAATTGAAAGCTTTGTTGAGTCAAGAATTTGAGATGAAAGACCTAGGTCCTGCTAAGAAAATTCTTGGGATGGAGATTCGTAGAGATAGGAGCTCTAGAAGACTATGGTTATCTCAGCAGGGATATGTTGAGAAGGTCTTGGAAAGGTTTGCTATGAGCAATGCAAAGCCTGTGAGTACTCCTTTGGCGAATCACTTTCAGCTTTCTGAAGAAGATTGTCCAAAGATAGATAAGGAGATTGAAGAGATGACCAAGGTTCCTTATGTTAGTGCAGTTGGTTGTTTGATGTATGCTATGGTTTGCACTCGTCCTGATTTAGCTCATGCAGTTAGTCAAGTGTGCAAGTATATGTCTAAACCAGGAAAGAGGCATTGGGAGGCAGTCAAATGGATCTTCCGGTATTTGAAAGGTACTGTTGGGCATGGTTTGATGTTTGGTGGGCAACATGGCGATCCATTGGTAGAAGGGTATGTAGATGCAGATTATGCTGGTGATCTGGATAATAGGAAGTCTACGACGGGGTATGTGTTTACTCTTGGTGGAGGACCTATTTGTTGGAGGTCAACACTTCAGTCTACTGTTGCGTTGTCTACAACTGAAGCTGAGTATATGGCGTTAGCTGAAGCTGCAAAGGAAGCATTATGGCTTACTGGTTTGGTTCAGGAATTGGGTGTTGAGCAAGGTGGAGTTGAATTGCATTGTGACAGTCAAAGTGCCATTTATTTGGCAAAGAATCAGGTGTATCATGCTAGAACCAAGCACATTGCTGTTAGGTATCACAAGATTAGAGAATTGATTGCATCTGAGGAGATCTTGTTACTGAAGGTTCATACTTCTGAGAATGCTGCTGACATGTTGACAAAGCCAGTTACTTCTGACAAATTCAAACATTGTTTGGATTTGTTAGATATTCGCAGTTGCTAAGAAAGTGAGGTAGCCCGGTCCACATAGCGTGTTTAGAAGTTGGTTAAATCTTCTGGGAGGCGTGATTATTCGCCAAGGTGGAGATTTGTTGTATATGGCTCATAATATACATGACGGAGCGGAGCGATTGGAGCCGAAGGCTTGGAGGACACGTTTGGATTAGTGGACCGGGGTGCGGGAGAGGATTCCCCGCGGTATGAATTAGGAAGAATTCTAATTTGGAAGAAATTAGAATTAGGAAGAATCTAATTAAGTAGAATCCTTAGTGAAGAAGGATTCTAATTAGGAAGGATTCTGGTTCTCCTAGTTAGTTAGGGATTCGAATCCCCTATTATAAATACATGTGATTTGTATTCTTTGTAGACACTTGATTCATAAAATAAAATCGCTCCCGGAGACGTAGGCAATTTGCCGAACTTCGTTAACAAATCTTTGTGTCGTTTTCTTGCTTTATATTCTGTGTGATTTAGCTTGATTGTCAACACCAGGGTACAAGACCTGATCAAGGGAAGGTACCTGGATACCCGCCATGGAGACCGCTGCCTCAGACATTCTGTCTTCTTCCACAGATATTCCACCAAAAATACTTGAATATGAACAGATATTAGTGCAGACTCCAAGTCGCGAAAGGTTTCAAGAAACATTCTATGATTTCTCATTTTTTACCAATGAAAAAAGGTATCAAGAAGCTCAAAAAGTCATTCCAGATGACTTTCTAGAGACAATCAAGCTTATCACTAGCGCGACACTTGTAACAAGGGACAATTATCCGTCAAATAGGATCCGTCAAATCGTGAATTGAACATATTTTTTGAGGCAACCAAACAACCCGAACATGTATACTGATATTCCAATCCATGACAACAAGGGACAATTATCCGTCAAGTCGTAAATTGAACATATTTTTTCAGGCAACCAATCAATCCAAACATGTATACTGATATGCCAAACCATGACAACAAGGGACAATTATCCGTCAAATAGAATCAGTTAAATCTTAAATTGAACACAATTATCCGTCAAATCGGATCCATCAAATCTTAAATTGAACACAGTTTTGAAATTTCAACCCATGACAACAAGGGAGAATTATCCGTCAAATATGATCCATCAAATCGTAAATTGAATATATTTTTTCATGCAACCAACCAACACAGGGACAATTATCCGTCAAATAGGATCCGTCAAATCGTAAATTGAACGTATTTTTTCGGGCAACCAACCGGTTATGTGTACTGATATTCCAACCCATGACAACGAGGGACAATTATCCGTCAAATCATAAACTGAACATATTTAACTAACCAACCCGAATATGTATACTAATATTCCAAACCATGATAACAAGGGACAATTATCCGTCAAATGACCCGTTAAATCTTAGATAAAGAACATTTCTTCAGGCAACCAACCAACCTGGACATGTATAATAATGTCCAACCCATGACAACGAATAATAACAAGGGACAATTATCCGTCAAATCGTAAATTGAACATAGTTTTTCAGGCAACTAACCAACCCGGCCATTTTGTAAGAGTGACGTCAATTTAGAGTTCTGTTGTGACCTTCAGATTCTATTAAAATTACCAAATTAGCAATCCACATATGTGGACAACAACAAGATCAGCAAACAAATAAATCCTTTGGAACCAAAAATGGGTCATTTGTAACTGAAAATAATATATCCCAAGGCAAACTTGGATATAAGAGTGCACTTAAATTTTAAAATGAGAACAAAAGCCCTTTTGAAAGCTAGATCAGCAAACAAAAATTTAGTGCACTTAAGTTAGGAGACAGTACTTTAAAGGGGAAATTAGACAGCCACAAACCATAGTAAGTATTGATGACTCACTAGGAAAAGGTAGGAATGTATTGAACATTTCCACCAACTATAATACATTGGCACATACCTCTTTTGCACATTTTACGTTTAGAGATGGGAAATATAATTCTATTATACACTGAGTTCGGGAGAAGTTTCAATTGAGCTTATCCTCATCTTCCATTGAGTAAATTAGAATCACGGGATAGTTCAACATGAAATACAGATTTGGAGAAGGACAATTTAATGTAGTATATAAGGAGGGACTCTTTTTAAGTAGCAAATTAAAATCACATGATAGTTCAACATGAAACAGAAATTCAGGACATGGCAATATAATTAGGAAGGGACTCTTTTCAAGTTTCAATTGAAGTTATCCTCATCTTTCACAAGCAAATTAGAATAATCATAGGATGCTTCAAAAGACAACGAATGTAGTATTTAATAATATATAGCTTATTTAGTCAACATAATATATTGTGGTTTGTGTTTAAGCAAATAAAAGACCGTGGTTTGTATCTTTTGCAGAATTAAGTAAATGGTTGACTTTTGTTGACGTGAACGAAGACATTTTTTGTCCAAAATGAAAGCGAATAATTGCAGTAAAATTAACAAGCAAAGAAATCAAGAATTGGAACTTGGGACCAACTACATTTGTAACACTAGAAAAATTGCAAAACTTGATCAGTTTGAAGGAAGTAACATTACTTTCATAGATTGCATTATGAACAGAGCACCATATTTATCTTTTTTGAATGAAGTGTTCTTCTCCATGGTAAGAAGAAATGCAACAGTAATAACTTTTTCATTATTATTACAGCTTCTGGTTTCTCGGATATAAATAATTCCCTAAAGCTGAATCATTCATCTCCCTCTCAAATCCAGCAAGCCTCATCCTTCATAAGAATCTTCGGTTCAATTCTTTCGAAAGGGTCAAACCACGTTGAACATCGCTGTGATGGAACCCAAGAATGATATACAATTATGATCTCAAGATCTTCACAGCATGCAAGGATGAAGCATTATAGATAAAGCAAAGAAGAGGACAGACATGCTTTTATTGTATGATGTTATTAACAATATACCATTTGGAAACTCCAAGGAAAATCACAACTAAGTAAGAAAACAACAAGTTTTTCTCAAGTGTAAAAATTGCAAACTGTGGCAGGACAAACATATAGTTCTCATTTGGAAAACAAAATGCATAAATTAAAGGATTAATACATCGGGATCCATGTACTTTAAGAACTCATCATCCCCCAACGATGACACAACAAAAACTGAGGTTTAGATAATACTGAAATGACCAATGAAATCATACGTTAGCAACAGAAGTTTCAGAAGGTGGTTCTGAACTTTTCTCTACTCATGCCATCATTGCCATGAGTCGGGCTCCCTCTACTAGGCTATAATGTCAATTTTTCTCCTTACAGCGCTCTATAAATGTCATACATACCCAACTCGGATAGTGATTCGTAGAATTGGCTTTTTGAAACAACGTGAGTCGTTACACCTGCTAGTTGATTTGAATACTTTGTGTATGAAATTTCAATTGTATACAAAATTCAGATGGTCTTTAATGTACGTTTTGGAGTTCCATATGCTTAGTTCCGTTCTGTCATGTTAAACTGGAAATTTGCAACTTCAGTAGTTGGCATACTGGTGCATAATAAAACTATAGTTTTCTTTGACTTATATGATCCACGTCTTCTTCAGAGGATTTGAAACAGGTAATGTCAGTTATCTCATATGTATTACCCGATACTCGAAATCACTTTCACCACTCGGAGAATGCAACCACATTTTGTTTTTCTCCAAGTTACCAAGTTTCCCTCCACAATGATATAAAATAGTGATGGGAAAATATCTTTCTTTCTCTCTGCACTATATAATGCATTATTCTTTTCAAATATGATTATTTTATGCAAAAAATTTCTCAAGTTTGTGTTTTTTAAATATCTTTTACTTCACTAAGAAAATAAAAATGAAAACCGTGAAAACGGGAACTCTCCTAAACCTTCATCTTCTTTCAGCCATTCAATGGTTTAGTACTACAGTGAATGGTTTAGTTTAGTACTACAAGTCCCACAACACAGGAGCAAGATTCTTTCAAACAACCTTAGCCAAGGCCGCAGGTAGCCAAGAGGGCCAAGTAAGGTTGCTTAATACCGGACCGAAAGTCAAAACAGAGAATGCATTGGCTTAGTCTGAAGTGTATGAAAACTTAAGTTCAAAAGCTTCATGTGGAAAAAAATAACACAATGAAATGAAAATATACAGAAATATAATACGAAACCTTATAACAATCTCTTATTGAAAAGGTTTTGATTTGTGTTGTAATTTTATCATTAAAGGCAGCACCAACACGTGACACGAATCGTTGTTAATAGATACATTAATCAATCCCATCGAATTAAGCACATTAATAAGGGCCTAAAACTAATGCACAAAACTTCAAAATAGCCAAACCAAACCTAATACATTACTATCTTCAAACTCCCAAATGCTGCTCTGCTCCACACCTCTTCTCTGCCAATAATAAATAAAATCAAAACTTTTTCACCAGAAACGTGTCCTTGTCGTCAACTTTTTTACTCCTAAATCAGCAAACCCCCTATTTTTACTCCTCATGATGTTGTTGAGGATGCCCCACCTGTTGCGGTCTGCTTAGCTACGTAAATCTGCTTCAGCTTCGAAGGAGGGAAGCTCTTTTCTCCCCCCATAGTTTGATTCCTTCCTTGATACCCCATCCTCCGGTGGTGATGGTGTTGGTGGTGGGACCATTCACCCCCGGAACTAGCATTCTTCTGAGAATCATGACCTCCTCTTTGGTACCCGTACCCCCCAGAAGTACTCTTTTGACGGGAAGGTTGTTGCTGCTGTGTCTTAAAAGAAGCAGAATTTCCGCCATTTCCATTCTGGACTCCGTCCGGAATAGTGCTTGTCGATGAGCTCCGAGCAATGGCATTTTGTGTTGAAGTAGCACCACCACCTGTAGAGTCCACCAACCCAAGTTCATCTGGCAACACTGTTGTTGCATCATCAGAACCTGCAGGGAAATTCTGGGTTTTCTTATCAGAGGAGGATGTGCCTGCTCTAGAATCCGAATACCTATTAGCCAATGGTTGGTCGACAGCTGGACCGCGGTTAAACTGAGAAGATAGTGAACTGTCTGCCTGCGGTTGCAAAGGCATTGACACCGGAACACCAGATTGAAGAGGCGATGAAGAAACGTGGGACCATCGAGCTTGAACTGACATCTCAGGAGAGGACTGTAAAAGGAATATCATCAGACATCAAAACAGAGCAGCAAGGGAAAAATAGGACAATGTCTGTAAATTAGCTTTTATGCCACATTTTAAAAAGGCATAATACCTTCCTAGCTCCTAAACTTGGCCTCCTCAACTTTACGAAGACCTATTAGCTACATTAACTTGTCCCTTTTTATCACTTAGCCGCTCAACTCGTCAAATGCAATACACATTGCCTCTCTTTTATCGTGACGTAGCATAAATTTATAATCAACACATATATGACGTGGCAAGAACTATGCCACGTCAACATAAAAGGGCAAATCCTGCTATATCTAGTGAGTTAATGGGGCTAAGTGGAAACAAATTACAGGCTAACAGGTTGTTCCCTAAGCTGGGCAGCTAAGTGAAAAAATGGACAGGTTTAGAGGGCGGCAGAGGTATTGAACCTTATAAAAAAAAACACATTTTCCTCGGCAGAAAGTACATATCAGAAAACCAAGCAGTTGTCGCCTGAATACACATGTTATCTCAATCATCTTACAGTGATTTATTTTTTTTCTGAAAGAGTAACAACCATATGGCTAGCCATTCATAATCTAGGCAAAAAACTTTACCTGGAAAGGCGAAACATCAAACATGGCTAAAGGAGATCCCAGAGGCATTAATGGTGAGCCAGGGGCCAGATGCTGGATAGGAGCTGGCATATTGGCGGGATTGCGCTGTGCAGAAACCATGTTCAAACAATTCATGTCCCCTTCACCAAACCCACCAATGACAGAAGACGGAGGGTTATGCTTCCCTGACGGAAGATAGGTCGTACCCATGAAACTTAAACCAACTTGTCCAAACTGTCCGACAGGTGCGAAATGGTTATAGACAACCATGTGTGGTGGTGGTGGTGGTGGACCTTGAACCCCGGGAATGCTTCCAGGGGGGCTGATGAAAGGTCCAGTGAAACCTGCTGGAGGGCCGTAGAATGAATCTACACCAGAAGAATGGTGTTGCCAAGTTCCAAGTGGACCAGACACTGATGCATTACTCTTCTGGTGAGGTTGTTGTGACTGAGGAGACGCTGCTGACTCGTCATCATGCGGTCCAAATGCAAAGATAGGTCCTCCTCCCAGCATTGGGTTCATCTCGTAGAACGGAAAATGAGAAGGTGGGCCACCAGGAACATGGGAAAGCATCATCTGACTAGACGAATTAGGTACAGGGGCCCACAACGAGATTGGTGGTGTCTCCACAGAAAGATCGGCAGGTAGAGCAACACTGAGAGACTCTTCAGCTCTAGATTGACTTGATAACTGTTCATCTCCACCAGATACACCTTCAAGAACAAAATGACAGGCAACAAAAACAAATTTTTTAAAGAAATCCCAGTGGGAATACAAGCATTTAGATTCCTGGAACGGAAAAATAAGCACCTGCTTTTATACAATCAATATCTGCAGTGCCAAATTTTTTGGAATCTGACGTAGGGACGGGACCCGCACTCATCCTGTTATCAACAATCTCATCACTATTACTTATAGCTGCAACAGCAATGGCTGAAGCAGCTGCTTCTGCCTCTGCCTCACAATCCACCAAATGAGAGCAGTCATTTTCAGCTGCAGTGAGATTGTGAGGAATTTGGATGGGACCTGGAGGCCCTATCCCGTGACAGACAGCACGGCTACTTGGAGGAAGAATTGTTGGGGATGTAACAGCACCTGGAAAGAAGGGAAAAAAATACTTCAAATATAATAATCAAACAAGAAAACTAAGATCATGTGCAAGTTTACCAGAAAAAGTATGCCCACCAAACTGAATTTTTTCCCCTGCAAGTAATGAATTGATAGGGCTTGCGGTAGAAGAAAAAGACTTCTCCTTGACCAAGATGGATGATGAAGGCAAATTGGAGTCGCCAACTGGATCTCCACCAGTAGAATTTGAATCAAACTTTGCAGGCTTCATAGCCTCATCGAGTTGACTCTGGGTTAGAGCCATAACCTTGCCAGATCAGATATATTAGTTTCTCAATTTACGAAAAATATATATTAACAAGTAGAACAGAATCACATATAGTGCAAGGCAAACACTATTTGAGAGAAAAACTAAATTAAATTTCAGTGATGTTGAAGATATCCCATGAAAAAAACCCATGCATGAAAAAGCAAAAGCTGGAGCAATAAAATAGCATGTATCAGCTAGTTTGTTATTCTTAATCTATTTTATCAGCAAGATGCTGGAGCGCAAATTTGCATATTTGATTTCGCAACTCTCCTCCAACTTAAGCATTTATAGCATGAGAATTGGATAGTTTCAAACTAAAAACAAAATATGAAACCATAGAGAATAAATAAGCTCAGTATGCCAATAGCAGAGATTCCCATATACAAAAAAAGTTCAAGATTGATTCAACTGAAAAAAAAAAAAAAAAAAAAAGATACAAGCAAAAGCCATAAGACTCACTAATTGCAGAAACTCTTTATGCTTTCCTCAATGCAATGTTTAGTATTTACCAAAATTAAAAGAGGTAGAGAGGAGAGATAGAAACGGAGGAACATTTAAAGAACCCAATCACTGCAATAACTACCAAAATGCTAGCTAAAAAATCACATACTTGTTGGTTGATCCGGGAATTACTCCAAACACCCAAGGATGCTTGGGCATTGTCCAGAATCTTATGCTTGCTTTCAAACATTAGACCTGTGGCATAATTCTTTCCACCACTTGATACAGCAGGTAAGGAGCTTGGCTGGAAGGATCTGTAGGAGAAAAATATTACAAATGCATCTAGAGAGGAGAAATAACAATACAAGTTCCTCGAAGAAAAAATTACTTGATTGACTGAGATCTTATATCTGCATGGGAATCAGTTTTCACAGCAGGAGTTCCAATTGGAGGCAATGGTTGGGATATCACAGGAGAATTAAATCCACCCGACACTTCAACCTTGGCTAATCCATGCCCATCAGAGCTAACACACTCCAAGTGAACACTGTTCGATACTTCTGCTCCCATTGATGAAGGAATCTTATTGGAGGTGACAAATGCAATGTTACTTTGAGAGCTAGAACGAATTTTCCGTGGCAACTGGCATCAACAAAAGAAAATTTAACTGACGCACATTCATTTACTACAATAAACAACGCACCAACTACAGTGAAAAAAGTCGTTCAGCAACATTTATTTCCTACAACAAAAGGAACTAACGATATGCAAATATGAATTCAGATACCTTAAGAACCCGAGACTTTGCTTTGTTTTCTTTCTCCCTTTGTTCCCGCCGATCATTCAGCATCTGCCTCTTTGACCTCACCTCAATAAAATCGTCATCATCACTTGGAGCTTCTATGCCAGGTTGCTCAAAAACACGCACAACTCCACTTTGCAGAGGTGCATCAACAACATCTTCTCCTGAGTTTACAATACTCTGATTCTTTCTCAAAGATTCTTTTCCACCTCCCTTGTCAAACTTACTCCCAGAATCTAGTTCACGTGAAACGATAGTACGAGAATTCAAGCCCTCTGAGTCAATTGTGTGTTTTGATGGCCTATTTGGCACAACTACCCTTGCAGAGGTGTTTTTTGCTCTACTCACCCTACCACTGTTATTGGACCTATCATCCACCCCATGGGGACTAGATGAAGCAACTGTAGCTGAACTTTCCCGAACACGAAATTCAGTCCGCTGACGTCGAGGTCTGTGAAATCCAATTGAATCTTGGCGAGAGTTTTCATTAGCCTGCAAAGATGATCTTGAGCCAGAATTTTTTATAGCAAAGGAGTACCTCTTCCCTCTCCCACCAGATATTATGCCCCGACCCTTTGATGCAGCTGTATCTTTTTCTTTAGAACCATACTGATATGACATTGCCCCATTTTGAGGCTGCCCTTCCCATTGTTTAGTGGAGGAGCCTCTGAAATTTCTCCTCAATGATTCAGGCCTAGAATTGCTATCTTCCATATGAGATATTTCTCCTTGGTGCTGTGTCTTCACATTGATATTTGCATTTCCACTCGGTGGTATTGAATTTTTCTCTTTCAATGCTTGACCATGAGATACATCTAAGTTTCTTGGAACAAGACCCGGTTGATTATCCATTGAAGCAGACACGTGACTTCCGATAACATTACGAGAAGCATTGTCTTGACCTGGTTGTACAGGAGGCAAAGAACCTCCACCATTCTGATTCGAAGGAAAATTATTCGGAAGATTGGACGGCTGCATGAAAGACAATGACTGGGGAGACAATGGTAATATCCCCTGAGAAATAGGAGATGTATACCTCAGCTGACCAAATTGAAAAGGGTGCATGTGCGGGAGAGATGGACCACCTACGGGTGTGTGAAGATGAAGAGGCATCTGTATAGAACCAATCTGTATGGCTGGAACTGGTGATGGTATGAGAGAAGGACCAGTAAATAGCCCAAACTGCAGCTTAACCGGTACAGAAGGAACGCCTGTCTGTCCTGATGAAGATGAAATCTCCGGTGCCATGGTCAAGCCACAAGTATTAGAAGCATCAACGGTAAATTCAGATACTGAAGATGTTTGAGGAACATTTTTTGGCTGAATTACTAAATCTTGCAGCACCTTCTCATTTTCTGGGAAAATTCGGCTGGAGTTTTCAACACTCTTAGCAGAATCCATAGGTTGGTGGGCTTGTACACCACCATCCATCCCTTCAAATGACTCTTGTCCTTCCACAGAAATTTGTTGAGCCACAAATTGGGTATCTTCATTCCTTGAGCTTCTTTCAAACTCATCATTTGGCATCCCAACTTCTACACCCTCATTGAAGCCAAGGACCAGGTTCTCTATCATGTCAGAAACTTTCTCCTCCACATGTGTGTCTACAAAATCCTGAGCTAGGTTAGCATTATCATCTTCCACATCATGCACTTCATCTTCCTCTTCATAGTCATCTACATCCTCATCATATTCTTCTTGTTCCTGCAGCCGTTGATCATTTTCACTAGTCCATTCTTCATCATCTGCTGTGAAGACACTCGAGGCGCTCATCAAATTCTCTTTCTCAGTCCCCATGGTTAAAGTTGCATGTTCATCCCCTTTTCCCAACAAGGCAGGATTTTTGCCCTCATTACCTGATAATGCCTGAGAATCATCCAAATCATCATGTGAGAGATGGACAGGAGAATCAGGAGGGCTTGAAACAGAGAGTGATGACTGTGAATCACATCTTGCTGAGTTCCTATCCATCTTGTATGCTACATTCTCCGTTTGCTCTTGATGAGAATCAATTCTTTCACCAAATCCAGCATTCTCTTGGTGGCTGCTGTCATACCTAGCCTGCGTGGAAGACTCGTTTCTTGGACCAAGATTATAATGCATACCACGATCTGGACCAGGACCATCATTATTAGCTATATAAGGATTTCTAAGCATTGAATTCACTGGAGGAGGGGGTAGGACACGAGGTTGCTTCATGGGATATCTTGACCTCCCAAAAGAATAAAGACCATCTGCCTCTGGATTTTGATACATCCTTTCATGGTTTGGATTGCCTCGCGAATGATTAGGCGGCCATCCAACATCACCAAATCTCTCAGTAAGATTCTCGTGAAATTCAGAATCAATCTCCATCCTTCGACCATAATAAGGATCTCCATCCCCTGACATGTTCCACCTCTGACCCAGAGCATCCAGATGAGAATCATGATAAATCCTTGAAGGAACAAATCCAGGTCCCCCATAGAACTCCTTCCTGGGATGCGTTCTTCCTCCAACAACAGGTGAATCTTGTGGAAAGAAGGTTGAGCTGTTCCCGTTTTCAAATACATCTCTACGAAATTGAGGTCTGGACCCCATCTCAAATGGTCTATTCTTCATAAATCCTGAAGAATCAGATGATGCTGAAGTTGTGATCCTCTCAACCATTCTTTCACTATCTTCCCAATCACCCATATCTGCAACCTTTGAAACATTCTTTTCCGAAATTTTCTCATCAGAAGAACTACTAATGTCACTGCTCCTTTCTCCTTCAGCATTTCTTCTTCTTGCAATCTTTTCCTCCAATTCCAAAAGCTTCTGCTTAGCAGCCTGTTTTCTCCTCTCCTCCTCCATATGCATTCTGCGTTTCTCCTCCTCTCTAGCTATCCTTTGTTCCTCAGCTCTCCGTGTCACTTCCAATCTCTCTTCTTCTAACCTTCTGTGCTCTTCTTCTTGTTCCCTGGCCACCCGTATCCTCTCTTCCTCTTCTCTCTGAGCCATCTCCATCGCTCTTGCTTGTTCTTCATTCATCCGTTGCCGTCGCTGTTCTTGCAACTTTTGAACTTCCTCAAGTTCAGCCTCAAAAGATTCCCTTACAGGATCATGAAAATCAGTTTGTTTAACCACTTCTTTCTTTTTCTTCAATATTCCAACTAAAGGCCCCGAAAGAAGGGAATGGTCCCGTTCATCAAAAGCAGGCCCGTACTCTAAATAAGGCTTTTCATTTTTCGAGAATGACCGCAGCCTATCCCTACCAAAATTCAATATTGGATCATTAATTGGAGGCCCCCTACTACCCAAAGAAAACGATGATTTTGTTAGTGAGCTACTCTGCTGTCCATTACCCCTGTATTTATTGTATTGTCCATTACCAAACTGCTCTCTATTGTTCCATTCCGACCCTCGATTGGCAAAAGAGTCCATCTTGTTATTCCAAGGCTGCCTCCCTGGTGATGACGTGTACTTGTTGTTCTCCTTAGTTGCTTCTCTGTTCATACTAGATTGCCTCGTGCCAACACCATTTTTTTCGTTCCCAGCATCTTGAACACCATATCTATCACTAGAGAGAGGTGAAGGAACTCTCCATGAGTTTCCATCCACTCCCTCTCTACTAGGCATTTTAACATCTCTCCCATAATTGTCCAACTTTGCGACTTCGCTGGAAGAAATATTTCCAGTTTCATTGTCACGTTGTCCCCGTCTGTCGAAGAGATAATTACCAGGTTTCTGAGGTAAAATACTCGGCCTTGGAAAATCGAAATCCATGTCCAAGAAAGTTTCATGCTTGGAAAATCCATAGTCTCTCCCTCTTTCAGTCAAATTAAGTCCTGTATCACGCTCATCATCTGCCCAATCTGACCTAGGATTCAACCGCACTAATGGCAATGGTCCTGGAAGTAAGTCTTCCGGCTTTCGATGTTTCTCAGACATGAAAGAACCACGACTTTCAGCACCATTCTCTCGCAAAACGTTATTCCTTGACTGCAATTGTGGACGCATGTCAGAAAATGTACTCAAATGGGGAGCGTTCCCCCTATCATTAGACAACTCCTCAGACATACTAAACTGCTTCTGTTTCTGATTCATACCATCTTTCTGCTTCTTCTCAGGCCCAGAATTTGCTGGCAGAGAAGCCTTCAATGACGGGAAATCCTCACCCCTAAACACCGCAGCTTTCTCAATCATTGGATGACCACGGGAAGGAACAGCAACTGCAGGAATCACTGTTCTAGCTGAAGGCGGTGTATACAAACTGCTACTGACACCATTAACAACACCTACCAAACCCTGATTAGCAACTTGACTGTTACCAGAGTTATCCACTGTCTGATCATCACCACTGGCTTCTTTTTCCTGTATGGCCACAGCAGCTGGCTTGGTCCAGCCCACACTTGAGGAACTAGGACGAGGTCCACCTCCCAGACCACCTCCTGATGGGCCCCCGCCTGACCCTACCGAATCAAACTTCTCATGCTCCTTACGCAGTGAGGGTAGATTCAAGGGGGGTGGAACAGAAAGTTTCGGTCCAGACGCCTTTTGTGAGCTACGTGGCCTGGAAAGTACCACCATTCCTCCTCCTCCTCCACCTCCAAAAGGCCGGTTGCGGTTCGACCCATAAGAGCTTGAATGATGCTGGTGATATTGTTGCTGCCCATATGATTTATTAAGATTCACAGCGACATACTTGTTCCCGACTCCGGGATTGGCCATCTCAGGGCCCCCACCCAAATACTCTACCCGTAGAGCGGCCTCTGATCACACAAATCAAACCCTAGAAAGCAGAAACTTCTTCCAACCTGATCAACACAAACTTACTAATCAATAACCGTAATCATCAAATTCCGATAGTAACTATTAAAAATAAAATACTGACGTAATGCATTGGTCAATAAACTACATTTCTATTTCTAATAATTTCCAGCAATTACAGATCAGTGACGAATCCAGGATTTTAGGTTCTATATGTGTCCGGTCAATTCTCAAAATACGGATCCATCTCCTCAATTATTACAGAAATGAAACATCAAAGCCTCTCCAAATTCATTTTGCACACACTGCATCAACAATTTACAAGCAAAAGAACACGAAACAAAAAAGCTACACGTAACAGCATATTTAAAAGCTTGAATATGATGCTAGTCATGGTAGGCAGGAAAAAGAAAAACAAAAACAAATTACAGCTTCCACAGCACACTGAAGATTCCGAATTCGGGCATCAAACTGATTAAAACACAGAAGATACTGAATGAGGATCAATTGAGGAGCTAAATTGAATCCCGAAGTAGCAAAAGAATAATCTAGGGTTAGGGATTTAAAAGAAGACAAATATCTAGATTCGAGAAAAGAAAAGCAAAATCAAAGGAAAACTAACCTGTAGTGGAGATCGGCAGAGGATGCGAATTGAGTCGGTGGCAGGAGTGCGCCGCCGTCTCCGTCGCCGTCGCCGTCGTAGAAGGATTAGGAAAGAACGATGGAGATGGAGAACTGAGTTGGAAGTTAGAGCGAAGAAAACGATCAAGGACTATATCGGTATAGTTCTATACCTGCGCATTTGCACTTCTTGGTATGCCACCATCAAACGTCGTCGTTTGCGCTCAAGTGAAACGATGCCGTTTCTAAGTTATTGAAAAGGCCCAAAAAGAAAAATTGGCTCAAAAGTATAATCGTTTCGATATTCCAGCTGTCAGTGAGGGCTCTGGCTTGTGTTATCCGTGCCACCATAGTTATAAAAGGAAATTCTGGAGGACTCTTAGAAGTTCCATGTGTCATGGAACTACTCGATACGATTATTTGACATGTGTATAAACTCTCTATAAAATTGTAAAAAATTATGGGATCATGTACACATATAAATAATTGTATGGGATGAGTTCTATTCCAATTAAACTCCTGGAGCTTGGAAGAAGAACTCGGTTATAAAAGATCAAAGGTGTTAGAAAGATGTTTAATTTGTGGATCAAATATATTTTATATCATGTTAATATTGTAATGAGTTTTTGTATTGAAATTGTTCGGAATAATTTTGTTAAGATGAAAATGAGGGGTTTTAGTGAAACAAACTCCAATCTTGATGATTGTGGGTGCATTTTGTGTGTAGGATATTAATATGTTTGAAATAGTAAGAAGTAAATATGTTGAACAAGGTTTGTAGCTTTACTTTGATATAAGAGTGAGTTCAATATTTTTACCTAAATCTTTCTTACTCAAAATTAACTATTAACATTCTAAGAAATTTAGAAAAAAATGATATACATAATAGGAGAACAAATATATAAGGAAAATAATTATTTTTGTAGTTTTAATTGTTTATCTAAGCTTTAAAAAGTTACGATGAACTTTATGTTCATGCTAAATTGCTAGTTTGTTAGCTATTTAGTTACAAAATAGATGGTATCAAACGTACATATTATAAATGATAGGTTTTTATATACTTTCTTCAATGATTAGCTTACATACTTTTATTGCGATCTAATGTCAACCCAAAAAATGAAGAACTTATAATTTTTTTAGAAATGATACTTTTTACATTCAAATCGTTTTGATACATTATTTATGGGCTTATTATATTACGAGTATAATATATATTGGAAACTAGAGAATCTTTGTTTAGCTTTTGATGACGATAATGAGATTTTGGATCCAAATCCATAACTCTTAAGGTAATTATACTTTAGTAACCCGCAAAGCAAGTGTGAACCGTCTCAGTGGCCCAAATAAATTTGACCGGGCTAGAGTGACCAACCCAACACCTAAGCGGTACCTTGTAACTCGGGCACAACACGCCCCAAGAAGGAAGTAGCGCTTAGTCAGTCGAACATGGCATTCGACTACGATAAGCACCAAAACTGAGTATGGATAAGTGACATTGCAGAAGAAGTCTATAAATACTCCTCCCCTAATAAATGCAAGGTAATGTTTGACATTACTCTCTAACTAAATTCTTTCCATTTTCAGCATTCCCCTAAATCCCATTTTATACGTACTGACTTGATCGTCGGAGTTTTCGCACGGTTCGAGCCTGCCTATTCCACATGAGGAGCCGAGATTCCAAACCTAAGTCAACTGAATCTCTTTGGAAGGACCCACTTGAATTCACTTTGTCATGACCTTTTATTTGTCAAAATATGAAAGTTTGATGCTGGAAAATCAACTATATTTATAATGCTTGCAAAAAGTTATAGTAATAATCAAACTAATAGTCCAGTAAGCGATGGAAAGAACAGTCATTTAGGTCTATCAAAAATCATTAATATAATTTGGCTATGTTAATCTCAAATCTCAAATTTATTTGGGATTCAGTCTTACCTATGATGTTAGTATATTATGCCCTGAATACAAAAGAAAAATCAGCATTCACTTTCTTATATTCCTTCTTTTGGTTTTTTATATCGAAGTATATTCAAATGATTTCGACATATAAATCTTCTATTTCACTAATAATTTGTGTTTTCAAGTCTTATCGATCGTCGTCGAAATGTCGCCGACCGACCATCCACCACCTAATAGAACTTCCTTCGACGATCAAATTAGTAAACGTTGAGAGAGAAAGCAAGTAGAGAGAGAATGAGGTAAGAAGGAATGAATATTTGGAGAATACTAGAAAATGTACCTTTTTCCTTTCCATTTAAGGGTTTTATAGTGATATCACCTCAACCCTAAATGGAAGGTGAATTGCCCAAAGTACCCTTTGCTTGGTGAGCAAGAGAATATCTTTTTAGGTATTCTTTCGTATAGATGTATGAAGATTTGGTTGATGTCACGTCATCCCTCTTTATTTTTTACAATGTGGGTATAACGGGCGGCTCGAGTCGTTGGGGCACGTCAAGCTTGGTGACGGTGCCTTCCCCCTTGTTGGGCAGCGCGTTTGTACCGTCTCTTCGACGTGTTACGAGATGCATCGAGCTTGGTGATGGCGCCTTCCTCTATATGGTGTGGTGTGTGCATCCCATCTCTTTGGCGTCTTTCCCCTTTTGTCGAGCTTTATAATGGACATATCCGTCAATTAGGGGAGGGTGGATTCGTTTTCCCTACAAGGGTGAGTCCGACGTCCTCTCTCGTGGGTTGAATGTGTTTGGTTCATTGGGCTTGTCGTTCCTCAACCCATATTCCACTCCGTCGACCCATTAAAGACTCGCCGAAGGTTCGGATGACGCCAAATACGAATTTGGTTGTTATCAGAAGTCTCTTTTAATCTGTTTGTCAAGCAGCTTACTACTGCAATGTTTCACCTCATTTGCTAATAACTATATGTGGCTTCCGAAAATTAATCGATCAAAGAAGAACCAAGCGTCTTTTTATATTTTCTTTTTTTTTAATCTCTTACTAGAAACCGACATAGAACATCATAATTAAATATTGTTAATTATTTATTTATTTTGACTTTTAATTTATTTATTTATTTTGGCTTTTAAATTTTGGGTTTGAATTTAGAGAAATTCTATGGTCACTTTGTTTTTGTTAAAGTAACCATTACTTAGTTTTGTCCACCATTAGATCATGAGGTGAAAAGTGATCTAATGGTGGATAAAGCAAAGTACAAACAAAGTAACTCAAAAACAAAGTCACCATAGCTTACACCTTGAATTTATATGTAAGTCGGTATACAGTGGCGGAACCAGAATCCAGACTTACCAGGGGCCCAAAAATTTACTAAACTTTTTTTCATCACGTTTATAAGAAAAGTGATTATATTCAAATTATACAACTAAAATCTAAAATGAATTGGTGTTAAAAATAATGTTCATGTACATTACTCACTGCAAGGCAAGTATGAACAAATTCTTATAAAATACATGAAATCACATTATATACAAATGAAAAGTACACTAAACTAAGGAAAAAAGAGGATAATTGTGTTGTTTAAACTAGGCCCAAACATCTGTCAAAAAAAAAAAACAGGGCCCAAACTTTTATAATAGGAAATTACTGGATCCAAAAGAAAATTTGGAAGACAGTTATCTATTGAAGTGAAACGGCACGATGTCGTTTCATTTAATTGGAAACAAAATTAAAAAGACATCTTTATCCCTATCGTCTTCAACCTTAGAAGGGGGGCTTAGGTTTGACTGGCTGTGTAAATCTCAGATATGGAAATTTTTTCTCAGGCAATTTCCGGCGAACAGGGGGGGCCCGAGCCCCGGCTGGACCCCCCCAGTTCCGCCACTGTCGGTATATGGAAAATTATAATAGTTACAGTGGTTTATTTAAAAAAAATTCAAATTTACGTTTATTAATGTAAAAAATATTTATTTAAAAATTATTATAAATAAGTTTATGGGCTTAATACTAGTCTAGATTAATAGAGATGACCATATTAGGGCGATTAAATACTCAAAATCCAAATTGTAATGGAGACTACTCCCAACCGAGACCCATCCTTCAAATCTGAAATATTGGTTGCAATATTGCCATTTTGATTCTAATGAAACCAAAATCATACCCATGGAATCTTCTGAAAGCTCTTTTAGGTTCACCCAACTCTTCCTTCTCTTCATCTTCTTCTGCCGGAGATTCGCTGTCCGTGGTATCAATCCTCGAGGAGTTTCGCCAATCTGGCAAACAAATGAAGCCATCTAACCCCCCCCGTAACTTCAAATCATCTGCACCTTCCGGTCCTCTCACCCGTAAAATCCTCAATGCTAAGGATTCTTTGCGCTCTATGCTTCAAATTCTCGATCGATGGAATGGGGAAGGATCGCAAATTAAGCTATCTGAGCTTCATAATCTCACTAAGAAGCTTCGTCAACGACGCCGCTTCAATCATGCTCTTCAGGTCTCTCTTTTCAACTTCTGCTTGTCGATTGCTCTAGGGTTTATGTAGGGTTTCGAAAGTTGATTTCTTTAGTTGATGTTTGTTGACATGCTGGAAATTCATTTACTTGAGGTCTATGGTACACCGACACTTCTCGTTACTACCATATCCGTGCCTCAATCCGTGTTTGTTTCCATTTTAAGCCTGTTTTATTATTGTCATATTATGTATTGGTGTCGGTGTCCAGGCAACATAGGGTTAAGGTCATAGGAAGCTGATTCTGAATACAAGATAGGAAGAAACTTAATTTTGAGGCTAATCATTGAACCTTTTACGATCTATTTCACATTGTTTCAATGCAATTATGGAACTCTAAATTCGATTTCAACAAAGTGATTCCGCGAACCAATTTTCAAACTCACCACCTGTGTTGCTCGGAAACTCGGTTTAGTAGTCCAAGAATTTGTGTCTCCCTCCATTTTTTTTATGTTTGTCGACCAAATTTAAACTTATTAGATGAATGTTGTATAGAGGGAGAGTATTAAGCGCCATGTTGGAAAAGATGAAACCTTTTAGGTTTTTTTATGGCTTAGATTGTTTGATGTGCCATTTGGTTACTGCCTTTTATGTTTCTAACATGTCAGTAACCTGGAAATGTTGATTGATTGCTCTAGGGTTTATTTGGGGATTTGGCTTGTGGTGTGTGGCATTGTTTGATTTGAATTAGGAAGTTTATTCCTTTGGTGATGTTTGATGAAATGGTGAAAATTTATTTAGTTTAGGTCATAGAAAGCTGGTTCTGATTTCAAGATATGAAGGAACTTCATTTTTGTATAAAGTTTAGTGATTGACATTGTTCGGGTAAATCATTGAATCTTATGATCTACTTCACATTGTTTCAATAAAATTATGGAACTTCAAATTCGATTTCAACGAAGTGATTCTTCTGGCCAAATTTAAGAACTCGCCGCGAAGTTGATGTGGCACAGGACAGTAGGCAAAATTTAGTGTATGCCAATTAAGCTCCATGTCAAGGAAGATGAGATCTTTTTTATTTTTTATGGTTTACATTGTTAGATGTGCCATGTGCTAACTGGCTTTTATGTTTCTACCATGTCAGTAGGCCAGAAATGTCTGGAATATGCCGCTTAGTTGACACATTAATGATCCATTGATTTTTTGTACACAATTTGGCTCGAATGAGTTTGTTGCTATAAAATGTGAACTTCGATGATTCTATATTGAAGAATTTTAATGGTGTGGCAAGGGGGAGAATCTTCTGTACTATTGCACTCTTTTTCGTGATTGAGGGCTGCATAGAACTATCCCTCCTAGTTGGATTTTTGTGGTCAGAGATACAATGGATTTCGTGCACCCGTCCCTCTACCAATGCAAGTGAAGAGCAGTATTTGGTAGAAAGTTGGTGCATTATGATTGCAGGATTAATTTAAGCACACAATAAGCTTGTGATTTAAGATTGTTAGAGGTTATTAATTCAAGCACAATAGGCATTCATGTACAATATATGTATTAGAGATCTCGAAACTATTCTGAAACCTAAATTACCTATCAATTTAAGCTTTCAGTTTGCGTGTTTCCTTCACTGATATAGAGTACATTCCCTGATATTTTTTCAGTTTACGTCAGGTAGCAGAATGGATGAGTGATCAAAGGCGCTTTAACTTATTAGCTGAACATTTTGCAGTAAGGTTAGATTTGATATCAAGAGTCCATGGCTTAGAACAAGCTGAGGAATATTTCAACAGTATCTCTGATACTTCAAAAGGCTATCAAGTTTATGTTGTTCTTTTAATCTGTTACGTAAATGCTAAACAGTTGGAGAAAGCTGAAGCCTTGATGCAGAAAATGAGGGATATGGGGATTATATTAACTGCATATGCTTATAATGCAATGCTAAATCTCTATTCTAAGTTGGGTAAATATGAGAAACTAGACCTCCTCGCAGAGGAGATGGAAGAAAAGGGAATTCAACACGATATGTTCACTTACGAAATAAGGCTACACACTTATGGAGCCTCAGGTGACATTGAGGGAATGGAGAAACTTCTATTAAAGATCAATATGGATCCTGAAATCGAAATGAGTTTTCGTGCTTACTCGTTTGCAGCATATGGTTATCTGAAAGCTGGTCTTATTGACAAAGCTGTGACGAGTTTGAAGGAGTCAGAGCGGTTAGCGAGACATAACTTGAGCAGATACGAAAAGCTCCTGACCTTATATGCTGCTACTGGAAATAAAGCTGAAGTGTATCGTATTTGGAACTTGTATAAGAAGAAGAAGAGATATTCTAACTCAGGGTATATATCTATGATAAGTTCATTAGTGAAATTAGACGATATGGATGGTGCTGAGAATATCTGGGAGGAGTGGGATTCTGCAGATATAAAATTCGATATTCAGGTCCCTAATTTGATGATTAGTGCTTATTCTAGAAAAGGGTGTTGCGAAAAGGCTGAGGAATACATAAACAAGATCATAAAGAGAGGGAATGAGCCTGATGCTGCTTCATGGGATGGTTTAGCGACTGGATATTTAGTCGGTGGTCGAATGTTGGAAGCAGTAGAAACAATAAAGAAAGCAATTTCTACAAGCAAACCCGGGTGGAGTCCCAGCCCTCATACTTTGGCTGCATGTCTGAAGTATTTGGAAGGTCAAGGTGACAAAGAAGAAGCAGCAGAGCTTCGGAAAATGATCGACGAACATTGTCATCTCGCTACAGATGAAAGTAACAGACTGCTCTGTCTTGATAATGACGACAAACTGACTAGCAGTGCAGCTGAGTTGCAGATGGTAGATGATCAGATATGTATTGAACCACCAACAGCCTTGGAGTTTTCAGACAAGAGATCTAAGGTATGGTAGGTTAGTTATGGCACATTATCTTTTTTCTTTTAAGCAAATTTGAGATTGACAAATTTACGTGCAGGGTATCAAAGCGAGTTGTAGTTTCATGATTATGTTATGTGATTTATGATTATATATGATATAAATGCAACAAAATTTAGAATCATATCAAACGGATTGTGTCAGTTATTTATGTAAATCGTCTTATCATGTTAGTTTTTTTGCCATCTGGTTGAGGTTTAAGCTGATTTAAGAATGAACTTGCTCTCTGCTCTGCACTGTGAGTATACTATCTTTATAAGCAATAGAAGGCTTACATGGAGTAAGATGTACAGAAATTTTCTTTAATAAAATTACTGCATTTCACATTTAATGTATTCCGACTATAAAAGCTAATTGAAATATTAACGTGACATAGAAAACACTACGTGCTGGAACATTGCAGCTCACATGTATGCCATGTGGCACATTAAATCAAATTTCTTTGGGAGTTGACTGGTGTGTTGCTTAGTTGGAATTCTCGTCAAACTTGGCTCGAGTCCGACCCAGCCCAATCCATGCCAATTAGGTCTGGTTGGGATATTCCGTTGAATCAACGTTCTGGTGTAGTAGTTAAAACTTTATCTATAATTGAGGAAATTATTGATTTAAATCAAATGAAAGGTATGTGGAGTGAGAATTTTTCTTCATTAAAAGCATGAGCTATCTTGGTAGCTTGTTGTCGAACAAATTGGACTGGGTAAAGTCCATGATTTTGGAGAAGAACCCGATGCTTGTAGTTCAAATCCTGGACTTGGATGTGTCCTCTTCACCTCAATTAACAGCATCCACTACCAATTTCGTTTCAAACAAATCATTAGGCCACCCTTGATCTGCTACCCCAGCTGCATATCAATGAGTCTGCAAATGAGGTTTTCTTGAACATCTAGAAAGCTATTTGCCACAAAAGTTCTTGCACAAATGCGGTTACCTTGAGAGTCGCACAAAACCGCTCAAAGATCGACTTGCAATGAGTCCATAAAGAATGCACCATTGGTATCTCAATTTGACGGAGTTTGAAGGAGGTCGATTCCATAGAAGAACACATCCTGTACAAGAACGCATCTGTACAGCCCGGTCGGATTATAGTTTCAGATAATCACATCCTCGATATCATCCCTATGGGGCCAAGGGTGTAAGAAGTCCTGTCACATCTCTAGGTTCAAAAATCTCCTCTAACACTTCCACATCCGAATCCTGATTATTAGAGATGAATAAATCACAACCACTTGAAGTGTTAAACATAACGAAAAATAAATAAAAAGAATATGTGATACTACTTTTAGATCTTAATTAATCATTGAGACAAGTCATAAATGTAGTTCTAGATTATGTTATTAGGTGAGAACGGACTTATAAATTAGCATCTACATTTTAAGTTTAACGGTTATCTGATGACCCAATTTCAAAACTTACTAACAAAAACTGAAATTCTTCATTAGCAAAAATATGTAGTTTCAAGTTTTATTACGTAATCAGAATGTTGAGGATAGGAGAATAGTCAGAATATAAAATTAAATTAAATAATTTTTGTTAACGAAAAAACTCTCAAGATATTTCTTTCTTGCTTAACATCGCTTCAAATACATACATATTTTAATAAATATTTTACGCAATTTGGTGCTTTATACTCCATTTGTTTCATAATATTTGACGTTTTGGAGAATTACAAAATATTTTACGTTTTACACTTTTAAAGAAACATTAAATGAACTTTTTCCAACTTTGATCTCATGATTATCGACTAAGAATCTATATTCATTTTGAGCATTAATTATTAGAGGTAGTATGGTCAAATTAAACTCTTTTTAATACTAATTAATAAACTTTTTAATATGTATAGAAACCTTAAACGACAAATATTTTAAAACAGATAGACTAGATCGCAAAACGACTATTATGTAAATAATTTAATTCATTTTGGCAGCTTTATAATAGAAAAACATACAAGGCTCTCTTTTTGGAAGCTTGTCCGTACCCAAGCCACTAGTCGTCGGTCGACGTCACCGGCGAGGCCCGCCACCTACTGTGCCCATCACGTTTATATTATTGCGATTGTTTTTCTTTTAGTTATTTTTTTTTAATAATAAAAGAGGCCATTACATCTATTCCAGCTAGATTTACAATGACAAAGATTTCCTACAAAGTATAAATTTATTCTTACTTGGGTAATGTACACTCATAGTCCCTAAATTTTGCACTTACTAACATCACGACCTTTCAACTTTAGAGCTTAACATTATAATACCTAAAGTACATTTCACTAACATAATGGCCCGTTTTATAGTTGATTGAGTAAAAATAACAAAATGAAGAATTCTAAGAATTAAAGTGTATAAAACTATATTTTTCATTGTACCGTAATTTTAAATTTCATAAATCACCATCTTTAATACTTTCACTCTTTAGAAAACGTTATTTTCTCCTATAAACAACATCTTAAAACTTAAAAGTTCAAGAATTCTTATGCTAAAAAGTTGTTTACTATTGAATCGGTCATTTTCATCACTATTCAAATGAGCTATTATTTTAGTGAAATGTAACGATCATGTATCATAACGTCAATTTTTAAAATTTAAGAGTCATCACGTTAGTGAATGCAAAGTTCAGAGCCATTGATGTAATTTATCCTACGTACTTAAGTTTTTAAGTATTCTTTTTATTCAGAATCATCTTAGTGGATGCAAATCTTCTGAATCAAATATAGCACTTAAATAATTTCAAAATTGGAAATGAAACAATGTTTAAGTGGTTTGAATACATTTCCACTATAAAATGTGACATATTGAAGCGACTATAAGTTAAATAGTTTTTATTTTTATTAAATTATTAATAAATGAAAAATTCAAAAATCTTTTATTATATAGCTTACTAAGATATAAAAAAGTAAGATTGTTAATAGATCATGAATATATTTTGTTTCATAAACAAAAACAAACAATCAACTATAACTACTGTTGTAAACGAATAGACTGTTTAACCGTCCAGAATACGTTTAAACGCTCAAAATCGGAAATTCGATAAGACCACTTAAATTCGTCTAAACACTCAAAATCGGGTCAATTTCCAACTAATCTAGTCTTCGAAGTTCCCTTGCAACCCAACTAGCACCTAACGTGGCATTTAGGCTTCAAAAACCTTGTCCAATATGATGTTTGAAAGTTATTGGATAATTGTTGCTTTGTTATCTGTTTCTGTATCCTGTAAAATTCAGGATCCAATCAGAATAATATGGCTATCAATCCAATGTAGATCTTTTTAACCCATCACTTAATAAGTGGAGCATATCCTATCCCATATATATATATATATATATATATATACACCCAGGCTATGGTGAGGGAGTCCCTCACTTACTATTCTAAGGGAGTTTTACCTTTAATCTAGTTACCAAACAAAATACACCCACCTAATTAATTTAATGAATTTAAAATAATAAAATCCTAATTTATTTTGTTACAACTCTTCTAATTAGTATCCTAATTAAATCAAACTCTATTTTCCTAAATACTAATTAATTCAGGAATTAATTAATTAATCATATTATCACATCCGAATTGCAGCAAATTGAATTTATTTCAACATTAATTCATTACTATCTTTAACATAAATTATTGTAATGTTAGAGTTTAGAGTTTATAAAGTTAGGATTTAGGGTTTATGAGTTTAAAGTTGTTAGGGTCTAGGGTTTATAAAGTTGGGACTACGGGTTTATGATTGTTAGGGTTTAGGGTTTATAAAGTTCGGGTCTAAGAGGTTAGAATTATTTGAATTTAAGGTTGTTAGGATTTATAAAATTAAGGACTACGGGTTTATAATTGTTAGGGTCTAGGGTTTATAAAGTTAGTGTCTAGGAGTTTAGAATTATTTGAATTTAGGATTGTTAGGGTTTAAAAAATTAAGGACTACGGGTTTATGATTGTTAGAGTCTAGGGTTTATAAAGTTAAGATCTAGGAGATTGAGTGAATAAATTAGAGAATTAATAATAGATTTTTGTTCTTTTAAATTAGATGGTTATTTTGTTTGGTAACTAGATTAAAACTAAAACTCCCTTAGAATAGTAAGTGAGGGAGTCCCTCACCATAGCTGGACTGTATATATATATATATATATATATATTATTTTTTAAAAAGTGGCTAAAGCATCTATGATGAATGATTAAAGTGGCTAACTCAGACTTTTGGAATTTGTAGGTTCTATCATTGGCCAATTGGTAGGTTTTATAATTTTGGAGCGAATATAGAGTTCATTGTGAGTTTACTCGTGATTAACATTGTAATTTTAGCAACTCAAAATAATTTGGCAAACTCTAAAATTGCCAACTAACAACAAAATAAAACATAGTGTTGAGCAAAAACTTTTAACCGAAAAGAAAACAATTCAAAAGGTATCTAAATAACTCAAACTGAGTAATTGGACTAATAAGCCAAAAAAAATAGAATTTCACACTTCAACTAAATATTAGAAATGCAAGTCACATTTGATTAACTTTTTATAATCATTTTTTTCTCCTCTCGGAATAGTTAATATAAATTCTTTAGTTAGAGTTGAGAACAATTACAGATGGTTATTATAAATTATAAGTTTACCCGTTAAAAGCAACCACATATAGTAAACAATCGAATTAAGTAGAGATCAAACAATGAACACGAAAGAAATAGAACGATACAATTACATAAACCGCAGCACTGTAAATGCAGTAGCTAGAACTTCTAATACATCCGGCTGATAATTTCGTATGATACTAGTCATTTTTTACAGGTATTTATATATATATATATGGCCTCAAAGGACATATATATAAAGATTAGTCAAAATGATAGAAAGCACAAGAACACACAACAAAACAGGAAAAAACATATTCTGCTGAGTGACTTATCTGCCTGCATTACATGCCTTCTCAGTCTCGGGGTAGTACTTCCCGCGAGGTTGTAAGAATCCGGGTAACTGTAAATATTAGTAACAGAATTACCAAACACCCTCGAGTAAATCATCTCTCCAAACATTCCCATCACAGGATCAAACATGTTCGCGGATGTAATGCCGACGCGGGAGGTAAGCATTGGAGAAGCTGAATAACTTCCTGATTGAGAGTAGTATAATGGCGACCGTTGAGGCGAGTAGGAATAGCTACGGGTGGAGTACGGACGGGGACTGCTGGTGGAAAAAGGCGATGATGATCTTGGGGAAGAATCGAATCCACAGGCAAGACCGAGTGGTCTTCTCGGGATGATTATGCCGAGATTGGGAGCTTTGCCTTTGGAAGGAGGTTGTTTTGTGGTTTGGCCTCGGCCAAAGAGGGGAACTAAAGTTCCCTCGGAAACTTCAGCTTTGCATACCGGACATTGTTGTTGTTGTTGCTGTTGTTCTTCTTCATATTCGGGCGAGTCTGTCTGAAAATGAAGCCATTTGTATATACACGGCCAACAGTAAAGATGACCGCAAAGTGTGACAACTGGATCCTGCACCGAATCTAAGCAAATGTTGCAATCAAATCCAGATGAATTGTTTTCATCGGAATCTACCATTGTGTCTGTGATAGATTTCCATTTTTGCAATGGAGAAATTTGATCTCTGTTGTGAGCATTTTGAGCCATAGTTTGTTCTAGGTAATGCTCTCTAGCTATTGTGTCCATTTGAACTTTTTTGCTGCCGAATATCTGAAAAATCATAAACAAAAAGCATAGAGTTAGAAACATTCACTCTACCAAAATAGTCACAATTATCATTGACTACCAAATGAAAAATTCTATAACGCTCGGAAAACATTCAGAAAGTGACACGTTAGCACTATTTTTAACGTGTCACCTCATCACTGCGGACGTGTCACTTTATGATTAGTCTAAAATCAGTAATCTCTGTATCTAATTAACCTTCAATGATTAATTACCTTGCAACAACTAGACAAATATGGCTAAAAGAAGTAGTTGCAACAACCAAAACAAGCCACCGACTATCTATGTAAGTTATAAATTAATATATTATTTATCAAGATTTGAAGGGTTATATCCTTCAGAGAGGTAAAATTTCCTAATAATGTTATTTGCCATACATATTTGAAACCAATGGAAAATGAAATCCTAACCATGGTCGATAAAATTAATAACTCAGTCAAACAACAGAGAACAAAAGTTCAAATGTTCCAAGGCTCAAACTCATTCAAAAATCTTGTTGGAAACGATATTTTTATTATCATTTATCCTTCTAACATCGTAAAATATGTATAATACTAGTAAAAACCATATATAAAAAAAACACAAGACAAAAAACGAGACCCGTTTCAACTTGCATGCTACCGACCAAACCTATAGGTTATTGATTGAACCGTCGAGAAGGATAAATTTGTATTCATTCAAGACAACATAGTATATTACGCTTCTTGCGACCGAATTGCCTGGTTGACCGGGAGTGACACAACAGATTAGTCCATCGGATCTGATTGACTGGGATTGACCCAATGGACCAAACCCAATTTCAACAACATTACTTCTAACCACTCCAACTAAAAGCTTGTTGGTTGGATGATGAATGACAGGCCAACAAAAAATTCATCTTAATTTGAACCACCAATTTTTTTGTTATAGAGACTTCAATAGATTTAATTTCCCATCAATCCATTCATCTACCTTCATTTTCCAAAATTTAATAGTGGGGTAGATGTAATTAATGTGTAATTTAAGGAAAAAAAATCATCACAGTGCTCATGGGTAATTACTTAAATGGTAATTAGAGCGTTACATGTGTGAACCATTTTGAGAATGAAGTCAATGTCAGCAATTATATCACCATTAATGAAACAAATTTTCGCAACAGAAAGAAAAAAAGTTCTACAGATAATTTCAAATTAGTTTTTCCTTTTATAGAGTAATTCAAGTTAACAACAAACAACTAAATTAAACAAATTTCATTTTATTTTCTGTTACAGAGGTGGATCAAGAGCCAAACCAAACTAATTTTTAAATTATACTTCTTAGCATAGAATTTTTTGTTAAGAATAAATAAAACATCGAGTAAGAAGTTATTTTTTCTAAAACATAAACATGTTTAATGAAATTAATTAATTGACATTATCCAAACCAGTAGCTCAATTAAGATGATCATTATGGTCCAGAACAGGCCAAAGAAGTCCAGCTGGAAATATTATGAACAGAAAACAAAATTTCAGAATATGAGATGATGATAGCGTCACTTTTGTACAAAAAATCCAAACTTTTCTTAGGTTTTTCAGCAAGAACGTGTTGTAATCACCGATCAAATTGATTCGGAAAAAAACAAAAAGGATAAGAAAAAGATGCTATTGTTAGTTCAAAATACCAACAAAAATAAAACGTAACATCATCTTGCCTTCAACGTTTTCTCATGTCCAAATATATTTTAGGCAAAAAGAAATAGAAAACTCTCATTTGACGCCATAATAATTTATTCTCACCAATTAGGAATATAATATAATCAGTGTAATAAAAAATGCTTAGCGTAATTGACTTATTGATAATTTTGAAACCCTAATCGAAAAAACTTGTCAAGAGCGGTTGAATCGATTCAAATCGCATGGTTGATTTTGAATGTTTGAGTGACCATGCAAGATTATTTCGGGAGCGGATATAACTCATTTAACATCCTTTTGAAACCCATAAAAGTCTTGGATATGAAATAACCAAATAGAAAATAATATAGTTGAGGATATACTCTGAAAAATAGTGATTTAGAACTTTCCACCGCCCACACAGCCTACCTACCCAATGAGCCACTAAATTTTTTATTAAAAAATAATAAAAGGCTCTTATGTTACCTCCAATTTGATCATTGGATTGGGTTTTCATGAAAACTGATAAGTAATAAAATAATAATACATCTATACATATTATCTTAGAATAAATAATCTATTGTTCAATTACCTACTGCACTAATTAGTTTTTTGTATCAACAAAATTTATATCGTCTACTCAAATTTTACTCTTTTGTTGTCACGAGTAATCTAAGAATTTAGAAGTCACTAGTTTGTATGTATAGATTATATAATTAATTTGTATTCTTTTAAAGAAATGTATTTTTGTTAATAAGGGAACTATATAATGTAATATTTCCTTCTGTACATTTCCTTCAGTTTTTTAAAATTATGAATTTTTACCAATTGCTCTTAAACAAAAATTGGTTTTGGTTGAGAAACATAAGGAGTAGCTAAAAATTAGGGTAATTGATTTCCTAATCTCACCTAACGAGACATGAAATAACCTTCCATAACAAAACTTCACACTTTAACAAACATGTAATTCATATGGACAACCTTTCAATTAAAAAAAATTCATATGCACTAAATATCTCCTAAAAAGAAGAAGAATTAGAATGCTAAAATTTCTCCCTAAAGAGAGCTAAAATTTAGGGTAATAATGGTATAAGATTTTCTTTACAGATTATTTCCTAATGAAGTAACATATTTCTTTATTTCCTTCCTTCAAAAAAACATATTTCTTTATTTTTATTGGTTGATTCATTGCACCTAATGATAATAAAAATTAAAAAGACATGAAAGATTTTTTTTTTTTTTTTTTTAATAATATTAAATAACCTTCCAAAACTGAAATTCACACTTAAACATAAATGCTATTCATATGCCCAACCTAAATTGACAGATTAGGCTCCTAATTACAATATATGCCCAACCTAAATTGACAGATTAGGCTCCTAATTACAATATACTCTCCTAATGTAAAGATGAGAAAATTTAGAATGCTAAAATTGCTAAAATTTCTCTCCAAAAAGGCTTAGAGGATTCATATTCTTTTCAAATTAGGATTACTAATACAATTTCATCATCAACCAACCAATTTTATCTATACAAATAAACATTGTAGTAAAAGTCGCTAGGTGCTGGTCGAGATGCCGGTAACCTTTAAGTAGTAAAAGTTGTTAGGCGCTGGTCGAGACGCGAGTAATTGTACGAAAATCGAATTTTGAGTGTCTAGTCAGGTTTACATATTGGATTCTCGATTTTGAGTGACTGCACGGGCAAGGCGGCCAGACGGAATCAAAGGTGTTCTTAATCTATCAAGCAAAGAAACAAACATGTAGAGCGCATAACTCAGAATCTCTGATGATCATTCACGTTTCCAGAAGAATCGATACATATAATAATCATTAGTTTACTAGAATCTCGAACAAGTAGTCAAATTCTAATTCCAGAAAAATCGCAAAAGAATTCAAAAAACGTACGAACAACGCTATCGGATTCGTAAATCGTAAACAATAAGCTCTCAAGATCTACAACTTTCTATCGCAATCAGATATTAAAATCACATGAAATTCAGAACTACGAAAGCTAAATCAAGAAGAGATAGAAGCAACATACCAGAAAATTAACTCAGGGGAGAACGATTCTGATGTGTTGGATAAAATTCGAAGCGGATGAACAGTGATTTTCGAGCTTCAATCTGAGAAGGAGGAGAAAAACTTGTGAAGAAAAAGCGAGAAGACGACAGATTTTGGAAGTACGTCAATGGCAGAAAGAGAGAAACGAAGGTGAGATTGCGAGGGAGAGAGGAAGAAGATGATGAAACAGAGAGATATATATATAGAGACAAACTTATATTTTTAAAACAAAGAGATAAACATTATATATTTACTGACGTGGCATTACAGTTTCTCTCTCTCTTCCTAATTAGGAGTAAGTTACCAAATTAAACTAAGATATTTTAACAAATAAAAGTTATTTTAGTCATCTCAACGTTTAAAAATTGAGAATTGAATTTGACTTTAGAGCTCTATCTATAAGCTCAAATTCTTAATTGTTACCGATTAAACTTTTAATTTGTCTCGATTAATTTTTAAAGGTATCTGATTACTCAATAATACTTATTGTTTAACTATAACTTTTGTTACAAACAAATTCGAGGCTTGTCGTGTCGTTCATGTTCGTCGGGTTGCAAATGTTGTGGCTCATGAGCTTGCGGCTTGGGGCAAATCTCTCCAACAACATATTTCGTTTTCGGGTGGTTTCCCGTCTTTCTTATCTAGATTCATTAACCATGATTTTTGTAATAGGGATTAGTTGTTGATGTTTCTTGTTGCTTCTATCAAAAAAAAAAAAACTTTTGTTACAAACAAACACGATATGTGAGTATGTCCTACATTTAAATGTACATCATTCTTTGACTTGTTAATATAGTTCGAAATTGTAAATGGTATATGATCTGTTAATTTTTGTTAGAAGTCTTTGGTGGCTACATTAGATAAATATTGAGAATTATACTTTTCTTTTGCATAAAAAGATAAATTAGCTCTCTCCGAATTATTTTAAAATTTTATTCATTTAATTTGTTGAAATTGGTCAATCACTTTAAATTTTAAATAAGTTTCGACAGTTAATATTATGCCATTTTAATTAAATACAGGTCAAATAAAATCTCATTTGATATCTAAAGGATTGCCATACATACTAAGCCTCTTACAATAATAAGATTATCCAAAGTTTTAAAAGGTTGTTTTATTATTACGGTTTTTTTATAGTGTGCCCAAAGGGCACACGTTAAGCTTTCATTTTGCACATGATAAGTATTATCCACATTTATATTATTATTTTTTATTCCTTAATTTTAAGGATTCTTTTCATCAATTATCTTTACATAATTAAAAATATTTCAATAAATACACTTCTCTATCTTATTTTATATTTTTCGCAATTTAATAAAGTGTATTGATATATATTTATTAAATATTTTAATCCTATAGCTGATTTTTGAGAGAATTTTAATTATTCTTCCGAAGTATGTACTTCCATAGCCAGAAGTACGAGTTTATATTTTCTATTATACCCTAAATAACTATGGGTGAATCTGTTGCACATGTATTGTAAAACGTAGAAAATTGTAAAATTAATGTATTTTACAAATTTCTACATTTTACAATACATGTGCAACAGGTTCACCCATGATTATTTAGGGTATAATAAAAAATATACTCATATTTTTTACTTGGGGATGCATATATGAAAATCCTATATTAAATTAGAGAACATATATAATAGAAGAGAGAAGTGTATTTATTAAAATATTGTTAATTATGTAAATATAATTAATGGAATAAAAAAATCCCTAAAATCGTAGAATTAGAAATAATGATACAAATATCAAAATTAAAGCTTAATGTGTGTCCCTTAGGCACACTATAGAAAAACCTTTATTATTATTATTATCATTATTATTATTATCATTATTTTTTTTTTGTTTTGAATGGATATTATGATTATTATTATTATTTCGAAACCTTAGGATTTTATTTTTTTTAAGAAAAAACCTTACAAGTTATTTATGATTGATTTCTGTATTGAAATTTATATTTTTACCCCTTCCAAAAAAAAGTATATGTTTACAGTCACTTAACGGAAAATAGGCGCATAAAGGAAAATAATAATTATATTCAAATAAACTTTGACGCTGTAGAATTATTATTATTATTATTATTATTATTATTATTATTATTAAATGACTATAATTTTTATGTAGCTACTAGTTCATTTTCTTAAGAAGTGTTTGATTAAAGAGTTGGTGAACAATTTATTAAACTCTTAGAAATCATTTTCCTAACATCCTAGATGCTAATTAGGCCAACAAATTTGCAGAATTTTTTGAAGCATTTTTAAACATTTTATTTGGCAACTTACCCGCTTTGTCAACCAATTCACATGACATGTCAAATGACATTTTTATAGCGAAGAGACAGAAAACGTCACACGACACACCTAGTTGACATAAAATGTCAAATATTGTTTATTCGGACTGAGTTGAATGAACATACGACAGGTCATGTTAACTAGGTGGCACGGTATATCGCTTGATCTAACAAGCAGATTTTGAGAGAATTTAAAACCATTTTTGTATTTTTAACTTATAAGCTTTGAGGGAAAAATGTGATTTTTGATCGGTTTCAAGTAAAACTTGGACGGTATTCAATAAAACTCTCTCTTAGATCAATTGGACAAAGACCATGTTCTTTATGACTGAACTGAATTGAATTGAACTGAATTGAAGTGCATTTGCCGAAGGAAATTATTAAACTGAACTGAATTTTATTGAACTGAACTGGAATAAGTTACTGATAAAGCATAAAGAACATGGCCTAACTCATCAAAAGGAAATATCAAAATAAATATGATTTTGTTCTTAATTTTATTTTATCAATTTTGTGTGTTAACTAAACAATTTCACAATCATGAAAATAAAGAATTTTTTGGTTAATGATATCTATAAATGAAAAAAAAAAACATTATATTATTTTTGTAGGGGTATTATAGTATTTGTGTAACAGTATAAATATTAATGTTGTTGTGAATCTCTACAGTAATATTTTAATCAAAACAACATATTGTGAAAACCGGAGACTAGCTTATATGGACCAATTTTATAGTTTGATCATTGATTTTGGTTTTAGTGAGAGATTAGGAGGAGGTTAAGCTAATTAATTGGGTGAGAATGAATTAATATACTTTTAAAGTTAGGAAATATAAAATAAACAAAAAGGAAAAAACGTGGTTAGCTTTCATTTTCTTGTTTTCTTTTTTGGCTTTTACTGAATTTTAGTGTTATATCTGATTTTAGATTTATTGAATCCAATTTTGTTAATCTGATTTGGATATCATTGAATTCAATTTTGGTAATCTGATTTTTATTACTGAATTTAATTTTGGTAATCTTTTTTCTTTTTTTGGTAATCTGAATACTAATAAGCTATCAATAAAGTTAAATGATCGCGTGAACGGTAATTAAATGAATGTTAACTTAAGATATAAGTTTTTTTGAGTAATTTTTTTTTCTAAAAAAATGGTAAATTTGAGTAATTTGCAATTATTCTGATAAAGGCGGATAAAATAATTCATAAGAGGTTGATATATTTGGGATAAATTTCATCATTATGAAATATGCTTTTACCATAGAAAGACAAAATAAATAAATAAAAACTCTTTATTTCTTTTTTTTTTCTTCTTTTTTTTTAGGAAAAAAACTCTTTTTTCTATAGTAACATATTTCTACCACGATTTATTTCTAGTAACTTAATCCTCTCTAATACGTATTAATTAATATTTGTAAGTTTTCCTTAATTAGAATGTTTCTTATATAATATTTCCAATACATTAGGAAAAACTATTAAGATAAATTAACTTGACTCTCATATATTTATAAAAATAATAATAATGTGCATCTTATATATAACTAGATTTCTAATACATATATAGATGAAAAAATATATATGTATCTATTGAATTTGTCAAAAAAATAATTCAAATGATCCATCAAGCGATATCTTGATATTTATTGCATTTCACTAAAGAGTGTGAGGTCATGGATTCAATCCCATCACTGTAAAAAGTGAACACTCAAAAAAATAAAAATTATTCAAGTGAATTTTAAACACTACAGATAACCTTCTATATTTTTTTAAAGGTAACAAATAACCCGATAATTTTATTCCAACTATTACATAATAACTTTTTATTTTTGTCCAAAAATTATAAATGACTCCTTATTTATCTTAATCGTCTAATTTTAAAATTTAATTGTTTCAAAATATGAAAATGATAAATGATATATTTCTAATATATTAATTTTGAAAGTAAAAATTATTACTTTTAGACTAAAAACAAAAAGTTATTTTTAAAATTTTGAAATTTCAGACTAACCGAAGTTTTGGAACGAATTAGAAGAATATTTGTATATTAAAAAGATTAAGAAAAAAAAGTCCATTTTGTTTTTACAGAATAATTTGCCATCTTGAAATAGACTTCCAATTTTTTTTTATTACATTTATTCAAACAATTTGAAAACGGTGATCAAAATTGGCAGCCTAGGTTAAATGTCACATGATACAATTAGAGAAGATGTAGAAAAATAATTATTTTAATCTTATATATCTAGGTGACTGAGCTGTGAAGTTGGAGGTTGTTAAGGAAAAAAATGCACTCTATTTTGCATAATATTCTAATCTGTTTCTTTCAAAAAAATTGAAAATGTGCAAGTATTTTAATTCTAATATACGAACAAAAACCAAACACCTAGAAGAATCTTAATTTGTTTATTTTACTCTTAATTTACACCGTTGGTATTCAAATTATACCTACATTTTATAAAGTGTTATCAAAACAAAATTTTGTCCCAATGTCCAACCCAAACTATCAGTGACTTCTCATTTAAGTCCAAATTACCTCTACAACCAGTCAACGCACATGCAACGCCGGTTAACACATATTTCACCAAATTTTCTGAGAACCATTAACTATCTTATGTAAAATGACCAAATTGATCTCCCTCTTTCTTCTTCCTTTCTACTACCTTCTCTTACCTCTCTTCCACCGTAACCTTTTATCCTCCTCCTTCTCCTCCTCCTCCTCCTCCTCCTCCTCCTTCTTCTTCTTAATCTTCTTCTTTCACTTCCTTTTTCTCCCTAGATTCTAGGGGATACCCGCCGGGATATGGGGAATCTGAAATCTTTCAGTTCCTGCGAGAATCTGAAATTCGGATCTCTTTGAAAGAAAGGGAGAAAGAAAAAGAAAGAAGATGAGAGAAAGTTACGACGAAATAGATCAGGTGAGAGAAAATGAGGAGAGAAAACTTAGTCCTTAAAATAATTACTCTTACTAATTGCACGTATAGCATGCATCATATTAATTCGCACGTCTCGATACTAATAAACAATTAATATTGATTTTATTTACTTAATTTTCTTCTGTCTCTTTTAGTTTTGAAAATGATCATTGATTAGGGAAACAACTTAGTCCCTAGATGTTTACTAATTGCTCTTATAACTAGTCACTTTCTCTATTTAACAAATAATTATATAGCCTATAGAAAAAAGAAACAAATAATTATATAGTTCACAAATAATAAGAATTTTAGATTCTAGAGAGTGACCAACATGTGCTCTCACTGTTTCGCTCTCGAGACCTATTTGTCTATATTGACACACTATATGACACTTAAGTTAGTAGAAGTATAAAGAGATAAACTAGACGTATTCCTGCATTCAGAAATTCATATTAAAAATAATATATTTATAATTTTTATTAATTAAGAAATTTATGGTTATAGTTTTTAAAATGAAAAATACACTATTTGGTCATTGGCAATCTCAAATTTGTTCATTTGACAACTGATCTTCTATTTGGTCGCATTTGGTCATTCACCTTTGTAATTTTGTAAAATCTCACCCTTATTACGTTAAATGACATTCCTACATTTGTGTTATTTTGCAATTTTTAGTTTTAGAATTAATTTTCCTATTTGAAATAAAAGAAAATTTAATACTCCTTCCAATTTTGATCAAAAAAATGTGAAATATCACTAAATTAATAATTTAATGGCCAAATATGATCAAAATACAAAGGTAAGTGGCAAAATGTAACCAAATAAATAATTGGTAACTAAATGCACAATTTTAAAATAGATAAATAACTAAATAATGCTTTTTACTTTTTAAAAAAGCTTTAACACATAATTATTTTTTTTCAACTAATTTTGGTTCAAACCTAATTGAAAACTTTTAAAATTATCAACATTATTGTTTGAATAGTAGAAGTGCTAAACAATTGTCAAGCACATATTTTTATAAAAAGAATTGTTGTTGATTTTATTTAAAATAAATATAGGTATTGTTAATATATATATATATATATATATATAAAAATAATGGTAAGGTAGAAGAAAGAAAAATTAAAAGTAGCTCTTTTAAAATATTAAATTAATTGAGAATAAAATAAACATAGAACTGATTATAGTAATAAGAACATTTTCTCTATTAGACCTTTTATATTCTCATTTCCCTTGTTAATTTCGAAAGTATACTAAACATCAGATCAACTCATTTGATAAAGTATACAATATATTACTTTCAAAATCCTCCAAAATTTACATCTATCTCAAAAAAAGAAAAAGAACTAATAATTTATACAATAAAATATTAGAGTAGAATTTTGAATTTCTTACAATTGGAGACCACTCAATACATCATCTTCCTTCTTTCTTCTTCTTTGAGTCTTTTACTTGAATGATCAAAACGATTTGAAAATCATAGACCTCTAAATTAAAATAAGAAGTTAGCATAAATGAACATGAAAATTATTGCAACCATTTTTTTTTTGTTACACTCAACCCACAATAAGAAAAGACAAATGTTAACACATACAAATTTACTTACAATGAAATCCAAAAGGAAAAGAAGTTACCAAATATAATAGGAAGACAATCAAGAGAATGACACTGTCGAAGGTAAAATCAGATTGGAACTTGGGATATATATAAAGGGTAAGAAAAGATTAAGAGTCAAGCAAAATGAGAGTTACAACTGAATAAATGAGGACATTTACAACTCATTTTCTTTTCACTTTCTTGTAACTTCAAAAGGGTAAAGGAGTTTGAGGTATATGAAAAGATATATGTTTTAGTAATTAAATACAATGTTATGGAATGTTGGCCCTAACAAGATCAGAATCACCTAGAGGGGGGTGAATAGGTGTTTCAAATGAAAACTGACATTTTCAAACTTTTAATGAAAATTCAATTTTCAGAGTCAATAATCCTCAGAGTCAGAGGCAAGCTTATTGAAGTAGCCTCTGAGGGATAATCTGCTTTAAGACAGGTTCTATCTTTTCAGCAACAGAAGTTCTGAGTAAAGAACTTCTGGACAGTCTTCTGAACACAGACTTGTGATTTTTAAGAGGAAATCTGTTTCAGCACTAAATATGATACAAGTACACAGAAGCAATTAACAAGTATAAAGAAGGGAGAAAGAGATTCAGGAGGTCCTGATGAACAGTTCAATTTATCCAAGTTCGCCACAGAATTCCTGTGACTACGTCTTGTCCTCTGAGGTCGCAGCCTCCAGAGATTTTATAAATCCACTATTCAGAACTTTTATGGCAAGTTCAGAAGCTCCTTTACATCAACAGAACTTAAGCTAATTTCTCACTTAGTTCTGACTAGCCTAAAATGAGTTAAAGGATTTTCACCAGAACAACAATACTCTGTTTTCTGGATTTCTCACCCAACTCAAATCTCAACTAGATTTCTCTCTTTTAAATCTAACTGAAGATCACAACCGATCTCAGTTTACAAGATTTCTATTATGAACTTGTTTTTCTTCACTCTCTCACAATTACAAAGGCTAAGCTAAGAAAAGATTGAGAATGGAAAGTGTGCTCTGTTTTCTTGATATAACAGTGCGTTGAGATTTTTGCTCTATGATCACACACGTAGTTGATGCAGTGGAGCTTTGCTACTATTTATAGTGTTGAGTAGATAACCGTTGAGGATATTTGAATCTTCAAGGATGACAAGGATGAAAGTAGCCGTTAATCTTGTCAACTTCTTCAAACGGTCTCAAAACACTCAACTCTGTCAACTTTGTACTTTAATTTAATCCGGTATGGGATTAAAATAAAGGTGATGGAGTTGACTGAACTTGAAGATTGATTTAGAGGGAAACGATAAGAGAGCAGGTTTTGTTTGTTGTGAACAAGCGCGTCCTTCAAACAGCTTTTTGAACTTTTGGCGCCTTGCATTAAATGCAACTGACAAAGCATTAAATGCTTAACTAAACCCGTGATAACGAACTTCTGATGTCCGTTTTCCTTCTTAGCGCTTCTGAACTAAAACAACCTTAGTCTTCTGTTTGCAAAAGAGAACTTCTGATAAAAGCTTTAGGCAGACAATCAAGACTTCAGAGCGGTTCATCCAGCTTCTGAGAAAGTGCTTCAGTCTTCAGCTTTTTATTCTTCTGAGTTCAATAGGCAAGCAGGAATTCTTCATTCAGCATCTGCTGAGAAAACTCATAATAACTTAACGAAAATTGTTAGTCAACATTGAAAAGTATATAAGTTAATTTTCATTTTCATCTTCTGAAACGTTTGGACATAACCAAAACACTTAGGGTTCATCATGGAATTCAATATAAAAGTAATATTTTGTTGGGAATAAAAAAATCAAAATTCTAAAAAAAATTACACATCATTAAAAGATGATGTGGAAGCATGTGGTGAAGATGTTTGAGTTTGGCTTTTATATATCTATAGAGATTGTGGAGAGAATGAGTAGAGTGGATACGAAAAAGGAGATCATTTACTTTCCTTTTCTATGTATGCTTATAGGCTCATAGGGTTTTTTACAAGACTAGCCCACTTTCAATAGGCCCATTACATTAGTAACCACTTTTATGTTTCACATACTAAACTAACCACTCTCACCTTTTTTGGACAAAAATACCCCCAACTAACCACCCTCCCTCATTTATGCTTTCTTCTTTCCCTTTAGCATTAGCAGCTCTCTCTTCAATCACAGCAAAATTTCCTCCGTCCAGATTTCCTTCGTTTTTCAATTTATTTGCTCTCAAATCCATAACAAGAGTACCGTCGTTGTCAATTTCTTCGCTCTTTTCCAGTTTCCGGCGTCGACAACAAGTAGCGGTGACCAAGAACTTGGCAAATATCTCTCGATTCTTTCCTCCACCGTTTTTGCTTTCTTCTTTCACGTTCTTCCCATTGGCAGCTATCTCTCGATTCTTTCCTCCATCGTTTTTGCTTTCTTCTTTCCCGTATTTTCCATTGGCAGCTATCTCTCGATTCTTCCCTCCATCGTTTTTGCTTTCTTCTTTCCCGTTCTTCCCATTGGCAGCTATCTCTCGATTCCGTCGTTTTCCATTCATTTATTCGCTCTTTTCCATTTTTTGGATTCCAAAGCAAGAAAACGGCAAGAGTGTCGTGATGTCGTGCTAGTTGATGTCGTGCTGTCGTGCTGTTGTTTTTTCACGTACATAGTGCATATTTCTCACTGTCGTGCTGCACGACAGCATGACAATGAGAAATATGCACTCACGTACATAATGTATATTACGACAGCACGACAACACGACAGTGAGAAATATGCACTATGTACGTGAAAAAACAACAGCACGACATCAACTAGCACGATAGCACGACAGTGAGAAATATGCACTATGTATGTGAAAAAACAACAGCACGACAACACGACAACACTACATGAGTGCATATTTCTCACTGTCGTGCTGGTTTATGTCGTGCATTTTCTCATTAAACTATAGATATAACAGCACGACATAAGGACAATAAACAACGAAACGACTTAAACCTACAAATATCACTTGATCAGCAAACAACCTACATACCTAATTTCATAAAGAAAATAACATGCAATCAAATTTTACAAACAAAATACATAATAAAATGCATGCATATGAAACCGAGGTTGAAAGATGAATGGAAAACGTTGGAATCGAAGTTGTTGCTTAGTGAGGTCACTGCTACTTGCTGAGGATTCCAGAAAATGGAAAGGAGCGAAGAAATGAATTGAATCGAGATAGCTGCTAACGGGAAAGAAGAAAGAAAAAACGAGGGAGAAGTTAATGGCGCAGGCATGGAACAGTTTCACTTGCTGTCAATGTTAGTTGCCGTTTTCTCGCCCTGGAATTCAGAAAATGGAAAAAGAGCGAACAAATGATTGGAGACCGAAGGAATCAAGTGATAGCTGCTAACAGGAAAAGAAGAAAGAAAAACGAGGGAGGGGATAGAAAGAAAGAAGAAAGCAACGGTTATATCTTAAAAGGGAAAGTAAAAACAAAGAAGGGGTATTTTTGTGAAGAAAAATTGAGAGTGGTTAGTTTAGTATGTGAAACATAAAAGTGGTTACTAATGTAATGAGCCTATTGAAAGTGTGCTAGTCTTGTAAAAAACCCTAGGCTCATATCCCTTTGTGGGCCGAGAGACATACAGTCACTTTTTTTTTATTAATGGTAAAATTGGATTGAATAGATTTTAAGTTAACAAACAAAACACTTCAAATTCTAAATAAACATTATCCTCACAATTAAGTCAATTGATGTAGTTTAAGGGCATTTTTGGTCTATCACTGAACTGAACTAAATTGAATACTATTGAACTGAACTCAATTGAAGTGTATTTAGTGAAGGAGAATTATTGAACTGAACTGAATACTACTGAACTGAACTGAAATAAATTACTAATAAGACATAGAAATCATAGTCTTAGTCCAATATTACGTAGTTGGCTAAACTCAAAACGTTGATTATGATTTTAAAACGCATTTATATGTATTCAGGGGCGGATCCGTAGGGGAGCAGGGGGGTCGACCGCCCCCTCTTGTCTCGAGAAAAACGAAAAAAAATAATTTTTTATGTTTATTAAAAACGAGTTAAATGTTGTACATATAAAAAGAGATCCATAAAGGTTTATAAAAAAAAAAGAGATCCATAAATGTGATAATAAAATGAAGTGGTAGAGTTGGTTAGTGGTAGAGTGCTTTTTTAGGGAGCGTTTGGTTTGCACAAGAATAACGGAAAGGAATCGAGAAAGGAAAACATAAAGAAATGAATGGAATTACCATGAATATCCTCCTTATCTGTTTGGATTTGTTCCAAAAAAACGGATACATTAGCTTATGATCTCTTTGTTATTGTTTGGCTAACCTATGCTTTAATAAATCCTGCCTCCATCTCATAGTATCTGTTAGGTTTATTAAATAGAATTTCAAATTCAACAAACAAACTGTTTGTAGCTCAAAAATCGATGTTGTTGTCGATTTAAAAAACACCCTGAACAAAGAAAATCATTAGACAAATATCTGAATTGAGAATGTTGTTCGTAATTTTATGCCATAAGTTATGATAATTGAAATTGCCAAAGCCATTAATCAATTTTAAACATTCATGGAAAGATTAACTGAGGAAAAGAAAGAAAGAAGCCAAAATCACCAGAAAAAGGGTAAAACAAATGAAGAGAGAAAAGTGGAGGAAAGGGAGAGGGAGAGTCTACAGTTTTATTTTCAGTTTTAATTTTTCATTAGCGTTTTCCATATTGGTTGATTTTAGTGTTTTCAATGAAACTAGAGTTATGCGTGGTTAATTGTTAATTTTGAAGTTTTAGATGAAAAAATAAAGTTACATGTAAAAAAAATTACGTGACAATTTGCCCCCCTCTGAATTATTCTTAGATACGCCACTGCATATATTGAATATTCATTTTATTAATAAACTATAATCACTCTCTCTCTCCATCTTTTATGTGCAGTTGAGTTCACTCCTCAACGATCCTCATTCATTAGGATCATTGATTATTCTTTTGCTTTTGTACTATATGATATCGTTCACTCCGGATCGGTTTAGTTCACTGTACTACACATACTCGTATATGTGTATATAATTTGTAAAAAGATTCCAAGTATTAAGCGATTTAAAACTTTTTAACTATTTAACTATTTAAGTAAACATTAATATGAGATAAAAAAAAAATTCCTAATTGTAAAATATTATAATATAAGGATGCACAAATTATTTTTTTAGCAAATAAGAATGCACAAATTAAAGAGTTGAAACTTTGAAACTGTTTTTCTTAGGTAATCAATGACGAGAGCAACATCATCTAACTTCAATTTTTTGTTGAGATATATAACCACTTGACAAGGGTTTTAGCTTAGCCTAAATTCCTAATTATCTTTATTTGGTTCATTTTTATACTTCTTGCTTAGTTGCCTATCTATCTATTTATTTATTTATTACATACTCTTTCTATATAAATTCACTTACCTTGTGAAAATCTAACATGTGGATAATAAATTAAATAACAGTCCAATTTTGAACATTTAGATGAAGTGTTAAGTATACAAAGTAAGTAATATTAAGAGAATGAAATTATTTAGCTAAAAAAGTTAAATGATAGCAACTTATAATGCACAAACTTAATAATTATAATCTTAATGTTACTAACACATTGTTAATTAGTTCGAGTACAAAATAATTATCTATCCTAAAATTAATTCTATTAATGGGAGAGTGTGATAACAATCCAAATTCGCACATGGACTTGGAGCAGGCATGACCACGACACCTAAGCTCAATGATGAAGTCATTTGTTCAAAGTCACCATTAGCTTAAGCATCATGATTTGCCATGGATCAAGATTTTTCATTGGTTACTTAGAGGGGACATGTTAAATATACTCATAACACTAAAGGGGCTTGTCCCGAAGCGGAGCGGAACATCACAGTAGAAGGTTATTTTTTGTTTTTGTACCTATTAGATTTTGGATGTATATACTTATGTTGTGTAACTGATTTCTCACTATCAATAATAAACAGCTGGTCATTGTTCCCGGAAACATATAGGCAATATTTGGCGAACTTCATTAAATTTTGTGTCGTTGTATCGCTTTTATATCTTGATTGTTAGCTTGATTTTCAATATGACAAGAACAATTAAAGGGTATCATGCACTTAAGAAAGGAAAGATATTGTTACGGTTCTGTTCTTTAGGAGAGACTATCAAAAGAATAATATAACAAAATATGTTGAAATGTATCTATGTTGTACACTCTTCAAACGCAATGGACATTCTCATAAAGGTTTGTATCAAAAATTAATATAAAAAACTATCATTAGACTTTATTATCAAATCGAGTTAACACTACTAATCTTTTTTAAAAAAGACCTCTATATTGTTGACATTGAATTAATAACTCGATTTATTATGAATAATGATTAGAAATTTTATAAAATGGATTGACATTTTGATTTGAGAATGAAATTAAAATGAGTGGATAATGTCATTGCTGATGATAAATAGTTTTTCCAAGTAAGATCTAGTAATAGATTTACGTATGCATAGGTTTGCTTCAAATTACTAATTGCCACACCTACCACTTCAATAATATTATTTTAGTTTGATTGATAATTACTGGTTCCAGTGTATAAATAAAAATTGTTTCTGATCTGATGTTGCAGTCAACTCATATTGGCTTACGTATAATAGTTCTCAACTCATTGATTATAGTTCATCAATGTAGCTTAGATCAGAAAAATTCACATAAATATATATGTTGGCTCATATAAAAATATAAATATTATCTCACTTTTCGGTTAAGTAAAAGTTTACACGTTTCTAATAATAGCAAAAACTATAGAACTCGATGCAAGTCTATTGAAAACTTTTCACAAATTATTTACTACTGAAACTAGAATTTTGAATGAGTGAGAAAATTTAGTCTCAAACTTGGAAAGAATATTTACCATTTAACACATTAAACCTTTTGTATATATATATACCAAGTGGTATAATGTATCACATATTGCTCGTTGTTACACATTTTGTAGACCTATAAGATTTTCTATATATTTCGGACCCAAATGTGATTCATCTACTATTCCTCTTTATTTTCACCTATGAGATTTTATTTTTGTATTTTTCATTTGACATATTATTCAAGATTGAATTTATATATAAGATTAAAATATTGAATTACTACTAATTATGAACCTGACCTATGCATTGTGCAAATATATTTCATCAAAAACGTGTCAAGATCCCATTGGCTAAAATATGATTCTTTTTTTTGGCAACAGAATATGATGAATTAACAACCTAGCCGGCACGCTTGACATTCATCATTCATCATGATGGCAAAAACGGGATTGTATTGTTGAAACTTTAATCATTTGTGATTAAATTATCTTTAATAAAAAATAACTATGAGTCATAGTAAGATTAATTAAATTTGTCATTCACCTTTTTTTGTTCATTCTACAATTTTATGTATATAAACTTTGGATAAGATACAATAATAGATTATATGATTTCATATACAAAATTACAAAACTTAAATCATATCATAATTAAGGATCACGAACTCAACTTTTATGTAAAAAGCAGTTCAGTTTTGAAATTTAGACTCTCATTAATGTAGAATTATTACTTTTTTACATAAGGTTTGCTTGGATTGAGGTTACACAACTTTCATTCAACTAGAGGGAAAGAATGTGTGGTCTTTCATTTAAGTAGAGGGAGGTGAGGTGTGGGGAGGAGGGGAGACGTTAATATAAAAACCTTGTTAAGAACCCTTGTTTGTTTTGATAGTTTTTTTAAAGATAGTTCAATTGATTTACATGTAATAATAATAGAACCTCCGGATTTCACCGATTTGGTGGGACTGATTTGGAGTTTAAATGATAGTTTTATAATCCTCATTTAACTCGCATTTAACCTTACTAAAATTATAAACTTCTATCTAAGCAAGATGAGTCATATTACCTCTCTTTAATGAACCTCCAAAATCTACTTATCATAATTAATTAGTAACAAATTACGTACGCGTGCACATATATATTACATGGTGTGAATCTCAGCTTATCTACTTTCTTGTCACATATTGATAAAAGAGTAAATATTACAAACTTTATTTTGGAAGTGCAACATAACACCTTTTTATTTGTTTTTTTAACCCAAATCATATCATATTGGTGCAAAATACATGAGCAATATGTTTAAATTTTGTAACCATGGAAATGGTGGAAAGTGTTTTTGTATAGTATTTTTTTATATTTGTACTATAAAAATATCATTTGACAAAATGAAAATAAGGAAAGGGCCCGAAGAAAAATTCAGTCCAACAAATCCAAAATGGATAGCCCACAACTAATACTGTACACAAGGAATTCTCAAAAGGAGATACTGATTTAATTCAAGTAAACAATGATGGATAAAGCATCAATTTGACTGTTATTTGGTAATTAAGATCAATTAAATCTAAAATTAAGTCCAAATTAATTTAAAATTTTAATTAGTTTGATAGTTGGATCAAATTAATCTGAAATGGCACATAGCAATATAAAAAAAGGACAAGTGTCAAATAAATACCAATCATATAGTCTTGTTATTTAAATTCAGAATGAAGACTTGTATTATTTGAGTTTTATTTTACCCTTACATAGCATTTGAGCTTAGACTATAATAGGAAAATTAATTAATACATACTGATAATGATTTATCATTTCTTATAAACAAATGTCAAACTCATACTTATTTTATTCTATCATTATCATCTTTAATTCAATTAATGTGTAGCTAAATCAAGGATATGTATGCAAAATACATGCATATTGCTTTTTCTTTCTTATCTTATCTTGGAAGCGTTAATCCAAATTCTTACATATTTAAAAATATTTCTTCTTAGTTAAAAGAATAACATGCTATTAACGAATATATTAGTAAAATGATGATTAGTTTACGATTAAAAGTGAAGTTTTGCTTATTTTATAGAATATGAAAATTGGTTATTTCGTTTTCTTTTAAAATTTTGTAGTTGCTCTCAAAATATGTAATTCCTTATAAAAAAGGTTTATACTTTTTTAGAGAAAGTCTAAAAAACATTCTCGTAGTTTCACTTTTTTCAAATAAAGGACTGTGGTTTACTATTACTTAAAAAAGGAGTAGAGTTTCACACTTTTTTTCAAAATTGTAAAACTCTATGCTTCAAGAAATTAAAGTCGTTTAATATCATATTTACTATATAATCACATTTATGGTTTTCAAAAATCATCATTTTTAATTTTTCTCTTTCCTTATCTAAGTGATCCCAAAATAAAATAATTAAAGAATTAAAATTTTTTAAAAGAACGTTATTTACTTGAATATCTAATTTTTTAAGTCACAAAAAGACAAACCCAACTTCAAAATTTTGGAAGCCTTGGGCATGAGCAAAAAAATCAAATTTATAGGACAATTTGTAGAGAATAAATGTTGAAGCTTAATTAGTCTATGTAGCAATATTATATTTAGTCTCTATAGAAATATTTGTATTGTATTATTTGGTCTATTTAGGCTTTCATCATAGTTATGGTAGGAAATGTTTTCCTAATTTGAGTAGGACTTTTTGTAAACTATATATACGTACATCGTGAATGAGAATTTTTGTGTATGACACTTTGTAAACTATATTGTTAGTAGACTTGAGTACAAAAATTCATGTCATTCGACCTTTTTTATAAGTACAATCTAAAAATACAATCTTGCCACTTAAAAATATGCAAATAGAGGTGTTTAATTGTCCACTAAAATTTTATGGTTAGCCTAGTAATTTTGTCCTTATTTTTTGGATAACAAAAAGTTTAGTTAAGAGTAGGTTTACCTACTCGCAAGGCTAGTGTAAACCACAGACCTCGATGAGGATCTACAGTGGAGTTTACATATTGCCTACCAATAAGAGCTAAATTTCGACAAAGCGGAAACTCGAATCTCAAGTCTTTTAAGCAGAAGATGAAATGGTTTACCACTCAGACTAATTCTTATTGATGTTAATTAATTTTCATCCTTATTGATAGCCTAAATAGAAAATCCCTTTAGACCGGTAGTTCTAAACGACTAGTGATATCCCCTGAAGCTGACTTTACATAAAAAAAAACGTGCATCTCATACTATATGACAAAATCATACTAATAGGCTTAATACATTAGCACCCACCTAAACTATATTCTTTTCGCCAATTTACACCCTCAACTATTTAGTGGATTTGATGGGTTTCAATGTGGGTGAAAAGAATATTAATGTTGGGTTAATTTTAATCTACTTGCTTCATTATCTTTCCCTTGCGCATAAGTTGCCAGCTTGGGCGAAAAGAAGCTAAATTGTGCTACTTTAAAACAAGATACAAAGCAAATAGAATCCAAAAGTAGTTGAGAGTGTAATCTGACAAAAAGTATATAGTCTAGAAGGTGGGAATTATTAAGCCCATAGTAATACTTAAAATTAAATTAACATCACCATGCATACGTGTTAACCCAAATTATCCAACAAATTAATTAAAAAAGTTTCTGTAAAGAAATAATTAAATGAGTTTCTGCTAAGAAAATGATTAGAGAGATTCTCCTCAATTTAAGAAGCTATGGGTCAACGTACCAAACAACAGTAATGCAAAAATAGTGGCGACATGTTTGCCTTCTCCCACAATAAACTATTCTTTTTTCTTCTTTTTCGAGAATCACAATGAACTCTTAATAATGTCAATTGTTGGCAACTTATTTTATAAGTTTACTTATATATGAATAAGAAAAAAGCAAGAAATTTACATAAGGAAAAAAACATACATATATAAGTTATTGTATAACACTATGCGATTATTATTACAAAACATACATATATATAAATGAGTTGGAGCGCAACTTAAGTAAAATTAATTACAATATAAGTACATATAACAACATAATCTATTTCATCAAAAAAAAAAAAAAACAAAAAAAACATAATCTATCAATAATAAGACATCTTTAAAGTTTAAAGGGCAATATAATGTTTGAACAAATACATGAATGCCCTAATGTATTATGCTTTTATTTTAAAATCTAATTTTAATATCATACTCTATGTTTATAATTGGGTTTTAAATCAAACTCAATCAAGTCCAATCATATTCTAATCTACCTAAATTAACTACAAAATGGACTTAGATAAACCACTTTTAAAGTCTATTGGATTGAACTCAAGTTAGCCTGACTCATGAACTAGTCTAAATATAGTCAGTTGAGTTTGTCACGATATGATTGGTTTAAGTGTAATTTGTTGAGTTTATTCAGATCTGGTCCTTCGATATCTTTTAATGTTCAAACTCAAACTCTTTTGTATCTGTAACATGGTAGTTCGATCCGAAAACATATTTTTAAGTTTTGCATATTAGATTTTTGAATTGCGGAGAAGAGGTTTGGTTGTTACTTGTAATAAAATCCTATCTCCCAACTATTTCACATTTAGAAGGGAAAAAAGCAAAACTTAAAACTGAAACAGAGACTACTTGAGAAATAATCAATTGCATTAATTAAATAGGGTCCAACCCATTAAAAACAAAGCAAACAATGTATATGAAAAGAAGGAAAACGAACTGATATGGAAAATCATGATATAAACAGCTCACTGTTTTCAAACAACAAATTTGGCAAAAGTTGTTATGGAGAATTCATGAAGGTTTTTAGCTAAAAAAGTTGATAATAAATGAAAGTCATAAATGCGTCGTGTTAGTTCAACTTAACGGAGAGTGTTAGGAATAAGCACACGAGATGAAAAACACTATCACATAAAAAGTTCAACACTTAACAAAATATACAAAAAAAATTGCACATAAATGTGGATTGTGACCGACATTAATATAAAGATGTTTTTCAATATTAATTATTAACTCACTTTTCTAATTTCAAGTAGATCCTTTACATATTGACACGTTTACTGGTCTAAGTACCCGCTTGGTCGACATAGCTCGATAGGAAAAAATGACACTATCATATGGCTCATCTAAAACCGGCTATTTCTAGACCGAGCTAGAACTTATTCATAAAAGAACTATAAAATTATCTTAGAAAAATATCAAACTAGGAGTGGAACTTTATAAATTTGTAACACTGAATTTATTATTCTCTAATAAACTTTGTAGTTAGAATGAATTAATTTCATTTTTTTAAATCAGTAAAAATTCATAATAATAGTTAATATTACTTTAAAAACAATTATATTAAAAAAAATAAGAGATATAAAACAAAAAATTATATAATTAATATACATAAATAAGAATTTTCATACATATATATTTAGTAATACACAATTTTCCAATTCTATATCATATTTCTTCTATTTTAAGTATAAAATTCATGATATGAACTCAATGTTCAACCAATTAAAATGAATAGCATTAACTAAATTAGGTTCAAGCCATTTATACACATTACTTCTATTTTTGAAGTATTAAATTCAGGATATGGGCATCAACGTTCAAGCAATTACAATCAAATAGTATTTAACTAAAAGAAGGAAAACAAGTTGGACATAAAAATTATTCTACTGTTATATCAAACTTTCTAAATAAATTCATCAATCAATATGAAGCAGTTTCGTAAACTTTGTAACTGTATTAGTAACACAATTAATAACACTCTAGCTACTTTGATAGGTTTTATTTATTTATTTAATTTATACATAACATACTAAATTGCTAGTAAATTGTTCTTTGAAATGTCTGAATCAAAAGTACAATGAACTTTTATATGGATTGATATTTATTTATTTTTTGAAAGGATATGGATTGATATTTCTTAGATATAAACCTGTTAAATATGATTCTTGCCCGAGCCATGAACATATGCATAGGAAGTATATGGGGTACAGATATAGTAATAAAATTTATTTATTAATCAATTTCGAAAATTTAATTCTTAATGCATCAATATAATTGATTTTATTCTACAAATGTCAGGCGGTTAGATATGGCAAGTGGTGTGCATATTTTTCGGCAATATCATGTCTTCTTTGTGTTTTCATCACCATTAGTTGTTAATTAAACATATATATGAAAAGGAAAACAAAAGTGAGATGAAGGTGTAGGCTATGGTGACTTTGTTTTTGAGTTACTTTGTTTGTACTCTGCTTTATTCACCATTAGATCACTTTTCACCCCATGATCTAATGGTGGACAAAACAAAGTAATGGTTACTTTGTCAAAAACAAAGTGACCATAGAATTTCCCTGAGATGAATAGGTTCTTCATATGAGTGTTAAAAGTATGAAAAGGAAGACAAAAATAGAAATATGAGGAATTTCATAAACAATCATTGTATTCCATGAATTTTTCTCACAAAAATCAATCTTTTCATTAAAGATATGAATTTCTTATAATTGGAAATGAATAAATAAAATTCATAAATTTATATGAATTTCTTAAATCTTCCCTTCCTCTGGATATATTCAGATATTGAACGACCACTATCTCCATGTTTATATATAGTTTCTAAATTTTTTCATAAAACATTATATTATTCATAGAACCAAATTTGAAAATTCATATTCTCATAAACAAATATTAGTCTTTCCATGAACATATAAAAATTTCTTAAATCTTCTCTTTCTCTGAATATTAAGAGATTTAAGAATGTTGATTTAATTGGCAGTAGAAAAACTATTGATTTATATATCTTTTTTAAGGTTGAAACAATGATTTTCATAATTAATAACAAAATTGTTAAAAGGAGAATAAAAATTGGTATGAATAGAAACGGAAAGATATAAATAAATCACTGAAAATCAATGGTGGGTGTAAAACAATATGGTGAGTTTCGGAATAAATAAGTAGCAATTTTTTTTAAAAAAATTTGTTAATATTTTCCTGTAAAAGAGATAGCAGTTTTTTTTCCTTTTTGTTAAAATCCTATATAGTAGGGTTACTTTCTTAACTAACTTGACAAAAACAAAAGAAAATATAGAGTGTTGGTAAAAACCATAATAGAACTTGAGTTAATTGTAAAATCTTACTAATATATGACTTGCGATGTAATTTCCTCTAGTATAGGGGCTTTGGATACAGACTCCATTTAGTTAAGGCCCATTAAGAGCTCAATAAGAGGATAACATTTTCTAGCAACTGATCCAAATTTCAGATATTACATTTACGATGTTAAATCGAGTTGTCATACTATAATCGTGTTATGGATGTAGTTCACATGATTATATATGACAAATTTTCAACAAATATGATAATTGAACGAAACTTGAGCTAACCGTTTTTAGGTTTAAATGTCTGTTCCCGGGCTCGGACTCTTACTCGTCGATCTTGCTCACATTATTACGTTTAAATATCAAATGGATATATAAATATATGTGTTCTTTTTTAGATTAGCTCAATCGAGTTGGACCTAGGATTTGGTTTTCAAACCAAACCAATCCAACCCACCCGACCCTGTCCCAACCTGCTAGATTAACAACAGAGAGACCTGGCCAGTCTTAGATAAAAGTCTACTGGACCCAATCCTACGCAACCAAATGTAACCAGTTGAGTCTGTTCCGGGGCCGATCCCTGAACACGTAAATGTAAAGAGCAGATAGCCAAAATGCCCCAAGTTTTTTCGCACCAAAGATCTAGTATCGTATCATAAACGTGCTATAGTATCTATATATTTCATATAATTATTGTACATCATATAATACAAAAAATATGACAATTGTAACTGTATCAAACCAATTGTCTCAAAATTGTCTCTATATATTGAGTTACGGTAAGTCAGCATCTCTAATTTGATCAACTTACATCAGAACAGGAATCCCTAATTAATAACGACCGTAGCCTCTACTAGGTTCTGGCTCTGGCACCATAAGTTTGGATAGAACTGAACTCTGCAAGCTCCTTTTCTCTGGTTCATGAAGAAATTTATTGTCTTGTATGTATGATTTAATCTCCACAATTATCGGATTCAGCTCTGGAACTTTTTGGTCCTCCAATGCCTTCAAAAATTCTTCTGAGACAATGTTTAGCATCTTCCTAAACTGTGATTTGTATCTCTTGAACAAAACATACCCTGCTGTCTGGTAATGAAAACACAGGTCACGTTACAAACTATTCACACTAGGTACACATAAAATGTAATGTTGCACGGACACTCCTCTTGAGTAAATGTCTATCCCTTTTCATTTGAAATTTATTTTATGAAAGTTAGGATCTAGAAATAACGTTTGCGGTGTCTGTTTCCTTTATCCATGGTTCTTGAACTATAAGAAATGGAACAAAATTACCATACCGCTTTAATCCTAACCCGAGTTTTGTTTCTTTTCTTGTCCTTTTGACCGAAAATCAGTGAACTGATTTGCCAAGATGCCACACAGGTCTCAAATCACTACTCTTTTGACATGAGGTTATGATGGAAGGAAAAAAAAAAAAGAAGTTCTGTTGCTTCTTCACATGGTTAAAATGGTTGACATGTGGCACCTCTAGTAAATGGGTTTGCTAATTTCTGGTCAAAAGGACAACGGAAGAAACAAATTCAAACAAGAGGTTTCCTACAAAAGAGAGAGTTATGGCAATTATGTTCCAATTCCGATAGTCGGAAGACTGGTACAACAAACCTTGAATTTTTGTTCCACTAAACTAAAGTCGTCTCACTCTTATGAATAAGAGATTAACAATTACAGTTTAAGCAACATATAGAGCGGAAAGGGTCATTTTGAAAGTTCAGGGATTGAGACGTTTGGATGCAAGTTGAAGCGGTTGGATATGTAACAAGTCCGAACAAAAATTAAAGTTTAGCAAAGCATAGTTAAACAATAGATGAAGTTGACTTACTTCCAGGAATGCATACAAGGCATTAGCAGTATATATATTGGCAGGAAGACTATTCAAGAACCTCGCAAGCCATGCCCAACCTTCTTTTGCACCGTGAAGATTCGGGACACCCTGAACTTCTGTCTGCAAATTTTAAAGGAGTTAGGCCCCCCTGACTTATAAACGAATTCTACATAGTTAATTTTGTACCAGCAGGAGACATATTTTAGCCTTTGTTTCTTCATTAAGACCCTGCATTTCGGTTTGGCCTTAGTTAGCCCTCGTAACTGTCGGATAATCAAGCTCTTAACTAACAAATCTATTAGACATATCTTTCACTCTTCAATTGGTTTAATATCAGAAATCAATGAAATTTATGAGCCAATTGATGGAGACTGAGAGATGGTCTACAAATTTATCCGGACGGGGCTAGATTATTAGACGATTATAAGGGGCTAACCAAGGCCAAATTCAGAGGCAATTACAGACAAAAAGATTACGGCACTAGCCCGTTTTTACCACAATAACGATAGCAAACCTGAATAAGAGCTGCATAAAATTTCATGTAGGATGTTAATCGCGCCAAATAATCCATAGTGCTTTCCAGTTGTCCATCTCGATCTTGATATCCAAGAGCTTTATAGTAAGCCTCTTTGGATTTAAATGCTGACTGAAAGAACATAATATAAAATAATAATACGCGTCGAGGAGTCAATTGATCTGAAAACTTAAACTGAAAGATGAGGCTCAATATAACTTTTTCTATTACTATTATTATCTCTAATGCATTGCAAAGCACGTGAATGAGAGTTGGTTACCTCTGAATAAGCTATATGCTTGGGGACACTGTAAATACAAGCTTTGTGGAATTCAGCAAGAAGAATCTCCATAGCATGTGGGACCTGGTTCACAAAAATCCGGTGAAATTGGGAAGAATTTATCCAAAATTAAGGGATCGAAGTTACAACACGAATAAAAGATTTCCGATTTCCTAAATGTCCTAGCAAAGGTACATTGAGATCATTTGGGCCATATCTATATTGCACAGAAACTATGATTTTAACGCATTTCATGTGTTGGGAAACATTGTGGAAACCGAAACTCTTGGAGACTTGTACAGAAATTTTCAGGTCATGTTTCTGTAATTTACAGAAATCAAACGTTTATCCTTTGAACTTTAAAAATTCACCATTTATTTCTATTATTTACACGTTACCTCCCACATTTCTGTTTCCTATATTTTTTTTTATAAAAACCATTTCTCAGTATTTCTTTCTGTTTCAGGTTCCATATCCATTCCTGTTTCCACGTAACATGGTCCCTGACTAATCTTACCCCCTCCCGAACATAAATTTATGCTAGATAGCACGATATAAAATAAAAGGGACATAAAAAACAGCAAACAATACCTCGGAAGTAACTAGAACAATGACATAACCAGATGCAAAAGCAGCATCACTATCCGGACTATCACAAACTGAAATGATCTGTGAATGTATCAAAACATTAAGAAAAATAGTACGGTTAGAAACAAAAGCTTACAAAAAATAATGGGTGAAATAAATCTATGGTCCTTGAACAACTTTGACTACATCATCAACTCTATTTTTAACCATGTGATTGTAAGTTATGGTCAATTACCGATTTCTAGGTCATCATTTCGTTAATTTTTTAACAGATTTTCTTGATTTGGACTTTAATGTTAAATAATGTTAAGTATACCTTCTTTACAAACGCTGCAATGCTGACAGATTGAGGGCACTCAGGATTCCTGAAGATCTTGACAAGTTCAGTTGATTTGGCTCTGCATAGGTGAAACAATAAAATCATAAGAAAGAACAAAAACAAACCAAAAGAACACATAATATATTGAAGTGAATGCACTACAGAACTCTAGAAAAGGGAAATTTGGGGGTAAAAAATATCTATGGCGCTTAGAACTCGAGCTACTAATATTGTCGCCTCTAAACTTCATTATTGACATAGAAAAATCTTAAAATTTACATTACGCAACATTAAAAAATTAACAAAAAATTGCAAAAAACGGAAAGTAAATGATGACTTAAACAAGTTTGACTACATCATTCATTAATTTTTAACCGAACTTATGCATTTGGACTCTTAATAATACAGAACGTCAAGCTCCAGGAATTTTATGTCAAGAAATGAAGTTTAGAGACCATAAAGTAGATAGAGAATTTTTCTATGACAGAAATGAAAAGGCTTGTGCAGAAATTTACCTAACACTCTCTCTGCTTCCCCTTACTTGTTTTATCGTCCTAGCAACATGGCTCTCGAAGACTCTGAAATTCTAACCAAAAGTAAACCAGAAAACCAGTCAGCATATCAAACAAAAGAGTGCAATCTCTGATAAAAAAGCAGAAATCCATAGATAGAAATCACACTAACAAATCCAAGAATGGGTTAAAAAAACATATGCGGCAAGCTATGCAAGTAAACTACTGTGGCCTAACTAAGAACTATAGCACTACTAAGATTCTGGCCCCCTAAACTTCACTTTCTAACATTCAAGTCGAAATCAACAAATGCCTTGCCAAGAAAATTAACGAAATGACGAACTAGACAAGTTTGACTACATCATTGATTTTTTCTTTATCCATGTCACCTAAAATTAAGATCACATATATACCTATTTTTAACTCATCATTTTGTTAATATTTTGACAGGATTTTGATTTTAATGTTAGAGAATCTAAAGTTCAAGGATTCTTATGTCAGGAAATGACATTTAGGGTCCATAATGTTAGTACCCTATAGTTCAAGGGAATATGTAATTAATCCAAATTTTGGCAGCTACACTAGGATTTCAATATTAAATACAACTATAATAAATCAAATGTTTCAAAAATATACAGAAAAGTCTTTCAGAAATGATATCTTTTAAATTTTTAATAACAACACCAGCTCAAAAGCCACGCATACCGTATTGGAACTTGATTTCAACGACTGGTTTTCTTCATCCAACTTTTTAAGCTTCTCTAATCTCTCTTGCTCAAGAACAAGAGCACTTTGTGCAGCCTTCACAACTGTGCCTACCAAAAAGAAGAAGATAATGATACAGAAGATCTGATGAAAACCACCAACACATAGTCCAGAAAATCAGTAGTGAGAAGATGATCTCGAAGGAGCTAAATATGCTTGCAGTGACCAAGAAATTAGTGAAAGATAATTAAACAAAGAAAATAGTACATAGAAAAAAATGTAGAGTGAAAACTTTTCTTCGCAAAATTTGTCACTAGATAAAAACAGATGGAGCAAAAGCATAGCAACTTAAGAAAATCTTTGAAATAGTTAATACCATGAACTCAAGTAGCAGGATAAACTCTGTAAGATAATAGAAAAGAATTAAGAGTACCTGATGATCCAGTTTTATTGTGACCATTAGATCTGGATCCCGTTTTCAGATTCCCAGAACCGACATTTTGTTGTGTTCCAGCAAGATCCCCTTGAGGGACCACGGCAGCTGCCTTTTTTGAGGCTTCCTTTTCTGCAGCCTCCTTCTCTGCAGCTTCCTTTGCTGCTTTGTTCTCTGCTTCTAGAGCAACCATTTTTGCTTCCTCGGCTTTACGTTTAGCCTGAATCCAAATATGTGATGATTATTGCGAATAAGTATTCCATGCAGTAGAAGTGTTTATGGCAGTTAGAATTCAACTGTTCAGCTAAGATAGTTGTCTCGTTACAGTGAATGTACTTTTACCCATTACAATGGGAAGCATTTGAAAAAAAAAAATCACCGAAGTAACAGTTCGAACAAAATGAAACTCCTGCTTGAAGAAGGAAATAATTGGATAAATCACCAAAATAACAACATTAACAAACCTCTGCTTCTGCCCTAACCCTCTCTTGGTATAGTCTTTCTTCTTGTAAAGCTTTTTCCTTTCTTTTAGCTTCTTCAGATGCTGCATCACTCCTAATTCTCCGTTCTTCTATTTGTGATTTAAGTTCATGATCCCGCTGGATAGCCGTCAAGTGGTTATCTAGTGCTTCTGCACTGCAGTATTGCAAACAAACATGTCATCATTTATTCTACAACTTCTGTGATGCTTATAGCGTTCTTGAATCTAAAGCCAAAAAATTGCTCGTTCCCGTCCCAACTTAAGGGATAAGAAATACCGCATCCCCACAAAGCCAAGACAAACTAACATATTCTGAAGCTAGAAACTCGATAATAAAACTGAAAAGTCTTCTTCTATCTCTTTTACAGTTGGGTTGAGAAAGAAGAAAGACAAATAAATGAAGTAAAACACAATCTTACATTTTACGCTGATATTGAGTATCAAATTTCCGTTCTGACTCCTTTCTTGCTTCCCTATACTTCTCAACTCGTCTGAATGCAGAATTGGATTTTTCACTTTCTCTCATTAACTCCATCTCTAAGTCTAAGATTTTATTCCTAATCTCCTCCTGTTAATCAAGCAAATCATCAGTGTTATAGAACGAAGCTTGTAAAGCCTATTAAATCATCATTCAAACATTGCATCGATTCCCTACTCAAATGTCAACTTTAGAATGTCAAAAAGAGTTATCTATTGGTCAATATACTCCACATGATTATACATAACATAAGTGCAACATCAACGAAACTAATGTCAAACAGGTCGTATTAGACGGGATGTCTATATAAATCATATTTAGAATACTCTCCTAGTCAGCTTGCTCTTTATCGACCAATTTTTAATAGATCAAAGTAAAACAAAGCACATGTGCACCTTAACTCCAACTTGATGCTCTTGGCTGAGCTCAAAAAGGGCACCTTCAGTCGTCCCCACTTTATCCATTAAATGAGATTGGCCATCAAGAGATAACTCATAATCAGAATCATCACTTTCACTGCAATGTATCAACAAAGAATATAAAAATTTTACACAAATTGCAAATAAACACCACAAATAAGTTAAACAACTATAGCTCAAGGTCACACCTAAGATATATATCATCGCAATTGAACCGTTTAGGTACCAATGTACCACGACCAAGTTCCTCTTCATCGTCTTCATCAGAATCCTCCAATTCATCATCCGAAACCCGTACTACAAACCCCTTGGAATTTCCCCCATTCTTCTTCCTACTCGAAACCCCCCTAAAAACACAATACCAACATCACATTGAATATATTCACCAACAACAACAACACAAAACTAACCATCAGAAATTTGGGGGAATACCCAAATTGAATCTTAGTAAAAGGAACGGGAACTTGAGAGGACGCATTGAGATTCTTTTCGAGCGAATTAAGCTCCAATAACAACGAATTGAAACTCCAATCGGGTTCCGGGTCAGCTTTAATTGCATTAACTTTATCCGGGCAACGAATTTCCAACTTAATAGCACCCCTAGAAACAGAAAAAGATAAAAAATTTCAAGAAATTAGAGATACCCAACATCGAAAATGGAAATGGGGAAGAAATTAGGGCTTACATTGCTTCAAAATCGGAGCTTTTTCTATGATTTTAAACGATTGGAGATTAGAAAGACTGAATAATGAAAATTGAAGTAGAAAAATGGGCAAAGGCTAGAGGAGCTCTCGTGGAATCGGCAAGAGCAAAAAGCGTATCAAAAACTGGGAAATTTGAAAATTTAACGGTAGAATTTTTGGAGCGGAAGGAAATGGATTTATAGGTTCAAGTTCAGGGATGTAAAACTACGCTATTAATTTAGACCTCTTCATGGGCCTTTAATGGGCCTGATGAAATTTGATACTTCACTATTGGTTTGTTACGGTCTCATTCAAGTGGTGGATAACCTCTCAAATTAATTTAGAGAGTCACCATTAGATCAAGTATATTTTCAATTTAATGGTCATTTCTCCTTAATTATAGACCATTAGATTGAAAATATCATTGCCATTAAATTGAAAATATCTCTGATATGATGGTGACTCTCCAAATTAATTTGGAGAGTCACTCACCACTCAAATGAGACTGTGGTTTGTTAATCGATTTTGTTTTATTTGGATTTTAATATATAGTAGAATAATTTAAAAAAACAAGATATAACAGAAAAATTACTATTGTGTTGCCAAAAAATAGAAAAATTACTATTGTGTTGCCAAAAAATAGAAAAATTACTATTGTTACATCTGATTTGATTTTACTAAAAAACTTTTGACCTGATGGGTTAAGATTACAACGGCGCCGGAAATTGTTCATCGAGATCATTAAAAAGTTTATTGTATAGTTATTACATATTATTAAATTTTGTAATAGATTATTTGTAGAACACAAGTGAATGACTTGAATATTAAAGAATTCAGTATCGAGATTAAAGAAAAAAAAACTTAATAAAATTTTATAATGTATTAAGCGGTAAAAAATTTAAGTTACATTGAATAAAAAGCTCTTTATAAAGTACATAACGAAATACAAAGATTTTGATAAAAGTCTCAATATCCACAAACAAAGTAGTTCCTATCTCACGCTGTGCCATTTGCAACATTAAATTATATCGTATAAATTTTATCCAAAATAAACTTTAGTTATTTTGTTAACATGAAATGTGTCATCCCTGTGTAAAATACATTCTAGATGTAGAAAACTCATCTAATGAATAGATGAACTCAAATTTCAAGCCATAAGTAGGATGCAAATTTCTTACAGGACACACGGTTACATAGACAAGCCGTTTGACTTACTCATTTGACACAATTATCATTTTTCTCATATAAAATATATGAACGTATATACCTGCTAACACCCCTATCATAGGGAGACAAAGTTGAAAAGTTAAAACATTTCACAACCAAATGAATCCATTTACTATCATATTGTTATCAGCAAATTACGCAAAAAGTACAATTACAAACACTCGAGAACCAGAAGAACACAGAAAGACTTGATTTTGGAAACAGATTTTAGAGACCTATATATCTACAAAACTTTCTCAATGATTGTAGTTATTGTCGTTTTCGGCACGGCGCCGATAACTGCATCTTTCTTCTCACCATTGTTGAAAATCATCATTGTGGGGATGCTTTTAACACCATATTTGGTTGCAATGGACGGGCTTTCATCAGTATTCAATCTATAAAACTTCAGTTTTCCGGCGTATTCTTCGGATAATTCAGCGATTACTGGATGAATCATTCGGCAAGGTCCGCACCACGGTGCCCAAACTTCAACCAGCACTGGCCCTCCGGCCTTGATCACAAGTTCTTGCCATGTTGTATCAGTTACAACTGGTACTGAAAATTTCAAAGTTCATAAATGAGTCATTTCAACAAGTGTTCTGTAATCGAACAAATTATCAGAAATGTTCATGTTAGCACAATTTCTGGCACGATAACAAAATTGTTTGACACGTATGTCATATATAATCATTGCAGCAGATAAATCACACTACGCGATTATGATCAGACAACATCAGCTACATGTTACAACAACACGAAAACATTAAAGACAGATGGAAATCTAATCGAGAAACAAGATCCGCGTGAGCTATTCTTTTCCGACTATAAACTCGCTTGTTCACTTCTGCCAAGACAAAGGGTGAGGATGGCCAAAGATTTCACCTGTCTCTAGACACAAGTATGCAGGCGCAGGGTATTTGCTTGGAATTCCTTCATACTGATTAGTGGTTACAATACAAAATCCCCCACATTAAACATCTCAAAAGTAACATGAAGTTTGTGAAACATGATAGAAATGCCATAGAAATAGACATTCGCATGCACTACTATCCCTGACTCCAAATTCCAACCCATTCCTACCCCAGAAATGGGTTAATTGCTCCCACCATGTCCAAAATTCACACTCATAACATGAATGCCACAAAATACTGATTCATAAAGCGTAATGAATAAATCTTCCGTGACATTTCTCTTATGATTCCCAATGTTTAAAGACAGTGGATGCAATCATTCCCATCCCCAGCATTTGAATTGACCGGATTCTGGAGTCAGGACCTTGAGTTTGGCAAGTGCAAAGAGTTTAATGCTGCGAAATTATTTTTTTATGGCATTTCTGCTCCTGCCATTCCTACTCTAGGGCCAGAGCAAATAACTGAACAATAAAAAACAACTAGTTTGACTAATGGAAACTATACAAATTCTCCAGGATCAACCATAATCCATTCAATGCTTTTGAAAGAAAAAATCCTGATACATACACGACCCCCGAAATTTGTCACAAAACCAAACTTTGAAACCACCAATTAACTGACTAAAGTAGTCTTAGCTTATTGGCGTTTTAAACTTGCTTAAAGTGACTCATTACCCTATGAATTTTCTTAAAATGACCTATTGTCACTCTTAAACTTGGTAAAATGAACTAACATGTACTAAATCTTAAAATGATGGCCACTTCAACTAATTTAAATCTCTCCATACTGTGATGCATATGACATAACGGGTTAATCATATCACTGTAGACGACTTCAATGGACTATTGGAGCATCATCATACTTTTTGGAACCAGCTAAGGATGTATTAGGCTAAGAAAAACATCCATCTTTGGCAGCCAAACATGCTTTCATTTACATGAAAATCCAAAAGATAAAAACTAAACTCCAAAGGAAACATTAATTACAGTAAAACCTCTATAAATGATTACTGTTGATAGGAATAACCTCTCAATTGTTATACAAATATTTCGGTCCAAGCGTATGTATAGTAATACAACCTCCCAATTGTTACAAAAATAATCCGATTCCAAGTGTATAAGTCAGCAAATCAGATTTATTCAATCAAACAGTAACAGCCAACCATTCACAAAAACCCCAAATGAAAAACTGTAAACATAAAACCTTACCATCAACAACAGTGTCCTGAGCTTGACACACAACAGCAACAGCTCCTCCTCTTCCGCGCCTCGAAAAACCCGAATTGGAAAACTTGGAAGAAGAACCCAATTGGATCCTGAATCCTCTGAATTCCGAGAAAGAAAGGGAATTGGAAAGAGAAACCGCTGATTTCATCAATGGTGAGTAGGATTTAAGTCTAGAAGACGAAGAAGAGAAAGCAACAGGAGAAGAGGGAAGCAAAGAAGAAGCCATGAGGGAAAGAGATCGGAGATTGATGGATGTGGAGTGTGATGTATGGTTTTATATTGTTGGAGAACAAGAAGTTTGTTTGGTGTGGTCAGGAAGTGAAAGTTAGATGAACAAGAAGAAGAAGAAGAAGAAGAAGAAAGACAAACGCAAGTGTATTATGTACATACACGGAGGAAGGGGACAGTATCGGGGAAGAAGAAGAAGAAGAAGAGTAGATAAAAATTAAAAATGAAAGCTTTTTCAAAATGTGGGAGTTGTGTTATGGCGGCGAATTTAATGGTACAATGAGTTGTTCATGTTCATGTTCTTTTCGTGACCACTAAACTCAACAAACTTAACTAGCCAATACCATTTCAGATCCACTCTTCTACTTGTCCTATATTTTATTCACATGTCTTATTCATCACGTTGAAAATGATTTTTCTAATCCTCAATTGAGAGCGCTCTCGTAACTTACAAGACGGAAATAAAGAATTGGCATTATGGGTAAAATGCAGAATTTTGATATAAAATTAATTTTCGTGCGACATCTCGAGACTGCCAAAGAGTATGTAGTTAATCATATATGTTTTCGATGTTCACTATCTTTTGCGCTTTTTTTCTTAGGCTCATTAGGAGAACGTGATCAACTTCTGAACTAATTTTGTTCCTAGATACACGCTCTTTCGTCGTAGTCATATTTTACAAGGCTCACTTAAGATAAAACGCCACATATTCAATATTAATGTTAGTCTAACATCCCAACTTCAAGCTCAGCCACTAATGTCTCTACTCTGTGTGCGTGTTACAATTTATAGGGTATGATGTTAGGCACGAGGCTACTGGCGAACAACTCTCTCTCTCTCTCTCTAATGCATATGTCAGTAGGATCTAAAGAGAGTATCAAATGACAATTTGTGTAAGAATATGAGTGATCATATGAATACTGTGTACTAGGTTGTTATATCAACATAACATAACTTCAGTTATGAGAAGAAAGATGGTCTTTTGTTGATTAGGACTTAACCAATTAGGAGTAATTGTAGATTCAACCAAATATAATAAATCCTTTATATGAAATTGTCACATGATCTACAGATACATCTATGTAATAAGTATGATTTAACGAGAGTCTCGTGGTCATAAAATGTGTCAACAAAGGACAATTCACATTTTGAGAGTGTAAAATATTTTGAAAGGAACTAAACCTATTTATAACTTTGATTAGATGTTAATACAATCACAACATAACACATTTTCATTAAAAGGATCATTATAGTTGGATTGAGCGATTTTTGTTCCACAATACTAAAACACCAATAATAATATTCTATTTTCGTTGAATCGGACTGTAGCGGAGCTGGTGCAATTTTGCGGAAGGAAAATGGCAGGTTTGTGGCACTATTAAGTTGTATTTTTGAGGGAGCTCATGCTGCCAATGTTGTGGAGGCAATGGCCGTTAGGCGTAGCCTTGAATGGCTTCGGGCTCATCAATGGCCTCGATTGATTTTTGAATCCGATGCAAAGAAGGTGGTAGAAGATGTACGAGGCTCGTATCAGATTAACTCGGAGTATGGCCATGTCATTGAAGATTGTAGACAATTATTGACAAGTTTACCAAAATGTTCTGTGTGCTTTGTCCCTAGAACGGCAAGTGAGGTTGCGCATCGCATTGCTCGCAATGTGCTCTCTCGCCTGAGGCATTTTGTTTCTTTTAAATTGTCTAGTTATCTGAACGATTCTTTATGTAACGATATTTTAGAGGTTGGATGGAGGCCGAAAATTCGGATACAATCGGGCTGTAATTACTGAGCCCAAATTTGGCCCGGCCCAATTAAACGCTTGACTAGCTGTCCACAAAACAAAAAGCCCAAATCCAGAGCCTGAAAAAACGTTTTATTACGTAAAACCAAAACGGTGCGTTTCTATACCCGGATATCGAAAACAGCCGCGAAAAACCTCAGAGAGCACCATGTTTTCTCCCACAAAGGTCTTTAATTTCAGCTTGATTTTCTCCTCCAGAGCTCAAATGGAGTCTTCTCCGAGAAGCTTCTCCAGTTCAATTTTCAACGCGGCTTCTCGTTCTCCGGCGATAATTTCCGACGCCGTCGATGTGTGTATTTCGTTGCAGGAGTGGCAGGGATGGGGTAGTGTGTCGCCGTTGCCGGCGAAGGTTTTGGAGATCGTTGATGATTTGAAGGTTTTGCAAAGAGATAGTGATGCTCAGATGGCATTCGGCGGCAAAGGTGGGAAACTCCAGGTAATTTTTAGGTTATGTTTTCTGTTTGGTTACTGAGAATATGTAATTTAGGAGTTGAGTTTTGGATTGTTCGAGCTGAATTGATGAAATTATTGTGAAATAAGCGGTGTATTAAAAATGAAGGTGGATGAGCACCTCGGTAGGCGCTAGTAAGGCAGATGAGGACCTTTGGAGGCTAGTCGGGATATATTTGGGGATTGTTCGGGGACTAGTCAGATTTTGTGCATCTAGGGGATCAGATAAGTCTGGGTATATTCGGGGATTGTTTCAAGCTTGTAACAATAGATTTTGTGAATATTCACCCGAAATGGCATTAGATGTTGCTTTTGTTACAAGCTTGAAACAGGGAAGAGGATGCAAAATATTCACCCGAAATGGCATTAGATGTTGCTTATGTTGCACGAACTCTCCGTTTAGTAGTATCCGTGTCCGTTTTGTTTTTGTTTTTCTTTATAGGGTATTTTATGAAGGTTATATGTTGGAGAGAACGTTTCTGGTATTCTTGTCCGTGCAACATAGGAAGTTGCTAGTTTAGCTAAAGCATGAGCCATAAGCAGTTCTGATGAATACAGAAAGAAAGAGAAAAAGAAGTGAAGCACAAGTATGCACTCTTTAGATATTACATTATAAGTCCTTAAGTTATATATGAGCAATCATCCTCCTTTAAATTATTTTGGAGTGAGATAAAGTCTTTGTATTAAGTTTATGAGATACTTGTTTTTAATATTGAATCATATGGATATTTGCTGCACATTTCCGTGCAAGATAGGTGGCCTAACACACTCCAAAAGGCACCTCAAAAGGAAGATGGTTATATGGAATGTTTAAAGAGGCATGTAGCTCTGTAGTTAAGCAATGTGCATACACCCCTCATCTTGTGAAGCAAATATTCATGACCCAACAATAAATGTAATAATTTAATACTATGTAATCAAAGACCAACACATCCCAAGAGTTACCTCAAAGGAGAAGAATTGTAATTTAGCAAACTCTGTGTTATTGAACAGCCTTGTATTCAGGATTTGGTCGTCAGTAGATATTTGTTTCACCCATGGATATTTGCTTCACACTAAAGATGGTTCTAGACATGAGGGGTGCGTGTTAAATATCCCCTATTGCCTAATTAGGGAGCTGCTATGGCTCCAGAGACAAACCTTCTGCTTTTATTGTCCCTTTTAGGGTGCATTCAGCCTTTATTTTATGCACTCATTTTCTTTCTAAAACTGAACCTAATGTGAGCTCCAGATTTCAACTTAACTTGTATGTGCTGGAAATTTCTCATTTCTTCTCTCTTTATGCTACATTGTATCTCAGGGAGAATTTAAACTTGAGGAGGACAAGAAACACAGAGCAACATATAAGGCTTTAGGTGATTCTGAAAAGAAGCTCCATTTCTATTCAGCAAGACAAATAGCATGCCGTTTGCTGGGAAGTAGAGGTTATCTTTGTCAGAAGGTGCATGATCACTATAAATAATTATGTAGATTGCAGGATCTAATGTTTTGCTTTTCTTCACACTTATTTGATATCATAATATGTTTCTGTTGTTCCACTTTTTACTTGGTTTTCATTTGTTATGAAGGGTTTCTCTTAAGGATTTGTTAGAATACAACTCGGGATAAATAAAAGTTGTTCTTGGAAGTTGGAACTTTAATGATTAGATTTAAGGTTTTGCCACGTATCTAAGATTCTTCAAGTTCAAGGGGCATTCTTACGCGGGATAACAAAAAAAATTCTTGAAACCTTATCTATTAGCTTGAGTTTTTAAGTTGAATGGTTCTTTTAGAAGAGAACACGCCCTTGAGTATTCCTGATTACTATCTTTTGTACTCCTGTTCATTGGACATGTATTAATTTGCAGTGCTGGCTTCCGTTAGAAGAAGATTGCATGTGTTCAAAAGTCAAGCACTCATCTTTGTGGCCTGGTATTCGGTTCTGGTTGTATATGCATCCAAAGGTTAGAATTTTGTGATCATCATATGTCACTATCCCTTCTCTAGATGTAATAATATATTATTGACTTAATACATCTCTAGTCTTCTGTACTTGTCCACCCTGTATTTTGTAAACATTCAATTTACCCATGAACTTGCTTAAAGTCACCTATTAACTTCCTTAACTAATTTAAAAACTTGCTTAAAATGATCTATTGACCTCCTGAACTTGCTTAAAGTTATATGCACTTCAACTTCTCCCATTGCTCCACAACGTGGACTTAGGATGGGGAGGTTAATAGGTCACCTTATGTAAGTTCAGGAGATAAATTGAGTGTAAGGAGGCAGTTAATTTTTAGATAAGCACAATGGACTAGGTATTTATTAGGCCTACATTATTTTAGTTTATTTTTCATGTAAAGTACCTACCTGTTTGCAGGATTTTCTACGACAGAACAACACTGGAAAGTTATTATGGCAAGTATTTGGGGCTCAATCAGCTACTTTATGCCTCTTTGGTATTCAGGAACAGGAGGAAATCATGTGGAATGCATTCAAGCGTTCAGGTTCTTTTTAATCTATAGTCTTACGATATTTTTGAAGAGGCAACACATGCATCTACCTGTATGCGGTACTATTGCCTGCAACATAGAAATTATCTTTGGCAAAATACATTCCTCCCTCTCTGTACTTGTTCAGAAAAGTGAACTATGCCCATTTACATCCTGAAATTAGTAAAAGTGAGCAAGTGATTCCCTCAATCCTCGTGGCATAGCAAGGGTAGATTGAACAAGTTGAAATGTTTATCATGCTATACATTAAGCAAGTTTAGGTGGAGGGAGGGGTGGCGGCTAATGGATTCTTGTAAGCAAAGTAGGTCACGTTAAACAAGCCTAGTCGGTAAATAGGACGTTTCCAATGTATAGGAAGCGCTGACTTTTGTAGACAAATACAAGGATCTAAGGATGCATCGCACCTGTATCTTTATATATCTATGCATTATTATTCTTGTATCTGTGTGACAATCCAGATTCTAGCCTTTTGTTTCCAAAATTTCTGTTTTTCATAGTTTATGATATTTCATAATGGTTTTCTAATGTTTTGTTCTAAAGGATGAAAGATGTTTGCCCTTCTTTTTTTTTTGCATAATGCATCCATAGTACCTTACCTTATACATATCTAGAAAAGCCAACTGCGTCTCTATACATTGAAAACATCCCATTACCCCTTGAACTTTCTTAAAATGATGTACCGTAAGACTAAATTTAAGACAAGTTGAAGTGCGTATAGTTTTAAGCAAGTTAAGAGGACCAATGATCACAGGAGACCAACAAGCTACTCTAAGCAAGTTTGGGGAGCCAATAGGTATTTAAGGAAGTTCAGGCAGTCAATAGGTCAATTTTAGCAAATTTAAGTGCTAAATAAGACAGTTTAAAGTATAAGAGGAAAGTTGGAAGTATATGCTACATAGGGATGTATTAAGCCTTTCTTTTCCCATGCAACAGTTTGGTGATTAGAGCTGATATTCTAACCATGTATTAGAAAACTTTCTCCTGCTCAGGATGTGTTGCTACATTATCCTTTATGTACCAAGATTTATATTCTCATATCTTTAACCTCCATATCTGAGATACAGAATCACATATTTCTGATGCATTTTATATGTCATTGCAGGAAAAGATAAAGTTTGGTGCCTTTATCCCAACAAGAATGCTGTTACTAAGTCAGTTCATGATGCTTTTGGTCAAGGCTTTTCAATGGACGCAGAGCACTTCCCTGATGTGGTACAGTTTTTTCCTGGGTGAACTCATTTTATCAATTTAAGCATTCCATATCTCGTTCTTTTGAATTTTGCATAATACATTTTATGCAAGAAAAAGGAGGGATGACATGTTTGTGGTAAAAGTTCAAAATATTTTCATTTCTGGAGTTGTCTTTTCTCCTCCCCACCTCTGAAATGCCTGCCAAACAGGTGGAGGAATGCATCCACCAATTATATTGGGCGGATGAGTTTCGGAACTGTGGAGGCCAAAATGGTCTCTACTAAACACCCGCTCCCCAATGTATCAGCAGTGTTTACACGAAGCAACAATATGTTGAATTATACAGTTTGGCTGGTTACTCTATCTAACTGTATGATTCAACGCACTACTGCTTCATCTAAACACGGGGCCATGCTGATATACTCTGTATAGATACTTGATGAGAATTCGTTTGAGTTTAGATGAAGTGCTAGTGTGTTGAATTATACAGTTTGGCTGGTTAATGTGTATACAACGTACTGTTGCTTCATCTAAACACAAGCTGTGTGCTGACATAAATATAATTTTTTTTTTTTAAAAAGTTTGCAAGCTAAAACTAATCTACCTATTACATCGTCGGAGTATTGGAATTGTGTCATCTCTCGGTATAATGGGCAGATGCACTACTCCACCATTTTCAGAGACTTTTTGGTAAAAATGTCACGGCTCTTGAAATATTATCAAAAGAAAACATAAAACGGGAAAGAGTATGGAATTTTACCATATAGGTGTCAATATCCCGTAAAATAGACAGCAGTAGTGTGGCAAAACCTATCAGTAACCAAATATGATTAAGAAAAAAGAGGATTTTAAGAATCTTTTAGATATATAGTGATTCAAAGGACATAGCTTACTAGTCATGCCTCAAAATTTGGGATGGTTTTTCTGTATTCTCTGTTTGGACCTGCATCTTGTCTTTCAACTCAACTAGGTAGTAATACTAATATTTATTCTACTCTACAGACAAACGAAGACAAAACTCTGAATTTTGTTTTAATCGACGGCACTTGGAGTAATTCTGCAGCAATGTTTAGACGGTTAAAGGTAATACTATACATCTTCGGTTTTCATTTTACACAACTCTGCTTTGTCTCTCCTTATAGTCTTCAAATGTTGTTTGTTAACAAAAATGAAAAACCAGTTTACAGACATCAACTCCCTAATATGCAATATATTGCAGACACATATGAACCGGCATGAAAAGTTTAATTCTTGCATAACTTTCAGTTTGTGATAAACTAGTATAGTGCTTAAGGTTTTCGATATTAGTAAAATAAAGGGATTTTCTGTTGAAAGTTATAGAGAATTTTTGATATCATTGTTGAAGTTGATGACATGGAAAGGGGGGGGGGGGGGGGGGGGGGGGGGGGGGGGGGGGGGGGAGGGTTTTTAGCCAGTCAATCTTTTCTCATACAATTCATTTAGCAAAAGAAAAGAAAATAGGGCATGAAATTTCAAAATAATAGTCATTTAAATCTATTATTTGCTCTCAATAGGCTGAATTTCTCAGTGCAAATGTTAATTGAAGTTGTCTTGGTTATCTGTAAAAATTGAAAAATGAAACACTTAGATAAAGAAAAGTGATTGGACGAAAATGCCCTCCAAATTGAACAATATTGCCGAAAGTTCCTTTCTGACTGACTTAAAAAACCACATTTACCATTTTGTCACGGAAATTCCATACTCTTGAAAGTGTAGAAGTGTTAAACCACATTTCTTTAACTTAGAAAACTTTATCAACGTAGTTTGTTGTATGAGAAGTTTAGAGACTATAATTTACATGCTCTGTATTACTTATGTAGGAGCAAACAAAATCCGTTTGGGGAGAGGAGGATCTTCCTTGCATTTCTCTGTCCACTGGTACATCTACGATGCACAAACTCCGGTAAGAATTCTGCCATTGCCGAATTCTTCTGAAGCAGTTTTTATTAAGACTGTCAAAACGGGTAAGGGTATCTAGTTGTGCGATGTAATTTATATAGTCAACATGGTTATATGTGATATAAATGATAGAGAAATGACAATCATGTCAAACGGGTCGTGTCAAGTTGGTTTTTTCTATCCTATGCCAGCTGTATTGCGATCCCCACTTTTGAGATATTGTCTTCTTCGCTTAATTATTAAAGCCTGAGAAAACCATTCAATAGAAACACTTTCCTTGACAGATATGGCTGCAAAAGTAGTGTTGCTTATTTTTCACATATGCTTGAAAACAATTGACCTATAGGCTTGAAGCATGTACTAACATTATAGCCCCTATACTCTATTTTTTGACATGGAAATCCTTAGGCTTTATATTAGTTAACTATAGAGATTTACATAAAGCATTAATGAAATGATGACCTGGACAACTTTAACGAATTTTTTTCATTTGGATTTTTAATGTCGAGTAATGTAAAGTTTAGAGATTTTTATGTCAAGAAGTGATCGGTTCGGGGGTGATAATGTTAGTATCATTTTAGTTCTGGGGTCATGAATGTAATGTATCCTAAAAGTTAGAGGTAGCAGGAGTGAAACTCTAGACCTTTTGGTTTAAGAGACTCCACCACTCAATCCCACTTAAGTTAATAAAGTTCCAAGAACAATTTTTATCATCTCTAACACCAGCATGTCCGTGAATCACTTTTGTCAAAAGTTTAAATTGATAGATAAAACTTTTATTACTGTCTTCACTGTTACACCTCGGTGACTCTCGTTCACTTGATTTAAGCAGCTCTGATTCCATAATGAACCATTTTATTATTATTATTATTATTATTATTATTATGAGACTCTGACACACCGCCATCTTTTTCTTGGACAGGCCTCAGCCATCATGGGATCGTACCTGCACAGCAGCAGCAGCCATTTGCCTCCTAACAGAGCTGCAAAGTCTTCCAGAATTTATGTCCTGTGGATTGGATGAACAAGCTGAAGCCTTGGAGGAAGCATTAGTTGTTCTATTAGATGCACTAACAGGAAGACGCCTTAGGATGGGAAGGTCGATAACTCGTAAAGTGAGACACAACATAGATTGATTCTCGTTAAGGAGATTCAACCAAGCATCATACTTGCGGCAGGAAGAGAGAGCATTCAAATTATAGAGGTTTGTTCTGTCAAAGTATTCTCATGAGCAGCTGGGTAAATGGCACGGATGACCACTTAATTTAGATAATGTCCTAGTCAGGTCATAAACTCAGTTTTGTACCAATAGAGTCATTTTGAAACCAAATTCTCGTCAATAATCCTGATAAGGAAGTTCAGTCAATTCAACCAGGCCAAGTAGGTGCCATTTAGTACCTGATTACTAGGTTTGATAGGTTAAATGGTGGTTCGTAAGTAAGAGAAAATGGGTGCCAAGTGATACTAAATTAGTACATATGGTGCTTTTGTGGTCTGGTTAAATTGAATGTGTTCCTAGTCAGTATTTCCATCGCGAATTTGGCTTGAAATTGTTTAAACTGTTGGGATACGGTCTAAATTTAAGTGGCCATCAGTGAGATTCCTCCCGAGCGGTTGTGCATTGTTTTTTTTATGGCCAAATACGTCAATGATCCCCTGAATTTGGTCCAAAAATTCGATTGCTCCCTGAACTTTTGAGATGTCCCATTAACCTCTTGAATTTGCTAGATATCTTATTAGTCCCTTGGACACTCTTAAGTTCGTCCATTGGCTCTCTGAATTTGGTTAAAGTGACCTACTTATGGTCCCCTAAACTTTCTTAAACTGATGTGATGCGTGTTTCAACTTGACCAAACCTTCTCTCCTTGCACTGCCACATAGCAATAGAGGGATTTTTCACGTAAGTTCAGTTGGGCAATTGGTTTTTCGGGCCATGTTTGGAGGCTTTGAAGTATTGAGCCATTCTTTGATGCAAGTCACCCTAACTTAAGCACATGTTCTCATCAGCAATCAAGGTGACTAATTCAGCCATGGCCTTTGACTAATTTTTACAATGAAGCTGCAATACTCGATAGTAGTTCTCTTGAAATTTGGATGTAGTTTTTTAATTTTTTTCATTTTAACATTAGAATTAGTCTCACTCTTTAGGATGAAAATGAAAATTTTGTTGCATTTTATATAACTTCTAAACAGCAGATACTGAAGGGTTAAAACATTTTCTACTTAATGGGGATTTTAGCCGGCTAGAATTGAATCTAAGAAGATCAAACTGCGATGGGGAGGTGACGAGTTCCTGATCAACTTCTATATCTGGTCTATCGTTTTGGATTGTAAATTTGTCTATAGCTTCGAAATTCTTAGTTTATCGTTTTGGTTGTATCTTGAGACAAGCTAATCCTCTAGTTTATAGATTAGTATTCAACCAAAAGAAACCTCAACACATTCTTAGTTTGGGCTTTTTTTGGGGGGATCACGCCAAGTTATATATGAAAAAAAGTTCTACATCGGACATTATATTTTTATATGAATGGAGTTCTACTTTTAACTAGGGGTATAAAATCAAGCAAATGATAATTCGCCGACCATAAAACAAATAGCATGTAAAACCGAATCAAAATTTTTGTTTAATTCGGTTTTGAAGTAAAACAATTGACTTTAGATAAAAGTAAGAACTAATAAAAATTACTGTATTTTTTCAGTTAATCTACTTTAATAACAAATAAACACTTGAATTTTTTTAAAATAAACATATCTTAGAATATTATCTAAACCAAAAAAGAAAAACTCAAAAACCAAATATATCTATCTGCACATATATACATAGGTGTAGGCTATAGTTATTCTGAAGTAACCATTACTTTGCCTTTATAATCATTAGATTAAAATTCACTACCCTCATCTAATGGTGATAGTGGACAAAGTAATGGCTACTTTGTGAAAAATAAAGTAACCATAGAAAAATTCATATACATATGATTGCATGAGTATAAATTATGGTCTGGTTCAATTCTTTTTGACATATTGAACCAAACCAAAGTATTTAACCGGTTTCGAATGAAAAACTAATCGAATAACCGAATCAAATTGGTCCGGTTGGGTTATTTGACCCCTTAATGACCACTCACTCTGTAAATATATGGAACTTTCCTTCCAACCGAGTTAATTGGTCTGTTTGGGTAATTTGACAAACACATGATGTTGATAACATGTTTTGTTTATGCTACACAATTTTAAGAAACTTTCTTTCCATTTAAGCTTATTAGTGAGCTTTACAAAACTGCCAGAAATAACTCTCATGAAACTGCCAAATAAAACTGATATCAAACAATAAAAAAAAACTAATTAAGAAACCTGGCTGTATGCCAATAATAGAAAAATAAAATAACAAACATTTTATCCATGAAATGCCATTTTTGGCCAAAAATGGCAGAAAGGAAAAAAAAAAAAAAGTTTGCAGATTCCAGATTCATTGGAGATGATTTAGATCTCTAAAAGGAGAAAAGGAAATAAAAAGAAATAAGAACAAAATTATGACTTGTTACGTTAATAATTCATTGTTCTTTTTCTTTTTCTTCGTGTTTATTGGGTTTGCTTGTTCTTCCTCAATTTCCTGTAAGAGTTCCCTTTAACTCTCTAATTTTTAATTATAATTTGATTATTTTATCATCAATTTTTTATAAACTTTTTAAAAAAAATTCACAGATGATGCACTCGATCCTCATGGACGTTCTGGCCGTGCCCTTCTTCAAGCAAAGAAAAGTGAGTTCTTGATTCTTTATTTCTTTTCATTTTACATTATGTTCTTGTTTATCTAAATATTTCCAAATTATTTAATCATTTCGAATAAAATCATATATAAAGATTCAATAATGGTTTTAAAAAAAAGTAGAATTACAGAAGAAATTTGGTGTATGCATACACGGATTTTGACACTGATAAATAACAAGACGATTCATCACTAATGTTTAATCCGAAAATAATATGTGATTGCTAATAAATTTTCGTTCATTTCCCCTCTTAAGTATTTGGTTTTGGTTTTGGTTTGGGCGCGGGCTCTGGCTCTGGCTCTGGCTTTGGCTCTGCCAGGCATATAGACAATTGTTGATGCACGTTACTTTTAGAAACGTGAATACAACACCCGTCAACAACTGTGATACATTAGCTATGTTAAGCATCTCTCTTGCATAAATCCATAGACAAGATAAACACATCACAATATTTATCGATAGAACAGACATACAGAGACGGTTGAGACATAACAGTCGTTGATGGACACAAGTTCACCTTGAAAACATGAACTCAGCACTCGTCAAAAACTATGATGCGCCAGTCACGTTTAACAACATTCTCTCCTGCATAAATCAGGAGGCTCGTTTAGCACATTACAACACTTGTTGATATTATGCAGCTGGGGCATCACAGTTGTTGATGGACATGTGCTTCATCTTAACATTGAAGTCAATGCTCGTCAGGAATTGTGATACACTGGCCGTGTTCGACATTTCTGTCTTGCATAAGTCGAGAAACATGATTGAGACATCACAACACTTGTTGATATACACATACAAACATACATACCAAAGTTGTTGAGGCATCGTAGTTGTAGACACTCACAAGTTTCACCTTAAAAACACGAACTCAACGCCCGTCAACAACTCTAATGCATCAACCACATTCATCATCATTTCTCCCCGCACCAATACACAACCAAACACCACTTACAACATCATAGTTGTTGACGGGAACAATTTCACCTTTCAAACCCAAACTCAATATCCGTCAACAACTATAACACATCAACAACGTTCAACATCTCTTCCTGCATAAGTTGAGGCGCACGATTAACACATCACACCTATTGTTTAAATCATTTCTCCCCGTCACAAACAAACACCACTACAGCATCATAGTTGTTGACCTTAAAAACCCGAACTCAACGCCCATCAATAACTGTAACACATCAACATTTCTCTCTTGCATAAATCGAGACACACGATCACCACATCACACCCATTGATCTAAACAACAAAACACTAATTTTCTTTTTTTCTTCCTCCAAAGCTTGCAATGTGAGTTTTGAGAACTTGGATTATAGCATTCTTACAAGCAGGTGCAAAGGACCTCAATACCCTCCAAAGCTATGTTGTTCAGCATTCACAGAATTCGCTTGCCCGTTTTCAGAAGCTCTGAATGATAGAACTAACAATTGTGCTGAAACTATGTTTAGTTACATTAATCTCTATGGAAAATATCCTCCTGGTTTGTTTGCTAATATTTGCAAAGGAGACAAAGAAGGTCTTTCTTGTGAAAATGTCCAAAGTAGTACCTCTGCTTCTACTTCTCTTCAATTTGGTCTTCTTCAGTCTTCTTCCATTGTTGCAGCTGGACTTTTGGGGTTGTATTTCCATTTGTTTTAACTTCGAATGTTTTATGTAATTTGTAATACTTGTCACCTTTATTAGTGTATAATACATATTTTCGTTGCAGGACAATATGATTTAGAGTGATAGTATTGCTTGATATGATTATCGTTTTCGTATAATTTCATATCATATATAATTAGATCCTATGTTGTGAACGGGACTGAACAGCAAGAAGTACACATTTCTGAAATAGTCTGAAAACAGAAAAGGAGCATATTTAACGGAAATGTAATTCAAAAAGAGTTTTTGTGCAACATAGATTAGGCATATTCAGTGTAGTAAAAGATGTTAGACATTAGTTGGATGTCTATAGACTTTTGAGGAGATTTTGAGCGGTTCAGTGGATCTAAGGGATCTAATTAGACCAAATCGGGTTATCAATTTTGAACGTCCAGGCTGGGTTTGAATGGCCAGGCGTGATTTGTTTACAACTGTGGGCTTATTCGTGGGCTGAGCTTAGTTTGGCATATACCAAAAATCACTTAGTCCAAAGTTCAGCCCACCTTCTTATCAATTAACTTGGGCTTGGGCTTGAGAATTGAATATTGAGCCCAGCCCAAATAGGCTCGATTGCATGCTAGCCTTCATTTAATCTTAACCTATTGACAAAACTGGAATCATAATGTTTCTGAAAGTAAATAAGTCAATATGGTAAAACTGAGTTGACTAAGCATTCTAGTCCGTATATCCGGCAAGAAATCGGTCGGAAAATGTTTAAAGTGACTATTACAAAATGTAAAATGAGTTAATTTATTAAAACAAAATAAATACTCGTTTTGTTCTCTTTTGTGCAACTTTTTTTTGTCGTTTTAAAGAGTAATAGATACAAAATTATTTAGTTAGAACTCATAAACTATTATCAGTGTCTATTTTAGAAGAGAAACCAACTAATATCTCCCAAACAACAACAATTTGACCATAACGACTCTAAATTTTTAAGCAAAAGATATATATTTTCTTCTCAATCCTAATCAAACAGTTTGTTAATATTATTTTACTTTACAAAAAGGTATTTACTCGTACTTAAATCTATTATTTAAAATTGTGTATGAATGAATATTTATCTTTTCTATTCAAAATTAACCATGTATACAAATGTGAAGGGTATAGTTACTTGGTTTTTTGGTTAGTTTGTCTTCTCAACAATTGGGTCAACTTCCATCACACTCCTCCAATGGTAGTATCGATAAAATAGTGGATTAGTTTGTTAAAAAACAAAGTAACCATAGAAACCCTATGTATAAAAGCTCTATTTTAATAAAATAATATGAGTATTTAATCGTGTGACATAATATATAATAAACAGTGGCGGAACTAGAAACCCAATTCAGCAGGGGTCCAAAAATGTACAAATTTTTTTTTCTCATTCCATCAATAAAAAAGATAATTATATTCAAATGATAGAGATAATATCGAAATGAATTAGCCATTTGAAAATTAATGAGGAGAAAAGTAAGAGAGAAACATAAATTAAACAAAATTCATACTACTAATATTTGAGTCTAGGAAATGTATAAATTGAAGAAAATTCTATAATATTTACATTCTTTAAAATCATAACTCCATGAATCACATTCTCAAGAAAACAAATGAAAAAAATAATACAATTAATTGGCCCCAACGTTTTATATTAATCTTTTGAAGGGGAATTAGGCCTGCCTAAATAAAAGAAAGTAGGATAAAAGAAATTGAAAGAAACCAGGTCCTTTATGTAGTCATAAACAAATTTAAAAGGACATTTGTGTCCTTCATTTTCTTCAACATTAAAATGCAAGGGGGGCCATAGATTTAGGTTTCCGGCTGAATCTCTAAATCTTAAATTTAGAAAAAAAAATTAGACCAATTTTCGGCGAGCAGGGGGCTCGAGCCCCAGCTGGCCCCCCTAGTTCCGCCTCTGATAATAAATATCTAATAGTAACACATTTCCCCTATCAAAGATTCATGATTCTGATTCCTATCTTCTTGAGACCACCTAATACAACCCAAAAATATAATTATTTGAGTAGAAATAAGACAGAATAAACAAAACAAAATGTGAGAAAACTAATATTTAAATCAACAATTAAAAACTGCCAATAAAATTATTGATACACAAGGCTTAATTAGGAAAACGGTCTGTTTTAATTACCAAAAATAGGAAAACAAAATAACAAACAATATTGATGAAATGCCATTTTTAGAGAGAAAAAGAAAATACTGGTCCCAAGTTCTTTAGAGAGATGATTTTGGATCTTTAAAAGGAGAAAAAAGAAAAGAAACTGAAGAAAAAAATAACATTTTTTTTCAAAAAATAGAATAAAATTAATCATATGGCTTCTCATTGTAATTCATTGTTATATTTCTTTTTCTTCTTCTTCATCTTTACTGGATTTGCCTCGTGTGATTCCAAAATTTCATGTAAGATATCTCTTTTTTTAATTATATTTTAATTAGCAATGGATGCAAAATTTACGTAAGAAAATATTTCAATATCGAAGGGTTTGAATTAAAAATTTGGCTTAATGTATATATGTTGCTTTTTGAAGCTTACCCAGCTTCCTCCCAAAACTTTCAAAAGTTAGTGCAACCTCCCATTAAAATTTTGGCTTAATGTATATATGTTGGTTTTTAGAAATTAATAGGGAAACATTTGTGACTTTTAGAAATTTATAGAGAGTTAAAATTCAAGACAAGTTCTAGGAGCAACAAATATATTATATGCCAAAAAAAATAAAAATAAAATTACCTTTATCCACAAATAAAAAAAAATTCTAGCTTCATGGGAAGATTTTATGTGAATTTCGGATAAAAATTAGGTGCTCAAAGTCCACTTGGATCCATCATTATGTTAATTAATTGACGATATGTTGCAATCAAAATCAACATTCTAAAAATTAATGATATAATATCGCAACATATCGTCACTAAATTTACGCAACAATGGCATTTTAGTAACCGAAAAAGTATAATAAGCTGAAAGAAACAAAAAAGGTTTACTACTTTTTATGTATAAAAATATCATTACTATGTTTATGGTGTAGGCTATGGTCACTTTGTTTTTCCCTTACTTTGTTTACACTTTGTCTTTTTCACCATTGGATTAGCTTTTAACCCATGATCCAATGGTTGACAAAACAAAGTAATGGTTAATTTGTGAAAAACAAAGTGACCATAGAATATCCCTATGTTTATTAGTGATGTAATGTTATGATACTAAATATTAGAAAATTTAATACAAAACAATGAAAATTTGCAGTTGATGCGCTTGATCGTCATGGACGTCCTGGCCGTAACCTTTTTCAAAAATCGTATAAAGGTAAGTCCTTCTCAATTATTATTTTTTTTATTTTTCTCATATCCATCAAAATATCCTATAATGCATAAGCCTAGTTCTTTTATTTTATTTTATTGCTGATTGTTAAATATAACTGAACTGAATTGAATTGAATTAGTTGAATTGAATTGGCTGAACTGACTGAATTTGACTGAATGAAGAATGAATTTTGCTGAATTTGCCTGAAATGAACTAAGTAAATGAAACTAAACTGAACTGAATTTTGCTGAAATTAAACTAAAAACAACAGGGTCATAGTAACATGAGTTATGAGTGTGCACTGTATATACTTCAAATTAACGTTGCATTTTTGTGTGACGGTGTATCTAAGTTAACAATAGTGATAGACTTTCGGAACACACGATAGACTTGTGTCGGCGTGATTTCTATGTCAAGTAACTTTTAAGGGTATTGAAAATTATGTGGTCACATGTTGATGTTGTTAAATGCACATTATTTTCAGTCGTCTACACTCGAAAAATTCTTAATCGCTGTTGACTTGCAAATCTCTGTGTATATGCCGATACCTAAGTCAGAAACTAAGGTAAGCGAGAAAGTAAAATAATAGAATAACAAAGACATGGACAGTTATCCTTTATGATATTATCTCTTTTAAGTGATATCAAAAGACTATTTTACCCTCAGTGAGGCGGTTCAAGTTTGGAGGCCTCTTACTGAATGAAATGAGCTTTTGTCTTGCTTTATGCTCCTATCTGAATCACTTGTTATCAATCAACTCATAACTTTTTGAATTATATATGATCTGCAAACACGACACAAACACGATCAACACATAACACATTGATTCAAAGAATGAACTACTAACTTTTTCTTCTCTTTTTTCCCCAATTTTGTCCCTCCAAAGTATGCAAGGTGAAGTTTGCCAGATTGGACTACCATATATTAACAAGGAGATGTAGAGGACCATTGTACCCACCAAAACAATGTTGTTCAGCATTCTTAAAGTTTGCATGCCCATTTGCAGACCAAGTAAATGACATGACAACTGATTGTGCTGAGACAATGTTCACATACATTGATCTCCATGGCAAGTATCCTATGGGCTTGTTTTATGATATTTGCAAAGATCAAGGTGATGCAGAAGGCCTTGCTTGTGAATCTTAGTCTAAATCTTCTTCATTCTTCCATTTAAGATTATTTTAATTTTTTTTATTTTTTTACTCTTTGTCATATTGTACAATACACATTTTAACTTTGGGTTTGTAAGTAATATAAGAAATATTATTTTGTGTCATTTATGTCATGTAGTGTAAGGGTTTGGGACACTCGATAAAGGGCCTTGAAGGGTTTCACTAAAAAACACTCCATATAATCTCAACCCAACTCACTATTCCTATTTTAAATTGAGAAAAAAATTATATTTTAATATAAAAAGAATGATTTAATATAACCTAGTTTATAAGAACAACATAAAATAATAAATTATGCACGGATAGGGATTCCTCGCCGTGGGATGGTTTGAATTTCATCATTCATTCGGCAACTTTTGGACGGGAAACCTCAAGACTACTTAGCGGGCGGGGATTCCGCCCTATTTTCATTCTAATTGATGAGTTAAGATAATATGATTCTCCAAATTAAAAGATAAAAATGTTTTTTCAGATCCTTTTAACTTTGGTTGTCACATTATTTTTTTTGGATACCATCAATATTTTCGGATCTTATTTATATATAAATGATGTTGTATATGTTTATTTTTATAGTTTTAAAACACATGATATTGTTTTTAAAGAGCTCAAACTACAAGATTTATTTTGTATTGTGTTGTACGTACGTTAAATTTAGAAGGTATTCGTGTGAAAGTATTAACGTTATGAATATAATGGAGAGCGGATTTGGATAAGAATTTGGGGAAAAATTTGTAGAATGTATAGCTGTTTATTTGTCCACAACTATAATTGAAGCTTTTGGTGTTACGTCAATTGATGTATATTTATCTTCTTCTTTCTTTTGGGTTGGAACTGCAACTTTTTTGCACTGCACACACATGATCAACATTAATAATATTTCCAAATTTGATTTTAAATTGTAGTGAAAGTTGCACACTTGCAATGTCGATTTTCCCTTTCTTTTTTTCTTGTTATTTTGTACTTTTCAATTCAAGGCTAGATATTTGTTAAGTACTACCAAATTTAAAAGAACCGAACGCTAATACTCTCTTCGTTGCGTTAAGTATTTTATATTAATTAGTTATATGAGTAATGAAATATTTGTAGGTGTATTTTCTCAAAGAAAATTTTTTATAAGTGTGTGAGAACCCTCTTCCTTCAAGGTGTTTTTCCGAGATGAGTTACACTCTGTTTTTCTTTTTCGCTTAATTTCAACAAAATTCAGTTCAGCTCGGTTTTATTCAGGCCAGTTCAGACAAATTCAGTAAAATTCCTTTTTCTTTCAACCAAACTCAGCCAATTCCGTTCAGCAAATTCAGTTCAGTTCAGTTCAGTTCAACCATAAAAAACTGAGCCTTATGCCTTGTTCCTCGTTGGAAAAATGTGTTAATGAAGTGTTATTAAACATTATGTCGTCTTTTAGACATAATATATAAATGATAAGTTGTCATTATAATAATATTTCTATGCAAACATATTATATGACATAATGACACATGAACTTTTCAATGTTATATTAATTGCTCAAAACGAACACGCGGTGAATGAGAAATTAAAGTTTAAAGTTGAGTAGTTGGTATGAGATTTAGGAGATGAAAACTCCACATCCCACATCATTGGTTTATAGAGAAATTAAATGGTTTATGAGTGAGGAAGCTTCTTAAGCTCTTAACAAATAAACATTAGTTATGCTTCAGACTCTACGCATTGGGAAGGTGCACACACACGACGTGTTTAATGCGAATGCTGCTTCGATTTAGGGCCCTTGGTCCTGCTTGAAATAAGACCTCTATCTTTATCTAGATTAGGTAATTCACGCAATTGATAAAACAGCTGAAAATTTCCTTTGCCCATGCCTTTTCTTTTGCTCGTTCTTTTTGCTTCCGGTGATAATTTCTACACGCTGTTTGAGTTTGATTTTTCAATTTGTTGTATTATGGGAGACAATCATGATCACCAAGCTGGTGCAATATGTCTTAAAGAAAGTACAAAGCCTCGGATAAAAACAGTTCGATATATCGGTTTACGTTTCCATCCCTTTTATTTGAATTAAATATTTTTTTAATCGGTTTATATGTATAATCTTTTCGTTTTTCTATGTTTGTTGCTTAGATTAATTGTTATATTTCTAACATTTTTTTTTACTTAAGTTCAGTAAGATTCAGTCTATATAGTTGAGTTTGGTTCAATTCAAGTAAATTTAGTAAAATTCATTAGACATTCAGTCAATAATTCAACTCCATTCAATCAAAAAGAACAAGATTGTAGACTCTATTAAAAATGGTATCAACCCTACTAGTCTAACGTTGAGAAACTCATCGTTAGCTCCATTTGAAGAAGTTCAACCTTACAAACTTCAATCTCAAGATACTCTTGAGCGTGAGATGCATGTAAGCATCCCACATTTGTTGGTACTAGACATTTATATGTGTATCAATCCTTTCAAAGCGTATTTTGGAAATCAGATATCAATGTAAGAAGTTGTGCTCTTCATGTATTTTGAGAACAACTATTTTAAAATTAATAAAAATGCATCATAATAAAACTATAATTTTTGTGAAATATAACGAAAAGATAAGACGAATTATTGTGATTGTAGATTTCATATTATTCGCGTGGAGTCTGATGCACAAAATGTCATTAATATCCTTGCGAGTGGATCTTTACCTCATTCCTCTCTCAAATTTATTTACTTTGATGTGATGAATTTTGCTCAGATTTTTCATTCTTGTAGTTTTTCTTTTGTGTATCAAGAGGATAATATGGTAGCTCATGAGATTGCTAGTTGAGCAAAGCATTTAACTTCCCTTTTTATGTTAATGGAGGATTGCCCTAGTATAATGATGCATCTAATCTTATTCATTAATTTATTGGTTCTTCCTTCTAAAAAAAGAAATAAAATTAGTGAATTTATCTTTCAAAAAAATAAAAAATCAGTGAATTAACGTTGATTAGTTCGTTTTGAGAGAAATCAAGTAAAAATGATGAACAGAAATATTGGATTGTTGGTAAGTAAAATCAATATAACTACACAATAATGTTAAAAAATATTAAGATAATTAGAAACACAATTTTAAAAATATACTGTTTATTCGGAAAATAAAATAAATAGAAGTGACTCACTTTTAACAGACACTTCAAAAGAAAAAGATTATCAGACACTTATAAATGTTTCATGACTTATATAGCTAACTAAGGTACATACATCTCACGCTCAGGAATATACATCTGAAATGTAAAATTAATACACACCTCTCACGCCCAAGAATATACATTTGAATCGTAAAATTTGAAGGAATTAACATCTATGGTAGCGTCAATAATGAGTTTCACTCTATTAAACTAGTATGTTTTGATACCATTTTAGAGTGTATTTCTAAAAAGACACCTTAAAGAGAGATAATTATCACACACTTATAAATATTTCATTAACTATATACCTAACCAATGTGACATACTTAACATTTGTTTAGATATTGGATTGTACCAACCCGAACCGAAACCGCTAAAAAGTACTTGGAACTAAAGCAAACTGAATTAGAATTCAGTTCGATTTCGGTCCGATTTAGTTTTTCGATTTTCAGTGAACCGTTTCAGGAATGAATGTCCTAAAACAATGTATTCTCGTCTAAATATTACAGAATTGAGAAGTTTTATTTTGTATAATGAACAAACAAATTATGGGGACCTCATAAAAAAATCCACTAGAATTATTATGCGCAATTTCCCTGTAAGAATAATAAAAAAAAGGGCAAACAACAAGAGTAACATGAATGGAATCTTTGATACGAGGAGTGATGAAACTTATCACATGGAATGTTAATTTTCTTTTTCTTTCTTCCACATAAATGAATAATATTGTAATTTAAACAACTTGTACATCACCACATCTCATTTTCCCATTTTATTTCCCGGAAAATATTCATATCTTTTTCTTATCATATTTTCTGATAAAATTTGTTGATTTGTTCTACATGTTTTTTTGGTCTAGCATGGACATATTGGCCTCAAAAATATCTATGCAATTTCATAAGTTGTACAATGATTCGGTCCAATGACCTAAACTCATAAATATAAGACAATTATGTGAATTTTATTATATGTCAGTGTAATAAATCTGACCAATTAAATTATGTGCACACTTTTTTTTCTTTATACCAATCATATATCAATGAAGCATCATGTGTCTCTAATTTCGTTAATTAGTCAGGTGATAACTGGTCTATAGTAAAACTTCTTTGACAAACGTATACGTTTTTTCTATACATCAATTATTTTCCAATGAGGTGGTATGCTTTTTTTTTTTCTTTTTCTTACTTGGATCTATTGCACACCTTCATGGTAAAAGTTTCCCCAGATCAAAATGTCTTAATGTCTTTAAAACTGGAGTAGAAATGAAGATAGATGGAACTTTGACGCTCAAGTCAGGAAGTGACCAAGGAAAACTTTAACAAAGAGTAGTGTCTAAAATACCCTTTCCGATGAAGATTGGTCGGATCCTAGAGTGTGGAACTCTTTGATGCTCATTTTTTTGTTACAAAAGAAAATAAATTAGAACCTATACACGAATTAATATGATATTAAATTCCCACAAAAAGATATCGTGCCCAGCATTAGCGCATTAAACTCATCAAGTGTTGAAAATTAACATAATATAAAAATGACATTTCTACATGTATATACAAGTCGTTTTGAAGCTTAAGTATACAAGAGATAAAATGGTCGTTATGTGATGCGAGCTTTCCAATAGTAAATTATCCGCTTTTAATGGACTTACACGGTAAAAGAAAAATTGATGTTCAACGTGAATCACTTGAAATAGTTTAAATTAAGAGTGTTTATGGGAAAATGAAGAACAGCACCTTCTAGTTCTCACATTCCATATGCAAACAATGAGAAGTTTTCTGCGGAACCATCCCTTCAATCACCCATGTATCATAAAAATTGAGAAATTCTTTATGTTACACTAAACTAAATATCTCTTAAAGATCATGAAAATATATATAAATGTAAAATCACTCCCGCAGTATCAAATTTATGTATTAATCATGGTAATATTATGTGAACTCAAACTCATATTTTTAAGTTAAAATTTTAGTTTTGGATTCAATATAGTTTGACTAGACTTAGAAAACTATTGGTTAACTTAACAGATTGATGTTCTAATAAACTAATACCCCATGGGACTAGGCCATGAATTATTGTTATTATATTATTCTCCCAAAATTGTGTAACAGCCACATGAAAACATGACATAACCAACCATGCCTTCATTGAATCGGCTAAACATTAATTAATCTAAATATTTGGGGTTAAACAAATGCACGTGTTTGTTTGAGAATTAAAATCATCTAATATATCAAGTTCAATTAGTGAGATTCTTAGGCTCTTGTGTGAAAATTAACACGTTAATAGAGGTATTAATTAAATAGAGTTAATAAGAGTAAAAGAAAGAAAAAAGAAAGAGTGATCAAAATAAATATTACGAGTTAATTTTGTTTGCAAGCTTATGAATTTTAATAAAATATAAATTAATGCAAATTAATTAAAAAATTACATTACTTTAGAAGTTGAGAAAGAGTTGAATTAAAAATTTATATTTTATTATTTTTATCTAACTTTTTTTATTAAGAGCTGACTCAAGTAAGACACTTCATCTTCTGTTTACAGTTCGAGTAAATTTAGCTCTTATTAATAAACAATTTGTAAATTTCATTATAAACTCTTATTAAGGTCCGCGATTTGCCATGTCCTTGTGAGTGGATAAACCTATTCTTAGCTCAACCGTTTAGTAAAGACTTTTTTTCATTAACTACCGCTTTGTTATACGTGGTCCAATAAGATTAGCTATTTAAGCCTTTCTATGCAGCAATCCAATCATTACACGTGTTGTTTGCAATAAAAAAATTTGCAAGTTAGAAAACAGGAATAAATTGTGTTTGTTACTAGTTTTATATTCTTTATTATGTTCTTCTCACGTAAAATTATATTTAATTATTTTAATAAAAATATTTTGTGGGCCTTTCATATTCCACTCACAAAAAAACTGATTTAATGTGAGAGATACACAATATGACATACAATAATGAGGACATAAGATTTTTTATTCATTTCACCAACCATTATACTTGTCTTAAAATAATAACATTAATCTAAATCAGTTAATCAATTTCGATAAGTTACGGATAGTCCATCAAAATTGAGAACACAATTGAGTAGACACCTAAATCCTTAAATTCGGCTCTTTTGGACTAATCCTTCAAAGACTTAAGTAGTCAGCAAGTGTCGAACTTTTTTACAATACTAATTAATTTATCGATTAAACATAATCAATGTCTTATCATTCTTCTTATTTTTAGATGGGTCCTTTTTTATTGGACTTAATTCAATTTATAAGTTTTGTATGTAATAAAGATTTCTCTTTTAAGGTACTTCTAGGGACGAATTAAACATTTATTTACACCATATTAAAATCATGGTTCAGCACAATGCCTCATAGGAAATAGTGAATGTAACATGTTAAACATTTTATATCAAGAACCTATATGTTTTCGTGTTAATTTAAGAAATCATGTATAATATCTTAATTGTTGCCTTTCGTATTCAAATAGATCATTTTTATTAAGGTTGATTCAATTTACAACTTTTAGCATATGTGGAAAAATTTCTCTATTTAAGGTACTTCATAGTACGAGTTAAATATTTATTTACATTATATTAGAATCATAGTTCACTATTGAGTTTTAGTTGAATTTAGCGTCTCTTAGTAGATAAATTGAATGTGAATATAACATGTTAAATATCTCATATCATGTTAATTTAGAAAACCTTTTACTCAGATTAAATAAGGAAAAAACTAATTAATTAATTATTTAACATGATATTGAATTATTGACTGACTATGGCATGACAACAGGAAAGTGGAAAACAAACAAAACTTTAGCATAAAAAAAAGATAGACATATAGGTATGAACAGAGCCACAAAAATTGACTCAAAACATTACAATTCTATATATTCACTACATTGAGACAAAAAGAAAAAGAAAGAAAATTAACTTTCTTTTTTTACACATCATTTTTTCCATTCTTTTTTTCTTAAAATGAAAATAGAAAAGATGGGTAGTTAGAAACAGAGATTAATTTTTTAGTTTTTTATTTTTACTTTTATCTATGAGCTGTAACCAGAGTTTCAATGAATCTTAATCCATCAAATTTTGGAGCAAATTTCTCTGTTGATCTTGATATTTGTTCATCTTTCATTGAGCTAGATTCCTGGAATAAAAAATTACTCAAACAATTAATTATAAAATCATCACAATTTAGTTATATAATCAGAAATTGAAGCAGAAAAAACATAATAAGATTCAAACAATAAATAAAAATTAAAAATTTCCAGAGAATTGAAGAAATAGGCATAGATTTTAATAAAAAAAATCCCCAACCCCCAATTTTTTTACAAAAACAGGGTAACCATAGAGAAAAACAGAGTAAAATGTAGAAACTCTAGCATAAAACAATGCAATATTAAGCCTAACGTTCATCGGACGAGACAATTCACGTAGCTTTTTTTTAATGAACAATCTTATGTTCCGGTCACGATTAGACATTAAACAGTCTACCCGCGGAAACATATTGAATTTTACATCTTTTGTTACCGAAAAAAACACGAATTCTATCAATAAGGCTAACCAAAAAGCTTAAATTCCATTAATAAAACTTGGAGCTACACTGTCCGATAAACGTTAGGCTTAAAATTGCACAGTTTTATACGTAAATTCTAAATCCGTGCTCCCCGTAAATCATAAGACAAAATTTGTACTAAAAAAATAATCCCAAAATCCAATTTTCCCCCAAAACATAGAAATAAAAGAAACAAAACAGAGTAAATTGCAGAAACATAAAAAAAAATAGCGATCAAAAGCTCGATTTTCCCGCGAAAAGGAGGAAACTTTAGTAATTAAATATTTTAAAATTGAATAAACAGAATTGATTTGGAAATTCACCTGATGAGAAATCTGCAAATTAGAATTACAGGTAAAGGTAGAGGTTGAAGATGAAGCAGAGATAGCAGAGGCAGCAGCAAGAGAGGCAGCAAAAAATCCAGATTTCTTCATTGTTTTAGAGATGGGATATCAAATTCCGAGAAAATATGAAAAGGGTGTGTTTGGTTGGTGAGAAAATTGGAGAAAGTTGAGAGAAAAGTAATGAATGGTGTGGAAAGAAAGTGAGGTGAATGGTGGGTTTATATAGAGAGGGAAATTAATATATGGCCACTTGTAACTCTCATTAATTAATTACGCGGAAACTATAACCGTTCTTTTTTTCTTTTTTTTTTTAAATTTGAATTTACATTTATTGACTTTAATTTTAGGCTTGATATTGAATTTTTTTATTTTTTTTTATTTTTTTTTATAGCTGCTTGATAATGAATTTTCGAAGTTACCAAATACCTTCTTTAATAATTGTGTCTAAAGTTCAAAACTTTATTAGATGATTTTATCAAAAAGAAAAAAAACTTTATTAGATGAATTTTTTATATATATAATTACAGTCTAGTGTGTTTATTAGGAGTGAGTATGGGGAGGTAAAGTTCGGGTATTTGAAATCTTGCATATTATATAAAAGTTAAAAGTATAATTCGGTTTAACTCTAATAAAAAAAATAATGGTTCGATACTGATTTAGATCTTTTTGTTCCGGTATTCGATTTGGTTTTAGAATTTTTGTCGTATTTACTCAATAATATTAGACATATAAAAATCTCTATAACTGAATCTATAAAAGTCAATGGTACAACTTGGTTAGAACCTTAAGAAAAACCTAATGAATCAACGCTATTTAAGATTTTTTCATTTGAATATTTAGTTCGATTGAAATATTTGAGATTCATGCATGCTTATCCTTTTTGTTTATACACGAAAAAACACTAAAACTTGAACTCATGATTATAACTTAAACAAGTAAGATCCTTTATGGGTGTCACGGAGAAAGAATCTACTATACCAATGAAGAATTCTTGAGATTTACTGTTGACATAACCAAAATAGAAACAAAAAGTACAATATTTGTTCTACGATGATTCTCAATTTGTCGTTATAAATTTGATGATTGTAGCCAAAACTGCTCTTAAAAGTATATATGGTCTTCAAGCACTCCTAAAAATACGTAGTGCGATCACATGTTGAGAATTTTACATATTTGAAAGATAATAATTTTCGACATATATACTTATGAAAATTATAAATAATAAAAGGAACACTTGCATTGACCACAAGCTTATATTAATAACCCGATCCCTTTTCACTCCGACATTTTCCACTCAAGTCAATTTCCATTTTGCATTCTGAAATAAAAAGATATTTTGATATTGAAAATGGAATGCAACTTTTTGTATACACAATAATTTAGTAAAATGAATTGGAATATAGGTCTATTACATGCAATTTTTTATGTGTAAATAAAGGTGTACATGTGTATACCATAGCATATTTTATGTGATTCACATGAAAGCAAATTCAATTACCAAATGATGAAATCTAAGCTAGCTCTACAACCATATGTTTTCATCCATTCATAATAATTGTAAAATATAAAGTATAGTTATAAAAAGAAACTTATAATACATATTACTATACGCATAAAAATGGTCATATTTGTGAGGGTGATAATAAAAATTATAATTGATCTTTAAAATTAACTATCAGTTAAAGCTTTTAGTTAAAACAGTCTATAATATTGTATTAAAACTTTTGCGACACAACAGTTTCAATTTCGAGTCCCGACAACTCATTATTTGGTGACTTAAACACATATGATATGATGAGTATGCATGAACCACAATAGTTACTCTATCCATTTCAAAATAATTGTCACTTTAGTTTTTCAAATTTATTTTTTCTATTTTGCCTTTATAACTTTTTGTCACTTCAATATACGTTGATTGATTAAATTTTAAAAGTACACCAAAATAATAATTATTAATAAAGAGAGATGAAAGATATCATAATACATTTAACATAAATATAATAATAATCATTCATTTTGTAGTGTAGCTTATAGTTACTTTGTTTTTTCTTACTTTTATACTTGGTCTTATTCACTATTAAATTAATTTTTAATTCATAGTACAATGATTGACAAAATTAAGTTGATTACTTTGCGAAAACAAAATAATAATAGAATTTCCCTCATTTTTATTATTAGTGTAATTTAGTTAAATGTGATAATTATTTTGAAATAGATTTTATAAATCAATAAAAATAATAACTATGGAATTTATTGGAAGATGACTTGTTCAGAAGTTAACTCATGATAGGCTGATCTTTTCATGCTCAAGTCAACCATCTCATAACACGTGTATGGATCGGATTGTTCCACGAAATACTCTCAAACTTCCACAATAAATATTATTTGAAAGGAAAAAAAGAAAAACTCAAAAAAAATCTTTGAAACTGGTATGTGCTGTCCTCAATGAGACTATTTGCCTTGTGTATATCAATGAAATTAAATTCTTGGCTACAATTAAATCAAAATCTACCAAGAAAATTTATTGGGTGGATCACAAAAGTAGAAGTCTTGGCTACAATTATTTGATCAATTTTTGTAGGCTGTAATCTTGATTAAGAGATAAGTTCCTTATCAACTCTCAATTATATCTTTAGTTGCAGTAAAAGTTGTTAGGCTCTAGTTAGAAATTAGTTAAGAAACTAGTTAGACAAATTAAGGTCAAATTTTAAGCACTTAAGTGGGTTTAGGTAGTACAACTAATTCTACTGAAATTCTCGATTCACCCAGATAGGCCAAGATTAGCTTCATTTACAACATTCATATTGTTTAACCTGCTGAACAAGGCTCGTTTCAAGTCAAAGGAATAAAAGCGCCTTTTATTTCTACAGCAGCATTGAATCAAAATATTTAACATATTGCAAACATTTTTATAATAATTTGCATAATTTGACGCTTTTGTCTAAGACGCGCACATGATGTCTACATGTGTGCATAAATGCATGACTATAATATCACTCATGTTGTACCAAAAACTTTGAAACAACGTGACCTCATAATCAACACCTTAAAAAAACACTTGATCGATTTAAGTGAGCCATTCAGTTGACCTTCTTAGTTTAGACCCCTGTTCTTTATGAGTGAACTGAATTGAAGTGCATTTACTGAAGAATAGTAATTAATTGTGAAGTCAAGAAAAACTAGTAATGGCTTGTCCACGAAAAACTTTACAGTTTCTTCCCTGGATCAACTCAATAATCATAATAATAGTGAAGCACAAATTACGTTTGAAAAACGAAAAAAAAAATACTCCCTCCATTTCACATTAGTTATCATTTAGGACATATGTCCACAAATTTAGGCTTTATTAAATTTAATAGGAAAAATGGTTTGTACAAAAAAAATTTTAACCTTTGTTTGAGAGTTGAGAGGTGAGAGGTTAATCGAGGTGAAAGTTAGAGGAGGTTAACATGAGTAGCAGAACGAAAATGGATCAAGTGACGGAAATGAAAGTTAAATATTAACCTTGTTTGAGTGTTGGTGAAATTAAATAGGAGGTTAATGAATGTAAATTAGTTTCGAGGTTAATGGAAGTAAAATGTTAGCTCTCATTAACCTTAATTTAATCTCTTAGAAAACTCCCATATGAGATTAATTAAAAAATTTACATTCCATTACTCTTGTTAACCTCCTCCCAAACAAGGACTTAGTTGTAGTCATTAATGACTCACTTATATACGGTTGTGTGATAAAAGATTTTATTAACATGCATAGATTACATAAAAATTTATGTATTATGGAATAAGAAAAATAAAAAGAATAATCGCTAATATGAAACAGAAGGAGTAATATTTATCTATATACATCTATTGAATCGTTATTGGATGTAAAATATTTTCCATGCTTTCCATAAGTTTCCATTATTCTATGAAAACTATAAATTAATAACAAAGCAAAATAAGAGGATAATTGAGAAATAAGTAATATTGATGGATGTATATCATATATGCATATAGATCTGGATATAAAAGTTGGTTTACGAGTGGATTTGTATTAGAAGAATAGTCGAGGACAAAATTCTCACAATCTGTATTACCAATATCAAATACCATGTAAACGTTAAATGAGCTGAAACCATAATTTACAAAATGTTGAGAAAGATATCATGCACATCGATTTTAATTGGGAAAAAAGGGGCTTACAGTTAGGATTAAGTGTTAACCTTATGTGTATGACAATATATTTAAAGCTAACACGTTCTAATTACCGATATCTAGTCGAATGGTACTCATTTTAGTCAATTATTGACTAGGTGAACACAATTGATAAAATGACTCATTATTCAATTCATTTGTAAAAAGATTCTAGCACAACACAAAAAAAAGTAAAGGATGACAATCAAGATCAAGAAAGAGTTAATTGATATATGTTTGATTGAAAAATAAAAGTTTATAGTACGTAAGAGTCCATTTTGAATATAAACTATTTGATAATGATTTTATTCGCAAATTAAAAAAACTAATAAACTCTGTGCCCTATTTATTTGTGTTTTCATAACAGACAAATTGTGTAGGCAAGTAAGGATGAGGCAGCTAATGTCATACCAAAAACGGCACTCAATGTTAAGATAAGTACAACAAAAATAAAAAGTTAATTTTGCAATCAAATAGTACAAATCTATGAAAAGGTAATAATCATTAAATAACTCTAATTAAGATGATTTTAAAATTCCAAAACTAGGTTATATTGATGCCGTTAACTGCTTTTGCTAGTTGTTGTATTGAGAAAAGTTGATCATTCTGAAATATTGATTTAAGATGTGATATATATAACTAAAGTTAATTTGTTAGAATTGAGTTGTCTAGTGTGCTGAGAAGAACTCTCGTTAATTCTGTTTCTCAATTTCGATCTCAAAGACACACATCATCAAAAATTAATTTAACAAAAATATTAAATTAAATCATGTGTATAAATTTGTTCAATTATATTTTTGTTGGAAAAGCGTAACTTCAAGCCAAGGTTAGGAAAAGCCTCAACGCTATAAAAGGTATTTATAAGCATTGTTTGTAAGAGTTAATGGTAGCTACTTGTATCCTTGCCTCGTAGCCTCAAGGACCGTTTAGACCTGTCCAGATGTTCGAAATTCAACTCGTGTCTGGCTAGTTTTTCAATTAATTTTCAATTAGTTATCGGAGTGACACCCGATTAGATATCTAACAACTTTTACTATACTGCATATAAGGAGACTTACATATTGCTCCATCTCTAACAAGAACAACAAAAGTCGAACCTAGATGGAACTGTAGAGAGTCCACCCTCCCATTAATTACATTAATTTTTGGTAACATTAATTACATTAATTTGGTTGGATGAATTTGATAACTAATCCATCCTCCATAAAATAATTAATTTTTGGTATGGTGAAGTGTATCTGTTGGCAAAATATATAGCTGTTTTTGTCAATGTCTAGTGTTGTTTTTATTATGTGAAAAATGTCTATTTCTTAATTTTGGAAGATTATAGAAGGAACTCAACAAAGACAAAAACATAGATACCACCATACAACATTACAACTAATGGTTACCAAAGAAAGAGAAGTAAAGAATTTGGCTTTCGTTGTGTTTTGGAAATTGATATCACTTTTAACCAAATGTAATTTAGACAAGTAGGAATCTTAATTAATCTAATATTAAATATGTTTTAGATTCAATCAATAATTAAGGCATGCTGTGAGATTCACATACCTAGCTACCTATTAGGCTAAAATATTTATAGCTTCTACAATATAATATATTACAATTAACATGATGCATGTTCCTCAAGTTTATTCACTATATTAAAAAGTTAAGAGGTTTATAGGAAGAAGTTAACTCTAATTCAGTGTCAAGAGAAAACCCTTAAAGCAAATTTGCAAGACAGCTTACATTTGCTCCACTCATTAAAAGATTCTAACAAACGACAACTAGAATCAAACTCGGTCAAAACACACAAGAGTCAACTTCCTATTGTTAGCTCACACGCATAGATTGATAGATATTCAAATTATTTAATACATCAGATCCGACCAATAAAAATTAAGATGTACGATACATCGTTGAAAGTTAATTAGTATAAATGTCATATTGTCATTAAAAAGTTTATTACACTCAATTCATAATAGAATTTCTCTAATTTTTACCAGCAAAACTTAAAATTTAAATTAATTTTTACAGAATAGGGATTAGAAGTGCAGTTTGATAGAGTTTTCAATTTCCAATAAGATGTAAAATTTGCTATAAAAACATTGAGGAAAAATAATAGAAAATTCAAAACCAAAAGCATTCCAACTTTGACAAAATTCGACCAAATTAAGCATATTCTTTGGAGTCAAACGTAATACAAACCACTAATAAAAGCTAATCATATCTTAATCTCAATAGAAAGCATTAACACTAGTACTTTATAAAAAGCTATAAATGGATACACTAGAATTAGAAAATAGTTAAACAAAAGGACAATAACTATAAGTTCAATATATCATTTCGGCGTCCACTTTTATCATTTAAACTTTCATGTTATTTCAATTATCTTGTGGAATTCCTTAAAGTATAGTTGATTGATCTTAAACTTTACCCAACAAGCTTATTGACATATTATCTATACAGTCATCTACTTGATTAAAAGATTTACCTTTTCAATTTGATGCATGCAACAGACATCTAAAATGCGCAAAAACCAAATTAAGAAAAACAAATGTTCAACTAAGATGAGAAATGTGATTTCAAGAGAATTCTTAAACAAACTATGGAATCAATTAACTATTTATGTGAGTGGAGATACTTCCGGATCAACATAAAAGCTCAAAAAACTATCCGGATGATATGAAAGTACATAAGTCTATAAAAAGATTTTAACAAATATGCAAATGGATACAAAAAAATTCAAACGTTTTGTTTCTCGGGGTTCATAATCTATCCTTGTTACAAAAGGAAAATGAAGTTTCTATATGTACAAAAGGTGTGGATTGATGACTCGTCTTAATTAAATTAGGAAATTAAAAAGGCTATTCAATAAAAATGAAAAACTAATTGACCACTTTATTAAAACGCGCAAGGAAATGGTTTTGTTCCACTTAAGATATGGAATTATTTAAAAAAACTCTAGGTCTGAGCTTGAAATTGAAGAGAAAGAATGAGGTTTTGCTTCTTTCTTTCTCCTCTAATCCCGAATCTGATTCACTTGTTTTTTTTTTTTGCATTTCTCATTTTGTTTTAGCATCATATATCTCAACAATATTTTTTGGTCATCAGATCCGTTAGCTATATTTTATTCATTTATAGCTCGTTCAGATTTAGCACGGGCGGAAAATGTAGATCTAGAAGTGTAATTCAGGAAGGACTTAGATTCGATTTTCTGGAGGGGCATAAGTATTGAAGAATAGTTTTCGGGCTTAATGCACATGTAACCCCCTAAACTTGCATCTTTTGGCCACTTTACCCCCTCACGTTAAGGACATCCTTTTTACCCCCTCAACTCTTCAAAACAGGTACTATGTAACCCTAAACTTGCATCTTTTGGTCATTTTATCCCTTCATCTTAAGAAACTTTCCTTTTACCCTCTCAACTCTTCAAAAATGGTATTATGGTAGGAGTTATATGATTTAAGAAATGCAATAGGGAGCGTATATAATGGTTTACAATAATCTATTGTAATATTATGTTTATGTTTTTGTCATTTTAGGTTTTTTTAAGTTAATTAATGGTCGTTGTAGAGTCTCATTTTTTTCCGTTGAGTTGAGAAATGTAGAGCACACAGTACCACTTTTGGAGAGTTGATAGGGTAAAACGGAAGTTCCTTAAAGTGAGGGGGTAAAATGACCAAAAGATGCAAGTTTATGAGTTACATAGTACCACTTTTGAAGAGTTGAGGGGGTAAAAGGGATGTCCTTTAAGGTGAGGGGGTAAAATGACCAAAAGACGCAAGTTTAGGGGGTTACATGTGCATTAAGCCTAGTTTTCGATTGATTATCTGCAGATCCAGAATATCAAGAAATATATAATTTTTTAAGTCGTTTTTTTAGTACTTTTATGGTGTCTTAGACTATTTGTAGTGTTTATTTGTCATTTATGCAATTTGTCAGGTTTAGTTTCAGTTTTTTTCCTTTATAATCATTATGTATTTTTTTTATTATTAAATGATATGAGAACTCTTCCATAAAAAGAATATGGACTAACAAGGAGAGGTAAAAAAATATGGACTCTTAATATGAGGGATTATGGAGTTGTTATACATTATTGGGAATAATAATGATTTATAATTTATATAAATAAAAATTAATAGAAAATAAAAAAGGCTAGAATGTTGCTAACTTCAATACTATCCTTAACCGACATTCAGCCGACATTGGAATGGCTTTACCTAATCATGGTCATGGCCAACTAAAAATCGTTGTTAGCCCTCATCTAGACTTCGTATGTCAAAGTTCTTTTTTTCCTCCAAAGGTGTCAAAGTACATGTGATAAACAATTTAACTTAAAAAGGACTTTTCGAGAGGAATTAATGTAACAACTTATCATTATTTTATGTACTGGTTAAATTTTTAATTTAATCGGTTTATTGATATAGTATTAAAGATTCAACGATTACGCGGTTATGAATTTTAGTTTTGACAACTTCCTTTATGGGTAAATTAATAACACATTGTAGAATGAAGTTGTATTATGCACGCTTCAAATCGAATAAGCATTTTCATGAAAGGTGTGTTAAAGATTTATATAAAAGATGTCATTGAGACTCAACTATCAATTTGAACTTGTAATTCAACCTGTTCTTTAATGTTTAGTTTCGTCGATTCTTTGACATAGTGTAAGAGCCCCAACGACCAAGCAATCCTGACTTCAGAACCTAACAACCTCATTATTGGTGAATTAAAAACACATGACGTTTGTGTTGTGCATGTTGCACGCTCATAAGATTCAGCTGAGAGGGTGGTGTGTCAGGGTGGAATATCAATGAGGTCAACATTATAAGTTCTAAATTCCCAAACACATATGAGCTCAAAGTACCAACCATATATCTACTGCTATGAGATTCAAATTTATCAGAGCCCGACCACATATGAGCTCTATGATAATCCTTAACATGACCATAAACTACACTGACACATTGGATAACTCCCTGAAAACAAGCATTAAAAGTTACATGTCGAGCATGAGACTGAACTAATGTAAAATAATCCACTGAACGTGTGCCAAGAACCCATAAAGCGATTGGAATTTTATCATTGAAAGCGAAAAATGCAACCCCTATCTCCTCCAACAAGAAGTTGTAACAAAATCGAAAGGAACCATAGGTTTAGAAATGCAAACCACATCGGGATTGTGACAATTGCAAAATTGATAAAGTTCTCCCGATAGCTTTCTTACCAAAACCATGACAATTTCAACAAAGAACAATCATCGAAATCGTGTTAGGGGCCGACTAAGTCTCTTGTACTTACTTTCTTGGTGCTCTGGAACTTTACATTGTTCTTTTTTTCTTACTTTTTCGTTCCACGATTTCCCAACTGTCAACATCATTAGGTTGTTCATGTCTAGGACCATCGACAAACGGTCTAGCTACATTAACAAGCTTATTGTATGCATTTGTCAAAAAACTATATGTGTTTGATAGAAGTCTCTTTGAGCATTCACCATGGCCCGAAGAAAGAGTAGAATGTTCCATTTCAATATTCTTAACGTTCTCTTCTGAGTTAGATAATTCCGCTCAAGAATGATTCCCCGGTGAAGTGGGTTCAACCAGACATTTTCCTAATGCTGACTTTTCTAGGTGTCTATCGAAACCGAAATATTAGTAGTATGCAACATCATCTGCAAATAAAATATCTTTCCATTCCCTTTTCTCTAGGGGAAATAGGAGGAGTTGACGGTTGTTGTATCTGCCAAACATGTCTAACCTTTGTGCGTCGTCTATCTTGAGCAGGTTCCTTTTTTGATTCAATTGTTTGTGAATTTAAAGTCGTATGTTCCCTAATAGCAACATTACATTTGAGAGTCGGGTGTCCCACTGAGTGAAATATGGAACAAAGATATGGTAAATCCTCATAATCCAAGTAAACCCAAATCATTGAGGAATAACTGTCAACACATAGCTTGTATTGGATTTCATTTGAGAGATTAATATCAATAAGGAGACGTGCAAAGTGACCAAGTTCCCTATGAATAATATTCCAATCAAACCGTAATGGGATTCCTACTACACTAGCGATACCTATAAGTATTCTTTTATCCTAGTAAACCCATGGTAAATTGTACAAGTAGAACCTAACCCAAGCTTGTGTTTTTGTAGATTTATGATTGTTCAGATTAAAACTTGAAGTCCAAGCTGGAATCACATAATCCCCAACTTTAAAGGTAGTGCTCCCTGACTTTGAACAGTTTGTAATCATTTACCTAAAGACAATTCATGGTTCGCTTCCATATCTTGTTTAATCTTAATTTTAGTTCAGGCTAATTATAGGGAACTTCGCCATTTGATAAATATATTCTTCCAACTATCGAGTGTTGGCATTCCTTTAAGCGGGCATTATATAATAAAGCTGGGAATTTAACCTTGAATCCTCCTTCGTCAGAGATCAATGTGTGTTCACCTGCAACAATTGAGGGCATCTCCGCATTTTAGAGACTCTCGGCTAGCATTGGCATAAGACGTCGTCCTTTTTCCATTAGAGACATCCTAGAGTGATTATTTGTCATAGCTCAGAGCTTTTAATTCAATTACTCCTTTGACAAACTTAACTTTAGTTATCTCAGGAATGGACAAACTATTAAAAAAATATCGCTTAGTCGTAGCAAGAGTGGAAAAAACTGAATCTTTCTTATCACAACCCTTTTTTATAGCAAAAGTATTTGCCAACCGTTCGAGGAAATATGATGATCTAGAAGAAATAGTTAGAGGGTTTAAATTGATCCTTTCTCGAGAATTAGATAGCTTTCAGGAGCGATAAATCGTTCTTGAAGGCAACATACAATTCCTTATTGCACTCTGTTACTTAACCGTTTAAAGTAAAAGTTTGAGCTAATAGTTAAGACTCAATTATGATTTATATATTAGTCTCTCACACACCCCCTCACACGAATGCCCCTTTGGGTTTGAAGCTTGCATATCACAGAATCTCACCATGTGTTTTTAATTCACCAGTTAATGGGGTTGCCAGGTTTCGGTCAGTATATGTTACTTGACCGGTTGAACGAAAAGTTCAAGCTGATAGTTAAGGCTCAATTATGGTTTATGTTACTTAATCAATTGAATCAAAAGCTCGAGTTGATAGTTAAGGTTAACTAGATCGTTTATATTAATCTCTGACGCACGCCCTCTCGAGAATGTCCATTGTGCTTGAAACGTGCACAACATAAGTCTAGGCCATGTGTTTTAAGTAAACAAATATTGAGGTTGTCAGGAATCAAACTCAAGACTTTTGATCTCAAAGGCTCTAATACCATGTTACTTAATCAATTGAACTAAAAGTTCGAGCTTATAGTTAAGGCTCAATTATGGTCTATAGATTAATCTATGACACACTCCATATGTGCTTGTTCTTCTCCCTTTCCTCCTTACAATGATATGTCTTTTGAAATAAATCCAATTATAAGAAAGGTGTTAAGAGACCCTCCTAGCCTTAGCTTAAACGAATGGTTTGAACTCTGGATCACTTGGTTTTAGAATCTCTAATGTCATGTGAAAGAATCAATCAATTTTACGCTGATAATCAAGGCTCAACAAATATTTTGTATTACTCTTTAGTACAATTCATGCATGTACTGTCAACTTTGGCCCAATTTCAACACATTGGCACTCACTACATTAAAACGTGTCATGCATGTATCAGATCTACATCTTACTACAAGCTTGTTCATCCCCTCTATATTTTTTATCTGGAATTCAACTCATTCAAGTCACATCGTCATCTCTTAGGAACACTGCTTGTTAAGGCCTTCACACATCGATGCCACCAATTTCAAATCGTGTCGTTATATGACTAGAAGTAGTTTCAAATACATACAGACATGTATTAAAAGAGCGAGCTCTATATGGTAGATAATATTTACACGATGTTAGGTTAAAAATAAATATATTGAACAAGTAATTTGAGTTTCAATAACTTCTTTTCACCCTTCTAAATTTCACATACAAGTAAAAGAAGAAGCTTTTTTTTTATAGAACACAAAAAGAATATTATTTAAGCCATGTTCTTTATGCCTCATCAACAATTTATTTCAGTCCAATTTAGTAGTATTCAGTTCAGCAATTTCATTCAATAAATGCACTTCAATTCAGTTGAGTTCAGTAGTATTCAGTTTAGTTCAGTTCAATTCAATTCAGTTCAATTTAGTCTTAAAGAATATAGTCCCTTAGTCTCATCCTATAAAGTTTTCGATGGTGCAAAGTATGGTGATATTCAAGGCCACATAAAACCAACTTAATTTAGTGAAAGGGACAAGGCAATTTTATTGATGTGAAAGTGTGTCTTTATGAGTTCTTAGCTTTCTCAACGCACATGTTAAATGATCTTTAGTTACTTCCTTAGATGTACCTCTCTATTTGTACTTGAATACTATGATATAATTATCAAATACATATTCCTCCTAGTCTATGAACTCAATAAATTCATCAAAACACACTTTAAACAACTTTGTTGGATGTAATGTAAACACATCATGTTGATGTTATAGCATTTCAAAAGATACATGTTCCTTCAAGATTTCGATAGATAAAATTTCGCATATCTTTCATAAATTTAGATAGTCCTTGTGTCTCTTTAAGTTAGATAAACATTTTGTCAACTTTCCCATCAAAATGTTTGCCACTTGAGTTGCATCTTGCAAAAACACGAGTAGCTATACAAAGTGTTTAGATTCATGCTGCAATATCTTCAATTGTGTTTAGGGATAAGTTCAAAAATAATGTTCGTAGTTTACTCAATTTTTAAGTAGAGGTCCAGTTTGCAAATTGAGGTGTGTAGTATGAAGTTTTTTGCGAAATAATGTATTATAAATTACACTTTTACGTTTTAATGACAACAAAATGTATTTCGTATTTTTTTAAGAAATATATTTACATACCAATAAAACATAGTCTTTAATGACATTGCTCACCATCAAATAGAAATCATAAACCATATTATGGAAGTTTGGCGTTTTTCTTAATCAGACAGTTCACGAACTAAATTTGATGTATAAGTTCATTTAACAAATCTTCAATTCGATTTGAGGGGCCATAATTTTGTCGGTATATAAATATAAGTTTTTTGAAATATACAAATATCACTAGAACTCAATAAATTTGATTTCGGATGTAAAAATACCATATACCATAATTTACAAAAAAAAAAAATCCATATCACATTTTTTCGTTTGCGAATTGTTGAACCACAAATTTCTATTAAAAAATTGTGTAAACCACCTTCTTCAAAAAAAAAAAAAAATCTGTGTAAACTACAAACCTTACTTTCGTAAATTTTCCTTATGTTTATGTATCTTCAATATTGAGATCGAAAGTTTGGCTTCACCTTTATTAGAGATGATGTTAATTCAGTAGGGATTAAATTGTATAAAATTTTGATATGTTATGCTTCATGTTTTCCTTAACAATAGCCGGGTTAGAATTTAAAAGTATGTCAGAAATGTCAACTTAGTTGAGATGTTTGAGAATTTCTTCTTTCTCATTTTTATGCAGCTTTTACTCATAATTGATTATAAACTTTGTCAAAGATCAATATAAAAAATGTCGTGGTGCATTAACTATCAACTTAAGTTTTAAATCAGTTGATTTCATTGATATGGCATCTTAAGTTTTAAATCAGTTGATTTCATTGATATGGCATCAGAATCTCTGCTAACCAAAGGTACTAAGTTCAAGTTTTAGAATGGTGAATAAAAACATATGGTGGATAAGCTTATGTTGCGCATCAAGGCAAAGTATATTTGTTAGAGATTAATATAAAAAATGTCGATGTGCCTTAACTATCAATTCAAATTATTAATTCAGTTGATTTCTTAACAAATTTTCCGTACGAAAAGATGATGTTGTGCTTTAACTAATAGACTTTCTAAACAAAACGATTAAATAGTTAAATTTATCTTATTAAGATTTTTAAGCATGCTGAAGCCAGTCCACATGGAATAGCTTGGGCGGCCTAGAACATGTAGGTCGACGTTGTTTTCGAATTGGGCTGCACTTTTCTAAACTCTAGATCCAATTTAAAGAAAACCACTCGAGACAGAAACTCAAATGGACTAACATTTATGTTTATTATTAGTCCTAATATAGGATGCATTTCTTATCAAGAGCAAGAGCGAAAGCATTCTAACAAAATACTTTAGTGGTTATTATTTAAAAAAAAAAAAAAAAAGTGGAATTGTGTGTTAAAATTCTACAATCAACAAAAGTGAATTTTTTAATACAAGTAAATTTACTTAATTTTGAAAAAATGAATGTTAAAGCAGCTGTATAGTTAGGGCCTGTTCTTTAGAGCTGAAAAAAACAGAACTGAATTAAATTGAATGTTACTGAATTGAACTGAATATTGTTGAACCGAATGTTGCTAAACTTATTTTTGAACTAATTATATAGTGCCTCAATTTGGTTATATTTAAATTTTTAGTGTCTTTGTTTAATCCAAACGATCAAAACAGTCCCTATATTATTCTAAAACACATTGTTTAGTCCTAGTATTTTCGATAATACATCATAAGGTCTACATTTGTTATATTCAATAGTTTAATCCATTCATCCATTTAAATTATGATTTTACCTTTACATGTTAAGTCAAAATTACATTTTTGCTATATGAACTTTTACATGCATGTTTACACTTTGATACCTAAGAACTATATTTACACTTGAAACTATTAATTTAAATATTAAAATTATACTTTTTTGTTTTTTATATTTTATAGAGAGACAAAAATATCATGAACTACCTATGATGCATCAAATTGTAAACATGTTAAAGTTCAAATATCAAAAAGTAACTTACTCTTAACAAATAAAGAGTAAATCGGTAATTCAAATTGTTGTAGAGCTTTGGGCTCTTTATTTGGGAAGCAAATTGATTTAGCAGGTACTTTTTTAAATCTTTTTCACAGTTGCTTGCTTCGTAATTTTGGGTCTCAAGTTGGTTCTTTTTGGGCGGTGGGTGTTGTTAGTCTTGTTTGGCTTCTTTGGCAAACTAGAAATTTGGCAGTATTTGAGAATGAAATTCCATCAATTCATCATCTCCTTCGTAAGCTTTGGATTATGATTAGAGAGGCTCGCTTTTGTAATAAAGGATCTATGAAAAATTGTGTTAACGAGCTTCGTATGCTCCTCTCTTTAACATTCCTGCTCGGCCACCTAGAGCTCCTAATATTATCAGTGTTGTTTGGTCCCGTCCCCCGCCTGGCTGGATTAAGGTTAATACAGATGGCTCTGCAATTTTGAATAGCGTGGGAGGCGCAGGAGGTATTTTTCGCACTTCTAGAGGTTTTGCCAGGGGTTGTTTTGCTTTTCCGGTTAATTCTCCCTTTGCGCATATTGCTGAACTAAAGGCTGTTATTTTTGCTATTCGATTAGCTTGGGAGAAAGATTGGTTACATCTTTGGGTGGAGTGTGATTCAATTTATGTTGTCAATCTGCTTAAGCATCGTTATACAAATGTCCCTTGGTCTCTTCGTCAAGATTGGTTGGATTGTATTAGGTACTGTTCGAACATGAATATTATCGTGACTCATATTTATCGCGAAGGAAATAGGGCAGCGAATGCTTTGTCCAAGTTCGGAGTCGCTGCAAACGACATAATATGGTGGAATTCTGCGCCTGGTTTCTGCAATCGTTTTATTTCAGATGATTTGTATTGTCTAAAACAGTTTCGTTTTGCTTAACTTTTCTTTTCTTGTTTTTTGCTGCTTTTTCTAATAAATTTTTGGGTTAGGTTCGGAGTGGTAGGGGTGCCAACCTAGTTGGGATGTCTGCCCTCTGTCCTTTTCACCCGACTTTTACTTAAAAAAAATGTTGAATACAATAAAAGTTAAGGAATGATAATGTATTATTAAAAATATGATGACTAAACATGTTATTTTGAAATAATATAGAACACTATTAAATTATTTATTAAATGTTGTTGAACTTTGAAGAAAATTAATTAAAGTAATGGAATGTATGTAATATTTTATTTTTTTTGAAAGGATATGTATGTAATATATTTTATCAACCTTCTTTTGAGTTTTTTTTTAAGAGTTAATGAATGTAATTAATCGGGTTAATATTTTACGTACTTTTATTAACCTCAAAACCTCAATCTCCAAATCGGGATTAATGGAAGTTACAATATAAATTTTTTAAGTAATTTAAACCTTTCATTCAATTCTGTAAACACTCATACAAAGTTAACTTTTAACTTTTTCATGTTGGCAACTTATCTTTTCATTCCATTATTCCCATTAAACTCCTCTAACCTCTCACCTTAATTAACTATTCAACTTTCAAACAAAGGCTAAACTGTGAGGTCAAATTACTCCTTCAACATGTGATGCAATCTTATCCTCTAGCTTAGGGCACAAAGAACTAGAAAAACCTTCACAAATAATAATTTTAGTCCGTATAACACATTAATTATTTATTTCTCGATTAAATGTATATTAAAGTCCTGTTCTTTTGTTCATTTAGGTAAATTCAGTAAAATTCAGTCAATAATTTATAAGTTCAGTTCCGTAAAAAAAAGACAAATATTATTCTCATATTTATTGAAAATTTCTCAAATAAACGAACTACGCATTCATGCCATAATAAACATGAAATAAGATTCATAATTTATGAGGCTTAAACGACACTAGGGTCTTGAGATGCGTCCTCGCCTTCTCCCAGACAACGGCTTCGTACTTGTTCTTGGAAGCACCTTCATTCACGACCATAAGAAGTCGGTAATTCATCCCCGAAACAACTTGTGAGTCACCTTTCTCAATGGTCTCTAGTTTCAGGTTGGTATTTGTTTTTTTGTTATGCTCGTTAATCGCAAAATTTGCTATCTCAACCACATTTGGATCTTTCAAATCCTTAATCGGAACCCACCTGCCGGTTAGTGCTACTGCGGTAGCAATGCATATTAGAAAGCAAATAAGCACAAATTGAAGCTTCATTTTGTTTAATTGAATCAACTTGATATGTATTTTGTGTTGAAAAGACAAAATCTTACTCCATTTATAGAGGCCATGAAATGTTTATGACCTATTTTTTCTGAAATGTTACTTAATTATATGGATTTTATTACCAAATTTACCATTCGGGATTCTCTCATATCATGTATATTTATTAGTTCCAAATTTACTTGCCATTATTATTATTATTATTATTATTACTACTTAATTATATCTTAATATTTATTATCTTTTTAATTAAGGTAAAAAAATTTAAGGATGAAAGAAAATCTCACTAATTAAGCAAACATAACAAATATCCAAATTATGCAATAATCAAGCTTAACATGTGGCCTTTGAGCACATTTCAGAAATACCATTATTATTATTATTATTAACTACCTCACGGCTAGTTTTAGATATAATAAACTTCTTGTTCGCTTAAAATCTACAATTGGCCACTCAACTTTATTTGTTATCTCAAAATAGTCGACCAACTTTAATTTGTGTCAATAAAGTTATTCAACTTTAAGTTTTATCTCAAACAAAAACTCAAATGGACTAAAATATTATTTCTTTCAAGAAAAAAAAGTTAAAAATTATTTGTTAGCCTTTAATTGATTTATTTTTATTGAGATAATAATATCTTTTAATATTGATCCCAAGCCTGAACATAGTGGCAATGACAGAAAGAATTATTAACAAATATATTCACATATATAGTGAATTTTACATTTTAATGTTTCACACAAAAACAATTATATCATCTTCATATTTTGGGTTTGACTATCAAATCACTTAATAGACTTTTCATGGAAGTAAAAGTTATCTAACTCAATAAAATATTGTTGAATATAGAAATATTGACTAGTATAATAAATAAGAGTTCAGAAATTAATCCTTTCGAAAAAAAAGAGTTTAGAAATTAATCAAAAATTAAACTAGTATCATATTAATTTCTCCATCTTGAAATTATACACAAATTTTAATTTTCTTAACATAACAAATTTAATATCATCAATTCTCATCTTCTTAGCATGAAGGGAAAATTTCAAACTTCTCTAAGTACAAATCTTCCTAGTCCATTCATATGCGGTTGACCTCCCTTCAGTCAAATAAACTCTTTAATTCAAATTATGTAGGACATATATTGGTTAAAGAAAAGAAATTATGAGGGGTTGCCATATGTCTTATTTTGTGGATGTTTTTATATTTTTTTTTGTGAAAAGACGGAAAAGTTTTTGTTGCTGTCATTTAGTGCAGCTGATTGGAAGGCGAATTTCGCAAGAATTACTTGAGTCATCACGAATGTATTGTGCCGCGTGCATGTTTCAAAGAGCTTTTTTTAGCTGATATATGTGGTTCGAACACCTCTCGTCATGTCCGTATGTCATAGTTTTATTTTTTTTCTGTTCTTTTTCTTTTCATGTTTTTGGAACTTGTGACCCCTCTTTGATACCAAAAAATAAAACAAAATTCATTTCCTTAAAAGAAAAAATGAATTATTACTGGATTTTAGAGATATATTCATTAGACCACATACATTATTCAACAAGTGTTAGTGTAATGGGTTGGTTTGGAGTGAGTGTGTGAGGGAGCGGCTTTTGGATAAAATATATAAGCAAAAAGTTACTATAAGTGATGACAATAAAAGGAAAAATGAACTAAAATTGGAAATGAAGAGAGAGATAAAGAGAGAAAGATCATGTTCTTTGTTGCTTAATTTTAGCAAAATAAATTAAGTCAAATTTTAGCAAACTTCCCTCTTCATTCAGTTAAATTCAGCTAATTTAATTAATTTTAGTTCAATTTCATTCAGTCCAGTTCAATTCAACCATAACAAACATGGCTAAAGAGCGGAGACGTATTAGTATGGTGTGTCTTCAATATACGACAACTTTAATATTTTAGTTTAATTCATTATTGAGTACTTTGATTAATTATGATATTGCGCAAATTAAACCTCTACTTATAAAGTTACTTAGTCGGGAACATATATTTCATTTGAACGAGCATTTCGTTTCCTTATCTAAATTACTGTATTTTCTGCAGATTGAAAATATGATTCTTTTTTTCTTTTAGATTCGCCATAGTCGTGTCAAACTATATTAAATAAAAAAAATGTTTTTAAACTATAACAAATGTAAATTTCGAACACAAAAGAAAGAAACAACCCCACTGTTATTCGAGTTTATATGCAAAAATGATTTTGTTTGTTCATCAGAGTTTTAATGTGTCTAAATATAAACCTCAAATGTGAAGTTGAAAGATTAATTAAACATTTTTTCAAAATAAATCTTATTTCAAATTTTATATGTAAATTTTTACTTTTTTTAAGTTGAATAATCCCTTTGGAAATAATTGGATTCTTAGACTAAAGGTATGTATTAATTAAAGTTGGTTTGATTGGTTAAAAAACTCAAATTGCTTAAGTAAGATTTTGAGTTTAAGTCTTTATGCATTCGAAAACTTTTTTTTTTTTTAGCAAGATGCACTCGAAAACTTTAACTGAAAAAGAATCCATTTAAAGAATATCTAACAAAACTCTGGCAAATTTATAAAAATAAAATAAAAAGGTAGGGTTTGAACGAAAACACTAATTGATGAAATTTTGACATGTTTAAAGGTTTAGTATTGAGACTCTCAAAGTTGGAGGGCTATACCTGAAGGCTAAAACTTGCTAAGGAACAACATTGGCCTTCATGAATTAAGATGAATGACCATATTAACCCTTTATGAGAATGACCATATATTTTAACTATAAGGTATTTTTTGAATTTACGGAAAATATAATATTGAATTACAAGATTATCTTTCCAAAAAAAAGAAAAAATACAAGATTATCATTGGCGGTGGTTATAATGTATAAATTAGAGGGAAAGACAACCTAAATATGCATCAATCTTCCACAAGTCTCCCTTATCTTCCAATGCAAGTCTCTCTTCTTATTTCTTGCTTCTTTTCTTATATATTTCTAATTTCGTTTCGCTAATTTTTTTCATTCAACTTATAATCAATTTGATCTCAATAAGGTTCAAACCGAGAAATCGAAAAAGTGCATCATAAAAATCTATAAATCGATTTGTCTATTTTCAAAATCTTACATTCTACCAATTGCCTTAAGTCCAATTGGTACACTCATCAATGCGGCGTGGGTGGGGAATGCAAGATTTAGGGTTCGAATCTTGCTTCTTAAAAAATCTTAGATTCTAAATTCAAAACCCTAAAATTCTAAATCATAAATTGTAGAATCTGAAATATATAATGTAATTTCAAATTACTCCTCCGGTAAAAGTATCTGTATATCAAAAAAAAATTATTGTTTATGGATTTGTTTATGAATATTTATGGGGTGCGTATGGATTTTAAACTCACATTATGTTCAACTGCAGATTGTTAGGCTCGTCAATGGATTCGGGTTCGGTTTCAGAAACATTCGACAAGGAATTCAAGTTGAATGGGGAAAATTATGAGGCATGGAGTACGAAAATCCGGTGTTTGCTTGAAGAGCAAGGTGTTCTTGGTTGTTTGACTTCGGGTATGGCTAAACCTGAGGAAGGGCTTATCTCGAACATGGAGGCATATGAGGTTTGGAGGAAGAAGAACTCCACTGCTCGAGTCATTCTACTTAGCGCTATGGATGATGAGATTGCTGAGGAGTTCTGTAGTTATGAGAATGTGATGGATATGTGGATTGCGTTGAAGCGAAAGTTTGGAGATTTATCTCTGATGAAGCTTCGTGCCTTGGTTTTTAAATTCGATAATTATAAGATGCCTTATAATCATATGATTAAGGTGCATTTAAGTGTAATGAGTAATATGATGAGGGAGCTTAGTGATCTTGGTTGGAAGATGACGGCAGAGCAGAAGGTTCAAGCGGTTTTTCGCTCTTTACCAAACAGTTGGATTTTTGATGATATGCAGATGAGTCTAATCCGTAATGAAATTAAGAGGACTTTTGGGGATGTTGCTCGCCATCTCGAGGTAGGAGAGAATCGCCTCACGTGGATCAACACGAGCAAAAGCCTAAATAGTGAAAGGAGGGACATGAAGGAGGCTATGATGAAGAGCAGGCGTGAGAGCTTGGAAAAACGAAGGAGGGTCGTGAAAGAGGCTATTATGAAGAGCAGGCTCGAGAGCTTGAGGCGAAGCAGGGACATGCACATGACTATGGTAAAGAGTAGGGTTGAGAGCCTGAAAAGGAGAAGGATGGACATGATAAAGACTATGAAAAACAGCAGGCTTGAGAGCCTAAAAAGCCGAAACAAGAATTGCAAAGGGCTGATGAGCAACGAAAACTGAATGTTTCAAGGAGATGCTTAATCTGTTGCCGAAAGGAGCATTTTTCAACTGAGTGCACGTTTTCGGATTTGAATTTTGAGAAAGAATCCACTACCCGAGACATGAACCGACAAGAATGTGTGAAGAACAAAATCTCGGTTATAGAGGGCATATTCACCCGTACAATCAGTGGCAAAAATGCAACTGCTATTGAATTTTTTGTTTACAATATTTTGCAGTTGGAATTGTGATAGATTTTTATGAATTTTTGCAGAATCTGGTATGAATTTATAAGCAATTTTGTTATGATCTGTCTATTTAATGTTTACTTGGATAATATATTCAGTGGAATGCAGTAAAATCTCTTTAGCAGCTTTCCGTGTATCATATTTGTGCTCGTTTCGTGTCCTTATGAAGCTTATATTTTAAACACTATAACATTTTCGGTGTCTGTTTCTATTTATCAAAAGTCTTCTTTTCTTATTCTTTTATCGTTGGGACTACTAGTACTGTTTAAAGAACAGATGTTAAATTTTCAATTTTCAATTTTCATTTAGATACCAAAATGTTAATATGTTATATATGTATGATTTAGATTTGTTTTCTATGTGAATTTTTGTGTTGATTGTGGATAATAATTTAAATGCAGCAAGCGTTGTGATAGGTAAATTTATTGACGTCTGTCAGTGGAACGTTCAGCAGTGATTGAAAAACTTATATTTCTGTTTATAGATTGATGTTGTAATGTGGTTGTGGTGAGTAGGCAGATAGAAGCATCATATGTTATTTCAATTTTAAGGTAATTCCGAGTTGTTTCATCCCTTCGAATACAGTTTGTTCATCTGAAACGATGTATGGAGAATAAATGCTCAAATATTGATCATCATCAGATGGACGGTCTTCTGATTGCGAGATTTGATAGCATCCTTACATCACATCCTCGAGCTGCATTCCTTCTTATCATTTTCTTGACTTATGAAACATGTCTATATATATGCTTCCCCTATAAGGTCTTGACGACATATTTATTTCAACTTTTGCTCTTGCTCTTACCACAGAAGATAACCGAGCTTAATTACCTTACCGTGATCAATACAGTGAAGAATCATTAGACGGCGGGAAATGTATAAGTTGGCTTAATCTAAGTTGCACAGATGCTCCTATTCAGTAGTAATTCTAAGTAATTCCATTAAGTGCTCGATTGATAATTTTGATTGCTGAAACAACTAAAGAATATTTTGATTCAGTGAGGGTGTAGTTGATATGGTCATCTGCATTTATTTCTTGAAGTTATTCATAAAATAGTTACTACTTATCATCTGCGCTCACGCTATGTTTTCTTGTAGATCATTAAACTCGCGTTCGATGGCTTCGGCTGTTGCTGAATCCAATTAAGATCTCAAGTTGAATGGGGAAAACTATGTGGCATGGAGCTTGAAAATTAGGAAGTTGCTAAAAGACTGAGAGATTCTAGTTTTGTTGAATTCGATTATGGCTAAACCTACATCCCAACATAAAAAGGACCTAGAGACCTATATGGCCTGGAGGAAGAAAAGCTCCACTGCTCGCATGATTCTACTTAGTGCGATGGATGATGACATTGCTAAGGAATTTAACATTTATGACAACGCGATGGATCTATGGATCGCATTGACACATAAGTATGGAGGTGTCTCTAGCAAAACTCTGTTTCATGGCTCTCAGATTTTATACTTATAAGATATGCTATGATCGTATGATGAAGATGCATTTAAAAGAAATGTCTAACATGATCAATGAGCTTAGTGATGCCGGTCAGAAAATGAGTGAAGAGCAGAAGGTACAAGCTGTAATTCGTTCTTTACCAGACAGTTGGGACCATGTGAGGATGCACCTAATCAATACAGAAAGTATAAGTAGTTTTGAGGATGTTGCTCGCCACCTAGAGTTAGAAGAGGATCGCCTCGCTTCAAATAAGACCAATGTTGAGGCAAATTTCACAGGAGCAAAATCAGTTGAAAATAGTTCCTACGAAAAGCCGAAGCAAGATCAGAAAGGGGACAAACCGTCTGCTCACGACCACCTTGCTCTTTTGCCTCAGAGAGGCAATATGTACCAAGTTTTTGTTGACACCCCTACTCACAAGACTATCTACCATTCTCATATCTCTTCAAGTCATATAAATTCATAGGTCAAATGTTCTCTTCCCCACACCAAAACCAGTTGGTTGGACCACCTGGTATAAAAGTTGGTCAAAACGAATTTCATGGTTGGACCGACCAGTTAACAGAGTCAAAGGTAGTTGTTGAACTTGTAAGAGATTATTATGTCTCTGGAACAGAACATGACTTTGATTCCGGTTAAACAACCGGGTCGAACCGACTAGCCTGGTGAGATTATTATTGGTTTGACACTAAACCAGCAGTTTATTTTACTACACATGCAGAACCCCAGAAGAAACCACCCGGTCTCAATAAATGTTGTTTCTACAACTTCACTATTACAATAAGATTACAATGATGGCACCAATGTAAGATTACAGCCCAGATTCAATCGTTCGAGCATAATATTAACCTTCAAGCAACTGAACTTGTTGAGAAAACCTGAACCTGAACCTTTACACAATCCTATGACATGCTGCAAACTAATCAAGAAAAAGTAAGACTAAATCAAAATTTGAAATGGATGCCTATGCGTACAGAAACAGGATTCATTCGAGCTCGTATTTGTATGTTTAACTTGATACTAGTTAGGCCCCCCTTGCTCCGCTTCGGACTAATAGCTTAAACAATATAATTACTGATACAATTTCGTAAAAGAAAGAAATAACCAATATAAAAGCACTTGTTCAAAAAATAATAAGTGTGATTGTTCAAAAATAATAAGTATAAAATGACGTAACATGAATTGCCGTCAAATCTAGTTAAGAATGATCCATGTCATTGTCAATGGGTTATTTTGTTAAAAAAAACAAGTTGGAGAAATTGGTCGTAACGTCTTAAGAGAATCAAATGCAATTTATGGACTACTAAAAAAGATTATGGATGTATTAAGCCAAATATATATTATGACTAATATTCTTTAATCAAGCAAAAAAAAACCTACAATTCCAATGATAACAAAAAAATAATAATAGATGAAAATATAATTAGTTATTTCGGAATGAAAAGAGCGCCACAAAATATGAAAAATAAAACAAAACAAACTCAGTAATTAACATCTTTTAAGAAAACCCCATTTGGAACATAAGTCCATTTCCATCATACAAATAGAATTTATGTCTTCTTAACATTTTAAGAATAGAAATAATAAGTAAAGGTAGCCTCAAACATCTCAACTTATTAGAGATACTTCTTCATGGTTGTCTACCTTACTCAATCTTTCATTCTTTGATCTATGATGGTTTAGCAGATGTTCAATCTAACAACTCCTTCAATTTCTTCCAGAGCTGGACTTTAAGCTATGAACCACCTCAATAATTGTATGTCAATTCTTTCACATTCTTGATAGGCAGTTAGCCGCTGACTTCTTAATTCTTTTTCTTGCTGAAATGGGATGCTCTTTCAATAGTAAGGTCTATACTCGTACTGAATTGCTACTCAAATGTTAGCAAGTAAGTTTCTACTGCAGTTTAAGAGCTCTCGCTGATATGTTAGCAAGTTTCTCTCTAAAGGCCGTCATCTAATAGTCACTTCTTACACTATCGAGCGAGACTCTATACAACTTTACGAATTATAGATAACCTGTCTGAATGTATTCTAGGCAAGCATACATGGTCGGTGAAACTTAACCATCAGTTTAAATATGAAGAATGGACTTAATTAGGAGACAATAATTCTATGTCTTTGTTGAGATGATCATTTAATGAATCTCCAAGCAAATTAAGCAATCCCAAGAAAAATTAAGCATATTAATTAGCATACTTTATCTTAAAATGACATGTTAGCAGCAAAATTTACATCACTTTTATGGCCTCTAACGTTAGAGGCAGTATATCCATCACATTCATTAGCATACTTAATCTTACTCGTAAATCAACAAAATTAACTGATATTTATAATAACTAATGATCATATTATATTATCAAGCTTCAGTTGACCCTTCATCCAAAATTTACATGGTTGAGTCACAAATTTCTAATCTTTTTGCAGGTGCTTAACTTAATAGAACTCTCAATTTGCAATAGAAAACAGGTAATAATGACGAGCTATTCAAAGAGAATAACACGTCATGAATGAGAAAAAAAAACCCGAGTTCAAGCCACCGAATGAAGGATCAATGATGGAAGCCTAAATAGAAAAGAGGAACCATTCACGTATTGAAAGTTAAGAAACTCAACAGTAGTGGAAGAATTAATAAGGAAATTTGTTGTCTATGAATGACACAATAGGGAAACTAAAAGAAATAAAATGTCAAATGTAATTGTGGAGCAAAGAGTACCTGATTTTGAAGTTAGTTAACCAACTGATGCCCAATGAAGCAATTGCAAACTGTAACGCAATGTTTTGAATCACCACACCTGCAAGATGAATAGAGCGAAACACTAACGAAATAACTGCAATAAGCGAACTGGAGACAACAAATAGATAGAAAATCAAGCCAGAAGAAATAAGCAACCCGGAAATTGTTGAATACGGAAATCAAATTAATGTCAAGGACTACACAGCTTCCTCAAAAATTCAATACAGATACGACTCTATTACCAAAGCATATTACATATGTAAACCGAAACATCCAAACCAAGCTCAAAAAGACTAAAATCAAAGGCAACCGAATATTAGCTAACAGAATAATTAATGTCCAACCTTAACAAAGCCTTCAGGAGGCATCCTTCGACACCCTTCTAGCATACTTGCTCGTCTGAGTGGTTTACTCCGCTATTAATCAGACAGTCGCACCACAGAAATTAAATCCTGCAAAACCAAGATCAAAATTCCAAACCCCTAAACTACTTGCAAAGAAATCATCTTCCATGAAACCAAAAGCAACTAAAAAGAAAATTGTTGGACAACAATATTATAAAATGGTTTAAAATGTGCATCTATCTTCATTTCCGTCTAATGAATCTTATGAAATGTTGATGTTACACTGGTAATAAGTAGTAAGTTTTGTAAGGCATCACATAATACAAAAATTTTATACATAAAAGACATTTTCAATTACATAAGGCATCAACTCTGAAAAAGGAAATTTACCTAAACCTTCTCTGCAAGACCTCTTGTCAACACTGCATTTTGTCATTTACAACAGATAATCCTAGGACCCCCCTGCAATATAAGAAAACAATATTTATTTGAAATTAGAGTATGCAATATTGAACTTTCCACTTCGTATTTCAAATAGCGTAGGTTAGAAAAAGTTTTTTTTTTTTGTTTATAGTTTTAATATGGTCAAGTATGAAATACAGAACATGCATTTTAAAATAAAGAATATTTTGTGGCTTGAACTCTGATAAAAAAAATCAATTGTAAAGCCAAACCATTTCTAACCAAATAGAGAGAACAACAAATCACTTCACCAATTACCTAAATACCCGGATTGACAAATAATAATGCTTTCAAAAATGCATTTCCATGGTAGAAAAAATAATGAAAAGATCGTATGGAAAATAACTTCGAGTACCTTCATGACATAACTCGAATTTAAGCACTTGAGATTGCAATAGCGCTCCTCCTAACCTCCTCCCAACCTGTTAAGGAACAACAGGGAAAGAATTCCACATAGATCAAAAGAGCCAAACACCAAAAACAAAATGTCGCTCTATGCATTATAGAAGCCCAATATGATGAAAAGTAATCTGTTATCAAAACAGTCTTGCACAGATATATAGATACAATACAACCCAAATTCAAAAGTGATGCAAATTGCAATATGCTTCTTTGATTGAAATCCAACATTGATTGTAAGAGAAAGAGCTTACTGAAACTTTGAAGGAAGAAATGAATATCTTGACCATGCATTAGATCTAAGGTTTTATGTACTTGATTCATATAGCGAATCAAAGTTGCCCTCTCTAGACACCCATAAAGATGTTTTAATCTTGCAATTATTAGTAGTTAATTAACTATTAAACAAAAATAGTGCCATTAAATTAGGCATATACCAATTCTTTCTATACATGACGGAAAGCTGAAAGCTATTTAACAAACAGATAAAAAAAATGTAAAGCTGAAATAAGATGGATGATTCTTGTCAAATTTCACAAAACTGTTAGTCAGCAATAGTTCCAATTAAGTATAACCCAGGGAAATGTTATGGAGAAACCAAAAAAAATGCACAAATGTATCAGAAACACAGTAATTACAATCAAAGATGAAGAAACAGTAATTCACAAAAGATAGAGATGAGATCATTTACATCAACAGCTCTATGTATGTTGTTTGGTCGCTTCCTTGGTGTTGGAGCAGTTGTGGACACAGTCAAAGAGAAAATATCCGCCTCAATCTCTTGTATCCACAGAGAAATCCAGAACTTCCTCTTCTATTTCTTATGCTGATCAACCCCATACGCCTCCTCCAGCAGCAGAGTCCACAAATCCACTCCACTCTACCTCATCCACAAATCCAATTTGGTAGATCTGCTTGTAACGGCAAAAGAATTATTAATACACAGACGACACAGTGAACACGATTAACATATAACACCTCCGATGAAGACAACATACCTTCAAATTTCTAATACCAAAACTGGTGAATCTATTTGCCATGCCTCCCGCATGATTCCTCTTCAAAAGGATTCAAATCCATAAGTAATTACAACCAGATTTACTGTGTCGATTGGAAAAAGAAAAATCATACTGGAATTTGCCAAGACCTGCGTGTTGTTGAATCGTGAAGGAGAGACAGGTGTGTCTGGAAACGAAAGGATATATGAGGGAGCTGTGTGTCCTGAGCCGGTGTGAATGGAAGTGAAGCAAACAGCAGCATCAACTGATTTGGAGCTGGATGTGGAAATTGTCAAAATTGAAAATTGGTCAAGCTTCCAATTTTACTGTTCCTTCTCTTCTGTTTTAATGTTTTAATAGATATTTGCCTCCATGCAAAGATCTTAATACTTATCTGCATCTTGAAAGTACAACAAAAAAGGCTTGATATCTAAAAGTTTATTCAAGCCAGGACCGGGACTGCAGACTGCTAAACCACTTCGTTAGTCACCGTTGAGGCTTTTAATGTTAATAGTTTGATGCAGAGACTACTGTTTCTCTAGATTTTCTAAACATCAAAACTTAATCTTTACTTATCCCGGAAAGACACAGAATTATCGAATATAGAATACGCTACCAGTTAAATAGACAGTAATTGGGAATATAACAGAGCATTCAAGAGAAAATCTTATGGCTTATCTCTACATCCGATTTCAGCAGCTGTATATGTTCTGGACATCATAGACAATGGGTTCATATCTTTCTTTAGGCAGATGACGAGGTATATGTTTCTCTATCTAGACGCAATAGCAGAAAAGCAATCAAGAGGCCAAATAAAGTCGAGCCAGGATCTAATTAGGGCTGTTAATCTCTGACACAAATTAACACCATTTATGGAGAGAACTAGCTTAACACAATCCGTTTGAAATAAATATCATTTATGTTCCATATATATCATATGTAGATCATATAACACGAAAATGGCACGACTACCCGTTTTGACACCGAAGATACATAGATCAAACACTACCCTACATGTCTAGACTATAATTTATGTGCCTATGTTTGTACAGCGAGTTATCTTCCTCGAAAAGAACTTCATAACAGACGCATAAAAGGTAATCACACTCAAGAAAGGAAACTGCATTATTCATCCAATTTAAGTAGCTAATTAGTTCTTCAGCTAAACTCATAGACAAATTACAATCCATTCTCTCTCTAATTAATAGCATTCTTAATTGACTGAGAGACTTCCAAAGAAGAACAGATAAATCAATTTCATTACCACAGAAGATAAAAACATAATGTTGATCAAGACAACAAACTTAGCATAAATGACCGATAATTAGATTGATGTCTGAGACAGTAACCTGACGTATACTGCACCCACAAACAAAAACTTGGGCACTTCAGAGAACACAACACCTAAAACTCAGCATAAATGACCATAAACTACTTATATGATAGATAATTAGATCTATGTTTGAAACAGTAATCCCATATATTCCGCACTCATGAACAAAAACTTCAGAGAATACAACACCTAAAACTCAGCAAATAGAAGGTACATTCAAACTTAAGTACTTCTACAACATTTTATTCGAAATTCAGCAAACATAATTGTACCAAAGATTACATACACAGAGACTTACAAGTGATGAAATTTCTTCATCTATTCAAGCCCCCAGGCCTTCAGATATCCTCCATCTGAATGTTACTCTTCAAAGGCACGTATTCTCCCAAATAACCACCAAGATGTTCGTGTAAAGCACTCTTATCAATACCCTGATGATGATAACTCTTGGCAAGATAATAAAACACACTCTGAACCAACAACCCAACAAGATTAACAATCACCAAAACCCCAACCAAAAATCCACCAACAACAATCCTCATAAAAACACCATATCCATCACCACCATGAACAACCACAGAAGCAAATATCCCCATAATTATCCCACAAATCCCTAAATACCCGAAAACAAGAACAACCGCCATACGGGTCCTCCCATTAAGCAACTCATAGCTCTTTTTCATAGCAGCAAGCCCGTAAATCGGCTCAAGAACCGAAACCACACTAGCCAAATGCCAAGGCCAAAGTCCAAAGTCCAGGCTATTGATTTTTAATTAATTTTTCTAGGCACATAAATTGAATCCATTTGCAGCTATAAAACCCAGAGGATTGAATGCGTAAACAAACTTCGAAATTAGTTCCTAAAATGGCACGAGGACAACAATACCAAGAGGAACAGTCAAGCAAGCTACTTCCAATATCTTTCCAGCATATTCTTCTGCTGAAGCACCATCACTGCAGCAGAAAACAATTATGAGAGACATCAGTCTTCATATCATACTAGTGAACTTCCTCCTACTCAGAAGCATTTTTCATAACTTGTAGTAATTCTGTTGTGATACCGTATAGTCCTCTTCTTTAAGGTGCCTGAGGATCCACAAATTGAAAATAAACCGTATTCCTCTAGACAAGAACTGCGTAGCTGTGGTTCAATACTTTGTAGCAATTGTTTACTGTTGTTAATTTGTTTGCAGGCACCTAAATTATACATATTCATACTATTGAGCCCTCATCTTCAATTTTCTCCTATTAAGCTTTTAAGCTAGACAGACGCCTATGCTACATACTGAATATCTTAGCTCTACTTATGGTTTATTGAACCCCAAAATTGATTATATTAATTAGCATTTTCTTAAACTCGAAAGAATTTATACAATAAACAAACACAGCAGTTATGCTAGGAGTTGAAATAACATAATACATATCCCTAAATCCAAAACGCAAACAATCAGGTGAGCAACAAAACAATCAGATGCAAATTAACAACAAAAAAGGCAATTGAATCTGATTTACCAAGCAAACTGAACATGAGCAGAAAAGGAGAGAAACAGCAAAGAAATTCCCTCTTTATTGAATCGGGAATGGAAAGAAATGCCAAAGTCCAAAGTCCAGGCTATTGATTTTTAATTAATTTTTCTAGGCGCATAAATTGAATCCATTTGCAGCTATAAAACCCAGAGGATTGAATGCGTAAACAAACTTTGAAATTAGTTGCTAAAATGGCAGGAGGACAACAATACCAATCAGTTGAAAGGAGTAGAGCAATGGACAAAACCAAAACAGCAGACAACAAACTGCTTTCAATAATGGAATGAACAAAAATTACTATACAAACAATTGAGCAAAAAATTTGTAGATTTCTCAGAACAATATCAATAGAGGCTGTGAAGCAAAGAATATTTGATAATACCTTTGATTCCAGAATGAAAGAAACAAACAATTGATAAAGGAACACTACCAGAAATTAAAAACTAAAGATGAAGGAAATAAACGGTAGATAAATCAACATTAACAGAGAAAGAAATTAGAACAACTGTCCCATGATATCCATTGAACAGTTGACATTACTATAAAATTCTCACATTGATTCGTCAAACTCATACAAATATAGAACTAGCATTAACTTGTAATAGAAAGAGAAAAAATCATTAGCATAAGGTATGGGTTATTACATACGAAACTTACAGAACTTTCCTCCCATATATCCATCAAGACAAATTTAATGATTTCATAATCTCATCTTTCCCCATTAAAAGAGCTATAGTGGTGTCATCTGCCGAGAAACCCTGATCATACATTTCTCGAATGAGGTATGCTACCCTTGACACATAGTTGTGGCATATAAAGCCATGAATGATGATATTGTACGAGTAACTATTTGGTGAGATGCCAATTTCTTCCATGTTTCTGAAGACTTTGTATGCTTTACCCAAGTATCCTGCTTTGCATAGTCCACCAATTATTATATTATATGTGTAGACATCGGGCTGCAACCCATCAAGAGAAAGCCTTGAAATCAAGTACATTGCATCTTTGGACCTTCTAGCTTTGAACAAGCCATCAATTATAGAAGTGTACGTGACTATATCAGGTTTCACATTGCTCATTTTCATTTGTTGAAATATGTCCAATGCAACAACAAGCTCTCCACATTTACAAAAGCCATCTATCAAAGTGTTGTAGGTTACTACATTTGGAGGACAAGCACGTGCGGACATGCACTCAAAAATCTTTATGGCTTCCCAAGGGTAGCTTGAAAGGCACAAGCCGTGGATAAGGGAATTATAAGTATGATTGTCCGGAATCGAACCTTTAAGAAGCATTTCTTCAAGAAGTTCCACTGCCAAATCTACCCGTTCAGACTTACAATAACAACTAATCAAGATGTTATCGGTAACAAGATTGGGTTTACAATCTTTCTTCACCATGACATCAAAAAGTTTGTTTGCTCTATGCATGTCTCCATATAAACTATATCCATTTATCAATGAATTATAAGTAACAACATCAGGCTCAATACCCCATCGAATCATTAGGCTGACCATACAATGAGCCTTCACTATACATCCTTGTTTAAAAAGTTGATGGACCAGTATGTTTGAAGTAAAAGCATCAGGAGCTACATTCCTATCAAACATTTCATTAAGCAACATACAAACTTCTTCCCACTTGGTAGCACAGCAGAGACCATGAATCAAAGAATTATAGGTGATAACATCAGGCAAAACACCTTGATTCTTGATTTTTGAGAAAAGATCAATTGCGGAAGCAATTAAATTAGACTTGCAAAAACCATTGATAATAGAATTATATGTGACTACATTAGGCTGACAGCCCCCCTTAGTCATTTGTTTGAGAAAACACATAGCGAGATTCATATTTCCAATTTTACACAACCCGTCCACAATCACAGTATAAGTATAAATGGTGGGTTGATAACCTAAAGCACGAATCTTATCGAACAAATCGATTGCATCATGAATTCTGCCACACTTACACAGGCCATTCATCAAAGTATTGAAGGTTATAAAATTAGGGTGAAAACCAACCTTGAATGCTTTAGCTAAAAGAGAGAATCCCAAATCAACACGACGTAGATGACAGAAACAATTGATTAAGATGTTAAAAGTATAAAGATCAGGCATAACTCTCACCAAATGAAGCTGGGACAAAGAAATGGCAGTCTCAAAATGTTTCATCCGGACGAGTGAAGACAGCAATTTGTTGAATTCAGTAACGGAAGGTGGAGGATTGAGACGAAGAAGGTGATGAAAGGAAGACACAACTTCTTCTTTGGAGGAAGCACAAACTGGAGTTGGAGAAGGAGAAGGAGTAGTATGTAAACCATACATAATAACAATAATACCATCAAATAAAGAAGCTGAAGGAAGAAGGCGTCGTCGTCTCAACATCTTGGAGTTTCCGATTTGGGAATTTAGGTTTCAAACCGAATGTGGATTTTGATTTGGGAATTACTGTATTAGCTAAAACACTCTTATCACATATATACATCTATATAGATAGTTTAAAAGTGAGTTTTGAATTGGTATTATTTCTATATTTTTCCAATTATACCCCTGAGCCCTTCCAATTTTGAGCTGCTATTTTGGTTGATCTCTTTTTTTTGCGGTAAAGTTAATTCAGATATGTTGTTCAAGGTTGGTTTATTGTTTAATTTCTTCAAACTCTGCTACTATATCTTCTTATTTATTTGCTTTTGTTTTCTTCACAGCTTCTTATTCTGTTGTTACAATTTCTTTCTACATTTCTCTTCGGATCTCACTTCTTGATTTCTTTTGCACCGGAGTCTCTGTTTTCTTTTTCTCTTTCATTTAAGTTAATTAAATTATTTATCCCATCTATTTTCTACAGATTTACTCAAATTGAATCAAGTTTCAAGTTTGATATTTGCAGTTTTTGTTATGTATTTTAGTTTGTGTAATCTGGATATTTTTTAATGAACTCAGGAATTTAGTGATCCAATCTACAGGATGTACATCCGTTGTACGTGTTTCAATGCTTCTACGTTGTTAATGTTCTTTGTGCTCAATGGGGCTTCTACTTCATTTCATTGTTCTCAACCTAACAATACGGTTGATGGTTGCTTGCATATACAATTTTCATTTTGTGCTGTGCTTTTATGATTTGTTTCTTTATTCCTTTCTTTTTCTACAAGATTTCAACTTCTGATATGGTACCGAAAAGTATTTCAGTTTGTTTGTATACACTACTAATGCTTTGATTCATTTTGCTGGAAACATGACTGTCTATATAAATATTAGAATATGTGGACTTCATTGTTGGAGTTGGAGCAATGCCTATTGTTGCCTCACCTCTATGGCAGTAGAGGGGCTAATGGTTTCTTTTCCTCAGGTATATACATATAAGCATATACATTGAAGGCTTTTTCAGTTTTCCTGAATTACCTCATGCTTTAATAAGGGCGTGGGTGCAGGGGTAAAGCTCAAAGAAGTTGGGAAATCAGCTGCATCATTCATGGCTGAAGTTTCAGAGGATGCAAAAGGCAAGTTCACTGATGTAATCTATTTCTTCTAGAGGGTGTTAAGAGTGGTATCTTTTAGTTCAATTTTCTTTTTTAAACTAATTGGTCTATGTTTAGTTTTTTCAATGATGGGCGGTTCATCTGTTTTTACCTTCACTCTTTCACAATCTCAGGTTCTTATGGGGAAGTGGAGGGGTTATTTTGGAGAACAAAGACAAGAACAATCATATGATGTTGATGTCTCAGTCAACAGAAGAGTAAAACAAGGATATGATATCTCAGTCAATAGAAGAGAAAGAATTGAAGTTCTGTTCAGCCTTAAACAGTTTCTTGGATTTCGTCGGTGTGGCTGGCGATGATGTTCATCTGAGTCCCCAGTAAGTCGGTTCATTTAAGCAACACTACACGTTTTCTCATTCCTTTGATGATCTCTCCTTTTCTTATGATGTTAATCTGAGTTTTGTCTGAATGCTCTCAGATTCATTTATTTTAATTAAGGGATATAGCTCAATTATGCCTTGCTTTGTTTGGTTTTCATGTTTCAGTGGAAAATTAGGGAGTGCCTCTCGAAACGAACTTCAAAACGAAGTAAAAATTCTGTGGATAGTATTTATGCTCTCTATGTCTTTCCTTGAATTTTGAGGTACATATTGTTTTATATTATCTCATTATGATGCTTCTCCGAATATGTGGTACCCATTATTGCTTTGTTGATATTGTTATAGCTATTGCACTTAAATTCTACATTTCAATAAAAATATGTTCACTGCTGTTTACATATCTTATACAATCGATTTTGTTGCACACTTTAGTTTATCAATAACTTCGATTTGTAAGAATAGCATTATACAAGTTGATGCAGTATGAATTATAAGGTGTCTGAATATTTTCATGTTTATATGAAACAAGCAGCAGTAAAATGCGACAAAATCTCTTGCGACTCTTACAATTTGATATCTGATGTTTTCAGGGCAGGAGTGTAGATTTCGTATAGTGATTGAACCTCAAACTGTTACTTTTTCGAGGTAGAGTTTTTTTTCCTCCAGAGATGTGGCATGTGGAGGGAAACTGTTGGTTAGAATGTAGAAGTTCAATAAATTTGAGACATAAGACGAGGAGGAAGGTGACGTAGAGCTCCCAAAGCTAGAAGTTGTACAACTATATCGAAGAGCAAAGCTAGAGTCCAATATACAAAGCTACTGCAAAGAAGCTATGTAAAGTACTTTGAATTGAGATTGCGTGGAGTATATCATTTTTTAGTGAGATTTTCATTGGGCCAAACCTAATTAGTATAAGGGTCATTATTAGTTTTGTATCCATGATGGAAAATGGGTTATTAAATGTGAAAATGCAAAAACACAAAGAAGCAAGATAATGTTTCCACAGAATTTGATTACCTTCAATAAACTTTGAAACTATCATACTATTAACTAAAATCATCATCTATTTATTACCATTTTAAGGAATCCGTAACATAATATTATATCATCATCACTTAACCATACTTTATTTGTGTTTGACAATTATTTGGATAAGCTAAGATTATGTTGTTAATTAGTTTTAGTTTCTCGTTTCGCTTGGCTGCGTAAAATTAATTTATATCCGAAGCGGAGCAAGGGTACCTTCTAGTTTTGTTTTAAAACTCACAACTTACAATACAATTGATCTTAGAAATTAAACATTTAATGAAAGTAATTAGATAAAAGTAAAAAAATATTTACTACTTTTGAAAGTTCGGGTTAATTAAAGTTATATGATAAATTTAGGTATGTATAAATTGGCTTTTACGTGTCTTTTATGTTTTCTTTTCAGCGTTTGTTATTGTCGAGATCTAAATTTTTTTTAAAAAAATTGCTAGAAGAAATTGAATGTAAAGTTTAACAATTTCAAAAACTCACTCAAAAAAATTGACTTATCGCGGACTAGTTTGCTGGTTACTCAGTCCTACAAGGGATAAAAGCACTTTAGCAACCATCAATAACAATTTCAAAAACTCACTCAAAAACTGATTAAATCTTGAACTACTATCCATCTATCTGTTGACTTAGTTAAGATAACCCCAAAATAAAAGCAAAATATGTAACAGAGGAAAGCCAAGTGTAAGTCTAATTTATTTACGGCAATTCTCTGCTGCTGCAATGTAACATAATCTCTACTCAATCAAGACAGGGGGATATGTGCATTACAAATATGAAGCACCTCACCGTTCTCTTTATCAACACCAACGTAAAGCTCTTCACAAGTCTCCGGTTTTCCATACTTTTCACATTTTTACCATTATCCACCGCGTACAAATTCGACCCTGGAATACATATCCCATTCTCCAAGATGACTCTGAATGGCTGTGAAACAAAAGATTACACTAGTCATCGAACTCATGCCTATCTGTTCTTCCGAGCTCCCTTTAACCTGTAAATATAAAATGCAACTTAACCTAAGTTAGAACGAGAAAAATCGAGGAGGATCACTAAACCTTTATAAAGCCGATCTCTACACCCGGGCTCTTGTTTACCTGTAAAAGAAAATGCAGCATAACTAAAGTTAGAATGATACAATGAGGAACAATAAGGAGGACAATGCAGATCGTATTATAGGTAATGGATGGAAAAATATTGTCGCATCACTGACTAACATAGGGCGTTGCTTCGTGAACGAGCTCTCACCCTATAAAAAGAAAATGCAACATAACTCAACCTAACATTGATTTCAATACATAACATAAGCATTGATATTATAGCAGATATCTAACTAAATAAAATACAGTATGCATAGGAATTAAGAATTTATGAATAATGTTTCATAGATGATATGCCATAAAGGAAAAAATAAAATAACAAGTAGAAGATGATCGATGTTAAACAAAGGCACACGACAAATACCAAAAAGAAGTTGAAAAGAATATTTACACGCGAGAAAAAGTTTGTTTCGGCACTTTTCAATCCATTACTATCATTAGGAAAACACAGCTAGCAACAGATTCAATCAGGTTTCAAAGGCACCTGCTTTAGCTAACATGCATTTTTTTTTCCTTACATTGCGAGTGTTCTGTTTCATACTTGTAAGAAACGGATTTTTCAATTCCACAAAAAAGTTTCATATAGTAAGCCAAAACCCTTCAGAAAATGTGTGCACATGATAGAAAAGGCTGTTTCGAGCACTTTTCAATCCTTTACTATCATTGAAAAACATAGCTAGCAACAGGTTCAATCAGGTTTTCTAAGGTCTTTACTTTAGCTATCATGCATTTTCGTTTTCCTAACAAATTTTTCAATCACACCAAGAAAATCCATACAGTACCCCGAAACCCTTCAGAAAAAAAGAAGAAGCATATAACATATGCCGCTTGGCTATATTTTAGAAAAACCGATTTATTAATTCCAAATTTACTTGCCATTATTATTATTATTATTACTATAATTAACTATCTAACAGCTAGTTTTAGATATAATAAACCCCTTATCGATATAAAATTTACAATTGGTCACTCAATTTTGTTTGGTATCTTAAAATAGTCAACTAACTTTAATTTATGTTAACAAAGTTATTTAACTTTGAGTTTTATCTCAAACACAAACTCAAATGGACTAAAATATTATTTCTTTGAGAAACAAGTAAAAACTTATTTGTTAGCTTTTAATTAATTTATTTTTATCGAGACAATAATATCTTTTAATATTGATCCCAAGCCTGAACATAGTGGCAATGACAGAAAGAATTATTAACAAATATATTCACATATTATAATGAATTTTACATTTTAATGTTCACACAAAAACAATTATATCATCTTCATATTTTGGGTTTGACTATCAAATCACTTAATAGACTTTTCATGAAATGACTAAACTAGTAATGGAAGTAAAAGTTATCTAACTCAATAAAATATTGTTGAATATAGAAATATTGACTATAATAAATAAGAGTTCAGAAATTAATCCTTTCGAAAAAAAAAAAGTTTAGAAATTAATCAAAAATTATACTAGTATCATACTATTAATTTCTTTATCTTGAAATTATACACAAATTTTAATTTTCTTAACATAACAAATTTAATATCATCAATTCTCATCTTTTTAGCATGAAGGGAAAATTTCAAACTTCTCCAAGTAAAAATCTTCCTAGTCCATTCATATGCGGTTGACCTCCCTTCAGTCAAATAAACTCTTTAATTCAAATTATGTAGGAAATATATACTATTACTTTTGAAAAGGAAATATTTAATATATATTATTAATAAGTTTTTTTATTAGTTAAAAAAATATAATTTCTTTCCTTTTCAATGACAATCTGTGAATAGGATGAACTTGCACACCTTTGCCGCTAGATACACGCAAAAAGGTTTGAGTTAATGTGCAACCAAACATGTAAACTTAGATAATTTTATGCACACAAGCAGAAAGAAAAGCTCATTTTTTACTTTGTGTATTTCTTTTTATTGTTTTTGAATAAAGATCATTGTAGGATTTTTCATTTAAAGTTTATTTGTTCGTTCCTCTACGAAAGATATTTCTTCTATATAGGTGGATGGGGTTTGTCTCGTTGTAAGAGAAATTATTAATTGTTTCCATGTATGAGGGGTTGCCATTTGTCTCATTTTGTGGATGTTTTATATTTTATTTGTGAAAAGACGGAAGGGTTTTTGTTGCTGTCACTTTGAGCAGCTGATTGGAAGGCGATATTTGCAAGACTACTTGAGACGAATGTGTTGTGCCGCGTGCATGCTTCAAAGATCTCATTTTAGTTGATATATGTGGTTCGAACACCTCTGCTCGTGTTCGTTATATCATAGTTTTGTTTGTCTTTTTTTTTCTATTCTTTTTCTTTTCGTATTTTTTGAGCTTGTGACCCCTCTTTGATAAAAAAAAATTCATTTCCTTGAAAAAAAATGAATTATTACTGAATTTTAGAGATATATTCATTAGACCACATACATTATTCAACAAGTGTTAGTGTAATGGTTTGGTTTGGAGTGAGTGACCGAGGGAGCAGCTTTTGGATAAAATATATAAGCAAAAAGTGATTGTATGTGATGACAATAAAAGAAAAGATGAACTAAAATTGGAAATAAAGAGAGAGATAGAGAGAGAAAGATCATGTTTTTTTTTTTTACTTAAATTCAGCAAAATTCAGTAAATTCCCTTTTTTATTCAGTTTAGTTTCTTTATTCAGTAAACTCCCTTCTTTATTCAGTAAATTCAGTTTAGTTTCATTAAATTCAGCTAAATTCAGTAAACTCTCTTCTTTATTTAGCCAAAATTCAGCCGATTCAATTCATTTTAGTTCAAAATTCATTCAGGTCAATTCAATTCAGCCATAAAGAATGGGGCCAAAGAGCGAAGATGTATTAGTATGGTGTGTCTTCAATAGACGACAACTTTAATATTTTAGTTTAATTAATTATTGAGTCCTTTGATTAATGATGATATCGCTCAAATTAAACCTCTACTTATAAATGAACATATATTTCATTTAAACAAGCATTTTCGTTTCCTTATCTAGATTATTGTATTTTCCGCAGATTGAAAAAATGATTTTTTTTTCTTTTAGATTCGCCATAGTCGTGTCAAACTATATGAAATAAAAAAAATTGTTTTTAAACTATAACAAGTATAAATTTCGAACACAAATGAAAGAAACAACCCACTATTATTCGACTTTATATGCAAAACTGACTTTGTTTGTTCATCAGAGTTTTAATGTGTCTAAATATAAACCTCAAATGTGAAGTTGAAACTTGAAAGATTAATTAGACATTTTTTCAAAATAAATCTTATTTTAAATTTTATTTG